>OX621218.1:2015665-3313519 GCA_951640565.1 Petrophora chlorosata
CGGGTCTGAGCAGCTGCTCACTGCCGTCTCTCTCTAGATCTATGTGCTCCATCTTATGCCACATCATCGCTTCACATCAGGCGAGATAGTGGCCAAACATAGATCTATTAAGGGTAAAAAAAAAATACGGCTGATCCGATTTTGATACATATAACATTAGAATATTTTAAAATAGAATAATCACATGTTAATTATAAAAATATTTATTTACAAAACCTGCTTTCAAATAAAATAAAAGCTTATCCAGATCGATTCACCCGTTTCAGAGGTTTTACGTTGCCACATATAGACAGACACACACAGTGGTCAAACATCCCTTCTTTTTGCGTCAGGGGGTTAAAAATAAACAATATTTTTTTATGTAACTGAATGACGAAACGAGCTGGTCGTTCGCCTGATGGTAAGCAATACGCCAGCTCATAACAATAACAGCACCACCCAGAACTTTGTTTATAAAATCCTGTGCGGCGCTGCACTGCGCTCGTCACCCCGACACATCAGATATTAAGTTTCGCTGGCTACAATGCCATTCAAACCGGAACACAATAATACATGCACACTACTGCTTGGCGGCAGAACTGGCAAAGCGGTGGTACCTATCCAGACCAGATCAGACTCAGAGACAGCCTGTCGCATACAAGAAAGCTACCACCTAGAAAGATGAATCGATGGTAGCGGGTTGCGGGTTCGATTCCCGCGACGGGACAATGTTTGTGCACAGAAAAAAGCGCAGGTATTTGTTTCGTGTGTGTGTTGTGGGAGCATGGTCCTCGTAGTTCCTGGTTCCCTAGATACAGGGAGTCCTAGTTAGGGGGCAGGATCTGTGTATGTGATCGTTGGGCGAGTTATTTTTTTTTTTTTTCTAGAATATAGTCGACGCAGTAGTGTACCTACCGATGGTAGTGTAGTTGATGTAGTAGTAGGACGCGATCATGCCCAGGTTGAGGGGCTGGACGTCCATCTCGTCTTCGATCGCTATGCACTTGGACTGCTCCAGGTCTGTGAGGGTAGTTTCTACCAGCTCGGAGAGGTGGTCGGAGAGATGTCTGCGATAAGTCATGACAATATATTAACTTTTGAAAACCCACAAAATTGTAGCAGTCTCTAAAAACATTCCCCTCAGTTTCTTGCCGTATCTTCTGAGTAGTGGTTCTTTTCCCGATACGGTGGTAGTCATTGTAATAATTGACGTTCATAAGTGCGTCTGTGATGCCAAAACGATTAAAGAGATTTTGATTTTTATTAAATAGGGGATCGCACAGTAATCACACAGTAAGAGCGAGTGTGGCTCAGTGGGAAAACGTGCGACTTCGATCCGACGTACCCGAGTTCGAATTCCGTTGACCAGTGACTTTTATAAGTTATGTGCGGATTTAACACTCGCTCTAAAAACGGTGAAGGAAAACATCGTAAGAAAACCGGCATGTCCAAGAATTTATCAGGAAATTCAAGGACATGTGACAATCCGCACTGGGCCAGCGTGGTGGCTTACGGCCCATACTCTCTCTATGAGAGAAGGCCCGTGTCCCAGCAGTGGGAACGTGATGGGCTGATGATGATTATGACAGTAATCGATAAAAAAACTAAAATGTAGTTAGAACGAATGTTTGTATGTTTGTAACCTAAAACTTGAACATTGCTAAACAGATTTTAATTTGGTTTTCAGAGTTTGGTAATATTAGTCCCAACTTAGATTATAGGGCATGTTACATCAAAATCAGTTTAGTGACTACGAAGATAGAGCTTGACCTCTTCGTAGTACGCGCTCTCATATACTGGGGAGGTCTTACTAAGTTGGTCTTGGAAAAAAACGAAGAGGATTTCTCTATCGCCCACGCAGACGAAGTCGCGGGAACAAGCATGTACCTAAATCCTGCTTATGCCAGGCCTACCGCACTCCGCACTGTAGGTACGAAGCTACAAGTACATAGCCGGACACCGACGGCGGGTCGCGCGTCGTTACACGTGCCGCGTCAGAAGAGATAAGAGCGGCGCGATAGAAAGAGAGCCGCTCTGTAGGTTAATATGACTGGTAGGTATGCAGCGCTACGCGAGCTGAATTGAATTTTATTGCGTCATAGCAAGAGTCGCTATTTGTTTAAATTTCTTTGCGGAGTGATGCTTCTGTCCCTTAGTATACTGTGCTTATATTTTGCGAAAGTTTGTGAGTCACGTCAATGGATTGACCGATGGATGGATGGCCTATTGTTACGCAATCGCGCAAAAACTACCAAGGGCAGGCGTGGCGCTCACCATCAGGCGAACAACTTGGTCTCAACAATGACAGCCTCTGTGGTGTAGTGGTTGAGCAGGTTGGCTCAAATATCATACACCACCGACGTTGCGGGTTCGATTCCCGTGTCGGGACAAAGGTCGAATACGGAATATGCATGTGTTGTCGAAAAATCTGGAAATTACTTTTTACGATAGATTACTTCTGTAAACATTTAGTAGTGATATAATTATTGTTATTAATTGCGTAGTTTATTAGTATTTCAATGTTTATTTTTCTTATTTTTGGAGAAACCGAACGTAAACGCAAAACGCTTGAGTACGTGCAACCACTATCTGACGTCACGCGCCTCGCTGCTTATTGGTCAATTTTTAACATAGAGCCCACCCTATTGGTAAATTATTGACACACACACATGTAGCATAGATGGACCAATGAGGAGATCCTAGGTCCCCACGTTGTGACGTCACACGCAAATGGCGGGTTAATGTTGATTTAAATTGACTCAAATTTTCATTTAGTTATATTATTGACAAATGATGCCGTACATTTTAATTTTCATTAGTAGTAGTAATTTTTTTTTTCATTAATAGTATTCAATAATGAAAAAAAATTCATGCATATTCCCTATTTTTTCTTCCCGAAAAACCTTGTTTCAGGCTAGATTACTTCACTACGCGTACGACGTCGCGGGCAACAGCTTAAAACAAGATGGCGCCACTAACCGATGCGTGACCCCCTGCAGGTTGTAATAATTAGGGTTCTGCGTGAGCCGCCGGTAGAGGAACGTCCACGTGAGGTAGTCCACTGCATCCTGTTTGTTCTCTATGGTCTTCGTCACTATCTCCGCGTTTATGTGGTCGTGCAGTCTATGGTCCAGGTGGCTCTAAAAAAAATAACTCTTAATAGTAAACAAAGTCGCTACCCGCATTGCTGATTTAGATACAGTTTTCACTGTCATTTAGATATTTCAAACAAGGTTTGTCGGGAAGAAAAAATACGACCACCGGCTGGGACTCGAACCCGCAACCGAATCTGTTGTGTGAATTTGTTCTTCCTGAAAACCTTGTCTGAGTTTTTCGCTTGGCATTCGTAATCATAATGCTTAAATATATAATAAGAATTTAGATATTTTTTTACGGAAGGTAAATATGTACAAACATTCTAATTAATGTTTTGTATAGTTGAGAAAATTGAACGTTTTGTAATCAAGTCGTCAAAAAATGACAAATAGTAAATTGCTGGGATGAGGCTCCCAGCAGCTTTTTCGTCACAATTTAGTCTTTTTCGATACATATGTGTTGTTATTAATGATAATTGACGGGTGACACTCACGTTTAAATTGGAGTAATCCAACTATAGTTCAAACCACATCCGATAGTCTTTTTAAGGCGAGTGCGGAACGTTTGCGATCGCGTCACGCCTCGTACTGGTAACACTCATGTTTCAATTGGATTACTCCAATTTAAACGTGAGTGTCACCCGTAAATTATTATTAATAATGTGTCCAAACCACGTTAATTTTCATAGTTTTTTTTTTATGTAACTGAATGACGAGACGAACTGGTCGTTTGCCTGATGGTAAGCAATACGCCAGCCCATAACAACAACAGCACCACCCAGGACTTTGTTTTACAAAATCCTGCGTGACGCTGCACTGCGCTCGTTACCCTGAGACAATTAGCTTTTGTGTCTCATATGCGCAGTAATTTCGCTGGCTACAATGCCCTTCAAACCGGAACACAGTAATGCTTTCGCACTACTGCTTGGCGGCTGAGTGACTGACAATGCGGTGGTACCCACACAGACGGCCTCTCGCATACGAGAAACCTACCACCAGTGAATATTTTCATAGTAAAACATATGTGTTATCTTTAGTCGTTTAGCGAGTCTACCTCCAGCGGTAGACAGTCGTTGAGCAGCTTGGTGAAGAACTGCTTCTGATGCTGCACGCACATGAGGACCGCCACGGAGTGGTCGTCCTCGAGCGGGCGGCACGCGCGGCCCAGCATCTGCAGCACGGTCGTTATCGGATACTGCTCGTACGCGTGCAGCTTGCCGTTGTACCTGGAACGGGACGTTTTATTGGAGTGAGGTTCTTTTCCCGATACGGTGGTAGAGTCATTGTAATAATTGACGTTCATAAGTGCGTCTGTGACGACAAAATTGAAATAAAGAACTTTTGAATTGAATTGGCGAAAATTTAAATATCGATTTGATAACTTGCTAAAATTTAAAAATAAAATAAATTAGAATTAGTGTAACAAAAAGATATTGAACATAATGGGAAGAAACAGCCGCGGCCAGCGAGCACTAGGTATTTGAATGATGGTTTACGGTCTCGCAGAAAATGTGTAAATTAAATTAAATAAATTAACTAAAAAATAATAATAATAATTTAACTAAATTCACATCACATTTAACTTCACATTTTTGTTAAAATTAGCGTTTCGGGAGAAAACGTTTCTACCACACTAAATCTTAACCTAATTTGGTAATTTTGGTCTCAATTGGCGGAGTAATCGTATAACAAACATACAAAACAAAACAGTCGAATTGAGAACCTCCTCCTTTTTTGGCATCGGTTAAAAATTCAAGGACATGTGACATCCACCAACCCGCACTGGGACAGCGTGGTGGATTATGGCCCATACTCTATGAGAGAAGGCCCGTGTCCCAGCAGCGGGAACGTGATGGGCTGATGATGATGATGATGAAAATCTTAAGATTTTCGACCATGAGATGTTTCCACTTTAAACTTGTGGGGTGTGTAAGGGACTAGGGTTTTTATGTAACTGCATGACGAGACGAGCTGGTCGTTTGCCTGATGATAAGCAATATGCCAGCCCATAACAATAACAGCACCACCCAGAACTTTGCAAAATCCTGTGCAGCGCTGCACTGCGCTCCTCACCCTGAGACAATTAGATGTTGAGTCTCATAATGCCCAGTAATTTTGCTGGCTACAATGCCCAACCGGATCACAGTAATGCTTGATCAATACTACTTGGCGGCTGAATAACTGACAAAGCGGTGGTACCCACCCAGACGGCCTCTCGCATACGAGAAACCTACCACCAGTAAAGGGTGTGTAAGGGTGTGCTCACGTGTGTGTATCGGCCACGATGACGGTGTGTACGTGTGCTGCGAAGGCCCACGCTAGTTCCGCGGCCACTACTACTAGTTGTGCGGCGCCGGACTCCACTAACTGTTGCACCAGGCGTCGGTCGCTTTGTTCCACTCCTTCGTGAAGATACGCCACTCCGGCCGCGAGGGTTTCTTTAAGCATCTGTGAATAGATAAATTATTATTATTATTAGAAATTTGCCCACTGCAGGGCAAAGGCCTCCCTTCCCTCCTTACAATCTTTGCGGTTTAGGGCTCAACAGGCCAATCATTCCAGAAGGAATCAACTTCGTTCCGCCATCTTTTTTTGGGTCTGCCGCGACCTATTTTGCGATTTTGGGTTTAGTCAAAGGGTTATAATGTAGGGATTCCACTTCAGCATTGTACCCTAACAAATCCGGCCTCGCATGCAGAGGATGAGGGCTATTATGTAGGGAATGTTTATTATTATGTGGAATGAGGGCTACTGTTTAGGGGAAGAGGGCTATTATGTAGGGGCGAGAGGGCTATTATGTAGGGTATGAGGGCTATTATGTAGGTAAATTGGATTATTATGTGGAATAAGGGGTATTGTTTAGGGGAATAGAGTTATTTATTATGTAGGGTATGAGGGTTATTATTATATAGGGCTGAAATTGCTAATTTACAAATGAACAGAAGTACCTTAAATCATCTACTTTATCATATACCCTGGTCAGGAACGGCTGCAATAAATCTGGCCTCGCATATAGAGGATGAGGGCTATTATGTAGGGAAAGTGAATTATTATGTGGAATGAGAGGGCTATTATGTAGGGTATGAGGGCTGTTATTATATAGGATTGATGAAGACTGAAATTGCTAATTTAAAGATGAATAGAACTACTTAGCAAATCATCGTACCTTATCATGTATCCTGTTTAAGAACGGCTGCAACAAATCCGTCCTCGCATATAGAGAATTAGGGGTATTATGTAGGGAAAGTTGATTATGATGTGGAATGAGGGCTATTATTTAGGGGAAAAGGGCTATTTATTATGTAGGGTATGAGGGCTATTATTATATAGGATTAATGAAAACTGAAATTGCTAATTTAAAGATGAATAGAACTACTATGTAATGAATCGTACCTTATCATGTATCCTGGTGAGGAACGGCTGCAACAGGTCCGGGCGCGCGTGCAGGAAGCGCGTGGGGCGGCCGTGCGCGGCGCACAGCGCGAGCAGGTCGGCCGCCAGCAGGCGCGCGTGGCGCCGCGACGGCACCCACACGGCGCAGGGCCGCGAGCCCGCGTGCCGCACCACCGCGTTGTAGATCGGCTTCGTCATGGCGGCGAGACGAGACGCCGCGTGGGAGATGTTGAAGCCCTGGAAACGAACAGTAACAGGTTACAAGCAGTAGTGGAACAAACAGTAGTGCGCAAGCATTACTGCGTTCCAGTTTCCGCGTGGAATATGTTGAAGCCCTGAAAACAAATTCAATTAATGGTATAAAACGCCAGTTATTCTGCCGCCAAGCAGTAGTGCGCAAGCTTTTTTTTTCAATTGAGTGATGAGTCGAGCAAGTCGTTCGCCTGATGGTAAGCTCCACGCCTAACTATAACAATTGCAATTCCATCCAAAACTTTTGATAACACAATAAGCACTGCATTGCGCTCACACCCCGAGACATCAGAACACCCAGCCATACACGAACACGAAGGGTGAGAGGGCTATTATGTAGGAGGAGAGACTGTTATGTAGGTCGAGGGGGCTATTATTTAAGGAGAGGATGTTACTTAGGGTGAGAGGGCTATTATTAATTATTATTTTTGTTTTTACGATTCACTTTTCTGTTCCACAACAGGAGGTAAATGAGGCACGAGCCGAAACCAAGTGCAAAATTATAGAAATAAGTTCAGTAGTCACCTATCTACATAATGTACTTAAAAAGTTACGTACAACGCAGCAAGTGTTTAAAATAGCAGCTTTTTGTAGCAGTATATAGCTTGTCGAAGGAATGCCTGGCGTGTTTAAACTTGTATGAAGTGTCTTTGGTATGACGTCTGTGGTCGAGATAATAACATTCAATAAAGCACACACACTTCACAGGGTATTATGTTGGGTGAGAGGGCTATTATATAGGGTGAGAGGGATATTATATAGGGTGAGAGGGCTATTATATAGGGTGAGAGGGCTATTATATAGGGTGAGAGTGCTATTATATAGGGTGAGAGGGCTATTGTATAGGGTGAGAGGGCTATTATATAGAGTGAGAGAGCTATTATATAGGGTGAGAGGGCTATTATATAGGGTGAGAGGGCTATTATATAGGGTGAGAGGGCTATTATATAGGGTGAGAGTGCTATTATAAAGGGTGAGAGGGCTATTATATAGGGTGAAAGGACTATTATATAGGGTGAGAGGGCTATTACGCAGGGTAGAGGGCAATTGTGAAAGGGCGATGATAGGGAAAGGGCTATTACGTGAGGGAGAGGGCTACTATGTAAGGGCAGAAGTTTATAGGGTCTCTTATAGCAGGGTACCTGTATATGCAGCTCTAACGGCAGCGGTCGCACGCTCGGGTGGAAGTTAAAGGAGGCGTTGGCACCGCAGCCCAGCCATTGTGACACGTCGCGCGCGTCGCCCAGAGGGAGCGAGAGGGCTACTATGCGGATCGGCTTGCCTGAAATAGACGGAGATAGTGAATCAGCTTCTAGTAAAATCTGAAAAGAATCATAAACTAGTTGATAACACTTTTATTATAAATACGAAAGTTTGTTTGTTACTTCTTCACGCTGTAACGGCTCAACGCTTATACAACAACGAGCTTATACTCTGAATTATTACATAGGCTACTTTTTATTCCGGGAATCATAGTTACTGCTGCATGTAGTTAATATAATCTACTCTATTATAAATTAAGTTTATATAGTCCTCTTATTTAGCTATCAGCACAGAATACTAAGGGACAGAAGCATCACTCCGCAAAGAAATTTAAACAAATAGCGACTCTTGCTATGACGCAATAAAATTCAATTCAGCTCGCGTAGCGCTGCATACCTACCAGTCATATTAACCTACATAGCGTCTCTTTCTATCGCGCCGCTCTTATCTCTTCTGACGCGGCACGTGTAACGACGCGCGACCCGCCGTCGGTGTCCGGCTATGTACTTGTAGCTTCGTACCTACAGTGCGGAGTGCGGTAGGCCTGATATCAGTTTTTAATCATTGTCATTTCTGTCCACATATACAGTGTTATATAGTTGTAAATCCTAGGGTAGGGACCATAGTTTCTTTAAATAGTTTACACTGAGGGAAGGCCCTGGTGACTTGTAATACAGGTTTTCCAAAAACCTACATAAGGCACCAGCTCTCACAAAGAATCACTGTTTTAAATAATAGGGGATCGGACAACTTTTCAGAAAGTGTTTTATATTACCTACAATTAATATATATAGCCATGAAAAATACTATTTTAATTAAATAACGCTCTTAAAGTACCTAAAACTAGTTTCAAATATTACCGCGCAAAAGGTCGCCTCACAACTTGTGACGTCATATGTAGGTAGAAAACGACAAACTCTTCGAAATAAAACTTGCAAAGAGATTCTAATACGTTTTGTGAAGTTTGGGGACGATATTGTAGTAAAGGAACGAAAAAATTCATTCACAGCATTTGCCTACAAATGACGTCATGCTGTGATTGTTGATTCGTTTGAGATGAAGAACAGATTAAAAATGACAGAATTATTGATTGATTTAAAAATATAAATCATTATTATTTCACAAAAATATTGATTGAATGATCTTTCTGGTTCGACGAACATTCGTTCTAACTACATTTTAGATTTTTTCTCGATTACTGTCCGATCCCCTATTATGTATATACCATGACTGTACCTTAATCTTTGTGAAGAGAAATAAATAAATTATTTATATTATCCGGGAAACCGCGTGTGAAACCGCGCGGCGTTGCTAGTTACATAAGACATACCGATCTGCGACGCGATGTACCGCATCCGGGAGCACACCACCTCCAGAACTGGTCCCTCTTCACCCCCCAGGAGCTGCAGAGCATCCACTATGAATAGAGATACGCTTTGGACGCTCTTTCGCACTTTCCATCTGCAAAACACGAATTTATGTCAGTTTGTACAGACTTTTTTTTATGTAGCTGACGACACGACACCCATGCAAGTTGTGACCGCTGCGAACGTTGCTTAACATAGAAGATCTGTTACGAGCGGCGAGGCGAGCTACGCTACGAGCGCTACATTGTTCCTTCTTAGTAACAATAGAAGTTGTGAAATGTACCTCCTGGACAGCACATCCCATTTGTCAGCGGTGGTGATGATGACCTGGCCCTTGTTCAAGAGTTTGTGATCAGTCGCCGTCTCCCCGGTCAGCTGGACCACCTGCAAACAACAACCATTCAGGATTTTGGTATTGAATGCTAGGCGAAAATCTGATGTTTTAAATAACTAGAGAGAAGAAAAGCCAGCCAAGTGCGAGTCGGACTCGCGCACGAAGGGTTCCGTACCATTATCTATAAAAACGGCAAAAATATTTTGTTGTATGGGAGCCCAACTTAAATATTTTTTATTATGTTTAGTATTTGTTGTTATAGCGGCAACAGAAATACATCATCTGTGAAAATTTCATCTGTCTAACTATCTCGGTTCATGAGATACAGCCTGGTGACAGACGTACAGACAGACGGACGGACGGACAGGAGTCTCTTTCTACCCTTTGAGTACGGAACCCTAAAAATGACATTGCTCGGGCAGGAATCGATCCTGCGTCTTCGGAATACCGTCCCGGCGCCTTAACCACTGCGCCACCGAGACAACTGCTCGAGCAACCAAATTTCTTTTATCCTTATTATATCGTCTTACGGGGACGATTTTACGTCATCTGTCGTCAATGCTCACATTGATCGATCGCTGCCCGAGCAACATATCATTTTTCTTCTTCCTAATATCCTATCGGACAGTAATCGAAATATTATATAAAATTATATAATTAATTTTTATAAAATTATATAATTAATTTTATAAAATTATATAATTAATTTTATAAAATTATATAATTAATTTTATAAAATTATATAATTAATTTTTATAAAAATATAATAATTATTTTTTATAAAATTGTATAATTAATTTTTATAAAAATATATGATTAATTTTTAGAAAAAGTCATAAAATTTTAAATATTGAAATTAAATTATTGTTAATGTCTATTCGCAATAACGTCAAAATATTGTCATTCTCAGTGGCTTACCTTCAAGTTGAACCTGTTGGCGAACTTGTGGTACCAATCAGCGAACACAATATCCGCGAGCGCGTCCTTAGGCGCGAGGTACACGCAGCGCCCGGCGCCGTTGGTTGACAGCATGCGGAGCAGCGCCAACTCGGCTATCACCGACTTGCCGGAACCGGAAGGTGCGCCGACAAACACGTTGTCGTCCGAATTGTACACGGCGTTGAACACCTGGAGAGAACAAACTTTAAAAAAAACCGGCCAAGTTTGATCGGACTCACGCGGAGACTTCCGTACCATTATAAAAAATGCAAAAAATCATGTCTATTGTACGAGAACCCCTTTAAATATTTATTTATTCTGATTTTTTGTAATTTTTTTTACAACATACTGTCTGCGTTTGACCACGATCTCACCTGATGGGAAGTGACGATGCGGTCGAAGATATAGCACGCTTACCCAGTAGATACTTGTTCACTCTGGATTTAAACACACCCAAATTGTATTTATTTTTTATTTGTTGTTATAGCGGCAACAAAAATACATCTGTGAAAATTTCAACTGTCTATCACGGTTCATGAGATACAGCCTGGTGACAGAGGGACGGACAGCGAAGTCTTAGTAATAGGGTCCCGTTTTACCCTTTGGGTACGGAACCCTAAAAAGAAAGAAGAAAGATTTTTACACACTTCAAAAAGTAGGTTCTCAATTCTGAGCTGGCTATAGATAACTACGGGAGCAAAAGACAACAAAGTGACTGACGGATAACTGGTTTACTCTTAGGCTTGCTCGCCGTACTATAGAAGTGATACATAAAACATATTTGTATCATTTCAATTTCAATTTATTTTAATATTTTTCAATTTAATTATACGGTTTACACCAATTACGTTATTACATTACAGTTTAAAAAAAAAAACAAGATACAATAGTCACAGAACACTAATTACAATAATGTCAATATATAATGGCTCTGGCCGTGGTTGTAATACCACCCACCGAACAAAGTCATGCCGTCAAGCGACCTAGTCGTGTTTCGGGATGATGTTCGGTGAACCATCGGGGAGACGGGTCTGAGCAGCCGCTCAACTACCGTCTCTCTCTAGATCTATGTGCTCCATCTTAGGCCACATCATTGCTTCACATCAGGCGAGATATATATATATATATATATATATATCAAATTATAAATTAAATAGGAATAGTACGTATATATAAGTATCTATAGCTATCATATATGTATCTATAGCTATACTCCATCCAACCATTTAACTTTTGACAGTTCGATTAGTGATGTCCTAATGCGTTACTGATTCGATTTATGAAAACAATCGACATTGTTTATGAATAAGTTTTTTTTTTATGTAACTGAATGTCGAGACGAGCTGGTCGTTTGCCTGATGGTAAGCAATACGCCAGCTCATAACAATATCAGCACCACCCAGAACTTTGTTTTGCAAAATCCTGCGCGGCACTGTACTGCGCTCGGCACCCTGAGACAATTAGCTGTTCAGTCTCATAATGCCCAGTAATTTCGCTGGCTACAATGCCCTTCAAGCCGGAACACAGTAATGCTTGCGCACTACTGCTTGGCGGCTGAATAACTGGCAAAGCGGTGGTACCCACCCAGACGGCCTCCCGCATACGAGAAAACTACCACCAGTAAAAGATAATCGATTAAACATGTTGATATTCCACTTTTGCTCAACGTTTTATATTTTTTTATAGAAATAATCAGGTGGTTAATGACTATATTACATGTATTCAAAAAAAATACATTCATTATGTTGGTTGTTTTATTTGCTTTTTTGACTTTATATCTTAACTAGCGACCCGCCCCGGCTCCGCATGGTTATTATACATATAAACCTTCCTCTTCAATCACTCTATCTATTAAAAAAACCGCATCAAAATCCGTTGCGTAGTTTTAAAGATTTAAGCATACATAGGGATATAGGGACAGAGAAAGCGACTTTGTTTTATACTATGTAGTGATAATAAACCTTCTACTGATAGACAATAATAGGGGATCGGACAACTTTTCAGAAAGTGTTTTAAATTGACTACAATGAATATATATAGCAATGAAAAATACTATTTTAATTAAATAACGCTCTTAAAGTACCTAAAACTATGTTTAAATATTATGTTTCAAATATTGCCGCGCAAAAGGTCACCCCGAAACTTGTGACGTCATATGTAGGTAGAAAACGACAAACTCGTCGAAATAAAACTTGCAAAGAGATTCTAATACGTTTTGTGAAGTTTGGGGACGATATTGTAGTAATGGAACGAAAAACTTAGCAAAAAT
The DNA here is from genome assembly GCA_951640565.1 of Petrophora chlorosata. Classification (NCBI taxonomy): domain Eukaryota; kingdom Metazoa; phylum Arthropoda; class Insecta; order Lepidoptera; family Geometridae; genus Petrophora; species Petrophora chlorosata. Next base: position 2,028,557 of record OX621218.1, read on the forward strand.
ACATTTTATGAAAAGCTAAAACGTAAAACAAACACAAGCTTGACTCACGGCATTTGCCTACAAATGACGTCATGCGCTGTGATTGTTGTTTCGTTTGAGATGAAGAACAGATTAAAAATGTCAGAATTATTTATTGATTACAAAATATAAATCATTGTTATTTCACAAAAATATTGATTGACTGATCTTTCTGGTTCGACGAACATTCGTTCTAACTACATTTTAGATTTTTTCTCGATTACTGTCCGATCCCCTATTATGTAGAAATGAAAATATTCAACAACCCTTTATATTTTTTTATGAAAATCCCCTTTAATGATTTTGGTTATTAATGCATGGCCTCAAAAATATCGAAGATAATTAGCACGTCTCGTCACTATTATGAAAAAAACAGTGTCCATTAAGTATTGCATTTGTTCACTATGGTTCATCACTTCAATAATTACGGAACTTCATAGGTGTATATATATTATAATTGGCTTTATTTTTATATATATAAATTATAATTGGCTGTATTTTTATATATATAAATAAGTTACTATTGTTTTATAAGAAGTGCTGTTGGTCTTCTCAAATAAATATATATGTCAAAGTTAAATGAATGGTTGAACTGTGTGTTTTTTACGCGATTATTAATTACTTAGGGCTCCGTCGTGCGATATATTACACTTAGGGCTCCGCAGTGCAATAAGCTGATGACCTCATACCTGAGTCTGGACCGGGTTGAACTGTGGCAGGGTGTCCGCATACAGCGCCTCGTACTTAGGGCTCCGCAGGGCTGATATCGGCAGCGGCTGCAGGTCCAGGAGTTCAGTCGGGGGGAGGTTCTTCTCCGGGAGGATGAGGTGACGGAACGACACCGGCAGCTGGGTCTCCGATGCTAACCACCTGGGGGGAAAATATGATTAAAATAAATATTTTTGAGCTGACTTCAAAACAAGGAGGTTCTCAATTCGTTTGATTGTTTTTCAATGTTTATCAATTCAAAACTCCGTCATTTATGAATCGATTTGGAAAATTCCTGCGTTCGGTGCAGTATGAGTAAAAGGTGGTCCCATATCTTTAGATTTTTTTTCTTAATTCTCTCTTTGTCTATTTAACTATGTATTCATTTTGGCATTTTTATATATCTAAATTGGGAAAAGGAGCTAGTCCTTGAAACACAGCGTCAAGCTACGTCGAGGGCTAGAGACTTCAATCATAATTTGTAACACTTACTATGTCAATAAATACATTTTTATGTTATGTTTATGTTATCAACTTCATCGATATTCGACGTTGAACTTCGAAGATACATCAGAATTGAAGTCGGTTTTTTAATTATAAAATTATGTTTATGGTGCTGTGTGATGAGATGAACAAGTCCTTTGAGTGATGTTAAGCTCCACACTTACCCATAACAATAGGGGATCGGACAGTAATCGAGAAAAAATCTAAAATGTAGTTAGAACGAATGTTCGTCGAACCAGAAAGATCATTCGATCAATATTTTTGTGAAATAATAATGATTTATATTTTTAAATCAATCAATAATTCTGACATTTTTAATCTGTTCTTCATCTCAAACGAAACAACAATCACAGCGCATGACGTCATTTGAAGGCAAATGCCGTGAGTCAAGCTTGTGTTTATTTTACGATTTTGCTTTTCATAAAATGTATTTCTGCTATTTTTTTCGTTTCATTACTACAATATAGTCCCCAAACTTCACCAAATGTATTTAAAACTCTTTGCAAGTTTTATTTCGAAGAGTTTGTCGTTTTCTACCTACATATGACATCACAAGTTTTGAGGTGACCTTTTCCGCGGCAATATTTGAAACATAATATATAAACATAGTTTTAGGTACTTTTAGAGCGTTATTTAATTAAAATAGTATTTTTCATGGCTATATATATTCATTGTAGTTAATTTAAAACACTTTCTGAAAAGTTGTCCGATCCCCTATTGCAAGAACTTTTAACACCGTAAAGGTACTGCGTAACACTGCATTGCGCTCATCACCCCGAGACATCAATTAAGTCTCACATGCCCAGTGATTTAGCTGGCTACAATGCCCTTCAAATCGGAACAGTAATGCTTGCGCACTACTGCTTGGCGGCTGAATAACTGGCAAGTGGTAGCTACACAGACGGCCTCCCGCATACGAAACACCTACCACGAGTGAAAAGTACTACATGAACTTAGCTGCCTTACTAATGAATTAATAGTAAAGACAGTTTAACGTGACAGCCTTTGGTGTAGTGATTGGGCAGGTTGGACTGAGGTTGCAGGTTCGATTTCCGCGACGACGGGACAAATGATTGCGCACAAAAAAAACAATCATTTATTTTGTCTGTGTTGTGGACCATGGTCCTCGTAGTTCCTGGTTCCCTAGATACAGGGAGTCCTAGTTAGGGGCAGGATCTATGTATGTGATCGTTGGGTGTATTTTATTTCTTACCTGTCAGACACCACCCGCAAATAGTATTGCGGCGGTAAAGGCTCGAATACCGGCACAAACAGCTTCACCTAGAAAAAACATTTATATAAATTATTAATTAATTGATTATTATTACTCATTATACTGCATTAATATTAATTAATTGAATAAATTTTGTAATTAATTAATGTCTTTATTACTCAAAACAAACTACACTCTACTTACTAAAACTGAACTAACTACTTACAAGGAGAAGCAATTGGACAACCCATAGACCATTAAAGGCCTATAGATAGCTAATAATGTATAATGTTGAAATATTAATATAACTATTTAATTATATACATCTAATTTTTATTACATTATATCATAATATTTTTGAATACTGACAGTTTTATTGACGACATTTTGACATTAATTAAAATCAACTTATAATAATCTGACAATTTAATTTAATTATGTTATTTGAAATTATGTTAATATTGCACACCATTGTTACGGCAGAATGTTAGGAATTATCTTTATTTGTCATCTTTGTATACAGCATTCTAGCAATAAACAATTTGAATTTGAATTTGAATATTCTTTATTGTATTCTAATGTAATATTAACATCGGTGATTATAAACTATATCGACGGGTGAAAGCGGAAGTGGCGTAACTTGAAAAACCCAACTTTACACCAGAGCCAAAAAACTATTTCAAAAATTCATAACTCATATATTTATAGAGTTGGAAAGTTGAAAATTGGTATGTATTTATATTAATCTAAAGCCTATCTGATGCTTTTGTCTAAATTGTCGTAAAGTTTGTGTATCATTGATTTTTCACAAGTTACGCCAATTCATGTTTCAATTTCAGGCAGCAGAAATGTTGTATCTGTGAGATGAAATATATAGATAACTTAGACAGACATGTTTTTTGAGGTACGGGTTTGCTGTATCTTAAATATGAAACCTTCGACACATGTTTCATTTAGCTGTATGTCGTTTATTTTATTAAATTGCATCAAAGATTTGTTTTAAGTACAAATATGGCGACAGATGTTTTATAAATGAAATGCTGTATCTTAAACTAAATATTTTTATTAAATTTTGGAAAATGTTATTATAATCAACTGACCATAAAAAAGAACATACAGGCTTCTAAATGAGAAATATATTTTTGCAATATGTGGCTGCACTAATTAGTGTTGTAAAACTATCGATAGGCCTATCCTATCGATAGTTTTACAGTTTTCTAAAGTCAAACTATCGATAGTGAAACCGATAGTCCTATAACGCTACTGTAACACAGCCAAATAATGCAGAAAAATATTGCCCTTTTTGAAATCTCTTAACAATGAAAGTTACGTGAAACTATTAAAATTATTTATTAATCACAACTCTCTTCCTCTTCATCAGTTTCAAGCAAAGTATCTTTAACTTTCTTGTCGTGTTTTAATTTAAAATATTCGTCAGCAAAGCGTTTGGGGATAATCTGTTTGTCCACCAGCTTTTTAAGATCTGTATACTTTTGGATTGAAACAGGGAGCTTATTTGAATACAAAGACAGTTTTGGTTGCGCATTGTCTAAACTACATAGAGAAACTGAAGTTGTTTCGGCATCTGGGAGCATAGATTTTTTTATAAACATAATGTCCGGGTTTGTCTTCTTAAATGTTGCAATACATAATTTAGATATTTGTAATTTTTGATTCTTCTTAAATGTTTTGCTCTGAATTTCTTCGAACCCAATAAAGTCCCTGCCTTCTAAAACGGACACGCGATATGGGGATGGCTTTCTGCGTGCCATTTCCATAACAGTTGCCCATTGGGAAGGAGCCCATACGGTCGTCTTCTTGACAGCTTGCTCTATTACAGAATGCATACTGTCGACCGGCATATAAGTATGTCCTGGAATAAGGTAATTTATTTGTATTACCTCTACATTAATAGCTATGGACATAAAATATCTCAGCATACTCAACATAGTTTTGTTTTTATTTTGTCCATAACATGAGTCACAGTACAAAAGCACAGTCTTCACATTTCCTCGTCTGTCTACTTCTTGAAGGTAATTTAATAAACAGGTGGAAATCTCATTAGACCCACGACGGGCATCGACTTCAGTCCATACATTACAGAATCCTCTCTGAGTATTACTTTCATAAATTGTAAGATTGTACACAGCTATTTTTCTACAGTAGTACAATGCCATGCTGTCACCATGTGGTGTATTCAGAACTTTTTGCATGTCAAAACTTGCGCATAGTATAGTGGGATCAATACCATTAAGGTTTTGGTGGCATTTAAACCTTTTATAGGAGTCTTCTTTTTCTTGTATGTGGCTATTATATTTAGTCATCTCGTCATAATTTTTGACATCAAATGTCTGTGTCATACAAAGCATACATTTATCTTTCTTAGGGACATGAATTCCAATATTGTAATTATCTTTTAACCAATTTGAGAAAACTTTCAAGGACATATTTTGTTTGACGTTTTCTTCAATACAGTTTGTTTCATAAATCCGATATAAATTAGACATATTTTTGAAATCATCTGGCAAATACAGTTTGTTAGAATCCTTCCTGCAGTAATGAGATGGTACTAAAGGTAAAGATGATATAAATTGTTTTGCATGGTCTATAGTATCTTCTGATGTTTTGTTTGTACCACCATTTTTTCCTCTTTCATCTAATTTTGCAAACCCTTCATTTGCATTGTCTAAAGTATACCCTAAAAATCTTTGAGTTATATCCAGCGTGTTCAATAGAAATTTTTGACATACTTGTCTCCTTTCCTCCCCTTCATTTATATAATATTCAAATGTAAATTTTCTTCTTGATGATTCGCCTTTATCCGTAGTTTTATTCGCAGTATTTTTTTTAATTGCACATTTAGCTATCCAATCTCTTTGTCGTTGACAACTACCAAGTTTCCAATAAAATTAAATAATTCTTGACGTCTAGTTTCTGAAATATCTCCACAGTTTCGTTTACATTTCACATCTTTACAGGGATTAGGTTTCATAGACTTTGGTTGAACTTCCGCCCCTTTTTCATTTATATAAGTTTGACCAAGAGATTTTTTTATTTTATTGTCTTTTTTAATATATTTTTTTGGCTTAGCCTTTGTTAACAGCACGATTTCTTCGACATTTTTCTTTTCGCTTATTTTCTTCTTCAGTTTCTTGCCTCGTTTTCTTTTAATTCTTGTTTTTCCCGCCTTGCTTGATAGAGAATCATCAGATGTTTCATTACTATCGAACGCGCAGCTTGATTCTTCTGACGGAAATGCCTCACTAAGCAGCAATGTGTCAGCATCTTCTTCTTCAAAAAAATCAAGGTAAGATTTATCAAAACTTAATTTTCTTCTGCAATTTCTTTTTGTATCTATTCTTTTACTTGATTCTTGAGAATTTGTGTTGTTGTTGGCTACAAAATTTGTATCAATTGGAATTGAACTTGAGACTTGGACTTCACAATCAGCAGTAATATATTTTTTATCGGTAATAGTTACGTTAGCCATTTTTTCAGGAGCAATTTTGTTAGTGTCCGAAGAACTTATATGTACGTTACGTGACGTTTGTACACGACAAACGTTTTGTAAGCAATCTGTAATATCTTTATTTTCAAGAGAATCTTCAGCAGTGCAAGGGGACTTCATAAGTGTGTTAGGTAAGCAGTCCTTATTTTCAGGGGAATCTTCAGCAGTGCAAGGGAACTTCATAAGTGTGTTAGGTAAGCAATCTTTATTTTTATAAGAATCTTGAGCAGTGCTAGGGGCATTCACACGTGTGTAAGGTAAGCAGTCTTTATTTTTATGAGAATCTTCAGCATAATATACTTCTAGACTCACTAGACTTTCGTCAGAATCAACAGTAACAAGACAATTGTAAGATGCATGACTAGTATTTTGAATAAGATCAGATATACTGATATTTGAAAGCGTTTCCAAGCCTGTTGACGTCTGAACAAAATCGTCACTTTTTTTGTCTTGCTGCTGTATACTATGCACTGTCGATATATTATTATTTTCAATAATTCGCTTCGTTTCAGACATGTATGATTCCGGCTTGCGAAAGGTGGGAGTAAGATCTTTGACACTTACTTGGGCTGGTTTAGAACTGTGGGGAGTAGTTGGAAGAGACGAGTGTTCTGGCGAAGATTTAAATTTTGTCGTACGGTACGATGTTGATCGTAGTTTTATTCCATCTTTATACACAACATCTTCCAAAATCTCAACTTTACGTTTCTTTTTTGGTCGGTCTTCATCAGTTAATAATGTTGACTTCAACTCTTCCTTCCATCGCTGACGTTCTGCCATCTAAAATCAAGTAACAAAAAATATAAAATAATATTACTTGTTTCATAAATAGCTAACCATTTAAATCCAGTCTAGCAATCAAGTCCACTAAACCAATAATCTAGTCCACTGAAATATTGAAATAAATTCAATTTAAAAAAAAGACCCGTGTCGGGAATCGAATCCATGATCCCTACAGGCGTTCCAACATGCGAAAGCCGCAGCGCTACGGAGAGAGCGCTATTGATATTATCTATAATATTATTATAATATTGATTTGTGCTTTTTTCAACAACAAAAACATACAATACCCTGCATACAACTACATACTGTTCATGTTAAGCATAAAACAAGTTAGTTTTAACACTTAGGTACAATTTTAGGACCTAAGTAGTTAAAAAACCAAATACAAAAATGTTTACCCGTATATACCTACATACACAGTGAAGCTCAATAACGGTTTAAAAACAATAATAATCATGAAAACAAATTACAAATAAATAGAAATAGCTTAATTATTATGATTATAACTCACCCGAGCTCGTAGAATTGTTTTATAACACTTTATTTATCACAGCGACAAACACGCTTTCGCAACTCGACGCTCGCGCATCGACTGAGGTGCGACCGGAACGGCGTATCAAGAATGCACGCATTGGTTGGTATGGTTCTAGATTGGTGTAACTGATCTCTGCATACAAAACTAATCTCTATTGTTTTAGGCTAAGTATGATATTAGCAAAAAAAAAAATGTTTGAAATGTAGTAACTATTTCATCATGTATGTACTAGTATGGAACAAATTGTTGTATCTCTTTAATGACCAAAATGTCATAGAGCAGAATTGTCGTATCTCTAGACAACGTAAAATTTAGGGCGACAGAAATGTCGTATCTTATTCCAAGCAGTCACTGTGACACATAAACAAAGTAGTATCTATTTTATTTAAAAAAAATGCATATTTTACCCTAGTTACAACAATTTTTTTTATGTGCAGTGCTAAAAGTAAGTAAAAATCCAAGGTCGTATCGATGAAAAATTTTATCGTAGGGAAACGAGTCCCAGACCATTCGAAGCGGTATTTTTTTTTATACAAGAATATGGTAAAAAGTGATTTAGCTCAAAATGCAAGTTACGACATTTCCGCTTTCTCCCGTCGATATATACAAAGGCGAGTTTAACCCTAAATAGTTTTCTTCCATCAAACCACCCACCGAACAAAGCCATGCCGTCAAGCGACCTAGTCGTGTTTCGGGATGACCACTATCTCGCCTGATGTGAAGCGATGATGTGACCTAAGATGAAGCACATAGATCTAGAGAGAGACGGCAGTTGAGCGGCAGCTCAGACCCGTCTCCCCGATGGTTCACCGAACATCATCCCGAAACACGACTAGGTCGCTTGACGGCCTGGCTTTGTTCGGTGGGTAGTATTACAACCACGGCCAGAGTCTACCACTCCAAAGCGCATAAGCGGGTTTCATCACGATGTTTTCCTTCACCGTTTTAGAGCGAGCGTACAAAATCTGCACTTAACTATAAATCATTGGTGCAGGGCCGACTCGGGAATCGAACCCAGGTGCGTCGGATCGAAAGGCGCACGAGTTCCCGCTGAGCCACACTCGCTCTAAACAACATAGATCTATGAAGCGTAAAAAAAAACCTAATAATAAAATAATATCACAATAGAGATCGCTGTTTAGCGATAAGACCGCCTATTATACTCACCATAAGAAAGTATATTCAACATGTTTTTTTATACATTATTGGCTTGCATTGATCACTATGCCACCTGATGGTAAGCGACGACGCGGTCGACGATGCACGCTTGCCAAGATAGTACCTGTTCACTCCACACTTGAAGATTCCTAGATTGTAGCTATCGGGAAGGACTGACTCTAGCAGATAAATGTGATATATATAATATATCATAATGTAATATATATATTATTATTATTGTATTATTATTTATGTATGTATTCTCATTTTTATCAGCTCGCGGTTCCGATTATTTATTTCATCATCAGCTAAGTACTCAGTACTGACCTGATGCTCGTCCTTGCAGTACTTCTCCTTCAGCAGGAAGTACTCATGATGCAGGATCACCTCGGAGTCCACATCCTCCACCAGGATCCAGAACGCCTCCGACTGTCCATGCACCTGGAAAGAACTCAACCTGGATGACTGCACAATGTGGGGAGAGCGAGTGGCTCAGTGGGAGCACGCGCGACTTTTAAAGGTATCAGTAGAAATTTTTTCAGATAGTCTAGAGGGCATAGGCTACTTTTTAATGCGAAAAAAGGGTTGTAAGGGGTTGAAAGGGGGGGATGAAAGTTGTATGCAAGTATCGTCATTTTTAGAGCTAGAAGCTTTTAGGCTGATTCGATATAAATAAAGAACGACAGCAGGAGCGGGACAGTGAAGCGATAGGACGGGGACGGGATCGGGGTAGGAGCGGAGCGAGATAAGGGTGGAATAGAAAATTGTCGAGAACAGGTTAGATTACTTCACTACGCGTACGAAGTCGCGGGCAACAGCTAGTATTTTATAACACATACATTTAGGCATTTCTACTATTCAGTGTGAAGTTAATAATGGTTGAATTTTGTATGAAAAACCGTACCACCTCAATGGTTCATACTCTCTAGAAGTTACTAATGGTTTAATTTTGTATGAAAAACGTACTACATTAATGGTCCATACTCTCTATGAGAGAAGGCCAGTGTCCCAGCAGTGGGAACCTGATGGGCTGATGATGAACTCACCTTTTCATCCCAATGGAAGTCCGGAGTGATGGTCAACTCGACTCTGAGCGTGGACCGCGTGATCGGCTGTATATGTGTCGACAGCTCCAGCTTCGGAAACTGGTGAACGTATTTGTGTATCATCTTGCCGAGTTTCGGAGCCCGCACTAACTCGCCGATCTCGTTGGGGCCCAGCTCGTACAATTTCTCCCACGGGAAGTTCTTCTTCTCCAACTTCTTTATTATCTGTGGAATGATAATTTTAGACAGCCTCTTGGTGTAGTGGTTGGGCAGGTTGGCTCAAATCTCATACACTGAGGTTGCGGGTTCGATTCCCGCGACGGGACAAATGTTTGTGCAAAGAAGAAAAAAAAGGCAAGCATTTTTTTCGTGTCTGGGTGTCGTGGGACCTCATACTTCCTGGTTCCCTAGATACAGGGAATCCTAGTTAGGGGCCAGGATCTATGTATGCGATCGTTGGGTGTATTTATTTTAATTTTTAGTTTAAAACTTGATATGTACAGTTAATTACCTCTTGATGAAATTAAAGTACTAAATTGAATGCATTAGCGCATGCTTTTTGCAGTGGTAGGCTCTGGCCGTGGTTGTAATACCACCCACCGAACAAAGCCATGCCGTCAAGCGACCTAGTCGTGTTTCGGAATGATGTTCGGTGAACCATCGGGGAGACGGGTCTGAGCAGCCGCTCAACTGCCGTCTCTCTCTAGATCTAGTCTAGTAGACTCTCTAGTAGTCTAGGCGAGATAGTGGCCAAACATAGATCTATTAAGCGTAAAAATGCTGGGAGAAAATCGTAAAATTTAAAATAATTAGGAAGAAAAATGATATTGCTCGGGCAGGGATCGAACCTACGTCTTCGGAATACCTGTGGTTAAGGCGTCGGTCCACCGGATTTTTTTTAGATTATTTTCTCGGGTAAACCACTCGGGTAAATTTCAAAAATCCAATGATGAAGTTGAAGTTTTAGACAAAAAAACAAGTAATTGACTGGTGAAACGAGCACATCGTTCGCCTGATGGTAAGCGCCACGCCAATAACAACTGCAGTGCCATCCAGAATTTTCTAGCATAATGCTGCGCGGCACTGCGCTGCGCTCGTCACTCTGAAACATCACTCATTCATTGCTAATGTCTCACCTCTTCTGGCATTTTCCTGAATTGCCTGAGCGGCGACATTGACTGCCACATGCGGCGGTCCACCATCTTGCAGAGCGCTAGCGTCTTGTCTACCAGCTGCGCCCAGCCTGGAAACAACACAGGTTATATCTCTTTTCTTTATGGAACTGAGTGATGAAACAAGCAAGTCGTTCGCCTGACGTTAAGCGCCACGCCTGCCCATAACAATTGCAGTGCCACCCAAAATTTTTAATATCATAAAAAGCAATGCGTAGCACTGCATTACGCTCATCACCCTGAGACATCAGATATTAAGTCGCATATGCGCAGTAATTTCACTGGCTACAATGCTCTTCAAACTGGAACGCAGTAATGTCTGCAAGCTGATTGGGTCACGTACACCATGTCAGTTATTAAAAAGCACCCTTTTACCCTTCGTTCATTCATTTCATTTTCTCACCGCGATGTACCACAACCTGATACATATCCCGCAGAAGTCGGCAAGTCACGTTCGTCCCATACACCACGTCAACTATTAGAACGTACCCTTTTAGCTTTCGTTCGTTCATTCACTCACCACGATGTAGCACGATCTCGTAGATAGCCCGCTGCAGTCTGCAACCTGATTGCGCCACAGACCTCTCAAACTTCAATTCGTTTATTCATTCATTCATTTAGTTCACTCACCGCGATGTAGCACGATCTCGTAGATAGCCCGTAGCAGTCTGCAATCTAATTGCGTCACAGCCCTCTCAAACCTCAATTCGTTCATTCATTCATTCATTTAGTTCACTCACCGCGATGTAGCACGATCTCGTAGATAGCCTGCATCAGTCTGCAATCTGATTGCCGCCACAGACCTCTCAAACCTCAATTCGTTCATTCATTCATTCATTTAGTTCACTCACCACGATGTAGCACGATCTCGTAGATAGCCCGCAGCAGTCTGCAACCTGATTGCCGCCACAGACCTCTCAAACCTCAATTCGTTCATTCATTCAATCATTTCGTTCACTCACCACGATGTAGGACGATCTCGTAGATAGCCCGCAGCAGTCTGCAAGCTGACTGGGTGACGTAAACCATGTCAGCCATCAGAGCGAACCCCTCCAGCTTGAGCTGGGATATATATGCTTGTAATAGCACATTGATTTTAGCTGACGGCTCGTCTATGCTCTCTTTTATTGGAATCGGGACCTGGGGAACAAGAAATAAGTTATAAAAAAAAATGTTACTATTAAAATAAAGTTAATGTTACTAACCTGGCTTAAACAGTTTGATTACGAAGGAGTAGAAAATATGATTAGTAGTTTTTATTATTGAAATTTGAATTTCACACACATTTACTCACATTTACACCCTCACATACACACAAACACTGGAATGTGGTTAAATTTCTGCGTCGTCGCTTACCATCAGGTGAGATAGTGGTCAAACGCAAGCCAATAAAGTAAAAAAAAAAAATCTTATAAACTGGGAGAAGCCACTGGCTCCTGAAACACAGTGTTGACTAGTTCGGGAGCCTATGGATTCAATACTTACCTTGTACATTATGGCAATAAATGATTTTGAAATTTTTATATATTTCCATGTAATGACGAGACCAACAGGTCGTTCGCCTGATGGTAAGCAACACGCCTGCTCATAACAATTGTAATGCCACCCAGAACATTTATCACCATAAAAAGCATTGCACTGTGTTTGATGTGTTTCATAGGCTCGGCAGTTTCATATTGCACATTTTTCAAACATGCCTTCTACACAAAAAAATTATCTTCTCCATCAATTTATGAAGCTCCTAGGATTTATTTGTCAGTAACAGGCTGGCTCCGAACAAAATGTTTGATGAAAGGATAAAAACTCACCTTATTCATTAATTTATGAATACCTTCTCACAACGATGATAATGATGGGAATCTCACTTTGCATCAATTTACACCGCTCTAGCTTCTCTTTGGACTGATTGTAATGAAAAATTATCACGATGATGTTGAAAATCTCGATCGATGTATGCAGTTTCACCTTATAACGACGATAATAAGTAAAAATCTCACTTCCTCGATCAATTTACGAAGCTTCAGTGATGATGAATTTCATCAAAAAATGATGAGAAACTCACCCTCTCCATCAGCTTATGCAGCTCCAGTTTCTCCTCGTCCCTCACGGCGATGTGTTTGAACTCCGCCGATAAAGAAAACACGCGGAACAGTTCTATTTCCCCCAGGGTCGGCTTGAGGAGCTGGTTGTACGACTGCATTGTTTCGTGGGTGCAGTAGAAATGGGAAGCAATACGCCCCAGTTCCGTAGGCTGAAAGTGCCCCGATTTGCGCTCGTACTTAATTAGTCCGGCCCTGTGGAATTAATAGTTCAATACATTACAATAACATAGAGCGAGTGTGGCTCAGCGGGAACTCGTGCGCCTTTCGATCTGACGCACCTGGGTTCGTATCCCAACTCGGCCTATAGAGACTGCGCCATAATCCATCACGCTGGCCCAATGCGGGTTGGTGGATGTCACATGTCCTTGAATTTTTGTAATAAATTCTTGGACATGTCGGTTTCCTCACGATGTTTTCCTTCACCGTTTTTATTGCGATGGTTAAATCCGCACATAACTTAAGAAAGTCAGTGGTGCGGGGCCAGCGGGATTCGAACTCGGGTGCGTCGGATCAAAAGTTGCTCGTGTTCCCACTGAGCCACACACGCTCAGAATTTTTTTAATTAAGTCTCACCCAAAAATGTAAAACCCTTTTTGGCTGTCAGTTACATACTAAATTATAATTAAGATTTTTAAGACCTGTGGTTTTTATTGTAAATAAATAAATAAATACACTTTAAGCCCGTACAGTATGAGCTTAGTTTATTCTTACTATGTAGTAAAAAAAAATGATGTGCATAATGATCATCATCACAACACTCACTTGTCCAACAGACTGGCAGCAGTATGCACTAAGTCCGCCCTGTGGAGCTCCAACAGAGCGTCATCTTGCATCTTCTCCGGGGTGATCCCGTACAGCGCCGGCTGCCTCAGCATGCGTATATACAGGTACGTGTAACCTGTGGACATGTATAAGGAAATTATTACATAGTAGGTTTTATGTAACTGAGAGCGAGACGAGAGACGAGAGCGAGTGTGGCTCAGCGGGAACTCATGCGCCTTTCGATCAGACGCACCTGGGTTCGAATCCCGACTCGGACCCGCACCAATGACTTATAGTTAAGTGCAGATTTTGCACGCTCGCTCAAAAACGGTGAAGGAAAACATCGTGATGAAACCCGCTTACGCGCTTTGCAGTGGTAGGCTCTGGCCGTGGTTGTAATACCACCCACCGAACAAAGCCATGCCGTCAAGCGACCTAGTCGTGTTTCGGGGTGATGTTCGGTGAACATTGTACTACACTGGTTTTAAGGTTTATCTGTAATCATTTTTTTATGTTACTGGTTTACAATAAAGAGTATTTGGAATACGTGAAATCTATCTGGAGAGTTAATGTTTCCCTTCTGACCCCCCAAAACTTCGGAGCCACTCACCCAGCCACGTGACGGCGTCGCGAACGCTCTGCACGGTTCCCAGCACGATCTCAGCGTTGAGCATGTCAGGCAGTTTGCTGACCAGCTGTGACTCGATGGGGAGCTGTTGGTTCAGGAGGGACAGATAGTACTGCAGCTCCGAGTGATTAGTTATCAGGATGCCTGGAAAGGAAATCAAATGTTAGCATCTGAGGGTAGTATTCATTAACTACAAGCGAGTTTTCGTATACTAAAATTTAAAAACCGGCCAAGTGCGAGTCGGACTCGCGCACGAAGGGTTCCGTACTATTATCTATAAAAACGGCAAAAAAAACATGTCTGTTATATGGGAGCCCCTTAAATATTTATTTTATTCTTTTTTTTAGTATTTGTTGTTATAGCGGCAACGGTAATACATCATCTGTGAAAATTTCAACTGTCTAACTATTTCATGAGATCACAGTTCATGAGATACAGCCTGGTGACAGACGTACAGACAGACAGACAGCGTTTTACCCTTTGGGTACGGAAACCTAAAACCGACTTCAATTTTGATGAATCTTCGAAGTCCAAGGTCGAATATCGATGACATTGATATGGGACCATGTTGAAGCTATACTGAACCCGACGGAAAAAAATAATTAAATCGAGTTGATAAAATAAATGGTAAAAAGTGGTAAAATAAATGGAGTTCTGAGGTAAAAAAAACCATAAAAAAATATATCTTAAAACTACGTTTTATGGGCCTTTTGTGGTTAGGTCGGCATTGCATGCTAATAAATGGATTTAGAATGCATTGTCATCGAGTTGTGAGCTACCCTGAAAGTTTCAGCCTGATAGCTAATTGGGAAGTGCTCGAAATTTGAATTGCAAGATTCCACCCGAAACGACAGATAAACAGACAAACAAGTGACTTAATAAAAACGCGGTAAAAAAATCACAATCGAATGGAGAATCTCCTTCTTTTTTAACCGACTTCAAAAGGAAAAACGTTGTCTATTCGATTGTATTTCTTTTTTTTTTTTTTGTTACCTCAGAAGTCCTTCATTTATGAACCGATTTGGAAAATTCTTTCTGCGTCGGGTTCAGTATAGATACGAAGTAGTCCCGTATAAATTTCATCGATCACCTTGGACTTCGAAAATACATTGAATCGATTAAATCGATAAAAAAATACGTACCCTCTCCTTTAGTATCGTACTGAGGCCGGCCGGCTCTTCCCAACATTTGCAACACGTCTAATGCCCCCAGCTCGCTCCATCGTCCTTTTTCCGGGTTATAGACTTGAGTCCCTTTGACGATGACGGTGTGCGCCGGGAGGTTGACACCCCACGCTAGGGTCGCCGTTGATACTAGGACCTGAGGGGTTACAAAAGAAATGGTTAGAATATAATGAATTGGTGTTGCTCAGGGTATTTCACTTGACCCGCTACTATTCAACAAGCGAATTTCAGTTAACTAATATTTTAAAAAAATCCGACAAAAAATCCTATAAAACTTTCAGACTAGGCCGACCTTTGGCCACGATCTCACCTGATGGGAAGCGACGATGTCCCGCTACTATTCAAAAACTATAATTTTTACCTGTATCTTTGACAACTATTAAGAAAATAATTGGCGTTGCTCAGGGCATTTCCTTAGTTCCGTTACTATTAAAAACCTGCAGTTTTCACCTGTATATGCCTATCAGCGAACAGGTCTTCGACCAGCGTCCTGTCGACCCTGCTCATACCGGCGTGATGTATGGCGAACCCGTACGGCAACAGCTCGCGTAGCTCAGGGTTCTTCACTTGTTCCGCCTCTGTTCTTAGCACTTCCATACTGGCCGAGCCTTCTCTGTGGAAAGCAGATTTTTTTATACAATATGGGTGAGTACCACCGCTTTGCCAGTTATTCAGCCGCCAAGCAGTAGTGCGCGAGCATTACTGTGTTCCGGTTTGAAGGGCATTGTAGCCAGCGAAATTACTGGGCATTATGAGACTCAACAACTAATTGTCTCAGGGTGACGAGCGCAATGCAGTGCCGCGCAGGATTTTGCAAAACAAAATTCTGGGTGGTGCTGTTATTGTTATTGGCTGGCGTATTGCTTACCATCAGGCAAACGACCAGCTCGTCTCGTCTTTTAGTTCTATAAAAAAAAAAATTGATTGACTAACAATGTACCTCCCACGAGAGCGTTTCAATAGAGAGTTTTAAAAGAATTACCTCAAAAACTGTCCAAGGGTATCCTTCTCCAAGCACATGTCCCGAATGGCGCGCGCAGTTTTGCCCGTTTCTTTACGAGAATGAACGAACACCAAAATCTGCAAACAAACAAACATAATACAGCACAAATTAAAGCTACACGCGAGGCGAACGCAGTGCTTGTTTTTTACACCAGTGTCGAAATATATTGACAAGATACGGTGTTCGCTACTGCTTAGTGTCCAAGCTGCTTAGCAGGCGTACCAAATTGCGTATTTACAAAACTGTGATTCGCCCTATACCAATGTACGGCTGTGAAGCTTGGACGCTGACTCTGAAGGAAGAACAGAAACTTCTTGTGCGAAAGAACACAGCGAAAGGTACTCCGAAAGATTTTAGGACCCGTTAAACGCGAGGACGGTAGCTGGAGGATCCGCAAAAACCAAGAAATCGAAGAGTGTCCGAACCCAACATCATTGGCGAGATTAAATGCCACAGACTTCGATGGCTCGACTGGGCCAGAATGGAGGAGGATCGTGCTGTGAAACGCGCCTACTTGGGACAACCAATTGGACGACGGGCAGTCGGTCGCCACAAGTACAGATGGAGGGACGAGGTGGCAAAAGACCAACGGGAGCTACAAGTTGATGCCTGGCAGCAACTTGCGCTGGATCGAAAGACGTGGCACTCTTTAGTATCGGAGTCTTAGAATCTTTGGGTCGCTGCGCCAGCATGGATAGATAGATAGATGTTTGCTACGGCATTTACTTTCTTTAACCGACTTGAAAAAGAAGAAGGTTCTCTATTCGATTATATTTTTTTTTATGTTTGTTACCTCAGAACTCCGTCATTCATACACCGATTTGGATTTTTTGCGTTGGGTTCAGTATAGCTACGAAGTGGTCCCATATAAATTTCATCGATATTTGACCTTGGACTTCGAAGATACATTGAAGACGGGTTTTTCATTTGATAAAACGTATACTCGTTTATGAAACCGAGTAATGAGACGAGCAAGTCGTTCGCCTGATGGTAAGCGCCACGCCTGCCCATAACAATTGCAGTGCCACCAAGAACCTTCAATACCGTAAAAAGTACCACGTAGCACTGCATTGCGCCGATAACCCCGCGACATCAGATATTAAGTCTCATATGTCCAGTAATTTCGCTGGCTACAATGCCCTTCAGACCGGAACACAGTAATGCTTGCGCACTACTGCTTGCTGGCAGAATAACTGGCAAAGCTGTGGTACCTACCCAAACGGCCTCTCGCATATGCAAGTACCACAAGTAAAACATATACCGGGTGAGTTTTTTTTACTATATATTAACAACACATATTGTTGGAAATCTATCTAGTTTTCCAAACGTATAAAAACTACATTTAAATTTTTTTAAATAATTGATTTTTCAGTCAAATATCAATAATATGTGTAAGTTAATAAATACGCCCAACGATCACATACATAGATCCTGCCCCTAACTAGGACTCCCTGTATCTAGGGAAACACAAACTAGAAACAGGAACGAGGACCGTGGTCCCACAACACACAGACACGAAACAGATGCTTGAGCTTTTTTCTGTACACATACATTTGCCCCGCCGCGGGAATCGAACCCGCAACCTCGGTTGTGGATGAGATTTGGGCCAACATGCCCAACCACTACACCAGAGGCTGACTGGTGTAAAAACTGTATGAGCATAATTTGCTTGTTCAAACTTCTATGAAGTCTCGTATAGAAAAGACCAATTTTGCTCGCACTTATTAATGAAAAAATAATGAACAGATGGCGTAATAACTTGACCTATTTTAATATTTTTTGTTATTTTATTTTCATTTTATTTTCATTTTATTTTATTTTGAAATTTTATTTTATTTCATTGTATTTTTTATTATTTCGTGTGATATGGTTTTTATAACTGAAGTAGGTAAATGAATTGAATTGAAAAAAAGGTATATTAACCTGGTTCCTGCCGGCGTGCTCCATAGTCTTCTCGTAAACTATATCGTTCATGACCTGGAACCGCTTCAGCGCTTTCTTCTCCGTCACGCCGATGTACTGCTGCTCTAACGCCACGGGCCTGAGGGGTACAATACAATACATATTAGGGTCGATTCTGTGTTGTGTTATCTAAATCTATATATTTTAAATTGTTTAAAACTAATGTATTTGGTATTCTAATTTCCGCGTTCTCTGAACTTAAATGACGTTTATTATTATTATTAAAATCCATTTATTCTTTAAAATTCGTTACAAAAATAAAACGTAAAAAATCAATTTAAAAATAAATATTTTTCAATTAAAAATATTTTTAAGTAATGACCCCTCTTAGATTACCCTAAGAGGGGTCATTACTTAAAAATATATATGAAATGGAGGAGGCCTGTAAAGGCCTCCTCCATCCTCCAAATTTATATGGGACCACCTCTAAAGTATGACCTACCAAACAAAAAAGAATCATCCATGCAATGACGTTTAAAGGTGCAAAAATTAAGTATTTTTACCTAAACATTTCTCAAAAATGACTTAATCACTATGCGCCTTTCAATACGAAGCACCCCAGTTCGAATCCCGCTGGCCCCGATCCACTGACTTTCTTAAGTTTGCAGATTTTAACCCTCGCACTAAAAACGGTGAAGAAAAACATCGTGAGGAAACCGGCATGTCCATGAATTTATCACTAAATTTCAAAGACATGTGGCAAGGGCGCACTGCGCCAGCGTGGCGGATTATGGCCCATACGCTCTACGATTTGGATGCGGTTTTTTTATTTGAAAGCAGGTTTCCTAGCGGTGGTTCTTAGAGAGGTTTTATCAAAGTCGGTTCTCGACTTACTTTTTATAGGTTATTTGTGTCAGGGGTTTTTAATTTTTATTTTATTGGTTCTTCACCTGAAAGAGTTGTCGAAGTAGAACAGCCCTTTATCCGGCTTCACTCGTAGAAACGCGGCGACGTCCGTGTAGTTAGGCAGAGTAGCGGACAGACCGACCAGCCGCACCTGTATATATACATATTTTATTATCTAGACTTGTTAGAAAGGGGGAGAGTATGATATATGTTACCAATAACATTAGTAGCTTACTAAAACATGTCTTAAGTATATTTTCATCATCATCATCATCAGCCCATCACGTTCCCACTGCTGGCACTCGGGCCTACTCTCATAGAGAGGGGATGGGCCATAATCCACCACGCTGGCCCAGTGCGGGTTGGTGCATGTCACATGTCCTTGACTTTTTGTGAAAAGTTCTTGGACATGCCGGTTTCCTCACGATGTTTTCCTTCACCTTTTCTAGAACGAGTGTTAAATCCGCACATAACTTAAAAAAGTCAGTTGTGCGGGGCCAGTATATTTTATGGCAGAATAAATACTACTTTCATCGGATCTAGTCGTATATTTTTTTCATAAAAGCTTCTCTCTCTGTATTTGTGTAAGAGAGGGAGTGTGTGTGTGCGTCTCTCTCTCTCTCTCTTTCTCTCTCTCTCTCTTTCTCTCTCTCTCTTTCTCTCTCTCTCTCTCTCTTTCTCTCTCTCTCTCTGTGTGTGTGTGAAGGAGGGTGTTAGTATCTCTGTCTCTTTGAGAGAGGGCGTGTCAGAGAAATGAAATGAAATAAATGTATTTGTTAGAATTTCGGTACAATATTGAAGGTGACATAGCTATAGTTTTATCCAACGGAATTCGGCCTTTGTAGGCGTACACATATTTAAACAGTTTTATTGTCAAACATATTTTATTTATTTATTTCACATTAAATGACAATACTTTGTTAATTAAATTAGGTCACGTTCAGAAAAAATAGAGATGTAATAAAAATATTAAATTAAGTCACGTTCAGAAAAAATAAAGACGTAATAAAAATATTAAATTAGGTCACGTTCAAAAAAATTAAAGGTGTAATAAAAATATTAGGTGACTTTCAGAAAAAATAAAGATGTAATAAAAATATTATATTAGGTCACGTTCAGAAAAAATAATGAGGTAATAAAAATATTATATTAGGTCACGTTCAGAAAAAATAATGAGGTAATAAAAATATTATATTAGGTCACGTTTAGAAAAAATAAAGATGTAATAAAAATATTAAAATTTAAAAAGTGTATTTAAAAAATAAAATGTCATAGTATTATTACAATTGTCATCAAATTTAAAATCAAGTAATTAAATTATTGTCATCGAGAAAGTCTTTAACTGAATAAAATAACTCTTACTGTTTCTTTAAGTCCTCTCCATCCAAAGGTTGTCTGGAAGAGATCGCTTAGAGCGATAAGACCGCCTATTGTAACACTTTAGTTTTTAAGTTTGTAATTTTTCTTTTGCTGTAATAATTTCTGGTGGTGTAACAATATAGAGTTATCTAATCTAATCTAAAAACATTTACTTTTTTTTAAATAAATTTAGACTGTTGTTTTTATATGTCATATTTTATGTGGGTAAGTCTGTCTGTCTCAGTCTGTCTCTCTGACGGTGTATGTGTGTGTAGGTGTCACTGTATGTTTCAGAGAGGGTGTGTCTCTCTGTTGTTGTGCGTCTGTCTCTGCCTTTGTGTGTGTCTGTGTGTTCACCCCCCCACCCTCACCTCCTCCTGCGTCTGCTCGACGGCGCCGAGCGTCCTGGCGACGAGCGCCTCTAGCACGGGCCCGCGCTCGTCGTGAAGTAGATGCACCTCGTCGATGATGATCAGACGGACCAGGTTCGTAAACGAGCGCTCGCCGCCTGGAACAATAACTCAACTGTTAGTAATAGCAGTCCAAGCGCACTCCGCACTGCAGGTACGAAGCTACAAGTACATAGCCGGACACCGACGGCGGGTCGCGCGTCGTTACACGTGCCGCGTCAGAAGAGATAAGAGCGGCGCGATAGAAAGAGACGCGCTCTGTAGGTTAATATGACTGGTAGGTATGCAGCGCTACGCGAGCTGTTTCGAATTTTATTGCGTCATAGCAAGAGTCGCTATTTGTTTAAATTTCTTTGCGGAGTGATGCTTCTGTCCCTTAGTATTCTGTGGTAATATGTAAGATAATTCATTTATAACAAAATAAAAACCAACTTCAATTTTGATGAATCTTCGAAGTCCAAGGTCGAATATCGATGAAATTTATATAGGACTATGTTGAAGCTATACTGAACCCATATATGAAGTTCTGAGATAACAAACAAGGTCGTATAATGAAAAACGATATTCGACCTTGGATTTCAAAGATACAATCAAAATTCAAGTCGTTTCTTTTTGTTATACAATGAATAATTATACCTTAATATTGAAATAAAGAATTTAAAAATAATTTTGTTCATTAGATTGACTGACCTTTCCTAGTGATAATGTCCCATTTCTCCGGCGTACATACGATGAGTTGCGTGGCGTCGATTTGCTCTCTAGTAAGTTGGTGGTCGCCGGTCAACTCGGACACTTTCATATTGTATGCAGCTAGGCGTTTACTGAAATTACCGACCTGAAAAATGAAAAAAATAATTTAAATAAAACTAATGGAATCAGGCGCAACGTTGCGTTTCATCTCAAAACTGAAACGCAATGAAAATACGTAGTATAATGTCGCTGAATATTATAAATAGCAAATGTAAAACGAATTAAAATCTATACCAATATTATAAAGAGAAACATGTGTTATTTTGCAGTGGTAGACTCTGACCGTGGTTGTAATACCACCCACCGAACAAAGCCATGCCGTCAAGCGACCTAGTCGTGTTTCGGGATGATGTTTGGTGAACCATCGGGGAGACGGGTCTGAGCTGCTGCTCAACTGCCATCTCTATAGATCTATGTGCTCCATCTTAGGCCACATCATGGCTTCACATCAGGTAAGATAGTGGCCATAGATCTATTAAGCGTAAATGTATTTGTTTGTTTGTAACGAATAGGCTCCGTAACTACTGGACCGATTTCAACCATTTTTTCACGAATAGAAAGCTAAATTATCAGGAAGTAACAAGCTATAATTTATTTTCAAAACAAATAGAGATACTTAAGTGAATTGCGAAAATGTAACCCAGAGTTG
Source organism: Petrophora chlorosata (assembly GCA_951640565.1). Taxonomy (NCBI): domain Eukaryota; kingdom Metazoa; phylum Arthropoda; class Insecta; order Lepidoptera; family Geometridae; genus Petrophora; species Petrophora chlorosata. The sequence continues at coordinate 2,050,857 of OX621218.1, forward strand.
AAAAAGTTTACCTATGAAATTCATTATTTGGCATATACTTGGTACCAGGCGATCAGAAACTTGGGAGTATGCAATCATCAACAGATCATTTTTTTTACGATTAATAGATCTATAAGTATAAATCTGTAAGTATAATAGGCGGTCTTATCGCTAAACAGCGATCTCCATTGTGATATTATTTTATTATTAGGTTTATTTTACGCTTAATAGATCTATGTTTGGCCACCATCTCGCCTGATGTGAAGCGATGATGTGGCCTAAGATGGAGCACATAGATCTAGAGAGACGGCAGTTGAGCGGCTGCTCAGACCCGTCTCCCCGATGGTTCACCGAACATCATCCCGAAACACGACTAGGTCGCTTGACGGCCTGGCTTTGTTCGGTGGGTGGTATTACAACCACGGCCGGAGCCTACCACTGCAAAGCGCGTAAGCGGGTTTCATCACGATGAACGTTCCTTTATACTATAATTTTATTATATAGATTATATTACGTATTTATTATGTGTTTTTTTCTGTTATATGAGTAGTCAGTGTATCTGTCTTGAATAAATGTATTTTTTTTTAATTATTTCTATTAGTTACTAAATTAATACATTATATACCTAATTTGTTATATACAATATAAAACTCATTAACAGGCTTAATACTGATACCAATTAATTAACCATTAAGACTTGAGTATGTATTTCTTTTATGTAACTAAATGACGAGACGAGCTGGTCGTTTGCCTGTTGGTAAGCAATACGCCAGCCAATAACAATAACAGAACCACCCAGAACTATGAATATGTTGTATTATTGAAAATAACTTATTGATTTTGATTTTCTGAAAAAGGAGAAAGGCTTTTTTATCCCGAGAAACCGCGGGGCGTATCTAGTAAGGTATAAAGACGATTTTCCCTTACCATTTCCTGTACAAGCGAGCGCATAGGTGCAACGTATATCATCTTGAAGTCGTTGACGTTGACTGTACCATCGTCGTTCACATGTTTCCCGACCTAGAATAAAGCACAAAAAATATTGTCATGGGCAGTTTATAATTGGCAGTAAAAATAATTATTTAAAAAAAAAATGTATACATTTCAAGCTAGTTTGGCTCATTGGAACCTTGTGCGACTTTCGATCCGACGCACCCGAGTTCGAATCCCGCTGGCCCCGCACAACTGACTTCCTTAAGTTATGTGCGGATTTAACACTCGCTCTAAAAACGGTGAAGAACTGTCCAACATGGTTGTTGGAATGTAAATGCAATATTATAGGTAATGTCATTGTCAATGTCTAAATGTCATCGTGTGACAGATGACAGTCCGGATCAGCTTTCTCTTTCTGTCTCTTGATATGACCGCCCGCCGAATTCACGGCACGGCAAAACTTTTGCCAGAAACTATAAGTGCTAACATAGCCCCCAAGTTAAACTTCTGCCCAGTACGTCAGTGGATGTGGAGCGAACCTTTTCCACTTATAAACATATTTTATACCACACCCACTCGGAAAGTGTCTTATTACTCGTTCATAAACGGGTTACAAAGTTCGTAATTTCTCCCTTAAAAATGTGCGGCGGGAAAAGTTATATGGAATTTCATTACTGCCCTCCGAAGCAGGGCAGGAATGTTGTATGAAAATCCATTACTGCCCGGCTAGCTTTCTTTTGTTTTTTAGCAGCGAACATAAAAAAAAACACAAACGTCAAACCTCAAAAAGGTCTTGTATGAAATAATTAGAAAAAAGGGGCGGGAAACATACAAACCTCAAATCTCAAAAAGGTTTTATATCAAATAATTAGAGAAAAGAGGCGGGTTTTTTTTTTGTTTTCTATTTTTAATGAAATGAGGATGGCAACCTTATTCTGCAATACGAAAAAAAAAGCGCGGCAATTTATTTCGTTGCGTTAAATTTTGTTTTAACTAAATTGAAAATTTAACAGTACCTAGCTTTTAATTTTCTAAATAATTTTATTTTCCTCGTAGGTGTAGTATAAAGCACTATGTATCACTCGGGAGAAAGTTCTATTTCTGTTCTCGAGTTTCCTTTAAGCGTCGAACAGAAATAGATCGTTTTCTCCCCTCGGTGTACAATGTACTATTAAATGATCGAAGACAATCGTACCACTGAACATTTGAAACAATACTTGATTGTTTACATTTACAAATATTAAATAATTTTAATGTCATGTAATGTTACTATGACAATTTACTAATTGCACGTTGATTTTGAAATAAAAAAATGAAAACTTACTTTTCTCCTTTTTTGTTCCTTAAATTTATCATTTAATTTCGCATATTCTGCCAATTTTCGTGCATATTTCAAGCATTTTTCATGCATACAACAAACTTTTTATGTTGCATATAATCCGGTCTCTACATATAATCCAATCTAATAATTTAATTCGTTCCTTTTTTGCCCATAACTCATCTGTCCAAGAACTAATCACAAAAATTCAAGGACATGTGACATCCACCAACCCTCTCTGTGTGGTGGTTTATGATCCATACTATCTCTTTGTGAGAAGGCCCGTGTCCCAGTGGGAAGTGATGAGAGCTGATGATGGGGGTGATCAATATGGAACAGTGGTTTACCTCTCTCAAGATGCAGAGCAGGGCGACGTTAGTTTTCCCCGCGCCGGTGGGAGCACATACCAGCAGGTTCTCGTCCGACTCCAGCGCCGCTTTGGATATTCGACTCTGTTGGGGAATGTTATACAAGATAATACAAAAATACAAAATATATATTTAGTTTCCAAAATATAAATAAAATACGCCCAACGATCACATACATAGATGGCCCCTAACTATGACTCCCTGTATCTAGGAAACCAGGAACTACGAGGACCATGGTCCCACAACACACACACGAAACAAATGATTGCACTTTTTTTCTGCGAACATTTGTCCCGTCGCGGCAATCGAACCCGCAACCTCAGTGGTGTATGAGATTTAACCCAACCTGCCCAACCACTAAAACCACAAAGGATAACAAAATAAAAATTACCAGTAAATACAATATTTTAAGTAAATGGGGTTAATGGTTGTTTCGTGTCTGTGTTGTGGGACCATGGTCCTCTTAGTTCCTGGTTCTCTAGATACAGGGAGTCCTAGTTAGGGGACGGGATCTATGTATGTGATGTTTGGGCGAAAAAAAAACCAATTGTAACTTACTAAGTTAGTTAGTAGTTTTTTTTTATGTAGGAATGGAAAGAGGGAAGGGAGGCCTTTCCCCAGCAGTGGGACGAAACAGACACATAAAAAAAAACTTAGTAGGTAGGTAGAGCAAGTGCATGAGAAAAAATATATTATTTAACTATAAACTTTACAATAATATTATAAACTTTATAGGTGTGTTACGTATGACGTCGTGGTGCATACCAACTGCCCGCAGGAGCGAGTCCAAAGGCGCCGCCGCAGCACGTCATGCCCTCTCTTTCTACCTTTTTACATTATATAGCTTTCCCCCACACAGTCACTTCTGGTTCTCACATCGAACCGTTGTCACCCATTAGGATAACTAGCACGTAGGAACGTAAAATGTAATTTTTATATTTAATTAAATTTAGAACCAAAAGCATTTTGGTTTCCTTTGCATCCTCCTGCCTGTAGCCTACATAATTGGTGGCTAATTCATAATTGTTTTTATAGTGTAACTGAATATTTAAATTTTGAATGACATATATTATTTTGTTCTATTTATTGTAAAATTGACATTAGATTCTTTAATTTTTTTTATTAATATTGGCTCGCCTGCGTGCAGGTGGAATACCGAGACTTTTTCTTTTATGACATCTGAAATTGTAAATTATGTGTATCTGGCGAATAAATAATTGATTGTGATTAAAAATAGGTGAAGTAGGTATTGCTATTTATTTATTATTATTTTTTATGATGAAATGGGCTCACGTTTGACAACAACTCACCTGATGGTAAGCGTAGTTGCGGTCTAAGGTGGAGCACGTTTGCCCATGAGGTGCCTATTCACTCTTGTCTTAAAGACACCCAGGGCCTCAATTCACTACGACAACTTGGCGATTCCTTGCTTCGAAATCACGTCGATTCCTTCATTAATAAACGGCATCTCTATGACGCATTCGTATATATGACGCGTCATAGAGAATACAAATTTCGCAGCCCCCTAAGCACGGACCCGAGATAAAACAATTTATCCCCTGTTTTATCCACTTTCGTCAAAAAAAAGTGGATATAAACAGGGGATAAAAATTTTGTCTCCGGTGCATGCTAAGGGTACAGGTGTCGTTTATTAATGAAGGAATCGACGTAATTTCGAAGCAAGAAATCGCCAAGTTGTCATAGTGAATTGGGGCCCAGTTTGTAATTGGAAGGATTTATATAAAAATCGATTTAATTTTGGGTTAAAATCGATATGATACAAAATATATGTTCACCTGTATTCGATTCAATGTTTTGAACCCTTCGAACGCCGGTTGTACGTATTTCGGAAGCTTGTCCACTGCTATCAAAGTCTCATCTTCTTCGAAAGGCTTCGGCTTCAGAGCTGGGACGTGGACCTCCTCGTAACCTGATAGAGAATACAAGTTATCAATACATTTTATCAAAAAAACCGATTTCTATGTACGTTCGAAGTCCAAGGTCAAATATCGATGAAATTCATATGTATAGGACCACTTCGTAGCTATACCAACATAAATGACATATTTTTAAGCTTTGGCAACTAGGGCCATCTGCTTAAACAACAACTAAACTAAAACTAAAACTAAAAAAAAACAACTACCGACACAGCAACACTAAAGCTACTTGACAATAGATGGCGTTGTTAAGCAACACTAAGCCATAAAAAATACCGAGCAAAGCTCATCATCCAGGTTCTATTACTAAAGATGAAAATAATCATGAAATCCGAAACTGAAACAAATATATACATTACAACAAAAATCGACTTCAATTCTGATGTACCTTCGAAGTCCAAGGTCAAATATAAATAATTTCAAATCAGTCTATAAATGACGAAGTTCTGAGGTAACAAACATAAAAAACAATCGAATTGACATCCCTTTTTTAAGACTCAAAAAAAAGAAGGTTGTCAATTCGATTGTATTTATTTTTGCGTTGGGTTCAGTATAGCTTCAAAATGGTCTCATATGAATTTCATCGACATTCAACTTTGGACTTCGAAGATACATCAGGATTGAAGTCGATTTTTTTTTGTTATAAAATGAATTATTATTTTTAAGTCGTTTATCCACACCTCGCCTCTGTTTCCTGAAGGAGCCAGGTGGTAGCTGGCACCGCTTGTTCGCCATGAAGTGCGCGCCGGCCGCGAACACCAGTTCCTCTAGTTGTAAGACGCGGCGCGCGCCCGCCACCTGGCCAGCGCCGCCCGCGTCGGATTCCAACTTGTGACGTTTGCGGGGCGCCTCCGACAGCGTGGTCGTCTGGGGGAGAAAAATACATCATGGAAGAAAGAGAGAAAGAGGAAAGAAAAAACATACATTTCGGAGAGCGTGCGACGGAATTACATGAACATATTCCGCCATCTCCATTACATCACCGGACGACCAGGCGTACGGCAAGCCGTCATCCATTTATGGTTGACATCCCTCCTGCTCCAGCATTATTGATTATTGTATTGATTATTGATTATTATTTAATATTTGATTTTCAATTTTTAATTTTTAATTTTTAGTTTTCAATTTGCAATATTTAGTTTTGATTTTGAATTTTTAATTATTATTATTAAATCAACCTATTGTGTCCCACTGCTGGGCAAAGGTCTCCCCCGTCTCCCTCCAAACATCTCTGTCCACAGCCACTTCCATCCATCCATTTTTAATTATAATTTTTAATTTTTAGATTTCAATTTTTAGTTTCCAATTTGCAATATTTAGTTTTGATTTTCAATTATTAATTATAATTTTTAATTTTTAGATTTAAATTTTCAGTTTTCAATTTGCAATATTTAGATTTTAACATTTAATTTTTAATTTCTAATTAAGTATATTATAAGTTTTATTTTTTTTAAGAATTCTAAGGAATAAATGGGCTTTAATAATATTAATCTCTCCTGCTCGCACCGAGCGCTTTGCTTCGACCTTCATAATGCGAACGGCCAAGGAGTGGAACTCTCTGCCGGCATCTGTGTTTCCGGATAGCTATAATCTGGGTGTCTTTAAGACAAGAGTGAACAGGTTCCTTCTAGGCGAGCGTGCTACATCGACCGCATCGTCACTTAACAACAAGTGAGATAGCGGTCAAACGCAAGCCTATAAATAATAATAATAATTAAAGAAAACATTTATTCGATAACCACAAATAAATAAATGAACAAATAAATTTTAACAAAATAATAACCGACTTCAATTCTGATGTATGTTCGAAGTCCATAGTCGAATATCGATGACATTTTTTTGGGACCACCCTGAAGCTACCTATACTGAACCAAAATTTTCCAAATCGGTTTACAAATGACGGAGTTCTGAGGTAACAAACATAAAACTTCTCTAGCGGGCGTATTTCCTGTGCACTGGTAGAGTCAGTTTTCGCATTTCTTTTCAGCACTCAGACTTCAATTTGAGTATAGGAAAGAAATGGGTAAACATACTTACCTTTTTTTCAATGTCATGTTAACATAAGTTACAATTTTTAACATTTTTTATTTGTATCATGTGTTTATGACCTTTAAAAGTGCACTTTTGTGCCTATTTAATAAATTATATTTGACTTTGACTTTGACTTTGAAACAAGAAAAAAGTACAATCGAATTGAGAACCTCCTCCTTTTATTGAAATCTGTTAAAAAAGAGGGGGGTTATAATTTTGACCACTATGTGCGTCTGTCTGTGCTCTAAACGGGTCAACCGATTTGGATGCGGTTTTTTTTAAATTGAAAGCAGGTTTTCTATTGGTGGTTCTTAGACATGTTTTATCACGATTCAGCATGTAATTAACAGTGGCCTGCGCTCACCAATCCGCCGTATGGTAGAGACATACAATATCTTGTTTCTTGATATTGATATTCCTGTTGAATACAGGTAAATTCAAAAAACTTGTTTATGACAAACTTTTTTAATTGTTCAATTTAATTATATGATTATATTTTTGATAATTAATGTAGGTATATTATAATAATAATTAATGCTTTATTGTACACCAAACAAGAAATAAACAAGGTACACGAAATTTTCTTAAAAACTATAGTACAACGGGCGGACTTATCGCTAAAAGCGATCTCTTCCAGTCAACCTTTATATTTATTATATTTGTTAATGTATATATATAGTATGTATTTATTAATATACTCATGTATTTAGTAGTCAGTAGCCTCTAGCGGTGCTGCAATTGTAAGTTATCAAGTAACCTGTGAATAGCGTTGTGGGATACATTGTTACTATTAAGCTATAGTTATAATTATGTGTTTGTATAATGTACAATGTAACTGTTTGCTTTTCCAAATAAATAAAATAAAATTAATGGATTTCAGTTTGGAAAATAAACAATTTCATTTCATATATATGACGCGTCATAGAGAATACAAATTTCGCAGATGTCGTTTATTAATGAAGGAATCGACGAGACCTCGAAGCAAGGAATCGCCAAGTTGTCATAGTGAATTAGGGCCCTGGTATGCAAATAAAGAGTTTTGTATTTTTAACCGACTTCAAAAAGGAGGAGGTTTACAATTCGACGGTAAGTTTTTTTTTTTTTTTTTTTGTGTGTTTGTTACGCGATTTCTCCGCCAATTATGCATTGATTTCGATGATTCTTTTTTTGATTGGTAGGTAATACTTCAAAGGTGGTCCCATATAAATTTTATCGAAATTCATTCTGTAGTTTTTGAAAAAAATAGCAAAAACCATAAATATAAGTTTAATCTTCAAGTCGGTTCTTGCTTTTTTCGTAACCAACTTTCTAAAGGTGGAGGTTTGTATTCGACTGCTTCACCTGCTTCACCCAGGGTTGACTTCCGGTGAGGGAACTCCTCAACGGTGAATAGTACAGACACAACATTTCGTAAATGGATTTAACCATAATAGCCTGTTCTAAATTCCATCATGACATGGCAGATACACCCAGGATTGACTTCCGGCGAGGGAACTCCTCAACAGAGAATAGGACAGACATGAAATTTTTTTGCACATGCATTTAATTGTGATAGCCCGTTTTAAACTTCGTCATGATGTGGCTTCTAGATCATAAAAGCTTGTCTTTTAAACTTTTTGAATTAATTTAATTAAAACTTGTTTTTCACTAAAAAGGTTAAAATAAATTATTTTTCAAAAAAAACTAAACCGACTTCAAAACCACAAATGGCACTCAAAAGTAAAAAATAAATTAATATAATTATCATAAGCGCTACCCACTCATATATTTGAAGTCGGTGCCAGCCAAGTCTAAAAGGTAGTAGATAAATACTACCTACAAGTAGTACTTATATACATAGTATTCCAAGTCAAAAAGGTAGTAGATAAATACTACCTACAAGTAGTACTTATATACATAGTATTTATCTACTACCTTTTAGACTTGGCTGGCACCGACTTCAAATATATGAGTGGGTAGCGCTTATGATAATTATATTAATTTATTTTTTACTTTTGAGTGCCATTTGTGGTTTTGAAGTCGGTTTAGTTTTTTTTGAAAAATAATTTATTGTACCTCGTCCTCTCCTTTTCCAGTTTCAAGCTGCGCGAGTATCTTCTGCAGGTGCGGTTGTCGCGACATCTCCTCTCGAATGTTGGCGCGTTCGCTCTCCGATTGGGACGATGCCAGCTTCGTGCAGTACAGAACTGGAAATATATATATATTTATTCGTGATGAAACCCGCTTACGGGCTTTGGAGTGGTAGGCTTTAGAAAGTTGTTTTTTTTACACTTAATAGATGTATGTTTGGCCACTATCTCGCCTGATGTGAAGCGATGACGTGGCCTAAGATGGAGCACATAGATCTAGAAAGAGACGGCAGTTGAGCGGCTGCTCAGACCCGTCTCCCCGATGGTTCACCGAACATCATTGACCTGCTTACCTGTATATCTGTACTTGTTGAGCAGTTTGACGAACTCGAAGCAGTCGTACCCGAGCAGTAACACTAGTCTGTTCTCCAGGTCGCGCTCGTCCGCCGCCTCGCCTAGCGCGCGCAGCACCTCGCTGGACTTCGCCTGACGACAGGAAAGATAAACATTATTTATTTATTACAAACTAGTACAGCCTTAACCAGAATTAATAATATCATAAACGCGAAAGTTTGTAACAATGGATGTATGGATGTACCTTTGTTACTCTTTCACGCAAAAACTACTGAATGTATTTTGATGAAATTTGGTATGGAGATAGCTTATACCCTGGATTAACACATAGGCTACTTTTTATCCCGGGAAACCGCGGGTGAAACCGCAGGGCGCAGCTAGTATTATAATAGTAATGTAATGGAATCAGGCGTGACGTTGCGGAATTTCATTTCGAAACTGAAACGAAAAGTATCCTAGTTGTAATCCAGTGTGATACCTACCTAACTTTTTATGAATAAAATAAAGGACTCGGTTGTGTCAATAGGGGATCGGACAGTAATCGAGAAAAAATGTAGTTAGTTCGAATGTTCGTCGAACCAGAAACATCATTCAATCAATATTTTTGTGAAATAATAATGATTTATATTTTTAAATCAATGAATAAAATCTAATAATTCTGACATTTTTAATCCGTTCTTCATCTCAAACGAAACGACAATCACAGCGCATGACGTCATTTGTAGGCAAATGCCGTGAGTTAAGCTTGTGTTTATTTTACGTTTTTGCTTTTCATAAAATGTATTTTTGCTGATTTTTTCGTTCTATTACTACAATATAGTCCCCATACTTCACACAAAACGTATTTAAATCTCTTTGCAAGTTTTATTTCGAATAGTTTGTCATTTTCTACCTTCATATGACGTCACATGTTTTGAGGTGACCTTTTAAGCGGCAATATTTGAAACAATATTTAAACATAGTTTTAGGTACTTTTAGAGCGTTATTTAATTAAAATACTATTTTTCATGGCTATATATATTAATTGTAGTCAATTTAAAACACTTTCTGAAAAGTTGTCCGATCCCGTAGTTTAATTAAATAAATAGCGTGCAAATATTTAAATATTTGCACGCTTGCAGGCTGAATACAGTGACATTAATAATGTAAGACCTACAATCAATTGTAAATAATAATGTATTCTGGCAAATAAATACTTGATTTGATTTGATTTGATTTGAAAAAGAAGTAGGTCTGCATTAGCCTCTGCAGATAAGCACTCCCCTGTTAAATGCGCCGGGTGTGGATGGCGGTGTTGACGCTTGGGAGCGCCTCGCCTGGGTCGACCCTTGGATGTCTTCCGGCTAGTCCACGAAGAGCGGGACGATATGTGAAGGCAGCCCTGACCACTACTACGTTAGGTTGTTTGTTGCTATGACCAGGCTTTTTTCTAACCAAATTCATTAGGTGAATGCCGCATGCTTGTCGAGATTCTAATAGAGTCTAAGATGGCCACTGCATGATTTTAACGTCTTTATTAACCGACTTCAAAAAAGGAGGAGGTTCTCTGTTCGATTGTTTTTTTTTTTATGTTTGTTACCTCAGAACTCCGTCATTTATGAACCGATTTGAAAAATTCTTTTTGCGTCGGGTTCAGTATAGCTACGAAGTGATCCCATATAAATTTCATCGATTTTGACCTTGGACTTCGAAGATACATTGAAGTCGGTTTTTGTTTCTTTCTAAAAATTAATTATGTTTTAATAGCGTAGCTTATAAGCTATCTCCATTCCGAATTTTATACTGTTTAGAGATGGTACTGGTAGTAGTGTGCATACCTGCGACACCATAGCGTCCGGAAAGTGTCTCGACAGCCGCCGCTGCAGCCAATACGCGTCGATATCCATCGGATGCAGCGATTGATCGCGGCGTTTCTGCGATTGCTCCTCTGTTAGCTGCTAACAACAAAGATTATTTAGAACAGCGAAATTACTGGGTGAATGTGACTTAATACCTGATGTCTTGGGGTGATGAGCGCAATGCAGTGTCACGCAGTGCATTTTATTAACCGACTTCAAAAATGGAGAAGGTTCTCTATTCAAATGTATTTTTTACTTTTCTTGTTACCTCAGAACTCCGTCATTCATGAACCGATTTGGAAAATTATTTTTACGTTGGGTTCAGTATAGCTACGAAGTGGTCCCATATAAATTTCATCGATATTTGACCTTGGACTTCGAAGATACATTGAAGACGGTTTTTTTGATTGATAAAACGTATTCTCTTTGGTATTAAAAGTTCTGGGTGGCACTGCAATTGTTATGGGCCGGCGTGGCGCATACCATCAGGCGAACGACTTGATAGCCTCACTCAGATCTACAACATATACACGGCAAAATTTTTGGACATAGGTTCTTTATTCAGTTTTGTCGTCACAGACGCACTTATGAACGTCAATTATTACAATGACTACCACCATATCGGAAAAAGAACCACTACTCAGAAGATACGGCAAGAAACTGAGGGGCATTTTTTTAGAACTTTTGTCACAATATTTTATGTTTGTTTTTGACAATATTATGTTTCTTATGTGCCAGTTGGCTACTTGGCAGAAGCGGAATGTTCCATGCATCTTTGTCTTCTATGTAATTACTAACTGTATACCTTCACTTTATGGCCCATTCTCTCTCTATGAGAGAAAGCCCGTGTCCCAGCAGTGGCAACGTGATGGGCTGATGATGATGATGATGATGATACCTTCACTTTTGCTTTTAATTTTTTTTTTGTAGTACCTTTTCCTTTGCAGTTTTCTTCTCTTGTGTGAGTATGTGTGTGTGTCCAACCCTGGTGTCGGAGTTTAGAACCCTCCGAAGGCCTCCGACATAACCGAACGACTGTTGTCCTACAACCGGGATCGACGGCTTAACGTGCCCGAAGCACGGTAACACTCAGATGTATACCACATAAACGGTCACCCATCCCAGTGGTGACCGCAGCAACGTTGAAGTTGACTTACATTAGCATGTATAGCGTTCTTCTTTCCTTCTGCGTCGCTGTCATCTCCACCGCTGCTTTCTTTGTCCTTTTCAGTGTCTGAACCTTCCATTTCATCTTTATCCTCTTCCCTGACCTGAGGACAAAATGAGACAACAAAGTTTTATTTTATAATTTTAGGGTTCCATACCCAAAGACGAAAAGGGGACCCTATTTCTAAGACTCCGCTGTCCGTCTGTCTGTCTGTCCGTCTGTCACCAGGTTGTATCTCATGAACCGTCATAGTTAGACAGTTGAAATTTTCACAGATGATGTATTTCTGTTGCCGCTATAACAACAAATACTAAAAAACAGAATAAAACAAATATTTAAGGGGGCTCCCATACAAAAAAATAATTATTTTTGCTGTTTTTATAGATAATTGTACGGATACCTTCGTGCGCGAGCCCAACTCGCACTTGGCCGGTTTCTTATGTTAATAGGCGAATTATTTTGTCTAAAATCAATTCTACACACTAGTGTAGAATCGTAGGAACGTCCATTAATAACATGAATTTCGAAAGGGGACGGGGGTTATTTTTCGTTGAACGCGCAATTTTGAAACCGAAAAGCGGTGTTACTCTTACGCTTAATATAGATCTATGTTTGGCCACTATCTCGCCTGATGTGAAGCGATGATGTGGCCTTAGATGGAGCACATAGATCTAGAGAGAGACGGCAGTTGAGCGGCTACTCATACCCGTCTCCCCGATGGTTCACCGAATCATCCGAATTCATCCCGAAACACGACTGAGTCGCTTGACGGCATGGCTTTGTTCGGTGGGTGGTATTACAACTACGGCCAGAACCCACCACTCCAAAGCGCGTAAGCGGGTTTCATCACGTTTTCCTTCACCGTTTTAGAGCGAGCGTGCAAAGTCTGCACTTAACAAGTCATTGGTGCAGGGCCGAGTCGGTATTCGAACCCAGGTGCGTCTAAAGTGAGCCCTTACCTCTCCGTATGCGTCTTCATCATCTTCCTCTGAAGATTCCTCAAACTGCACATTGATTCCATAGGTCTCATCTATTTCCGCATTCCCTTCAGTTGAAGAACTGATGTTGAAATCTGTAATCTTCTTGCCTGAAATAAAGTTACAGGTAGTATATTAGGCAGGTCGTATGAGATACCGTCTGTGTAGCTTCCGCTTTGTCAGTTATAGACAGACTTACAGACCTGTAACACAGGTTCTTCAGAGTTACAGACCTGTAACACAGGTTCTTCCGAGTTACAGACCTGTATCACAGGTTCTTCAAGAACCTACCTCAGGCACCAGTCTCTCACAAAGACAGGCTAGGCCCAAATGTTTTAACCAGTGTTGTTAATTTAAATATGTTATACCTATCTATATTTGTGAGATAAATAAATGAAATAAATAAAGTTATTTAAGCAGTCGTGCTCAATGAGTTTGGGCAGTTAAAGGTGTAGGAAAACCGTAGTATCCAGCGTGTCCAAAAATGTATCACATGACCATCAAAATAATCTTTGAGATCTCATACACTTCTATACAAAAATTGTATCGGCAGATCAAATTTAGTAAATGACCACCAAATCGAATTGGCGCACCTCACTCTTCCGTGGTCCAACTCGCTCTTACCCCTAGAGTGTATATAACAAGCGCGGAGCCAGAAGCTCGCGGAGGAGGTCCTGAATGAAGCGAGCCTACGAGGCCGAGTGAAGCGAAGGGAGGTGGCGAGCCGAGCCGGCGACTTCCGCAGCGGAGCGAAGGTCAAGTAGGGGAAGCGACATGAAGGGGTGACGAGCGAGACTTCTGGTGGGAGCCTACTTTGGTGATCATTTAATATTTTTGGTGACCATTTACTATTGTTTGGTGATCATATTTCTTTTATTTGGTGATCATTTACTTATTACAATTTATACTAGATCTGGTGGTTTATTAAACATAAACCTTTTTATAATAGTATAGAATCAAATAATAATAATACGCCCAACGATCACATACGTAGATCCTGCCCCTAACTAGGACTCCCTGTATCTAGGGAACCAGGAACTACGAGGACCATGGCCCCACAACACAGACACGAAACAAATACATGCGCAGATTTTTTCTGTGCGCAATCATTTGTCCCGTCGCGGGAATCGAACCCGCAACCTCGGTGATGTATGAGATTTGAGCCAACGTGCCCAACCACTACACTACAGAGGTTTGTAAAAAATATTATTATAGACAAAACACAATGGAGAGGGATCCATGGAGGGAGATAGGGGAGATCTTTGCCCAGCAGTGGGATCAAATAGGTTACAAAAAAAAAAACCAAAACTAAATATTGGCCAACCAAACCAAACCGCATTAGATCTTATACCTGTTCTATCCATCCAAAGGTAGTCTGGAAGAAATCGCTCTAAGCGATAAGACCGCCCATTGTACGTCAAAACTACGATGTATTTTGTGTATTTTATTTTTTTTGTTTTGTTTTATATAATTGTGTATATTATTATGTAATTTGGTGTGCAATAAACTGTTATTGTATTGTATTGTAAGAGCGAGTGTGGCTCAGTGGGAGAATGTGCGACTTTCGATCCGACGTACCCAAGTTCGAATCCCGCTGGCCTCGCACCACTGACTTTCTTAAGTTATGTGCGGATTTAACACTCGTTCTGAAAACGGTGAAGGAAAACATCGTGAGGAAACCGGCATGTCCAAGAATTAATCACAAAAATTCAAGGACATGTGACATCCACCAACCCGCACTGGACCAGGGTGGTGGATTATGGCCCATTCTCTCTCTATGAGAGAAGGCCCGAATCCCAGCAGTGGGAACGTGATGGGCTGATGATGATGATGATGATGATGATGATGATGTATTGTATTGTATTGGCTTTCATACCTAAATTAACTAATAAGGCAAATCTCTCGTCCGGGACTGCACCCAGAAGGAGTTCAATTTCCTTTTTCCTCTCCGGATCTTTCAGTTTGTCATTCTTCAATACAACCAGTACCTGCAACGACAAAGCATTTAGAATTATTATGAGTTTTTTTATTGAAAAATATTTTTTTCAAGACAAGCTTTTAAAATTTTTTGTAGAACTGAATGACGAGACGAGCTGGTCGTTTGCCTGATGGTAAGCAATACGCCAGCCCATAACAATAACAGCACCATCCAGAATTGTTTTGCAAAATCCTGCGCGGCACTGCACTGCGCTCGTCACCCTGAGACAATTAGCTGTTGATCTCATAATGCCCAGTAATTTCGCTGGCTACAATGCCCTTCAAACCGGAGCACAGTAATGCTTGCGCACTACTGCTTGGCGGCTGAAGAACTGGCAAAGCGGTGGTACCCACCCAGACGGCCTCTCGCATACGAGAAACCTACCACCAGTAAAAAAAATGTTATTGTTTTAAAAAATTTGTAATCGGACCGCGAGCAGATTAAAATTAGCCCTAACACTAGTAGTTAGATTATCCGTCAAGGAGTTCTATTGCCCACCTTCCGTCTCCATCATCAGATTAGCTGGCTGTCACCATAATATTGCATTGTCATGGGACTTTGACAAGTATCCAAAATTTCAACTCCGTAGGATAAGAGGATGAGGTCCTAATTCAGCTTGCAAGATTCCACCCGGACATACATTGCAAGTTAAATAAAAGCTTGTAATAATAAAGAGGCTCTCGCTAGACGGCTGGATCAAGGGTCAGATGCATGTGGCAGAACTCCTTGACACGGCACGTATAGTCAGGAGGTTCCTTACTCTGCAGCCCTAACCTAAGGGAGTTTGGGCCCTGCCCCGCTGCCGGCGGCACGACAGGTTCAGATTTTTTATAATAATTTTGTTAGTAATTTTTATAGATATATTGTAAAAAACTTGATTTTAGAGAGAAAAAAATAAAATGCATTATTCTTTAATTCAGGTAACTTAGGTTAACCACATCTGATAGCGAGTGTGGCTCAGTGGGAGCACGTGCTACTTTCGATCTGACGCATCCGAGTTCTAATTCCGCTGGACCCGCACCACTGCCTTTCTTAAGTTATGTGCGGATTTAACACTCGCTCTAAAAACGGTGAAGGAAAACATCGTGAGGAAAGCTGCATGTCCAAGAATTTATCACAAAAATTCTATGACATATGACATCCACCAACCCGCACAGGGCCAGCGTGGTAGATTATGGCCGATACTCTCTCTACGAGCGAAGGCCCGAGTCCCAGCAGTGGGAACGTAATGGGCTGATTATGATGATCAAGGTTAACCACCCATAAATAGTTAACCACGCATAAATTTATACACGCATAAAATTATTTAGTGTATATTTTATAATTATATATATGATGATTATTATAATTAGGCTTGCATAATATACCTATACCTATTATGTATATATTAAGTTTATGTGGTTTAATATTTCCTATAACACACTTTACTGCACCGCTACCATTTTTTCTTGCACGTCCTGGATGACTGGTAGAAAATGCTATCTAGCATTAAGTCCTCCATGTACAAACTGTTTTATGCTAAAGTATAAATAAATAAATAAATAAATTTGGGCTTTTCTTCTATTCAGTCAACAAGTTAATTTATTTATTTATTTATTTATTTATATCAAGTTACATAGACTCATAGAATAACAATTAATAGAATACAAATACATGGTCACATTGCAAAACATTTAAATTAAAATTATGTCAAGTTAACATTGGTTGAATTTTGTATGAAAACCGTAACATACGACCTTAAAAAAACAGTAGTTACTTTAGTGACTTAAGTAATTCTAAGACCCATGTTATATATACATTACAGACTAACGTACATATTTATGAGAAACTTGCAAGTACACTGCATAATATACAGCCTTTGTGGTGGGGTGTGTATCTGCAAGGGCAGTGGTCGGTTTGATTCCGGCAACGGGACAAATGTTTTAAGATTCTTTTGATAAGTTTTTTTTTAGGTTCTTTTTGTGGTAAGATCTTGTGTGTGGAAAAAGATCATTTAATCATGCTTACACGTAATGTACCAGACAGGTGTTAGAAATGTCTTACATAATTATTACATGTGCCCTGTGAGGGCGCTGCACGTTTTGAGTGGAGTTAGTCAGTTATCCCTAGTCGTTTTCATAATTTATTCATTTGTCAATTTAAATTAATTATTATTCATAAAATTGTCACATTCTTACTTTGTTCTCTATCTACGTTAAATTCACATTATTACATAATTAAATATTTTGATAATAGCAAGTATGTGTTATTTAATCATTCAAACAGTACATTTTAATTATTACAATACCGAACAAAGCGAGATTGGAAATTTAGGCTCTATTACTAGTAAATATATCTTCGTAAAATTGTCTTCTTGGTTCCGACTGAAAATCAGTGCTAAGTTAGTTGAATATACCTTAGCTTATGCTGAGTCGGAACCTTTTCTGGACTTCATGCACCATTCCATTTATTTAAGTATTAATATATTCATTGTAATATTGTGTGATGTCCTGAATAAATGTATTTTCTCTCTTTCTTTCTGATAATTTAAGTTGAAAACTAACCTCATCGCAAGCTCCGCACAATATATCTCTCGGCTGGTCACCCAGAGCGCTCTGCATGAACGACAACAGCAGTTCATATGCATGCCTTGTATGCTGAGCCCTTGGACGGTACAGGACTCCTGGAGTATCGTCGGCCCAGGTCACACGGGAAGATTTGGACTTTGACAGGTCGTAAGATGCTTCATCACGCTTCTGACGTCTGTTGGCAGGGTGTTAATAATGCAAATTTACATACATAGTATATGCTAGCAACAAGTGGCAATAAATGTTGTAATTGGGCGTTATTTATTAAAATTAGGTAAGCAGAAACTAAAATCAAAATACATATTTGATATTGGAACTTCTTTTCTCTACATGCTTCTAGGAATTTCTTATATGTGACCAGTGTTCTTCTCTCATGTGGGTTTGTGGCCAACCCTGGTGTCAGAGTTTATAGGCTGCCAGAAGGCCTCCGACATGGCCTAACGACTGTTGATTGCGATGACTAAACATGCCCTCCGAAACATGGTAACGCTCAGATGTAAATATCATATAATGAAGGCTTGATTGATTAATTCATAGTCACCCATCCTAATTATATGTGACCAGTGTTTTACCATTAAATTGATGTATTGTCATTAATTTTTTAGTGTTTATATGGTGTGTAATCATGTTTTGTATTGTACATTGCTTATTAGTTTTTTCTTACTTTGCTTTTCGTTCCTCAGCTTTTTCAGGCTTGGTGCGTTGAGCCCGGTCTCCCATGCGGGTTCCGGTGAGCTTCCCTGACAACGATAGGACTTCTCCGGTCGCCTCATCGCGACCGCGACGCTCGATAAGTCTCACATCAGCTTGGAGAACAAGATTAGAGTTCTGCACACCAAAGGTTTGTTATGATTAATATTTATATATTTTTCATGGTATTTGTTGAAAATTATGGATGAAGGTTATGAGTAGATATCAATTTCATCGAGGTAAAGGTATTTCACGTATGTAAATGGGAAATAATTGCATAATAATTCGAAATACTGAAACCAAAACATTGGATGTACTCACAGCTTTATACTCATATTGCAGCTGCCTCGCAGCCGCATCCGCCATGGCGTTGTACTAATTTAGCAGTTCACAATTTCACAGAACACTAGAAAGTAATTTCATTGATTACACTTAGCACTATTTTATTCTGCTTTTAATAAAATGCGCACACAACATAAACGTCACTTTTATTTGAGGTTATGCCGCCGACGCCATCTTTGACATAGGCGAATAGACAAGACAAACTGACAAATCAGTATCACCACAGACAAAATTAAGCTTTCTATTTGATTTGAGCTTTGAGGAATGACACACCTCAATGGATTTGAGTCTCTGATATAATGTCTGCATGTTGGTAGTACGGAAAGGGAAGTTTTTTTTTCCTCTTTTAATTGTGAAAAGTGCAATAATAGAAATTCAATCCTTAGGGTCGACTTACATTGCTCAGAGTGTTTGTTTAGTTGTTTTTTAACTCGCTCTGAGGCACGACACACGGAATGACTTTAGTTGTTTTAGGTTAAGAAACCTAAAACAAGATAAAAATCAAAATAACCTTATTTTTAATTGCACATCAGAAAACTTATCACCCATCAATTAAATAAATTTTATATCAAAAGTACTGATTGCACATAAAAATACGATTTTTTTAAGTTATTTATTTGGTTATTTATTTCTTAGCACCGCCCCACGGTTTCACTTACCATTTTCAGGGATGAAAAGAATTGTATATCCTTTTTTAGTACCTAAAGTACTTATATACCAAATTTCATTAAAATCCGATCAGTAGTTTTTGTGTGATTACGTGGTGACGAGTAACAAACAACAAAAAATCCATCCCTTGAACTTCCCAGATCTTTACATTTATAATATTATAAGTAAAATATTTTGTTTTATGATTTAATCTTGATATTTGTTATAGTTATAATTCTTACATTATTGTCACCCGATTTTGCGTTACGTATTTTAGAAGCACTGCAATCGCAGGCACATCATGATGTAAACAAAACACAGTAAAATATTAAAAAAAAAACATGAAATGATCGTGCTCGTCTGCTGCATGATGTGATCAAATCTACTATCGGGCTACGACAGAGACATCGATCTAAGATTTTATTATCACATTGACACGGAATAATTAATAGACATTGATGACTGATATGTACATGATGTAGGAACAGTGGTCAGTCACAGAATACATAATAATACTACGCTCAATGTGAGACGGGTTTTAACTTGAAAAATGTGTTTCTTTTGTTATAGAACTTACTCACTTCCACCTCCCCCTGGGGGGTGGTAGGGGTGGGCCTCGGGGGGGGGGGGGGGGTTCCCATTGCCCAGGCGGAAACTCACGGAGGCATCTACCCCCGGTACTGGCAGGCCACCGTCTGGGCTTCTCCTATGTCGGAGTGCCTCATCGGTGGCTCTGTCACAATCATCTTCAAACTAATAAAAATTGCATTCGGTTTACACACTTTTGTCGCGGTAAATTCCTTTCGCCATCGCATTATGCTGGCGTAGATATTACGTGACGCTCATGAATAAATGCGAATGAGACGACAGACAAAAGAATTTTCTAAGGCCCCGTTATATTAATATCGGACATGTTGTTTACAAAGTCCACATCGAAATCATCCGCTGATTGGATCAATATCAATAATTAATTTTTAGAAAAAGACAAAAACCGACTTCAATGTATCTTCGAAGTCCAAAGTCAAATATAGATGAAATTTGTATGGGACCACTTTGTAGCTATACTGAACTAAACGCTATAAGGCTAATAATTTTCCAAATCAGTTCAGAAATGACGGAGTTCTGAGGTAAAAAACATAAGAAAAAAAAGATATATATACAATCGAACAGAGAACCTCCTCCTTTTTTAAAAGTCGGTTAATAAAAGACAGTTACAAAAGGTTCTTGTTGACCTGTAGGCGTTTCAGGATCACTGTCGTGGTCAGGACTTAAAATAGGTTTTAACCGTGACCACGACAGACATCTGCTTATGCATGATGAGGAAAGTCACATGTCCAACAGGGCCCAGAGCTTCTCTTAGAGATAATATCACATAAATTGTGATATCTTAGGAAGGCTTATGTCCTAGCAGTGGTTTCATTATGATGATAATGTTGATGATGATGATGATGATGATTTAGGGATAGTCATAATCATTTACTATTGCATATCATTCAGAACCAATTAGCGGTGATAAGAAATGAATAGGAAACGGCACTTCGTTATAAAAAGTGACGTTTGTACATAAACAAAGTTGTTTTGGTCACGTGATGTAAACAGCATGATTCATCACCACGTGCAAACATGGGTCGCGGCTGGTCGCGGCGCGTGTCGTGAGAGATGCCTGCGCGCACTTGCATGCAAGGTACGTATAAATATTTAAATTTTTGCCTGGTTGATTTACACCCAATTGCAATTCCATAAAGTTCAAAATAGTACAAACCTTATATTCTATTACGACACATTTGTCACTTTTTAATATTCGTGAAGAATTTTATTTTAATATAGAACAAGGAATTTTTATCAGGAATAAATTAGTAAATAGAGTCCTTGACGTGATGACCCTGCGTCCTTGAAAATGTTTATCAATGGAGTGAAAGAAATAGCGTATGCAAATCAAAGCTAGTGCGAGCGAGACAGATACTCTTCACTCAGTATGTCGTCGCTAGTGTTGTGCGTCACACAAGTTGGAGCAAGCAATTTAAGCAAATTCATTTCGTGTCGGGATACTCACTTGACAAGAACTACGCGAAGTACGCGAGTGACAGCCCTAAACAAATCGTGATTAATGTGATAACAACAATGGCGGCACCATCAAATGGTAGTGGAAATCTAGTAGAAGAGTTTGAAGAATCGTTTCAGGTGAGCAGAATGTATAAAAAGAGATGATTAAATGTAAACAAAGCACAAAAATTGTGTCTATAATCATAACCTCAACAAATAGGGTTGTTATCGCAAATGTCAAAATATAATGCGACACCAACATGACCAAACTAACTCATTCGTTGCTTGTTACGCGAAGAAGTCGAAGCTTCCTATGCTAAAAAATCTATCTCTTTCATTGAACGCAAGGAACTTTAGTGTGTACGTGACCTAAATTATGCTACGCAACTTCGACTGTTCCTAGATGTCGTGAAGGGATTTTGTTGCAAGCGCATCTCAATTTGGTCGGCCATTTTACTGATAATGTTTTCACATCCATACGAAAGGAATATCGCGTGTTTTAGTTAACATTTGTCGGACTTTCGAACTAAAACCGCGTTGTTGTCGTGATAATTTAATGTGTTACATCAATAAAGGACGGAGGACTATACCGTGACGAACGATGGTGTAATCGTGGTGTTTTTGTGATAAAATATTGTTGACTGGATTTTAAAGATTGTGAGTGATAAAAAGACAATGTCTGTGGCTGGAGACGACGCCGGTACCTCCTCGGGAGGTGTCTCGATACAAACCTTTCGTCCCACATGGGAGGAATTCAAGGATTTCAACAAATATATCCAGTACATGGAGTCGAAAGGTGCTCACAAAGCTGGTCTCGCTAAGGTGATTCCTCCGCCAGAATGGGTGCCTCGCAAGTCTGGCTACGATTTAGACCAGCTGAACGTCACAATCCCGTCGCCTATCTGCCAAGTGGTGACCGGTAAGCAAGGTTTGTTTCAACAAATCAACATTCAGAAAAAGTCGATGACTGTGAAACAGTTTGCAGTCATGGCTAACTCTGCGAAGTATTGCACTCCTAGACACTCGAGCTTTGAGGACTTAGAGAGAAAATATTGGAAGAACGTCACATATGTGGCCCCCATTTATGGTGCTGATGTGAACGGTAGCATCACAGACCCTGATGTAAAAGAATGGAATATCAACCACTTAGGAACAATTCTAGACTTTGTCAACTCTGATTACGGAATTGAAATAGACGGAGTCAACACTGCATACCTTTACTTCGGTATGTGGAAGACGACTTTCGCTTGGCACACGGAAGACATGGATTTATACTCTATTAACTATCTCCATTTTGGCGAGCCTAAAACTTGGTACTGCATCCCACCAGAGCATGGTAAAAGATTTGAGAGAATTGCTGCAGGATTCTTCCCGACATCAGCTAAGACTTGCCAAGCATTCCTGCGACACAAAATGACACTGATATCACCACAAATATTAAAACAATACTCTGTACCGCTGAATAAGATAACTCAAGAAGCTGGAGAGATCATGATTACGTTTCCATACGGCTACCACGCTGGATTCAACCATGGTTTCAACTGCGCGGAATCTACCAACTTCGCAGCTCCTAGATGGGTAGAATATGGTAAAAGAGCAACCCAGTGCACTTGCAGCAATGATATGGTAAAGATCTCTATGGATACATTTGTGAAAAGATTCCAGCCTGATCGCTACGAGCTGTGGCTAAAAGGCAAAGACATTGGTTGCCATCCAGAACAGCCAGAAAAGATGGTGCCGGCACCTCATCCATCTGGGCAAGACATATTATGCAACAAAAATAACACGGAGCTACCAGAGTCGTTCATTGAAGCCGAGGAAGAGGGTTCAAAAAAGAAACGTCATCCATTACACTTGAAGAGAGCAATGGCTAGTAAAAGTATATCAGAAGGTGCTATTGCAGTGTCAATCTTGGGTCACGATGTCATGGATGATGATGAGATGACCATGGCTGAGGGGGACTTGGATATGATGACTTCTATGAAACCTCGTATGATGCAACTGCAACCAGATGATACACAGCTTGATGCTCTTGAAGATATTTGGCTCAAAGGTGATGAAATGGAGCCATCTGAAGCACAATTACCTGACGTAGGCTACATGGACTCCGACAAAGATTCAGATTATGAAGCTCCAACCTCTAAGAAGAATGCTAAAACAAAGAAAAAGAAAAAAGAACCGAAAAAGGAAAGTAAGCCCAAAAAGAGTGAGGACGACACAAAGAAAGCAAAGAAAACTGATGATGACCCAGAAGGGGAAGATAAAAAGAAGACTCCTACCAAAAAAGGCAGTGGTAGGAAAGCTAAATGTAAGAAGCTATCGACCATCCAGCTTCAAGACATGGAAGCTCTTGTTTCAACCTGGGAATCTCCTCCACATGCAGAGGAAGAATTAATACCAGTCAAAGAACCAACGGACACTGATGCTGACCCCTTAAAAGATCCTCCAACTGAAACAACTCTGAAAGAGCCCAAAAAGCGCAAATCAGCCACAAACGAGGGAGAGAAAGTAGAAAAACCGAAGAAGGAGAGGGTTAAGAAAGACCCCAAACTCAAACCCCCCGCACCTAAAAAGGAGCCTAAACCTGTAGTTCCAGGTGAGAAGAAACCAAGAAAGCCTCGCACACCCAAGAAAAATCCAAATTTCGAATACAACTCTCCACTGACCCCAGTTATGTCACGATCACTTAATACTTATACGAACACAAAGACTCATACATACACTCAACCTTCAACGTCAACTGCATACACGGCTCACATCAGACCGCAACCGTCAACATCACAGTCCACTAGCACAGTCACGTCATCAAGTCAACATTCAATGTTTGGGCCAAAAATGCCATTATTCGCTCCAAAGTTACCAATGTACGGGCCAAAATTACCTGCACCAAATTCTATCCCAAAAACTGGGCACTCATTCCTAAAACCCCAAATCGAGCCTGTTGGTATGGAACCTGTCGTACCAGAACCAAGAGTACCAAAAGTGGTGCAGCCTATAAATAAAAATCCTAGTGCATTTGAAGGAGAGTTCCACAAATTCATGGCACAAGTGCAGCAGAATCCTATCATTGAGCCTGTAGTAAAGAAAGCATCATCTCGGAAGAAAGTTCCAAAAGAAAAGGTTCAACCTACACCTAGACCAGAAGAGTACCCTACACCAATAGGGCAGTACACCGATAATATGTTCTTGCCACAACCCACCCCGAACTACAGGACTTTTCCTGAGAGAATGCCGCATCCAAACTTTGAACGGACTCAATGGCCAGAGCAGTATTACCAGAACCCTGGGCCGCTCCAAAACGTTGCCATGTTCGAACAAATGCAACACAACTACTACAGGAGTCAGTACCAACCACCGTGGGCTTACGAGTTTCCAAAATAAGTGCAGTATTAGGAATTGGATAGAACTTTATAAACAGTGAGATAATCTGCAGTTAGGAGCTTCAATGAAGTGTAGCGACTGTTAAAAATAGTTAGTTTAAACATGTTGAAGATGTTTAGATTTAACGTTGATTTTAAACATTAAGAAGAACTAGAGTTTACCACTTATTGTGTATGAAATTATTTCGAGGAGGTAATGACCTCGTCCGACAAACTATCTTATAGAATATTATTTATTTGCTAAACAATATTTTACTATTTCAATAAGAAGATTAGCACATAATTCTTTAAAATCACAAATAATTATTACATATTAAAATGATAGATTTTAACTCTAGGGACGGATGGCACGCCTATGCAATAGTTTACGGGTGTATCTCTGAAATTCGACAGTTCTTTATTTCGACACGACACTTCGAAAAAATATAGTTCGACAAATCATTATTTCGACTAAACATAATTCGACAAGTAGGTAGTATTAGTTAATACTTCGACAACACAAACATTCAATTTACTTTCTGGCGCTTCGCCGCGCCGGTCGCTGCCGCGGCACGCTCGCGCAAAGTGTGGTCACTGCTCTAACATAATCTAACCTAGTCTTTGAGGTCGTTTGTTTTGTCGAAATATTTTCTGTCGAATTATGTTTAGTCGAAATAAGGATTTGTCGAACTATATTTTTTCGAAGTGTCGTGTCGAAATAAAGAACTGTCGAAGTTCAGAGGGACACCGATATTTTACCTGCTGTCCCTTGAGGTTAAATTTTTTTTTTCACCTATCAGTAGGGCTTGCTAAAATGAGCCAATATAGTACAGCCAAAATGAGGTAATTCAATTTGTAATTTTATCTAAACATATTATTCATTACTAAACTCTGATAAATTGGCATTTGTGCTGCAAAGTGATAATAAAAATTAAGGGTAAATCATGGACTGTCGTATAACGTAGATTAAAGCTCATGGCTCTTGATGAAGAGCGCAGTGCATTACAGAGCAGGGTATAGAAAGTTCTGATTAGCACTGCTATCGGCAAGCGCGCCACTTACAATCATGACGACCTAAGTTCAAAAGTTCCTTAATCAATGTTGGCATCACAGACGCACTTATGAACGTCAATTATTACAATGACTACCACCATATCGGAAAAACCACTACTCAGACCTAGCTAGTCTTGTTACCTCGTACATATAACATTGCATAATGTGTATAACGCAAGTTAATTTCAAGTTATATGCATAATATATTATGTAAAACAAGAATGACTTAATTAATACGTACTAGTACATCAGCAGTCAATCATCGTTTATTATCGCTGAGAACACATTAAGCAATTAATTTAATAGAAATTGATTTTGATCTCGGAGGTTCATAATTAGGTTGGGGAAACTTAATACGTAAAATATTTGCAGCACAAACGCCTACAGCTTGAACCCTGCACATTATGATTTTTAGTTAATGACTGAGTTATTTTAAGAACGCATAGTTATAACTTTTAGTTTCTAGCTATAAGCGGGTCTCACACTAAATAATGCCAACTTAGAGTTTGTTTTTCAACAGCAAAGGAATCCGTCGATTTGATATTTGATTTGGAGTGAACATTAAATTATACAGATCGAATATTGCCATTATAATAAAAAATCTAGTCTTAAGACAGTTGCAATATGGTTTAGTGTGTCAACCGCCGCACAGCTTTACTTTCTAGTAATTTAAGATTTGAAATTTATCGTGAGTGATTTCTAATAATAATTTCTAAAAATGAAGACTTTTTAGTAACATTATTGATATAGGTTTCGAGTTTATCCGATACTCGCCAGGACGAGTGAAGTCATCACTCGTCCTAACGACGAGCGTCGGATAATACGTAAGTCTTACATTTGTTTTAGAAATACTTATCCTAATATAACTTTAAGATATATACTATGTATGTACTTTGAAATTCAATTGTAAGTATATATATGGTTTTAGGTTTTAATCTGACATTGAATTATATTGCTATCGTCAACCATTTTGGTTATTATTTTGAAGCAGTCCCAAAATACAAACTGACCCAGCCTCCGATATACAGTTTTTACTAAGTAGGTCAATTTCTCAACATACAGCGAACCGTAGGAATTATTAGTGTTGGTCCGTTGTCCGTGCCACGGTGACAACAGGACGTCATCATAAAAAAATTGTACCATTGTCGCCTATACCACAGAATACTAAGGGACAGAAGCATCACTCCGCAATAAATTTAAACAAATAGCGACTCTTGCTATGACGCAATAAAATTTCAATTCAGCTCGCGGAGCGCTGCATACCTACCAGTCATATTAACCTACAGAGCGGCTCTCTTTCGCGCCGCTCTTATCTCTTCTGACGCGGCACGTGTAACGACGCGCGACCCGCCTTCGGTGTCCGGCTATGTACTTGTAGCCTCGTACCTACAGTGCGGAGTGCGCTAGGCCTGCCGCTAGTAAGTAATGCCCGGTTCCTACACTTCCTGCATTTCTAAATAGTATAAAACAAAGTCGCTATCCGCGTCCTCATTTCTGTTTCTTTGCTTACTTTTAAACCATGCAACGGATTTTGCTAAGTCGTTCACTTGTATTTACAGATTTTTTTACGGAAGGTACGATGTACAATGCATACTAATTCAGTTTTTGTATAATAAATTAGTAAATTGTATCTTTGCGAAGCCGGGGCGGGTCGCTAGTTATGTATGTTAAGGTTTGAAAGTACTCCCTATTTATAAAAACGTTCCACACTGGAAGATTTCTGAAAATGTTACTGTCTGAAAAGGACTCCACTTGCGTAGGAACCGTTCATCAGTACTACTAGTATTATAAATGCGAAAGTTTGTGAGGATGTATTATAATGGATGTTTTTTACTCGCTAAAACTACTGAACGGATTTTGATGTGGTACGTAGGCTAGTGTACTTAAGGTCCTGAAAGACAGGTTACTTTTCATCCGCGAGTGAAACCACGAAAGCAATTACTCTATACTCTATAAAGAGGTAAAATTGTAAGTATGTTTGTAGGAGTTAATCTCTATAACTACTGATCCGATTTTGAAAATTCTTTCACTGATAGAAAGCTACACTATCTCTCGATACGAACGAAGTCGCGGGCGGTTGCTTGTTTTGTATAAACAGGGTGGGTAGGTACGTCAGATAATGCCTCTAGGCAGGATTTCGAACTCATGACCTAGGCCAACAATACGTGCTCCGGAGGCGTAGTGGTCTCCGCACCCGCTAGTGCAGGTCTGTTGTCTACGTAGGCGTTGCCGTTGTCCCCGCCACGGGAACAACAGGACGTCATTAAATTTTCGTACTATTGTCCCGTTTACGGAGATCAGCCACTAGGTAAGGTTATGTTAGAATTGTGACCACACAGAAAGTAGTTTTTCCATATAACGTTTACTATATCGACGTAAACAGAGTAAGGGGACTTTTTTATTACCGAAAATTAAACAATGCTTAGCGTTTAACGATTATTAAAGTACCACCCGTAAGCCGTACGACGGCCGCAGCCGAAGTCCGGAGAGAGAAATATCTATCGTAGATAACTCGTAGAGCCAATATCGTATCGTGGAGTCAAAATTGCCTCCATAACCTGCTTGTCCTTCTATTTTATTAAATATTCTTGCTATTAAATTTGAAAATATTATGTTTGCACACCATTGTTATGGTAGGATGTACCGATTCTAATTCCAATTATTACCTGCTTTGTACTACATTCTGGCAAATAAATGATGATTATGATTATGATCCTGTCGTCAATTCAGCCCCCATAGCCACTGGCTTCTCAAGCGCCAATCGTATATAGTGTTGAGCTCAGATTAAGGTATAGCTTCACTGCGACTAATGAAATGAAGTCTAATTATTGTCGATTCAGGTAAAAAATCTAATTAATCTCATTTATTTACACCAAAATACGATAACTACTAATTGAGATAAACTTTCATGGAACAATATTATGGCATCACATGAGCGGTGTGTTTTAAAAATGTCATGAACCTCGTTGACACCGGGTCATTAACTCGCCGCCGCGACCGTGCGATGAACAACCGTGGACAACGAGTGGACGCCAAGCAGCGAGGCTACCCGCGGTGTCCTTCTGAACTTTGACAGTTCTGAACTTCGACACGACACTTCGAAAAAATATAGTTCATTAGTAAATATAGACAAGTCATTGTTTCGACTGAAAAGTATTTTCTGTCTGTGTACTTGCAGGCCTAGCGCACTCCGCACTGTAGGTACGAAGCTATAAGTACATAGCCGGACACCGACGGCGGGTCGCGCGTCGTTACACGTGCCGCGTCAGAAGAGATAAGAGCGGCGCGATAGAAAGAGACGCACTCTGTAGGTTAATATGACTGGTAGGTATGTAGCGCTACGCGAGCTGAATTGAATTTTATTGCGACATAGCAAGAGTCGCTATTTGTATAAATTTCTTTGCGGAGTGATGTTTCTGTCCCTTAGTATTCTGTGGTACTTGTCGAATTATGTTCAGTTGAAACAATGACTTGTCGAACTATATTTTTCTAAGTGTCGTATCGAAGTTCAGAACTGTCGAAGTTCAGAGGGACACCGGACTGCCCGATTACTCGCTGTGACGCCTTGCAAATCTCAAGTACTAGGTCACTTGAACAATCATAATAAAAAAATATATAAGACGACGAGCCTTGACAAAGCTCGTTCAAGATATTTAGGAAACGCTCTAAACCAACAGAGTTACCACGGCAGGTAACGAACGGCACGGTGGTCGAAATACTTGCACACCTTTTCTTTACCGCGCCGTGGTAGCTGAGTTGGTTTAGGAAATTTCCTGTACTGAAGAAGGTTCCGAGTTCAAACCTCGGCTGCAGAAAAATATTTTGCATACCTAAAAAGTTTGTTAAACTATAGATAAGCATGGATTATTAGCTTAGAAACAAAAATTATGTTTCTCTTGCGTCTTGTGTTTATGGCAATAAAAGATTTTGTGTTATGTGCGAAAAATTTAATACAAACTACGCATTGAGATTTTATTTATAAAAAAATATATTGTATATTGTCCTAGGTCTTACGTAAGTCGCGAACACAGTTCCTTGCGGAATCCTCATTTTGTACTATAGATTATTTAAGTTTTAGTCTAAGAGCTACCCGGTAATTCTGAGTAAGATGTATCATATAAGTAGGTAATGCTAGACTGGCTTCTATTGACATTCTAGTTTCGACTTAACAACGTACCTTCTAGAATACGATCACAAAAATGTATAGAATTAAATTAAACACTACTATTTACGCATGTAAACTTGAAATTTAGGAAGATTAATCTTTTTGGCTCTCAAGGCCGTCAAGGCGATGCCGATGGGAAAAATGGTGTAGGTCCGTTTTCCCCGTAAGCCGTGTCCCTTTTAAACGGGGACAGCGGTACTTAAATAAAATATGTAAAAATACGTCCCGTTGTCCCCTTACTCTGTTTCCGTTGATATAGTAATGTAAACTTTATATGTCACTCGACTTGATACGGCCGCTATAGATTCCTTGGTTAACTATAGATAAGTGTGTAAATAATTAATTCAGGTTTAAGTACGCAACTCACGGTAAAATACAACATGGCCGATTGCAAATATTATTCAGCCTGTGAAAAAGATTTGATATTACATACGTGTTTAAAAAACAAGTGTATATCGCCCATTTTATTTCGTCATTGATATCATAATCGTCATCATCAGCCCATCACGTTCCTACTGCTGGGACACGGGCTTTCTCTCATAGAGAGAGAATGGGCCATAATCCACCACGCTGGCCCAGTGCGAGTTGGTGGATGTCACATGTCCTTGACTATTTTGTGATTTTTTTTTATTTATTATTATTCAATTTCATTGTCATTTTCATAAGGGTCTTTTGCCTGAAATAAACGAATTTTATTTATTTTAAAAATTCTTGGACATGCCGGTTTCCTCACGATGTTTTCCTTCACCGTTTGGAGCGAGTGTTAAATCCGCACATAACTTAGGAAAGTCAGTGGTGCGGGGCCAGCGGGATTCGAACTCGGGCGCGTCGGATCGAAAGTCGCACGTGCTCCCTCTAAGCCACACTCGCTCGCTCATTGATATCGCCACGTGAATATATAACTAAGAAGATATGCACTACATGTAAGTATGTATATAGTAGTATTCCAGACAATCTTGTCGAAGGAAAGTATCTGATGGAGATCCTTCTTCCCTTTTCAGCCATGTTGTTTATGCTAGGTAATGTAAGATCAAACGAACTTCTTGAATTGAAGTTCGATCACTATTATATGAGTCTTATATTTTCAAATTAAACGTTGAAATATGATATGAGATCAAACGAACTTCTTGAAGTGACGTTCGATCATCACTATATGAATCGCTTCATTCGAAGATATATTTACAAGGTACTTATATTTTCAAATTAAACGTTGATATATAATATAAGATCAAACGAACTTCTTGAAGTGACGTTCGATCATCACTATATGAATCGCTTCATTCGAAGATATATTTACAAGGTACTTATATTTTCAAATTAAACGTTGATATATGGTATAAGATCAAACGAACTTCTTGAAATGGCGTTCGATCATCACTATATGAATCGCTTTATTCGAAGATATATTTACAAGGCACTTATATCATTATAAATATTTAATAAAACGGCTAGGACTCACGTAGTTCATACTAAAAGGCACTTATATCTTTGAATGAAGTGATTCATTATTATTATGATTGTATAAATGACCTTTTTATAAACCGTTGTATTGAAATTTAATTGTGTACTTATATTGCTAATCTTATTTTCTTAAAGATGCGAGGACACTACCTTAAAAGAGGTAGATTGTATTAAAGAACAGAGGTTAGAAGAAAATGAGTTTTTTTTCTTTTAACCTAAGTTTTTTTTTTTTACTATCCTATTCTGTTCCACTGCTGGGCAAAGGCCTCCCCCAATTCCTTCCACCTGTCTCGCTCCTGCGCCACCTCATACCAATTTTCTTGATGTGCTTCAAGATCATCTCGCCATCTTTTTCTAGGTCGGCCACGGCGACGTTGTGCCTTTTCAGGGATCCATTGTGTGGTAGTTTTTGCCCAGCGGTCAGGATGCATACGGCTGACGTGGCCCGCCCAGGCTGCCAGGCTCAAATGGGATTGGGCGGGCCACGTCAGTTTATTTTAACAAATAAAAAAAACATTTTTTTCGACCTTAGTAGAATAAGCGCCGGCTCTTCTCAATTTTGCGATCGTGTGACTAAGAAATTAAAGTTTGCTAATTGGCGAAGAGTTTAGAAAATTTTTACTTTATGGTAAAATACTTCAACCTAAAAAGGATCGAAGGTAAAAAATACTTAGTAAAATATAAATAGTATTTATTCATAATGATTTTAAAAGTGTAAGTCTGTTCATAGAAGTAAGTCACTAATTTAAAAAGCTGTTTTAAAATGAATTACGAATATTTGAAATAAAAATAATGATGACAAAGTTTGGCTTTTTATTGTAAGTAGTTATTTGTTAAACCATCTCTGATCTCTAACTATTATTAAACAAAGTTAATGTGACGCAGCTGAGCGAGTGTGGCTCAGTGGGAGCACGTGCGACTTTCGATCCGACGCACCCGAGTTCGAATCCCGCTGGCCCCGCACTGTAGCACTGTAGGTATGAAGCTAAAAGTACATAGCCGGACACCGACGGCGGGTCGCGCGTTGACACATGCCGCGTCAGAAGAGATAAGAGCGGCGCGATAGAAAGAGAGCCGCTCTGTAGGTTAATATGACTGGTAGGTATGCAGCGCTACGCGAGCTGAATTAAATTTTATTGCGTCATTGCAAGAGTCGCTATTTGTTTAAATTTTTTTGCGGAGTGATGCTTCTGTCCCTTAATATTAATTCTGTGGTATATTATTAAATTGTATTATTGTATTGTATGAAGTTAGTTTTTTTTGTTATAAATTGAATTATTTTCCCACCCATACCCTTCTGTGTAAAAGAACGGAAAGTTTCCTTCGTACAAGGCACGTAGGCAGGATTTGCATATAGTACAATCGCTTCATAATATTATCTTTCATGGCCATTATTTTCAAAACACGTCGAAGACGGCTAACTTCGCACAATCCGAATGATTAATATTGTTGTTCCATACAGAAAAAAACCGGCCAAGTGCGAGTCTGACTCGCGCACAAAGGGTTCAGTACCATTATCTATAAAAACGGCGAAAAATCACGTTTGTTGTATGGGAGCCCCCTTAAATATTTATTTTATTCTGTTTTAGTATTTCTTGTTATAGCGGCAACAGAAATACATCATCTGTGAAAATTTCAACTGTCTAACTATCACGGTTCATGAGATACAGCCTTGTGACAGACGGACAGACAGATAGACGGACGAACAGCGGAGTCTTAGTAATAGGGTCCCGTTTTACCCTTTGGGTACGGAACCCTAAAATGATAAGTAGATAGGAAGGTATCCATTTTAACCCCCAACGCAAAAAGGAGGGGTGTTATAAGTTTGCTTGTCTTGTCATGCTATACATGGAATCGTCCTCAGGCATGCCTCAACGTGCTGACAAAGCAGGAGGCCTCGCCGTGCGTCGAAAAAGAGGAGGTCAAAGTGGAGGTCGAGAGGTTCATAGACCTCGCGCGGCAGATGGAAGCGTTCTTCTTACAGAAGAGGTTTGTTAAAACTGAGTTTGTATTTAGATGAATTTCTCAACCTCTATGGTGTAGTAGTTGGGCAGGTTGGCTCAAATCTCTTACACCACTGAGGTTGCGGGTTCGATTCCCGCGCCTGGACAAATGTTTGTGCACAGAAAAAAGCGCAAGCATTGGTTTCGTGTCTGTGTTGTGGGAGCATGGTCCTCGTAGTTCCTGGTTCCCTAGATACAGCGGATCCTAGTTAGGGGCCAGGATCTATGTATGTGATCGTTGGGTGTATTTATCGTGGAACGTAATATTGTCAAAAACAAACATAAAATAATGTAACCAAAGTTCTAAAACCGTGCCCCTCATTTTCTTGCCGTATCTTTTGAGTTGTGGTTCTTTTTCCGATACGGTGGTAGTCATTCTAATAATTAACGTTCATAAGTGCGTCTGTGACGACAAAACTGAATAAAGAACTTTGAACTTGAACTTTAGACATTCTTTTTATCTTTTGTTACAATATTTCATGTTTGTTTTTGACAATATTATGTTTCTTATGTGCCAGTTGGCTACTTGGCAGAAGCGGAATGTTCCAAGCATATTTGTCTTCTATGTAATTACTAACTGTATAGTATGCTTTTTTCATTAGAATATTTTTCACACGCAATTTGAATCGGCCCTTATTTCTGTACCAGGTTTCTTCTATCAGCCATGAAGCCTGAATTGCTAGTGAAGGAAGACAATAATGAGTTGAAATGCGAATTACAACGTAAGGAAGAGCTTCTTAGACGACACTACGATAAGATCACACAGTGGCAGAGTTTGCTAGCAGATTTACAGGTAAACATATCAATAATAAAAATAAATAAAATAGCCATTTTACTACCCAAAATAATTAATTTAAAAAAAAACAAGAACTGACTTCAAGACTAAAGTTATATTTTTAAGCTATTGCATAGCTTCTATCGCGGGCCTTGAGCGTGGAGACCGAATCCTGAAATTCCGTAACGAAAATAACCTAACACCCCCCACTCCGAATGCTATGCAATAGCTTTACCGCGGCAGTCTCCGAGTGTCACACATCATTTTTTGTTTTTGTTACGAACGGACAGACAGACAGACTACCTTGTCTGTCTGTCTGTCAAGACCCTTTATCTGGGGAACGCGTTGAGGTATCGAGTTGAAATTAACACTTGCACTTGTCCGGTTTTTAATTAACTAAGCCTGCTGTTTAGCTCACTCATTTTGTCCAATCATTCAATCTGTGTTTTTAACCGATTTCAAAAAAGGGAGAGGTTCTCTATTCGATTGTATTTTTTTTATCTTTGTTACCTCAGAACTCCGTCATTCATGAACCGAAATGGAAAATATTTTACGTCGGGTTCAGTATAGCTACGAAGTGGTCCCATATTAAATTCATCGATATTTGACCTTGGACTTCGAAGTTACATTGAAGTCGGTTTTTTGTTTGATAAAACGTATACTTGTTTCCACAGGGACACACGGTCTACAACAAGTGTCAACAACAACAACAACAACAGTCTCAGCCGCCGCCGCAGCCGATACAACAGGCGCCGTCGCCGCGGCAACCTTGCAGCGTGCAACAGAGCGTACAAGTAAGTCAACAGTTATGTTATTAAAAAGCTCATTGGCAACGATGCGCTTGTTAAGACTGAGCTTCAGAGCAGTGGCGTAGCTACCGGAGGGCTAGACGGGGCAGTGCCCCGGGGCCCCCAAGCTCAGGGGCCCCTCGAACTCTGACTTACAAACTATAAATTGAACTAGTGAAAATTTCTCCCACATTCGGAATATAAATAAAACATATTCCAGGAACGCGACTTAATGGCAACTTAAAATAAGTAACAATTTGTATTTTGTTTTTAATTTTATTATGGAGTCCACTACCACAGAATACTAAGGGACAGAACCATAACTCCGTAAAGAAATTTAAACAAATAGCGACTTTTGCTATGACGCAATAAAATTCAATTCAGCTCGCGTAGCGCTGCATACCTACCAGTCATATTAACCTACAGAGCGCCTCTCTTTCTATCGCGCCGCTCTTATCTCTTCTGACGCAGCACGTGTAACGACGCGCGACCCGCCGTCGGTGTCCGGCTATGTACTTGTAGCTTCGTACCTACAGTGCGGAGTGCGCTAGGCCTGCCGCTAGTAAGTAATGCCCGGTATTACGACGAAACTGGATTACGACAAATCTGGAGTACGTCGAATTCGGAACACGACGAATACGGAACAAACGATTTAAATAGTTTAGTCGGGGCCCTTGTTTATTTTTTGCCCCAGGGCCTTTGGTTACCTAGCTACGCCACTGCTTCAGAGTCTTGAACATCGGCGCAAAGTTGCCAGTTTATCGGTCTTTCACCGGATACATTTCGGAGAGTGTGCGAAGGAATTACATGAACTTATTCCGCCATCCCCATTACATCACGGGACGACCAGGCGTACGGCAAGCCGTCATCAATTTATGGTTGACATCGCTCCTGCTCGCACCAAGCGCTTTGCTTCGACCTTCATAATGCGAACAGCTAAGGAATGGAACACGAAAAAGACGCTGGTAAGCGTCTTTTTCTATTGTTATAATCTAGGTGTCTTCAAGTCTCGAGTGAATCGGTATCTTCCAGGCATGATCTATCATCGACCGCGTCTTAACTTTCCATCAGATGAGACTGCGGTCAAATGTTTGCTTATCAAGTAATAATAAAAAAATAAAGAAGTTATTCACCTTTTATTTATGATATAATAATATAATAATAATATATTGATTTTCCAAAAAATAGTAAACATTTTATAGAATTATATTTACTCCTTACACTAATTTAATGTGCTCGAAAAAACTATGTTCTTGACGCGCTGAACCTACACTAAGAATAATATTTAATTTTATCCTTGTGTGTTCGTGCGTCGTCGCAGGCGCAACAAATGGCCGCGGCCGCGGCGGCGCAACAAGCCGCGTTGCAACAGCAAGCGGCGTTGCAGCAACAACAGGTACCCCGCCCCGCGCTTCCCCCCGCATACCCCGCTAACGTACAGAGAAGATAGGAACTTATAGCCTCCTATAGTGTAATACAAAAATGGCGGCTATGAATTTAGCTAGCAAATATTTTTTTATGGTCTACTAGCTGCGCCCCGCGGTTTCACCCGCGGTTTCCCGAGATAAAAAGTAGCCTATGTGTTAATCCATAGTTTACAATATTAGGATATTTTTCAAAATTCTGTCAAACGTGATCAGTGACTTGAGAGACGCCATAAGTCTCTTATTATTTTTGATATTAGGGTAAATTCTGTGTTGCATTCTCTAAACATAAATTTAACTTTAATTTATTTAAATGAATGTATTTGGTATTCTAGTTTCCGAGTTCTCTAAATTTAAATTACGTTTGACGGCGCTAAAATTAAGTATTTTTAACGAAACTTTTTTTACGCTTAATAGATGTACTTTTGGCCTCTATCTCGCCTGATGTTAAGCGATGATGTGGCCTAATATGGAGCACATAGATCTAGAGAGACACGACAGTTGAGCGGCTACTCAGACCGTCTTCCCGATGGTTCACCGAACATCAACTTACGTCAAAAGTGACAGAATACGGGTTCTCTAAAAATAAGTGAAGTTTAGAGATGGCGCGCGTCAGAATGCGAAACTGTGTTTGACACATCTAATTCTAACTTAGTGCAAATTGGGTTTCTAGAGAATGTAGCATAGAATTAGGCCATTGACTGCATTAGCGCATGCTAGCCGAAAATCTTAAGATATTAAATTAGGGAATATGCATGTGTTGTAGAAAATTCCGGAAATTATTTTTTATGATTACTCCTGTGAACATTTGGTAGTGATATAATTATTATTATTAATTACGTAGTTGTTTTTGTATTTCAATGTTTCTTCTTTGTATTATTGGTAAAAAGGAAACGTAATCGCAAACGCTCGAGTACGTGCAACCACTATCT
This sequence comes from Petrophora chlorosata, assembly GCA_951640565.1. NCBI lineage: Eukaryota > Metazoa > Arthropoda > Insecta > Lepidoptera > Geometridae > Petrophora > Petrophora chlorosata. Next base: position 2,088,057 of record OX621218.1, read on the forward strand.
GACGTCACGCGGCTCGCTGCTTATTGGTCAATTTTTGACATAGAGCCCGCCCTATTGGTTGACATACACACACATGTAGCATAGGATGACCAATGAGAAGATCCTAGGTCCCCACGTTTTGACGTCACACGCAAATAGCGCGTTTATGTTGATTTAAATTGATTAAAAATTTCATTTAATGAGTATTACGACAAATGATGGCTCAATATTCTAAAAAAATATATATTAATAGTCGTCAATAATGAATTGATGCATGCATTAAAAAAATACATGCACATACCCTATTAGAAAGAAGTAAAATGAAATTACTCGGTCAGTGTTCGAACCTGCAAATGTATGCTAAAACGATGACGTAGAATTATCCCCGTAAGACCGTAGACCGTAGAAGAAAGGTTGCTCGAGCAGTTGGCTCGGTGGCCCGGTGGTCAAGCCTTTGGGACGGTATTCCGAAGACACAGGTTTGATCCCTGCCCGAGCAATATCATTTTCTTTCTTATTATTCAAAATCTTACTATTGTTATTATTCCCAGCTTATTCTGTCCCACTGCAATACTCTATTTACGATAAATGTGTATACGATACAGAAAGTTGGCAAACTATCTTAAATAGCTACTATAATAATATGATAAAAAGGTTAAATTGTATGTATGTTTGTAGTTGTTAATCTCTGGAACTGCCCTCCTACCCATATGTCCCTCAAGCGCCAATCGTGTATCATGTTGAGCTCAAAATAAAGGTTTTTTTTACGCTTAATAGATCTATGTTTGGCCACTATCTCGCCTGATGTGAAGCTATGATGTGGCCTAAGATGGAGCACATAGATCTAGAGAGAGACGTCAGGCTGCTCAGACCCGTCTCCCTGAAGGTTCACCGAACATCATCCCGAAACATGACTAGGTTGCTTGACGGCATGGCTTTGTTCGGTGGGTGGTATTACAACCACGGCCAGAGCCTACCACTCCAAAAACTAATGAGATTCTACTTTGTTCTAATTATTGTCGATTCAGGCAAGAAATAGATTTAATCTTATTAACTTTCACCAAAATATTAGAAATAAATAATAATAAATAAACTGATAATAGTTTGAAGGGCATTGTAGCCAGCGAAATTACTGGGCATTATGAGACTCAACAGCTAATTGTCTCAGGATGACGAGAGCAGTGCAGCGCCGCGCAGAATTTTGAAAAACAAAGTTTTGGGTGGTGCTGTTATTGTTATGGGCTGGCGTATTGCTTACCATCAGGCAAACGACCAGCTCGTCTCGTCATTAAGAAAAATAAATACGATAACTACAAGTTATCGCAATGATGAAGATGAAGACATTGTCGCAATTATGATGAATCGAATCTGCACCTATACAGTTCAACACGATATACGATTGGCGCTTGAGGGCTCAGTGGGTACGCCGGCTGAGTGTAGGCGGAATGTTACCAAACTTTCCGTATCGAATACGTTCTCAAAAAAAGTATTAAAATAAGTAATAATAAATATTTTTATAGTAAAAAAGATCTACGTGAAACTTTATTGTATAAAAATTAATGTTAAGAATTCCGGTATTGTTTTTTTAGTTCAATTTTGTAATAGTAATGCTAGTTCTTATTATTTCTTATATTAATTTATCTCCAAGTGTTGTTTTGCAGATGTAATAAAAGTACACTTAAATTTTTATTTTGTGTTTAATTTCTTTTGTTTCCTAATACACAGCTTCTTAAAATATTCTGCACAAACTTTGAAAGGTATGTATTTTTTTATAATTTTTAATTGTTATTAGCTGACGCTAGGCTGAGCTTTTTCGTGCTTTTTTAACCTTTTAAGCGCCGCGCAATAGAAAGAATGAGTTTTATTGAGATTTAAATGAGTAATATAGTTAATATATTATTATAATGGTAAAATTGGTGCATGATTTAATTTGATATTTAACAATAATAACAAAAATAATATTTATGTTTTATTTAATTTTGTATTTAGTTTACTTCTCAGATACTAAACTATACTGTTGGTATACAATAAAGAGTTTTTCGGTTTAAAGAACATTTTTTTTTAAGAAATTACAAAAAAATCACTTATAAAGAGAACTTACTAAACTTATAAATTTATAAACAGTAAGCATGCATTAACTAGGTACTTAATTCTAAGGAAACTCAAAACATAGGATTCAAGCAGTGCATTGATCATTTGTTCTTGACTATTATTATTTCATTTTTCTATTTTTTTTTAACATGTAGGTATAATCTCTAGAACAGTGGTTCCCAATTTTTTTTAGCTATGGATCCCTAAATTATTTACCTAATTTTGGCGGAACCCCAACTCATATTATTAACCGACTTCAAAAAGAAGGAGGTTCTCAATTCGACTGTATGTTTTTTAAGTTTTTTTTGTATGTTTGTTACGCTATTACTCCGCCAATTATGAATTGATTTTGATGATTCTATTTTGTTTGGTAGGTCATCATACTTCAGAGTTGGTCCCATATACATTTTATCGAAATTGATTCAGCACTTTTCCGCGGGTTGGTATATCGATAAAAATGCCGGCCAGCGTCGGCAATTCTCGGAACCCCAGTGACGCGTGCTCGGAACCCTAGGGTTCCGCGGAACACCTACTAGGACCGCTGACCTAGAAGATATCTCTTATTAGCGGTACGACCGCCCATAGTACTATTTAAGTTTTTAAGATTTATTTTTATTTATTTTTTGTTATATTATTTGTATACAATAAGGTATAATCAATCAATCAATCATCAACACAATTGACGGTTTTTTTTATTCTATATACATACTTATACTGGGTGCTTGACATCCCGATCTTGAACGAATAAAAAGGCGGACGGAATTTCGCTGAGCAACAACTGAAGCATAGCAAGCACAAGTCCGTTCCCGCATGGAGTACTGCTGCCACCTTTAGGACGGGTCAGCGAAGTACCAGCTTGAGGCTTTGGATTCGATCGAAAGACGTCCAAAAAGGCTCATCAATAATGACACGTTGGTGGAAACTAGATTACAAAGCCTGGCACATCGACGTGAAGTCGCAAGCATATCGGTATTCTACAGAATACCACGGAGAATGTGCTCAAGAACTGCACAATCTGATCCAATTACCATTCTACAATCGGACAACTAGACGATCGGCACATCGGCACCCCTACATGGTAGAAGTTCCGCCTGTTCGTACTAAACGTTTTGGGTCATCCTTTTTAGTGCGAACGTCAGGAGTGGAATGCCTTGCGTCGTCTGTTTCCACATAAATACAATCTGGGTGTGTTCAAATCTAGAGTGAACAAGTACTTACTGGGTAAGCGTGCTACATCCTCGACCACATCGTCACTTCCCATCAGGTGAGATTGTGGTCAAACGCAGACACAGTCTGTTATAAAAAAAAAATGGCGGTGGCGTCGTACGTACTCAAACAAGAGTAGATGGAGGGCTTATGTCAAGCCGATGTGACGGCCGATCGGCATAGCATGATGTAAATATGTGCGTGAGGCTTGTGTATGAACGAGCGGATTGGCATAGCCTTTGCTTCTCTTTTGAATTTGGCGACGAGGCGTACGCCTTTTTTCATTCATCAAGGTCCCGATTCCGACTTTTTTAACATGTTATGTTTTAAATTCACGGTAATCAAATGGTATGCTCACGCTAGTGTTTATAAATTGTATATATGCTAGTCTGTAAGGTATATATTTTATGGGCCTCTGGTACTTTTTATTTGTTAACTGTATTATTGCCTGAAATAAATGAATTTATTTATTAGTTATCATTAATTATATGATATATATGTCGCAGGGTTATTATAAAAACAGATTTGGTCAATTCCCTAAGTGATTTGACCATATCACGGAAGATGTTCAAAATAACAACACGATTTTATCAATTCCGTAAACAACATCTAGTAATTTGAATAATTACCTGTCGCAAGGAAATGAGGATACCAGGGATTTTACAAAATCCCTAGGGATACGACGTACAAACACTAAAACTCTTTATTGTATACCAATAACATAAAAAAATTGTTACAGATAAACCTTATAACTAGGGTAGTACAACGGGCGGTCTTATCGCGACGTACAGTTTTAATTAATGGGATGTCGCCAGAACTCTGGCTCCGCGCTTCTTATATACACTCTGGGGGTAAAAGCGAGTTCCGACTCGCTCTTCAGGACCTCTTCTCCGTGGTCCGCCACGGAGAAGTGGTCCTTCCAACTTCCAATATATGATTATACCGTGATTTCGTGGTATTTTTGCCATTTCACGGAACCAGTTCTGGTATTTGTTCAAATCACTAGATGTTGTTTAGGGAAATGATAAAATCGTGTTATTATTTTAACATCCCCGTGATTCGATAGTCTTCCTTAGTGATTTGATCAAATCTCCGCTTTCATCATTTGCCTGCGACACATAAATCAACTAACCACCGCACCATGTAAAACTGTCGATCTTACTATTAAAATTAACGTGGTTTGGACACATTATTAATAATAATTGACGGGTGAGACTGACGTTTAAATTGGAGTAATCCAATAGTTTCAACCACATCCGGTGGTCTTTTTCAAGGCGAGTGCGGAACGCTCGCGAACGCGTCACGCCTCGCACTACGGACTGCTGCACGCTCCGCTCGCTGCGTGAGCGTCGACGCTGTCTGGTGCGGGGGGTGGGGTATTGTTAGTTGAAACTATAGTTGGATTACTCCAATTTAAACGTGAGTGTTCCGTAAATTATTATTAATAATACTGTCGGTCTTCCTGTCAATAAATCGAAACCCTGGTCTGTCTAGATGCAGAACAGCCTGGTCTCCCAGGGAATGTTCCTGGGCGGGCGCGGTGGTTACGCCGGGGCTGCGTTGCAAGGCCCTCTTGCATACCTGGAGAAAACCGCCACCAATATAGGTAAGCTGTACGTAGCGTTCTACGCACAGGTGAGGAAGTGCTTTTTATTTTACCACGTACCCAAAGACTCCGTAGGGCTCCATACCCAAAGAGTAAAACGGGACCCTATTACTAAGACTCCGCTGTCCATCCGTCTGTCTGTCTGTCCGTCTGTCACCAGGCTGTATCTCATGGACCGTGATAGTTCAAATTTTCATAGATGTATTTCTGTAGTTATTACAACAAATACTAAAAAATAAAATAAAATAAATATTTAAGGGGGCTCCCATACAACAGACGTGATTCTTTTGTCGGTTTTGTAGATACTACGGAACCTTTCGTGCGCGAGTCTGACTCGCACTTGGCCGGTTATTATTAACTCACTTTCTTGTTTGTCTTAATAAATAAATACGCCCAACGCTCACATACATAGATCCTGCCCCTAACTATGATTCCCTGTATCTAGGGAACCAGGAAATACGAGGACCATGGTCCCACAATACCCAGACATGCATATTATACATTTGTGTCAAAAAAAAGCATATTATGCTTTTTTTCTGTGAATAAACATTTGTCATAACTGGCAAAGCGGTGGTAGGTACCTTCCCAGACGGCCTCCCGCATACGAGAGACCTACAAGTAATTGTTATATTATTGTATATTAAATTGTTTGTTCCAGATATGGTGGGTCTGGGCGACGGGCGGAGGTGACGCGGCCGCGGGAGGGGCAGGGGTCGGGGCCGCGGCAGAGGCCGAGGTAGGCCTCCTTACGCACCTACCTACTTTTAGGGTTCCGTAACTTAAAAAGAGGTGTCCCTCGGAATTACGACAGTTATTTATTTCGATACGAATCTTACATCGAAAAAATATAGTTCAACTTCAACACGTTACTGTTTAGACTGAACATAATTAAAGTCCCTAAAGTCCTTAGACTTCACAAAAACGTATATTTGTTGGCTCAGCGGGAACTCGTGCGCCTTTCGATACGACGCACCTGGGTTCGAATCCCGATTCGGCCCTGCAACAATGACTTATAGTTACCGAAGTGCAGATTTTGCACGATCGCTCTAAAACGGTGAAGGAAAACATCGTGATGAAACCCGCTTATGCGCTTTGGAGTGTTAGGCTCTGGCCGTGGTTGTAATACCACCCACCGAACAAAGCCATGCCGTCAAGCGACAAAGTCGTGTTTCGGGATGATGTTCGGTGAACCATCGGGGAGACGGGTCTGAGCAGCCGCTCAACTGCCGTCTCTCTCTAGATCTGTGCTTTATCTTAGGTCACATCATCGCTTCACATTAGGCGAGATAGCGGCCAAACATGGATCTATTAAGCGTAAAAAAAAGATAATACGCATGAAAATGTCAGAGCTATTAGATTTTATTTATTGATTTAAAAATAATCATTATTAGTTTTTACAAAAATATTGATTGAAAGATCATTTGGATAAACATTCGTTCTATTCTTTCGTTCGTTTTATTCGTTTCTTTAAAGTAAGTCTTCTTTTAATTGAGCCTATTATTATTATGTTTTATTACAGGCCGTGGTGCATCCCCTGAGTATGGCAGCATGACGCCGCCATAGCGTGAGCCCCTCCCGCCGCTCGGCGGAAACATACACATGCCACATACATACACACAGAATACTTACACAAATACTGAATACTCAAACGCATACCTACACGAATACTAAAATATCTAAAAACTTACACAAAACAATATAGTAAATAAATACAATATAGATAGATACGTATACCTACATAATTGAATTGAATACTTAGATTAACTCTTTATTATAACTCTACATAGCTGGATAACAAATACTAAAAACTTAAACAAAAAATACCGAAAAATAAAGCCCCACGATCTTATACATAGATTCGGGTCCCCAACTAGGATTCCCTGTATGTAGGTAACCAGGAACTATGATGACCTTGGTCCCACAGTACACGAAACAAATGCTTGCGCTTTTGTTCTGTTCACAAACATCTCTCCCTTCGCGGGAAACGAACCCGCAACCTCAGTGGTATTAGATTTTAGCCAACCTGCCCAACCGCTACACCATACACCACAGAGGCTGTCAAATACATAGGTACACTTATAACTACATAATTAAATTGAATACTTACATTAACTCGTCACTATAACACCACAGTTACATAGTGAATACTTAAACCTGTTCCTACACTCATAATAAATACATACACAAATAATAAAACTTACACAGAATAATACTGAATACATACGTAATTATACCTACATTATTTATTGAATAATTAGATAAATATATTAACTCAATACTCAATACTTTATTGCAATATGTTTGCACTGCAATATGTGTACACAAAAGTTCTTACTATATGTAGTGGTGAGATTACATATGACCCTGCTAGGGTATAGCAAATTATAATATAAATTATAATGGGAGCGGACCGATTTATTCTACAACGTCTTTGTCAGTTACTTATCATTTTATCATTTCATTCTTACTTTCATTTAAAAAAGTCATTTAAATTATAATAACATTTTTCGATGTTTTAATTTAATAATTTTATATAATTTTCTTCTTCTTTTATTTAGTCGGGTAGATTATTATATTTTTTTACTAACATTACATTCGGACCGGAACTATGTATGTTCAGTCTTGATATGGGTAATACTAATTTATGCTTAAACCTAGTTGCAAATCGCCGTGTTTGTTCTGCATGCTTTAAGAAGAACTGCGGATATTGTCTCACGAATTTACCTACTTCTAGTATATAAATTGATGATTGATTGATGGTCAAGATTTTATTATTAACAAAATGTGGTTTACAACTTTCCTGTTTTTTGATGTTAGCAAGTATCCGGATACATTTTTTTGGGCAATAAATGCATCTTGCACGTCAACACTATTACCCCAAAGTAGAATTCCGTACTTAGCCATGATTGTGCGTATGCATAGTATATAGACAGGGCAGTTTTAAGGTCAGTTGCCCTCCTAAGTTCTCTTAATGCATAAACGAAGCTTGAAAGTTTTGTTTTGATTTTTTGGACATGGGTTTATACAACACCACAATAACCACATACTTATTGAATACTTAAACCCTACACTCATCATTATTCAATTATTATATTTACATAACTTTAACGTATAATTCAATTTATTAGGATGCTTCCGACTATCATTGTGTACAAAATTGTAATCGTATATTAAGGTTTCCACGATACGTGCCTAGAGCCTAGTGCGGAGCCACTGATTTTATCCATTGGAAATTTAATTTTGTTATAAATATATTGTAACTACGTTTATTTATAACATTAAGCTTCCTCTGTAACTTTCGTTTTTTGAAAATAAATATCTTAGCTTATCTATTAACTATTTTCTAATTGTGTAAGATATTATATGTGATTGAATTAATGTTATTGGTTTACAGTGTTAATAAAATAAATGCAAACGGATCGGAATTAGTAATAATAACAAATACATACACAAATACTAAAAACTTACACAAAATAATACACAATACAATTATACCTACATAATTATATTAAATACTAAGATAAAAATATAGATAACTCTTTATTGTATAGTAACACACACACAAGTTGTCTGGAAGAGATCGCTTCAAGCGATAAGACCGCCTATTGTACTACCATAGTTAAGGACTGTGTCTATTTCTTTAATTTGGTATACAATAAAGAGGTTTTCTATTCTATTATATCACCACAAAAGATATGTTTTAAGAAATTGAATTAAACTTTTATTAGTGTCACCATGAGCAATCTCTTCCAGACAACCCGGTGGAGAAAGTAGACACAAATATGTGGACGGTGTTATTAAATTAATATATTAATTACCTACATAATAAGCATTTCTACTTAATTATATGTAATCAACATTATAAAAATAATATACATAGATAAGATGCGCTGGCATTACTGTGTTCCGGTTTGAAGGGCATTGTAGCCAACGATATGAGTCTCATAATGCCCAGTAATTTCGCTGGCTACAATGCCTTTAATTACTGGCCATATGAGACTTAATATCTGATGTCTCGGGGTGATGAGTGCAATGCAGTGCTACGCTGTGCTTTTTATGGTATTAAAAGTTCCAGATGGCACTGCAATTGTTATTGGCAGGCGTGGCGCTTACCATCAGGCAATTGACTCGATAGCCTCATAACTCAGTTCCATAAAAAAAGCATTACTTAAAGGTAGTAAGTAGGTACCTATAGTTAGTGAATAAATACATTTTAAATGTAGGTAGGTATGCAAACGTCGTAGTTGTTATTAGATTAAACTTTTGTAATTAGGCTTGAATGAATAACAAGAAAGTGACAAAAAAATACCTAAAAGCCACCTTTTATGCGCCTTTTAAGGTTAGGTCGGCATTGCATGCTAATAAATTGATTTAGAATGCATTGTCATCGAGTTGTGAGCTACCCTGAAAGTTTCAGCCGGATAACTAATCGGGAAGTGCTCGGAATTTGAGTTGCAAGATTCCACCCGGAACGACAGACAGACAGACAGACAAGCAAGAAAGTGACTTAATAAAAACGTAGCTAAAATGGCGGATGGAATCTCGCTAAGCAACTGAGCATAGCAATGGCGATGCCGGTGGCGTTATATTTGCTTGAGTGGACGGAGGTCCGATGTCAAGTCGATGTGACGGCCGATCGGCATATCATGATGTAAATGTGTGCGTGAGGCTTGTGTACGAAAAACCGGCATAGCTTGAGTGCTTCAGTTTGAATTTGGCGACGCGGCGTCCGCCATCATTTATTCGTTCAAGTAACTAGGTATAGCTTACTATAAACATATATGTAATAATAATGTAGATTTTAATTATATTAATAATAGTTATATATATATTTTAGTAGGTAATATCTAAGTTATATGGTGTTGTACAATTATTGTAAAGGTAGAAAATAAATAGGTAATATATTAAAAAGTCGACTTATTTTCAGTTAAACTAACCTAACAATTTTATTTCGTGTTTTCGTTTGTGTTTTTACGACTGGCAACTCCATGCTTATTATCTCAAGCGGGTGTAGGTAACTTTTTGGCGGGAAGTAAAAAGTGATACAGTTCGATTTTGTTTTATTTTCCAAACAAGTGTTATTTCGAGTGATCATGTGTAATATCGGTGGAATATTAACCATTATGTGTTCGTAAACGTGCGCGAGTGTAGACGAATGAAACAAAATAGGGAAATCATTGCTTTTTATGTTCTCCCAAAAAGTCCATGGAAAGCTTGAATAAAGTTCCACCACTTTATTGAAGCACTAGCAGAGGGTCCGGCTTGTTGCTGTTGATCCTCATATGACGATATACGAAAGAAATCATTGTAATTTTCACAAACTATCAAATAAAAACTAGGTAAGACAAGGCAGTATGGTCCTAGACACTTTAGCCTGCTCTAACGGGCGAATTAAAAAAAAATAACAACGCTCAACAATCGCATAGGTACATACTGGATCCTGGCGCCTAACTAGTTTTTTTAATTTTTTTATTGGTTAGCGTCGACCAGTATCTCACTTGATGGTAAGCGACGATGCGGTCGACGATGTAGCACTCCCTGCCAGAGTCGGTCTTTCCCGATAGGAAAGACCGACTTTGGCAGGGAGTTCCACTAGTTAGCAGTGCGCATAATAAAAGTGGAAGCGAAGCGCTTAGTGCGCGCAGGAGGAATGGCCACCATGAAACGGTGGCGTGTTGCCGTACGTCTTGTAGTCCGATGATGAAACGGGGACGGGCGAATTAGTTGGTGCGATTCTGACGCACACTCTCCGAAATGTATCCGATAAAAGACCGATAGACTGGCAACTCTGCGTCGATGTTCAAGACTGTGGAGCCTTGACTCGAATAATGCGTCGTCGCCAATGAGACTCTTGGCTCGCCGCTCGATTGAATCAAGTGCTTTAAGCTAGTAGTCCGCTGATCCATCCCAAAGGTGAGAGCACTCGTTACACGACCGGACTTGTGGTCGGTACAGCCCCCGTACCCATATGTCCCTCAAGCGCCAATCGTATATGGTGTTGAGCTCAAATTAAGGTATAGCTTCACTGCGACTAATGAGATACCGACTAATAATTGTCGATTCAGGCAAGAAATCGAATTAATCTCATTCATTTATACCAAAATATGATAACTAAAAGTTGAGATAAACTTATGGGACAATAAATGGCAACATAAAATATTGTCGCAGTGAATCTATACCCTAAACTGAACTCAACACGATATACGATTGGCGCTTGAGGGACATATGGGTAGGAGGGCAGATTTAGCAGCTGTTAATTACATATGGTAACATTACCCATAATTTTAATTACAATATACCTATTATAAGTTTAATAAATGAATGATTATTATCGTCATTATTTTTTATATCATTATTGCTCACAGAAAGTAGATTCAAATTGAGTGTGGAAAATATTCTAATGAAAAAAGCATACTATATAGTTAGTAATTACATAGAAGACAAATATACATGGAACATTCCGCTTCTGCCAAGTAGCCAACTGTCACATAAGAAACATAATATTGTCAAAAACAAACAAAACATTGTAACAAAAGTTTTAAAAATATGCCCCTCAGTTTCTTGCCGTATCTTCTGAGTAGTGGTTCTTTTTCCGATACGGTGGTAGTCATTGTAATAATTGACGTTCATAAGCGCGTCTGTGACGACAAAATTGAAATAAAGAACTTTTGAATTGAATTTGAATTTGAATTATTTATTATTAATAAAGTAATCACAGCATGAGTTTAAGAGCTCGTCTGTCCAATTTGTTGCCGGCCCCTCGAGGCAATTTTTCAACGAACCGCACCTCGCTGGGGAGGTTCATTCTGAATGTTGCCTGAAACAAACATAAAAAAACCTTAAAGTTTGGAAACTATCGTGAGTCGAAATATTCATTATAAATATAAACGGTTACACTCACGTTATGATTGTGTATGATTCTGTCTGCGCCGCGAATCCAAAGCGTAAACTCCCGGATGAAGGAAATCCTAATTGTCCAAAACCTGGTCGGAGTTATCATAACGTGGGTGTAGCCGTTTATATTTATAATGAAAAAAAACCTTTATCAGAGATTACTTTTATAGCGAGTGTGGCTCAGTCAGAGTGCGGATCGAAAGTCGCACGTGTTCCCACACGTGCGACTTTCGATCCGACGCACCCAAGTTCGAATCCCGCTGGCCTCGCACCAATTATGTGCGGATTTTAACACTCGCTCTAAAAACGGTAAGGAAACCATCGTGAGGAAACCGACATGTCCAAGAATCAATCACAAAATTTCAAGGACATGTGACATCCACCAACCCGCACTGGGCCAGTGTGGTGGATTATGGCCCATACTCTCTATATGAGAGAAGGCCCGTGTCCCAGCATTGGGAACGTCATTGGTTGACGATGATTACTTATTAGCCGTATTATGTCGTGCATAGCCGACCTAGCCGGTCAAAAGGTAAATATCTGATGTGTCGGGGTTACGAGCGCAATGCAGTGCTATAAAACTTTGCATGGTATTAAAAGTTCCATTGTTAGATGATAGAGGATGTCAAAATAACAACACGATTTTATCACTTCCCTAAACAACATCTAGTGATTTGCACAAATTACCAGAACGAAATAATAAATATCATAATTAGTTCAGTATTGTTTATAAAAAATAAAGTTCATAATGCATAAAAAAATTTAGTAAATAATGTTAAATAAATAAAGAAAGCCCTAACAAAAACTACATGGTTTCTTTGCGTTTCAGATTTGAGATGAATTTCCGCATCGTCACGCCTGATTTCATTAGATTACTTGTTTTTTTATGTAACTGTATGACGAGACGAGCTGGTCGTTCGCCTGATGGTAAGCAATACTCCGGCCCATAACAATAACAGCACCACCCAGAACTTTGTTTTGCAAAATCCAGCGCGGCGCTGCACCGCGCTCGTCACCCTGAGACAATTGGCGTTTAGTCTCATAATGCCCAGTAATTTCGCTGGCTACAATGCCCTTTAAACCGGAACACAGTAATGCTTGAGCACTACTGCTTGGCGGGTGAATGACTGGCAAAGCGGTGGTAACCACCGAGACGACCTCTCACATACGAGAAACCTACCACCAGTAAAGCTTACTCCTTTCTCACTTACTATAATCTCCATCAATTCGTCCTCCCGCACGTCGCATCCCGGTTGCGGCACCACACATGCAACGGGGAATTCCCCGCAGTCCGCACGCGGGGCGCTGGTCACGCCCGCGTCACGCACGCCCGGGTGACGCAGCAGGAGAGACTCTATTTCCGCTGGTGCTATCTGTGAGAAAAGCAGTGACGTCATTGTGTATAGATACATAGATAAATAATCATTTCTTTTCTTTTTTAACAGACATAAAAAAAAAGAAGGTAAAAGCAATCGAATTGAAAACCCTCAGTTTTTATGTTTATTATATTTCAATAAAAGCAGCTGATGTTCACGAGTATGACTTGAGGACCTGCCATCACCTCACCACTCTCAACCATATTGGAGGGAAGGGAAGTGACCCGACAGCGCCGTAAGTCTCGTGGCTCGCCGTGTGGCTCAGCGGGAACTCGTGCGCCTTTCGATCCGACGCACCTGGGTTCGAATCCCGACTCGGCCCTGCACCAATGACTTATAGTTAAGTGCAGATTTTGCACGCTCGCTCTAAAACGGTGAAGGAAAACATCGTGATGAAACCCGCTTACGCGCTTTGGTGTTGCAGGCTCTGGCCGTGGTTGTAATACCACCCACCGAACAAAGCCATGCCGTCAAGCGACCTAGTCGTGTTTCGGGATGATGTTCCGTGAACCATCGGGGAGACGGGTCTAAGCAGCCGCTTAACCGCCGTCTCTCTCTAGATCTATGTGCTTCATCTTAGGCCACATCATCGCTTCACATCAGACGAGATAGTGGACAAACATGGATGTATTAAGCGTAAAAAAATCAATCTTTATGACAACTTAGCGATTCCTTGCTCCGAAATCACTTCGATTTCTTCATTAATAAACGACATCTCTATGATGCATTCATATATTCATATATATGATTCTCTATGACGCGTCATAGAGAACTTACCGAATAGTCCTTATATTTGATCAGCTCCTTAATTCGGTTGATGACGTAGAAGTAATTGTCCTCATCGTAGTATCCGACGTCGCCAGACTTGAAGAAACCTTCCTCGTCAAAGTTGACTTTAGAGTTATCAACGCCTAAATACTCTGAAAATGGTCACAACTCATCAAATATTTATATATGCAAGCATCGCTATAATGTTCTCCCCCTCTACTCAACAAAAATGGAAATAATGTAGAATAGGTTATAATAATAACCTAAAAGTTGGTAAAAGAAAAAGTAATTTAGGGTCAAAACCACAAAATAGAGAGTAAACCCCTCTTTATTCAACACTTAAGTCACAATATTATTACTGTAGTTAATTATTTTTTTTTTTATTTATTTGATAATAGACGAGCAGCATGGGGTCTGCTATGTCTGTATCAACAGTATTGAAAGTTTTTCCATATTTTCATAGTAAAGATTGCTTTTAGTTTTTAGCCAGTTGTCCAATTTGTTCTTGAAGCTATTTATTGAAGTGGCAGACACTACATCCTCAGGTGGCCGGTTCTGGTTCCCATTTTCTTTAGGTAGATATGGAATTCCCGAAATCGAAAGTGATTCCAACAGCAAATTGCTCTCGGAAAGATTTGCGCGTAATATCCGAATTGGAGTGTCAAACATTTCCAAATTCGGAGTTGTGAATAACGTTTCTCGGAAAACCATCGGAAAGTTTCGAAATCCGAACGCCCCGATGACTTTCCGTGTCATTGCATAGCCCTGGTTGTTTGAAGGGCATTGTAGTCACCGAAATTACTGAGCATATGATGTCTCGGGTGATGAGCGCAATGCAGTGCTACGCAGTGATTTGGTATTAAAAGTCCTAGGTGGCATTGCAATTGTTATTGACAGGCGTGACGCTTATTGCCAAGCGAACGATTTGTTTGTCTCATCACCCAGTTCCATGAAAAATAAAAAAGCTTACCACGAAAAAGTGAAGGCGTCTTGAAACAGATTTCTCCGCGCTGATTGGGTCCTAAAGGTTGCCGAGTGTCTACATCTACCACCTGAAAAAAAAATACAATAGCGACTTGCACATTAGTTGACCGAACTGTTCTAGAACATGACAGCCTCTGTGGTGTAGTAGTTGGGCAGGTTGACTCAAATCTCATACATTACTGAGGTTGCGGGTTCGATTCCCGCGACGGGACAAATTGTTGTGCACAGTAAAAAAAAACACAAGCATTTCTTTCGTGTCTGGGTGTTGTGGCATGGTCCTCGTAGTTCCTGGATCCCTAGATACAGGGAATCATAGTTAGGGGTCAGGATCTATGTATGGGATCGTTGGGCGTTATTTATTTATTCTAATGGGAAAGGTACCCATACTATACTGCGCACAAAAAATTTAAACAAAATCTCTAAAAAAACATTTCCCTCTGTTTCTTGCCGTATCTTCTGAGTTGTGGTTCTGTAACCGACTCAAAAAAAGGAGGAGGTTGTCAATTGTGTTTTATTTTGTTACCTTAGTACTCCGTCATTTATAAACTAATATGGAAAATTCTTTTGGTTCAGTATAGCTTCAACATGGCCCTATATAAATTTCATCGATATTCGACCTTGGACTTCGAAGATACATCAGAATTGAATTCGGTTTTTGTGTTTTAAAATGTATTATTTTTCCAGTTGATTCACAAATTTAAAGCGAAAAATAAGCAAAATAAATAAATAAATAAATAAGCTAATTTAATGCTATGAAAAGTGCTACACTTGGAGTTTCTCTGAAGGATCGTATCTGGAACGAAGTAATTCGACAGAAAACCAAAGTCACCGACATAGCTCACAGGATTAGCCAGCTGAAGTGGCAGTGGGCCGGCCATATTAGCTGTAGAACCGATAACCGTTGGGGTAGACGCGTTCTAGAGTGGAGACCACGGATTGGACAAACGTAGTGTAGGACGCCCTCAGGCTAGGTGGAGCGACAATCTTCGTAGGGTGGCTGGTAGCAGCTGGATGAGAGTGGGGATCGTGCTCAGTGGCGTGCAGTTGGAGAGGCCTATGTCCAGCAGTGAACAGCGAAAGGCTGATGATGACGTTTAACGGCTTCCGTTTGACCACTATCTCACACAAGCGAAAAGAATCTTCCAAATCAGTTTAGAAATGACGGAGTTCTGAGGTAACAAATATAAATAAACTAAATTTATACACCAAAACACAAAAACCTATAAAAAACAAAAAAAGGCGAAGCGACTTTGATAAAACATGTCTTAGAACCACCGCTAGAAAACCTTCAAATAAAAATCCGCATGAATTTGGTTCACCTTTTTGCGTCGGGGGTTAAAAAACATACGATCGAATTGAAAACGTCCTCCTTTGTCGGTTAAAAGAAAGAAAGGAAACATTTATTTTGACAAAACTGCACACGCTAATAAATGAAATACCTACTAGGTGCTTGTGTACGAGAATCATTGCCGTGCACGGTGACGTCAAAAAAGGTCTGAACTCAGCATAATGCCAAAGAAAACTAAATATATAATGCAGTGGATAAATCCACAACGCTGGTTTTCAGCTCAAACCTCTGGTGAAGCACGTGAACAGCAGTATTTCACCACTATCACCTTTAACACAGTCGCGTTCGATGCAGTTCCGACGCTGCCAGCTCTTGGGCCAAACGGTGCGTGCAGTTCGCTGCAGATATTGCCAGCTTCCGTAGTACCATACAATTGAAACACGCCCTCGACATTGGGTAACCTGAAGAGTGAATAGAAACCATCATCATCAGCCTTACGTATTCAGAATAATATTATAAATGCTAAAGTGTGTATATGTTTGTTACCTCTTCACGCCAAAATTTCACTCCGATTTCAAATTCCAAATTTTACTCAAACCCGTTGAGCCGTGTAACGGCTTATAATGGAGATAGCTTATCATCATAAGCCAGCGTTCCCAATGCTGGGACACGGGCCTGCTCTCATGGTATGGGCCATGAGGTTCTCTAATTCTATTATATTCTAGACTGTACCTTCTTTTGACAGCTGTTATCTGGTCAGCCAAAATTGGTGTGCTCGAAGTTATGATGACTTTCAAAGACGTCAAGTCATACTGATCCAAGATGTCTGACTTTATTAGCTCAATTATGGACGACGGCGTTGACTGCAGAATGTCAATCTGCAAGGATTGAACAGCGTCGTAGTACGATGGGCTGCAAAACGGTTATCTCCCGCTCATCATCTACCTACTATACTATTGCTTTATTTCAATTCAGGTGCCCGTTACACTTACAGCACTACAACCAAAGCGTGTAGCGGGCCAATTACATGTTGTAATACAAATAATAATAAAAATAATAATAATGTCAATTAATAATAATGTCAATTAATAATAATGTCGATTAATAATAATGTCAATTAATAAAAGTT
The DNA here is from genome assembly GCA_951640565.1 of Petrophora chlorosata. NCBI lineage: Eukaryota > Metazoa > Arthropoda > Insecta > Lepidoptera > Geometridae > Petrophora > Petrophora chlorosata. Next base: position 2,105,378 of record OX621218.1, read on the forward strand.
ATTACAAGTTTGGCAGGTCACCGTAAATTTAAATATAAATATGCAATTTTAACAAAATCTCCAATTCTATCCGTAAAAATGTCAATATTTTCATGCCGAACTATCATGTCGCCGAGCATATTGCGCGTACGCGCAGTGGGCGCGTTACGGGCGCGGGACGTACGTTGCTATACCTACTATACATTTACCACAGCTTTGCCAGTTATTCTACCACGAAGCAGTAGTGCGCATTACTGTGTTCCGATTTGAAGGGCATTGTAGCCAGCGAAATTACTGGACATATATGAGAATATATGATGTCTCGGAGAGATAAGTGCAATGCAATCCTACGCAGTACGCATTGCTTTTTATGGTATTTAAAGAGAACCGCACGTGTTATCGACGCGAGTAAATAAGAGACTTTCGTTATTTATTCGACGTGATCACACAGGATAGTTTGTTATGTAAACTTTGCTTGATATAGTTAGAATATAATAGGGGATCAGACAGTAATCGAGAAAAAATCTAAAATGTAATTAGAACGAATGTTCGTAGAACCAGAAATATCATTCAATCAATATTTTTGTGAAATAATAATCATTTATATTTTTAAATCCATAAATAATTCTGACATTTTTAATCTGTTCTTCATCTCAAACGAAACAACAATCACAGCGCATGACGTCATTTGTAGGCAAATGTCGTAAGTCAAGCTTGTGTTTATTTAACGTTTTTGCTTTTCATAAAATATATTTTTGCTAATTTTTTCGTTCCATTACTACAATATAGTCCCCAAACTTCATAAAACGTATTAAAATCTCTTTGCAAGAACACAGTAATGCTTGCACACTACTGCTTGGCGGCTGAATAACTGGTGGACTGGCAAAGTGGTGGTACCCACCCAGACGGCCTCTCGCATACGAGAAACCTACCACAAGTAAAGTAGTAAGTAATTAAGACCGGTAAGGAGTTATACCATATACCAGGGATGTTACGGAGGTGGTTTTTCCGGAACCGGAGTCGGAGCCGGAGGTTCTAAATTTGATTTATCGGAGTCGGAACCGAAGTCGGAGACGGAGGTTTAAGAAAGAAGCGTTACGCCAATAGAAATATAATTCAATCTCTTAAATCAGCTTAGTTGTAACGATAACACACCTTTCTACATAAAGTAGGGACAAGATAATAGGTCACTTTTGACATTTCATCAAAATTCAACAACGTAACCTTGTAACGGCGGGCATAAAATCGGTATCTTGTCCCTACTTTAAGTGATAGGTACATGTGATTATTATAGACATTTAGATTAGATTAGATTAGATAACGCTTTATTGTCACACAACAACATGAAATAATTACAAAACAATACTTAAAGCTAAAGTGTTACAATGGGCGGTCTTATCGCTTATAGCGATCTCTTCCAGACAACCTTTGGATGGAGAGGACTCAAAGAAACCGTGAGGGACGGTGGTTTAATTCGCGACAAAGAAAAAAGTTTCCATAATTTAAATCAAATTAAATGACTCTAAAAGTTAATTTTACTAAATAAAGTTCAGCGGAATCCAATCTATTTCGTAATCTTTAACTGTCAAGCATATTCATCACTTCGGACTCGACCTTCTCTTTCTAAATAAACTTGTCACGTTAAATAATTATACTTAATACACTGCTCTGAATTATTTTGTGCGCGCTCTGGCCGCGTCGCTGATTTTCGATCTTCAATATAATCTCCGATTCAAAATTATAAATTAAATTATAATTATTAATTATTGTTCCCAAACAGCTACAACTTATGTCTATTTAAGTCTAAAGTGAATAGGCATCTCATGGGCAGGCGTGTTCCATCTTAGGCCGCATCTTCGCTTTCCATCAGGCGAGATGTCGTCAAACGTATGCCCATTTAACAATAAAAAAAAAACCGGAGTCGAAATCGGAGGTGTAAAGTCAATCGGAAGTTCCGACCTTTCGGAGTCGGAGGCGAAGCTCCGTTACATCCCTACCCTATACTTACTTTATATTTGTCTATCGCTTGCATATAGTCCTTTTCCTCGTTCCTTAAACTAAAGACGACTGTGGTCCGATTCCTGATACAACTAAGCAAGAAGTACAGCCCATAGGTGAAGTACCATTCTCGGGAAATGAAGATTGAAGCTTGGGAACTGAAAGGTTTGTAACTATTTAGTTATTAATCTAATGGAATCAGGCGTGGCGGAAATTCATCTCAAATCTGAAACGTAACGAAAATATGAAGTGTAATCCGCTGAATGTTATGTAGGTTGTTTACATAATTACTTATAAAGATAAGATAAATTTATTTGAATTTCAACAAACTGATATATCTTATACATTCAGAAGTGATTGTAACAAGTTTTTATTCCTGGTTGGAGAACATTGGTACCCAACCTAGGAGACCTGTGTTTTTTGTCATACCAATACCCCCCGCCCGACATATATCTTTATAAGTAATTATGTTGTTAGAATAGTAGGTACAATATGTATGGGGGTAGATAGGAAGTGTTAAATAAATAAAAATTAAAAAAGAATGTATAATAATAAAATACAATAATAAAATGTGTAAATGTATAATGTTTATAACTTTTTTGATAATTCTTAATTTATTAAACTTAACACCGTATTCAACACCTTTCACTTCCGCCATTCATCTTTCGTCTCTTTTTCTCTCTGATACATCTGCACTCTTCCCTGAATACGTTGCGTTCCTAAACTTTCATTCTTATAGATACGTTCCTCATCCTTTGTCAATCCTACATATTATTATATATATATTCATCTTTTATGTTTGTTACCTCAGAACTCCGTCATTATATTAATATACCAAAATTATAATACCAATTAATAACATGACACTAAAACTAAAAACCATATATTCATCTATGTGTATATATATATATATATATATATATATATAAAAACATATATATATATATGTATATATATCTATATATATATATATATATATACATATATATATATATATATATATATATGTATAGTAGTATATAGTAGTATGGCATGGTATTATCACATTTTATATATCACTATCGATATCCTAACAGACTATCGATAGTTTGGCAATGGCAACACTTATAATTCCATAAATTATAAAAATACCCACTTGTCATTAGAATTAGTAACAGAAAATGGTGACAGGAAACTGTTCGTGAGGAATCCCAAATGGGTCCACGGCACTCCTTTAGAAAGTCCTGTAGTCCCAGAGGAAAACAAAATCAGCAGAACATCTCTCCACCCATCCACCGGTGTTGGCAGAAACTCTTTAACGTCTGCTGTTTCAGTTAAAAAGTCTTTGAAACGAACGCCGCCATCTTTGGTTTCGCTGCCATAGATAATGTATTTTTTTATGCAACCTACGGAGTCTAACAATGTCTTGTACTGGTTGTAGGCAGTTGATGAGATGAACATTATTTTTGGCTTTGCTATTTTCACTCGGTGGAGAAGTGACTCTGAAACAAAAAGTAAAACTTATATGCTAAAGAAGGGTCCTTTCACGCTCTCTATACCCTTCCTTCCGTCTCCTTTTCAATGCACTGCAGGTAAGAAAGGAATGACGAACCTTTTTCCGATACGGTGCAGTGGTGGAGTCATTGTAATAATTGATGTTTATAAGTGCGTCTGTGATGCCAAAAATTCATAAAGGATTTTTGAACTTTGGACTATGTATGGGATATTTGATTCCTTTATCTCGGCAAATTCAGGATTTAAAGCAACTACTTAAAAATATTTAATTCTGTTCAGTAGCGAAGACGGTAGTAGGCGAGCACAATCAGTTCGAAACATAATTATATCGATATTACAAGATTTAAGTTTTTCATTATAATTATATAGAATTCATATAATTATAATTATACATAATTATATAGAATTTGTGGAATAACAAATTGATATCAAAAGCAAATACTTTAGTCCCCAGAATATTCTAATGTACTTTTTTACAAACCTGGGCCCTAATTCACTATGACAGCTTGGCGATTCCTTGCTTCGAGGAAACGTCGATTCCTTCATTAATAAACGACATCTGCAAAATTTGTATTGTCTATGACGCGTCATAGAGAGTCATTTATTTACTCTGTCAGACTTAATGTTTTTTTTATTTTATTTTCTGTTTGTTTTTCATGTCATATGTTCATAGTTTATAAGTTGTTGCAAATAAACGTTTCTTTCTTTCTTTTCTTTCTTTCTTTCATGTATATGAATATGAATGCGTCATAGAGATGTCGTTTATTAATGAAGGAATCGGCGTGATTTCGAAGCAAGGAATCGCCAAGTTGTCATAGTGAATTGGGGCCCAGACAATCCAGACTCAACCATTGTGTCGAGACCGGATGCTCCATAAATTTAAAACCTAATTATATTTAGGTATAGTGTTGGTGCTGAATGTGCATGTCTGTAAATGTCATGTTTGCAGATGTGCACATTTTGCATAACATAAATAGTATTATTATTATTACCTATTTGTTTTATATAACCACGAAAACTGTCTCAGCTTTGTCTTTCTGTGTACACATACTTTTGGATTACAATCTAGACTCAGAACTGTATGATATTTAGCTGTAGCTCTGCCCCCTAACCTGTTAAACGCAGTTAGAATGTTTGACGATTATGTAGTATTTGGCGTGCTCTTTCTGTTCATACCAAATACTTAGTTTCGACCAAGTATGGAGTTAGAAGATCAGCACTCTTAGACGACGATATGTAATTAACAGCTGCTAAATCTGCCCTCCTACCCATATGTCCCTCAAGCGCCAATCGTATATCGTGTTGAGTTCAGTTTAGGGTATACATTCACTGCGACAATATTTTAGGATGCCATTTAGTGTCCCATTAAGTTTATCTCAACTTGTAGTTAATATATTTTGGTATAAATGAATGAGATTAATTCGATTTCTTGCCTGAATCGACAATTATTAGTCGGTATCTCATTAGTCGCAGTGAAGCTATACCTTAACTTGAGCTCAACACGATATACGATTGGCGCTTGAGGGACATACGAATAGGGGGGCTGTATTGGTTGTAGTTTGTTTTGTGTATATATGTAAATAAAAATAAAAATGAATCACCGAAATGTTTGTACGCGCATAACTTCCAAACGACTGCACCAAATTGGATAAATCTTTCTTTTATGTGCTCGTTATTGTCAGAAGAAATTAGTGTGAAAAAAAATAGCAAATATTTAAAAACGGCGGTACGAAGTTCGCCTGGTTAGCTAGTAAATAAATAAAAAAATATATAACTTTTTGTTTCATCGAATGTATTTATTGGTCACTGGACTTTTGTTTTGTCAAAAAAGGGGAGCAAACTCCAAGTAAAATGTCATTTTTAGTAGCATATGAGACTTAATATCGGATGTCTCGGGGTGATGAGCGCAATGCAGTGTACCGCAGTGCTTTCTATGCTATTAAAAGTTCTGTGTACTACAAATGTTATTGGCAAGCCATCAGCTTACCATCAGGCGAATGACTTCTAGTCTAAAAACACAGTTCAATAAAATAATATAAAAAACTAAAAACCCCTTGACACAACTAAACATGTCTAAGAACCACCGCTAGAAAAACTGCTTTCAAATAAAAAAGCCGCATCCATATCAATTCACCCGTTTAAGAGCTACGGCGCCACAGACTGACATAGTGGTCAGACTTATAACACCCCTCCTTTCTGCGTCGGGGGTTTAAAATATAAGTTGGTGGGTCTTCATCATCATTATCAGCCCATCACGTTCCCACTGCTGGGACACGGGCCTTCTCTCATTGAGAGAGCATGGGCCTTATTCCACCACGCTGGCCCAGTGCGGGTTGGGGGATGTCACATGTCCTTGAATTTTAGTGATAAATTCTTGGATATGCCGGTTTCCTCACGGTGTTTTCCTTCACCGTCTTAAGATCTAGTAATAAATCCGCACATAACTTAAGTTATGTTAGTTTTCTTAAGAAAGTCAGTGGTGCAGGGCCAGCGGGATTCGAACTCGGGTGCGTCGGATCGAAAGTCGCACGTTCTGCCACTGATCTACACTCGCTCTTATGATTTCTATGACTTACCAGATTCAAAAGATATATCGGATAACGCGTAAGTAGCCCCCGCACAAAAAATGCCCAGCACAGTCGACATGACTTCCATCCTTTTCTCACTGCAAATGGATACTACGTCTCCCTTTCCAACTCCTATACGAGTGAGCGAGAGGGCGATATCAACTGTTTGCTGAGCTAGCTGGTTGTATGTAACAGTCTCGCCTGTGTCCGCATTGATCTGTAACGATAGTTCGCATGATTAGGCAATAGATGGCATTTATATTAATGAGCAGTTGTATGGTGCACACACTAATAAATAATATAATATATAACAAGTTTTTGAGAGAGTTTGAGATTCTAAGCATTCAGAGAGAACAAAAATGAAACTGGGCAGGATTCTAACCTGCGTCTTCGGTACATCAAAAAGAATCTACTCAATCAATCAAACTATTTATTTGCGAGAATACATAGATTAAGTTCTGAACAATAGTCACAGGCACAGTATTCAGTCTGCAGGCAGACACGAAAATATTTGAATGATAAATTATAATTAAATTTGAAATTATTACATTAAATATTATATGAATTATTACAATTTTATTACATTTATCATATTTTTTAAGCCAGTCACACAAACGTTTTTTAAATTCATTGCCGTCTAATATCCTTAGTATCTTATTTAACTGTACCTCAATTTATTCCCGTTTTTCCGCCAAATATACTGATTGTGTACCAAAATATGTTCATCAAAATATTTCATAATGAGTACCTATCTTATGAATATATATTACATGTTCGCGGCGTTGTGGTGGCCCAAGGGCCACCCCCGCCTAACCATAATCTACCGAGGGCTGCCCCTTATACCGTTGGGGTGGCCCAACTACCGAGCGCTGCGCCGTATACGTTTGAGTGCTAAAAACAGACCAAATTTGGTGCACAATCAGTATTTTTGGTGAACGGTTAAAAATTATCCATACCCAGTTGTTTGGTATGTTATTGTAGATATGAATACCTACACATGTTATATATACGTTTATTTTATATAAGACATTTTGCGAACAAGGTTGATAAAGCAGCCCCCTTACCCATATGTCCCTCAAGCGCCAATCGTATATCGTGTTGAGTTTAAATTAAGGTATAGCTTCACTGCGACTAATGAGATACGGTCTAATTATTGTCGAATCAAGCAAGAAATCGAGTTAATCTCATTCATTTATACCTAAATTCATTAATTACAAGTTGAGATAAACTTAATGGGACAATATATGCCATCATAAGACATTGTCGCAGGGAATCTACACCCTAATCTGAGTTCAACACGATATACGATTGGCACTTGAAGGACATATGGGTACGGGGGCAGGATTGATATAGCTCACCAAAGCAGGATAATCTCCGTACTCCACAATTTTGTCAAATATTTCTTTCCCATAGTGCATGTGGCAGGGCACATTTATATCCTCCTTTCCAAATATATACAACTTGTGTCTCAGCATTTTATCTGAAATTATAATAATTGGACAAAATATTATTTAAACATAGATACCTTTAGGTTAAAGTACTCTATAGTCTATCATACGTCTTTATAATAAAATTCCAACATGTATAAACGGACCTCACAAAAAGTAAATTCAAATTACGCGTAAAGACTGTTCTAATGAGAAAAGCATACTATACTGTTCGTAATTATATAGAAGACAAATATATACAAAAACATAAGAAACATAACTTTGTAGAAAACCGAAACATTGAAACAAAATCTCTAAAAAAATGCCCCTTAGTTTTATGCCGTATCTTCTGAGTAGTGGTTCTTTTTCCGATACGGTGGTAGTCATTGTAATAATTGACGTTCATAAGTGCGTCTGTGATGACAAAACTGAATAAAGAACTTTTGAACTTTGAATATAAGTGACCAGGCAGCAAAGTTAAAAAGATAAATAAACAAATAACAAATTATAAATCTATCTATATATAAGCGCAGCGACCCAAAGAGTGTCTTGACCTCCGATACTAAAGATTTCCACTTCTTTCGATCCAGTGCAAGTTGCTGCAACACAGTCAAAAGACAAAAGATATACAGTATATTAGGCACAAACTATGCACGCCATATACGCGTTAAAAAATGTAACTCAGAATATCATGACAGAAAAAAAGGTGAGAATCTCTTTCTCTTACACAAATTGAAGTCCTAGCCCAGAAAATATATACGGAAACTGACTCTACCAGTGCTTCGGAAATACGCCCGCTAGAGAAGATAGCACCAAGAAACTCTGCGGGGATGACCTTTTTAACCCCGGACGGAAAGAAGGGTTATAAGTATCACCACTATGTGTGTCTGTCTGTGGCTTTTAAACGGGTGAACCGATTAGGATGCGGTTTTTTTATTTGAAAGCAAAGTTTTCTAGTGGTGGTTCTTAGATATGCTTTATCAAAATCTGGTAAGTCGTTTTTTACTTTTAACAGGTTTTTTGTGTCGGGGGTTTTTAAATTTTAGTGTTTTTATTAACTTACAGTTATGTACTTACATAAGTAGGTACCTAAGTACTTACATTATGTACTGTTGCAGGGTGCAGCAAATGCAGCTAATGTATTGCAATCTAAACTGTCTAAATATAAAAACTAATTACTTACCCGTCCTTGATTGTTAATAAGTATCCAGTTATCTAGATAATAATATAGGTATCTAGATTTAGATATCTTTTATAACTAGCTTTTGCCCGCGACTACAATAACAAGATATATACAAGATATTGTATACATACAAATCAGTAAACTGCTGAACTAATTTTTCTTTAGTATATACAAGCACTTGGCTTTGGCCCGTGCCATTTTCACCTCCTGTTGTGGGAGAGAAACGAAACACGTTTTTTAAGTAATAATAATAATAATAATCAGGCCAGGGGCGACTTTGTGGCGAGTCGTCGGTGCGTGGCGACACTGAGCCTTACCCCGAGATTCTCCCTGGGGCTAAATGAGACCCCTGACCCCCGGCTTGCCTTAACTGGCCGTCCGGGGGTGGAGATGCATGAGCTAAGAACTAAGCTCCAAGGGTGGAAGTGTTAAAGGGCATAACGCCGGGAGTAGCGTTTAAGTGAAACTGCTGCACACCTCTCGACACCCTTTAGCCACCCACACCAACGTTGCCCCTCTCGTCGCCAAAGAACGGCGGCCCTTATAGGGGGCCCGTTTAGTGGGTGGCGAGTCACCACCTGCCAAAATATTTTCTTATGAGGCAGAACTGGCAGGTGCCGAGGCCTCATATCATAGACCGGCTCTTATCCATTAAAAATTCACCTCAATAGCCCAATCATAAGAGTAATTTTCATATCTTCAATAATAGTCCTCGCACTTATCGGGGGCTGTCTTTGATTGTATCTTCTAATGATGCACTTAGAGACAGTCCCCGATAAGTGTTGCCCATTACATATCTAAATTAAATGCTCTAAGAGGCCTCTACGTGTTGGACTCATGTTCCCGCGCAAGCCTTCCAAAGGAACGGGTGTATAACCCGTGAGAAAGAGCGACATAATAATCGTTTTATTTCAAATAATAATACAAATGCATTACTTTATTCTAAGTTTGGGTACATTAACACATAAATAAAATAGTGTGCAATATATCACACCTTCGGTGCTACAAAGTCACAACAGCTCAGTTTTGAATTTTACAGGAGAGGACTTTGAAGATTTTTTTCGCATTTATTGCCTTATTACTGGATGTCTAATTGTAGTAGGTTTAAAATCATTATAAAATTGATGCTTTATTGTGTTTTCTATAGTTTCGTGTCAAAAGTTTAATTCAAATTACTAAAATTATTCTAATAAAATGCAAAACAAAAAAAGTGTCCTGAATTGTGACTTTGTTGCACCAGGAATTATTTAGTTTAAATTGTTTAATTTTTATTTTTTTTTAATTTTACACTTAGAAGTGTCGTCAGTAGCCGTACTAGGATACCCTGTGTTACGGCTACTACGATTCCTTCCTCTGGACTAAAGGAAACTTATTATTTGATTAAAATTAGGGAATTAGGTATGTTGCAGCTATACACTATCAATAATGACAATTTTACTAAGTATCAAGTAATAATACGTTCAGCAATTTTTAACAAAAGTTCCGTTTATAGTATCAATAATAGTAATATACTGTCATACAACCAAATTAGTTAATTAACATTGTGATTTAATTCGCAGTAATTTATATAATAGGCATTTATTGTATTTCCATTTATTGTGGTATGACATGATTGTGGTTATTTATTGTGACGTTAATAATGTTCATAGTTCATAATAAACAACTAAGTATAAAAATATTTGCATGTCAGATTGATGAAATATGTTAGAACGATTTTACTAAACATATAAGAACTTAATTGTACCATATTTCTTGCAAATAAATTATCATTTATCATTTATCATTTATCATTTATCATTATCATTCCAAGCGACAGTGGTTCATTCTGACAGTGCGTCTCACGCGTCAGTTGTGAGGTTGGACTTTGATCTTGTTTACCTGCTGACGTGCCTAATGACGTGTGGTACAAGTGCATAAGCGATAGCTTCTTCCATTAAGTATTTTTTTATTTTTTTTATTCCCCCGTACTGCTCATAATTACCTATGCTTATCTTTTCAGTTGTAATAGAGTTTAATATACCCTACTGCTTTTTATTAATATTATGATGAAGTAGTGTAATTTACCTATTAATTCAATGTGCTAGTATTTTTATCTTTATTTATTTTAGTGATTAGTTTACAAATGTAATCAACTATCAATTAATTTAATAATATAAAAAAAAATATATAAATCAATTATTATAAATTAGTTAGGTAAGAATTTTACGATTATTTTTTCTTAAGCATAGCTTAAGATATTTTTTATTTATTTATAATTATATAAAATTCCATCTTTAATGACTTTAGAGTGTTATAGATTAAAAAAGGGATTAACAAAAATTAATAAATATACCTATCTTGCAAATAGAAAGAGGAGAATAAATCATAAATATAATAAACTAGCGACCCGCCCCGGCTTCGCACGGTTAATCACTCTATCTATTAAAAAAACCTGCATCAAAATCCGTTGCGTAGTTTTAAAGATTTAAGCATACATAGGGATATAGGGACAGAGAAAGCGACTTTGTTTTATACTATGTAGTGATGATAACGCCCAACGATCACATACATAGATCGGCCCCTAACTAGGATTCCCTGTATCTAGGAACCAGGAACTACGAGGACCATGGTCCCACAACACACACAAACGAAACAAATACTTGCGCTTTTTTTTCCTGTGCACAAACATTTGTCCCGTCGCGGGAATCAGACCCGCTACCTCAGTGGTGTGTGAGATTTGAGCCAACCTGCGCAACCACTACACCACAGAGGTTGTCTAACAATATGAGGCATGTTAAATTCATTGTGGTATGGTGTTTTTATATAATAATTCCGTTTTTAGAAACACAGATTAGCGACACACTAAGTAAGTACCAAGCAATTTTTTTTATGTTTCTGAATGAAGAGACGAGCTGGTCGTTCGCCTGATGGTAAGCAATACGCCAGCCCATAACAATAACAGCACCACCCAGAACTTTGTTTTGCAAAATCCTGCGCGGCGCTGCACTCGTCTCCCTGAGACAATTAGCTGTTGTTATGAGCAGTACGGGGGAATTAAAAAAAATAATAAAAAAATACTTAATGGAAAAAGCTATCGCTTCTGCACTTGTACCACACGCCATTAGGCACATCAGCAGGTAAACAAGATCAAAGTACAACCTCACACCTGACGCGTGAGACGCACTGTCAGAATGAACCACTGTCGCTTGGAAATACAATAAATGCCTATTATATAAATTGTTGAGGGGGGTGATGGCTGGTCCACAAGTCATACTCGTGAACGGGTGCTGCTTGCGGGGACTGGTCTGTTCTAGTCACTCCTACTGCTACTGTCATACCTACTTATATTTTATTTACACTTCTCTGTTACTGATACTATGACTATGGGACATCTCACTCGCATTTCTTGTTTGACATTCTGTTAATTCTAATTTATACGTAATTGTGCTGAAAAAAGACATCCCTGCAGAGTTTCTTGGTGCTATCTTCTCTAGCTGGCGTATTTCCGAAGCACTGGTAGAGTCAGTTTTCGCATTTCTTTTCAGCACTCAGACTTCAATTTGAGTATAGGAAAGAAATGGGTAAACATACTTACCTTTTTTCAAAGTCATGTTAACATAAGTTACAATTTTTAACATTTTTTATTTGTATCATGTGTTTATGACCTTTAAAAGTGCACGTTTGTGCCTATTTAATAAATGATATTTGACTTTGACTTTGACTTTGTTGAGTCTCATAATGTCTAGTAATTTCGCTGGCTACAATGCCCTTCAAACCGGAACACAGTAATGCTTGCGCACTACTGCTAGGCGGCTGAATAACTGACAAAGTGGTAGTACCCACCCAGACGGCCTCTCGCATACGAGAAACCTACCACCAGTAAATACAAACAGACTGGTGACTTTTTATATTAGCGATTTAGATATTGATTAAAATCACTGACTCAATCTCAACTACCTACTTCCGTGATGAACTGATAAATAATTAGCACCTGACTCCTACAATCCACAATATATGTCGCAGGCAAATGATGAAAACGGACATTTGATCAAATCACGGAGGATGTTAAAATAACAACACGATTGTATCATTTCCCTAATAGTCCAGTCATTTGGTTCGAAAATTAGTCGTTACCTGGAAAATTTTCCGGGAGTTTTGAAAATTCAATTAAATGGATTTTATAGAATAGAATTCCAGGTGACGACTAATTTTCGAACTAAATGACTGGACTATTAGGGAAATGATACATTACCAATTTTCAAAACTCCCGGAAAATTTACCAGGACAAACTACCAAATGACTGGACTATAGACAACATCTAGTGATTTGAACATATACCAGAACTGGTTCTGTGAAATGACAAAAATACCACGAAATCACGGCTTAATCATGTATTGGAAGGACCACTTCTCCGTGGTCCGACTCGCTCTTACCCCTACAGTGTACTTATATAAAAAGCGCGGAGCCAGAAGTTCGCGAGGGGGCATGCTTCGTCATCCCTCCGTGACTCAGTGAGAGTTCTGGCGAAAGCCCATTTATTAAAACTGTAACGTATCCCTACGGATTTCGTGAAATCCCTGGTATCCTCATATCCCTGCGACAGGTATTTGTTCAAATCACTAGATGTTGTTTAGGGAAATGATAAAATCGTGTTGTTATTTAACATCCTCCGTAATTTGGTCAAATCACTTAGGGAATTGAGAATTGACCAAATCTCTGTTTTTATCATCTTCCTGCAACATATATATGTCGGAATGAGCCCTCATTTTCATCGAATATTCGAATAATCGGGACGCCAGTGCCATCTAGCGGCACTTGACGGAGTCTATGGCGCTGGAGTCGACCGGAGTGATTCACTTTCTTCTGGCGGCGGTCGGCTGGTGAACACGCCTAGAAACTGTCACGCGTTCCGTGTAACCTTATAGCTCGCTATAGTCTGATTATAGTTTGATTATAATTATTAAAGTTTGTACTTCTCAATTTAAACGGCCTACAGTTATTGAACCGACATCTCCCACTATACGCCCACACGAAATTAGTCAACCATGACCGATAACGACGAGGATAGCCCACCGCCTCCGTTATCAGAAGTGGGATCGGTGTTGGTTCAAACGCAAAATGAAAACGCAGAAAGTAACCGCTGGCGTGCAATGTTTGAACAACAAAATGCGCACATGCGAGCACTGATTGAGGCCCTGCAAGCGCCAAAGGTTAACAACCACGTGGATTTACCAGAGTTCGACCCTGACAAGACGGATACGGATGCCAGATCGTGGTGCGCGACAGCAGATTTGTGTTTTGCCGAAAATCCACTAAGTGGCGGTCAGCTTGTTGTTGTGATCAGTAAGGCGTTAAAAGGAGCAGCATCGACGTGGCTATCGCAAATAGCTTACCAAGGAATGACATGGACCGAATTTAAGGTACTTTTTACGACTAGATTTATTTCGACCGAGACTTTAGCGGGTACCCTCATTCACCTGAATAATGATAAACCAAGCGACAAAGAGACAATAGTTGCTTATGCAAGTCGCTTGATTACGTCACTGAGTAATCGTTGGAAAGAGGTAGATAAGGAACAAATTGTAGTCGCAATGGTACTTGCCCATATATCGCAATTCGATACAAGACTACAACGCCTGGCGTTTACATCTGATATTACTTCGAGAGATAGATTGCAGCAAGAACTTCATGCTTTTTCGCATTTGAAATGCAAGATCAATACGCCTAGTGAGTCATCAAGTACATCTGACGCCAAGCGAACAAGGATAACCTCACTAAAATGTTACACTTGTGGAAAAGTGGGTCATAAGCGATCGGAGTGTAGAAGCAAGTCCATCGATATCAGAGGACGACCTGCGACGTCTACCACGGCGAGCCAAGCAGCGCAGCAGCCAGCAGGGAAGCCCTTCGTGTGCTTCAAATGTGGAAAGCCAGGACACATCGCGATCCGGTGCACAAGCGGCGGCAGTCAAGTGGATGGCGCCGGTGGAGCGAGCACGGCGCGCAGCGAGCGTCGCGTAGATGTTTGCGTCGTACAACCCCCTTCGTGCACATTGGAACATAAAGGTGAATTGTATTGTTTTTCTTACGATTCTGGTGCTGAATGCTCGTCGGTAAAAGAAAGTTGCGCAGCCAAATTAAGTGGCAGTCGTATTAGCAATGTCGTTGCGATGACCGGTATTGGTCAAACACGTGTATTCAGCACAGAACAGATTGTATGTTGTGTAACGATTAACGATCATCCTCTCGAGATTTTATTGCACATTTTGCCTGATACTTACTTGCAAAATGATATCATTATCGGACGTGAGATTTTAAACCAAGGTTTTTCGATTAACATGACGGCAACAAATTTTTCACTTAACAAAATTCTTGTTATAAATTCAGTTAGGAACGACAACGAGCAGCAACCTGATTTGAGCGTTATCGATACGGACGTGACGGGTACAAATAAGTCTGAGCTTTTGCGAACTTTAAATCAGTTTTCTGAGTTCTTCATTAATGGCATGCCTAAAACGCGAGTAAATACGGGTGAACTTAAAATTCGATTGATCGATCCGAACCGAACGGTACAGCGGCGACCCTATAGGATGTCAGCGGATGAACGTAGCGTAATTCGTGACCGTGTGAGAGAATTGTTGGATGCGAGTATTATAAGGCCTAGCTGTTCCCCATTTGCTAGCCCAGCTCTCTTAGTATAGTATTCGTGCGGTTAATCAGAGTGTGGTGCTTTTTGGAGCTCCTACGCGTATCATAGCCGACCAAGGTAGATGCTTTGCAAGTAAAGAATTCCGCGATTTTTGTGAAAGCAAGAATATCAATTTGCATCTGATAGCGACCGGTTCTTCTCGTGCAAACGGACAGGTAGAGCGCGTGATGAGTGTTCTCAAGACAATGTTAACGGCCGTTGAGACTAGCGATAATAAATCGTGGCAAGACGCATTAGGTGAGGTTCAACTCGCGATAAACTGTACAATTAATCGCGTTACGAAAGCTTCACCTCTCGAGCTTTTAATCGGTAAAGTTGCTAGACCTTTATCATTGATGTGTAGTGATGTTGATACCGAAGTTGACATTGATGATGTTCGCGAGATTGCGTCGGAAAGTATTCGGAAGTGTGCGGAATATGATAAGACTCGATTTGATCGTACGAAGGCAGTGATCTCAAAATTTTCGGTTGGTGATTTCGTGCTGTTAGAAAACGAGGAGCGAAATCAAGCGAAATTAGATCCGAAGTTCAAGGGTCCTTTTAAAGTGGTAGAGATTTTGGACGGTGATCGTTATACGCTGAAAGCTTTAAATTGTAAACGTACTTACAAATACGCACACGATAGATTAAGAAAGATGCCAGTAGGTCATGTACCAGTGGAAGTCAATGTTAATGATGATCGAAGTGACGATAATGAAGTCTAAGCGATGGTTGGAACGCGAGTAGAGTACTCTATCGGCCGTAGTAAAGTCGACCGTACCAGTAGCTGTTACGTAGTCGTAGCCCGGTGGAAATCGGTGTCTCTTGAGGTAACTCAAGTAGTCCGTGGGTGCGCGATGCGCGTTCTGCTCTGGCGGAGGTCGGGGTCTACATAGACCGTAGTGGGTAGTCAGCGGGTGATGCCCACGGCGATTCACAAGGATGGTGGATGCGCGTTTGAAAGCAACTGCGATTGCTGTTCGGCTTTGGGAGCCGTGGCGTTAGAGGGGTTTACTCGTGATGTTCCAGAGACTTGATCGCGTTGTGATAAAATGGTGAGAGTGTGAACGACATTATGGTACATGGCTCTGGATGACATTTTATTTCTTGTTACATTAATTTTGTGTCAAATAATTTGAAGTGTAATGTTTTCCTCACTTGATTGGATTTTAACGTAAATGATTAAAATTTAATTTAGAAAGCCTATTAATTGTAGAGTCCTTTTTAGTTTGTTAAAATAATAAACGGTAAAGCTTTAAGTTTCTTTATTTAAAAAAAAAGTAGAGTTACTGTTGTCGGTCAGAATTGGCCGAGTAGAGCGAGTATTTTCGTTTGACTTTTGGTTGCAGGCTAACTAACACACGAGGACGTGTGCAAGCAGGATGGCCGTGTCGGAATGAGCCCTCATTTTCATCGAATATTCGAATAATCGGGACGCCAGTGCCATCTAGCGGCACTTGACGGAGTCTATGGCGCTGGAGTCGACCGGAGTGATTCACTTTCTTCTGGCGGCGGTCGGCTGGTGAACACGCCTAGAAACTGTCACGCGTTCCGTGTAACCTTATAGCTCGCTATAGTCTGATTATAGTTTGATTATAATTATTAAAGTTTGTACTTCTCAATTTAAACGGCCTACAGTTATTGAACCGACATCTCCCACTATACGCCCACACGAAATTAGTCAACCATGACCGATAACGACGAGGATAGCCCACCGCCTCCGTTATATATATATATATATACCTACATTTTTATGATAAAACTTTGTTACTGGGTGAAACTCTACTGATATTACATAGTGTAGAGATATGTAAATTTTCATTGTGGACTTGAGTCATGAGACGAGCAAGTCGTTCGCCTGATGGTAAGCGCCACGCCCATAACAATAAAGATAAATAACCAGACAGCAAAATTAAGAGAAAAAAGAAGCTAGTAGGTTCCTAATAAACTAACAAAGCATATATAAACAATTTTATAACAAAAATGAGCGAGTGTGGCTCAGTGGGAGCACGTGCGACTTTCTATCCGACGCACCCGAGTTCGAATCCCGCTGGCCCCGCACCACTGACTTTCTTAAGTTATGTGCGGATTTAACACACGTCTAAACGGTGAAGGAAAATATCCTGAGGAAACCGGTATGTCCAAGAATTAATCAAAAAAATTCAAGGGCATGTCACATCCACCAACCCGCATTAGGCCAGCGTGGTGGATTATGGCCCATACTCTCTCTATGAGAGAATGCCTGTGTCCCAGCAGTGGGAACATGATGGTGATGATGATAACAAAAAAAACCGACTTCAATTCTGATGTATCTTCGAAGTCCAAGATCGAATATCGATGAAATTTATATGAGACCACCTTGTAGCTATACTGAACCCAACGCAAAACAAACCTAAAAAAATTACAATCGAAATGGGAACCTCCTTTTTGAAGTCGGTTAAAACAGTTAGCTTTTCCGCCAATACGAGTCAATACCAAACGCGTTCGACCGACTTACTAAGTAGGTACATAAAATAGTTCACGAAGTTACATGAAATGAAACTAGATGGCGCTGGCGATCCTTAAAACACGCAAGCGGTTTCACAAAGTTTTACTTCTTCAGGTATAAGTAGAAGTGTTTCATTTTATTATGATGTCTCTATTAAGGTCGAAAGACCTTATTTTTGAATAACGATTTAAATAATCGTTGTATAAATTTGATTAACTTGAAGGCTTGAAGTAGTAAGGGGTAACTCATCGATTTCAAACGAGGACGAGCGAGGACCTCGTTTGACCTCGTGAGGTCTTCACGAGGCGCCTCTCATTTGAGGAGAGGTGTTCGAGTGAGCGGAACCTCGATCACTCGAACGGTCGAACGCCTCTCCTTGTTCACTCGAATTAAACAATGCTGTATTTTTATACAAATAAGCTAAAGTTGTACTTCTACTCGTTTTCTGTCGTCTGTGCCTTCATAATGTTGAACATGACGCGCAAGATTTTGCAAAACAAAGTTGCTGTTATTGTTATGGGCTGGCGTATTGCTTACCATCAGGCGAACGACCAGCTCGTCTCGTCGTTCAGTTACATAAAAAACTAGAATTTGTTAATCACCGATTATTCTTCTTTCTTGTATAATCTATTAATAAATTATTTAATTTTAATAATACAAGATGAGTTTTGAACAGGGACAGTCCTAGCGCACTCCGCACTGTAGGTACGAAGCTACAAGTACATAGCCGGACACCGACGGCGGGTCGCGCGTCGTTACACGTGCCGCGTCAGAAGAGATAAGAGCGGCGCGATAGAAAGAGAGGCGCTCTGTAGGTTAATATGACTGGTAGGTATGCAGCGCTACGTGAGCTGATTTGAATTTTATTGCGTCATAGCAAGAGTCGCTATTTGTTTAAATTTCTTTGCGGAGTGATGCTTCTGTCCCTTAGTATTCTGTGACAGGGATCCCTTTGCAGACTACGCAAACCGTTACAGATAGAACAATTTGTTGTTAACATGTTCATCTACAGTTTTCCAAACGTATGACAAGATTTTTGTTAAAAAATATTTATTTCTAGACAAGCTTTTAACAAATTCGCAATCGGAACCGCGAACAGATTAAAATGAGCCCAAACACTAGTTTACGATTATCCGTCAAGGAGTTCGATTGCCTTCCGTCTTCATCATCAGATCAGCTGTCACCATAATATTGCATTGTCATCGGACTTTGACAAGTATGCAAAATTTCAACTCCGTAGGATAAGAGGAAGTGGTTCTGATCCAACTTGCAAGATTTGACCCAAACAAATAAATAAACATTGCAAGAAATTATACCAACTGACGCACCCGAGTTCGAATCCCGCTGGCCTCGCACTGACTTTCTTAAGTTATGTGCGGATTTAACACTCGTTCGAAAAACGGTGAAGGAAAACATCGTGAGGAAACCGGCATATCCAAGAATTTATCACAACAATTCAAGGACATGCGACATCCACCCGCACTGGGTCAGCGTGATGGATTACGGCCCATACTCTCTATGAGAGAAGGCCCGTGTCCCAGCAGTGGGAACGTGATGGGCTGATGATGAAAAACAAACACGCTTTTCTTTATATATTATTTATTGTATATTTTTTACAATCACCTATATATAAAAGCAAAAATGTCAATACTTCTAGGGTTCATATTAATCTAGTATACAATTGCATTACGACACTGTACTGTCAGTTGGATATAGCGCTACAAGGATACGTATGAACGGTGTAGGTCCGTTGTCCCCGTAAGCCGTGTCCCCATTAAACGGGGACCGTACTTCAATAAAATATTTAAAAATACGTCCCCTTCTCGTTTCCGTTGATATGGTAAGGTAAGCTTTGTATGGGAAAACTAATTTCTGGTGATTCGCCGGCCGCTGCCGCGGCACGTTGGGATTTACGCTAGATCCAGAAAACCACATAAAAATCCGGTCAGCAGTTTCCGAGTCTATAGATAACAAACAGACAAAAAAGACGCGTGGCACTCGGAGACTGCCGCGGTAAAGCTATTGCATAGCATTCGGAGTGGGGGGTGTTAGGTTATTTTCGTTACGGAATTTCTGGATTCGGTCTCCGAACAAGCAGGCGTGGCGCTTACCATCAGGCAAGTCCCGCAAGTCTGACAATGGCTCTTCCAATCATCCACGTTCATAAACATCCTTGTCGCGCTATATCTATAATTTTTAGATAATTTAAAACTCGCCTACACAAATTGATTGCAAGAAATTTCAATTTCTTTAAATCCTGCGGCGCCCTGTCTGTTGGACCATGGTCCTCAGTTCCTGGCTCCCTAGATACAGGGAATCCTAGTTAAAGGCTGGGGCCCATTGTATAACTTTAACATCTCGATACCTTTCAAAGGGATAGCGTTTATAATCGAGGTTCTAATTCAAATGCAATAGACAATATGCATGTATTTTTTTAATGCATGAATCGATTCATTATTGAATACTATTAATGAAAAAAAATGTTAAAAAATTTACGGCATCATTTGTCATATTAAATAAAATAACGCGCCATTTGCGTGTGACGTCAAAATGTGGGGACCTAGGATCTCCTCATTGGTCCATCTATGCTACATGTGTGTGTCAATAATGTACCAATAGGGCGGGCTCTATGTCAAAAATTGACCAATAAGCAGCGAGCCGCGTGACGTCAAAACATGGTTGCATGTACTCAAGCGTTTTGCAATTACGTTCCGTTTCTCCAGAAATAAGAAAAAGAAACATTGAAATACAAATAAACTACGCAATTAATAACAATAATTATATCACTACTAAATGTTTACAGAAGTAATCTATCGTAAAAAGTCATTTTCAGATTTTTCGACAACACATGCATATTCCCTATTCTGATATAGCTTCGAAGTCCAAGGTCAGATATCGATGAAATTTATATGGGACCTTGAAGCATTACTGAACTCAACGCAAAACAATTTAAAAACAACGAAGTTCTGAAGTAACAAACATAAAAAAAAACAATAGAATTTACAACCTCCACCTCGTAAAGTCGGTTAAAAACGAGTCGCGATCGCTATCGCCATCACAATTGCTAATTTGTCAACTTTTTTCTTTTTTTACCGTTAAAGTACCAAATTTCATCAAAATCCGTTCAGCAGTGTTTAGGTGATTGAGTAAAAAACATCCATCTATGCACGAACCGCTAGTTTGTCGATCTGAAGTTTGTAAATATCCTTCACATATCAAATTGAAAGGTATGAAGATAAATGTGGAAGTTATACAATAAGCCCCGTATGTATGTATGTATGTATGTGGTACCGTATGTATGTATGTATGTGGTCGTTGGCCGTATTTATTTAGCGGTTCTCGTTTATTGAGTATGTACATATTTACAAGTTCTCGTGCAAGAAATGTAGTAACGTCGCTTCGTAATGTTTCGCGGCGTGCATCGCGCGGAGCGAGTGCCTCTCCCCCGGGTATATCTGAAACAAGATACAATTCAACAATTGATTAAACAAATAAAATAAATATATATATATATATATATATAAATTATATATTATATATATATATATATTATATGTTATATATATATAAATTATATATTATATATATATATATATATTATATGTTATATATATATATATATATATATATATTATATATTATATTATATTTAATTTCATTTTTTAATTTTGTTGTAGGTTAGTTTAGTTTTTATCATTCTATATGTTTGTACATAATTGTTAATTGGTTCTGTAAATAAAAGTAAAGAAGAAGAAGATGTAGAAGAGAAAAAAAATAAAAATTGTTTATTTCAGATAATACACATCCTAATTAAACAAATACAAAATACAACAATAACAAAAAAAAATTTTTTTTTTTTATTATTTGTAGATCTATGTTTGGCCACTATCTCGCCTGATGTGAAGCGATGATGTGGCCTAAGATGGAGCACATAGATCTAGAGAGACGGTAGTTGAGCGGCTGCTCAGACCCGTCTCCCCGATGGTTCACCGAACATCACCCCGAAACACGACTAGGTCGCTTGACGGCATGGCTTTGTTCGGTGGGTGGTATTACAACCACGGCCAGAGCCTACCACTGCAAAGCGCGTAAGCGGGTTTCATCACGATGGTTTTCTTCACAGTTTTTAGAGCGAGTGTTAACTCCGCACATAACTTAAGAAGGCCAGCGGAATTCGATCTCGAGTGAGTCAAATCAAAAGTCGCACGCGCTCCCACTGAGCCACACTCGCTCTCTGATCTCATTACACTCAATTTCATCAACATTTGTTCAGCCGTTGCGCCGTGAAGTTTGTAATGATGAATGAATATTTGTTATTCAACCATCCAAACACTACTGAACGGATTTTGATGAAATTTGGTACTTTACATCTTGAGAAAGTTTTATCTACTTTTATCCCGGTAGACCGCGGGCGAAACCGCGGGGCATAGCTAGTAATAATACTGTAAAATGTATATATTATATATATATATTGTATATATATATATATATATATATATAATATATATAATATACCTGTACTCTATGAGGTTTTCCGAGCCGGACCAACTCGGAGAGAAGCGCGGCGGTGTGACAGAAGTGCACGTTCTCATCCGCTAAGCCATGGATGATCAGCAGTCGGCCTTCCCTGGAACAGTACAAGGTCTAAATAGTATAAAAATTGTACAACAACTTGTACAATGTACAACAAATTGTATGTAACTGATTGAGGAGACGAGCTGGTCGTCGGCCTGATGGCAAGCAATACGCCGGCCTGTAACAATAACAGCACCACCCAGAACTTTGTTTTGCAAAATGCTGCGCGGCGCTGCACCGCGCTCGTCACCCTGAGACAATTAGCTGTTGAGTCTCATAATGCCCAGTAAAAGCATTGGTTTTTCGAAACAAATGCAGATTAAATTATAAATATATGTATAAATATATATAATACACACACACACATATATATATATATATATATAATATATATAATATATATAATATATGAGATATACTCATAAAATATGTAAAGAAATAAATATATACTGACTGGTCAGGGAAGAAGGGCGCGTGCGCGAGCACGCTCGCCCGCGAGTAGGCGTGCGGCGCGCGCGCCGGCGCGCACATGTAGCGCTCCGTGTACGCCGTGTCGTACAGCCGCCAGCACGTCACCGGAGCGCCCGCCACGCACACCTTGAATATGTTGGGCCGCGTCGCCAGCCCCAGCAG
Source organism: Petrophora chlorosata (assembly GCA_951640565.1). Taxonomy (NCBI): domain Eukaryota; kingdom Metazoa; phylum Arthropoda; class Insecta; order Lepidoptera; family Geometridae; genus Petrophora; species Petrophora chlorosata. Next base: position 2,128,389 of record OX621218.1, read on the forward strand.
GGAGAGGTACCCGCCTGGCAGGGGAACGATTACAATAGATATGTCGCAGCCAACTAGCTTCATTCGCCGTTCAACACAGCCTAGCCCCTTTACTAAACAGCGCCGTTCAACTAGCGGCCTGAATTATATTCAGCCATTTGATCAAACAGCTAGGCAAATGACTTGGATCGATGACGTTTAATTACATGCCTACGCTGTTCATTTATAAAGCCTGTTTTCCAAATTTAATGAAAAATAGTACAATGGAAGACTGTAGTGACAATTATAATGAATATAGCTGCAGCCCTCGGTAGGTTAGGGTGCGTGTATGTTAGATACGAATATAATGTAAGTAGATTACAATCTATCACTTCGATAGATTATAATCTACCGAAAAATAATGCGACGGTTCACACTTTCGACAGTTTACAATCTCGCGTAGGATAAATGTAAGTTTAACCACATGCCTGAGCATTAGCCAGCCAGTTTATTAAATGTTGTAACAGACGCTATGGCTGAATATCATTCAGGCCACTAGTTGATCGACGCTGTTTAATAAAGAGGCTAGGCTGTTAATTGAACGGCGAATTAAGCTAGTTGGCTGCGACAGATACAATATAGTCCAGTCATTTGGTAGTTTTACCTGGAAAGTTTTCTGGGAGTTTTGAAAATTGGTAAATTTATAGATTTTATGGGCAGGACACTTGGCAAGGCGGTATGACAACAGGTGGACCAAGGCAGTCGCCGAGTGGTATCCGAGGTTTGTGTGAAGACTTCCAGGCAGCCCACCGGCCAGATGGAAAGATGACATCGTTAAGCAAGTCGGATTGCAATGGATGAGGCTGGCACAGGACCGGAAAGAGCGGCGCGAACGATAGGAGGCCTATACCCAGCAGTGGGTGGATACAGGCTGATTAGTAGTTATAGATTTTGATGTGCTCTTTCCGAATTTCAACTTTGCCACCTCGTATTTTTGCCGCTCGCGCCGCCATATTGGAAAAATGGCGCCTAAAAATGGCGAAAAATGGCGGTTTTTTGATAATACCTACTTTCCGACTTGTTTTACGATAAAAAGTTATATACAAAATGAAACTAGAGACAATTACCTACAATTTATGTATCGACCTTTTTTTCATAAACTCAATAGTTTTGGCGTACGAGCGCCGCAAAGTGTACTCCAACACGCGTTTTGAACGACACTGAAACGATAGACTGATGACACAGACTAAATATTTCTATTGAACTCAAACATACCAGGTGGCAAAGTTGACATTCGGAAAGCACATCAAACTCTATAAAATTACCAATTTCCAAAACTCCCGGAAAACTATCCATGTTACCACTATTTTTTGGACCAAATGACTGTAAAAATAGTCATTTAATAATAATAATTTTGGGGTTTACGCCAGTTCTCGTTTGCCAAGGAAAGCGGCGTGACAAAAAGAATAGGGGATCGGACAGTAATCGAGATAAAATCTAAAATGTAGTTAGAACGAATGTACGTCGAACCAGAAAGATCATTCAATCAATATTTTTGTGAAATAATAATGATTTATATTTTTAAATCAATAAATAAAATTAATAATTCTGTCATTTTTATTATGTTCTTCATCTCAAACGAAACAACAATCACAGCGCATGACGTCATTTGTAGGCAAATGCCGTGAGTCAAGCTTGTGTTTATTTTACGATTTTGCTTTTCATAAAATGTATTTTTGCTAATTTTTTCGTTCCATTACTACAATATAGTCCCCAAACTTCACAAAACGTATTAGAATCTCTTTGCAAGTTTTATTTCGAAGACTTTGTTGATTTCTACCTACATATGACGTCACAAGTTTTGAGGTGACCTTTTGCGCGGCAATAATTGAAAAATAATATTGAAACATAGTTTTAGGTACTTGTAGATCGTTATTTAATAAAAATAGTATTTTTTATGGCTATATATATTCATTGTAATTAATTTAAAACACTTTCTGAAAAGTTGTCCGATCCCCAATTCACTATGACAACTTGTCGATTCCTTGCTTCGAAATCACGTCGATTCCTTCATTAATAAACGACATCTCTATGACACATTCATATATTCATATATATGACGTCATAGAGAATACAAATTTCGCAGATGTCGTTAATTAATGAAGGAATCGACGATTAATCGAAGCAAGAAATCGCTAAGTTGTCATAGTGAATTAGGGCCCTGAAGTAACAAACATAAAAAATACAATAATAATTGAGAACCTCCTACATTTTGGTAGTCGTAGTACTGAAGTCGGTTAAAAAGCTGGTTTGATTACCACAACAAATGTTTGTACACAGAATAAAAAGCGCAAGCATTTGTTCGTGACTGTGTTGTGGGACCATGGTCCTCGTAGTTCCTGGTTCCCTAGATACAGGGAATCCTAGTTAGGGGCAAAATCTATGTGATCGTTGGGCGTATTTATCATCATCCATCCATCTAATAGGTTGTCCAATAGATGGCGGAATATAGACATGCCAATCCCCAAAGTAAAACATAACATGCCCTTTAACTATTTTAAATTCCAGTTTTTCGTGTCTGTGTGTTGTGGGAGCATGGTCCTCATAGTTCCTGGTTCCCTAGATACAGGGAGCCCTAGCTAGGGGCAGGATCTATGTATGTGAGCGATGGGCGTATTAACTCACCGTAACTCCAGCCGTGTATAGCAATCCTTTCCATATCTATGCAGCCAGTTTCTTTCGCCAGCCACTGTAATACTTCCACCTGCAAACATAATTAATAATTTTTTTTTTTACCCTTAATAGATCCATGTTTGGCCACTATCTCGCCTGATGTGAAGCGATGATGTGGCCTAAGATGGAGCACATAGATCTAGAGAGAGACGGCAGTTGAGCGGCTGCTCAGACCCGTCTCCCCGATGGTTCACCGAACATCATCCCGAAACACGACTAGGTCGCTTGACGGCATGGCTTTGTTCGGTGGGTGGTATTACAACCACGGCCAGAGCCTACCACTGCAAAGCGTGTAAGCGGGTTTCATCATTAATTTATTTATAGCATTCATTGTACATTTATTACATTTAACTTAAATTAAAGCAGAGGTATTCAAATATGCTATGACAGGTCTTTTTTATGTAACTGAATGACGAGACGAGCTGGTCGTTTGCCTGATGGTAAGCAATACGCCAGCCAATAACAGCATCACCCAGAACTTTGTTTTGCAAAATCCTGCGCGGCGCTGCACTGCGCTCGTCACCCTGAGACAATTAGCTGTTGAGTCTCATAATGCCCAGTAATTTCGCTGGCAGTATTTTTTTGTGTAATGTCTTTAATTTAATGTTTGCAATAAAGCCTTCATCTATCTATCATTGTAAAATTATGTTTCGGAAAAGGGACACTTGGAAAAGGAAATTTTGGAAAAGAAACGCTCGAAATATCATTATTTTCCGGGTATGAGATATACTCGAAAAAAAAATGATTGGAAAAGGACATAATCGTAAAAATATATTTCGGAAAATGGAAACTCGGAAAATGTTTTGGAAAGCATTTTCTTCTCACCTGGTCATCCAACTCCACCTGTCCCATCTTCCCCCGGATCGCCTGTTCCCAGGCGCGCCCGCGGTGCTTAGACCCGCGGGAGTCAATTGCAACTACATTGAAACCTCGCGCCGCTAACATATGCATACGGAGTTGGCGAATACCCTGAAAAATATATTTTTATCATCATCATCATCAGCCCATCACGTCCCCAATGCTGGAACTAGACAGGGGTCTCTCATAGTTTTTTTTATGGAAATGAATGATGAGACGAGCAAGTCGTTCGCCTGATGGTAAGCGCTACGCCTGCCCATAACAATTGCAATGTCATCCAGAACTTTTAATACCTTAAAAAGCACTGCGTAGCACTGCATTGCGCTCATCACCCCCAGACATCAAATATTAAGTCTCATATGCCCAGTAATTTCGCTGGCTACAATGCCCTCCAAACCGGAACACAGTAATGCTTACGCACTACTGCTTGGCGGCAGAATAGGTGGCAAATCTGTGGCACCTACCCCAACGGCTTCCCGCATACGTAGTAAGTTTTGGAGTCACCCAGGGCAGCTCTCTCGGCCCACCTCACTTTACAATATACTAAAGTAAGTATTGGAGTCGCACAAGGCAGTCCCCTCGGTCTCACCTTGTAACTATTAGTGACGGTTTGCACCTCGGGCCCTCCATACACGTGTAGCACGGTAGGGCTCCGCCCCGCGCGGCCGGAGCGCCACAGGGTGCAGTAGGCAGCGAGTCCGCAGGACAGACGCGTCTCATAGATCCGAGGAGGTGGGATATCCACTGAAGTTAGGGAGTTTTCTGGAAAAAATTATATACATTAACACTTTATTGCATACCAAATAAACAAAAAGTAAAAATGACAAAATGCGCGAGCGATGCGTTAGTGAGTGTGGCTCAGTGGGAGCACGTGCGACTTTCGATCCGACGCACCCGAGTTCGAATCCCGCTGGCCACACCACTGACTTTTTTTTTATGTAACTGAATGACGAGACGAGCTGGTCGTTTGCCTGATGGTAAGCAATACGCCAGTCCATAACAATAACAGCACCACCCAGAACTATGTTTTGCAAAATCCTGCGCGGCGCTGTACTGCGCTCGTCACTCTGAGACAATTAGCTGTTGAGTCTCATAATGCCCAGTAATTTCGCTGGCTACAATGCCCTTCAAACCAAAACACAGTAATGCTTGCGCACTACTGCTTGGCGGCTGAATAACTGGCAAAGCGGTGGTACCCACCCAGACGGCCTCTCGCATACGAGAAACCTACCACCAGTAAAATTAAATTTAAGATTATATGTAAAGATTATATTTAAGTCGCACATCTTTTTTTCGGTTTCACTCGCGGTGTCCCCGGATAAAAAGTGGCGTATGTCCTTTCCCAGGACCTAATGTATCAACATACCAAATTTCATCAAAACCACTTCAGTAGTTGTTGCGTGAGTGAGTAACAAACATCCATCCATTAATCTATTCATCCATCCAAGCGCATGCATGTTTTGCCATATAAATTAAAAAAAAATGTTAAGGGTGAACAACCCTTATCACTTAGGGGTATGAAAAATAGATAGTAGCCGATTCTCGGACCTACTGAATATGCATATAAAATTTGGTGAAAATCAGTAAAGCCGTTTCGGAGGAGTAAGGTAACTAACATTGTGACACGAAAATTTTATATATATGATGATAATGAAGAGATTTTGACTTCACACATTATTAAAAAAACCGGCTTCAATGTATCTTCGAAGTCCAAGGTCAAATATCGATGAAATGTATATGGGACCACTTCGTAGCTATACTGAACCCGACGCAAGAATTTTCCAAATCGGTTCACAAATGACGGAGTTCTGAGGTAACAAACATTAAAAAAAAAAGCATACAATCAAATAGAGAACCTTGTGCCTACAATTTATTTATTTATTTATTTATTTATTAAAATACACGATAGTAGCTTACAGCACAGGCCAAAACGCTAACTATCTTAAACACTAACTATACATAAAATATTAACTATTACCTATAACTAAGAAAGATTTTTAAATTTATAACAATATTACTAAGACTATCATGAATTATGTCGACTTGTTGGAACTCCAGTGTGAATACTACTCTAATATACAATAATTAATTAGCATTGACTAGATTGATCTATTAAACGGACGTGTCGAAGATAAACTGTTTTATTATTGGAATCAATACTCCGAACCATCAAATATAGATAGCGCTACCATATAAGCACAACCTCCTCCTTTTTGAAGTCGGTTAAAATTACCTCTGACCAGCAGTCCCGTTTCCCCACAGTCATCATCGTCTGCCAATCTGTTGTCCCACGAACCGTTGAACGTCTTCGTTTCCGGCGACTCTGCAACAAGATAAAATAAAATAATAATTTATTATGACATAATAGATATTTTTACAGAGAATTATTGTATCCATAGGCTCTCGAACTTGTTTAAACTGTGTCGAGAGGAAAATAGGGGATCGGAGCCAGAGGCTTCTCCCAAACAAATGTGCTAGTTACAAACTGTTATGCAGTTAAAATACCCCTATTTTAATATTAAATAGGGGATCAACCAATTTTTCAGAAAGTGATTTATATTATGTTTCAAATATTGCCGCGCAAAAGGTCACCTCAAAATTTGTGACGTCATTTGTAGGTAGAAAACGAAAAAACTCTTCGAAATAAAACTTGCAAAGAGATTTAAATACGTTTTGTGAAGTTTGTGGACTATACATATTGTAGTAATGGAACGAAATTAGCAAAAATACATTTTATTAAAACCAAAAACGTAAAATAAACACAAGCTTGACTCACGGCACTTGCCTACAAATGACGTCATGCGCTGTGATTGTTGTTTCGTTTTATTTATTTATTTATTAATTGCATTCATGTACATATACTTCACAGAAGAGCTGCCCGAAGTCAGCCTAGACGAGATCGAGATGGCCCTTAAACAACTTAAAAATGGAAAAGCCCCAGGTGAGGATGGAGTGACAACAGAGCTCCTGAAAGCAGGAGGAGCTCCGATACTTAAGGAGCTCCAAAACCTCTTCAATTCCGTCCTTTTCGCTGGGAGAACTCCAAAGGCATGGAACAGAAGCGTGGTGATTTTATTTTTCAAAAAGGGAGACAAAACCCTTTTGAAAAATTATCGACCCATCTCGCTTCTGAGCCATGTCTATAAGTTGTTTTCAAGGGTTATTACGAACCGTCTTGCGCGAAGACTCGATGAGTTTCAGCCTCCAGAGCAGGCCGGGTTTCGAAGAGGATACGGTACCATAGACCACATCCACACAATGAGGCAGATTATACAGAAGACCGAAGAGTATAATCGGCCTCTGTGTCTAGCTTTTGTGGACTATGAGAAAGCCTTTGACTCTATCGAGACCTGGTCTGTTTTAGAATCCCTGCAACGATGCCAAGTCGACTGGCGATACATCGAAGTGATGAGATGTCTGTATGACGCCGCAACAATGACCGTCCAAGTACAGAACCAGCAGACGAAACATATCAACCTGCGTCGAGGAGTGAGGCAAGGGGACGTTATTTCCCCGAAATTGTTCACAAACGCACTGGAAGATATGTTTAAGACGCTGGACTGGAACGGACGAGGCATCAATATTAATGGCGAGTACATCTCTCACTTACGATTCGCAGACGACATCGTCATCATGGCTGAGTCGTTGCCGGACTTACAGGAGATGCTGGACAGCCTAGCTGAATCTTCGCAACGCATCGGTCTCCGGATGAACTTGGATAAAACCAAAGTTATGATCAATGAACTTATTATCCCGGGATCGGTTGCCGTAAATGGAGAACCTCTTGAAGTTGTTCAAGAATATGTTTACCTAGGGCAGACGCTCCAACTAGGTAAAAACAACTTTGAGAGGGAAGCCAACAGAAGAATTCAGCTGGGCTGGGCAGCATTTAGGAAACTTCGTCGGGTCTTTTCGTCGCCGATACCCCAGTGCCTAAAGACGAAAGTCTTTAATCAGTGCGTCCTACCTGTTATGACATACGGAGCCGAGACGTGGACACTCACGGTACGACTAGTCCACAAAATGAAAGTTGCTCAGCGAGCTATGGAAAGAGCTATGCTCGGTATTTCTCTAAGGGATCGAATCCGGAACGAAATTATTCGCCAGAGAACTAAAGTTATCGACATAGCTCAGCGGATTAGCAAGCTGAAGTGGCAGTGGGCTGGTCATATTTGCCGCAGGACCGATAACCGTTGGGGTAGACGTGTTCTAGAGTGGAGACCGCGAATCGGCAAACGTAGCGTAGGACGTCCTGCGACTAGATGGAGCGACGATATACGTAGGGTTGCTGGTAGCGACTGGAGAAGGAAAGCCGAAGATCGGGCTCAGTGGCGTGCTATGGGAGAGGCCTATGTCCAGCAGTGGACTGATGTGGGCTGATGATGATGATGATGACATATATTTATCATGTAGGTCTTAAAATACATCTTATGTTGGTACATGAGCCCTGCAAGGGCGTTTGCAAGTCAGTGCGAGAGTACATTTAGGGCCGGTTTCCGAATTGAGCATTCTAGAAAAACTTTGCTAAGTTGTGCTCAAATAGTTGAGAGAGAGTTAAGTTTTATACGTTTCACTTGATGGAATTAGATTTTCTCAAACCCCACTTAGTTAAGTATATCTCAATTCATTTTTAAAGATGTCAAACAATGTTTTGCGTTCTGTTACACGTACAAAAACCGATAAACACCGATATTGAAGGATTTTGTCATTATTTTAACGCGATCGTAGAAAATGAAACGCATATCATATGTCAAAACGTCATTTAAGTATGTTGTCAAAATGTCATTTCAGTTTGATTCGAATTTTTCTTTATGTAAAGTTTTGTATTTTATTAATTAGTATTTCTTATTAATAAAATCAGCTACAAAAAATTTAAAAGGACAGGATATTCTCCCAATTTCACAAACGAAGAGGAAGAAACCATCGTATCGTAACAAAGTAAGTATGCACCTAATCCTTCGACGTTTAGCATTTTTATAATAATTACTTATGAAATTTACATTTCCCTCATGAAGGGAATTCTCCCTAGGTCCCTTAAGCACAGACTCATGGACATGTGCATTCTTCCCATCCTTACTTACGGTGCGCAAACTGGGTCTTTGACAAATCATCAGAGGTCCGACCTTGAGGTCTGCCAGCGAGCTATGGAGCGCAGTATTCTTGGCGTAAAGCGAACTGACCGTATAAGAAACACCATAATGGGACTGGGCTGGACATGTCTGCCGTATGTCGGATGATCTCTGGGCCAAAACCACTACTCAGTGGACCCCACACGATTGCAAACGACTTCGCGGCAGACTAAAAAGGAGATGGCGCGATGAGCTAGACTCACACCTTAAAGATTGTTCTATCGTGGCAATGGATAGAGATAAATGGAGGGAGGGTAGGGAGGCCTTTGCCCTGCAGTGGGACAAAACAGGCTCCTAATAATAATAACTTATGAAATATATTGTTTTGCCTACAGATTCAAAGGTGTGGTAGACTGCAATATGACGGGAGCATTCTACCTACAAAAGAAAAAAGAAGTCCAAATGGCTATAAGAAAGCAATACTAAGGCGCAACTGGGTCAAGAGATGCAGATATACCTACCTAACCTTAATACCTACCTGTTTAACCTAATTATTGAAATAAAACAACATACTCATTACTATTATAAAACGATTTATTTACGTAGTACCTACATACTCCCATTAAATAACACAGGAAATACATAGGGAGTACTTGCTAATGATTTGCGATATAACTTTCTATATACTAGTGCTGATCTCACAGTATTTTGGGCCTGGGGTAAAGGTTGAACTTCATTTAGGTACTTCAATAAGTACAACGTTTTAGCAATATGATCATCAAAATCAAGGGCCATATTATGTTGTACCACGCATCACCTTTGACACCCTGTCTAATTTTAGCTGCTAATCTCCGGAGAACTCCAAAACATCTCTCTACAGTGTTTCTGGTTGATATCTGGGCTCTAATATTATAGGCTTCTTGTGCTGGAGTGGCAGGATTTAGAAATAGTGTCATGAGATACCTAAGACCATGGGTATTGTTGTCACTAGACATTGAAAAAAACAATAAACCCGAAGACCGCGGACACAAAAGCTAGTAGGTTATTCACAAAAAGTTTGTGTATTTTTAATAAAATAAACAAATCACAAGGTTCAGTAAGGTTTGAGTAGCCGAACGCCTTTACTTAAATGTATGTTACTCAATTATGCTTTGAGACTAGTTTGAGCACTGTCAACGAGTTCTGAAACGCAATTATGGCGCTGATCATAAGATGAGCATGAACTTAAGATCCGAACTGTCAAATTTGAGCAAATCTCAACCTCAAATGCTCAAACTATACTTAACATCTAATCAGAAACAGAAAATGCCTTAAGTAGTAGTTAAGCAGCCTTTAAGAAAAACTCAACTTCGAATTCTCAATTCAGAAACCGGCCGTTAGTCATTTTAATTTATATTGATTTATGTTTTATTAAAGTCAGTATATTTTATTTGTCAGTATAGTGTCACGGAATTGAGTCATTTTTTTCCACATGCTTGTCACATTCCACATGCTTTAGATGAAGAACAGATTAAAAATGTCAGAATTATTATTTATTTATTTAATAGTTTTGCACAAAAATGGTACAAGGAATGACTTAATGCTATTTAGCATTATCTACCAGTCTTCCAGGTCGTGGAAGAAATATAGTGGGTGTGCAGCTACGCTTTGAGCAAAAGTACGTTGAGATATACTCAATAAATTACATTATAATAAATTGTATAACAATAGAAAAAAGATAGATATTAGATTTTATATATTGATTTAAAAATATAAATCATTATTATTTGACAAAAATATTGATTGAACGATCTTTCTGCTTCGACGAACATTCGTTCTAACTACATTTTAGATTTTTTCTCGATTACTGTCTGATCCCCTATTGTATGTGGTCCAAAAATATTTAAATTTATTTGTTTTATATTAAGCTAAGAATTAGGAAAGAGAACACGTACGTGCGTATGTACGTGTTGGTGGGGGTGTATTTGTAGGTGTATGCATGTGTGTGTACGTGCGTGTGAGGGTGAAACAAAATACAAACTGGAATTTAAATAGTTTTTTTTGTTTGTTTTTACGCTTCATAGATCCATGTTTGGCCACTATCTCGCCTGATGTGAAGCGATGATGTGGCCTAAGATGGAGTACATAGATCTAGAGAGAGACTGCAGTTGAGCGGCTGCTCAGACCCGTCTCCCCGATGGTTCACCGAACATCATTCCGAAACACGACTAGGTCGTTTGACGGCAGTTAAAGGGCATGTTATGTTTTACTTTGGGGATTGGCATGTCTATATTCCGCCATCTATTGGACAACCTATTAGATGGATGGATGATGATAAATACGCCCAACGATCACATAGATTTTGCCCCTAACTAGGATTCCCTGTATCTAGGGAACCAGGAACTACGAGGACCATCCCACAACACAGACACGAAACAAACTCGCGCTTTTTTATCTGTGAACAAACATTTGTCGCGTCACGGGAATCGAACCCGCAACCTCAGTGCTTGAGATTTGAGCCAACCTGCCTAGCCTACACCACAGAGGCTGTGTGGATAATGATGTTGATAATGACGTGGCAATTTTTTATTTTATTTTGTGGAAGAGCTCTTCCCGCGCGAAGGGAAGATTGTGATGAGGGTTCGAGCGTATTCTTCCTTTTAAAAAAACCTTGAGTACTTGTTCACTCTTGATTTGAACACACCCAGATTGTATTTATGTGGTAACACAAATGATGATGTAGTAGTGACGAAGATGATGGTGATGATGAGTTGTCACCTGCGGCCTGGTCGCACAGAGTGCCCGAGGGCATGAGCCGCGGGTGCGGAGTATGCACAATACTGTACACGCGCGTGCACGGCGCCGTGCTTATGTTTGATGACGTCACGACGGCCGTGCTGCACTCCTGGAACAGATACAATATATTTGATTGAGTGATGAGACGAGCATCTCGTTCGCCTGGTGATAAGCGCCACGCCTGCTCATAACAATTGCAGTACCAGCCGGAACTTTCGATACCATAAAAAGTACAGCGTAGCACTGCATTGCGCTCATCACCCCGAGACATCAGATATTAAGGTGGTTCGTATTTCATAAAAAATTCAACCATTATTAAATTGTCCACTGAACAATAGAAATACTTACGTGTATGCGTGGTGAACTGTTTGCGGTTGGTTATTTACGCAAATATAATAAAATGGTGGAGCGAGTGTGGCTCAGTGGGAGAACGTGCGACTTTCGAACCGACGCACCCGAGTTCGAATCCCGCTGGCCCCGTACCACTGACTTTCTTAAGTTATGTGCGGATTTAACACTCGCTCTAACAACGGTGAAGGAAAACATCGTGAGGAAACCGGCATGTCCAAGAATTTATCACAATATTCAAGGACATGTGACATCCACCCGCACTGGGTCAGAGCGTGGTGAATTATGGCCCATACTCACTCTATGAGAGAAGACCCATGTCCCAGCAGTGGGCACATTATGGGCTGATGATAGTGACAATTTTATAATAGATATAGGCACTCACCGCGTCTATATAAACAGTGCACGAGTGCCCAACAGTGGTGAGTAGTGCCGCGGCGTGGGGGCGGCACGGCGACAGTGGCGCCACGTACAGATGTCGCTCCAGTGGCGTCTCCCGGAGCCCTACGAAGTACACAAGACTCCGAGCTTCGTCTACCTGTGAACATGGCATAAATTAACTTTTAATACTAGTAGAGCGCCGCGGTTTCACCCGGTTATTCCCGTTGAGTCACACTGCGATAAAAAATAAAAAAGTGGCATATCAATAAAAATTATCTAAAAACTCGTTTTTATGCGCCTTATGAGGTTAGGTTACTCACACTGGTACATCACAACGTATGACGTCACACGCAGTCAAACGAAACGACAAGCTCTACGAAAACTTACGAAGTGATTTATACGTTTTTGTAAGGTTTAAGGACTTAGGGTCGTCATGGCATGAAAACATATCGTTTTGATTTAGATAAAAAGCTAAAATATATAATAAACACAAGCTTCGCACTCGGTATTTACTTTTATAATCTTTCGGATTCGACAAACATTCGTTCTAACTACATTTTAGATTTTTTTCAATTACTGTCCGATCCCCTATTGTATATATGCCAGTCTGTAAGGTATATTTTGTAGGCTTCTGGTACTTTTAATTTGTTAACTGTATTACCTGAAATAAATGAATTTATTATATCCTGCAATAAAACATAGTATATTTTTTATCCCGGCAAAATGTCTATGCGGGTGTCCCCGAGGGGCGTAGCTAGCTAGTAGGAGTATCTCACCCATATGGAAGACTAGCTGCGCCCTGCGGTTTCACCCGCGGTTTCCCGGGATAAAAAGTAGCCTATGTGTTATTCTGATGTGTAAGCTATATTGTTGTAAAGTTTCTTCAAAATCCATTCAGTAGTTTTTGCGTGAAGGAGTAACAAAGGTACATCCATACATCCATTCTTACAAACTTTCGCGTTTATAACATTAGTAGGATATGTCCATGCGGGTGTAACCGAGGGGCGTAGCTAGCTAGCAGGAGTATCTCACCCATATGGAAGATATGTCCATGCGGGTGTAACCGAGGGGCGTAGCTAGCTAGCAGGAGTATCTCACCCATATGAAAGATATGTCGATGCGGGTGTAACCGAGGGGCGTAGCTAGCTAGTAGGAGTATCTCACCCATATGAAAGATATGTCGATGCGGGTGTAACCGAGGGGCGTAGCTAGCTAGTAGGAGTATCTCACCCATATGAAAGATATGTCGATGCGGGTGTAACCGAGGGGCGTAGCTAGCTAGTAGGAGTATCTCACCCATATCTTCCTCCCCATGACCTCCCACTCGCCGGCGGTGAGCGGCTCCTTGCTGATGATGTTGGGCCCGACCGCGTTCGTCTCCTCATCGGTTATCATCAACTCTATCACCGCTGGAAACAGAAAAAAAAACAAGTTCCTATTATATTTATATGCAGCAATTACGAATGCTAAGTGAAAAACTCAGATTTTCGGATTATTTTTTTTTAAGTTTTAATTACAATACAATACAATACAATAACACTTTATTGCATACCACAAACATAATTACATGAACAAAATAGAAATCTTAACTAGGGTAATACAATTGGCGGTCTTATCGCGTAATGCAATCTCTTACAGACAACCTTTGGATGATCAATCAGATTTTGATAATTAATCAGGAAGAAAAAAAATTATATTGCTCGGGCAGGGATCGAACCTGCGTCTTCGAATCAATTGAATTGCGTCTTTGAATTTTGATCAATGTAAACATTGACAGATGACGTAGACTATATAAGAAGGATATAAGAAATTTGGTTGATCGAGCAGTTGGCTCGGTGGCCCAGTGGTTCAGGCGTCGGGACGGTATCCTGAAGACGCAGGTTCGATCCCTACCCGAGCAATATCATTTTTCTTCTTCCTAATTATTTAAAATCCTACGGTTTTCGCATAGAAAACCAAGAATCAGAACCACTTCATAATGGAAGTGGTTCTGATTCAACTTGCAAGATTTGACCCAAAGATTGCAAGTTAAATAAAAACTTGCTAACGTAAAAATGCGACCACCGGCAGATGCGAGGGTGGAGAGGGTGAGTAGGAAAGATGGGAGGGTGGAGAGGGTGAGTAGAACAGATGATAGGGTGGAGAGGGTGAGTAGGAAAGATGAGAGGGTGGAGAGGGTGAGTAGGGACATGTTTTTAAGCCTACTCACATCGATTATGGTCCCTTTGTTTATGCGCGAGCGCACACGTGTACAGACACAGGTGTAAATGCCCGCTCTCCTCCGTTGCCCATATGAACGATACCCTCTCTTCGCACGGGGAGGGTAAGAAGTGTAGGATGTCGTGAACGTTGATCCACGCGTCGTTCGCCGTTTCCGTTACTAGTACTTGAATGTCTTGGAATTTCTGGAAAAAGTAAGGAGATTTCTGGAAGAATCAAGATTCAAAGTTCTTTATTCAGTTTTGTCGTCACAGACGCACTTATGAACGTCAATTATTACAATGACTACCACCGTATCGGAAAAAGAACCACTACTCAGAAGATACAGCAAGAAACTGAGGGGCATTTTTTTAGAACTTTTGTTACAATATTTTATGTTTGTTTTTGACAATATTATGTTCCTTATGTGCCAGTTGGCTACTTGGCAGAAGCGGAATGTTCCATGCATCTTTGTCTTCTATGTAATTACTAACTGTATAGTATGCTTTTTTCATTAGCATATTTTTTTAATTCTAAAAAAAATTGTTTTTTATTGGAACTAAGCGACGAGAGGAGCAAGTCATTCACCTGATGGTAAGCATCACGCTTGCGTATCGTAATTGTGAGTAAACGTGAGTCCTGTGTGGAATGGCACTATCGGCGCCTGCGCATTAACGTTGATATCATTCGGGACCTACTCTTACATACGCGTACGTCATTGTATGTACTTGTAAGTAGACACACCTTTGTGGACGGTACTATCGGCGCCTGCGCATTAGCGTTTTTTTTTTTAAATTTAACTGTATGACGAGACGAGCTGGTCGTTTGCCTGATGGTAAGCAATACGCCAGCCCATAACAATAACAGCACCACTCAGAACTTTGTTTTGCAATATCCTGCGCGGCGCTGCACTGCGCTCGTCACCCTGAGACAATTAGCTGTTGAGTCTCATAATGCCCAGTAATTTCGCTGGCTACAATGCCCTTCAGCCGGAACACAGTAATGCTTGCGCACAACTGCTTGGCGGCTGAATAACTGGCAAAGCGGTGGTACCCACCCAGACGGCCTCTCGCATACGAGAAACCTACCACCAGTAGCGTTGATATCATTCGGGACCTACTCTTATATACTCGTACGTCATCGTACGTAGTCGTACCTGTGTGGACGGTACCATCGGCGCCTGCGCATTCGCATTGATATCGTACGGCGCGTGTTCATAAGTCGACGGCGCACTGAATTCAGCTACCGGTATAAGTGCAAGTTGTAATTTCTGCTGCTTCCGGTCTAATATCTGTACCCATACGCTGTAACAAACAAAAACAGGATTAACATCTTCGTCACCCATCACAGAGTCGGGTCTGAGCAGTTGCTCAACAACCGTCTTAATCTAGATCTTCATCGGAAACACAACACAAGTATAAACCCTAACGTTTCACATGCCGCGTCAGAAGAGATAAGAGCTATGCGATAGAAAGAGAGGCGCTCTGTAGGCTAATATGACTGGTAGGTATGCAGCGCTACGCGAGCTGAATTGAGCTTTATTAAGTCATAGCAAGAGTCGTTATTTAATTAAATTTCGCTGCGGAGTCATTCTTCTGTCCCTTAGTATTCTGTGGTTATGTGCAGATTTAACACTCGCTCTAAAAACGGTGAAGAAAAACGTGAGAAAACCGACATGTCCAAGAATTTATCACAATAATTGTAGGACATGTGACATCCACCAACCAACACTGGGGCAGCGTGGCGGATTATGGCCCACTAGCTGCGCCCTGCGGTTTCACCCGCGGTTTACCGGGATAAAAAGTAGCCTATGTGTTAATCCAGGGTATAAGCTATCTCCATACCAAATTTCATCAAAATCCATACAGTTATTTTTGCGTGAAAGAGTAACAAAGGCACATATCCATTCATACAAACTGTCCGAGCAGCGAGCTGAATTGAACTTTATTGCGTCCTAGCAAGAGTCGCTATTTGTTTAAATTTCTCTCCGGAGTGATGCTTCTGTACCCTAGTACTATTAAGTATTCTGTGCTACTCACTACTTGCCGCCGTTCGTCCAGCCGACTCGCGCGAGGTACTCAAACCAGGGGAAGGTGTCTTTCAGAGGCTGTCGCATCTCGTACCACCGAATGTCAGTCACCTCCATGTCATTTGCTTCTGATGCTGGGGAAAAACGACAGGTTACAGAGCCTCTGTGGTGTAGTGAACAGGCTGGCTCAAATCTCATATACCACGGAGGATGCGGGTTCGATTCCCGCGATGGGACAAATGATTGTGCACTGAAAAAAAGTGCAGGCAGTTGTTTCGTGTCTGTGTTGTGGGACCATGGTCCTCGTAGTTCCTGGTTCCCTAGATACAGAGAGTCCTAGTTAGGGGCAGGATCTATGTATGTGATCGTTGGGTGTATTTATTATTATTTATTATAGGTTACAGAGAGCAAAACAAGGGGACAGGGACAATGGAGGAGGACAGAGTGAAAAGAGGATACACAATAAATAAAGGGAAGATTAGAGTGGGAGACAAAGAGAAGGTAGAGGGACAATGAGAGAAAAGAAGAGGTAATAGAGGGAGACAGAAAGATAATGAAGGACAGAGAAAGGAGGGAGGAATAAACAGAAGAGGAAGAAGGAAAGAGAAAAGAGGTAGATAGAGATAATAAGATGAAAGAAAGAGGAGGGGGACAGATGGAGGGGGACAAATGGAAGAGGACAGAGGGAGGAGGACAAAGAGTGCCGAAGTATACTTACAATGCAGGTCGCTGCCCTCCTGATAGTAATCTAAGACGGTGGTTGGTGATGCCTTCTGCAGGCGGAAGGTCACCATCTTAAGCACGGATTTCGCGTTCGGCGTACCGGCTCGGGGAAACCTGAAAATGTGAGGTCACTAGCTTTTTCCTGCGACTTCGTTTACCAGGGCCCTAATTCACTACGACAACTTGGATTCCTTGCTTCGAAATAACGTCGATTCCTTCATTAATAATCGACATATATTCATAAATATGATTAGAGAATAAAAATTTCATATATTTATATATATGTCGCGTCATAGAGAATACAAATTTCGCAGATGTCGTTTATTTATGAAGGAATCGACGTGACCTCGAAGCAAGGAATCACCAAGTTGTCATAGTGAATTAGGGCCCTGGACGATAGAGGAACCCCATATACTATTTTTTTAAGACCATCTTAGCAAGACCTCCCCAGTGTATGGGAGCGCGTACTACGAAGAGGTCAAGCTGTATCTTCGGAATCACTTAACCGATTTTGATATAACATACGTTATAACCTAATTTGGGACTGTGTGTGTGAATAAGCCTTTATCAAAAATCAAAACAAATTACCACCACCGGCCAGGTGGAGCGACGACCTGCGAAAGGCGGCCGGAAGAAACTGGATGAGCAGAGCCGAAGACCGGGCTCAGTAGTGTTCATTGGGAGAGGCCTATGTCCAGCAGTGGACGAATACAGGCTGATGATGATGATGATGATGATGATGATGATGATGAAATCAAATTAATTTATTTTCGACCAACATGGATCACAAATTATACAATTATTAAATATTCAATGTCAATAATAATAAAGATAAAATAAAATAATAAAAAATGGAATTAAATTAAAACAATATTTTGACTTTAGTCAGTAAGTGTACCATGTTACAATGGTACACGTGCTGACAAACCTTATATATATATATATATATATACATTTAGATTTTGATATATATATATATATATATATATATATATATATATATATATATATATATATCATATTTTAACCATTTTAGTTTAAAAGCATTTTCTACTTATTATCTACTGCACACTATCCTCTTTTATGTGTTGTTTTCCTTACCCTATGGTTGTCTGGAAGAGATCGCTGCTTAGCGATAAGACCGCCTATTGTGCTTATTGATTATGTGTTACCAACTGTATATTATGTTTTCTTTTTTAAGTGCAATAAAGTGTTATCTATCTATCTATCTATCTTAAGTATTATAATTTGTGGTTTGGTAAAGAGTTCGTTCACAAATAAATTGGAAAGAAAATGGCCAAGAGCACTGTGTTTCCTTTAATTTAAGAACCCAGAAATCTAATAGGGACTATTGCTATAAAACCCTGACAACCAAATTAAAATCCGGTCAGCAGTTTCCGAGTCTATAGATAACAAACACAAAATACAAAAATAGACAAAAATTCTGTATTCCGTGGATTCGTATTCAGTATCCTCTGTCAGTCTGGGTAGGTACCAACGCTTTGCCAGGTATTCTATCGCCAAGCAGTAGTGCGCAAGCATTACTGTGTTCCGGTTTGAGGGGCATTGTAGCCAGCGAAATTGCTGGACATATGAGACTTAATATCTGATGTCTCGGAGCGATGAGCGCAATGCAGTGCTACGCAGTGCTTTTTATGGTATTTAAAGTTCTGAATGCCATTGCAATTGGTATGCGCAGGCGTGGCGCTTACTATCAGGCGAACATAACATAAACACTAGAAATAAGGATAGGATTGTTGTACCTAGGTATAGACTAACTAAAACGAATAAGTCCTTTATGGGCAACTGCGTACGTTTTTATAATAAAATTCCAAAGTGTATAACGGAGCTCACAGAAAGTAAATTCAAATTACGCGTTAAGAATGTTCTAATGAGAAAAGCATACTACACTGTTCGTAATTACATAGAAGACAAAGATGCTTGGAACATTCCACTTCTGCAAAGTAACCAACTGGTACATAAGAAACATAACATTGTAAAATCCCAAAAAATTGTAACAAAATCTCTAAAAAAAATGCCCCTCAGTTTCTTGCCGTATCTTCTGAGTAGTGGTTCTTTTTCCGATACGGAGGTAGTCATTGTAATAATTGACGCTCATAAATGCGTCTGTGACGACAAAATGATTAGAGATTTTGACTTTGACTAACGCTTTGCTCGTCTCACCACTCAGTAACAAAAAAGAGCACGGTAGCGCTCAGATGTAAATACCACAAAAACAGCCATCAAAATCAATCATTTCTTTGCTACAAAATAAATATTACATACAGGTCTCAGGTTAATTTATAAGCATTTAATATTATTTCTATGACAAAAATCAATAAATTCCCTAACACATTAAAAACAGTTGCTTAAAAGCCAGTCCATCTTAGTTGTGACCGCTGCGAACGTTGCCTACCTTGCAGATGTACTGACCTGAACTCCTCGACGTCTCCGCTGCTGGTTTGGCTGGACGGGAAGCTGTATATCTTCACTTCACTCTCGTCAACTTCTTCATAAACTATCCGGTACACGTCGTCTGAAATCAACCAAAATTACAATTCAATTATAACTATCAATTTTATTTTTATGTTACTGAATGACGAGACGAGCTGGTCGTTCGCCTGATGGTAAGCAATACGCCAGCCCATAACAATAACAGCACCACCCAGAACTTTGTTTTGCAAAATCCTGCAGCGCTGTACTGCGAAGCGAATATTTGTGTGTAAGTTTGTTTGTTTTGTCATCACAGACGCACTTATGAGCGTCAATTATTACTACTCAGAAGATACGGTAAGAAACTGAGGGGCATTTTTCAGAACCTTTGGCACAGAATACTAAGGGACAGAAGCATCACTCCGCAAAGAAATTTAAACAAATAGCGACTCTTGCTATGACGCAATAAAATTCAATTCAGCTCGCGTAGCGCTGCATACCTACCAGTCATATTAACCTACAGAGCATCTCTTTCTATCGCGCCGCTCTTATCTCTTCTGACGCGGCACGTGTAACGACGCGCGACCCGCCGTCGGTGTCCGGCTATGTACTTGTAGCTTCGTACCTACAGTGCGGAGTGCGCTAGGACTGGTAATAATATAAATGTAGGTAAGTCAGTGAGCTACCTTCTGATTCCGGCTGCCACCAGAAGCCTGTGTATCTCGAGAACTCCTCCTGCGTGACGTAACAAGGAACGCCGGCCTGCCGAGGGTCATCTGCTAACCTGAAATTAGAAACAAAATCCTTGCTAATAACTTACTATTATTACAAATGCAAATAATATTATAAATCGATAGAGCGAGTGTGGCTCAGTGGGAGAACGTGCGACTTTCGATCCGACGTACCCAAGTTCGAATCCCGCTGGCCTCGCACCACTAACTTTCTTAAGTTATGTGAGGATTTAACACTCGTTCTGAAAACGGTGAAGGAAAACATCGTGAGGAAACCGGCATGTCCAAGAATTAATCACAAAAATTCAAGGACATGTGACATCCACCCGCACTGGGCCAGTGTGGTGGATTATGGCCCATACTCTATGAGAGAAGGCCCGAGTCCCAGCAGTGGGAACGTGATGGGCTGATGATGATGATGATGATTATAAATCAAGCAGTAGTGCGCGAGCATTACTGTGTTCCGGCTGGACATTTAGACTCAACAGCTAATTTTCTCAGGACGAGCGCAGTGCAGCGCTGCGTAAGATTTCGCAAAACAAAGTTCTGGGTGGTGCTGTTATTGTTATGGGCTGGCGTATTGCTTACCATCAGGCAAACGACCAGCTCGTCTCGTCATTCAGTTTCATAAAAAAAATGGAAATGGAAAATTCTATTTGCGTCGGGTTCAGTATAGCTACGAAGTGGTCCCATATAAATGTCATCGATATTCGACCTTGGACTTCGAAGATACATCGGAATTTAACTCGTTCTTTCTATAGTAGATAATAATAAATGAACCAATAATACTAAAATTATAAATGCGAAAGTTTGTGAGGGTGGATGTTTGGACGAATGTTTGTTACACAATCAAGCATTAAACTACTGAACGGATTTTGATGAAATTTGGTACGTAGGTACTTTAAGTCCTAGAAAAGGTCATAGGCTACTTTTTATCTCGGGAAACCGCGAGTGAAACCGCGGGGCGCAGCTAGTTTTAATATACATTTTTAGCCTGTGGTGTAGTGGTTGGGCAGGTTGGCTCAAATCTTATACACCACTGAGGTTGCGGGTTCGATTCCCGCGACGGGACAAATGTTTGTGCACAGAAAAAAAAGCGCAATCATGTGTTTCGTGTTGTGGGAGCATGGTTCTCGTAGTTCCTGGTTCCCTGGATACAGGGAGTCCTAGTTAGGGGCCAAGATCTTTGTGTGTCATCGTTATCGGGAATATTTATTTACATTTCTACAATAGGGGATCGGACAACTTTTCAGAAAGTGTTTTATATTAACTACAATTAATATGTATAGCCGTGAAAAATACTATTTTAATTAAATAACGCTGTAAAAGTACCTAAAACTATATTTAAATATTATGTTTCAAATATTGCCGCGTAAAAGGCCACCTCAAAACTTGTGACGTCATATGTAGGTAGAAAACGATACTCTCTTCGAAATAAAACTTGCAAAGAGATTCTAATACGTTTTGTGAAGTTTGGGGACTATATCGTAATAATGGAACGAAAAAATTAGCAAAGATAAAAGCAAAAACGTAAAATAAACACAAGCTTGACTCACGGCATTTGCCTACAAATGACGTCATGCGCTGTGATTGTTGTTTCGTTTGAGATGAAGAACAGATTAAAAATGTCAGAATTATTAGATTTTATTTATTGATTTAAAAATATAAATCATTATTATTTCACAAAAATATTGATTGAATGATCTTTCTGGTTCGACGAAAATTCGTTCTAACTACATTTTAGATATTTTCTCGATTACTGTCCGATCCCCTATTTAATATTTCTTAATTTTTTTTATGAATATCCTTATTTTTTGTAGTGTTGACCAAAAATTAAACATCTCTTTTTACCTGTTGGGCTCATGCCCCTTACAAGCGTAAGTAAGCCTTGTAGGGCGTCTTAGGGCTCCGCCCGCCAGCCAGATGTCTCCTCTCGCTGCGTGCGCGACTAGGGCAGGGTGCGCCGGGCACATGGCCGGCGTGAGGGGTGCTCCGCCCCCCGTGTTGAGAGAGCGAGGGATTAGAGGCGGCGACTGGAAAAAAATTAAAAAGACAATTTTAAATATTGTGCCCTCTTTTATTACTAAGCGAAAAAAATTAAATAAATTAAAAAAGACAATTTTGAATTTTTTTACCCCCTTTTTTATTAAGCGAAAAAGCGAAGTTTTGCTTAATAAAAGAGGGAGGGGGAGGGTCTAATAAGAGAAAAAAAATATAATATGCTCCGATTAGATACCAGCCCCTGTACCCATATGTCCCTCAAGTGCCAATCGTATATCGTGTTGAGCTCAGATTAGGGTGTACATTCACTGCGACAAAGTCTTTTGATGCCATATATTGTCTCATTACGTTTATGTCAACTTGTAGTTATCGGATTTTGGTACAAATTAATGAGATTAATTCGATTTCTTGTCTGAATCGACAATAATTAGACCTTATCTCATTAGTTGCAGTGAAGTTATACCTTAATTTGAGCTCAACACGATATACGATTGGCGCTTGAGGGACATATGGGTTGGGGGGCAGAGGTCATGAAAAAGAATATAGAAAGAAAGAAAGAAGAAAGAAAATACATTCATTCCGGACATCACACATTACACTGAACATACTAAAATAAAGATGAAACAAAAACAATACAGTGAAATGTTCACAATTTCACATAAACATTAACATATCATAGGGTACTATTTAAACTGGAAAACCAAAATATTAGAAAAAAAATAAAGAGAAATAAAAAATAACGCAAAAAAAAGAAAAATAAATAAATAACCTTTATGAAGTTCCCTAGTTTACTGTTTAGTTACACCCGAAGAAACTAGATGGCGTTAGCATGCAAGTTAGCCCGCGGTGGCGTTTCATTCGCGAAGCTACGTAAAGTGAGGTCATTGTTACTTTTGACTCATAAAATCTATATGAAAGTATAGGCCTAAATCAAATCAAATCTAATAATTTATTTTTGCACTCCTCTCCATTTAAGGAAGGATTTAAAATAGAACAGAAGTCGGCAATTAGTTTTAATTTTATTTATTTCATCTATATATATATATATATATATTAAAATTTTTGATATGAAAATTATTATATAAAAGAAAGACATTTATAATGACAACTAGACATGCGCAAAACAGTGCATTGAAAAGTAATGTGATATGGCATCACATTTCGTACCGAGTAATTTTCATTACTTCATCACCCCAAACATCACCTGAGATGATCGCATTGGACGCACTATGACTAGCACTTGTGTGATATTGTAATGGAATGCTCGAATGTAATAGCAAGTGATAGTTATAGCGTATATACATGAGATAGCGAGTTACTTATTTTTTTGTGACTAGAGCGAGTACATCAAATCAAAATAACAATATCGTTTTGAGCGGGAGCGGAGGTTCAAAACATTCAAAAATTACGGGCGGGGGCGGTGCCAAAGTAACTTATTGTCGCCTTAATTTTCTAGTAATACGGTTCTGAATATAAGTTCAATCAAGTGGCAGGCAGGGCGCACGTGCGATGAAGCTCGCTTCCTCTCTTTCAGACGCGCGCGCGAATAATGACAGTCGCGAAGCTACGTGTGCTGAGATCATTGTCACTTTTTACTTACATTAAATATATGAAATATTATTTCTGTACTCCTCTCATTTCAAGAGAGGATTAAGAATAGAATAGAGATCGGCAATTTAGGATTAGAGAACTAGACTCACAAAACCAGGCGCAGTCGACTTTGTTCGGCAGTTATTTTATTAGAGCGAGTGTGGCTCAGCAGGAACTCATGCGCCTTTCGATCAGACGCACCTGGGTTCGAATCCCGACTCAGCCCTGCACCAATGACTTATAGTTAAGTGCAGATTTTGCAAGCTCGCTCTAAAACCGTGAAGGAAAACATCGTGATGAAACCCGCTTACGCGCTTTGGAGTGGTAGGCTCTGGCCGTGGTTGTAATACCACCCACCGAACAAAGCCATGCCGTCAAGCTACCTAGTCGTGTTTCGGGATTATCTTCGGTGAACCATCAGGGAGACGGGTCTGAGCAGCCGCTCAACTGCCGTCTCTCTCTAGATCTATGTGCTCCATCTTAAGCCACATCATCGCTTCACATCAGGCGAGATAGTGGCCAAACATAGATCCAATAAGCGTAAAAAACCAGAATAAAATAAATATTAGCGCCCCCGCAAATATTTATATGCCATACAATAAACGTGATTTTTGTGCTGTTTTTATAGATAATGGTACGGAACCCTTCGTGCGCGAGTCTGACTCGCACTTGGCCAATTTTTTTAAATCTGTCACTTGCTTGACTCACCTGCGCAGGTCTCTCTTCTGCTACGAACAACGAAGATGCACAGGGGAACAGCACCCTGCCGCTGCTCTGATGCAGCTCATACGAGGCAATGCCCCACGCTGCTACTCGCTGCCTCTCCCACAGGAGTTGTTCCTCTCGGGACCACTTCCCTGAAGTCACTCCGAGGGCGACACTCTCTATGAGAGGCTTCCATTCCAGTCTGAAAATGAAATTGTTTTTGTTATAAGTAATGATTGATTGATTGATAACGCTTTATTGTACAAAAACATAACATGGGCAGTACAATGGGCGGTCATATCGCTAAGAAGATTTCTTCCAGACAACCTATGGATGGAAACGATTTGTGATACGACAAAAGACGGTGGTGTACCTCATATTATATTATAACTTTTTTTTTTATGTAACTGAATGACGAGACGAGCTGGTCGTTTGCCTGATGGTAAGCAATACGCCAGCCCATAACAATAACAGCACCACCCAGAACTTTGTTTTGCAAAATCCTGCGCGGCGCTGCACTGCGCTCGTCACCCTGAGACAATTAGCTGTTGAGTCTCACAATGCCCAGTAATTTCGCTGGCTACAAAGCCCTTCAAACCGGAACACAATAATACTAGCGCACTACTGCTTGGCGGTTGAATAACTGGCAAAGCGGTGGTACCCACCCAGACGGCCTCTCGCATACGAGAAACCTACCACCAGTAAAGATCTGGGTATACACTAAGCATACAGACAGTAAAAATTATATATACAAACATGCGATGATGATCCTTCTAGGTGTGAACACAGCATAATGCGTTCAAATCTAACAGAAGGTTGTGTACTTGTTAAAATGTATGAAATAAACACATATAGTGTAAATATAAGCATGTATGTATGATTATGTAGGTATTTAGTTGTAATTAATAAATTTTGTTGTGCACCGCCGTCTACTTCTTCCGATACCGTCCATCCAAAGGTTGTCTGAAAGAGATCGCTTCAAGCGATAAGACCGCCCATTGTACTACCGTAGTTAAGGACTGTGTTATTGTCTATTTCTTTAATTTGGTATACAATAAAGAGGTTTTCTATTCTATTATATTATATTCCAGTGTCATCTCCTATACCCACATGCATAACTTTGTGTAATGAACAGCGCCGTCGTGTGTGTGAATTAAAAATCAAGGTTGTGGTGTCAACCTTGATTTTATTCATTAACTTTACTTATAGGGAATATGCATGTATTTTTAATGCATGAATACTATAAATGAAAAAAAATTTGACTCCATCATTTGTCAATAAAATAACTAAATGAAAATTTGAATCAATTTAAATCAACATAAACGCGCTATTTCCGTGTGATGTCACAAACGTGGGGATCTAGGATCTCCTTAATGGTCCATCTATGCTACATGTGTATGTGTCAATAATTTACCAATAGGGCGGGCTCTATGTCAAAAATTGACCAATAAGCAGCGAGGCGCGTGACGTCAGATAGTGGTTGCACGTACTCAAGCGTTTTGCGATTACGTTCCGTTTCTCCAAAAATAAGAAAAAGAAACATTGAAATACAAATAAACTACGCAATTAATAATAATAATTATATCACTACTAAATGTTTACAGGAGTAATCTATCGTAAAAAGTAATTTCTAGATTTTTCGACAACACATGCATATTCTCTATTGTAAGAACTTTGATTGTTTTTTTTTTTATATGACTAATAGGCAAACAAGCAGACGGCCCGCCTGGATGGTAAGCGGTTACCGTCGCCTAAGGACACCTGCAACACTCGGGGCATTACTGGTGCGTTGCCTACCTTTAAGGACCCTTTTCACCCTTCTTTTAAAGTACCCCATGTTATAGCTCTGCGGAAAAACCTCGGGCGATAGCCCATTCCATATTTTGCAGGTGTGCGGCAAGAAAGATCTGAAGATTCGGACAGTATGCGATTTCCATAGATCTATGGTATGTGGATGGGCTTTCGCACGATGTCGGGCAGTGCGGTAGTAAAGCCGTGATGGAGGAATGAGATCAAATAGTTCCTCCGAACATTCCCCATTATAGATTTTATAAAACACACTGAGTGCACCGATGTCTCGACGTTGACTCAGTGGTTCCAAACGACAAGTGGTTGACGTTGTTATGGGCGTGTTACCATCAAGAGAACGACTGGCTCGTCTTGCAATGTTGCGCCTAGCGCCGTTAACTTATTGTACTCAAAAGTAACTTAAGTTTAGAAGAAATAGAATAAAAATTATTAACTGCTTCGTCTTTCGGTGAGAGACACAACTTATATGATTTCATTAATTATTTAGTTTTATTAATTCATCATCATCATCATCAGCCCATTACGTTCCCACTGATGGGACTCAGGCCTTCTCTCGTAGCGAGAGTATGGGCCATAATCGACCATGCTGGCCCAGTGCGGGTTGGTGGATGTCACATATCCTTGAATTTTTGTAATAAATTCTTGGTTTTCTCACGATGTTTTCCTTCACCGTTTTTAGAGCGAGTGTTAAATCCGCACATAACTAAAGAAAGTCAGTGGTGCGGGTCCAGCGGGATTCGAACTCGGATGCATCGGATTGAAAGTCGCACATGCTCCCATTGAGCCACACTTGCTCAGTTTTATTAATTATCTAGTTTCATTATCTTAGGTTGTTAAGTTAAATAACTATCTTACAAGTTCAGTTCGTAAAAGCTATGATGCCCTTCAGAAATATTAACTATTTATTTTAATAATGATAACTTTAATATTTGTTTGGTAAACATAGTTACAAGATGATAATATTGTTTATTTGTTTTTTTTTTTTTACTCTTTTTAGATCTATGTTTGGCTACTATCTCGCCTGATGTGTAGCGATGATGTGGCCTAAGGTGGAGCACATAGATCTAGAGAGAGGCGGCAGTTGAGCGGCTGCTCAGACCCGTC
This sequence comes from Petrophora chlorosata, assembly GCA_951640565.1. Taxonomy (NCBI): domain Eukaryota; kingdom Metazoa; phylum Arthropoda; class Insecta; order Lepidoptera; family Geometridae; genus Petrophora; species Petrophora chlorosata. The sequence continues at coordinate 2,155,835 of OX621218.1, forward strand.
TCCCCGATGGATCACCGAACATCATCCCGAAACACGACTAGGTCGCTTGACGGCATGGCTTTGTTCGGTGGGTGGTATTATATTGTTTTTAACTACATACTTTTCCCACAACCTTTTTCTGCATTAAAAAAAATACAAATTTAAAAGTTCAATCGACAGAGGAAGCACATATTTGTATTTTTATCAAAGACCATCTCAGCAAGACCTCTTTAGTATATGAGAGTGCTACGATGAGGTCAAGCTGTATCTCCGTAGTCACCCAACCGGTTTTGATGTAACTATACCCTAAAATCTAAGTTGGGAATAATGCTACCAAATCTTGAAAACTGAATTAAAATCCGTTCAGCACTTTCAGAGTCTATAGACAATAAACATACAAACAAATAAATATTCTAAAAATCGTGGATTTGTGTTCAGTACCCTATAGTCAAACATAGTTGGTTTTTAGCCGACTTCAAAAAAGGAGGAGGTTCTCTATTCAGATGTATTTTTTTTATGTTTGTTACCTCATAACTTCGTCATTTATGAACCGATTTGGAAAATTCTTTTTGCGTTGGGTTCAGTATAGCTAAGAAGTGGTCCCATATAAATTTTATTGATATGTGACCTTGGACTTTGAAGATATATTGAAGTCAGTTTTTGTTTTTTTTCAAAAACATCTTCAATGTACAGATTGGCTCAGTTCCATTTTTATAATAGTACAGATAATTTAATATGAATGACAGCTTCTGTGGTGCAATAAGTAAAATTTTATAATACGGTGTTAGCTTATATATCATTCAGTGGAGATTGCAGGTTTCATTCCCGCTAGGGGACAAATTATGTGGAAAAACAAATGAGCAGTCTTTTTTCTGTGAAAAACATTTGTTCTTCACGGGAACGAAACCCTAAAAATTTTCATACTTTAAATTTGCTAATCTTGTTCATTTGTTACTAATAATTTCGAGAAAGATTGATCTTTAGAAAATAAACGACGTTGAACTCAATGTGTTTCCACTTTCACCTTTTTTTTAGCACCTTACAATATGTTATGTCTAAGATCAGCTGATTGCTTAGGTGTCTTGTTTGGTATGTTTATATTTTATGAAGAGTTAGGGCAATGATTGACAAAAATATTGCTAGAGAACCGCTCTCGTGAGGATTAATTTGGACTGATATCGCCGAGTAAATATAGAGTATTAAGAGAAAAGATATATTATGTGATTATAGCCTAGAAACTTACCTAGCTTCAGTAGGCTGTGAACTAGGTATCACATCTGTGTATAGGAGGGTGATTTCCCACCCGTTCTGCGGAGTCCTGAGAAAGTATATCCTTGTCTTTCCATTGCTGAGTCTTCTGAACGATATAGCAGTAGGAACCATAGTCGAGAGTGATGACAACTCTTTCCTCAAATCATGCACTGCCTGACGAACTTCGGCCCATGAATACTTTTTCTGGGGAACCCTAACAAACTCCCCTGACGCTGCACCATCTCCAGCCTCTCTCACTTCCATGTTTATTCAACAAAATAACAATTTTTTCCTTTACTTTCGCGAATAAATGCTCATTATTTTCTAGACAAAGAGGCCTAATGTTTACAATAAACTGACACGTACTAATAAAATTTGACTAGTAATATGAATATTTATACGTTCTCATTTTAATTTACAATAGATTCTAGTAAAATGACTTTGTTTTACTAAAAATAGGGCCAACACACTCGATTTTGACTTTTGATTCTCGTATTGCCAAATGGTCGCTGACCGACCGATGGCGGGGCTACTATCGTTTCGTAAGTCATACTTCGAATTCGATTTTCCATCAAATATAAACATTCGGTAATTCAGTATCCTGTTTCATTTACACGTATGAAATTAGACTGAGATCACACATAATATACGAATGGATCACGATCAAAACTAATCGAATGATTCGAGTGAGAAATGAGTGAGTTTAGTACCAACGTAACAATAATAAATTATTCATCAATACGTTCAGAACTCGAAGAAGAACACTCCTCTGAGGTTCAGAACATATTCAGAATCAGTATTTGAGAAATGGTTATAACAAATAAAATTGAGAACAGAGAAATTAACATTTAATGATGAACAAAGAAAAATGATAGGTTAATTAACCCACGTCATTGCACAGATGCATTTACCGTGGCTTTACATAAATCACTTGGCTGTCTTGCAATCAACAGCTAGTCTACAGTTTGTTTTGAACGTAACTTTGGTAAAAATAAAATTGCTTAACATGCCGTAAACGGTACTAGAATAAGACTTTAATAAAGTTAAACTTTGCTTGAGCACAGAATACGTACATGTACAAGTAGTAGCTGGAGGTGGACTAAGCAAGTAATTACATAATGTGCCATCGGAATTACGAAATTAGTGCTCATGTAGAGCGCTTACGATATGCTCGTTTACGGCCTCTAGTATAACTTATCGATAGTGATAGTTGAGCAGTTTCCATTGTGTCCATATATCTGGGAAGCGATGATGATTATCTACTTTACTTTATTAAAATCACCGTCAAGCTGCAGCAAGATGACAATGACAGAACGAGTTTGTACTATTCTCTTGTTGACTTAAAATTGGCCTTGAACTTGACACTTGGTAAACTACTCAAGTAAATAGTTATTAATTATTTTTATTTAATACCTAACTAATCAAATGATTTTGCATCCGAGTCCAGTTAAATCCACAACATGACAATATCGATACACAATCGCTAACACAACATACAGACCGTTACATTATTGTTCTTTCTTGACAACATATCAACACAACAATATCATTGATTTTCTTCTTGAAATCTTCATTTATTATATCATCAAGCTTGTCTTCTCACAATCTTCTTCGACTTTTACGTGTCTTGGAAAATGTATAAATATGGGCTTCCGCTGTTGTGCACGCGAATGAAGCCGCGGGAAAACCCTAGTACTATAATAAGCTGAACCATTGCGGTGGCGTTGTATTCTCAGTGAGAATACAACGCTAACGTTAAATCATTTACGTGTGATACGTTCTCACATACAGATGTTGCATCGCTTTGGGGACTGAACCGACACTAGAGGCAGGCTAAGCTCTATTAAACGACTAATCACAAAACTTTCATAAAATGTACGCTACCTTCAAAATACTCAAATACGCTTTTACGTAGGTATATACCAGTATAATGATCCTTTCCCAAAAATCTCAATAATTTTAGATAGTTGTATAAATACTTTCACATTTCAAAAGCAGATGTACCGGATGTGACATTTAAAATTATATTTTTTGGAACTACCGCAGTTCCGCCGGCTACCAACATCACCAACAAACAATTGCCGCCGAACTGTCAAGCGAAGCAAACATGTCGCTATAGCTATCGACGCAAACTCATATTTTCATTTACTTTTTACGCGTAAAGAAAATGGCATCAGTGTCCAATATATTACGGACTTGTGGTTTATTGTTATATCTATTTTTCCAAGTGCACGCTACAGTGAATAATACTTCTGATTTATTTATACAATCGTTAGAAGTGGGTGGTGTAACATGCGACAATAGCAATTGTAAATATTTACTAAATGTGAGAGGGGGTGAGTTTTTGGGGCATTACCCTTGGAGGTTGACCCCTCAGGAAGGTGCTAAGGGTAGTAGCTGTGAGATTATATACCCGAATTACGAATTAAAAGAGGTTGAAACGTCGCAGTGGTTTTCAAAGATCGAGGTATCTGTGCCATTGGTTAATGGTAAAATCTACTTCTGCTTGAATCCAAAGGCGAAAAACTCGCCGTTTAGTAGTGATTGGGTCCATCAAGGAGTTGAGCATTTTTTGGAGCCAAAACATGATGCCGCCACCAAACAGCTAAACGGAGTATTGTAAGTCTTTAATTTAATTAATTTCTTAAAGTTCTCTACCCATTAGTCATTAGAACTAAACAGATTACGAAAAAAATACGCATTATTCTGTTGTCTGTTTAATAAGGTATAATACATATAATATTAATTATATTATAATTTATTAAATTATGAAAATATAATGTATGTTCGTAAACATCTGCACAAGTTTAATGTGAATAGTGACCATCGTAACACTAGAAATAAAGATAGAATTGCCTTACCTAGATTTAGACTGACTAAAACAAATAAGTCTTTCAAAGGCAATTGTGTACATTTTTTCAATAGAATTCCTAAATGTGTAACGGAGCTCACGGAAAGTAAGTTCAAATTGCATGTGAAAATATTCTAATCTAAAAAGCATACTATACAGTTAGTAATTTCATAGCTTTATGGCATGGAACTTTCCACTTCTGCCAAGTAGCCAACTGGCACATAAGAAAAATAATATTGTCAAAAATAAACATAAAATATTGTAGCAAAAGTTCTAAAAATGCCCCTCAGTTTCTTGCCGTATCTTCTGAGTAGTAGATTGTTTCCGCATTTGATTTACAGTGTTCTATTATTGTTTTTGACGATTTCCATAAAATATGGATAATTTGTGAGATAGGTTTTTGTTGAATAATATTTTTTAAAGACAAAATTTTAACAATTTCGTAATCCTATCCACAAGTAGATTAAAATAAGCTCAAACACTGGTAGCTTACAATTATCTGTCAAGGAGTTCCATTGCCCACCTTCCGTCTCCATCATCAGATCAGCTGGCTGTCACCATGATATTGCATTGTCATCAGACTTTGACAAGTATCCAAAATTTCAACTCCGTAGGATAAGAGGATGTGGTTCTAAATCAGCTTGCAAGATTCCACCTGGACAAACATACATACATTGCAAGTTAAGTAAAAGCTTGTAATTAAGTTTTTTCTTTCAATTAATATTTTATGTCAATTAACCTCATAATCACAACCAAGCAGCTTTCATCGCTTTTTCTTCATCCGTTTGACAATATGTTTGTGTGTTAATAATCTAAAAATATCTCTGTCAAACATTGACTAATAAGCAGCGAGCCGCGTGACGTCAAAATGTGGTTGCACATTTATTTATTTATTTATTTTCAAAATCCACAGCTCTTAAACTAACTAATATACTAAACATATTTTTACAACATATAGCCAATAACGCATTTACATTTTATGGTTTTTACTTTTTATAACGACAGTCAGAAGGAATCAAAAGGCTACTTAACTTTAATAAACTTAAAACTAAACCTTAATGATATGGTATTTAATGGGATATCTACGACACATACTCATACTCAAGCATTTCGTGATTAGGTTCCGTTTTTACATAAATACGATAAGGAAACATTGAAATGCAAAAAAACTCAATTCATAATAATGATTATTATGGATATATATTTATTAATATTTATTAAGTATCTAATGGTTTAATAGTATTATATATTTTTTGAATTATTGTACACCACCGTCTACTCCTTTTCTTCCGATACTGTCCATCCAAAGTTTGTCTGGAAGAGATTGCTCTAAGCGATAAGAACGCCTATTGTACTACCCTAGTTATAAGGTTTATCTGTAATATGTTTTTTTGTTATTGGTAAACAATAAAGAGTATTTGTATTGTATTTGTATTTGTAGCAGACTGTACAAGGTTTTTTCCCCTCACACCATCTGTTCCCCTCACACCATTGCATTTAATTTATACTGCATTGTTTATGCACTTATTATTATTATGAGCCTGTTTAGTCCCACTGCAGGGCAAAGGCCTCCCTACCCTCCCTCCACTTATCTCTATCCATGGCCACAATAGACCAATCTTTAAGGTGGGAGTCTAGCTCGTCCCGCCATCTCCTTCTTGGTCTGCCGCGAAGTCGTTTGCAATCGTGTGGGGCCCACTGGGTAGTGGTTTTGGCCCAGAGATCATCCGACATGCGGCAGACATGTCCAGCCCAGTCCCATTTGAGTGCTGCTGCTTTTTGGGTCACATCTGCTATCTGAGTCCTGGAGCGCAGTATGGTGTTTCTTATACGGTCAGTACGCTTTACGCCAAGAATACTGCGCTCCATAGCTCGCTGGCAGACCTCAAGGTCGGACCTCTGATGATTTGTCAAAGACCAAGTCTGCGCACCGTAAGTGAGGATGGGAAGAATGCACATGTCCATGAGTCTGCGCTTAAGGGACAGAGGGAGACTTCCCTTCATGAGGTCTTTCATAGACCAATAGCTCCTCCAGGCGTTTTCGGTTCGGCGTGCAATTTCTTTGTCTTGTCTCGCCTGGAAAGAGACTAATTGGCCCAAATAGACATACTCATGGACATATTCAATTTCGACACCCTGGACCTGTATCTTGCGTCGTGTGGTATTGGTCATTAGCTTGGTCCTTGACATGTTCATCCTGAGTCCGACATCGAGGCTCGCCTTACAGAGATCTTGGATCATGTGACGCAAATCGATGGCTGAGGAAGAGAAAAGCACGATATCGTCTGCAAATCGGAGGTTAGTCAGCCGCTTTTCTCCGACGAGAATGCCCTTCTCTGCCCAGTCAGCAGCAAATTTCTGGAAGACTTCCTCCAATGTGGCTGTAAACAGTTTTGGAGACAGCGGGTCACCTTGCTTGACTCCCTTTTTAATAGGAAAGGAAGGTCCTGTGGTGGTCAGTTTTATGGCTGCTGAACTATTGCGATATATGTTTCTAAGTAAATGTATGTAGGTGTGGTTGATGTCTTGATTTTTGAGTGCTTCAAAAATAGAGGAGTGTTTAATACTATCAAATGCCTTGGAATAATCGATGAATGCCAGATATAGAGGTTGATTGAATTCCAGGTATGGTATGGTATAGGTTATATATATATTATATATATATATATATAGGTATAGGTTATGCACTTGATGTCACCTAATTGGTATCCGTAATTGGTAATTATAGAAGAGTTGTTGCATTATTATCTATTACCTGTATTGCAATAATCACAATGGCTCTTAATAATAAACGCTGTTGAAAACCTTATTACATAACAGGAAATAATAATTAATATATAATATCTCGGGGTGATGAACGTAATGCAGCGCTGCGCAGTAATTTTATGGTATGAACAGACGTCAGGCGAACGACTTGCTTGTCTCATCACTCAGTTACATTTATATATATATATATATATATATATATATATATATATATATATGTGTGTGTGTAGCTTTTTCCCCGCGACTTCCACATCGAAGCCCATGGTTGTCTTTTTCTTCAAACCATTTTAGCAAGACCTCCTCAGTATATGGGAGCGCTTACTACTAATAGTTCAAGCTGTATCTTCGTAGTCACCCAACCAATTTTAATGTTACATACCCTATAATCTAAGTTGGGACTGATGCTACCAAACCCAAAAAACCGCATTAAATCCATTCAGCAGTTTCCGAGTCTAGATAACACACAAACAGACAAAAATTCTAAAAACCTTAGATTCGTGTTTAGTTTTTCAAAAATATCTTCAATGTACAGAATAGGGAATACGCATGTTTTTTTTAATGCATGAATCTATTTCATTATTGAATACTATTACTGAAAAAAAAAGTTTAAAAATTTTACGGCATCATTTGTCAATAAAATAACTAAATGAAAATTTGGTTCAATTTAAATGAACATAAACGCGTCATTTGTGTTTGACGTCATACGTGGGGACCTAGGATCTCCTCATTGGTCCATCTATGCTACATGTGTGTATGTCAATAATGTACCAATAGGGCAGGATCTATGTCAAAAATTGACCAATAAGCAGCGAGGCGCGTGACGTCAGATAGTGGTTGCACGTACTCAAGCGTATTGCGATTACGTTCCATTTCCCCAAAAATAAGAAAAATAAAGATTGAAATACAAATAAACTATGCAATGAAAAATAATAATTATATCACTACTAAATGTTTACAGGAGTAATCTATCGTAAAAAGTAATTTTCAGATTTTTCGACAACACATTCATATTTCCTATTAGCTCTTTTCCATTTTTATAATAGTAAAGAATAGATGTGTTTAAAAACTATACTAAACCCCATCGATCACATACATACTATACTGCCCAAGTTGCAAATACCTCCATGTTCCTAATTTGGCTAAAAGGGTAGTGCGTCAGCGGTGCCCTTCGCCTTATGTCTACAATATAATGGGTGAATGGAATTCTAGTCATTCTATCCATTCTTGTACGAAACCGTTGAACATAACGTCCGAATGTCCGAATGTAATTTTTTTTTAAGCTATTGCATAGCTTCTATCGCGGGCCTTAGCGTGGAGACTGAATCCAGAAATTCCGTAACCAAAATAACCTAACACCCCCCACTTCGAATGCTATGCAATAGCTTTTTTATGTAACTGAATGACGAGACGAGCTGGTCGTTTGCCTGATGGTAAGCAATACGCCAGCCCATAACAATAACAGCACCACCCAGAACATTGTTTTGCAAAATGCTGCGCGGCGCTGCACTGCGCTCGTCACCCTGAGACACCATAACAAAAAATAACAAGGTACAGGAATTGGCTTACAAACTACAGTACAATGGGCGGACTTATCGCCAAAAGCGATCTCTTCCAGTCAACCTTTGGATGGAAAGAACTAACGGAGTGAGAGAGGTCGGCGGTGTAAATAAATAAAAATTAAAATAGCTATAAAATTAAATAAACAATAATCCTAATTAATTTACATATATCATCATCAGCCCATCACGTTCCCACTGCTGGGACACGGGCCTTCTCCCATAGAGAGAGTATAGGCTATAATCCATCGCGCTGGCACATTGCGGGTTGGTAGATGTCACATCTTTGAATTTTTGTAATTACTTCTTGGACATGCCGGTTTCCTCACGATGAATTCCTTCACGGTTTTTAGAACGAGTGTTAAATCCGCACATAAATAAAAGTCAGTGGTGCAGGGCCAGCGGGATTCGAACTCGGGTGCGTCGAATCGAAAGTTGCACGTGCTCCCACTGGGCCACACTCGCGAGCTACATAATAGTATATATCATTACTAGGTAGGTATAGTAGGTATTGGACCTCGGCGAGTCAGGCCAGTCTTACCACTTGACCTCGGGATTCCTTCCGTAATTATGCGTAGCGCTATAAAAAAAGCCATAAAACTATATCTACTATTACAGGCTTTCAGCTGAAAGAAGATAAGTGTGTTTTCCACATGGTACAGACGAGAACACAACGCGCAGAAAAAATATTTCCCTTTTTACATTCTTCTTGATGTCGAATAAAATATTTAGATTCCTTCGATTCGGCTCCGAGAAACCAGTCTCTCAAATGTCAAAAGACATTTATTAAATAGGCACAAAAAACGCACTTTAAAACGTCATATACACATAATACATTTTTTTTTAAAGAAAGAAAGAAAGAAAGAAACGTTTATTTGCAACAACTTATAAACTATGAACATATGACATGAAAAACAAACAGAAAATAAAAAAACATTAAGTCTGACAGAGTAAATAAATAAAATAGGTAATTGTTGCAAACCGGCCTCAACTCAGCGTTGTGCTGGTCGTGCGACCAGCGCTGGTCTTCCGTTGAGGCCGTTTGAGTTTTTTTACTATTTATAGGCTTGCGTTTGACCGCTATCTCACCTGTTGTTAAGTAACGATGCGGTCGAGGATGTAGCACGCTCGCCTAGAAGAAACCTGTTCATTCTTGTCTTAAAGGGTGTCTTTAAGACAAGAATGAACAGGTTTCTTCTCTACAGATCTAACATCGTATCTCTACAGATTAAAAATCTTATAAAATACGGTAACTGAAAAAGCTTTTAACTATTACTTTTCCATACTCAAATTGAAGTCCGGGTGCAGAAAAGAAATACGAAAACTGACTCTACCAGTGCTTCGGAAATATGCCCGCTAGAGAAGATAGGACCAAGAAACTCTGCGGGGATGTCTCTTTTCCGAATCTTTTAAAGAAAGGTTTTTCAAAGTCAAGTATCTTAAATTACAGCTTTTAACCTATTTTGATGTGATTGGTATTACTTATGTGTAATTTTTGACGTTTTTTTTTGTTTGGCCACTATCTCGCCTGATGTGAAGCGATGATGTGGCCTAAGATGGAGCACATAGATCTAGAGAGAGAGACGGCAGTTGAGCGGCGGTTCAGATCCGTCTCCCGATGGATGGAACATCATCCCGAAACACGACTAGGTCGCTTGACGGCATGGCTTTGTTCGGTGGGTGGTATTACAACCACGGCCAGAGCCTACCACTCCAAAGCGCGTAAGCGTGTTTCATCACGTACAAAAGTCTTTTTTGTGCCAATTTAATAAATATCTTTTGACTTGACTTTTGACTAACCCTCAGAGCCACGTCCGAGACGAGAAGCATCACTCCGCAAAGAAATTTAAACAAATGGTGACTCTTGCTATTACGCAATAAAGTTCAATTCAGCTCGCGTAGCGCTGCATACCTACCAGTCATATTAACCTACAGAGCGGCTCTCTTTCTATCGCATAGCTCTTATCTCTTCTGACGCGGCACGTGTAACGACGCGCGACCCGCCGTCGGTGTCCGGCTATGTACTTGTAGCTTCGTATCTACAGTGCGGAGTACGCTACTTTTAATGAACTTTTAATACCATAAAAAGCACTGCGTAGCACTAGATAGCGCTAATCACCCCGAGACATCAGATGTTAAGTCTCACATGCCAAGTATATTCGCTGGCTACAATAGAATACTCAAAACAGACTATTAATGAAATCGTTTCTTTAAACCAAACGCATAAGATTCATTTTCGATTAAACTAGAAGTGTCTACGTTCCGCGCGGTATACATTTCACGTCTGCTTTTCACGTAGACGTTTACGTGCCCGCCGTTTACGTAACAAGCCGTGACCTGGAGGGAAATCGGATGGTTTCAGGGACCTTGATATAGTTAACTGGAAACTAGTTATCGAAATAGCAGCGTTCGGGTGGCACTGCAATTGTTATGGGCAGGCGTGGCGCTTACTATTAGGTGAACGACTTGTTCGCCTCATCACTCAGTTCCATATAAAGATAACAAAAACTTGAACAACACCATTGTGGTTTTTCTCTTAAATAGGAAGCACATTGGCGGGTTGCCAGATTTCGTTTGTGCCTAGACATTATATCGTAGAAGCACAGAATATCTATTATCAGGCCTAGCGCACTCCGCACTGTAGGTACGAAACTACAAGTACATAGCCGGACACCGACGGCGGGTCGCGTGTCGTTACACGTGCCGCGTCAGAAGAGATAAGAGCTATGCGATAGAAAGAGAGGCGCTCTGTAGGTTAATATGACTGGTAGGTATGCAGCGCTACGCGAGCTGAATTGAATTTTATTGCGTCATAGCAAGAGTCGCTATTTGTTTAAATTTCTTTGCGGAGTGATGCATCTGTCCCTTAGTATTCTGTGGTTTTACCCAGTCTAACCTAAGGTATAAGTGCTAAAATTGGCGTAGACACTAGAATTTTCACATACACTCGTGGTAGGTCTCTCGAATGCGGGAGACATGGACAGGCAGAGCAGACGGGGGCTTAGCCAGTAGGTGCGCCAAGTCTGGCACTAGTCGGGCCCTCTCTTCCTGGGTGTCCATAGGATTTCCCCCGTCTGGTAAAAATGGGTTTATGTTTAACTAACCACCATATCTAGTAATATGTAACGGCAAAAAATCACTTTATACCAAAAATAGTAAATGAACACCAATAAAATTTCAACAAATAAAAAAATATAACCACCAAAAAAATACTAAAATCACCAAAAATAGTAAATGATCACCAAAGTGGGCTCCACCATAAGTCACCCCTTCATGTCGCTTCTTCATGTTACTTGACCTTCGCTCCGCTGCGGAAGTCGCCGGTTGAGTAAAACCACAGAATACTAAGGGACAGAAGCATCACTCCGCAAAGAAATTTAAACAAATAGCGTCTCTTGCTATGACGTAATAAAATTCAATTCAGCTCGCGTAGCGCTGCATACCTACCAGTCATATTAACCTACAGTGCGCCTCTCTTTCCATCGCACAGCTCTTATCTCTTCTGAAGCGGCACGTGTAACGACGCGCGACCCGCCGTCGGTGTCCGGCTATGTACTTGTAGCTTCGTACCTACAGTGCGGAGTGCGCTAGGCCTGATATTACTGAGATTTGAACGATTCAGGAGCGCTACTGTCCGTTCTACACTCGTTTTCTTATTTATTCCTATACCGCGGGTTAGTACGGTCACGCCTTGACGTGCGCCGATGACATCACTCTCGGGGCTCAATGAAAACTTTCTGTTTCTATTCTTGAAGGAAATGCGTGTTACATCACGCGATCGTAATTATTTGACTACGTTTGGTAGAAATTTTACTATATTTACGACTAATTCGAGTAGACTGCTGAATTTATTACCTGTAGGTATGAACAAAATAAGGTAAATTAAATCGTTCGGTCAGGATACGAAACTGCGTCTTCGTGACGTCACGACGCCTTGCCAACTTCGCCTCCAATTTCATCAAAGTCCGTCGTTTTGCGTGGTTGAGTAACAAACTATCCACCCATCTTCACAAACGTTCGCCTTTGTAATATTAGAAGATTTGTACGATAAACTAACATAACACAAAAATATGAATTAAATTACATTAATATGAGATAAAAAACGTTTCTACGCACTAGAAAAACCTGTATTTTGTTTTATACGTCCAACGATCACATACATAGATCCTGGCCCTTTCAGCTTCTTTATTCAGTTTTCGCATCACAGACGCACTTATGAACGTCAATTATTACAATGACTCTACCACCGTATTGGAAAAGAACAACTACTCAGAAGATACGGCAAGAAACTGGGGGCATTTGTTTTAGAACTTTTGTTACAATAAGTTTGTTTTTGACAATATTATGTTTCTTATGTGCCAGTTGGCTTCTTGGCAGAAGCGGAATGTTCCATGCATATTTGTCTTCTATGTAAAAAAAACGAACTGTATAGTATGCTTTTTTCATTAGAATATTTTTTACACGCGATTTGAATCTATCCCTAACTAGGATCCGCTGTATCTAGGGAACCAGGAACTACGATGACCATGCTCCCACAACACAGACACGAAACAAATGCTTGCGCTTTTATCTGTGCACAAACATTTGTCTCGTCGCGGGAATCGAACGCGCAACCTCATTGGTGTTTGAGATTTGAGCCAACCTCCCAACCACACAGAGGCTGACTTTAGTATTGATGTTAACTTTATCATTGTTCACAGAACCTCCGAAGAACCACCAACGACCTCTCCCCAACACCATGAAGATGATAAGCAAGCGATTAAGACTCTTAAAGACGTATCTGATGAACAAACCCAAGAGACCAAAGCAGATTGGGCAGACCTAACACATGACATCGATGTTAACTACTTGCCCAACTTACCTAGACCTACGAGAGAAGAGAAAAACGACATAGAAGTACTATTCCACCACAGTTACGTACGTTTAAACGATCTAATCGAAGAATTCAAAATCGATTCTAAACAAAATCGTAATCGAGTTGAAAGTATTAATAAAGATGTTATGAATAATGTAAAAGAAACTATACAGGAAGATAAGGATCGAGATATTAATTCTAGATTAAATGTTTATGGAAAACCCAATTCGGAAAACTTAAATATTAATGATAATGCTAAAGTGTATGATGAAAAATTCGATGGTAAAACAAAATTACAATCGAATAAATGTGATAATTTAATTGTAAATATGAAACATGTAATTAACGAATTAAATTCACTGCCAAACGACACGACTGTTCAAGAGATTCTTGCAAGGTCTTTTCACGGCGAAAAGTCCTTAAAAGAAATTCTTACTGATGCAATTCTAAATGACAAGCCGGTACTGGAAATTTCTTCGAGTTTCCTAAATGAAGAAATAATGAATGATATGTCACAAGTTCTTCCAAGTGCAAGGAAGCGCCGTCAAACGATGAGAGAAGTAGATTTTACAAGCGTAAGAGCTGCTGTAAGGATGATCGTCATAGAGGGAGTCAGGATCGAAGACTCCGATAAGGAACCGAAGATCATTGAAGATGGAATTCCGAGCGTGCTCGCCAATTCTGGAGTCACTTTGCGGTAAGTTTTTAAACGACTTCAAAAAAAGGAGGTTCTCTATTCGAATCTGTAATTTTTTCTTTTTTTATGTTTGTTACCTCAGAACTCCGTCATTTATGAACCGATTTGTAAAAATATTTTTGCGTTGGGTTCAGTATAGCTACGAAGTGGTCCCATATAAAGTTCATCGATATTTGACCTTGGACTTCGAAGATACATTGAAGTCGTTTTTTTTATAAAATGTATACTTAAAACTGAAACGCAATGAAAATATATAGTGTAATCCCTCTGAATATGAAATGTTTACTTGTTGACCTTGTTCTCATTCTTTTTAACCCCCGACGCAAAAAGGAAGGGTGTTATAAGTTTGACTACTGTGTGTCTCTGTGGCACCGTAGCTCTTAAACGGGTGAACCGATTTGGATGCGGTTTTTTAACTTGAAAATAAGTTTTCTAGCGGTGGTTCTTAAACATGTTTTATCAAAATTGGTTGTTTTTTACTTTTGTTAGGCTTTTTGTGTCGGGGTTTTTTTTTTAATAATTATTTATTTTTGTAGGGTGTACGGTGAAGGAATCACTCCACAGACTGTGATAGCATTCACTCACGATCCTCAGATATACGGACAGCCATGCAAGTTCCTACTCAAAGGGGAGTACATGGTGAGTACAGATTTACTCGTGGTAGGTCTCTCGCATACGGGAGGCCGTCTGGGTAGGTACCACCGCTTTGCCAGTTATTCTGCCGCCAAGCAGTAGTGCGCAATAACTGTGTTCCGGTTTGAAGGGTATTGTAGCCAGCTAAAAAACTGAGCATATGACACTTAATATTTGATGTTTTGGGGTGATGAGCGCAATGCAGTGCTACGCAGTGCTTTTTATGGTATTAAAAGTTGTGGGTGGCACTGCAATTGTTACGGGCGTGGGGCTTACCATCAGGCATCGACTTACTCGTCTCATCACGCAGTGTCATAATAAAATATTAACTACCCTCACTGTTAGAGATAGAATAGTTTGTTGTTAGAAATCCATAAAGTTTTCCAAACGCAATAAAACTGCATTATTGAATTTTTTAATATAGTTTTATTTTGCGATACCTCGTGATTTTTTTTTATAATTTTTCTTTTTTAGACATGGATTCTTCTACTTATATATTTTAGCTCCTCATCAGAAGCAGAATCGATTTCAGTTAAAAAAAAATCGGTCATTTCGACTTTTGACATAATGAAATCGAAATTTTTTTTTAATCCGAATTTGCATTTTCAGATTTGACAATCTTTTTATCTTTAAAAAAAATATTCTATTTAACGGTCCAGGTTTTTTTACATAAGATTTCTTTTGCCATAGAGGTAATTGAGCGAAACCACCCTGTTCATTTTTTTTTATAACTGCATGACGAGACGAGCTGGTCGTTTGCCTGATGGTAAGCAATACGTCAGCCCATAACAATAACAGCACCACCCAGAACTTTGTTTTGCGAAATCCTGCGCGACGCTGCACTGCGCTCGTCACCCTGAGACAATTAGCTGTTCAGTCTCATAATGCCCAGTAATTTTGCTGGCTACAATGCCCTCCAAACCGGTACACAGTAATGCTTGCGCACTACTGCTTGGCGGCTGAATAACTGGCAAAGCGGTGGTACCTACCCAGACGGCCTCTCGCATACGAGAAACCTACCACCAGTAAAAAGTAGTAGTAGTTTATAAACCCACCCTGTATATTTAAGGGTGGATCCACCCTCGATCACGTGTCGCCACGTGACCTTTCTAATGTCGTGACCTTTCTAATGTCGCGGCATATCAAAAAGCTGATGCGAACCTTTGTCAAGAGACTCTCAAAGAACGACCGCGCGATATAAGTACTAGGACTGGAAATTAGTTGGCTACTACGGGTTCTCGAAGGGAGTTTTGTTGGCGAAATGATTGGATTTCTTTAACTACTACTACTATTGCCTATTACTACTACTACTGCCTATTACTACTACTAATGCTTACTACTACTACTACTGCCTATTAGTACTACTACTGCCTATTACTACTACTGCTTACTACTACTACGAATGCTTACTACTACTACTACTACTACTGCCTATTAGTACTACTAATTACTACTACTACTAATGTTTACTACTACTACTACTACTGCCTATTAGTACTACTACTGCCTATTACTACTACTACTGCCTATTACTACTACTGCTTACTACTACTACAAATGCTTACTACTACTACTACTACTACTACTGCCTATTAGTACTACTACTGCCTATTACTACTACTGCTTACTACTACTACTAATGCTTACTACTACTACTACTACTACTACTACTACTACTACTACTGCCTATTAGTACTACTACTGCCTATTACTACTACTACTGCTTACTACTACTACTACTACTACTGTTGCCTATTACTACTACTGCTTACTACTACTGCCTATTACTACTACTACTGGTTACTACTACTACTACTGGCCACTTCTACTGTCTACTACTACTACCTACTACTACTACTAATAATATCGCACTTCTAGTTTGACATTGTGTTATGTTAATCATAATTACTTTATATCTCTTTTTTTTTTGCTGGTTTTAGGCTTGCGTTTGACCACTACCCCACCTGATGGTAAGCGACGATGTGGTCTAAGATGTAACACGCTTACCCAGAAGATACCTGTTCACTCTCGATTTGAAGACCCCCAGGTTGTAGTTGTCAGGAAACACAGACGTTGGCAATGCGTTCCACTCCTTGGCTGTTCGTAGCATGAACGTGGCACCAAAACGCTTTGCTACCTCATTGTTTAGTGTTTTTTTTTAGACTTTAAAGATTAAAAAAAAAATACTTATATATCCGCAGAGTTTTTCGGTGCTATCTTCTCTAGCGGGTGTATTTCCAGAGCACTGGTAGAGTCAGTTTTTGCATTTCTTTTCTGGGTCCGGTATGTATCTGAGTATGGGAAAAAGATGGGTAGACATGCTTACCTTATTGTTTTTTTTTTTTTTTTACTATTTATGCTTGCGTTTGACCGATATCTCACCTGTTGTTAAGTGACGATGCGGTCGAAGATGATGATGTGTTGTGATGATGTAGTTACCGTTTTAAGTCAAAATATCTTAAGTTACAGTTTAAACGTATTTTAATTGATATGTATTATGTATATGACGTTTAAAAGTGCATTTTTGTGTCTATTTAAAAATTATCTTTTGACTTTTAAACTTTATTTTAAAATCGCTTATTCAATTCAAATTTCAGGTAAAGGAAGGCTCTCTGCAAGCGAAAACAGCTCTATTCGACATCCGAGCGCCGGCCCCCATCACCGACTCAAAACTCTACATATGCGCTAAGAACCTACAACCTGGCATCACCGACCCCGCCAAAGACGAAGAGAAATACCTCCACCAAGGAACAGAGTCTTGGAAAATGATAGCTTCACACGAGAAGATCCTGCCCCTCTGGGTCTCAATATCGCTAATCCTTTTCTGCCTTATGTTCTCTGCATTATTCTCCGGCTTGAACTTAGGTCTGATGTCCTTAGATCGCACAGAACTGAAGATTATAGCTAATACGGGAACGGAACAGGAGCGGAAGTATGCCAGAGCAATTATGCCAGTCAGAGACCATGGGAATTACTTGCTATGCAGCATTTTGCTTGGTAATGTTGCGGTGAATTCCACGTTTACGATTTTGCTGGATGAGTTGACGTCTGGGTTGTTTGCTGTGATTTTTTCAACGCTAGCCATCGTTTTGTTGGGCGAGATCACGCCGCAAGCTATTTGTTCGAGACACGGTCTCATGGTAGGAGCGAAGAGCATTATGGTTACAAAGGTGAGTTTTTCCGAACGCGTTTTTATTATTTACACCTTTTTCAAAAATCCAATTTGCTGGTATTATGTTAATCAAAATTAAGCCGATGTTATCAAAATTCCTCGGTCCAAAGAAAAACGTTCAGGGTACCTTTTTCAAAAAATACTAATATGCAGTTTTTAGGGTTCCGTACGCAAAGGGGAAACCGGGACCCTATTACTAAGACTTCGGTGTCCATCCGTCTGTCTGTCTGCCTGTCTGATGTATTTCTGTTGCCGCTATAACTACAAATACTAAAAAAACAGAATAAAATAAATATGTAAGGGGGTTCCCATAGAACAGACATGATTTTTTTGTCGTTTTTAATAATGGTACGGAACCCTTCGTGCGCGAGTTCGACTTGCACTTGGCCGGTTATTTTTTTCAACTAGCTTTTTTAACGAAACTTTCTTGTTTTTACCAGATAGGCAAGCATTTGACCGCAGTCTCACCTGATAGAAAGTGATGACGCGGTCGACGATGGGTCATGCTTGCCTAGAGGGTACCAATTCACTCTGGACTTGAAGGCACCTAGTTTTTACATAATTTCATTTATCGCGTTTTTATTAAGTCACTTTCTTGTCTGTTTGTCTGTATGTCGTTCCGGGTGAAATCTTGCAACTCAAATTTCGCGCACTTCCCGATTAGCTATCCGGCTGAAAATTTCAGGGTAGCTCACAACTCGATGACAATGCTTAAAAACTTTCATATAGCCAGCGAAATTACTGGGCATATGAGACTTAATATCTGATGTCTCGGGGTGATGAGCGCAATGCATTGCTACGCAGTGATTCTATGCGAAGTTCTGGGTGGCATTACTATTGTTATGGGCAGACGTGGCGCTTACCATCAGACGAACGACTTGCTCGTCTCATCACACAGTTCCATAAAAAGAAACTTCTCTTTTTAGACTGCAAAATACCTAATTAATCTAATTAATCTGTCCACAGGGTGTTATGGCGCTAACAGCACCTCTGTCATTCCCAGTAAGCAAGCTCCTGGATTATTTCCTAGGCGAGGAGATAGGGAACGTTTACAACCGGGAGCGTTTGAAAGAGCTCGTCAAAGTAAGAGTCTCATTAACACGTTGTATTTAGCGACCCCATTTCCCGAGTATGACATGCAGTTCCGTTCCCGAGTATGACACGCTAAAATGAGAACAGCGCCATCTGGCGTCATTTTAGTGTTAATTTCTAAAACGTTTTAGTTTAACAAGTGTTTTTATCTTTACCACTTACTAACCTATAGTGCTACAGCTACATTTATCTGCATGAATAAGATGACGGTAAGTCTCTCTCTCTCTCGTGTGGGTGTGTGGTCATTCCCGGTGTCGGAGACATAACGCCGAAGGTCTCCCTCCGACATGGCCTATCTTCTTTATTTTCAGGTAACTTAAGAAAACAGTAGTTATAAGCCAGTTAAATAAAGAAACAACTCTAAAATGGCGCCGCTAACCATTGCCTCTTACTCGCACACCCTAACTGTACTACTATCAATGGACCCTTAATATATATACCTTACGGATTAACATACGTGTTATAATTTTAAAACTATTTTTATTGTACTACTACCACAGAATACCAAGGGACAGAAGCATCACTCCGCATAGAAATTTAAACAAATAGCGACTCTTGCTATGACGCAATAAAATTCAATACAGCTCGCGTAGCGCTGCATACCTACCAGTCATATTAACCTACAGAGCGCCTCTCTTTCTATCGCATAGCTGTTATCTCTTCTCATGTGGCACGTGTAACGACGCGCGACCCGCCGCCGGTGTCCGGCTATGTACTTGTAGCTTCGTACCTACAGTGCGGAGTGCGCTAGGCCTGCTACTACACAACAGGGAATTTATTTCGCCTACGTTCCCTATACCGGCGGTTGACTATTGCTAAGTCCGGGGCGAGGAACATCTTCGTGTGATCCGCTGGAACCTGGAGCGCGTAAGACTTGAAGTCAGTGGCCCTAGCTTGTTCCAACCACGACAAACTCTCAAAGGAAACAAAGGAGGATGGTTTTCCATTCGGTAGTTTTTTTTAATGTTTGTTACCTCAGAACTCCGTCACACATGTTTCGATTTAGAAAATTCTTTTTGCGTTGGGTTCAGTATAGCTAGTATAGCTACGAACTTGTCCTATATAAATTTTGATTGACCTTGGACTTGGAAGATACATTGAAGTCGGTTTTTTTATTTGATAAAACGTATACTTGTTGATTACCTACTACTTAGTTTATTTACTTCTGCCCCATACCTTAGAAAATGCTGGGTACACCCATGCGTACAGTACGTGTTACGTGTGTCGGGTATAGCGGACATTGGCGCTCAAAGGTGTGCCTTACAATTAAAAATATTAAAAGGTATCTAACGGAATCAGGCGTGACGTGGCGGAAATACATCTCAATACTGAAACGCAATGAAAATATGTAGTGTAATTCCACTGAATATTATGTAGATTGTTGTTAGAATAATATAACATGACTGTATGGGGGTAGATAGCAATTGTGTATGAGTTGATTTTCGATTATCATATCAACTGAATCGAAAGTTAAATCGTAAAGGTTTAAAAAAAAATTTTACTGCCAAAATAATCAAAAATGAAAAACAGGTTGGTCATACTCGTGAACGCTCCGACAAGTCATACTCGCGGCAAAGGGACAACATGACAAAAATCAGGTGACATTTATGTCTCAGGTGACGACCGACGTCAACGATCTCGACAAAGACGAAGTCAACATCATCTCCGGTGCTTTGGAGATGAGGAAGAAGGCGGTACGCGAAGTCATGACGAAATTGGAAGATGTGTTTATGTTGCCAATAAGCAGCGTCCTAGATTTTGAGACAATGTCGGAAATCGTCAAGTCAGGTGAGTCACGTGAGTGACGAAGTGAGTTGATTGACACACACACACACAATCACACATTTTAGTACTAATATTTACCAAGATGTAATATGTATCATCATCATTATCATCATCAACCCATCACGTTCCCACTGCTGGGACACGGGCCTTCTCTCATAGAGAGAGTAAAGGCTAAAATCCACCACGCTGGCCCAGTGCTGGTTGGTAGATGTCACATGTCCTTGATTTTGTGATTGCAGTGCTACGTAGTACATTTTATGGTATTAAAAGTTCTGAGTGGCACAGCAATTATGAGCAAGTGTGGCGCTTACTATCCGGCGAACGACCTGCTCGATTCAACGATCTTTCTTTCCAGGTTACTCCCGTATCCCAGTATACGAGGGTGCTCGCGGTAACATTGTCACGGTGCTCTTCATAAAGGACCTCGCGTTCGTTGACCCCGACGACAACACGCCGCTGCGGACCCTCTGCCAGTACTACCAGAACCCGGCGCATTTCGTCTTCGAAGATGTCACGCTCGATGTCATGTTCAAACAGTTCAAAGACGGTGAGCATGACATATGAAATAATTACTAAATAGTGTAAATACCTGTTTTACGTTTCAAAGAATCACGTTTTCTCTCATTAAATAGTCATGCTTGAGAACGTTTCTGAGTATGAATAAAATATAAAGGTGAGACATACTCGTAAACGCTTGCTTGGAAGTTCAAGGAGTTAGATAGTTAGATTTGTTTATGATGATTACTTTAGATCTAAATTTTCGTTCTTGAACACGTTGGCTGGACTAAATCCAGTTAGTCATACCCGGGAACGTTCTCAAGTATGAGTAACGGTCATAAGACATACTCGGGAACGCTTGTATAAACGGCAGGATGTGTTCATTAGAGCGTTTGGTTTTATGATGTCACGCACGGCACATATTGTTCAAGAAAACATACAATTATCGCAAATGTAAGATATAATGTAAGTTCTTTTAGGTCATGGAAAACGGTTTTTCACAATTTCTCAATATCTTGTGATTTCATTTGATGGATTAACTTGAGGGAACCATTCCTGATCAATAGGTCAAGGGGCCCAGGGGATTAAACCCATGTTTTATTTTTGTAATTACATTTTGGAGCCTGACTGTGAAACTTTTCAAAAATCCAAAAATTCAGTTTTTATTTTCTCCAAAATTCAACCGATGTTTCCTAAGAACAAAACTTCCTCACTGCAAGGGAAAGGTACCTACTCAGAAAGTCCCAAAATTTTGCCAATCCCTGTATATTAATAACTATCTGCTCCCCGCGGTTTCACCCTTGGTCTCCCGGTATAAAAAGTAGCCTATCCCTTTAGACCAAAACCTATACCAAACTTCATCAAAATCGATTAGTTTTTTATTGCGAATTGGCTTGCGTATGACCACTATGTCACCTGATGGTAAGCGACAATGCGGTCGACGATCTAGCACGCTTTCCAAGATAGTACCTGTTCACTCGAGACTTGAAGATTCCTAGATTGTAGCTATCGGGAAAGATTGACTCCGGCAGGGAGTTCCACTCGGTAGCAGTGCGCATAATAAAAGTGGAAGCGAAGCGCTTTGTTGAGTAGTTTTTGCGTGCTTCGGTAACAAACATCCATTATAATATTAGTGGGATAATTGATTGATTGATTGATTGATTGATTGATAACGCTTTATTGTACACCAAAACATAACATAAACATTTTTTTTAATTTTAGGTATAATATTTTTTTATTATTGTTACATTTTTTAATTTATTAAACAAAAAGTATTATAGAAACATATTTTTTTTACGCTTAATAGATCTATGTTTGGCCACTATCTGAAAAAGGAGAAGGTACTCTGTACGATTGTATTTTTTTAATGTTTGTTACCTCAGAACTCCGTCATTTATGAACCGATTTGGAAAATTCTGCGTTGGGTTCAGTATAGCTACGAAGTGGTCCCATATACATTTCATCGACATTTGACCTTGGACTTCGAAGATACATTGAAGACGGTTTTTTTAATGTATACTTTTTTTTTACGCTTAATAGATCTATGTTTGGCCACTATCTCACCTGATGTGAAGCGATGATGTGGCCTAAGATGGAGCACATAGATCTAGAGAGAGACGGCAGTTGAGCGGCTGCTCAGACCCGTCTCCCCGATACTTCACCGAACATCATCCCGAAACACGACTAGGACTAGATTTTAAATAAAAATAGCACTTAAAAATTTGAATTGATAATATTATTCATCTTATTCCAGGCCACAAAGGGCACATGGCGTTCGTCCATCGAATCAACAATGAAGGCGAAGGTGACCCGTTCTACGAGACAATTGGGCTTGTCACGCTCGAGGACGTCATCGAAGAGATGATACAGGCGGAGATTGTGGACGAAACCGACGTGTTCCGTGAGTGTCGGCTTTATAAATCGTCATGCTAGGTAACGTTCACTAGCATGACAAAATATTGGTTTGTCATGCTAGTGAACGGTCACTAGTACTTGCTTTAAAGTGACGTCATGCACCGTGTGTTGTTGTTTCGTTTTTAGAAGACGAAAAGATGAAAAATGACAGTATTATTAGATTTTATTTATTGATTTAAAAATATAATTCATTATTATTTAAACTGCCAAACAACCGGATTTATTAGAATAAAGTATAAAAAGTAGAAACAATTATTTACAAATATACATAGTGATAAAGTCTAAAGTAATTCATAGTTAATTATTAATTGTTATTTTACAGAAATATTGATTAAATGACTTTTCGGATTCGACACACATTCGTTCTAACTACATTTTAGATGTTTTTCGATTACTGTCCGATCCCCTATTTATTCTGGTAATCCCCACTGAGGATATTGGTGGGGAAAACGAGTTTTTTTTATATTGTCATAATCCCCACCAGGTTGTCCCCACTGGTGGAAATTATGAGTAGTCTTGCCGTATCTTCTGAGTAGTGGTTCTTTTTCCGATACGGAGGTAGTCATTGTAATAATTGACGTTCATAAGTGCGGCTGTGACGACAAAACTGAATAAAGTACCGGTGGTAGGTTTCTCGTATGCGAGAGGCCGTCTGGGTGGGTACCACTGCTTTGCCAGTTATTCAACCGCCAAGCAGTAGTGCGCAAGCATTACTGTGTTCCGGTTTGAAGGGCATTGTAGCCAGCGAAATTACTGGGCGTTATGAGACTCAATAGCTAATTGTCTCAGGGTGACGAGCGCAGTGCAGTGCCGCGCAGGATTTTGCAAAACAAAGTTCTTGGTGGTGCTGCTATTGTTATGGGCTGGCGTATTGCTTATCATCAGGCAAACGACCAGATCGTCTCGTCATTCAGGTCATAAAAAAAAAAGTACTTTTGAACTTGATCCAATGATTCATGATTATGTTTAGAAGCTGTCACTGAAAAGAGTAAACTTTTTACAAGCTTTTATTTAACTTGCAATGTTTGGGTCAAATCTTGTAAATTGTATCAGTAGCACTTCCTCTTATCTTACGGAGGTGAAATTGTAACTGTTTTTATAAGCTATTATTTGCAACTTGCAATGTTTGGGTCAAATCTTGCAAGTTGAATCAGAACCACTTCCTCTTATCCTACAGAGTTGAAATTTTGAATACTTGTCAAAGTCTGATGACAATGCAATATTATGACAGCTGATCTGATGATGAAGACGGAAGGTGGGCAATGGAACTCCTTGACGGATAATCGTAAGCTACTAGTGTTTGGGCTCATTTTAATCTGCTCGCGGTTCCGATTGCGAATTTGTTAAAAGTTTTTCTTGAATACTATATTTCCTAACAATACTCTTGTTTTAGTGGACAACCGCTCCAAGCGCCGTCGCCGTCCGCAGAACAAGTTACAAGATTTCGCGGCGTTCGCGGAGAGGCATGAAAACCAAAGGATACACATATCCCCACAACTGACTCTAGCTACGTTCCAGTTTTTGAGTACCAGTGAGTACTTCACTACATAGTATAAAACAAAGTCGCTTTCTCTGTCCCTATATCCCTATGTATGCTTAAATCTATAAAACTACGCGACGGATTTTGATGCGGTTTTTTTAATAGATAGAGTGATTGAAGAGGAAGGCTTATATGTATAATAACCGTGCGAAGCCGGGGCGGGTCGCTAGTTTATTATATCCTTTTTAACCGATTTCAAAAAGGAGAAGGTTCTCTGTTCGATTGTATTTTTATTATCATTTTTTTTAATGTTTGTTACCTCAGAAATCCATCATTTTTGAACCGATTTGGAAAATTCTTTTTGCGTTGGGTTCAGTATAGCTACGAAGTGGTTCCATATCAATTTCATCGATATGTGACCTTGGACTTCGAAGATACATTGAAGTCGGTTTTTGATTTTTCTAAAAAATATTTTTATAGAACTGAGTGATGAGAAGAGCAATTCGTTCGTTTGATAGTAAGCGCCACGCCTGCGCATAACAATTTCAGTGCCACTTAGAACTTTAAGTAGCATAAAAAGCATTGCGTAACAATGCATTGCGCCCATCACCCCGAGACATCAGATATTAAGTCTCATATGCACAGTAATTTCGCTGGCTGCAATGCCCTTCAAACCGGAACACAGTAATGCTAGCGCACTACTGTTTGGCGGCAGAATAACTGGCAAACCGGTGGTACCTTTACTAATCTTTACTCGTGGTAGGTCCCTCGTATGCGGAAGGCCGTCTGGGTAGGTACCGTTACTCAAAACTCCGTCATTTATAAACTGTATTTGAAAAATTCTTTGCGTCGGGTTCAGTATAGCTACGAAGTGGTCCCATATAAATTTCATCGATATTCGACCTTGGACTTCGAAGATACATTAGATCAGAACTGAAGCTGATTTTTGTTGTTATAAAATATATTGTTGACAATCTTTTTACCACGTTTTTATTAAGTCACTTTCTTGTCTGTCTGTCTGTCGTTCCGGGTGGAATCTTGCAACTCAAATTCCGAGCACTTCCCGATTAGCTATCCGGCTGAAACTTTCAGGGTAGCTCACAACTCGATGACAATGCATTCTTATTCCTAAAAAACGTGGATTTTTAACCCCCGACGCAAAAAGAAGGGGTGCTATAAGTTTGACCACTATGTGTCTGTCTGTGGCACCGTAGCTCTTAAACGGGTCAACCGACTTGCTGTTTTTTTTAAGGTTCCGTACCCAAACGGTAAAACGGGACCCTATTACTAAGACTCCGCTGTCCGTCTGTCTGTCTGTCCGTCTGTCACCAGGCTGTATCTCATAAACCGTGATAGTTACAGATGAAATTTTCACAGATGATATATTTCTGTTGAACAACAAATACTAAAAAACAGAATAAAATTAATATTCAAGATGGCCCATATAAGAGATTTTTGATGATTTTTTTGCGGTTTTTATAGATAATCGTACGTAACCCTTCCTCACTCACAATATCTCGGCAGGTGTGGACGCGTTCCGTCCGGATACGGTATCGGAAACGGTTCTGCGTCGGCTGTTGAAGCAAGATGTCATCCAGTATATCAAGATGAAGGGCAAGACGCGCAAGGACCCCGCCACGTACGTGTTTCAACAGGGGAAACCGGTATGCACACTACTACCCGCCAATAGTATTGCGGGGTAGGCAAAAATAACCTGACATTTGTTTTTGTTGTTGTTTGTTTATGTTATTTAGTGATGAGACGAGCCAGTCGTTCGCCTGATGTTAAGCAACACGCTTGTTTGTAACAGTTGCAGCACGACCCAGAACTTTTTTGCAAAACCCGGCACTGGACGGCCCTCGTCACTCTGAGACAATAGCTCTTAAGCCTCATAATGCCAAGTAATTTCGCTAGCTACAATGCCCTTTCACCGGAACTACAGTATAAATAATAAGCCGAAACACTAAGTCTCTTGGCCAAAATAATATTCCGGAACTCTACGCCTCTTGGCCAAAACAAATAGCTGGAACACGACGTCTCTTGGCCAAAATAATTAGCCGTAACACGACGCCTCTTGGCCAAAATAATAATCCGGAACACTACGCCTCTTGGCCAAAATAATAATCCGGAACACTACGCCTCTTGACCAAAATAATTAACCGGAACACTACGCCTCTCGACCATAACAATTAGCCGGAACACTACGCCTCTTGGCCAAAATTATTAACCGGAACACTACGCCTCTTGGCCAAAACAATTAGCTGGAACACGACGTCTCTTGGCCAAAATAATTAGCCGTAACACGACGCCTCTTGGCCAAAACAATTAGCCGGAACACGACGTCTCTTGGCCAAAATAATTAACCGGAACACTACGCCTCTTGGCCAAAATAATAATCCAGAACACTACACCTCTTGGCCAAAATAATAATCCGGAACACTACGCCTCTTGGCCAAAACAATTAGCCGGAACACGACGCCTTTTGGCCAAAATAATAATCCAGAACACTACACTTCTTGGCCAAAAAATTAGCCGGAACGCGACGCCTCTTGGCCAAAACAATTAGCCGGAACACTACGCCTCTTGGCCAAAAAATTAGCCGTAACACGACGCCTCTTGGCCAAAAAATTAGCCTGAACACTACGCCTCTTGGCCAAAAGTCCGAAGACAGGAAAGCTTCGCTTAATTTACTTAGCAGTTTAGGTCAAATTTAAATTAAATACGCATAACCATCACACACATAGATCCTGCCCCTAACTAGGACTCCCTGTATCTAGGGACCCAGGAACTACGAGGACCATGCTCCCACAACACACAGACAAGAAATAAATGATTGCGCTTTTTTTCTGTGCACAAAGATTTGTTTCGTCGCGGGAATCGAACCCGCAACCTCGGTGGTGAGATTGAGCCACTTGATTCTGAAGCCGAGAGGATTATTGAACTTATTATTTCCTGTCCAGGTGGATTATTTCCTGCTAATCCTGGAGGGTCGTGTGGAGGTGACCGTGGGTCGGGAGAACCTCGTGTTTGAAGCGGGACCCTTCACTTACTTCGGAGTACAGGCGCTCACGCAGAACGTCGGCGTCGGTGAGACTCTGTTCTGTTCTGTAAGATACAAAAAAAAAGAAAAGCGCTCTGACGCAATTTTTTTTTACTTTTCATGTATGGAAAAGTATTTATGAAATTTCTTAATAACTTTGGATTTGATTTGATGGGTCACTATGGAGGAAACATTCCTGGGGGAAATAGGGTCGATTAAGCCCACGTCATTAATTTATATACCGCTCCCCGGTTTCGGGGTAAAAAGTGATGTGGCTACTAAACCCTGAAAACTGGATTAAATCCTTTCACCAGTTTCCGAGTCTATATATAACAAACAAACAAACAGACCAAAATTGTTAAAACCGTTTTCTGTACCCCCTAAATAGTCGACCCCAGATGGTTTTTCAAAAATTTGTTTTATGTGAAGAATTGGTTCAGTATAATAATAGATTATTATCTATATAATACCTCTCTATATTGTGTGGCACTCGGAGACTGCCGCGGTAAAGCTATTGCATAGCATTCGGAGTGGGGGGTGTTAGGTTATTTTCGTTACGGAATTTCTGGATTCGGTCTCCACGCTCAAGGCCCGCGATAGAAGCTATGCAATAGCTTAAAAAACATTCATAGATTTAAGGCAGTTGATAACACATCGTCAAACTAACGTCACTCGTCATAAAACAATCTATTATTATTTTTGAATATGTGGTAATAAGTTATTTCTTTCCAGCGGAATCTCCTACGCCGTCCGCGATGGGTTCGCTTCAAAATATCAACATGGACGCTATGTTGCGACATACCTTCGTACCTGACTACTCGGTGCGAGCCATCACTTCTGTCTATTACCTCACTGTCAAACGGTAAACATGTGCTATTTTAACCGACCTCAAAACAAGTATCGGTGAACCATCGGGGAGACGGGTCTGAGCAGCCGCTCAACTGCCGTCTCTCTCTAGATCTATGTGCTCCATCTTAGGCCACATCATCGCTTCACATCAGGCGAGATAGTGGCCAAACATAGATCTATTAAGTGTAAAAAAAAAGTATACATTAAAAAAACCGTCTTCAATGTATCTTCGAAGTCCAAGGTCAAATATCGATGAAATGTATATGGGACCACTTCGTAGCTATACTGAACCAAACGCAGAATTTTCCAAATCGGTTCATAAATGACGGAGTTCTGAGGTAACAAACATTACAAAAATACAATCGTACAGAACACCTTCTCCTTTTTTGAAGTCGGTTAAAAGGAGGAAGTTCTCAATTAGACTGTTTTTTTATGTTTGTTACCTCAGAACTCTGTTATTTATAAAATGGTTTAAAAAAACATTTTTGCGTTGGGTTCAGTATAGCTACAGTGTGGTCTCATACATTTAATCGATATTCGACCTTGGACTTCGAAGATACATCATCATTAAAGTCGTTTTTTTGTTATAAAATGAATTAAATTATCTCTAATTATTATTAAAAAAAAACGGCAACGGCAAAGAGCCGTGGAAGAATGAAAGGGAGGCCTTTGCCCTTCAGAGGAACACTTTAGGCTCTAAATAATTATAAAATAGTAAAAAAATATATAATTTAAAATCATAAAACTGATTTTTGCAGCTCTCTCTACTTGGCAGCAAAACGCGCCACACTTATGGAAAAGGGTAATATCTCAAAGGGAGGCACAACTCAAGAATTTGACACAGAAGTCGACAAGGTAAGAACATGCTATACAATTATCTCACGTATTTAATGTCTTTTTGACTCAAAATCGAGTTATTAACGAGATTCCCACTGTCCCTATCTAGAATTCAGTCGATATCAATGTTTCTTTAGCAATAATCATAGGCCACATCATCGCTTCACATCAGGCGAGATAGTGGCCAAACATAGATCTATTAAGCGTAAAAAAATCAACGACTGATTATATTTTTCACTCCGGCTTCGCACTATTATTATTATCTATTCAAATTATTTATTTTCTTTATAAATTTAAGTTTTTTACAGTATTTATTTATTATTATATATAAGTATTTATTTCAAAGTCAAAGTCAAGTCAAAGTCAAATATCATTTTTTAAATAGGCACAAAAGTGCACTTTTAAAGGTCATAAACACATGATACAGATAAAAAATGTTAAAAATTGAAAACTTTGAAAAAAAGGTAAGTATGTTTACCCATTTCTTTCCTATACTCAAATTGAAGTGTGAGTGCTGAAAAGAAACGCGAAAACTGACTCTACCAGTGCACAGGAAATACGCCAGCTAGAGAAGATAGCACCAAGAAACTCTGCGGGGATGTCTTTTTTCAGCACAATTACGTATAAATTAGAATTAACAGAATGTAAAACAAGAAATGCGAGTGAGATGTCCCATAGTCATAGTATCAGTAACAGAAAAGTGTAAATAAAATATAAGTAGGTATGACAGTAGCAGTAGGAGTGACTAGATTATTATTAAGCTGGAAACCTTTCTTAATGTTTTATCTAAGTAACGGAAAAACCCGCATCGGAAAATAATATACATATGACGGACAAACATAACATATGTAACATATAATAAATATAATGAAACTTATTATGAAACGTTGCGCGATGTCAGGAAAAGGTTCCGAATCTGCATAAAACTAAAGTAATAAATAATAATATAGCCTTTTATTCCGAAACCAGACAATAAGACATACAATAATGGTAAAAAATAATAATCACAAAATGTCTCGAATTTCGGTGTGCCTCTTGGCCTCCTCTAACAATTTCCATTGTCGTCTGTCGCGAGGTACCCTCCCCCAGTTTGGACCTACTGTCAGCTTTATTTCGTCTTCCCAGCGGGTAGGCTGCCTTCCTCGATTTCTTTTCCCGTCCCTTGGGTACCATTCTGTCACTGCCTTGCTCCACTTGCCTTTAGTGTCTCGGTAATAAATACCTTAGTACTGATTTTTAGTCGGAACTTATGACCGTGACGTCACGAACAGTCAGATGTGAGACGAACACAAGATGAATTGTAAACAAATATATAAATATGTTTATTACTAGCTTTTCCCCGTGACTTTGTCCGCGTGAACGACATAGGATGCCCAAATTAGTATTTTACCAAGACCATCTTTGAAAGACCTCCCCAGTTTATGGGAGCGCGTGCTACGAAGAGGTCGTGCTGTATCTTCGTAGTCACTAAACCGATTTTGATGTAACATACCTTATAATCTAAGTTGGAAATGAAACTATCAAACTCTGAAAACCACATTAATATCTGTTCAGCAGTTTCCGAGTCTATAGATAACGAACATACAAACAAACAGACAACAATTCTAAAAACCATGGATTCGTGTTCAGTGCCCTCTATATAGTCGATTCCAGTTGGTTTTTCAAAAATATCTTCAATGTACAGAATTGGCTCAGTTCCATTTTTATAATAGTATAGATTCAGATATTGATATTTTTTCATAAATATTTTATCAAAATAGATCGCTAGGTATTATTGCTGTCATTATCAAAGTTCCTATTATTCCTCCGCTACACTTCTATCACTTGTTGGTATAAAATCGAAATGTTAACGAGATTCCCACTGTCCCTATAGAAAAAAGTGGCATACAAGAGTGGCTCGAGCGCTCTTATATATATTACTCCTTCCCTCTACTCCTATCACCTACTCTCCTCTACTCCTACCATCTTCTTCTACTCTTCTTTCAGAACCTCTGCTACTCGTGTGCTAACATACCAATATCGATGATATCGAAGAAACTGCTCGGGAAATCCAACAGCACAGCTTCTACTAAAGAGGGCGGTTTGACAAACACATCTTTTGTTAAGGTTTAACACATATAAGCTAAAACACATATAAGCCGGGCCGGGGGTGGACTGGGCCGGGGGTGGACTGGGCCGGGGGTGGACTGGGCCGGG
This sequence comes from Petrophora chlorosata, assembly GCA_951640565.1. Taxonomy (NCBI): domain Eukaryota; kingdom Metazoa; phylum Arthropoda; class Insecta; order Lepidoptera; family Geometridae; genus Petrophora; species Petrophora chlorosata. Next base: position 2,187,286 of record OX621218.1, read on the forward strand.
GGTGGACTGGGCCGGGCGCAGACCGGGCGACGTCAGACCAGGGACCGAAATAGTTCAAGTTCAAAAGTTCTTTATTTATTTTTGGCATCACAGACGCACTTATGAGCGTCAATTACAGGGTTCGGCACTCGAAGTGTTACTAACTTTACGTTGCTATAGCAACTAAACTGTTTACAGTATGGCGCCCATATTTTCACATTCCTTAGTCTATTGTATTGTTAATAAACTAACAAAAGCCTATTATTTTTCGTCGTTGTTAAAAAAAGTTTTGCAGATGGAAATCAAAGAAAACAGTGTCATATCTTTGTATTTGGCTGGAAAATCGCAGTCAGTCATCGTTAATGAGCTAGGACATTTACATTTGAACAAAATGTTTGTGTATCGGACCATCACGCGTTACAATGATACGGGTAGCATCAAAAAACGCCATGGAGGTGGACATCCAACAACAGCAACATCATCAGAAATGGTTTGAAAGGTAAAGGCTAGAATTGAACGAAATCCACGCGCAGTTAAATTGGCGAAAAGTCTTAATGTATCTGCCCGGAGCATAGGGCGCATATTGAAAAATAAACTTCAACTGAAGCCCTACAAATTACAAAAAGTGCAAGACCTAGCACTTGCACAAAAGGCAGTTCGTCTAGAAAGAGCTAAGAACATAAAGCACTTGCACGTTGGTGGCATGCTTGAAAATTACAGCATTTGTTGTATTAGTAACACTTCGAGTGCCGAACCCTGTATTACAATGCCTACCACCGTATCGGAAAAAGAACCACTACTCATAAGATACGGCTAGAAACTGAGGGGAACTTTTGTTACGGTATCGCTTATATGTAAATACCACACAAACGGTCACCCATCCAAGTTATGACCGCTCCGAACGTTGCGTAACCTAGAAGATCTGTTACAAACGGCTAGGCGAACTACGCTGCGAACGATATGTACTTTTTGCCAGCTTTTATTTAACTTGCAATGTTCGGGTCAAATCTTGCAAGTTGAGTCAGAACCACTTCCTCTTATCCTACGAAGTTGAAATTTGCATACTTGTCAAAGTCCGATGACAATGCAATATTATGATGACAGCTGATCTGATGATGGAGACGGAAGGTGGGCAATGGAATTACTTGACGGTTAATCGTAAACTACTAGTGTTTGGGCTCATTTTAATTTGCTCGCGGTTCCGATTACGAATTTGTTAAAAGCTTGTCTTCAATATTCTCAACAAAAATCTTATATTAAGCATCGGTATAAGTCCCTGCGTCAGACAGCGAAGCCCCGGCGGGGCCTCGGCTGAGGCCTTCTGTGACGTTTTACATATAAATTCAAACTATACAGCAGAGCCCACGCCGCACCCGACCCGCTTTCTTACAGAGTAGCTTAGTCATTATATTCTTCATCATCATCAGCCCATCACGTTCCCACTGCTGGGACACAGGCCTTCTCTTATAGAGAGCGAATGGGCCATAAACCACCACGCTGAACCAGTGCGGGTTGGTGGATGTCACATGTCCTTGACTTTTTGTGAAAAATGTTTTCCTTCCGTTTTAGAGCTAGTGTTAAATCCGTTCATAACTTAAGAAAGTCAGTGGTGCGGGGCCAGCGGTTTTCGAACTCGGGTGCATCGGATCGAAAGTCGCACGTGCTCCCACTGAGCCACTTGCTCAACTCGCCCGTATTCAAGTACAACCAGAGGAATTGAGAATAAGTTAGAATGGTGTTAAACACATTTTTGTGGGAAAACCACCATTCGCACACACGGTAACGAAACATATGCAAAGAATCAATGCACCTATTTCGTCACACTTGACAGCCTCTATGGTGTAGAGGTTGAGTAGCTTGGCTCAAATCTCAGATACCACTGAGGTTACTGGTTCCATTCCCGTGACGAGACAAATGTTTGAGCACAGAAAAAAAAGCGCTAGTATTTGTTTTGATTTCAATACGCCAGCACATAACAATAACAGCACCACCCAGAAATTTGTTTTGCAAAATCCTGCGCGGCGCTGCACTGCGCTCGTCACCCTGACACAATTAGCTGTTGAGTCTCATGTCCAGTAATTTCGCTGGCTACAATGCCCTCCAAACCGGAACACAGTAATGCTTGCGCACTACTGCTTGGCGGCTGAATAACTGGCAAAGCGGTGGTACCCACCCAGACGGCCTCTCGCATACGAGAAACCACCACCAGTAATATATATTTGCCTAACTAGTTTGAATAGTTATAAACGCCATTCATACATGTTAAAAATATACTTTATTGTAGGGCAATATGCATGGATTACTGAATCAGTTATGACACAGAAGTGTGGAATTCCGGCGGACATAAGTCTCGCTGTTGACATAAATACAATTAATCGCAGCGCGTCTACTCCGCAATTCTTTTTTTTTTTTACTCTTAGCAGGTCTATGTTTGGCGACTATCTCGCCTGATGTAAAGCGATGATGTGGCCTAAGATGGAGCACATAGATCTAGAGAGAGAGGTCAGTTGCGGCTGCTTAGACCCGTCTCACCGATGGTTCACCGAACATCATCCCGAAACACGAGTGGTCGTTTGACGGCATGGCTTTGTTCGGTGGGTGGTATTACAACCACTGCCGGAGCCTACCACGCCAAATTCTAACCTATTCTCCATTTCTCTGGGAACATCACGTGTCGCACTTGAAGTAAGGCATAGTCTCGTTATGTATAAAAGCTGAATTTCAGCCGTCTCCAAAGCTGAATTTCATAGAACTAATGCAAGTGACCGAACAGAAATATCCCTCGTCTGAAAAAATTGACGTCGAACTGTATACGAACCGAAGTAACTCCAACATAGGAAGTGTAATCCACCCCGATAAGGTACTTTTTAACCACTTTGTCGCTCTTTCTCACGGGTTATACACCCGGTCCTTTGGAAGGCTTGCGCGGGGACGTGAGTCCAACACGTAGAGGCCTCTTAGAGCATTTAATTTAGATATGTGATGGGCAACACTTATCGGGGACTGTCTCTAAGTGCATCATTAAGAAGATGCAATCAAAGACAGCCCCCGATAAGTGCGAGGACTATTATTGGAGATATGGAAATTACTTATGAATTGGCTATTGAGGTGAATTTTTAATTGATGAGAACTGGCCTATGATATGAGACTATTATGTCGCTCTTATTCACGGGTTATATACCCGGTCCTTTGGAAGGTTTGCGCGGGGACGTGAGTCCAACACGTAGAGGCCTGTTAGAGCATTTAATTTAGATATGTGATGGGCAACACTTATCGGGGACTGTCTCTAAGTGCATCATTAAGAAGATTCAATCAAAGACAGCCCCCGATAAGTGCGAGAACTATTATTGGAGATATTGAAATTACTTATGAATTGGCTATTGTGGTGAATTTTTAATTGATGAGAACTGGCCTATGATATGAGACTATTATGTCGCTCTTTCTCACGGGTTATATACCCGGTCCTTTGGAAGGCTTGCGCGGAGACGTGATTCCAACACGTAGAGGCCTGTTAGAGCATTTAATTTAGATATGTAATGGGCAACACTTATCGGGGACTGTCTCTAAGTGCAACATTAAGAAGATGCAATCAAAGACAGCCCCCGATAAGTGCGAGGACTTGGAGATATGGAAATTACTTATGATTGGGCTATTGATGTGAATTTTTAATAGATGTGAACCGGTCTATGAAATGAGACTCCGGCACCTGCCTTATTATTATTATTATTTCAGTCGTACACCGTACTACAATGTTCGACGTCCGAAACGTACAAAAGTGTCAAAGATAATGCAAAGCGTACAGAAGAGTCGAAGTCGAACGCTTGTGCCACAAATATGTGCCTAAACGAAGTCGACGCGAACACTTGCGACGAATGTGTTAAGAACAACTTTTGGGTTAACAAAGCGGTACTGAAAAAGAATTTTAACGTCAAAGGCAATGGTTAGATAATTTATATTGTTTTAAGTTATTATTAGTTGCCGGATATAAAGTATCCTTGTCCTTTGCCAGGATAAAACTGCTAGGTAGGGGTGTACACTTAAAAAACATATCGATATTTATATTCGATGTAAAACATCGGATCCCACGATCGATTTTTATCGATATATTTTCAATACCGAATACTTTCCATGAGTTTAATATTACCTTTTTCCAGTCGAACGCAGAAAGTTTGCGGTCCTTGATTTTGTAATGTGAATGTAGGATCAGAGACCAGAGTAACATAGCTATACTAATGTAATAGTAGTGATTATGTATGAGTGTTACTTGGCGACGGAGCAAAAAGAGTAAGAGTGAGTGAAAGTGAATAAAATGAACCCACAGAATCCACAGACTACATCGAGAGTGAACGGTAGATAGATAATTTAGCTGTTCACTCACAGATGTCACTACCTGTTACATAATGATGTTTATTTTAAATCATCAAGTAGTGTTAAAATTTACTCTTGTTTTTATTATAATTATTAATCTAAATTAGTTCATTTAATAGATTCGACAAAAAAACAAAGATTCGGTGTTCTATAAATAAATATATCGATATATCGAATATAATAAATATTTGTTATATTTCATCTCGGTTTATGTAAGTGTATTGAGATATTGAAAACCACTGTCCATGTATTTTTGCGTTATTCCTCTCCCTGCATGGTTGTCTGGAAGAGATCGCTTTTAGCGATAAGACCGCCAATTGTTACACTACAAATAAGCTTTTATTGTTAGTTCTTAAATTATCTGTGTGTTTCAATAAAGAGTTATTTCATTTTTTCATTTCATTTGTCAAAACATCGAATCAATCCGATATATCGTAGGGCAAACATCGAGTAAGTTCGATATATCGATGTTTAGTGAATATACCTAACTAGGACTTACGTAGTTTGTCGAATTAGTCGAGCTAGGTTTCGAGCATGTCCGATGCTCTTCATCAAGGGCAAGTTCACGCAAGTCCTAGCCGTTTTGTTAAATATTCATAATGAATCAAACTCACGAAAACTTTCATACTAAAAATAATTTGTTTGTAGATTCAGAACCCTGTAAGAAGAAGAAAGCTACATTCCACACAGACTCCTCCCTTCTCTCGTTCCATAACCTATCCTCGACTAGTCAAGTTCAAAACGAAATCGATTACAAATCGATTAATCGAGAACTCTGTCACAAAACGAACCGTGACTACGAAAGCGACCCTACGAAAAGCGAACGCGCCAATGAGTTTGAGAATCGAGATGTCAGTTTAATGAATCGAGGCCATAATTCGAAATATTTGAACTTCAATAAATATCGAGATATCGATTACTCGTTGCCGATGAAGAGTGATCGATTTTATTTAAAAAACGAAGGCGTTTCAAATTATACGCAAAGTCACGAGAATCGTTTTCGTAATGTTACAGAACTCGATAAAGATCTCGATTGTACACAACACGTTAAAAATCGAAATACAGACCAAAGCGTCAACCGGCAACGAATTGAATACGAATCTCAAATCGATTCTAACCATCCACAGCTCGATTTCCAACTCGATTACAAACCTTACATCGAAACAGATTCTTCTAATCAAGAACACAAATCGATTAACCAGGAAATCGATTCGATCGATCCTTCCGATTCATTCGATCGATATTTCGAGTTAGAAAGGGACACCATAGATTATGAAAAAGAGTTTAGAGAGGAAAGACTATCTGTAGAGAAGCGACGTTTGGAAACCGAACAAATTATGATGCTCCAACTGTCAAAGATTATAAAAATGTTGGAGAAGAAACAGCCTTGAATTTGTTGGTATTTTATATACCTATCTAAACTATTATAAAAATGAAACTAAGTCAATACTGTACATTAAAGATATTGTTGAAAAACCAACTGGGATTATCTTAGTGTAGGCCCGTTGTCCCCGTAGCCTTGTCCCCGCTACGCTGACAACAGGAGGTCATTAAATTTTCGTACCATTGTCCCCTTGTCGGAGATACAGCCACAAGGTTAGGTTATGTTAGAACTTTGACCACGCAGCGCGAGCCGAGCGAGCGAACCGAGCGTGCCGCGGCAGCGGCCGGCGAAGCGAAGTTTTCCCTTATAAAGCTTACTTTACTATATCAACGGTAACAGAGTAAGGGGACATCGGGACGTATTTTAAATATTTTATTAAAGTGTTTCCACTGGTGACAGTGGTCTACTGTCCCCGTTTAACGGGGACAGTAGACCTACATCGACTATTTAGAGGGTTACGGAACACGAATCTACAGATTTCAGATTTTTTGTGTGTATGTTATCTATAGACTCGGAAAGTGTTGAATGGATTTTCATGCGGTTTTCACGTTTTGGTAGCGTTAGTCCCAATTTAGATTACAGGGTGTGTTATATCAAAATCGTTTGGGTGAATACGAAGATACATCTTGATCTCTTCGTACGCGCTCCCATATACTGGGGAGGTCTTGCTAAGATGGTCTTGGAAAAGGCGACTGCGAGCTTCCTGTGTCGTCCAAGCGGATGAAGTCGCGGGGAAAAGCTAGTCTCGCAGGCGTATTGCTTACCATCAGGCGAACGACCTGATCGTCTCATCAATCAGTGACATAAAAGAAAAAACACATACAATTGATAATATTTTTCTTTTCAGTTATTGCAGTCTGTGGATGAAGACTTGAGCATTACAGGCGAGCATAAGACGCCATCGCGACAGGTGAGTTTCGACGTTAACACTTTGGCTGCCAATGTCGGCCATACCCGACATGGCCGACGTATGTGCTCTCAGTGCGTACATTTTAGTCGGCACAAGCCGATCTCGGCGAGAGCAATTTTACAAATGTCATGTAAAATACTAGGTTTCTCGTATGCAGGAGGCCGTCTGGGTAGGTACCACAGCTTTGCCAGTTATTCTGCCGTCAAGCTGTAGTGCGCGAGCATTACTGTGTTCCGGTTTGGAGGGCATTATAGCCAGCGAAATTACTGGGCATATGAGACTTAATATCTGATATCTCGGCGTGATGAGCGCATTGCAGTGCCACGCAGTGCTTTTTATGATAATAAAAGTTCTGGGTGGCACTGCAGTTGTTATGGGCAGGCGTGGCGCTTACCATCAGGCGAACGACTTGTTCGACTCATTAATTAGTTACATAAAAAAGGTATCACCGCCTTGCCCGTTATTCAGCCGCCAAGCAGTAGTGCGCAAGCATTACTGTGATCCGGTTTGTAGTATAAGATATAATAGTTTCAGGATGACGACCGCAGTGCAGTGCCGCGCAGAATTTTGCTCCAACTGTTACGGGCAGGCGTATTGCGTACCATTAGGCGAACGAACTGCTCGTCTCGTCATACAGCCATACAGATACATAAAAAACTAAACTTAACATATCTTCTATTTACAGGTGTCTCCAAACCCGATGCCGGCGTCTCCCGCGCGCGCGTTAGAACCACGCAATGGGCATGCGTACGCGCCGACATGTAGCGACGAGCAAGAACGACTGCTCAAATAACGTACAGCTTAGGACCGAATAACCGCTTAGGGCAGCTAGATACCGGTATAGTAGCAACTTTATTCCGTTTACAGATAACAGATAACAAAGTCAAAGTCAAATATCGTTTATTAAATAGGCACAAAAGTGCACTTTTAAAGGTCATAAACACATGATACAAATGAAATTCAATATATGTTAACTTATGGTAACATGACTTTGAAAAAAGGTAAGAATGTTTACCCATTTCTTTCCTATATCAAATTTAAGTCCTGGTGCAGAAAAGAAATGCGAAAACTGACTCTAACAACGATCATATATACATAGATTCAAGTCTTAACTAGAATCCTAGGAACTGGGATCTAAGAGGAACGTGGTCTCACAATACCCAGACATGAAAGAAAAGCTTGACTAGCAAAGGCCTAACGTATAGCTAATAACCCGTGTTCAGGGCAGTAGTACCGGAAAAATAGCACACATAACATAACTTTCCTCAGTACCGACTTCGGAAAATGTGTTAATTTTTATGCATTAGTGTCTAGCAAAAATCTAAGATTCTAATAAAAAGAAAAGATATATAAATGATATTGTCCCCGTAAGATATAAATGATAGAAGAAATGATTGCTTGAGATGACTCGGTAGCCCAGTGATTAAGGCGTCGAGACGGTATTCTGAAGACGCAGCTTTGAGTTCTGCCCGAGCAATATCGTTTCCTTCTAACAAACTTTTTAGTTACGTATGCAAAATATTTCGCCGCTGCCGGGGTTTAAACTTGGGACCTTTGTATCGTTTTTTTCTGTGTATTTAGAATCTTAGATGTTCCGAATATATAATGAAAATATGTTTTCCAAAAATCTACGGTAAGAAATAAAGATGATTATTTGATACCGGTTAATCTATACTGCATTCGGTCCTCGCTTTTGAAGTTGCAAGTCGAACAAATTTAAAAAGTATTAGAAAACCATATACAATAAAAACAGTACTTAAATAATTATTTATTATTAAATATATTTAACTAACCTTAGTTTATCCTAGTATTCTAAATAAGTACAATTTTTTATTGCTTAGTTCAATTTGGTTCCTAAATTTTTAGACTGATTTTTTTAATTGACTTATTTTTGTTAATACTTACCCCTTTGACCACCAAAGTCGGCTATACGCGACATAAAAATGCTGGAGCCGACTAAAACGTACTATACGTAGAGAGCTCTTTAACGTGTGTCATCTATAGCCGACTTTAGCGACCAAAAGGTTAAACACATTTATTATTTTAGGTTTAAATTTGTGTAGATTCTGTAGGCAATAAGCCCCCAGGATTAGTACGTTTTAAATCAATGATTTACGTAATCAAAAACAATAATGTTACATATTTTAATACGGAAAAAAATATAATGATTATCAAAATAATCTTTGAGATCTCATACACTTCTATCCAAAAATTGTATCGGCCGATCAAATTTAGTAAATGACCACCAAATCGAATTGGCGCACCTCACTCTTCCGTGCTCCAACTCGCTCTTACCCCTAGAGTGTATATAAATAGCGCGGAGCCAGAAGCTCGCGAAGGAGGTCCTGAATGAAGCGAGCCTACGAGGCCGAGTGAAGCGAAGGGAGGCGAGCAAAGCGAGCTGGCGACTTCCGCAGCGGAGCGAAGGTCAAGTAGGGGAAACATGAAGGGGTGACGAGCGAGACTTCTGGTGGAGCTTACTTTGGTGATCATTTAATATTTTTGGTGATCATTCACTATTTTTTTTTATGATTATATTTTTTTATTTGGTGATGGGTAAAAAATATCACCAAATAAAAAAATTTTTTTGCCAATATTAACTATTTTTGGCAATATAAAGTGATTTTCTGGCTGCAGTTACATTTTACTATATCTGGTGGTTAGTTAACATGAGCCTTTCAAAATATTTTGAATAGGGACACAGTAGTACGTATTAAGTATTCAAAGCCGTCTATATATAGTCGAAATAATTAAAGCCTAGCTGTGCCCGCGACTTCGTCTGCGTTTTTTTATAACCGGCTAAAGAACAAGTATACGATTTATCAAAAAAATCGAATTTAATTCTGGTGTATCTTCGAAGTCCAACGTCGAATATCGATGAAATGTGGGACCATGTTGAAGCTATACTGAACCCGACGCAAAGAATTTTCACAATCGGTTTATATATTTTTTTTTTTACACTTAATTGATCTATGTTTGGCTACTATCTCGCCTGATGTGAAGCGATGATGTGGCCTAAGATGGAGGACATAGATCTAGAGAGAGACGGCAGTTGAGTGGCTGCTCAGACCCGTCTCCCCGATGGTTCACCGAACATCATCCCGAAACACGACTAGGTCGCTTGACGGCATGGCTTTGTTCGGTGTGATGACGGAGTTCTGAGGTAACAAGAAGAAGGTGGAAATGATGGAAATGGGACTGCAGCAGCACACACAGCAGTGAAAGCTTAATCTGGAAAATAAATAAGTCCCGTGAAAGCTGTAAACGATATATATTGAATTATCTGTCAGTATATTTTTTCTAACAACTTAGGTTGCTTAGTTACAGACATAAGACTATGAAATTACATAGATACTTAATTAAACCTTCAATTTCAATCATTTATTGCGGTCCATAATGTTATCACATATGTAGTTCATAGTTCTTTTTTCAACAGGGCCCCCAATTCACTATGACAACTTGGCGAAATCACGTCGATTCCTTGCCTCGAAACCACGTCGATTCCTTCATTAATAAACGACATCTCTATGACGCATTCATATATTTATACATATGACGCGTCATAGAGAATACTAATTTCGCAGATGTCGTTTATTAATGAAGGAATCGACGTGATTTCGAAGCAAGGAATCGACGTGATTTCGAAGCAAGGAATCGCCAAGTTGTCATAGTGAATTAGGGCCCAGGGGCTTACTTTGAAAAAGTAATTACGATCTTCGTTCTGTCGGATGAAAGGGACAGCGCTATGCAACAGGCAGAGTGTCTCTTTTAGTCCGCACGAACGAACGAAAGCAACTCGGAGTCGGCCCCCAGTTCTCAATTAAATCTTCATTATAAACTGATTTGGAAAAATTTGCGTTGCGTTTTGTTCAGAATAGCTACAAGGTGGTCCCATATTGCATATTATTAATTATTGATTATCACATTATCAAAATTACAAATTTTACTACAGGAAAAAAATAATAATGTTCACTTGAAATACTTCTATTACATAGATTATTTAATTGTCAGTCCCTATGATATAAGTTTCATCGATATTCGACCTTGGACTTCGAAGATACATCAGAATTGAAGTCGTTTTTGTAACTAGCCGTGCCCCGCGTATAGGGGGTCTTGCTAAGATGGTCTTGTAATACTAAGGCTTTTTCCGATGGCCAGGCGAAGTCGCGGGCAAAAGCTCGTAAGTTAGTAATCAAAAATAAAAACTAACTACTAATCAAAAATGATTAGATATATATACTGATTTATTTTGATTTTGAATGTATAAGCGCATGCTAGGCGAAACACATTAACATTTTAAATAATCATAAAGAATAATGAGATTGCTTGGGCAGGGATCGGGCCCGCGTCTTCGGAATGCCGTACCGACGCTTTAACCACTGGGCCACCGAGCCAACTGCTCGAGGAACCAAATTCGCTCTATCCTCTTATCGTCTTACGGGGACGATTCTACGTCATCTGATGGCTTGAGTTGGCTCGGTGGCCCAGTAGTTATGGCGTCGGGAGGGTATTCCGAAGACGCAGGTTCGATCCCTGCCCGACAAATTTCGTTTTCCTTTATCCTGATTATTTAAAATAAATTGTTTTAGTTGAAGTAACTAAAAACATTGTCTTTGTTTTAAGTCATTAAAATCTGTATTTCTTGTGTCGAATAACTTCGTTTTAAAAATTTAGCTTTAAATGTAATAAATATGAAAATGAACAAAAATATGTAAATATTGTGATAAATGTAAACAAAATATGTATGATAGTGAGAATATGTATGAACATGCATGATATACATCAACGCTCTAAAACGGTGACGGAAAACATCGTTTTTGGACCTGCCGGTTTCGTCACGATTTTTCTTTCACCGTTTTTAGAGTAAGAGAAAAATAGCAATGGTACTTATTCATTAAATAGTCAAAAGGAGAAAGTAACTTCTCATAATAAATATACGTTTGGTTTTGCACAACTCGCAACTAATTTAAAGAGAACCCTAATAGGGAATATGCATGTATTTTTTTGGGTTCCGTACCCAAAGGGTAAAACGGGACCATATTACCAAGACTCCGTTGTCTGTCTGTCTGTCTGTACGTCAGTCACCAGGCTGTATTTCATGAACCGTGATAGTTAGACAGTTGAAATTTTCACAGATGATGTATTTCTGTTGCCGCTATAACAACACTAAAAAACAGAATAAGATAAATATTTAAGAAGGTCCCATACAACAAACGTGATATTTTTGCCGTTTTTATAGATAATGGTACGGAACCCTTCGTACGCGAGTCCGACTCGTACTTGGCCGGTTTTTATTTTATTTATTGAATGAATCGATACATTATTGAATACTATTAATATAAATGTTTCAAAATGATACAGCATAATTTGTCAAAAAAAATAATTGAATCAATTTAAATCAACATAAACGCGCCATTTGTGTGTGACGTCACAAACGTGGGGACCTAGGATCTCCTTATTGGTCCATCTATGCTACATGTGTGTGTCAATAATTTACCAATAGGGCGGGCTCTATGCCAAAAATTGACCAATAAGCAGCGAGGCGCGTGACGTCAGATAGTGGTTGCATGTACTCAAGCGTTTTGCGATTACGTTCCGTTTTCCAAAAATACGAAAAGTAACATTGAAATACAAAAAAATATTGAAATTGATAATAATAATTATATCACTACTAAATGTTTACAGGAGTCTATCATAAAAGTAATTTCCAGTTTTTTTGACAACACATGCATATTCCCTTGTGTTAATTTTGGACTTGCTTTTAAAATCCGTAGCGTTTTATTACTTTAAAGCATTTATTGCTGTTTCTTGATTAGAAGGTATGTGTTAAATGTTTTCTGTATCAATTCAAAGATTAATATTAAGTATGATTTATTAATTTATTCGAATACATTAATTTGTCTTAATTATAAAAATAAATATACGATTACATATGTTGTTTTATTTAATAGTTGTTCCCCGAATTTTCTGTGATAAAAATTATCCTGTCCTTTTCCAGGACCCTTCATACCAAATTGCATCAAAAACCGTGTAGTTTTTGCGTGGTTGAGTAATGAACATTCATTCTCAAACTTTTGTAGGTTTTTTAACCGAATAGCATGTCGTTCGCCTGATGGTAAGCGCCACGGCTGCCTTTAAAAATTGCAGTGCCACCCAGAACACCATAAAAAATTATCCGGGATGATGAGCGCAATGCCTGGCTATGACTGCATAGCACAGCATTGCGCTCATCACGCACATCAGATATTAAGCCTCATAGCCTAGGTTCGAATCCCGACTCGGCCCTGCACCAATGACTTATAGTTAAGCGTAGATTTTGCACGCTCGCTCTAAAACGGTGAAGGAAAACATCGTGATGAAACCCGCTTACGCGCTTTGGAGTGGTAGGCTCTGGCTGTGGTTGTAATACCACCCACCGAACAAAGCCATACCGTCAAGAGACCTAGTCGTGTTTCGGGATGAACTTCGGTGAACCATCGGGGAGACGGGTCTGAGCAGCCGCTCACCTGCCGTCTCTCTCTAGATCTATGTGCTCCATCTTAGGCCACATCATCGCTTTACATATGCCCAGTTATTTCGCTGGCTACATTTCTAATGTTACTAGAATAAATAAAAACAACATTATTTACAATAGAAAATTTATTAAAGAACTACATAATTAGTTAACTCTATAACAAACATTTTTCTGTCACGACGGTGGACAACAGGAGAATTCCACTTTATAAAAGACGAAGTTACGACAACAGGGCCCCAATTCACTATGACAACTTGGCGAAATCACGTCGATTCCTTGCTTCGAAATCACGTCGATTCCTTCATTAATAAACGACATCTCTAAGACGCATTCATATATTCATATATATGACGCGTCATAAATACAAATTTCGCAGATGTCGTTTTAATAAACGACATCTGCGAAATTTGTCATCCCGCGTTTGTCGTTTGTGTTTGTTTGTCGCCGATACCTTCATTAATATGAAGGAATCGCCAAGTTGTCATAGTGAATTAGGGCCCAGGATGACGTTAATTCACAACTTCTTGAACTTAATTACTTAAAAGGAGAAGCAATTAGACAAGCTATTGACCATATTAAAGGTCTATAGATAGCCCAAACGCTTTCGCCCCTTAAAAAAGAAAATCAACAATTTACAATCAATAGTAACTTCTCGCTTCAACGTAATTGTTTAATGATTACAATTATAGATATATCGCTATATACACGATCGCAATGCAATCGAACGGGTGAGGATCAGTGGGAGAACGTGCTACTGTCGATCCGACGCACCCGAGTTCGAATCCCGCTGGCCCCGCACCACTGACTTCTTAAGTTATGTGCGGATTTAACACTCGCTCTAAAAACGGAAAAAGCTCTTAGGATGAAAACATTGTGAAAACCGGCATATCCAAGAATTTCTTACAAAAATTCAAGGACATGTGACATCCACCAACCCGCACTGGGCCAGCGTGGTGGATTATCGCCCACTCTCTATGAGAGAAGGCCCTTGTCAGGCTGGAACGTGAGGGGCTGATGATGAATAATCGCAAGCGCTAGTTTGTCGATCTAAAGTTCGTGAATATCATTCAGATGTCAAATTCTAATCGATAGATGTTGTACCAGTCCTAGCGCACTCCGCACTGTAGGTACGGAGCTACAAGTATATAGCCGGACACCGACGGCGGGTCGCGCGTCGTTACACGTGCCGCGTCAGAAGAGATAAGAGCGGCGCGATAGAAAGAGACGCGCTCTGTAGGTTAATATGACTGATAGGTATGCAGCGCTACGCGAGCTGAATTGAATTTTATTGCGTCATAACAAGAGTCGCTATTTGTTTAAATTTCTTTGCGGAGTGATGCTTCTGTCCCTGAGTATTCTGTGGTTATAGTTAGAGAACGAGCCCCGGTCTGCCATCAATCGAAAATCGTCCTCGATTAATCGATAAAAATATTGCTATGGTTGATTGATTGTAAACATTGATCAAGGTTGATCTATTTTTTTACAGGCCGCATTGATCATCCTGAGCTATTACGGCGTTGATTAAAGCATCGTTGCAACATATTGAGAAGCTGTCGCGCCGTTCAGCAAAACCGCTAGCCAGTTTGTTAAACAGCGGATTGAGCAACCGATATAAGTAAAAATAAAAACACATGTAATGTGTAAGATTGTGTAGATTTTATAATAAAGACCCGACTTCAATTCTGATTTTCCAAGTGCAAGGTCGAATGTCGACGAAATTCATATGAGCTAGCTATACTGAACCCAACGCACAATAAATTTCCAAATATCGTCCCCTTCATGCAAAAACCAAAAGTGCGCATTTCAGCATTAGTATGTAGATCTTGGATCTTGAAGAGGAGTTTCTAATGGTATTCTAAACTCATTTTTGTTAAAAAGCGCACTTAGTTGGTTTTTGCAGTATGGGGACGATATGTTCATTAATGACGGAGTTCTGAGGTAATAAACATTAAACAATATAGTCGGATTCTGAACCTCTTATTTTGAAGTCCGCTTATAAAGGATTACAACATTAAACCTGGGTTGAACAACTTCCTGGTTCTGGTTGATCGCGCTTGCGATTTGTCCGGCGATTTCGTCCTAAGCGATCGCCTTAGAGACTGTTTAATCGCCGAAGAATCACTATCTTCCGTCTCTTTCGTTACAGACTTTGTCTCTGGCAAATTTTTCGTCGTAATTTCTTGTTTTTTCGTTGACAATTTTTTCGGAGACGCAGCCGGAGTGGAGTCATCTCGAGGGCGGTTGGCGGAGAAATGACGGGTGATATCCGAGTAACGCGGGGAGCGATGCGAGCGGGGGGGCTGTAGGGGGGAGCGGGGGGGTAGTAGGGGGGAGCGCGGAGGTTCTATTGGGGTGCTGGAGTGGGGGAGAGAGGATCGAAGCACACGTGGTAACGACGGCATGGCTGAAAGAAAATTAAATATCTATACTAAAATATTACAAACAGGCTATGTCACAATTTTTAATTTTATTTTTACATGGACTTTTTGGGAAGTGGAAACTGATTCAGTTCGATTTTGTTTTATTTTCCAAACAAGTGTTATTTCGAGTGATCATGTGTAATATCGGTGGAATATTAACCATTATGTGTTC
Source organism: Petrophora chlorosata (assembly GCA_951640565.1). Classification (NCBI taxonomy): domain Eukaryota; kingdom Metazoa; phylum Arthropoda; class Insecta; order Lepidoptera; family Geometridae; genus Petrophora; species Petrophora chlorosata. The sequence goes on from OX621218.1 coordinate 2,203,033, forward strand.
GTTAACGTGCACGAGTGTAGGCAAATGAAACAAAATAGGGAAAACATTGCTTTTTATGTTCACCCAAAGAGTCCATGGAAAGCTTGAATAAAGTTCCACCACTTTATTGAAGCACTAGGAGAGGGTCCGGCTTGTTGCTGTTGACCCTCATTCTCAACAAAAGTATAATAAATGGAATATTAAACTATCAAATAAAAACTACGTAACGAAAATAAAAACAGCGCTTTTAGATTTTTGAAAAAAGGCAGAGGTACGAAGAAAAAAATTCAACAACATGGTTTTTTTATGGAACTGAGTAATGAGACGAGCAAATCGTTCACCTGTTGGTAAGCGCCACGCCTGCCCATAACAATAGGGGATCGGACAACTTTACAGAAAGTGTTTTATATTAACTACAATTAATATGTATAGCCATGAAAAGTACTATTTTAATTAAATAACGATCTAAAAGTACCTAAAACTATGTTTAAATATTATGTTTCATATGTTGTCGCGCAAATGGTCACCTCAAAACTTGTGACGTCATATGTAGGTAGAAAACGACAAAGTCTTCGAAATAAAACTTGCAAAGAGATTTAAATACGTTTTGTTAAGTTTGGGGACGATATTGTAGTAATGGAACGAAAAAAATAACAATACATTTTATGAAAAGCAAAAACGTAAAATAAACACAAGCTTGACTCACGGCATTTGCCTACAAATGACGTCATGCGCTGTGATTGTTGTTTCGTTCGAGATGAAGAACAGATTAAAAATGTCAGAATTATTAGATTTTATGGATTGATTTAAAAATATAAATCATTATTATTTCACAAAAATATAAATTGAATAATCTTTCTGGTTCGACGAACATTCGTTCTAACTACATTTTAGATTTTTTCTCGATTACTGTCCGATCCCCTATTGTATAATGGAAGACACTGGAAACTCACGACACAGGTAATCCTAGAGTGGGTTCCAGGGATCATCAATGTTGTTATTACATATATTCACTGTTCTATCTCCGATGTATCCAAACTGGGTTTTGACAGAATAAAAAATTTTTTTTTAAATTTTTTTTTAGAAATGACGCCCAACGATCACTTACATAGATCCATAGATCCTGCCCCTAACTAGGACTCCCTGTATCTAGGGAACCAGGAACTACGAGGACCATGGTCCCACAACACGCAGACACGTGACAAATGCTTGCGCTTTTTTCTGTGCACAAACATTTGTCCCGTCGCGGGAATCGAACCAGCAACCTCAGTGGTGTATGAGATTTGAGCCAACCTGCCCAACCACTACACCACAGAGGCTGTCATTATTATTGTTTTTGTTTGTGATGTCTGGAATAAATATTCTTTCTTTTTTTTTTTCTTTACCTTTCCTCGTGTTGTCGTGTTTGTGCCTCTTCGGCGGGGGCTCCGGCTCGGTGCTAGGGCTGCGCGAGATGCCGGGGCGGCGCGACAGGGCTCCGCGGGTCGGCTTCCCGAATATAGAGTTGCGGCGCGCGCCGAGCTTGTGGGACTTCAGCTCTCCTGCGAAACAGAACAATATGTCACATACAGACATTTTGGAAATATTAACCTTTTGACCGCCAAGGTCAACTATAGACGACATACGAAATAGTGCTCTCTACGACAATGTCGGGTATAGACGACATACGAAATAGTGGCATCTACGGTCATGTCGGCTATAGACGTATTTGGAGTAGTGATTTCTACTACAATGTCGGCTATAGACGACATGCAAATTGGTAGTATATACAGCAATGTCGGCTTTAGACGACATACGAAGTAGAGCTCTCTACAACAACGACGGCTTTAGACGACGTCGGCTTTAGACGACGTCGGCTTTAGACGACATACGAAACAGTGCTCTCTACGACAATGTCGACTATAGACGACATACGAAATAGTGGCCTCTACGCACATGTCGGCTATAGACGTAATTGTAGTAGTGTTTTCTACTACAATGTCGGCTATAGGCGACATGTAAATTGGTAGTATCTACAGCAATATCGGCTTTAGACGACATATAAATTGAAGGTATCTACATCAATGTCGGCTATAGACGACATACGAATAGGAGCTCTCTACGACAACGTCAGCGATAGACGACATACGACATCTCACTCGCACTTCTTGTTTGACATTCTGTTAATTCTAATTGATACGTAATTGTTCATTTAATTTTCGAGACATTTTAAAAGAGCTGATGAAAATCAGACATCCCCGCAGAGTTTCTTGGTGCTATCTTCTCTAGCGGGCGTATTTCCTGTGCACTGGTAGAGTCAGTTTTCGCATTTCTTTTCAGCACTCAGACTTCAATTTGAGTATAGGAAAGAAATGGGTAAACATACTTACCTCTTTTCAAAGTCATGTTAACATAAGTTACAATTTTTAATTTTATTTGTATCATGTGTTTATGACCTTTGAAAGTGCATTTTTGTGTCTATTTAATAAATGATATTTGACTTTGACTTTAGTTTATTAAATGTAATGTTACATTTTTGTATGTATGTTAGTATGTAAGGTATATATTCTATCATTATCATCATCATTACGTTCCCACTGCTGGGACACGGGCCTTCTCTCATAGAGAGAGTACAGGCCATAATCCGCAACGCTGGCCCAGTGCGGGTGGATGTCACATGTCCTTACATTTTTGAGATTAATTCTTCAACACGCCGGTTTCCCCACGATGTTTTCCTTCACCGTTTCTAGAGCGTATCAAATCCGCACATAACTTAAGAAAGTCAGTGGTGCGGGGCCAGCGGGATTCGAACTCGGGTGCGTCGGATCGAAAGCCACACATGCTACTGAGCCACACTCGCTCTCCAAACGCACTTCATTTTCATTCATTATCTTTAATATTGAATTGATCCTCATCTTTATATGATTTAATTAACATTCGTCACCACAGGCGCAGGCAGCACAAGATGCAAACCCCGTCAGAGAAACGTGCAGCAAGGCAAGCAGACAGTAATTAACCAGCTTAATATGGAATGGGCTACCGCCCGAGGTTTTTCCGCAGAGCTATAACATGGGGTACTTTAAAAGAAGGGTGAAAAGGGTCCTTAAAGGTAGGCAACGCACCAGTAATGCCCCGAGTGTTGCAGGTGTCCATAGGCGACGGTAACCGCTTACCATCCAGGCGGGCCGTCTGCTTGTTTGCCTATTAGTCATATAAAAAAAAAAGACGCGTGGCACTCGGAGACTGCCGCGGTAAAGCTATTGCATAGCATTCGTAGTGGGGGGTGTTAGGTTATTTTCGTTACGGAATTTCTGGATTCAGTCTCCTCGCTCAAGGCCCGCGATAGAAGCTATGCAATAGCTTAAAAAAAGCTTACACTGGAGGGTAAAGCCTGCTATACCAGTACCGACGAAAATAGAAGAAAATAGAACAATACTGCCTGAAATAAAGAGTTTAATAGTACCGGTGGCAGCGGCGGCGCGCAGCCTGGCGACGTCCGCGGGCGGTAGTGCGAGCGTCCCGAGCGAGGGGAGGATGTACCGCAGGTAGCGGTTGCGTAAGGAATGCCATGTTCGGTCTGTGGACAGAAAAACAACATTGTAGCTCATTAGCGCATGCTAGGTAAGTACTAAGCAGAGTATTGTAGCCAGCGAAATTACTGGGCATTATGAGACTCAACAGCTAATTGTCTCAGGGTGCCGAGCGCAGTGCAGCGTCGCGCAGGATTTTGCAAGACGAAGTTCTGGGTGGTGCTGTTATTGTTATGGGCTGGCGTATTGCTTACCATCAGGCAAACGACCAGCTCGTCTCGTCATTCAGTTACTAAAAAAATATTGATAATTATGTAATTTAAATTATTTTTTTATCCCATGTATATTAATGACATGATAAAATATTGTAATTAAGACTTGCCTAGAATAACAAACTTTGTATTATCACTACATAGTATAAAACAAAGTCGCTTTCTCTGTCCCTATATCCCTATGTATGCTTACATCTTTAAAACTACGCAACGGATTTTGATGCGGTTTTTTAATAGATAGAGTGATTGGAGAGGAAGGTTTATATGTATAATAACCGTGCGAAGCCGGGGCGGGTCGCTAGTGGTAAATAAATTATTATATTTTATTCTAATCTGCCGGCTTACCACCACCTCTTAAACCAGTATTATTTTAAGCTTACTTCTGTTTCCCGTACCACGAAGTCGTAAAACAAGCTTATTTTGATATTGTATTGTTGAGAAGTTTTGGTGACGTCATCGTAAATCATTCATTCAGGTGTTTTTTGACAGCTGACACTTCGCAGGAACAAAAACATTATTGTTTTATGAAATGAAATGTTTGTTGTTACTAGATTGTAGGTTTTATGGGTGTTACAAATTTGTTAATATGTTTCTGTCCAATCAACCCAATTCTGGATGTGCAACATTATTATTTATTAAACTATATTATATTATTTAAACTATATTATATTATTTAACATGCAGTCGATGATTAAATTCCTTATTTATTAGTATTTCAATGTCAAAACTCAAAATAATTAATACAATCGAAATGTCAGTTTTAAAAACAAGAAATTGTTACATTAAATTTTAGTCACAAAACAATACTATGCATAATTTATTAAGCAGTTACAATCGATTTAAAAATAAACTTATAGAATTATAGTTTTTATTGTGTAACCAATTTAACAATTCCTTTTTGAATGGCTTAATATTGAGCTCTTTGATGTGCTTTGGAAGGGCATTAAAAACTAATGAAGCTCATGGTACGAATCAGAGTAATATGATTGTAAGCTTGAAATAAAACGTTCCTGTAGCATGATTGTCTGGTAAAAGTTGGTGGTAACGGATAAAGGTCATCACAACTTACTGGTCCCCGTTAACACAAGGTACTGGTGTTGCAGCTCCTGCCATATCCTGTTCCCGTTGACACAGCGCGCGCGGCCTCCCACGGACACCCACGCCACTATGGCATGGTCCTCCAGGTTTGAGTACTCGCGGGCTGATGATATGCAAGGCCTGCGGAGAACGCCTCGGCATCATGGACCGGAATAACGATTACAAGAATGTGACATTCCTGTTCAAAGCCCAAAGGGATTCAGTTTGATATAGGAGCTTTCATACATATCTTGGCAGAACCACAGAATACTAAGGGACAGAAGCATCACTCCGCAAAGAAATTCAAACAAATAGCGACTCTTGCAACGAACCAATAAAGTTCAATTCAGCTCGCGTAGCGCTGCATACCTGCGAGTCATATTAACCTACAGAGCGGCTCTCTTTCTATCGCATAGCTCTTATCTCTTCTGACGCGGCACGTGTAACGACGCGCGACCCGCCGTCGGTGTCCGGCTATGTACTTGTAGCTTCGTACCTACAGTGCGGAGTGCGCTAAGCCTGGCAGAACCAACATCTGAGGCTGAAATATTGCTATTCGAGATGTTTAGGCATCAATGAACCTCTGTAATTTGTAAGTTGTGTTAAATTTTGTTTACGTAATGATGGGGCTATTGTTGTGGGCTGGCATATTGCTTACCATCAGGCAAACGACCAGCTCGTCTCGTCATTCAGTTACATAAAAATATAATTTATAAGCTGTAACGAGGCGGCTACTGTACCTTGAAGATATTTATGAAAAGCAACAGAACCCAAAAATACAGATTTTAATATTTTTGCCTGTCTATCTGTCCGGAATAAACTCAGAAACTAAGCCACGAATTGAAATGCAGTTTTTAAATATGTTCTATGGAGTCCGGCGCTACACATAGGCTTTGTTTCATCAAAATCGGTCCACGAATTTTGAAGTTATGACGCAATTTAAAGTCAAAGTCAAATATCATTTATTAAATAGGCACAAAAGCGCACTTTTAAAGGTCATAAACACATGATACAAATAAAATATGTAAGTATGTTTTTTTTACAAAATATATGCCTACGTTTGACTACCATCTCGCCTGATGTTAAGCGACGATGTGTCCGAAGATGGATCACGTAGATCTAGAAGATACCTATTTACTCTGGCCTTGAAGATACCCAGATTGTAGTTATCAGGAAACAGAGAAGACGGCAATGAGTTCCATTCCTTAGCAGTACGCACAATAAACGTGGAACCAAAACGCTTTTTACGAATTGAACATACCGGACCCTCAGTGCAGAAGGCTCAGTTTAAACTGGTTGTTGCTTACCTTGAGAACACATTACGCGTACGAAGTCGCAGGCTTAGCTAGTCTTTCATAATAGCAATAGGGGACCGGACAACTTTTCAGAAAATGTTTTAAATTAACTACAATGAATATATATAGCCATGAAAAATACTATTTTAATTAAATAACGCTCTAAAACTACCTAAAACTATGTTTAAATATTATGTTTCATATGTTGTCGCGCAAATGGTCACCTCAAAACTTGTGACGTCATATGTAGGTAGAAAATGACAAACTCTTCGAAATAAAACTTGCAAAGAGATTTAAATACGTTTTGTAAAGTTTGGGGACTATATTGTAGTGATGGAATTAAAAAAATTAGCAAGTTTACATTTTATGAAAAGCAAAAACGTAAAATAAACACAAGCTTGACTCACGGCATTTGCCTACAAGCTTGACTCACGGCATTTGCCTACAAATGACGTCATGCGCTGTGATTGTTGTTTCGTTTGAGATGAAGAACAGATTAAAAATGTCAGAATTATTAGATTTTATTTATTGATTTAAAAATATAAATCATTATTATTTCACACAAATATTGATCGAATGATCTTTCTGGTTCGACGAACATTCATTCTAACTACATTTTAGATTTTTTCTCAATTACTGTCCGATCCCCTATTAGCAACTGTAGGCAAAAATTCACTGAAGCAGCAGGTACTTACTGTTTTGAAATGCTATGTTTCCTTCTGATTGTTGTTGCCAGCGACTTGATTTCTTCAATATTAGGCTTTTTGAAATTTTTTCCAAATGCTTCGCCTTCGCTACCACTGCTTAGTTCTAGGGTATCCGTTGTGATATTTTTGGATTTATTATCTGTATTTTGACTTTTTTTACTGGCCTTCTTATCTTTGAGATTTTCTTTGATTGAGCTCGTATGATATGTTTTTTCGTTGACTATTTCTCCTCTCTTATTTTCTTTCTTTTTAAGATCTTGACGATCAGTTTTGGAATTCGTGGCATCTCTTTTTCTATTATTTATATTATGATTTGTTTTTTTTACTTCTTTAGTTTGTTCTGAAGTTTCTGTTTCTGGATCATTTTCACTCGAGTCTTCTAGTTTGTTTTCATGTCGTTTATTTTCTTTATTTTGACCTCGTGCGTTTTTTGTTTTTGATGACCTAGAATCCTCTATTTCATTTGAGTTGATGAGTTTTCTGTCAGATTTGCTACTGATATTATTTTGGCGTTTTTTGTTTATTTCTTTTGATGGCCTAGAATCTCCTACTTCTGAATCATCACTTGAATCTGTTTGCTTTTTATTTTCATGACGTTTACTAATTTCTTTTTTTTGATGTCTTAAAGTTCTACTATCAGTATCTTTTCCTGTAGGGTGTTCAGTTTCTGAATCTGTTTTTTTGTAAGTTGTACGTTTTGTGTTTTCTCGTCTTCTGCTTACTTCTGTAGATGGTTTAGTAGTTTCTACTTCTGAATCATCTTCATTTGAGGTTTTTTGATTTTTATTTTCTTTGTTTTGACTTCTTGTGTTTTTTATTTTCACTTCATTGGAAGGTCTAGAATCTTCTACCTCTGAACCACTTGAGTCAGTGAGTTTTACGTATTTTTTATTGCTGTTTACTTTGTTCTGACCTCTTCTATTAGAAACATGTCTTTTAAGACCTTCTGCTTCTGAATCAGAGTTATGTGAACTCGTAATATCTATGGTTTTAGTATTATTTACTTTGTTTTGGCCTCTTGTGTTTATTTTCCTTGATGGCTTAGAAGTATCTACTTCCGAATCGACTTCACTTGAGTCACTAACATTTTTGTTTTTACTTCTACTATTATATTTTTTGTTAAGAACTCTTCTATTCATTTCATTTGCTGATTTTAAATCTGCATCTGAATCATCATCACTTAATTTTGTAAGATCAAGGGTATTCAAATTTGATCGTTTCGTTTTTATATTCGCGTCGCCTTTTCTGTGCGATTTTGTTACCGATTTATCAGATCTAATAACATCTTTTTTAGCATATTGATCTGTGTTTCCTTCGTCAGTATCAGAGTGTGTAGAATTTCCCGCTAAATATTGTTTCCTTGATTCTAATTTTCTCATACGGTACCGCTTTGGTAACAAATCTCTCTCTGAGACAGATTTTAAACCTAGCTGCGAAGCAAAATCTTTCAAACTCATCTCATCCTGGCTATCTCTTCGCAACATTCTGGCAATCTTTGGACATCGTTCAACATTGACCAGAGGATTAATTTTGAAAAAGAAGTGCTTCTTATAGGCGTCATCTTGATCAAACTTAAGTAAGTCAAAATTAGGGACCTTGTTCTTTAGATAGTTACGTAGCACTTCTACGTCTGATTCATCTATGATGAGCTCTTTGCATTGATCTTGCCTAATAGGTGTTTTTGGTACTTTTGAAGTATCTGGTCTTGAATTGAGCGCTGACAATGGCATATGTTGCTCGTCTGAACTAGTTACAGATATTTGTGTTACTGCCTTCTGTATTTCATGACTATTCCTTAATTTCCTCTTAATTTGTACTGGTGAAGCTTGCTTTTTATTTGACCTTTGTAACGAAGCATCGCTAGAACCGGTGCTTTCTCGTGGTCTTTTTCTTGAAGCTTGCTTCGATTTTGACATCAACTGCTCCATATTCTTTGAAGTACTGCCTCTTTTAATTTGCTTGTCTTTAGGTAACACAACCCAAACATCCGAATCACTGCTCTTGCTTCTTCTACGTTTGTAGAGATTGTATTTCTTTAAATCAACTTTGTCTAATTTCAGTCTGGGTACTCTTTTCTTTGTTGAATTTTCATCAGAACTTACGGCTATAGCTGCCTTGTTACTTGTTATTTGTTTTTTAGGAGTTTTTGAATGTACAGTACTTGTGTGTACTGTTGCACTTGTAGTAATCTGAATAGGTACATTATCCTCAGTGCTTGTAGTTTTCCTTTGTCGCTGTTTCTGTAACGTTTTATCATTCAACAAACCGGGGAATGTTAAGGTCTGAGATGTCTGGATGCCAGCATCCATTCTCGGCACACATTGAGTGGCTGCGCTGACTTTTGGAAGCACTTGTAAACTTGTTTTGTTTGGACGGCACCTGCAAATAAGTAAAATAATTTAAAAAGCCTTATAACTGGGTGTCTTCAGAACTCCGACAGATCTTTATTTGGACACGACGCTTACTGCGACAAAATATAGTACGACCGAACATAATTCGATAGAAAGTACTTCGACGACACAAACATAACATGACATCAGGTTTTTTTTTTTTTACGCCTTATAGATCTATGTTTGGCCACTATCTCGCCTGATGAGAAGCGATGATGTGGCCTAAGATGGAGCACATAGATCTAGAGAGAGACGGCAGTTGAGCGGCTGCTCAGACCCGTCTCCCCGATGGTTCACCGAACATCATCCCGAAACACGACTAGGTCGCTTGACGGCATGGCTTTGTTCGGTGGGTGGTATTACAACCACGGCCAGAGCCTACAACTCCAAAGCGCGTAAGCGGGTTTCATCACGATGTTTTCCTCCACCGTTTTAGAGCGAGCGTGCAAAATCTGCACTTAACTATAAGTCATTGGTGCAGGGCCGAGTCGGGATTCGAACCCAGGTGCGTCGGATCGAAAGGCGCACGAGGTCCCGCTGAGCCACACTCGCTCTAAAAAAACCTAAACAGGGTATCATCTGGCTTTGGTAGGATTACTTATCAGTTAGTATTTACTATATTGATTTTATGTGCAGAGCTACATCAATGACACACATCCTGGTCGCCCTTTGTCAGGGGAGGTCTCCGTACTGTGAATGATTGTGTGTCTCGTACGTATAAGGTAACTTTTGATGTAGGTCTTGCATGTAAACAACCAAATATATAATTATAATAACTGTGTACGTCTCCTCGCTAAAAATCAAAATGTAATCCTGCCATATATTTATAAGCATTTTGAAAATATTTTTTTTTATATATATTTTTTTATTAAACATTAATTTAACTTTCTGGCGCTTCGCCGGCCGCTGCCGCGGCACGCTTGCTTCGCTCGCTCGGCTCACGAGATGTGTGGTCACTGCTCTAACACGAACTAACCTAGTTTTGGAGGCCGTTTGTGTCGTCAAACTTCATTTTTTCGAAGTGTCGTGGCGAAATAAAAAAAACTGTTGAAGTTCAGATGGACACCGCTTATGTCTTTCTAAAACTTTGGATCATGAAAAATGGGCTTACGTTTGACAACTCACCTGAACTTATAACAACTTACAATGACAAATACTAGAGTATGATTTATTTGTTGTTTCGAGTTCTCGATATTTCGGCACTGTTACAAGCACGAAGATACTCAAGTTTTTGCGGGTGGATTGTTGATGTTATAACGGGCAGAAATATCTATCTACCCGCTTCCTCACTCAAAAAATAAATCAAATTCTAGTGTCATTGAGCATGTTAGTTTAAAATGATTAATGTTTTACTGTTAATAATATGGTAGTGAAATTACTAATAGTACTATTTATGAATCATTTTTAAGAAACGAAGTGATTCGCTTCTTGTTTTATTTCAAATAATTATCATACCTAATTGTTTTTTAAATGTATGGAATATTATCAAACAATACATATAAGTGTGATACAATGAACAACAGAGCGAGTGTGGAGAGCGGAACATGCGACTTTCGATCCGACGCACCCGAGTTCGAATCCCGCTGGCCCCGCACAACTGATTTTCTTAAGTTATGTGCGGATCTAACACTCGCTCTAAAAACGGTGAAGTAAAACATCGTGAGGAAACCGGCTTATCCGAGAATTTATCACAAAAAATTAAGGACATGTGTCATCCACGAACCCGCACTGGGCCAGTGTAGTGGATTATAGCCCATACTCTCTCTATGAGAGAAGGCCCGTGTCCCACCAGTGGGGACGTGATGGGCTGCTGATGAATAAACAACAAAGGCCTAAAAAGTTATATATCGTTTTGGTTTTGACTAAAAATGTAATAATATATCGGTCCGCTTCTACTCATATTGCGCCCAAAATTGGGTATAATACGCGCCACAAAAGATGAGACTTGACAAACCACGTGGTTTGACTTGCGCAGTAGACGATTTATAGGTATCTTTAGCGGTATGAGGTCTGAGGCGGGAAGGGATCGGGGACCAACAGGGCAGCGGAAAGGGCGCGGGAGGTGCAAGTACGGCACTGCGCATGCGTGTCAGTCCTCCTCACCCCGTGGACGCACCGCTTGACTCCGCGGTACAATCGAGTGCAACTTGTGTTTATAAATTTCTACTTTGTTATAGTTGTGTTGTATACGAGTGTAACTTTGTGAAATCTTAATTATGCCTCGAGGTGAAACATTAAGAAGACAAAGTAGGAAGATGGTTTACGACGTTTACCCTTACATCATATATTGACAGTGACTAGGACAATCTGCCTTTTTTATCTTAAATTTTATTATTTAGTCATAAATCTATAACAGGTTTAAAACAATTAATATAGTATTTCGATAAAGTTTATTAAATATGCACAAAACTGCACTTTTCAAGGTCATAAACAAATGATACAAATAAAATAAAAAATTGTAACTTATGTTAACATGACTTTGAAATAAATTATTTTTCAAAAAAAACTAAACCGACTTCAAAACCACCAATGGCACTCAAAAGTAAAAAATAAATTAATATAATTATCATAAGCGCTACCCACTCATATATTTGAAGTCGGTGCCAGCCAAGTCTAATAGGTAGTAGATAAATATTATGTATATAGTAAGTACTACTTGTAGGTAGTATTTATCTACTACCTTTTAGACTTGGCTGGCACCGACTTCAAATATATGAGTGGGTAGCGCTTATGATAATTATATTAATTTATTTTTTACTTTTGAGTGCCATTGGTGGTTTTGAAGTCGGTTTAGTTTTTTTTGAAAAATAATTTATTTTAACTTTTTTAGTGAAAAACAAGTTTTAATTAAATTAATTCAAAAAGTTTTTAAAGACAAGCTTTTATGATTTAGAAGCCACATCATGACGAAGTTTAAAACGGGCTATCACAATTAAATGCATGTACAAAAAAATTTCATGTCTGTCCTATTCTCTGTTGAGGAGTTCCCTCGCCGGAAGTCAATCCTGGGTGTATCTGCCATGTCATGATGGAATTTAGAACAGGCTATTATGGTTAAATCCATTTACGAAATGTTGTGCCTGTACTATTCACCGTTGAGGAGTTCCCTCACCGGAAGTCAACCCTGGGTGAAGCAGGTGAAGCAGTCGAATACAAACCTCCACCTTTAGAAAGTTGGTTCCAAAAAAATCAAGAACCGACTTGAAGATTAAACTTATATTTTTTTGTTTTTGCTATTTTTTTCAAAAACTACTGAATGAATTTCGATAAAATTTATATGGGACCACCTTTGAAGTATTACCTACCAATCAAAAAAAGAATCATCGAAATCAATGCATAATTGGCGGAGTAATAGCGTAACAAACACACAAAAAAAAAATAAAAAAAAAAATAAAAAAAAAAACATACCGTCGAATTGTACACCTCCTCCTTTTTGAAGTCGGTTAAAAAAGGCAAGTATGTTTACCCATTTCTTCTGCCGCTAAGCAGTAGTGCGCAAGAATAGCTGTGTTCTGGTTGTCTCACGATGATGAGCGTGTTAGAAATTTGTATTAATTAGTATAATTAAAAGCCAATGTATTAACTGTTAATGCTATTATCGTTATGCTATAAACATGCTATAAACACTTTATCGTTATGACAATAAAAATAGCTGACCATAGACTAAAATAATCATAACGATATGGAAACTGACAGAATGACGTGATCTCTTCCAATCCACCTTTGGATGGAGTTAAATAACGGAGTAAGAGAGGTCACTTTGTAAATGACATGATATAACTTTTTAAGTGGGAAAATAATAAAAAAGTAAAACTGACTCGCTCCAAGCGACAAGTCCACCCATTGTACCTAAAACCTATGACTTACTCTATGATGTTTTTTTTTTGTTTGTATTGACTTAATGAGTTGTTACCAGATACTGGGAATGCTAGCCCATATAAGAGTCTAGGGCTCTAGGGGTCAGCAGGGCGAACACGTAAGTCTGTTGCGATCATAGCATGTTGCGGACTAACATGCAATATAAATTTATTTCAATTGATAAAATGCGATCATGTATCTTTTCATGTCTCGATTTCAATGTGCTCCTATCGATTACCCGACAAATTTACAAAAAAACATTATGTATACGCCCAATCTATTCGATTTTACTGTGTAATACGGTCTTGTCTATGGTTTATACATCAATATAAACTTTGTATATCAAAACTTATTTTTATTTCAATTGAGCTTTCGTTGATGTTTGATTGCAACAAACGGGTTACGTGATCGCAAAACCATCATCGAAACGGGTTTCTCATTGAAATTAATTAAAATAAAAGATACATGATCGCCCTGCAGGAGATACCAACAAAGAAATGGGTCCAAGAACAAGGTTTTTCAGAAAAAAGTGTACGTCCACCAGCTGGGACATGAACCCGCATCACAATCTTCCCTCAGCGCGGGAAGGGCTCTGCTAATTGAACTACAGTGGCAATTGAGCCTTGTTTAAGTTTTTCACTTCGATAATCCTACTTCCCACTAATATATATATAAACCTTTGTTAATCATTCATGCAAAAACTACTGAATGGATTTTGATGAAATTTGGTATGGAGATAGCTTATACCCTGGATTAACAAGTAGGCTACTTTTTATCCCGAAAATCCGCGGGTGAAACCGCAGGACTCAGCTAGTATATTATGAACGCGAAAGTTTGTAAAAATGTATGGATGTATGTTTGTTACTCTTTCACGCAAAAACTACTGAACAGATATGGATGAAATTTGGTATATAGGTACTTTAGGCCCTGGATTAACACATAGGCTACTTTTTATCCCGGGAAACCGCGGGCGCAACCGCGGGGCGCAGCTGCTTTATATAAATATTATAAGAATTGGGTTAGATTAATTCAGTACGTACATTTTAACCGGTAAATGGTCACTATCCTTAACAGCGCTTTTGCGTCCAGCAGCCAAGTCCTTCAAGGCAGTGAGAACTGCTCGCGTATTTGCGACATGAACTTTCCCGCGCCTCGGATATGCAAACCGCGCTCTGCCCCATCCTTCAACGCGTCCCTCACTTAAATCCACTTCTCGCCATCTACCACCGCCGTAGATGTAAAACTTAGTCCCAGAACCCATGTTTCACAAACATTGGAGTGGAAATACGCGGACCACGTTTGCTTCTAATCAAATGAAGAATGTTTCCGTATATACAATTTTTATTTAGGGAAGAATGTAAGAAAAACAAAAAATACAAAATACACAAAAACGCGCGACGCACACAGCAGTGCTGCCGGCAGTCAAACAAAAAAGTCCGAAATCGAAACAAAATTACCCGAAATTACCCGTTTCACCCGACTTCGGTGAAGCAACAAGTTATGATTTTAGCAGCGTATGTTTGTTTCTATAAGCGCACAGAATTAGTGATTACAACCATATAAGGCATCGTTGGATGTCTCAACTATCCGCATCTCATAGGCTATATATTTTTTTTATTGCAAACTTAAAAATAAGACGTAAAAAATTGCTAAACAGGTTGCTATTTTGATTCTGCTCAGCATCACCAAAGTAAATGTCATCACAAACATCACAATTTTACTTGGTATTTTGAACTATATTAGAACCAGATAAATGCATCCACACGTATTATCTCATAACTTTAATTATGGTGGAGAGTAAAACTGATGTTTTTGTTTGTTTGTTTTTTATATTAATATTTTATATAGAAAAATAATGGTGGATTTGTTCCTTTTGAGTTAATTTAGTTCGTAATTAACTTCCCTGCCACTAAACCTGTAGGCCTGTAGCCACTAACAGTTCGTGATAAAGGTGCAATAACTTTATCATGCCAAAGATAAATTTGACTTTAAGTGCTTCAACAAAAATAGTAGGTATACAATGCAAAAAAAGTACGGTCAGTGCTGAAGTAGGAATGATCTACGGTTGGGTGATAGATGGTACCGAAAACAGTACTTTTTGGTACGGTCTGGTAACGTTGCAGCTGTCAGTTCAATTTGACAGCTAATTGACATAAAGTTACAACATGAAAAATAATCTATGTACTCTATGGACGCCGTTTGAGCCCGTAAGCTCAGAGGAAGAACCAATACATACGTGGTATACTTCCTATTAGTCTGTTGTGGGAAGAACCAAAGAACACTTCGAGTAGACAGTCAAATTGCTGGCTGGCTGGATATTTTATGTAAGACTCGAAGGTTTTGTATGACGAAAATAACAACTAAACATTTACAAGCACCAGCGCCCCTAGCGGGATAGAGTTGCAGACTGCACTGCAGTCTCGAGTCATCGAGCACGAGCTTCGAGTAGACAGCCAAATATTACGGCTGGATACTTTATCTGAGAGCACGAGTGTTCTTCCCATTGAGGTCTCATTCCTCAATGGTTCTTCCCATTGAGGTCTCACACTTTCCTCAATGGTTCTTCCTTTTCATATTGAAGTTGAAGTGTGGAAGTGGAATGACAATTGACAGTTCAAATTCTAAACTTCAAATCAAACTTCAAACGACAAAAATGTACAAAAATGACGTGGAGAGGCAGGTTATGAATTTGTTTTATTGATCAATTTTACTAAAAAATTAGGTCAATAAAACGACCTACGTTAGTTTAGAACCAAGTTTAATATAAATCTTCCAAAATGATTGAGATATCAGATACGCAGAGTGAGTATTTATGTCTATTAACTGAGTTTCCATTTTCATGTTCCTTCTTCAGTATTTGTTCATGAATTTCAGAGTTTATCAATGAAATTATTTTGTTTATTAATCTTACTTCTGTTAAATACAAATAACTTTCCGTATAATACAATAAAAGTGTAGTAAAACGTAGAATTTTCAAATCTATTGTCTGTTGCTACTGCTATTTAACATAAACAAGAATAACAAACATTAATGTAGGTTTCTTATGTTTTGGTTATCAGTCCTTCCTTCACGTTTTAGCAGGGAGATAATCAACAGCAACTTGATTATGTGCCTTTATTTTATTTATTTTTATTTTATTTATTTATGGAATGCATATTTTTCGTGTCTGTGTGGTGTGTGACCACGGTCCTCGTAGTTCCCTACTAGATACAAGGAATTCTAGTTAGGGGTCATGATGTATGTGATAATTATTTATTTATTAATTAGCAGTTCGGGAAAACAGGAACATTTTGGGTGGACCGCGGACCAAATGTCATAATAATACAGAATAATCATATTTTGACCACAAATGCCTGATCCATAAGTTATTGTAGTGCTATTACTATGTCTATGTATGTATTTATGTAGTTAAAATTGTAGTGTAATTTTGTTTTCTTGTTTTTTATATATATATTTGTTCATTGTAACCAGTGAAATTACTGGGCATAATGAGACTCAATAGCTAATTGTCTCAGGGTGACGAGCACAGTGCCGCGCCATGCAGGATTTTGCAAAACAAAGTTGTGGGTGGTGCTGTTATTGTTATGGGTTGGCGTATTGCTTACCATCAGGCAAACAACCAGCTCGTCTCGTCATAAACTTACATTAAAAAAAATTACTATTGTTGCACATTAACACCACCAACAAAGGCATGCCTTTAATTATGTTACACTTCTCCACCCATGGTTGTCTGGAAGAGATCGCTTTAAGCGATAACACCACCATTTGTGACACTTATATTGTTAAGTTTGCATTAAACTGTTACTTTTTCTGTTAAGTGGTAATATCAACTAAAGAGTTATTCATCAATATTACTGCCCTAGAGAACTTTGAATTATTTGAGTTCGGTAAATACCTATTCATACTACTTTTATACATTTATTAACAAATACGAGACCATCTGGGTAGAAACCATCACTTTGCCAGTTATTCTGCCTCAAAGTGCGAAGGCATAACTGTGTTTCGCCGCAGAATACTAAGGGACTCCGCAAAGAAATTTAAACAAATAGCGACTCTTGCTATGACGCAATAAAATTCAATTCAGCTCGCGTAGCGCTGCATACCTACCAGTCATATTAACCTACAGAGCGCCTCTCTTTCTATCGCGCCGCTCTTATCTCTTCTGCCGCGGAACGTGTAAAGACGCGCGACCCGCCGTCGGTGTCCGGCTATCTACTTGTAGCTTCGTACCTACAGTGCGGAGTGCGCTACGGCTGGTTCCGGATTTAAGGGCATTGAAGCCAGCGAAATTACTGAGCATATGAGACTTAATATCTGATGTCTCGGGGTGATGAACACAATGCAGTGCTACGCAGTTTATGGTATTAAAAGTTCTGGTTGGCACTGCAATTTTTATGGACAGCCGTGGCACTCACCATCAGGCAAAAGCTCAGATAAAGTATCTCGAAGGGCAAAAGACTTGCCTGACTTGTCTCATCACTCATTCCATATAAAAAAAATCCTACATTAAATAATTACTTCTTTTTACAGAAATTGGCGTAGGCCTCGCTGGATTTGGCATGTTCTTCCTGTTCCTTGGAGTCCTACTGTTATTTGATAAGGGACTATTAGCTATTGGTAATGTAAGTAATTATACTAAATTACTTTTTAGCGGGAGCGAGTTTGGTTCAGTGGGAGAACATGCGACTTATATACATGCCCCTCAGTTTCTTGCCTTGAAGATACCTTCTGAGTAGTGGTTCTTTATCCGATACGGTGGTAGAGTCATTGTAATAATTGACGTTCATAAGTGCGTCTGTGACGGCAAAATTGAAATAAATAACTTTTGAATTGAATTGAATTGAACTTCCGATCTGACGCACCCGAGTTCGAATCCCGCTGGTCCCGCACCACTGACTTTCTTAAGTTATGTGCTAATTTTACACTCGCTCTAAAAACGGTGAAGGAAAACATCGTGAGGAAACCGGCATGTCCAAGAATTAATCACAAAATTCAAGGACATGTGACATCCACCCGCACTGGGCCAGCGTAGTGGATTATGGCCCATACTCTCTCTATGAGAGAAGGTCCGTGTCCCAGTAGTGGAAACGTGATGGGCTGACGATGATGATGATGAAACTTACACACTCTCACTCCACTTACACTCACACACACATCCAGACATTTAAACGAGCTCGATTCGAACGACTTCAAAAAAGTTTTTTTTCTATGGTAACATCATTCTAAATATTGTTATATCAGAACTCCATCACGTATGAACCGATTTGGAAAATTATTTTTGCTTTGGGTTCAGTATAGCTACGAAGTGCTCCCATATAAATTTCATCGATATTTGACCTCGGACCGAAATACATTGAAGTTGGTTATTGCTTTTTCCTAAAAAATAATTATGTTTACTTAAAAGATTTTTAATTGCAGATTCTGTTCATAAGCGGTCTAGCCGCTGTCATCGGCCTCCAGCGGACGTTCTTTTTCTTCTTCCAACGGCATAAAGTGAAGGCGTCGCTGTCGTTCTTCGGCGGGATCACCGTGGTACTCCTCGGGTGGCCCATGATTGGGATGATCGCTGAAATATATGGGTTCTTATTATTATTCAGGTTTGTTCATATTATGCGTTAAATAGCTACATTTTTTTTTAAGCTATTGCATAGCTTCTATCGCGGGCCGTGAGTGTGGAGACCGAATCCAGAAAACGAAAATAACCTAACACCCCCCACACCGAATGCTATGCAATAGCTTTACCGCGGCAGTCTCAGAGTGCCACCCGTCTTTTTTATTACCTGATAGGCTAGCATTTGACCACAGTCTCACCTGCTGGCCGATTCAGAACCTCACGACGACTCATTTGTCGATCGATTCGGTTTGATATCGTACGATTCAAAATATTTTAAATTCACAATAGTCGAATCGACGACGTTCAAATTGTCGTAGTCGATAACCAATCGTAACCGTACGATAAACGCGTATTTATCGACCGAGAACGTTATTCACAATGCAGATATCGAATCAAAGTTTTCGAACGTCCGATTAATTTCCACGACAACTTATCGAGTGCAACATATCACTCGAAAGCATTAGATTTGACCGTCAATACCGAGTATATTCCGTGTGTTGTTAAATAAACTACATTTTCTACTACAAATAAAATAAAACTCACAGTAAGATTCAACATAAACTAATTCTATGTAATAAAGTACCTACCAAGTCTAGTATTTATTTGTAGGTTAAGTTCGCTTTGATTGTTTTAGAACTATTTACTTACTACTATAAGATTACTTAATAAGATGCATAAATCTACCGAAATAAAATCACTGTACCTATATAATTATTATAAAGTACTCTGTGATACTATGTAATTGTAATTTTGGTATTTACTTAACATTTCTAACGAATCTTGATGAGGCTCGTCTTCTCTCTCGATCTTCTTTTAATAATTTCAAAACATGATAAAGAAAACAATTTGCGATAGACATTTAAATTTGGCGGTGTGTCAATGTCAAAAGCATAGATAATACATTAATGTCAAGTGGATATCAGCAGGTGGATGTTTACGAAACTCTTGTTTTTTTACATTTCTACCAATATCTGGCGCTTATAATTGTTAATTATAATTTAATTCGTGATAAACGTTGTTATAATAAATTTTGATAACTTGAAAACATTTTTATATCGTCTAGATAATAATACAATTTTCTGCGAGTATTGCACACAAAACGATCTCCGTAAATGCAACACGTTGTCGTATCGATTCCGATATTGTAACCGAAACCGTATCGAATCCTCAGGGCGGATGTTCTGAATAGCTCGAAAAGAAACCTACGACACGAGATCGTTATCCAATCGAATCGATTCGGTATGTTGTCGTGGGGTTCTGAATCGGCCAGCTGATGGAAAGTGACGACGCAGTCGACGATGGATCATGCTTGCCTAGAAGACACCGATTCACTCGGGACTTGGACAATCTAGGAATCTTAAAGTCTCAAGTGAACAGGTGCTATCTTTTTTTTTTACACTGAATAGATCGGTGTTTGGCCACTATCTCGCCTGATGTGAAGCGATGATGTGGCCTAAGATGGAGCACATAGATCTAGAGAGAGACTGCAGTTCAGCGGCTGCTCAGACCCGCATCGTCGCTTACCATCAGGTGGCATAGTGGTCAAAAGCAAGCCAATACGCAATAAAAATAAATAAGTTTATAATAATAATGTAATAACTCTGCCTAGAAGCACAGAATACTAAGGGAATGAAAATGAATGCTAGAAGTGACTTTTTTAACTGACTTCAAAAAGTAGGTTCTCAATTTTATTTTTTTATGGAATTGAGTGATTAGAGGAGCAAGTCATTCGCCTGAAATGAAATGAAATGGTTTTATTTACGTGAAACATGGTATGTACAGGTATGATGTCACACTTATAAAATAGTTCAGCATGTTTCACCAGAAATTGGCATGAAAAATTTAAAAGATGATGGTAGGTTACGACGAAACCGAGTCCTTAATGATCGTTTAGAAATGATTATATCATTACGATATCTACTCACATTCACACCCAAACACACACCCTCACACACACACACGTACGCACCCTCATACCCTAACATAAGCACACGTAACCTTGCATACTCTACACTCATACTCTATTTTAGTTAGTTACCTTATTGTTATCAAAATTAGTACTGCAGTTCTCAAAAACTGGAACCTATTAATCTGTCCAGGCCTCCCGCGATACAGGCTTGCCCTAGTGCGGGGACCATTAGTAACTACATAGTATGTACTTAATTTACTGTAATTATTGTATTTACTTGTAAGTTCTTTTTTGGTAAATAAAAGTTTTTGTATTTTTGTATTTGTAGGCGTCACGCCTGCCCATAACAATTGCAGTACCATCTAAAACTTTTAATACTATAATCAGCACTACGTAACACTGCATTGCGCTCATCACCCCGAGATATAATTTCACCGAACCTTGATTTGACCGAATTTGATTATATTTTTTTTTTATGTTTATTACCTCAGAACTCCGTCATTTATAAACCGAAATAGAAACTTCTTTTTGCGTTGGGTTCAGTATAGCTACGAGGTGGTCCCATATAAATTTCATTGTTTTTTTTTTTATTTATTTGTATATATTTTACAACTTTTCTTATGAATCTAACACCTTATAAACCTTAAACAGGTTTGTCTTGGGTGTCGCATTCCTCTTCTATTACTTACTTCTAAAATAGTAACATTTTAAAATAATAGGTAGTACTTATTGACTATAATATGTATAAATATCATAACAATAGCTGCGCTCGGGACCGCTCGAATGTAATCTTGATGACTTTATTTCCGTAGGACGACATGACATTAAGTATCAGCACAGAATACAGAGGTATAGGTACAGGTTGTTCCATTTTAAGGTTGTTAATTATTTCTTTAATATTTAGAGTTTACCAAAACTATTTGACCTTGGACTTCGAAGATACATTGAAGTCGGTTTTTTGTTTGAGAAAATGTATGCTTGTTCTTATTTATTATAACTTTCAGAGTCTATAGATAACAAACACACAAACAAACAAAAAATCTAAAAAACATAATCGTTCTCATAACCCTCTAAATAGTTGATCCCAGTTAGTTTTGCAAAAATATCTTCAATGTACAGAATTGGCTCAGTTATATTTTTATAATAGTGTAAGTAGCATTCCGGTTTGAAGGGCATTGTAGCCAGCGAAATTACTGGGCATTATGAGACACAAAAGCTAATTGTATCAGGGTGACGAGCGTAGTGCATTGCCGCGCAGGATTTCGCAAAACAAAGTTGTGGGTGGTGCTGTTATTATTATGGGCTGGCGTATTGCTTACCATCAGGCAAACGACCAGCTCGTCTCGTCATTCAGTTACATAAAAAAAAAGTAAATTGATGATTGTGTAGATAAATTAAATACTTACTAAATATTAAATATTTCAGAGGGTTCCTGCCAGCAGCTGTAAATTTCCTAAGAATGGTTCCAGTTCTCGGTTCCTTGTTAAACCTGCCCATCATCAGTGGGGTGAGTTGCCATAATTAAACTAAAATAAAATCATAACCCTCCCTTTACCCCCTACGCAAAAAGGAGGGGTGTCATATATTTGACCACTATGTGTGTCTCTCTGTGTCGGTCTGTGCCACCGTAGCTCTTAAACGAATGAACCAGTGAGGTTTCCTAGCGGTGGTTCTTAGATATGTTTTATTTTGTCGGGGGTTTTTAAAAAGTTAAATTTATCTCAAGATGCTTTTCGTAACTCTTTGACCGAAGAGGTCGGCTATGGCCGACACTACTTTTAAGTATGTCGTGCATACACGACATACATACACGTGCTCGCGGTTCCGGTTACGATCTTGTTTAAAGCTTGTCTTGAAAAATATATTTTTCAACAACAAATTTTTTTTTCAGATCGTCAACAGGATAGCGGGCGACACCGGGCGCAACATGGTATGATAGTGTGTACAGACGTACGGACAATTTTATATTATATAGTGTTATCAGTGTCAGTGTGGACGTCATTTCAATGTGTGAAATAAACGCTTGCTAGTGGTACGCCATACATTTTATTTATATTTAAAAAGCAATGTTAGGTTATGGATTTCTATAGTAATATTCTAGAGGCAAAGTTTGTATAGTCCCTCCAGAAAAAAAAAATTGGAACAAAAAATCTTAATTTAATGTCAAAAATATGTCAAACGTTTCCCATTATGTCAAACATATGTCAAAATTTACATATTATCTCAAGTATATGTCAGAATTCACGCATTGTCAATCAAAACTGACTCGTTTTTAATGATTTGTCTAAAAAGAGTAGTTTAATAGTCAGAAGTCAGAAGAGTCCAGAAAGAAAACCAATTTATTGCAACAAAAAAATCTAATTTAATGTCAAAAATATGTCAAAATTTTCCCATTATGTCAAACATATGTCAAAATTTACAGATTATATCAAAAATATGTGACAAATTACACATTGTCAATTTGTTTGACCACGTTTTTATTAAGTCACCTTCTTGTTTGTCTGTCTGTCTGTCTGTCGTTCCAGGTGGAATCTTGCAACTCAAATTCCGAGCACTTCCCAATTAGCTATCCGGCTGAAACTTTCAGGGTAGCTCACAACTCGATGACAATGCATTCTAAATCCATTTATCAGCATGCAATGCCGACCTCAAAAGGCGCATAAAACGTGGTTCTTAGATTAATTTTTCAATTTGTTAATTACTATTATTATTTTTTTAATTTAAAATTCTGGCAAACAAGCAGGCTCGCCTGATGGTAAGCGGTGGCGAAATAAAGAACTGTTGAATTTCAGAGGGACACCTTTAGTCTATTCCTTTTGGAGCCTAAATAACTATAAGCTTCATGTATATTATATTATAAATAATTTGTAGAAGATAATCTTTGGACCTATTGAGAGAGATAAAGTTTCCTATGGCGCTTACCATCAGGCGAACGACTACCTCGTCTCATCAATCAGTTCCAAAAAAAAATTGTTTGTCTCAACAATTTTTCAATGAAATGTAAAAATTACCTTAGCCATAATTTTAAAATAAATGTTAAAATATATAATTTTAATCATAATTATTAGATTTTTATTTCATATCACTTATTAAATATTTTGAGAGATGGAATTCGAATTTTAGTTATTTTTCAAAATAAGTGTTTGCTTTGCAAAAACGCTACACCTTCCGGCAATGGGGGTGTAGTGCGCCGTAGGGGCTGAACCTCCCTTAGCCGAGTGATAGATTTAGTCAGGGTATAGGTAGAATTATGTATCCTCAGTCATCCGTTATTCCACTAAACTTGACAGTAACTACAGTACTAGATAGATCACTGGTCTGAATTTTTCCGCTTGCTACGGCGAGACGCACGTGCGCGTGACGCGGAGTTCCGCTCCAGGAACAAACCCGCACCGCACGTCGTGATGATGTTGGTAGAGGGGAGAGATGGAAGGATAGGGAAGAAGGAAGAAGTAAAACAATAATAAGATTTTTGTTAAAAAATATATTTATCTGACAAGCTTTTAACAAATTCGCAATCGGAATCGCGAGCAGATTAAAATGAGCCCAAACACTAGTAGTTTACAAATATCCGTCAACGAGTTCCATTGTCCTTCCGTCTCCATCATCAGATCAGCTGTCACCATAATATTGCATTGTCATCGGACTTTGACAAGTATGCAAAATTTCAACTCTGTAGGACAAGAGGAAGTGGTTCTGATTCAGCTTGCAAGAATCCACCCGAACAAACATATTACATACATACATTGCAAGTTAAATTCATGCTGTGTTCACTACTAGAAGGCAGTACTCTCAATCATGTCACTTAAAAGCTTGTTTTAATATGTAGGTATAACCACAGAATACTAAGGGACAGAATCATCACTCCTCAAAGAAATTTAAACAAATAGCGACTCTTGCTATGACGCAATAAAGTTCAATTCAGCTCGCGTAGCGCTGCATACCTACCAGTCATATTAACCTACAGAGCGCCTCTTTCTATCGCGCCGCTCTTATCTCTTCTGACGCGGCACGCGTAACGACGCGCGACCCGCCGTCGGTGTCCGGCTATGTACTTGTAGCTTCGTACCTGCAGTGCGGACTGCGCTAGGCCTGGTATAAGCTCAAGTCAGGCCTACGTGGAGTATTGCTCTCACTTGTGGAACGGCGCACCCAAGTATTTGCTTCAGTCTCTTGACTCCCTACAGCGGAGGGCCATTAGGATTGTCGATGATCCCAAGGTGTCTGAAAAATTAGAGCCACTTAGCCTCTGAAGAGATATCGCTGCACTTTGTGTGTTCTACCGCCTTTATAATGAGGAATGTTCTGAAGAGCTTTTTGGCCTGCTTCCGCCCTCCCAATTTTTACACCGCACATCTCGCCATCATCGTCAAAAAGCTTACCCTTACATCTTACAAAACTGGTGTTCCCACACCACTCGTTTCACTCGCACTTTCCTTCCTCGCACTTGTAAGATGTGGAACGACCTACCTTCGTCGGTATTTCCTTTGAGCTACAATATGGAATACCTTTGAATGGGGTATTAGCCCTTAAATGCATGATTTTATGCATGATTTTATTTTTAGACCGAGAAAAAATATATTTTGGAGCCATGAATATGCTGATTTAGGGAAAAATAATATATAAAAATAAAAAAATAAAAAAAAAATAATATATATATATAAATATAAAATAATAATATATATATATATAAAAATAATATAATAATGCATATTGTTGCAGATTTACAACAACAAAATAAACAAAATTTCCGAACACACCAAAAGTTTTTTTTATAACTTATAAATTGTACTGAAAAGAAGATGAATTATTACGTAAAATAACTAATTTTGTTTGAACGTACCTTCGAAAACCAAATAATTACACTGCAAAGCAAATACACAATTTTCATCCGCTCCAAAATTACGATCGGCTTTGATTTGTCAAAATCAATTTAAATTTGACAGTCGTGAAGAAAAAAAGTGTGTTGCCACTCGATTAAATATATCACCATGATAGTAATAATCCTGCAACAGCATGCATTGAACTCATACTAATAATTTTATGGTCGTTTGAATGGTATGTTGCAGTTTTACTACTTTATGCATTTAAGGGTTAGAGTCCTTAAGGGTCGGCAACGCATCAGCAATGCCTCTGGTGCTGCAGATGTCCATAGGCGATGGCAACCTCTTACCATCAGGCGGGCCGTCTGCTTGTTTGCTGACATGTTAAAAAAAAAGTAGGTATGTCAATAGTACCACGTCCAGTTTAGTAGACGTGGCCCTATTGACATTAAATAAAAAGTTAAAATTAAAGCTTGTAAAAATCCTGGAACTCGAGAACGCTCGTGTCAGAAATAGATCAGCTGATAGCCTCCGCCTCGTGCCTTTGCCTGAAGGTCAGCGTACTTATAGACCAGTACTCCTTACATTATGAGAGATGACGCATTTTTCGTAAGTCGTAGTCGGCTCAAGCCGACTACGGCGTAGAGAGCATTTCTCGTTTGTCGAATATAGCCGACTGTGGCGGTCAAAGTAAATGTCAATAGCAAGAGGCAAAATAAAAAATGTACCAAAACCTTCGAGTAGAAAACCATATTTCATCTGAGATCAAAACTGACACAAAGTGTGAGTGGCGCCCTCATTCTTACCACGTTTTTAGAAGCTTTTATTTAACTTGCAATGTATGCACGTTTGTCCGGGTGGAATCTTGCAAGCTCTTCGAGTAGACAGCCAAATGCAAGCTGAATTAGAACCACTTCCTCTTATCTTACGGAGTTAAAAATTTGCATACTTGTCAAAGTCCGATGACAATGCAATATTATGATGACAGCCAGCTGATCTGATGATGGAGACGGAAGGTAGGCAATGGAACTCCTTGACGGAGAATCGAAACAACTAGTGTTTGGTCTTGTCTAGAAAAAAATATTTATCAAGAAATAACTTATTATTAAGTCACTTTCTTGTTTGTCTGTCTGTCTGTCGTTTCGGGTGCAATCCTGCAAAAATCGAGCACTCAAATTTCGAGCACTTCTCGATTAGCTATCCGGCTGAAACTTTTAGGGTAGCTCACAACTCGATGACAATGCATTCTAAATCCATTTATTATTTCTATGGCGTATAAAAACGTGGTTTTCAGGTTAATTATTAAATCTACATTATAGCCTTGTATCCTTTTATCCTACGTGTCTTTTTTCATTTATGTCTTTGTGGTTGTCAAATAAATGTTTTTTCTTTCTTTCTTTTCTTTTCTTGTTTGTGCACTCTTTTTGGACGGACTATATAATAAAACAGATAAGAAAATGAACCTTTTTGTATTAATATATCAATTAGTACGTAAAAAATTAAGCTTGTAAATGGTTTCTTTCTCAGGACGGGAGTTCCTAACACCGGTCTTCAATTTGGACCCTTAAAAAAAGACTTTACCTCTTCATTCCAATTATCTAAGAATTTATTTTTCTTATGTATTTAATGTTGTGATGTGATGGTGAATAAAAAGCGATTATTTTGACAGAATTGTTTTATTTACATACCTAAATGCCGGTTTTTCCATTTTTTTTAATTTCTTTTATTGCTAATTGGCTTGCGTTTGACCACTATGTCACCTGATTCTCAGAAAGATTGATTGATTTATTTATTTTAGGCTATATTAAAGTACAATAAAGTAAAATTAACAGAGGCCCATAGAATATATACCTTATAGACTAATATATACAAAAATGAAATTCAAAATGTATCTCATAACCACGCGCGCACTAAGCGTTTCGCTTCCACTTCATTATGCGAACCGCTAACAAGTGGCACTCCCTGCTGGAGTCAGTCTTTCCCGATAGTTAAAATCTAGGAATCTTCAAGTCTCGAGTGAACAGGTACTATCGAGGCAAGCGTACATCGTCGACCGCATCGTCGCTTACCATCAGGCGACATAGTGTTCAAACGCAAGAATGTATTAAAAAAAAACACTAGAAATTGCAAACATAAACAATTTCATCTTCATTTTTCCCCGTTCGATGATTTGGCATCGCACACTCCCATCTCTCTTACGATATCCCGCCAAAAAGGTTTTTAAATTTTTAAACCTGGAATAAAACTTCATAGGCTTAGCTGGCTTAGATATAACTAGGTACCTAGTTATGTATACTCTAAGTTTATAGGCCTTATTATATAAACGGTAAATAAAATTAAACGATGTTTAACATGTTTTGTCACTGTTTAACTTACGTTGAAAAAAATATGTTAGAAAGAGAACTGAGAATATTAGAAAGAGGTTTTAAACAGCGTTTATAATTAAGGGCCTATAACATAAAAAAGTTCATTCAATTAATACCCACCAGAATAAAATTAAAAAACTGAAACTTGATTGTTACCACCTGAAAATTACCTGCTGAAAACAGGTGAAACGAAACGCGCTCCTATTATCTATCCGACATCGATAAGTCAGTGTAGATGGCGCCACCAGCGCGGCATGCCAGCCCGATCCAGTAACCGCCCGGGACCCGGTCGCGGCACATGTGTCAGGCTGTATCGATCGCCTCAGCCACAATTACACCGCGCGCCGCCGACCGTCCCTCCTTCAAAACCATGAATAAAAAAATAAAAAGCTGATACCTAAACACCTTATAATAAACAATTTCACAAACTATACGTGTTAAAGAACTAAAAGGTTATTGTTTTAATCGAGCGTGTGTGTAATTTAATTAATCATTGAAATCCCGTGCGTGTGAAAAAGTGTGATTGCGTTTAAAAAAATAAATGATTTTGTTTTTTTAAGCGGGATTTTGTGCGTGTGACTTGTGAATGATATATTGTGAGTATATCTGGATATTTTATAGAAGCTGTAATTTTATGGTTCACCGTTTCATTTTGCTATTTTTGCTTGGCTACCTATCCTTTTCTTAAATTTTGCCCTCCTGTTTCGCATGCGTTTAGTTGCTTAGTTTATTTTTGCGTGTTGCAAGGATAAGAAAAGGTTTTATGTTAATTTTTGTTTTTAAATATTTTGATTTTTGATGTCGTTTTTATCATCGCTTACTAATTGACTATCTTTTTTATTCTCCGTAATATACAATTTAGAAATCCTATTTGACAGCTCGTGTCCAGAGAATATTAAATGATCGTACCGTAATTCTAGATCTATGGAATATAGGTAGGTAAGTACCTATACAGTAAGCTCTAACAAGCTATTTGAGGCCCGTCGAAATGTTAAATTACAGTATGAAATTGTGTACATTTTATGTATACTAGGTGACCCGGCAAACGTTGTTTTGCCATATAAATTAAAAAAAAGTGTTAAGTGTGAACAACCCTTATCACTTAGGGGTATGAAAAATAGATAGTAGCCGATTCTTATACCTACTGAATATGCATATAAAATTTGGTAAAAATCAGTAAAGCCGTTTCGGAGGAGTAAGGTAACTAACATTGTGACACGACAATTTTATATACATATAAGAAGATATATTATATACTTACTAAACATGAGGTTTTAAACTGTCACAGTCACTACAACTACTATTGTATAGGTATTAAGTATAAACGGGATATGTATTTACCATGTCTATTATTTGTTTTGAGTTTTTCGATATTTCGGCACAGTCTCAAGCGTATCGGAAAAATAACCAGAGACCCGGTAATTTCGCTGGCTACAATGCCCTTCAAACCGGGACACTGTAATGCTTGCACACTACTGCTTGGCGGCAGAATAACTGGCAAAGCTGTGGTACCTCCAGACGGCCTCTCGCATACGAGAGATATACCACGAGTAAGTTGCTTTATGTATATTTATTTATTTTGCTCTCAAATGTATATCTAGGTTACAAGAGTCATTTAACCCTGCAACCCCCAACTTCCGACCATTTAAGTAAGGTAACGGATCTAAGTTACGGACCGTTAGATTTGACATTTCTAAATGTCAATCTAACGGTCCTTACGGGAAGTAATGCCGAATCTTACTGAAAATGGAAAAAGGTTACATATGAAAAAGTGTTTATTATGTTAAAGAAACAAAGTTACATGCATGTTTAAGGGTATGGAGCACCTGCGCTTCTGCCAAGTAGCCAACTGGCACATAAGAAACATAATATTGTCAAAAACAAACATAAAATATTGTAAAAATGTTCTAAAAAAAAATGCCCCTGTTTCCTGCCGTATCTTCTGAGTAGTTGTTCTTTTTCCGATACGGTGGTAGAGTCATTGTGATAACTGACGTTCATAAGTGCGTCTGTGATGCGAAAACTTTTAAAGAACATACTTAATTTATATTTATTTATTTAATAGTTTTGCACAAAATGGTACAAGGAATGACTTAATGCTATTAAGCATTATCTACCAGTCTTCCAGGTCGTGAAAGAGATACAGTGTGCAGCTACGTTTTAAGCAAAAGTACGTTGAGATATACTAAAAAATTACATCAAATTATTATGATAAATTTACAACAAACGGAAAATGATCGGAAGTAGGATGGATTACTACACTACGCGTATGAAGTCGCGGGCAACAGCTAGTAATAAATGTAATTAGAAGAGCGAAGAGCCTCGACCAACATCTCAAGAGGCTCTCGTTAGACGGTTGGATCAAGGGTCGGATGCATGCGGCAGTACTCCTTGACACGGCACGTATAGTCAGGAGGTTCCTCACTCTACAACCCTAATCACCGGTGGTTTGGGCCCTACCCCGCTGCCGGCGGCACGACAGGTTTAGGTTTTTAATTTTATATATTTTTGTATATATTTTTTTATAAAAATACTGTAGAAAACTCAAATTTAAGAAACAAAATAAATAATTTGCATATAATTATATAATATAACAATATACTAATACATAATTATGTGATAGGATCACGTGTGTACATTGTCCCTACTTAATTTTGTTTAGCAAAATGACAAAGCAAACTTTTTTTAATGGAACTGAGTAATAAGACGAGCAAGTCGTTCGCCTGATGGTAAGCGCCACGCCTGCCCATAACAATTGCAGTGCCACCTAGAACTTTTAATACCATGAAAAACACTGCGTAGCACTGCATTGCGCTCATAACCCCGACACATCAGATATTAAGTCTCAATATCAGTAATTTCACTGGATACAATGCCCTTCAAAGTGGGATACAATAATGCTTGCGCACTACTGCTTGCCGGCAGAAAAACTGGCAAAGTTGTGGTACCCAGACGGCCTCCCGCATACGAGAGACGTACCACAAATAAAACTGCTTCAAATGTAATACAAACAAACAAAACGACAAACAATTACCTATATTTGTAGTCGTTAGTAGCGGCACGGATTCGGCCGAATGAAATTTACAAACAAACAGTTTGTAAATAGAATCATGATTACTCATAACTGCTCTATTAGACTCTGTGGCGTAGTGGTCTGTTCTAGTCACTCCTACTGCTACTGTCATACCTACTTATATTTTATTTACACTTTTCTGTTACTGATACTATGACTATGGGACATCTCACTCGCATTTCTTGTTTTTGATTCTGTTAATTCTAATTTATACGTAATTGTGCTGAAAAAAAAGACATCCCCGCAGCGTTTCTTGGTGCTATCTTCTCTAGCGGGCGTATTTCCTGTGCACTGGTAGAGTCAGTTTTCGCATTTCTTTTCAGCACTCAGACTTCAATTTGAGTATAGGAAAGAAATGGGTAAACATACTTACCTTTTTTTCAAAGTCATGTTAACTTAAGTTACAATTTTTAACATTTTTTATTTGTATCATGTGTTTATGACCTTTGAAAGTGTACTTTTGTGCCTATTTAATAAATGATATTTGACTTTGACTTTGACTTTGGTTGGACAGGCTCAAATTTCATATCACTGAGGTTGCAGGTTCGATCAGGCTGTATAAAACTGCAATGGAAGAGTTAGCAGGTACTTTCGACACAAGTTAATTATTTTTTAGGGTGCTGGTGCATTGGTGCTGGAACTGTTATAGCCAGACGTAGGCGTAGCGTAACGCGTGACGTAATCCGTATTTTTTACCTCATCATATAAAATAAAAAAATTACAGATTTATCGAACGAAACAATAAATAACGCCCAACAATCACACACATAGATCCTGACCCCTAACTATGATTCCCTGTATCTAGGGAACCAGGAACTACGATGACCAAGATTTCACAACACACAGACACACAAACATATGCTTGCGCATTTTTTTCTGTGCCCAAACATTTGTCCCGTCGCGGGAATCGAACCCGCAACCTCAGTGTATAAGATTTGACCTGCCAACCTGCCCAACCACTACATCACAGAGGCTGTCATCAAATGATATAACTGGTCATCAAATTAATCTAAAAACCACGTTTTTATGCGCTTTCGTGGTTAGGTCGGCATTGCATGCTAATAAAAGGATCCAGAATGCATTGTCATCGAGTTGTGAGCTACCCTGAAAGTTTCAGCCGGATAGCTTTTTTTTTTACGCTTAATAGATCTATGTTTGGCCACTATCTCGCCTGATGTGAAGCGATGATGTGGCCTAAGATGGAGCACATAGATCTAGAGAGAGACTGCAATTGAGCGGCTGCTCAGACCCGTCTCCCCGATGGTTCACCGAACATCATCCCGAAACACGACTAGGTCGCTTGACGGCATGGCTTTGTTCGGTGGGTGGTATTACAACCACGGCCAGAGCCTACCACTCCAAAGCGCGTAAGCGGGTTTCATCACGATGTTTTCCTTCACCGTTTTAGAGCGAGCGTGCAAAATCTGCACTTAACTATAAGTCATTGCTGCAGGGCCGAGTCGGGATTCGAACCCAGGTGCGTCTGATCGAAAGGCGCATGAGTTCCCGCTGAGCCACACTCGCTCTGCTAATCGGGAAGTGCTCGAAAAAGTTGCAAGATTCCACCCGAAACGACAGACAGACCAGAAAGTGACTTAGTAAAAACGTGGTAAAAATCGCGGACCTCTTCCAACTTGAGTCCATTTCTTTTAGCCGAAACATATTACCTAGTATAATATAATGGTGACAAACAAACTAACAAACAACGATAGCAATAAATGTTCGCAAGTAAAGCAGTTAACATCCCCCGAATGGCTACGAATGGGTGTCGTGACAAACAAACTAATAATTTAGTCTGTTACATGTATAGATAGTCTGGCAATATCTATCTTCGACTTGTAGGTTTGTTTGAGAGCGAGTGTGGCTCAGTGAGAGAACGTGCGACTTTCGATCCGACGCACCCGAGTTCGATCTTTGAGATTTGCGAAAACTTGCAGAGATTTAAATACGTTTTGTGAAGTTTGGGGACTATATTGTAGTAATGGAACGAAAAAATTAGCAAAAATACATTTTATGAAAAGCAAAAACGTAAACACAAGCTTGAGTCACGGCATTTACCTTCAAATGACGTCATGCGCTGTGATTGTTGTTTCGTTTGAGATGAATAACAGATTAAAAAGGTCTGAATTATTAGATTTTATTTATTGATTTAAAAATATAAATCATTATTATTTCACAAAAATAATAATTGAATGATCTTTCTGGGTTGACGAACATTCGTTCTAAATACATTTTAGTTTTTTCTCGATTAGGTACTGTCCGATCCCCTATTATGCATGAATTCAAATATTTAATTGATACTGATTGATTTAATTACCGAAAATAAACCAAAACTAAATTAACAATTGGCATTTTGATAGTGCAACTTTTGTGCATATATGGTCCTATTTTAGAGCATATTGCATGCATATTTTGCCATTCTGTTAGTGCATATTATCCGATATCTAGTAATAAGTATCGCAATAGCACATACTATGCTAACGAACAATATTTCGCGTGCTAATGAAGTTAATGAAAAATAGCAATAATTTCCATTACTACTATTAACCTTTATTCCTATTATTATTCGTCGCCTGACTGCAAACCCATAACGCGCACGATATCCACAATACTATGTAATTATGTCAGAAAAATGCTATAAAATTCAATTTATAGTTTAGTTTCTTTATAAAAGGGTTTGTTTTTAGTACAATTGTAAATAGATGCATATAAAGAGTTGAAAAAAGAGACAGCCCCGCGGAATTTCTTGGTGCTATGTCCTCTAGCGGGCGTATTTCCGAAGCACTGGTAGAGTCAGTTTTCGCATACCTGTTCTGGGCCCCAATTCACTATGACAACTTGGCGAAATCACGTCGACTCCTTCATTAATAAACGACATCTCTATAACGCATTAATATATTCATATATTGACGCGTCATAGAGAATACAAATTTCGCAGATGTCATTTATTAATGAAGGAATCGATGTTTCCTTGAAGAAAGGAATCGCCAAGTTGTCATAGTGAATTAGGGCCCTGGGCCCGGACTTCGATCTAGAAGAAATGGGTGGACAAGGCATGCTGAGTTGAGAAAATTCAGTGTTTTGGTTTGTAATGAATTTGTCAAAAAATGACACTACATTAGTAAATTGAATCCGTGCGGAACTGGAGCGACAAAATTAAATAAATACTGAATCCACTTGGCACCAACTCCAATTTTACTATTATACGTTATTATAAATAATATTCAAACTGAAGTAACGACTAGTACTGACATGAATACCTCTGAATATTTAAGTCAACGCAACACATAACACAAATCAAAGACAAATTAATATTTCAAATTATTATTAAATCAATTGAAATGCGTTATACATCGCGTCAAACCTGACAGACGCAGCACGTGACCTGCGCAGTAACACAATCGCATACAAAATTGTATCTGCGCAGATCACGTGATGCGCCAGTCAGCCGCCATCAAGTTTGGCGCGAGCATTACTACCGATTTCTGTCTCATACTCAAATTGCAGTCTGTCTCCAGAAAAGAAATGCGAAAACTGCCCCTGTGCTCTGAAAAAGTAATCACGATCTTCGTTCTGTCGGATGAAAGGGACAGCGCTATGCAACAGGCATCTCTTTTAGTCCGCACGAACGAACGAACGAAAGCAATTTGGAGTAGGCCCCCGGACCCTACCTTCCTTCCTTCCTAAGTCGGGCACTCTTGTCAGAGTGGTCGTGGTATAAAAGATGGTGTATGCGCTGGTTCTTCAGCACCGTGGTTTTCCTTAGCGAGGGTTACTGCTATCGTAATGCTTCTCCATTTCTGGCGGTTGGTAGCATTGCGAGTACACTGGACTATGGTGGTTTGAGTTGCAGTCTTAATAAGGTCTGTCCAACGCGTAGGTGATCGGCCGCGTGCTCTTCTTCCTGCCACCTGACCCTGGACCACAAGTCTCTCCATCGAATCTTCGTTTCTGGAGATGTGACCAAAGAAATACCCCCAAGAACCAAGAAAATACCCCCGCTAGAGAAGATAGCGCCAAGAAACTGCGGGGATGTCACTTTTTTAATTTAATAAAATGTTTATAAGCCTTTAATTATGAGACTGGTGTCATGAAGAGATGCCCACAAATAAAAAATAAAAAATACATACGCATACATTTATATATACATACATATATATGTACATAATTATTATTATATTTATACTGAATAGAATTAGGTTTAGTTAATATACACAACTTAAATATATAAATAATGTATTGTAGATGGAGTGACCTGAGAGGGTCGCTGTGATCCTGCTATACAGGCTCTTATGAGACCTAGTGCAGGGAACAGGGATTCACAAAAGGGTACTGTAACACCTGATAATATATGCACCTTACCACTAATGTACCTATTTAATCTAAGTACTTGAACTGTAGGTGTTGTATAAATAGAGAATTTTTGAATTTTGAATTTTGAATGGTCTATGGGTTGTCCAATTGCTTCTCCTTGTAAGTAGTTAGTTTAGTTTTAGTAAGTAGAGTGTAGAGTTGTTTTCAGTAATAAAGGTCGCCCGTTAAAATGTCTTAATATATTTATATATGCATAACAATGAACAATGAGGTATAACAATTAACTTAACAAAATGTCAAACTAGAAGTGCGAGTGAGATGTCCCAGTCAGTGTCAGTAACATGAAAATATGCGTACCTACCTACTGATATTATAAACGCGAAAGTTTATAAGTATGGATGTACCTTTGTTACTCTTTCACGCAAAAACAACTGAATGGATTTTGATGAAATTTGGTATGGAGATAACCTATACCCTGGATTAACACATAGGCTACTTTTTATCCCGGGAAACCGCGGGTGAAACCGCAGGGCGCAGCTAGTATAGGTATATAAATTTCAATTTCATCATCTTTTATTTTATATTGATATTTTAGATTCACAAGTTTCAAATTCAATTAACATACCATTTCATTGGTCATTATTACTGAAAACCAACTACACTCTACTTACTAAAACTAAACTAACTACATACAAGGAGAAGCAATTGGACAACCCATAGACCATTAAAGGCCTATAGGTAGCTCAAATGCTCCAACCCACTACCAGTTGGCAGCGTACCCAAGATGCTGGCAGTATTGCCCCGTTGGATTGCAATACTGTACATTATTAATTGACTTTGAACATACCCATAAAAAACAATCAAAATAAACAGGGCGATTCCAACAGCAAGAGACAGGAATATAAATTCTTGTCCTATAAAATTGTAATAGTAAATTTCCACCCATTGCAAACTTGCGCTTGCAAACCATTTGCTAATAGGCTAGGTGGCTTGCCAATAGGCCGCGTAGAAAATCTTGGCAGGCTGCAGTGTCAAGCCGCGTATTTCATAACTAGCTGTGCCACGCGGCTTCACCTGCGGTTTCCGGGGATAAAAGTAGCCTATGTGTTAATCCAGGGTATAAGCTATCTCCATTACGAATTCCACTCAAATTCGTTCGAGCCGTTACAGCGTGAAGAAGTTACAAAACATAATCATCATCAGCCCATCAAGTTCGCACTGCTGGGACACGGGCCTTCTCTCATAGAGAGAGTATAGGCCATAATCCACCACGCTGGCCCAGTGCGGGTTGGTAGATGTCACATGTCCTTGAATTTTTGTGATTAATTCTTAGACATGCCGATTTCCTCGCGATATACTCCTTCACCATTTTTGAGTGAGTGTCCTTACATAACTTAAGAATGTCAGGGGTGCGGGGCCAGCGGGATTCGAACTTGGGTGCGTCAGATCGAAAGTCGCACATGCTCCCACTGAGCCACAATCGCTCTCAAAACACACGTACATACAAACTTTCGCATTATTAATGTAAGTGTGATGTAATTTTGATGAAGGTTTTCATGGCCAATTTTGTGGCGAATTAATATAGATGACATTGTTTAATAGAGCGGTGATCTCATTCTCACTGTGATCTAGATGATGTCTTTGATGTGATCTTTGGGGAATATCAACCAAAATTTTAATCAACATTATAAAATTGATTGCTCCCTTACTAGTTATGATATTCAACCGGTGCATAGATGAAGGAGTCTTTCCTGACATAATGAAGTATAGCAAATTGATTCCATTATTTAAGTCAGGAGATAAGAGTGATCCGACTAATTATAGACCTATTTCTATACTACCAGCACTAAGCAAAATTTTTGAAAAATTAATATTAAGCCAACTGTTGTCACATTTCAATCTAAATGGATTATTTCACGATCAACAGTATGGCTTTACTAAAGGTCGCTCCACTACGGACGCAGGAATAGGACTTTTAAAGCACATTTTTGATGCTTGGGAGAGGTCACAGGATGCTATTGCAGTTTTCTGTGACCTGTCTAAAGCATTTGACTGCGTTAATCATGACACACTAATTTGTAAATTAAAATATTATGGAATTCACGGAAAAGCTCTTGATCTTGTCTTCTCGTATCTTAGCAATAGGATCCAAAAAGTTGATGTTAACGGGTCTAGGTCATCCGGAGCTCTCACAAAAATGGGAGTCCCTCAGGGCTCAATACTAGGACCATTTCTATTCCTAGTCTATATTAACGACCTACCCTTTTTTGTGAAGGACTTATGCGATATTGTTTTGTTCGCAGATGACACATCTCTAATATTTAAGATAGACAGAACCAATAATAACCTTGACGATGTGAACAAAGCCATCTCGCTAGTTCTACATTGGTTCACAACAAATAATCTACTATTAAATGCAAAAAAAACGAAATGTATAAAATTTTCTCTGCCCAACGTTAGGGGAGTTTCTGCTCCTTCAAATATCTTAGTAAACGATAACCCTCTAGACCTTGTTGACTCAACAACATTCCTGGGCATTAACTTAGATTCTAAATTACAGTGGGGTCCACATATAACATCACTAGCTGGGAGATTGAGCTCAGCAGCCTATGCAGTACGTAAAATCAGACAGTTCACTGACGAAGCCACTGCAAGATTAGTATATTTCAGTTACTTCCATAGTATCATGTCTTACGGAATTTTACTATGGGGTAAAGCCGCAGAAATTCAATCCATATTTGTATTACAAAAAAGAGCAATTCGTTCCATTTACAACATGAAAGCTCGTGACTCGCTTAGGGAACGGTTTAAAGAGATCAACATTCTTACAGTGGCTTGCCAATACATTTATGAAAATTTAATGCACGCTCGCAAACACCTTAGCACCTTTAACAAAAACAGCGACTTGCATAATTTTAACACGAGACATAAGAATAAATTGTATGTACCTAGATTCAGGTTGCAGAGAGTTAATGGTTCGTTTATGGGGAACTGTATACGCTTTTATAATAAACTACCTGAGGGCATTGACAAATTACCAATGCGTAGATTTAAATCATTTATCAAAATAAACCTTATGAAAAAAGCATACTACTCAATAAATGAATATGTTAATGACAAAAATGCATGGCCTGTATGCCCTAAGCCCCATGATGATGAAGATTAACACATCAGTGTGTGCATGATGTTTATATTTCATTTCTTCTTGGATTGTACAATGCTATGTGAGATGTCTAATGTAGTTAGTCATTCAAATAAAGCTATAAAAATTGTATTTGAGTTGGAAGTGACTAGGTTTTACAGTCATGCTCACTCAAATGTCTTTGCTTGCGGCGGCTCTGTGTGTCGGGTCACTCCCTTCCCTCCAATATGGTTGAGGGGGGTGATGGCTGGTCCACAAGTCATACTCGTGAACGGGTGCTGCTTGCGGGGACTGGTCTGTTCTAGTCACACCTACTGCTACTGTCATACCTACTTATATTTTATTTACACTTTTCTGTTACTGATACTATGACTATGGGACATCTCACTCGCATTTCTTGTTTTACATTCTGTTAATTCTAATTTATACGTAATTGTGCTGAAAAAAGACATCCCCGCAGAGTTTCTTGGTGCTATCTTCTCTAGCGGGCGTATTTCCTGTGCACTGGTAGAGTCAGTTTTCGCATTTCTTTTCAGCACTCAGACTTCAATTTGAGTATAGGAAAGAAATGGGTAAACATACTTACCTTTTTTCCAAAGTCATGTTAACATAAGTTACAATTTTTGACATTTTTTATTTGTATCATGTGTTTATGACCTTTAAAAGTGCACTTTTGCGCCTATTTAATAAATGATATTTGACTTTGACTTTGACTTTGATGTTGTGAAATATTTTTTTACAAGCTTTTATTTAAATTCCAATGTTTGTATGTTTGTTTGCGTCAAATCTTGCAAGTTGAATCAGGACCACTTCCTCTTATTCTACGGAGTTGAAATTTTGCATACTTGTCAAAGTCCGATGACAATGCAATATTATGGTGACAGCTGATCTGTTGATGGAGACGGAAGGTGGGCAATGGAACTCCTTGACGGATAATCGTAAACTACTAGTGTTTGGGCTCATTTTAATCTGCTCACGTTTAGTCGGCTTATGCCGACCTCGGCTAGAGCACTTTTAAGTCTGTCGTGAATAGCCGACTTTGGCGCTTAAAACGTAAAAACAAAAAATAAACTTTACATCTAGGGATCTCTATATACATATAAGTTTATATGCCTATATATCTACGTTTAAATCGGCTCAAGCCGACCTCGGCTCGAGCACTTTTATACGTATGTCGTGTATAAACGACTTTGGCGGTTTGGGAATGAAAAACAGTGTACGATTATCGTAAACTGCTTTGCAATGAACGATCCGATTTATGTATAGACTGGAGCAGTGCTTTAAATATTCATAGGTTCGGGAGTCTAGTCGTGTTCTAATTCCAGCATAGAATACCTCTGCAACTAAGTTTAGATGTTCCAGCTGTCTCAGAATAGAATAAAGGGCATTTAGAAGCAGAGAATACAAAACACTTCATATAATAATACGATGCGACTGAGGCTGGAGTCGATTAGGACCACCACACAAGATGATCGCCCTGCTGGTCCCCACGGGCCCAACGTCTCTACCCCAAACGGCACAAACAGGTTAAACAGGTTAAACCTACTGTGGTTTTGTGGTACACAGAAATATGTTTTATATAATACGTTTTGTAATAAATTAAAAAAAAAAAAAGGTAACCCCTATCGAGACCTGAATATTTGCGACGTTTGAGGGATTCGACGAACAATAAAACTTTTGAAAATATCTTGTTACCTAAACTAATAATATAGTCTAGTCTCGACCAAATAACAAAACTCATAAAAAGCCAGGCACATTAGACAACCAAATAAATAACAATCAAAATTCGAACCCAACATAATAAATTATCTCTCAACGAACGCGATATCTCTAGAATCTCGGTATCTTGGCACGGGGCCCAATGGCGCGAATTTAGGAATTGGCCATAGACAATATAGACCTTTGGCGGGCAATGTCAGGTGGATATTTGCAAAGAATGCATACATACTTGAACTGTGAAGGATTTAGGGGAAGCAGAGTGAAGCGGCCTTTTATATTTCCGCTGCGGGATGCGGTGCATACCGCCCTAGGACTTATGGCGTCAATAAAATATATAATTATTTTAGTGGACTGTATTTGAAAATCGTTAGGTTCGTACACTAGTTACCTACATGGTATTTCGGCAAATCTGCTTAGGTACCTATAGAAATTGGACACCACGCACCTTCATTCTGTTGTGTCGCTCCTGTGGGACGTCCCGGTGATTGAAGTCCTGAATCTTGCCTTCAGGCAGAGATCGCGGTAGGCACTCACGTAAGGCACTCGCGGCAGTGCATATGGGTCACTTGCACTTCACGGTTGTGGTAATCAAAGTAATTGCACTCTGGAAGATTTGTCTAACTTCCCAGATTTATGGTCTGGACTGGTCGCGGATAAGATATTTTTGCTACTACTGCGGTGACAAGATGCGTGGCGGGTTATGGATAAGTGAGGGGCAAGGAAAGCAAATCACCTAATTACTATGTAAGAAAGGGACAGCCTATCATATTGAAGTTACATCGAATGCAAATATGGCGGTAACACAGAATGTAGTGGAAACACGTAGCCAGTTTCAAAATAATGTATTATCTTCAAACAATTGTTGCGTGGTAATGAATCTTCAACACAAATTAATTATTATTAAATTAAATATAATCGACAGATCTAAAAATAGCAGCCATGCTCGGAGGGTGGACCATAGAGAAGAGAGAAAGAAAGGCATAGACAATGCAAAGCATGCAGATAACATATTATTTTATGTATGTCTTTTTTTTTATGTAACTGAATGACGAGACGAGCTGGTCGTTTGCCTGATGGTAAGCAATACGCCAGCCCAAAACAATAACAGCACCTCCCAGAACTTTGTTTTGCAAAATCCTGCGCGGTGCTGCACTGCGCTCGTCACCCTGAGACAATTAGCTGTTGAGTCTCATAATGCCCAGTAATTTCGCTGGCTACAATGCCCTTCAAACCGGAACACAGTAATGCTTGCGCACTACTGCTTGGCGGCTGAATAACTGGCAAAGCGGTGGTACCCACCCAGACGGCCTCTCGCATACGAGAAACCTACCACCAGTAGAAAGAAAAGTTATTATGTATATATTGATTATTGTGTGCAATTTTGTCAAAAATAAATTTTCTTTCTTTATACATTTTCAACATGAACGAATAAAACGCAACAACTGAAGCATAGCAATAGCGGTGGCGCTGTTTATTTGACCACTCACATCAGCTTGACATCGGCCCTCCGCATGGACGTAGTCAACCCGATGTGACGGCCGATCGGCACAGCATGATGTAAATATGTGCGTGATGCTTGTATACGGACAAGCGGACCGGCATAGTATAAGTGTTTCACTTTTGAATTTGGCGACGAGGCGACCTCCTTTTTTATTCCTTCAAGGTGCCAATCACTGATAGTGGGGGACATTAGGATTTTTTCCGCGTCCCCCACTAGGGCCGAAACTGGGGAATCAAAATTCAAAGTTCGAAAGTTCTTGGAAGGTAAAAAAGGTAAAGTTAATACATTAATTTGTTTAAAGACTTCTCTTAATGATTCGCGAGGACCCAACTCATAAATAGCGCGCACCGCCCGCTTTTGTAAAATAAAAATAGTTTCTATATCCGCGACAGACCCTCACAGCAAAATGCCATATGACGGAAGTATGCAAAGGAAACTAACCGAGCCGTAGCTATATCCGTTAATTGCCTAATTTTACTAACCGCGTATGAGGACACCACTGCAACTTAGGTCTTTTTTTATACATTATTGGCTTGCGTTTGACCACTATCTCACCTGATGGTAAGCGACGATGCAGTCGACGATGTAGGACGCTTGCCAAGATAGTACCTGTTCACTCGAGATTTCAAGATTCCTAGATTATAAGTATCGGGGAAGATTGACTCCGGTAGGGAGTTCCACTCGTTAGCAGTGCGCATAATGAAAGTGAAAGCGAAGCGCTTAGTGCGCGCAGGAGGAATGTCCACCACATAACGGTGGCGCGTTGCCGTTCGTCTCGTAGTCCGATGATGAAACGGGGACGGGGGATTTAATTGGTGCAATTCCGACGCACACTCGCCGAAATGTATCCGGTAAAAGACCGATAGACTGGCTATTTTTTTTTTCCAGTCTATTCCTTTACCTAGGAATACCGTCGCCTTGTCTGTGTCTATCAGATGTGAATATCAGAAACAACCCAATATGGTGCCAATCGTTCATTGAGCTCCCGCAATCGAGTTCAATATGAATTTCTTTATCATTGGTGCCAACCATTGAGGTCTGGTGCCAACCCAACAGTATCTTAAATGTCAATCTGCCAACCATAGAAATCAGAAATCGGAAGTTGAGAGATGGTGCCAACTCTGTGCTCTCTCTATTCTGGTGATGTTATGCGATAAAATGAACAAAGTAAAAAATAACGCACAACCAATAGGGGATCGAACAGTAATCGAAAAAAAAAGTGAAATGTAGTTAGAACGAATGTTTGTCGAATTCGAAAGATCATTCAATCAATATTTTTGTAAAAGAATAATAATTTATATTTTTAAATCAATAAATCTAAATTCTGACATTTTTTATCTGTTCCGAAACACCAACACAGTGCATGACGTCATTTCAAAGTAAATACCGAGTGCGCAGCTTGTGTTTATTTTATATTTTTGCTTTTTATCTAAATCAAAACGATATGTTTTTCATGCCATGACGACCCTAAAGTCTTTAAACTTCACAAAAATGTATAAATCACTTTGCAAGTTTGCTTTCGTAGAGCTTGTCGTTTCGTTGGCCTGCGTGTGACGTCATACGTCTGAGGTGACCTTTTGCGCGGCAATATTTGAAACATAACATTTAAACATAATTTTAGGTACTTTTAGGACATTATTTAATTAAAACATTAATTTTTATGGCTATATATACATTATGGTTAATTTTAAAAACTTTCTGAAAAGTTGTCCGATCCCCTATTCCCAAAGATATCAGTACATAATATTTGTTCTGTCTCGGTGCGAAGTACTGAACCTTTGTGAGGATGCCAAGCTTTTGAGCGGCTAATTTCGCTTTGGACTTAATAAAGGATCCAAAGTTCAAGTTAGACGTCAAGGTGATACCAAGAAGCTCCAGCTTATTGGTTACTGGTAGGGGCACATTCTGGAGAGTGGGAGCTAATGGGAATGGACTCCGTTTGTTCGATGCAATCGAACACATGCTGAGGCAGCAATACTTACTGCACGCGGCCCGCGGCGGTCGCGGCCCGCGTCAGTGAACTTCCGAGCAGCAACCGGGGCATTCATTAGCAATATTTTATTTAGCAGCATTATCATCATTAATTAATAGTATTTATCATTAAAACTAGTGGTGAATAAAACATAATTATTCTCGTAAAACAGTGTTTCCATAGTCACGTCCACAGACTCACTTCGCGTGCTATCTCGCACACCGTTTAGTTGAGAAAAGACACGCTTGGGTTTAAGTGGCATTGAACTTAACTGTAAGCCTTTCCCCAAACAAAGAATATTATAAAGAGTAAAATTGTGTGTAAATAGGAGGAACAACTGAACTGATTTTGAAAATTCTTTCGCTGTTGCGCTACACATTCATACATTATCCCTGAGTGTTTTTGAGCTGTGTATTTACTGACTTCAAAAAAGGAGTAGGTTCTCAATTCGTAAGTTTTTTTGTATGTGTGTTACGCGAATACTCCTTCATTTATAAACTGATTTGGAAAATTCTTTTGCGTTGGGTTCAGTATAGCTACAAGGTGGTCCCATATAAATTTCATCGATATTCGTGACCTTGGACTTCGAAGATACATCAGAATTAAAGTAGGTTTTTTTGTTGTTAATTGAATTATATTATGTCGAAGCGAACGAAGTCGCGGGCGGTTGCTATTCTCGAAATAAAATAAAATGTTGCCAGTACAACCTTAATCTTCCCCATCTGCGGAAAATGTTTACGGTCCGAAAACGAAATGAATTCTCGCCATAAAGGTGTAAACCGGACGGACAACACTGTATGCTTTTACAGCGGTAGGTGTGCTGTGAAACTGATTACAGGTCGCAAAAATGCTGTAAAATCTGAAGTGGAATGCTCGCGCTCCGAGCGGTTCCACTCAGCCATATTAGTTTTTAAACTTCAACTGTCTAACTTTATGTGTGTGACAAGATGAGCGTCTTTCACCAATGGAACGCGCCTGCTTATGTTATGTTACTGCATGACGAGACGAGCTGGTCGTTTGCCTGATGGTAAGCAATACGCCGGCCCGTAACAATAACAGCACCACCCAGAACTTTGTTTTGCAAAATCCTACGCAGCGCTGCACTGACCTTGCCATCCTGAGACAATTAGCTGTTGAGTCTCATAATGCCCAGTAATTTCGCTGGCTACAATGCCTTTTAAACCGGAACACAGTAATGCTTGCGCACTACTGCTTGGCGG
This sequence comes from Petrophora chlorosata, assembly GCA_951640565.1. NCBI lineage: Eukaryota > Metazoa > Arthropoda > Insecta > Lepidoptera > Geometridae > Petrophora > Petrophora chlorosata. Next base: position 2,247,773 of record OX621218.1, read on the forward strand.
CTGAATAACTGGCAAAGTGAAACCCACCCAGACGGCCTCTCGCATACGAGAAACCAACCACCAGTTATAACAGTTGAAGCGCCAACCTGAATCATATCTTGTACTCGATTTTTTTTTATGTAACTGAATGACGAGACGAGCTGGTCGTTTGCCTGATGGTAAGCAATACGCCAGCCCATAACATCAACAGCACCACCCAGAACTTTGTTTTGCAAAATCCTACGCGGTGCTGCACTGCGCTCGTCACTCTGAGACAATTAGCTGTTGAGTCTCATAATGCCCAGTAATTTCGCTGGCTACAATGCCCTTCAAACCGGAACACAGTAATGCTGATTCAAGTATAAGCCGTATTTTATAAGACGTACGCATTCAGATCTGTGGGCAAAAGTAACGACGGAGTGCCTCAAGATGGAAGACGGCGCCCAGCCCGGTCCAAAAGGAGATGGAGGGACGATCTGGATGCATACCAAGTGGGCTGGTGCGAGGTGGCACAAGATAGGGACGGCTGGAGAGACCTTTGCCCAGCTGTGGGACAACATAAATAAAAAAAAAATATCTAGTCTGTGTGCAGAACCACAGAATATTACAGGACAGAAGCATCACTCCGCAAAGAAAACAATCCAGTCGTATTAAGCTACAGAGCGCCTCTCTTTCTATCGCGCCGCTCTTATCTCTACTGACGCGGCACGTGTAATGACGCGCGACCCGCCGTCGGTGTCCTGCTGTGTACCTACTTGTAGCTTCGTTCCTACAGCGCGGAGTGCGCTAGGCCTGGCAGAACTTTGTTTTTCCAAATCTGGCGCGACCTTGGAAATCTATATACGGTACTGCACTCCGCTCGTCACATTGTGACAGTCTTATATCTCGTCTCTAAATAGGTACCTAGATTAATACATTTAATACAATAAATTATGTTTTATTAGGGTTACGTACCTAAAGGGTAAAACGGGACCCTATTACTAAGCCCGCTCCGCTGTCCGTCTGTCTGTCCGTCTGTCACCAGGCTGTATCTCATGAACCGTGATAGTTAGACAGTTGAAATTTTTACAGATGTATTTCTGTTGCCGCTATAACAACAAATACTAAAATACAGAATAAAATAAATATTTAAGGGAGCTCCCATACTACAGACATGTTTTTTTTGCCGTTTTTTATAGATAATAGTACGGAACCCTTCGTGCGCGAGTCTGACTCGCACTTGGCCGGCCTTTTTACTGTACAGACTACATCGACAGCTAGATCAATGACACTATTGAAAACACTTGATAATTCCCAGCAACAACGTTTGCATATTGTGTGGTTTAATACAATTCTTTTTATTGAACTGAGTGTATTGTAACGAGCAAGTCGTTCGCCTGATGTGATGGTAAGTGCCACGCCTGCCCATAACAATTGCAGTGCCATACAGAACTGTAATATCATAAAAAGCACTGCGTAGGACTGCACTGCGCTCATCACCGTTACTGGTGGTAGGTTTCTCGTATGCGAGAGGCCGTCTGGGTAGGTACCACCGCTTTGCCAGTTATTCAGCCGCCAAGCAGTAGTGCGCAAGCATTACTGTGTTCCGGCTTGATGGGCATTGTAGCCAGCAAATTACTGGGCATTATGAGACTCAACAGCTAATTGTCTCAGGGTGACGGGCACAGCGCAGCGCCGCGCAGGATTTTGCAAAAGTTCTGGCTGGTGCTGTTATTGTTATGGGCTGGCGTATTGCTTACCATCAGGCAAACGACCAGCTCGTCTCGTCATACAGTTACATAAAAAAAAAGCACCGTTAGTCAAGTATTAAGTCAATTGCAGTGCCACCCAGAACTGTAATATCATAAAAAGCACTGCGTACGACTGCACTGCGCTCATCACCGCTAGACAAGTATTAAGTCAATTGCAGTGCCACCCAGAACTGTAATATCATAAAAAGCACTGCGTACGACTGCACTGCGCTCATCACCGCTAAACAAGTATAGAGTCAATTGCAGTGCCACCCAGAACTGTAATATCATAAAAAGCACTGCGTAGGACTGCACTGCGCTCAACGCCTAGTAATTTCGCTGGCTACAATGCCCTTCAAACCGGAACACAGTAATACCTGCGCACTATTGCTTGGCAGCAAACATATAACAACAACATACAGCATGACATACATCCACACGCACATACATAAATGTACACACTTGTCAATTCCCATCCATACGTTTGCATATTGTATGGTTTAATACAATTAATATACCTAATTATAATTGGTATGGGCGTGTGTGGATTCGAAACTATGACTACATTACTACACTGACAGTATTTCACTAAATATACACTCGAGAGCAATGAATCCGGGTCACTTAAAGAATGTTAAAAATCTCGGAAACTAAAAATGATAGGTTAATGCAATAAATTGTATTTAATAGACAATGTAATACTCCTTAAATGAAAGTAAAAAAAATATGAGTCACCATACATTTTATTAACACAAAATTACATAAAGAAAAAAACTGCTGATCTCTCCTTAAAACAAAAATAGGAAACATGAAATTTTTGAACTTTATTACGATTTTCTTGAACTTTAATACTTCGTATTGCCTCCTCGTGCTTCCATTACTGCGTTTACGCGGTTTGGCATGCTGTACACCAAGTTCCTTATACGATTTTGGGGAATATTCTCCCATTCCTCTGTGAGAGCAATTTTGAGCTCACGAAGCGTGATTGGGGGAGGGTTTCTGTTGGGTGCTCTGCTTTTTGATCTTCAATAAAAACCTTTTATTTCTTATATTCTTGCTTTAATTACCTTTTACAACACAAAACTACATCTTAACTTATGAGAACGCCATGACAGAGAGAACATAGAGTAAATCAAATCTTAAGTCTAGGGATGGGACTAAACGATAGTGATGTGCATTGCACCTATCTCAACACTCTCCCTCAATGCACATCTTGATTAATTAATACCTAATTCGCACACAAAGTTACTAAACTGATTTTTAGGTAAGGGCTTAGTTAACACATCTGCCAATTGAAATTTAGTATTAACATATTTTACAATTATCAGACCTTCCTCTACTTTTTGTTTTACAAAATTATATTTGATATCCATATGTTTTAATCGCTTTTGGTCAGGATTTTTTACAGTTTTTATCGCACTTTGGTTGTCCTCATACACAATAACATTTTTGAACTCTACATTTAAATCTACCAACAATTTTACAAGCCAACATGCTTCTACTACTGATTCACACAAAGAAACTAATTCTGCCTCTGTTGTACTGAGTGCTACAGTTGTTTGTTTTTTAGATCTCCATACAATGGTATTATTAAATAATTTGAATACATATCCGGTAGTTGACTTTCTATCATTATCTCTTGCCCAGTCGGCATCTGCATATCCAATTAAAGGTGTTACAGAATTACAATCATTTTTAGTATATGTTAAAGTATAGTGTACAGTTTGTTTTACATATCTTAGTACTCTTTTCAAAGCTTTCCATAAATTTTCACTTGGTTTTGATTGAAATCTACTCAAATAACATACTGCTGTAGCTAAATCAGGTCTTGAACCTACTGTTGCATACATCAATGACCCTATTAAAGATCTACATTGTAACTCATAACTCATATCAATAACTGAATCTTCATCATATTTGAAGTTTACATCCATAGGTGTATCATTACCTTTACAATTTTCCATTTCATATTTTCTTAGTATACTTTCTAAATATTTAGTTTGATTGATTTGTATTTGAGCTGGGTGTGTTTTAATTGAGATTCCTAAGTAGTTTAAGTTATTAGAACCCATATCCTTCATTCTAAATTTGGATGCAAGAAAACCTTTTAATTTATCTATTTTAGTTTTGTCATTTCCCATTATCAAAAGATCATCGACATACAATGTTAAGTAAATATCCCCCATACTGTATAAGCAATAGTCATTTTCTGATCGTTTAAATCCATATCCCGTTATAGTCTCATTGAACTTCTCATACCAATATTTTGGTGATTTCTTCAAACCGTATAATGATTTTGTTAACTTTAATACTTGTCCTTCTGGTAAATCTAGTCCTTGCGGTGGTTTCAGATAAACATCTTCTTTTATGTCTCCATATAAAAATGCTCCCTTCACATCCATTTGATGTAATTCATATTCTCTACAAGCTGCGACTGACAACAAAACTCTTAAGGTTTGTAACTTCAAAACAGGTGAATAAATATCTTCAAGTTGATCTTTCTGTTGAAATCCACGTACTACTAGTCTTGCCTTACATATTTCTTGTTCTCCTACATTTTTCTTTGCAAAAACCCACTTACTATCCAATAACTTATCTTTTTCTGGTTTAGGTACAATTTTCCAAGTTTCACTCTCTTCCAGGACTTTAAATTCTTCTTTAATTGCATTCTTCCAATCTTGTTTATCACTTCTTTCTTCTATTTCCTCAAAGCATACAGGTACATTCTCCTGATTTGCTGAAAGTAAAGCATATAATGCTTCGTCATCTTCCTCTAGGTTAATTATATAATCTTTATGCCATTTTGGTTGCTGAATTCTTCTCTTAGCCCTTGTACTTCTAGCACTTTCTTGCCGCTGTCCTTTTAATGTTATTATTTGCCTCTGGTTTAACTCTTGGTTGGGACTATTTTCTATTTCTTGTTCTTCTATTTGCAGTTCTCTTCTTTCTTCTTCATTTCCTTCTTCATAATAATTTCCTTCTTCTGGTCTTATTTCTTCATCACGATTTTCTCCTTCAATTTCCTTTTCAATTCTTCTATTATCTTCTATAAAATCTCCCCTCTCTGTAGGTAAGTATAATATTCTGTCTTCTTTTGTTCTTTCATCAAACACCACATTTCTTGCGTTAACTACTTTTTGTGTTTCCATATCATATAGTCTATATCCTGACGTAGTATATCCAATCATTATCATTTTTCTCCCTGTATTATCCAATTTCCTTCTTTGTTCCTTTGGTATATGATTATATGCAGTGCACCCGAATACTCGCATATTTGACACATCTGGTTTTCTACCGGTCCACATTTCGCTGGCCGTAACTTCTCTACCTACTGAAGGACTTCTATTTGTAACATACGCTGCATATAGCACGGCATCTCCCCAAAATTGTTTATCTAAATTCGACTCCAATAAAATTGTTCTAGCCTTTTCAATCAAGGTTCGGTTCATTCGTTCGGCAACACCATTCATTTCCGGATTGTATGGTACAGTATAATGCATTTGTATTCCTTCCTTAGCACAAAATCTTTGAAATTCATTTGAGATGTACTCCCTTCCATTATCTGAGTGTAGTTTTAGCAAGTTTGTATTGAAATGGTTTGTTGCATAATAATAATAATCTTTAAACTTATCAAAAACCTCAGATTTGTTTTTAATTAAATATACAATGACAAAATGAGTAAAGTCATCTATAAATGTCACAAAGTACCTATCATCCTCTCTCCCTGAAGGGGTGATTGGCCCACAAACATCTGTGTGTACAAGTTCTAATGGTTTTCTTGCCCTATATCCTTGTTTATTAAAAGGTTGTCTTGTCATTTTGCTTAAAAGACATGGTTCACATAAATTATGTTCAATTCTATTATTTTTCAAATCACCCAATCCAATTACCAAATTTTTTTGTACCAAAATGTTTATGTTTTTCATACCTAAGTGGCCAAAACGCCTGTGCCACAGATTTACTGAACTGTTATTATCATTTGTCACAGAATAATTACAATTTTGAAGTACAATTACCATTTCTATAGTATACAAGTTACCATCAGCATTTCCTATCATTAGCAAATAATTTTTATTGTAAATTCTTACCTTCCCTCTACAAAATGATACTTCCAGACCGCTGGATTCCATTTTAGATACAGACAACAAGTTTTTTCTGAGCTCTGGAACATAATACACATTTTTGATAGTACAATTTGTTTCTTTTTTACCAACAAAGCATTTTACATTTATATTACCTACTCCGAAGGCTTGCAATGTTATTCCATTCTTTGCTGCAGAAATATTTTTTGGTTGTTTTAGTTCCAAATAGTCCACAAAATAGTCTTTTGTATTTACCAAGTGGTCAGAACACCCTGAATCGACACACCACACTATATTTTCATTTTTATAAATATTAGCCTCACTGTCCTCATTCTCACATTGAAACGCATAGTTACCCTTCTCCGCACTATAAGCTTGACGCTCTCTCCCTTGACCTTGCCTGTAGTTACCTCCCTGTGCTTGATTATAACCTCTTCCTCCTGCTCCTTGCATGTGACCTCGTCCTCGATTCACCATCCCTTGAATATATCCTCTACCTTGTGTATAGTCTCGTCCTTGTGTATATTCTCGTCCTTGTACATAGTCTCGTCCTTGTCTTGAGTTATTATTATAACCTCTACCATGTTGTTGATTATTTGTCCGGCCTTGTCTACATTGAAATCATTTATGTCCTTGTTTACCACAATTATAGCATAAAAATGCGTTAGTAGATTGGGAATTATTATCCACCACACTATGTTTCTTCTTCTTCTCCTCTTCTCCTAACAATCTGGTTTTGACAAAATCATATTTTAAGTCGGTCACTGTTTCTAATGCGGTTACTATTCCCTCATAGGAAGGTGGCATTGACAACAACAAATAGTTCACCTGTTCTTCTTCGTTCAATGCTGCATCAGCGTCCTTGAGCTGGGAGAACATTTCCTCTAATATGGTAAAATGTTGTGACAGAGATTGCTTTTCAACATATTTTGTGTCTAACAATCTTCTACGTATGAATAGTTTACTTCTCACTCCTTTCTTTTTGAAGCAATTTTCCAAACTTTCTAACATGGCGAATGCCGAATCCTTCTTAATATATTCAATGTGACTGTCGGCCACCCCAGCGATGAGTATCGCCTGCGCCTTCGCCTCGCTGTTGGCATTTTCCTCACTTAGGTGAAACTTTTTGTCTTGAACTGCAGACAGTACTCCATTTTCCTTTAATATACTTTTGATTCTAAATGTCCACGTGTTGAAATTCTCGCCGGCAAATTGCGCCACGGGAAAACGTTCCCTGGAACTCATCTTCAACTCCAAAACGGTAATAACCACGCTCTGCTACCACTGTTGGGTGCTCTGCTTTTTGATCTTCAATAAAAACCTTTTATTTCTTATATTCTTGCTTTAATTACCTTTTACAACACAAAACTACATCTTAACTTATGAGAACGCCATGACAGAGAGAACATAGAGTAAATCAAATCTTAAGTCTAGGGATGGGACTAAACGATAGTGATGTGCATTGCACCTATCTCAACAGTTTCGTTGTTTTACGCATCTGCCTAGCTCGTCCCAAGCATGCTCGATCGGGTTGATATCCGGGCTGCGCGCTGGCCACTCCATACGAGTAATGTTCATCTCTTGAAGGTAGTCATTCACAATCCTACCTGTATGAGGTCGGGCATTGTCATGCATAAATATAGCATCCTCACCTAAATTGACCATAAATGGACCAACGTTGAGGATTTCTTCCACATATCTTACGCTAGTTAAAGAGCCGTTTTCTATGATCACCAGCTCTGTGCGACTTTCAGAAGAAATTCCGGCCCACACAAGTACAGACCCACCACCGTAGGCTACTTTTTCTTCGATGCATGCTTGCTTGAATCTTTCCCCTGGTCTTCGATACACTCTGTGTCTTCCATCGTGCTTGTAGAGCATAAATTTTGATTCGTCGGAGAACATAACTTTTGACCAATCTTCAATACTCCAATTTACGTGGCTCTGGGCATATCTTAGTCTCGAAATACGATGCCCACGCTCCAGTTTAGGGCCGTTTGCAGGTCTAAGGGGTTTTAAGTTAGATTCAGCAAGCCGACGTCTTACTGTCCATGCACTTGGGTTACTTCCTCCGAGGCGTCGAAACTGATTGGTGAGTTCAGTTCCTGTGAGAAAGCGATTTCGAAGCATGGTGTTCACCAAGTATCGGTCTTCTCGTGCTGTGGTACACCTGGTTCTGCCCGTTCCTGGTCTGCGTAGGTTAGAACCAGTTTCTTCGTAACGTCGGAGAACTCTTTGTACTGTTGACAGCGACACACCGACAGTCCTGGCTGTATCGCGCTGACTCCGGCCGGTTTCCAGCATTGTAAGTATTCTGGTGCATTCTTCAGGCGTAAGCGACATAATTTCAGCTTGAATAATGAATATAGAGCACTATCAACATGGTTTATGTACCCACATAAATGACAGATTACAAACAAAAGCAAAACCAAATGCTGTAATTTCGTAGTTCCATCTTCGAAAGTGGCCCTTTTTCAAATTTGATTTTTTTATGATATAACTTTACAATAACTAAAAAGTTTTAATACCTTCATTTAAGGAGTATTACATTGTCTATTAAATACAATTTATTGCATTAACCCAGCATTTTTAGTTTCCGAGATTTTTAGGATTCTTTAAGTGACCCGGATTCATTGCTCTCTAGTGTATTATTTGTTCGCTTATTTTTTTTGTTGTGTGGCTCATTGGGAGAACGTGCGACTTTCGATCCGACGCACCCGAGTTCGAATCCCTTTTTTTTACGCTTAATAGATCCATGTTTGGCCACTATCTCGCCTGATGTGAAGCGATGATGTGGCCTAAGATGGAGCACATAGATCTAGAGAGAGACGGCAGTTGAGCGGCTGCTCAGACTCGTCTCCCCGATGGTTCACCGAACATCATCCCGAAACACGACTAGGTCGCTTGACGGCATGACTTTGTTCGGTGGGTGGTATTACAACCACGGCCAGAGCCTACCACTCCAAAATCTGCACTTAACTATAAGTCATTGGTGCAGGGCCGAGTCGGCCCGCTGGCTATATTTTATTTAATCTTTATTTCAGGCAACATTAAAAAAATTACAGATGTTATTTACTTATTCTACGGTCCATATAAATATATATCTTAGAACTAACATGCTTATAATTTATATTAAAATATTTATGTATATATAATACCTTCTTATAACAAACGTAACCTACACAAGTGTAAGAGAACAACCTCAGCGTTTCTAACTGAAGCGTCTGCTAAATGACCACTTTTTTTTTATTCCAACTCATGTTTTTTTACAAGCTTTTATTTAACTTGCAATGTTTGTTTGTTTGGGTCAAAATAACCACTTCCTCTTATCCTACGGAGTTGAAATTTTGCATACTTGTCAAAGTCCGATGACAATGCAATATTACGGTGACAGCTGATCTGATGATGGAGACGGAAGGTGGGCAATGGAACTCCTTGACGGATAATCGTAGCTAGTATTTGGGCTCATTTTAATCTGCTCGCGGTTCCGATTGCGAATTTGTTTAAAGCTTGTCTTGAAAAATATATTTTTCAACAAAAACCTAGTTTTACTTTTAAAGCTTCAGTGGCATCCAGCTTATGGCGCTATACAATTCGCATAACCAATTATGCACATCCGTTTGCCGATTGCCTGCATCGGATCAATGGAACTGAATATTAAACAACAGTTGCCATTTCCCCTCACCGTTTGCATATTTATTGCATGAAATTGTTATGCGGTAGGTATTTTGCATAGACAATAGTCTGTGTTGGTAGGTGATATGTGGTTTGACTTTGACTTCTTTGTATAGTCACAGAATACTAAGGGACAGAAGCATCACTATTCCGCAAAGAAATTTAAACAAATAGCGACTCTTGCTATGACGCAATAAAATTCAATTCCGCTCGCGTAGCGCTGCATACCTACCAGTCATATTAACCTACAGAGCGCCTCTCTTTCTATCGCATAGCTCTTATCTCTTCTGACGTGGCACGTGTAACGACGCGCGAACCGCCGTCGGTGTCAGGCTATGTACTTCTAGCTTCGTACCTACAGTGCGGAGTGCGCTAGGCCTGGTATAGTCGCAAAGAGCCCGTCTCTTTGCGACCATGCAATGTAGGTCGAAGTATAGAGTATAGGGGCTCAGATCAGAATGCCGAAACAATATAACGTAAGTATGTATTATTCGTATACCTACCTACATACATAGATGCCAAGATTGGAGCCACGTTTGTCTAAAATAAATCACAAAACTTGCTGAGATGTAGGTCAGCGTCGCCGACCGTCGGCGTCGTCCCTTATCGGTCACGTCTCCTCTACAAGTAGCAGATAGTGCAAAATACGAGTTTTATCCCGACGTAAAGATTTATGAGGCACCACGTCTGCAGCTTCTACGATGAATTTAAAAAGTTAAACTAACATAGACAATATTTGGCGGTATTTTTATTTTTTCTTTTTTAATGTTTGAAATATTTATAGGTATGACTATTCCTTAATGTTTATTACTTACAGAGCGACTGTGGCTTATTGGGAGCATGTGCGACTTTCGATCCGACGCACCCGAGTTCAAATCCCGCTGGCCCCGCACCACTGAATTTCTTAAGTTATGTGACGATTTAACACTCGCTTAAAAACGGTGAAGGAAAACTGGTATGTCCCAGAATTAATAACAAAAATTCAAGGACATGTGACATCCACCCGCATTGGGGCAGCGTGACGGATTATCGCCCATACTCTGTCTACGAGGTAAGGCCCGAGTCCCAGCAGTAGGAACGTAATGGGCTGATAATGATGATGATGTTCAAATTCAAAGTTCAAAAGTTCTTTATTCAGTTGTGTCGTCACAGACGCACTTATGAACGTCAATTATTACTATGACTCTACCACCGTAGCGGAAAAAGAACCACTACTCGGAAGATACGGCAAGAAACTGAGGGGCATTTTTCTTAGAACTTTGGTTACAATATTTTATGTTTGTTTTTGACAATATTATGTTTCTTATGTGCCAGTTGGCTACTTGGCAGAAGCGGAATGTTCCATGCATCTTTGTCTTCTATGTAATTACTAACTGTATAGTATGCTTTTTTCATTAGAATATTTTTCACACGCGATTTGAATCCACTTTCTGTGAGCTCCGTTATACATTTTGGAATTTTATTGTAAAAACGTACGGTGTGGATAATAAACTCATAACCGACAATAAATAAATTAAAGAACTGTCGAATAAACGCATAGTTGTGTCAAAAACTAATTAAATCTTGTAACAAACGTGTTTACGACTCTACTAACAGACATTAAAAGCATCTATAATTAGATGGCCCTGCACCATACACTGTTCTCTTTTCCCGACAAAAGCTTTTGAAGTCTCATTGTGTCGGGCAATAACAACATGTACTGTCAACGCCAAAAGTTGCTGTACATTTGTAAATCTTTATTATATTTATTTTATATGAATTTAATTTATATGCTTTTCCCGCGACTTCGTCCGCGTAGACGGCAGAAACCCATAGCTGTCTTTTTTCCAAAAACATTTTAGCAAGACCTCCCCGGTATATGGGAGCGCGTACTACTAAGAGGTCAAGCTGTATCTTCGTAGTCTCCTAACCAATTTTAATGTTACATGCCCTATAATCTAAGTTGGGACTAATGCTACCAAACCCGAAAAACCGCATTAAAATCCGTTCAGCAGTTTTCGAGTCTTATAGATACACAGACAAAAATTTTAAAAACCATAGAATCGTTCATATGTTCAGTACCTCCTAAATAGTCCATCCCAGTTAGTTTTGCAAAAATGTCTTCAATGTACAGAATTGGCTCTTTTCCATTTTTATAATTACAATGGTATATAAATTAAAGAATGCCACGCGAAAAATTCAAACCAGGTTTTTTGAAAAAAGAGTATGTTGAGAAAAACGTTCACTCCAATCTCAATAGATGGCGTACACTTTACCCTTAAGACGGTTAAATAACGGAAGAAGAAATTCGACACTCGAGTTGGTAACCACCGTAGCTCAATTGGTAGAGCGTCCCGCGCTGAGGTAAGATTTGGTTGCGGGTTCGAGTCCCAGCCGGTGGTCGTATTTTTTCTTTACGAAATAATCTTGTGTGAATCTTTGATTGACGACATCTGCTACACCTTCAATATTTGTTTTATTCAAACACTCAGCACAATGAGACAAAAGCTTTTGAAGTCTCCTTGTATTGATCAATAACCACATGTACAGTGAACACCAATAAACGTAGATATATGTCTGTATGTTTTTGTAAGTCAAAAGCAGTTCTGACTGACAAAACATACATAATTCAGAAAAAAATACACTGCTCGAGATTTGAACCCGTCTTTAAAATACCGTCTCGACGCTTTACCTTTAAGATAGAGTCGGTGGTGATCAAATATAAGATAATAGAAACCTCAATTAAATGAAATTATATTCAAATTGAAGCGAGTGTGGCTCAGTGGGAGCCTGGGTGACTTTCGATCCGACGCACCCGAGTTCGAATCCCACTGGCCCCGCACCACTGACTTTCTTAAAGTTATGTGCGGATTTAACAGTCGCTCTAAATACGGTGAAGGAAAACATCGTGAGGAAACCGGCTTGTCCAAGAATTTATCAGAAAAATTCAAAGACATGTGTCATCCATCAACCCGCACTGGGACAGCGTGGTGGATTATGGCCCATACTCTCTATACGAGGGAAGGCCTGAGTCCCAGCAGTGGGAACGTGATGGGCTGTGGAGGTATATCCAAAGTAATGTTTGTATTTTTTTATTTTTAAAGTTAGAGTGACATGTACGAGTAATAATTATTTTTTGAAAGAAATTGTGTTGCTCGTTTAGATTTGTGTTGATCGCAGAACGACTACATTATTCCTCAAAATCATCATCATCATCATCGGGTGCCATCTTCATACTGAAGTTTGGAGGTCATTAGGCAATATTTCTTGCGATCCCACGCTTCGCTTTTGAGATCTCGGTAGCTTAGTCCAGTCCATACTTTGATGTCGTCCAACCATTTACGTCGTGGACGTCCTGGGCTCTTCTTCCCCGGAATCTTGCCCTCGAGGATCAACCTTGGAAACTCGTACTGGGATCCTCTCATAAGATGTCCGAAAAAGGCAGCCTTCCGTCTCATAATGGTGATCAATAACTCTCGGTTGCGATTTGCCTTTTCAAGTACCTTCCTCAAAATGGGGTTTGAATTAGCACAAACACCGAAAAATTTTACATTCCCCATTTCGACTTGCTACTAAAATGTTCATTGTTATTAATGCCGACTGTACGAGCGAGCGATATGAGCGCGCAATAAAAACACAAGTTTACGAGTGATGTTATTTCTGTTGTAGTGCGAAAACAGGGAAATGGTGATGGGTTATTTTTCAGTGTTTTTGAGCGCAGTCTCCAGTTTGTGTAGGCACCTACCGTAACTAAGGCGCCAATGTCAAAAGGCGGCAATTCAGGGTCCCCAGGGCCCCAATTCACTTACACAACTCGGCGATTCCTTGCTTCGAAATCATGTCGTTTCCTTCATTCTTCTTCTTCGTGTCGATGGTCCATATGTTTAATTTTTAAATAGTTTCAGCCCAATGCTCGGCTACTGCTACCCCAGGAGGAGTAGCTTCACACAGTTCTTGTAAAGTGCAGGTGTGGGGGCACTGAGGACAAGGCAGCAAGTGCTGCATTGTTTGCGCTGGAGCACCGCAGTCACAACGTGACCCACCGGGGTCAATGTAGCCCCATTTTACTAGGTTGCTCCTGCAGCGGCCCACTTGGGTCCGGTTTCTGATTCCTTTCATATATTCATATATATGATCCTCTATGAGAATACAAATTTTGCAGATTTCGTTTATTAATGAAGGAATCGACGAGATTTCGAAGCAAGGAATCGCCAAGTTGTCATAGTGAATTGGGGTCCAGCAGGCCTATGCGTCAATCGTCTATTCCATTTTGTTAGATTATTTGTTCGATTAACAACAGCTTTGCCAGTTATTCTGCCGCCAAGCAGTAGTGCGCAAGCAATACTTTATTCCGAATTGAAGGGCATTGTAGCCAGCGAAACTTGGCGTATCTGATGTCTCGGGGTGGTAAGCGCAATGCAATGCTACGCAGTGCTTTTTATAGTATTAAAAGTTCTGGGTGGTACTGCAATTGTTATGGGTAGGCGTGGCGTTTACCATCAGGTGAACGACTTGCTCGTCTCATAACTCAAGTCCATAAAAATTAAATAAAACTGTTTTGTTAAATTAATTTGTCCGATTGAATTAACAATTCAGAAAAAAACCGTTCTCACCGTCTGAGGCTATATAGAGAGACTATATTTTCTGCTGTATTGGCGGTTTTTCCGTTTTTGTATTTTTTAAAGAAACTACAACGAGCCAACGTCAAAAACGCGCTAAAACAGATAACATTTTCATACAAAAAAAAAAACAATTAACAGACTACCAAAAATTGGCGCAATATAATTCATATTTATTCCTATGGCAATAGTGTTGTGTATATTCCGAAGACGAAGTATATAATTATTATTATCTTAGGTATGGTCCCTGCTTCCTACTTGCGGTCTAGGAGCGATAAATGAAAATCCACAGACAAGATTTCTAGGTTATGGGAATTCCCCGCCAGGCTTATCCGCGCCATCGATTTAATGTTACCATGATTAGTTATAATACAACATTGTTACAATGTAACATAATACTTGTATTATAACTAATCATGGCAACATTAAATCGATGGCGCGGACAAGCCAGGCGGGGAATTCCCATAACCTAGATATCTTGTCTGTGAATTTTTAATTATCTATCATCAAAAAAAAAACCGACTTCAACGTATCTTCGAAGTCCAAGGTCAAATATCAATGAAATTTAGGACCACTTTGTAGCTATACTGAACCCAACGCAAAAAGAATTTTCCAAATCGGTTCATAAATGACGGAGTTCTGAGGTAACAAACATAAAAAAAAATACAATCGAATAGAGAACCTTCTCCTTTTTTGAAATCGGTTAAAAATCATACAAAATCATCAAAAACAATCGGCGTCGTGCACAAGTACGTATGTGGAACAATAATCAAGTAATCAACAGTTTGATTAAACTAGTTTAGATGCTTAAGCGAAGTGTAATCAGGATTAAAACAAACAGTTGCTGTAGTAGTACCTATACCTACGTCATATAATACACACATACACCTACTGTACTGATGAAGGGAACTTAATTAGAAAAAGCTGGCAGCCCCACAACCCTCGCAACCGAAAAAAAAAACTAATTTTCCGCTATGCACAAGATGGCTACCAAACTGTCTCAATTTCCCCAGAACATTAATTAGAATACCGATACGGGCTATCAAGCTGGAGATTGAAGGTACTTTCTGGCCGCGTGCCATTTATTTTTGGTAACAACCCCGACATTTAAGTTTTGTGAAACAATTTTGTAACCGCACTCGATGGCACAGCCGTAATGGTTTTGGTTGAAACTCCACTCTACTTTATTCTCTGTGGTCACGATATTTGGCGGGAAATAGTCGAATAGATTTTAATTGGCTTCGCAAGTGTAGTGCATTCGGCCAATGTATCGTTATAATAAAAACTGTTATAATATCATGAGAGGTGTGTTTGATTCATTTGTTCGGTCATTGAACAAGTGAGATATTTTTTCTCAATACTTTGACCATCGAACTAGTGAGATTTTTTTTCTTATTTGTTCGACAGTCGAACTTATGATAATCGAAAAACAAAACACTATATTCATTATAAATACAAACGGCTACACTCACGTTATGATTGTGTCGGAATAACTCCGACCAGGTTTCGGACAATTAGGATGTCCTTCTTCCGGGAGTTTCGCGGTGCAGTCACTGACTGCTGCGCCGCGAATCCAAAGCGTAAACTCCCGGAAGAAGGACATTCTAATTATCCGAAACCTGGTCGGAGTTATTCCGAAACAATCATAACGTGAGTGTAGCCGTTTGTATTTATAATGAATATTTCGACTCACGATAGTTTCCAAACTTTAAAACACTATATAATAAAATTTAAATAACACTTGTTTCGACTTTGTTTAAGGTTTATATTTAATTATATACATAATACGTTTGTACATCTGTACCACACATGACTAGTTCAGGGCAAAGTCATACATATGTACAGCGACTCTCGTCGTCGCACCTATATAAGCGAGGAGTGTTAGGTTACTGGTGCACCTCTACGCGCGAGCCGAGCGAGCGAGCGTGCCGCGGCAACATCCAACGATGCGTCAGAATAAGAATAATCCAAAGTTATATTTATGTACGACCTTATTTAACGGATTTTTAAATTTTATTATATTGTGTTTTGTTTCGCGATTAAAATACTGTTTACTGGTGGTAGGTTTCTCGTGTGCGAGAGGCCGTCTGGATGGGTACCACCGCTTTGCCAGTTATTCAGCCGCCAATCAGTAATGCGCAAGCATTACTGTGTTCCGGCTTGAAGGGTATTGTAGCCAGCGAAATTACTGGGCATTATGAGACTCAACAGCTAATTGTCTCAAGGTGACGAGCGCAGTACGGCGCCCGCCGCGCAGGATTTTGCAAAACAAAGTTCTGGGTGGTGCTGTTATTGTTATGGGCTGGCGTATTAATAACCATCAGGCAAACGACCAGCTCGTCTCGTCATTCAGTTACAGAAAATAAAAATCGGCGGTCGAACAGATGAGATAAAAAAATCTCACTAGTTCGACAATCTAACTAATGAATCGAACTAGTGAGAACAAACGATCCTCTTGTGGTGTGTAGTATATGTCTAAAACAATGAATCCACACAATTTCATTTCATTTATTATAGAAGCACGTATGAATGTAACTGTATAATGTCTGTAATAACCCATGGTTTTCCGTACATATACAAACGAAACAATCGCAGATGCCAAAAAGTCAATTTGCGTAAGTTATTTAATCTGTGCGCACCTACGCACTACATTTGGCGGGAAATAGTTTTAGAGTTCCGCTCCCGAATTATTACAACAAAAATAAAACAAGAGATTTGCAAAGTTTATTGGAGCAAGAAATTACATTGTAGCAAACAAATAAATGCTTAAAGCGAGCATGAACTTTAATTTCATTGGGAATGCTACCATTTTCTTCTGCGTTCATTTCAGTTTATTGCCATTTGGGACCTTCAAGGAGCTTGAAGCGCCTTCTGTAGTAATCAAAGAGATCAGAAATAAAGGAGTCATAATATGGACATTGATCATTATAACTGTACAGGCTATCCGTAAGAGAGAGTCCGTAAGAACTTAAACTAACTTAAAAACTAACTAACTAACATTAAAAAAAGAACGTCATACAAAATAACATAAAATGGAGTAACATCCGGCCACTTTCAATATCATCAGAAATAAACTAAAATTTTAATGCTTCATAATAAGCATAATAAGAGTGAAAAATTTTTCTTGGGCACGTAATGTACCTACATGAGGGTATTTATATAAATATTTTAGAGATAGAAGTTTTTTTACGAGTTAGCGCAGGAGTATCACGTACTCAAACCAACTGCTGTTTTTATAGTGGTTATTACAGTTTAATGTTCGCTTCGCTGGAGCTGTGCAGTTTATAAATTTACTAGTAGATACCCTCAATTTCGTCCGCGATAGAACTAGATGTATATTTATAAGTCAAAAGTTTAAAGATATTTATTAAATAGGCTTAAAAATGCACTTTTAAACGTCATATACATATTATACAAATTAATTAAGATACGTTACAAATTGTAACAGAATATAATGACTTGGAAAAAAAAGCAATAAAATTCAAGGTCATGTGATGCGGGTGGATGTCACATGTCCTTCAATTCTTGCCTCTATGTTAGAAGACCCGTATCCAGAAGTGGGGACGTGATGGGCTTATAATGATTAAACCAACTGTACGATGCAAGCATCGCACATTGCGCGCGGTCAGCAGTTTACGCCTGCATGCCACATTTCATGTAGCGCGTCATCAGTTCACGATCGGACACCATTCATTCCGCGTGTGCTCAATCATTACCATTTACATTAACCATTTTAGACCTAGTTTTGGGGAAATAAATGAACAGTTTTTTCTCCTTAATCTGGCATTATCATTTTATGTACGGAAAACTCCGTACATAGTGGTCCTTCGAACATAGTGACCTTGCGCGCGTGTCGGTCACATGCGGGATCTTTCGCGTGTGTAAGGTGAAACCAGTGACTTATTTTAACAACCAGTGGAAAATTACCAAGGAACCATACCTACCAAATAACCATCAGTGACTGTATCAGCGTCGGGACTTCAGAATCACATTATCAGCGTTTGGACCATATACCAGAGTCTGGACTTCCTGGAGTGTTCTTCGCTGTGCACAAGGACGGACGCCTACAGTCGCCTTGATTACCACTTGTTTGGTGGTGAGCCGGCAAGCAATCTCGACAGCAGTACCTCAAGTAAGATCTTTCCATATTACCACTAATCAATTACATAATTAAAATGGAAGACCTTTTAACAAACCAGGAGACGTTAGTGACAGCAATGGAACAGCTCCTTTCGTCCTATAAAAAGGCGGGACGCGATCGCAAAACGGCTGACTATGTTAAGAAGATGCTAGACCTTCTAGAAATGTATTGGAAAGATTTTGAATCAAACCACTCACAACTGCTTGAATACAAAGACAAAAATGTCTCGTATTTCAAAGATAAGCATTACCAGCAAGCTTTAGAATTTTATAACAACGCGAAAACTCATATTATGCAATCTCTACCAAGATCTACCACTCCTATCGGTACCACGAAAGGAGGGGATAATGCGTTTTCAACTCCTGGCCCAAGTACGTCGAAGACGTTACCAGTTCCGACGTTCACCTCTCAAGGCAATGCTAGCAAGTTAGAAGAGATGCTTCGAAAGCAAAAAAGTAATTTTAAGGCATTCTCTCGCACTATCTCGGCAATTGATCTAGACAATGTAACAGAAATTTGGGAATTCGAGGATATTTTGAAAACGGTTCAATCCAGGTGGTCAACCATTGACTCTTTGCATTGGGAAATAGACAGTAATCTTTTTGAAGAAAATAAAGATTACGAAGTGACATTCAACGAATATGAAAACCAATATACAAACATAAAAAAGGCACTCAATAGCAAAATGTGGGATGTTTCACATAGAGAAAGGTCAACACCAAAAATGGACATTCCTACATTTAGTGGCAATTACCATCAGTGGCTATCTTTCAAAGATTTATTCAGCGAAGCCATCCACACAAATAAATCTCTGTCTCAGGCTCAAAAAATGCAATTTTTAAAAAGTAAATTGAGAGGCGAAGCTGACAAGTTAGTACAACATTTAAGAATCAGCTCAGATAACTACCAAGTGTGCTGGGATATTCTAAACCAAAGATACAATAATACAAAATTAATCTTCAGCTCTCATATCAACATCCTATTGTCGTTACCTACAATTCAGAACCAAACAGCCGCGCAGATCAAGAGACTGCACGACACTACAAACGAATGCCTAAACGCTGTCAAAAGTTTAGGTGTAGATATTTCAAACTGGGACCCACTTGTAGTTCATATACTTTCGCAGAAGTTAGATGTTGAGACACATAATGACTACATCGAATCATTGCAACATCCTAGAGATTTACCAACCCTTCATGACTTCCTTCACTTCTTGGAATGTAAGTTCACGTCCTTGGAGTCATCGCGACGAAAACCAGACTCGACGAAACCATCTCAGCAACAGCATGAGAATTTCAAAAAACTACCAACCAGAGTTCCCGTTTGTAACAACCCTAACAAGATCATTCAAAATAAATCATTTATCAACCATTCAACTGCTAAAAATTCCGGTCCGGTTCCGCTGCAACGGAAATGCCCACTATGCAGTAATAAACATAACTTATACCAATGTAAAACATTCTTAGAAGCAAAACCAGACTCGAGGCTTCAAACAATAATGAAATTGGAGGTTTGTAAAAACTGTCTATACAATCATAATGGAAAAATGTGCACATCAGAGAAAACGTGTCGCCACTGTAATGACGCACATAACACTTTACTACACGATGCCTACGTGACCTCGGTGACCTCAGACGAGCCATTTACTGTACCATCTGAAAACCAACGAAAATTTAATGCATGTGTTTCACAGGACATCGATGCCGAATCTCTCTTAGCAACAGCCAAGATAAGAGTACGAGCTGCAGATGGATCTTTCCACACCATGCGAGCGCTTATCGATCCGTGCGCACAATCATCTCTTATTACAGAAAATGCGGCACAACGATTAATGCTGCCGAGAAAGGGATGTAAATGGATAGTTTATGGAGTCGGCTCTAAAGCGAACCACAGCAAGGGTGTTATCGAGATCACAGCATCTTCCATACATAATAATTTTACTTTCAACACTGAAGCCTTTGTTATGAAAAATATGATTCATAATGATAATTTACCACACCAGACGTTTGAAAAACCATTACTGCCTTACCAAAAGGATATCCAGCTTGCAGACCCTGAATTTTACATAAGCCGACAAATCGATCTTATATTAAGCGTAGATGTGTATACACATATAATTTTACCAGGTTTCATTCGAGACAAATCATCTCCACATATCGCACAACAGACACAACTTGGCTGGATAATAAGTGGAAAATGCGCTAACGCACAACCCTATCACTGCAATGTCGTTATGATGACCAATTTGGAAGACATTCAGCGATTTTGGGAAATAGAGGACATCGCAGATAATTCTAGTACCATGTCAAATGAAGATCATAAGTGTGTTCTTCAATACCAAGCTGAAACCAGACGCCAACCAGACGGACGTTACGTTGTACGACTGCCGCTGAAACCAGATGTAGATGAGAAGTTAGGAGCTTCAAAATCAAAAGCGGTAGCCCAATTTCATCAACTTGAAAGAAAATTTACCAAAAACGACACCATTGCGAAACGCTATAAAGAATTTATTGATGAGTATATTAATTTGGGTCACATGCATGAAAGTACAGGTAACCAGACACCCATTGAATGCTATTTACCTCACCATTGTGTTTTACGCGAGGACTCGACGACAACTTCGATACGAGTTGTTTTCAACGCATCAGCGAAAACTTCGACAGGTAATAGTTTGAATGACCTCATGTACCGTGGACCGAATCTACAGCAAGATTTGGTATTACTCATCATAAAGTGGAGACAATATAAAGTGGCATTCACCGCCGATATAGAAAAAATGTTTCGACAAATTCTCGTTCACCAGGATGATCAGCGCTACCAGAAGATAATTTGGAGGGATTTTCCAAATCAACCATTAAGGGAATACCAACTATCAACGGTGGTTTATGGTACAAAGGGGGCACCATTCTTGGCAATGATGACGCTCAAAGCATTAGCCAAAGATGAAGGTCACCGATTCCCAGAAGCAGCAAAAGTTGTAGAGAATAGTTTTTATATGGACGATCTTCTTCATGGTAACCACGACATTGAATCTGCTAAACAACTAAAATCTGACCTTATAAATTTGTTTAAGTCAGGCGGATTCAACTTGCGCAAATGGACATCAAATAAAGCGGAGTTATTGGATGACGAAATAGCATTGGATTTCAATAATCAAGCGTTTGATTTCCGACACCAAGAAACAACCAAAACGTTGGGGCTACGTTGGAACCCTCATGACGACCAGTTCAGTTTCCAAGTTAAAGTTCCCAAAGACCTATCATGCAAACCAACAAAAAGATCACTACTTTCAGATATATCAACCATTTTTGATCCTTTGGGGTGGCTCGTCCCAGTGACAGTGAGTCTCAAACTTTTGTTCCAAGAAAGCTGGCTACTTGATCTAAAATGGGATGACTTTTTACCCGAAGACATTAGCGCCAAATGGCATAAAACTAGAAAAGATTTAGACAACATGAATAAGATTCGAGTGCAGAGGTGGCTAACAAGTCACAAAAATGACCAGATCGAGTTACATGGTTTTTGTGACTCTTCTACCAAAGCCTATGCCTGCGTTATATACTGCAAAATTAACAAGACACACCAATCAAACAACAAAAACTCGTCCGTAGTTATAATAGCCGCCAAATCGCGATTAGTACCAGCAAAGAAAACCATCTCTCTACCAAGATTAGAGCTTTGCGCAGCGCATTTACTATCAAAATTGATGAAAACCGTTAAAGAGGGTCTTTCTGACTACAACATCAAATTATTTGGCTGGTCAGACTCAACAGCAGTCTTAGGATGGCTCAACGGCAACCCCGATCGATGGAAACCATTCGTCGCCAACAGGGTCAAACTGGTCACTGAGATCATGTCACCTGAATGTTGGAGTTACGTCAAGTCAGGTGACAACCCTGCCGATTGTGCAAGCCGAGGCATCACAGCAGACCAACTGTCAAAACACCGAACATGGTGGAAAGGACCTCAATGGCTTTCATCGTACGACTGTCAAAAAACCAAGGAGAGACCTTTATACGTCACAGACGAAGAAGTTAAAAAACCAAAACAAATAAATGTCGGCGTTGTAACAAAGGACTATGAAAATGACACCATAACTGATTTAATACATAATCACAGTAACATAACACGAGCGTCGCGCGTCCTAGCGTGGATGTTACGAATGAGGTCACTACATCAAAACAAACCATCTTTTCTAACCATACCAGAGCTGAGAAAAGCTAAACACATTTTGATCAAACACGTTCAACAGTCCGAATTCTCAGATGACATTCAAAACATTCAAAAATGTAACCAAGTGAACACCAAAAGCAAGCTATTCCATTTTAAACCTTTCATAGACAATGAAGGCTTATTAAGAGTCGGCGGCAGGATAAGGAATGCGAACATTGACGAGAAAATGAAGCACCCTCTTATCCTCCCTCACAACCATCACCTAACGTACATGCTTATTGACCAAGGTCATAAAATGACCTACCATGGAGGTGCCCGCCTAACTCAGGCTTGGCTAAGACAACAGTATTGGATTTTAGGTGGAAACAATGCTGTCAAAAAGAGGCTACGGAATTGTGTCATATGCAGGAGACATGATCCAGTCAAACAAGACCAAATAATGGGAGATTTACCTTCTGCAAGAACCAACGCTACCCGACCCTTCTACCACACCGGAGTTGACTTCACAGGATTCGTAGACATCAAATCTTCTAAAGGTCGAGGTATTGCCACCACCAAAGGATACGTCGCGGTTTTTGTGTGCATGGCAACGAAAGCTGTACACCTTGAATTGGTCTCCGACCTCACTGCATCGGCTTTCCTGGCTGCCTTCAGGCGGCTGGCGGCCCGGCGAGGAGCACCTCGTCATGTCTACAGTGATAACGGGACCAATTTTTCTAAAGCAAGCCGAAGATTGCAGGAGGAATTCATAAACTTAAAGTCTACCCTGAACGACGAATTCTACACAGAGCTAACCAAAATGGAGATAGAGTGGCATTTCAATGCACCATCGTGGCCTAGTGCTGGTGGACTTTGGGAAGCAGCCGTTAAAAGTCTGAAATATCATCTTCGACGGGTAATTGGCGAGCAAAAATTAACGTACGAAGAGTTTTCGACATTATTAGCACAAATAGAAGGTTGTCTTAATTCCAGACCACTGTGCGCCCTGAGTGAGGACCCCGATGACGTTGACTATCTCACTCCGTCACACTTTCTCTCCAGTGGACCTGTACTAACCATTATTGAAACAGAGAGAGACGAGCGTACAAGATGG
This sequence comes from Petrophora chlorosata, assembly GCA_951640565.1. Classification (NCBI taxonomy): domain Eukaryota; kingdom Metazoa; phylum Arthropoda; class Insecta; order Lepidoptera; family Geometridae; genus Petrophora; species Petrophora chlorosata. Next base: position 2,271,244 of record OX621218.1, read on the forward strand.
CAGCTAACTCAAAAAATATACCAAGATATTTGGAAGAGATGGCGAAGTGAATACCTAACTCAAATAACAGCACGATCCAAATGGCAAAAACCAAAACGAAATTTAGAGATCGATGACGTCGTCTTGATCCATGACGCAAACCTACCAGCAGGAAAATGGGCTCTAGGAAGGGTTGTAGAGCTCCACCCGGGTAAAGATGGTTACGTCAGAGTTGTAACTGTAAAGACCAAAAACGGGAACATCAAAAGGCCTGTCGTAAAACTATCAATTTTACCTACCAGTAATCAAACAAACCATTTGAATCAACCATCACGACAGTCAAATGACCAGAACGCATCAAATAACAACATCGATAGTGACGCAAAGCCTCAGACGAAACGCTATACCAGGAAGGGTACGTGTTACTTAATAACAATGGCGCTTACGTTATTTATGTTATTTATTTCACCAGCTCAATGCATGAATACTTATAACGTATCAAGTCTGAATAAAAACCAGAGCATTTATTTCTACAAAGTATCAAACATGCATTATATCGGCGATCAATTGAAGCTCACAGTTGACTCTGATACGAACTCATATTGGCAAGGTTTTAATCTATCTAACTTGTATCTCGACCACCTGGCAAACGTTTGTAAAAACTCAGACATTAAAAGCCACTATAACCAGATCTTATTACAATTACATCACGGATATACGGAGTTGGAACGTAACAACAAAGATTTGCGCGATCAGCAGTTCACACCTGAGCACGTGCGAGTAAGTCGAGGACTTATCAATGCAGTAGGTAATGTTGCACAGAGTTTATTCGATGTACTCAATGACCAATTCGCCGAACAATATGCTAAAAACATTAGCTTAATAAGAAGCAACCAAAATCACCTTTCTTTACTATGGAAGAACCAGACCTCTGTAGTACAGTCTAAATACAATTTTCTAAAAACGATGGAAATTTATATAGACAAACAGCATAAAATATTTAACCACCGCCTAAACAGTTTAGAAAAATCTGCTAACATCATGAACGACGAAATTCTTAACATAATGATGACCGATAAGTTTGCATCATCTTCAATCCCTGCTAACAAAAATCTGATGAATCTGAAAGACGTTCAAGATATTCTACTGGATACGGTTGTAGGATGCGAGCATCTTGTTACAACCGACCGACTCAGCAAGGTCGACATTACATCGCTGGGGGAAGACCGTCTTATTAATAAACAACATTCTAACGATATAAACCTGCGAGCGGATATTATGAACATAAAAATACCGACGATCACCAATAATATCAATTTATCGATTCCTACCAGTGAGATCAATTCTGAGTCTAGCAACCACGAGCAAGAGATTAAAGATCTCGGGAAACAAATAGAGCAAAAGAAAAGCGAGACTGCTTTGACGGAGCAGATATCACGACGTTCACCACTACGTCGTACTAAATCGGGTGGTACGTGTTCTGGGGGCTGGCGCTGCGAGCATCTCGCCGTCGCCGCTGCCGACACCGCGGCCGACACGGCCGCCGCCACGGCTACCGGAGCTGCCGGGCACGAACCGCAGTCGAGTAGCGATGTGTATTGTGTCAGTGATCAGTGCGTTAATTCTAGTGATCAGTTTAAAGTGTCTAGTGCGGGTGGTGAATACAACCAATTTGCCAATTTTTAGTCGCGTTAATTTCGGTAACCATTCTTAAAGACACTAGAGCTTAATTTAAGTAAAACATTGTTCGATCACCTTGTAATATCACCCAATTATTGTGCAATCACCTTGTATCATCACCAAAATATTGTCTATCACCTTGTACCATTATCATTCACCAGCATCTAACATCTTCATGAGCTCTCCCGTTCCTCCCTCGGGAGCATGTACGATGCAAGCATCGCACATTGCGCGCGGTCAGCAGTTTACGCCTGCATGCCACATTTCATGTAGCGCGTCATCAGTTCACGATCGGACACCATTCATTCCGCGTGTGCTCAATCATTACCATTTACATTAACCATTTTAGACCTAGTTTTGGGGAAATAAATGAACAGTTTTTTCTCCTTAATCTGGCATTATCATTTTATGTACGGAAAACTCCGTACACCAACTTTCAGGGATTATAGCTTCTTGAATTACATGGACGTTTTCTACATAACGACAGAACAAACGGATGTGTTTATTCGTCGTTCGTCGTTATTTTACCATTATTATAGTTTTGCCGACCGTTAAAATTAAATAGCCGCCCAGGTGCTAACGACAGTGCCATTACAAAACAGTAACTTTTTAATGTCACACATATGTGACGGCAGAACTTGTTCACGATGACATATGATGTAAAAAATATTTTTTCATTATATTATTAATTTTTATTATGAAAATTTGTATGCCAGTAATGAGACACTCAGAACTTTTATTATAATTGATAAATCTTATTATGGCCTTCTTTCCTACAATATGCGTCTTTGTTCCAAAACTGCTACAACTTGTGTCTCTTTAAGTCTAGAGTGAATAGGCATCTCATGGGCAAGCGTGTTCCATCTTAGGCCGCATCTTCGCTTTTCATCAGGCGAGTTGTCGTGAAACGTATGCCCATTTAACAGTAAAAAAAAACATTTCATACAAGGTTTTTATTGAAGTTAGATATAATTATGTACGGAACCTCGCGCCACCAATTCGATCACGCTTGGCGCCTGTACATTTTCTTTTATTTTTCAGCCGGTCTCAAGTGGACATTTCAATCGTCTGCGAAACGTCAGCTGTCAATCATAAAAAAATGCTTGAAACTCGAGCTCTTTATTATTTCATGTTGATATCTAATCATGCCGTATCCATTGAGGTCTCAGTGTCATTCCTCAATGGCCGTATCAATAGGTAAATGACACGTAAATGCTGTAAGATGAAGAGCATGACCTTATGGAATAAGTATGAGTACTTGGAAAGAAAGAAAGAGACTACAGAGGCATTATGAGACTCAACAGCTAATTGTCTCAGGGTGATGAGCGTAGTGCAGCGCCGCGCAGGGTTTTGCAAGACAAAGGTCTGGGTGGTGCTGTTATCGTTATGGGCTGGCGTATTGCTTACCATCAGGCAAACGACCAGCTCGTCTCGTCATTCAATTACATAAAAAAAAATATATTTATTTTGACAAAACTGCACACGGGGTACAAGAATGATAACAATAAAATAATAATAAAACGATTTAAAATTTTATACTAGGTGCTTGTGTACGAGAATCGCTGCCGTGCACAGTGCCGTCAAAAAGGGTCTGAGCTCAGCATAATGCTGTGAATAAATCCATAACGCTGGTTTTCAGCTCAAGTCTTTGGTGACGCACGTCAGCCCTTTTTTTACTTAGGGGAAAGTTTTAATCAATTTTTCAACTTTTTGAATTTATAAAATAAGCTAGATCGATTAATACTGACGGCGGGTCGCGCGTCGTTACACGTGCCGCGTCAGAAGAGATAAGTGCTTTGCGATAGAAGGAGAGGCGCTCTGTAGGTTAATATGACTGGTAGGTATGCAGCGCTACGCGGGCTGAATTGAACTTTATTGCGTCACAGCAAGAGTCGCTATTTGTTTAAATTTCTTTGCGGAGTGATGCTTCTGTCCCTTAGTATTCTGTGCTATGAGGACCAAATTTGAGAAATGTCCATTTTGTCATTGACTATACCATTTTCGCAAAATCCGTGAATGGATAGTGATTTTATATTACCACGTTTTTATTGTCTGTATGTCTTGTTTGTCTGTCTGTCTGTCGTTCCGGGTGGAATCTTGCAACTCAAATTCCGAGCACTTCCCGATTAGTTATCCGGCTGAAACTTTCAGGGTAGCTCACAACTCGATGACAATGCATTCTAAATGCATTTATTAGCATGCAATGCCAACCTAACTACAAAAAAATAAAAAGTCGTGATAAACTTGCATAAGAACTTATTTTTTACCGCCTCTTTTTTAATTATACCGTAATAGACATAGGTAGGTACAGTAAAAAGCTATATGGAGATATACACCGCTATATATTAAACCGCAAACTCTGAACCCCATATTTTTTAACACGACCCTAACTCAATGTCGAAGTAGGTTGTATACATTTTATGTTTCGTGCCATTAGCACCAGCTGATGCCTATCTTGATTTATTAGATAAGCAAAGCTTTTTAACATTAACAGTTAGCTAAGTAAAGGGTGAAAGCGAGGCTAATATGCACGCCTTCATGTGAGGAGGTCACGCGCCATTTTGTTTTTTTTTTTAAGTTTGCCCTTTAGGGCAGGCTAAAGTCTCTAGGACCATACCGCCATGTCTTACGTAGTTTTTATTTGATAGTTTAATATTCCATTTACATATTATACTTTTGTTGAGAATGAGGGTCAACAGCAACAAGCCGGACCCTCTCCTAGTGCTTCAATAAAGTGGTGGAACTTTATTCAAGCTTTCCATGGACTTTTTGGGAGCACATAAAAAGCAATGTTTTCTCTATTTTGTTTGATTTGCCTACACTCGTGCACGTTAACGAACATATAATGGTTGTTAATATTCCACCGATATTACACATGATCACTCGAAATAACACTTGTTTGGAAAATAAAACAAAATCAAACTGTATCACTTTTCACTTCCCGCCAAAAAGTCCTCATTTTGTTTCTTTTTAACACGACCACAGAATACTGAGGGACACGAGTTCAAAAAGGAGGAGGTCCCCAATTCGACTGTATATTTTTTTGTATGTTTGTCACGTGATTACTCCGCCAATTCTGAATTAATTTTATGATCCTTTTTTTTTTAGTAGGTCATACTTTAGAAGTGGTCACATATAAATTTTATCGAAATCGATTTGGCATTTTTTGAAAAATTCAACGAATAAAAAATATAAGTTTAGTCTTGAAGAAAATTAAATATCAACTCTTTTTTACTTCTCCCCTTTTGTGGAATTTGGCTTTGCACGTCTTGTGCATCTGCAAAAGTCAAGTTTCGTTCGATCATCGAGTTCGGTGTGAGGTTGAGGTTTACTACTTTGTAAGTAATATAAAGGTAGGGAAACATTTTTACGAGTAATTAGAGTAATAATTTAGAAAACGTGGAAAAAGAATTGAATAGAATAGAAAAACTCTTTATTGTATACCAATTTAAAGAAATAGACAATAACACAGTCCTTAACTATGTTAGTACAATGGGCGGTCTTATCGCTTGAAGCGATCTCTTCCAGACAACCTTTGGATGGACAGTATCGGAAGAAGTAGAAGGCGGTGTACGCCAAAATTTATTAATTACAACTAAATACCTACATAATCATACATACATGCTAATATTTACATTCTACCTAATATATACATATCAAGATATTATTCTAATACATTCAATATAATAATTATTTACATAAAAATAATAATAGCAGTGTTATTGGTAGGAGGATGGATAGTGAGCCTTGACCATTTGTTTAAATATTGCCAACGACTTGGCACGCCTGATGTCAAGTGGAAGAGCATTCCATAGACGGACAGCTTGCACTGTGAAGGATTTATTATAGAACTGGGAAGTGTGGGAAGGTGTTTTAAGCTGCAAAGTTTCGGAGGAGCGCAAAGATCGGGAGTGGGAGGTATGAAGGAACTCAAAGCGTTCTTTGAGGTTGGAAGGGGTGGAAAGGATCAGGAAGTGGTAATTAAATTAAAGAATAATATAGTTAAATATATATATTATTTACAATTAAATCTTATTGATACAAATAATATAAACTCCTAGGTTTAAACAGAAAATGCATTATTCTCATTTCGCTCCAAAACTGTGTTTCGAATTTCGAATGTTGGCTTGCTGCACGAAGCATAATTTTATTTGAAAGCTTTTTATTAAAATCAAGGCATATGTAGTTGCGCTATTCCGCTTTATGTTTGTTATTTTTTGAATATCTATCATACTGATTGAATATGGTCCGATGCTTTTAAAGGATATTTTTTAAAACTCTGGATGCTTGTGAGTTGTGATGTATATATGTTTGTTCGGGTGGAATCTTGCAAGCTGAATCAGAACCACCTCCTCTTGTCCTACGACGTTGAAATTTTGCATATTTGTCAAAGTCCGATGACAATGCAATTTTATGGTGACATCCAGCTGATCTAATAATGGAGACGGAAGGTGGGCAATGGAACTCCTTGACGGGTAATCGTAAACTACTAGTGTTTGGGCTCATATTAATCTGCTCGCGGTTCCGATTACGAATTTGTTGAAAGCTTGTCTTGAAAAATTATTTTTCAACAAAAAATCTCATTTCTATGTAGGCTACATAGTGTAACCTTAAATGAACATCTTTTTTGGAATGTAGACACTAGGCGCTAATACTTTAGGCGCTCGGATAGGACTGCGGTCCTCAGCCCGTGATAACCAACAGCTCCCTAGGGAACAGTGTTGTGGGTATCAGTTAGAATTTTACCACGTTTTTATTAAGTCACTTTTTTGTTTGTCTGTCTGCCTATCTATCTTTCTGTCTGACTGTCTGTGTATCTGTGTGTCTGTCTCTCTATCTGTATATGTGTCTGTCTGTCTGTCTGTTTGTCTGTCTGTCTGTCGTTCCGGGTGAAATCTTGCAACTCAAATTTCGAGCACTTCCCGATTAGCTATCCGGCTGAAACTTTCAGGGTAGCTCACAACTCGATGACAATGCATTAAAACGCGGTTTTAAGATAATTTTTTTTATCTGTCATTTTCTTTGAAATAACAAGGTCTGTAATGCAAGTAGGTACTTTTAAGATTTGTACCTACTATACAAAGATTCCCAACTTCGTCAAAGTTTTCTGTCTCCACCAAGCGCCATAAAACATCGCATAACTTTGGTCTATTGCATTCATTCAGAGAAAGTTCGCCAATAAATAAAATGGCCGTTCCCGCCAACATGGCACGCTGCCGAGTTTTGGCGGGAAACCGAGATTTTCAATTAAACTACGTAAGTGCGCAGAAATTTATTATTCGTAACGGCCGATGAATATTTTGACGTAGATCTACGCTGTTCTAACGGAGGAAAATCTCTTGTTGTATACATGCAAAAAATTGGGACCTCCTGGTATCTTTTCCCTTGCAGTGAAAAGTTTTATCCTTAAGAAACATCAGGTGAAGTTTCGAGAAAAAAAAGCTGCATATTTGGATTTTAGAAAAAAATTGCAATCCCACTACCTATATATATATGTTGCAGGGATATGCTAAAAACAGAGATTTGGTCAATTCCCTAAGTGATTTGACCAAAGTACGGATGATGTTAAAATAACAACACGATTTTATATTTCCCTAAACAACATCTAGTGATTTGAACAAATACCAGAACTGGTTCCGTAAAATGATAAAAATACCACGAAATCACGGTATCCCGAAACACGACTAGGTCGCTTGACGGCATGGCTTTGTTCGATGGGTGGTATTACAACCACGGCCAGAGCCTACCACTCCAAAGCGGGTTTCATCACGATGTTTCCTTCACCGTTTTAGAGCAAGCGTGCAAAATCTGCACTTAACTATAAGTCATTGGTGCAGGGCCGAGTCGGGATTCGAACCCAGGCGCATCGTATCGAAAGTCGCAAGTGCTCCCACTGAGCCACTATCACTCTATTTTCTAAATATGAATTAACATTATTTCTTTCTTGTTTCAGAATCCGATCCTGCCTTGGAGACCCTCCATCTACTACGCTTTTAAAACTTTTTTAAATTCAATCGACCTTCCTTAACGCTTCGTTCTTGTCAATGTAAAAAAAGCGCCAAAATGATCCGGTGTTGCCATAGTTGAAAAACTACCCTGCTTACTGAGGAGAACTTTTGGACTATGCTTTGCTAGTGACTTAAAAAAACAAAATGGCGACGCCGCCCGAATCGCCCGTAGAAGAGCATGCTTACGAATTGGAGCCAAGTCGGGCTCCGAAACCGATTCCTGTGGCTTTGGAGGAGCTGTGCAGGCAAACAAAGTTCTCTAAACAGGAGATCAGGGTCATGTATCGAGGATTTAAAACTGTAAGTACCTAATAAAACCTATCGTTTTGTGGCACTTTACATCGAAATTTCATGTCATATAGTTGTCACCCTCGTGGTAGATCTCTCGTATGCGGGAGGCCGTTTTGGTAGGTACGACCACTTTGCCAGTAATCTGCCGACAAGCAGTAGTGCGCAAGCATTACTGTGTTGTTTGAAGGGCTTTATAGCCAGCGAAATTAGTAGGCATATGAGACTTAATATCTGATGTCTCTGGGTGATGGGCGCAATGAAGTGCTACGCGGTACTTCGGCATTAAAAGTTCTAGGTAGCACTGCAGTTGCTATGGGCAGGCGTGGCGCTTACCATCTGACGAACGACTTCCTCGTCTCATTACGTACCATAAATAACTTTAACAGAGGTTACCACAGAATATATATTATAGGAACCTCAGAATGAGGCCCTACTTGTCTAGTTGAAGGATAATATGTTCATATCCATGTATATTATTAGATTATCCAGGTAGGGTTGCTATCCACACAAATATTGTAGCTACCCATGCAAATAGTGTTAACCAAGTCATCCATGTGAATGCTACGGGCGGGCCATTTTAGCCTTCATTTCAGTGTGGTTCAAGGTAAAAGATTCTACCATAGAATGGCAACCCTATCACAAAGTTTCTACGGTTTATTTTCTATGTCGATTTATTTATCTACAAAAATATATCAAAATCATTTCAGTAGTTTTGTCGTAATTGAGTAACAAACATCCATACGTCCATCCTCACGTAATGAGATATTTTTTAACGCATTCGCAACTAAATTTAATTTGATTAATGCTAATTTTAGCAGCTTGTTTTTACTGCGAATGCTAATTAATCCAACCTTACTTTCAACTTTAGCCAAGTTCGTTAACATCCTTACAGGCTCCGCAAGTAATCAAAAAACAATCTAAAATGTAGTTAGAACGAATTATTTGTCGAATCCGAAAGATCATCATCAATATTTTTGTAAAATAATATGTAATGATTTATATTTTTAAATCAATAAATAATAATTGTGACATTTTTATCTGTTCTTTATCTCAAACGAAACACCAACACAGTTCATGACGTCATTTCAAAGTAAATACCGTATGCGAAGCTTGTGTTTATTTCATATTTTTTCTTTTTATCTAAATCAAAACGATAAGTTTTTCATTCCATGACGACCCTAATGCTCTTAAACTTCTCAAACACGTATTAATATATAAATTAATTTTTGATTTTAAGTTTTAATTTTAATATCTTATTGTAATTTATAAATATGGATGTGTATTATCTGAAATAAACAATTTTTATTTTATTTTATTTATTTATAAATCACTTTTTAAGTTTTATTTCGTAGAGCTTGTCGTTTCGTTTCCCTTTATATGACGTCATACGTGCTGAGGTGACCTTTTGCGCGGAAATATTTGAAACATAACATTTAAACATAATTTTAGATACTTTTAGGACTTTATTTGATTAAAATATTATTTTTCATTGCTATATACATTATGGTTAATTTTAAATAGTTTCTGCAAAGTTGTCCGATCGCCTATTGTCACAGTAAAGCTTGTGACTTGAGCCACAGCATTACTATTATGCTCCGAGCTGCGAGCGGAAGCTCGGACGTTGTCGCTCAAATGTTTGTGCCGTTTTGTGTCGCAGTTTTGTGTCAGGGCCTATTATGGGCAACAAACTAGTTGAGAATAATGCATAAATGCTAGTTATTAATTAATAGCTAGTTTCATAGTGTACCTACTCTCAAAACAGAGAGTTTTTTTTATGTAACTGAATGACGAGACGAGCTGGTCGTTTGCCTGATGGTAAGCAATACGCCAGCCCATAACAAACAGCAACACCCAGAACATTGTTTTGCAAAATCCTGCATGGCGCTGCACTGCGCTCGTCACCTTGAGACAATTAGCTGTTGAGTCTCATAGTGACCAGTAATTTCGCTGGCTACAATGCCCTTCAAACTGGATCACAGTAATGCTCGCGCACTATTGCTTGGCGGCAGAATAACTGGTAAAGCTGTGGTACCCAGACGGCCTCCCGCATACGAGAGACCTACCACGAGTAACCATATCGCCACCATTAAACCTAAAGAGACGGAATCTCGCGCGTTGTCGCTTGTGTGTCGTTTGTATGTTTTTTGCTTGATGGTTCATGGTTCACCGAACATCATCCCGCAACACGACTAGGTCGCTTGACGGCATGGCTTTGTTCGGTGGGTGGTATTACAACCACGGCCAGAGCCTACCACTCCAAAGCGCGTAGGCGGGTTTCATCACGATGTTTGCCTTCACCGTTTTAGAGCGAGCTTGCTAAATCTGCACTTAACTATAAGTCATTGGTGCAGAGCCGAGGGATTCGAACCCAGGTGCGTCGGATCGAAAGGCTCAAAAGTTCCCGCTGAGCCACACTCGCTCTACTATGGTGTGACTGTCGCTTGTGTCGGTTCGCGCTGTGTATAAACACTTTTAGTTTCAGTTTTTAAGCTCAGTTTCGAATACGTAACTAGATGAACGGCAGTTTCCGAGTTCTTTGTTTTAATTGCCTCCATGGTTGAGTAGGCTTGTAGGACGGTTTCAAGTTCTATTTCCGTCTGGATTAATAAAATGAATTTTATGCGCTATCAGTCTCGAAGTTCATGTAATCCGTGTCCGTCTCGGTTTCTGTCACTTTTACCGACTTCAAAAAAGGACGAGGTTATATGTTCAACTCTATTTTTTTTCATTTATGTTTGTTCACCTATATATAGCTACGAAGTGTTTCCATATACACACCGATATTTGACCTTGGACACCGTTTTTTTTTAATGCATACCTTCTTGTCGTTGTTGCGATTTACGTTGCGGTTTGCGGCATCGTAGTCAGCGTCGGTTTTCGTGTCCGTGTCCGATTCAGCCCCCTTACCCATATGTCCCTCAAGCGCCAATCGTATGTCTTTTGAACTCAGATTAAGGTGTAGATTCACTGCGACAATGTCATATGATGCCATATATTTACTGGTGGTAGGTTTCTCGTATGCGAGAGGCCGTCTGTTATTCAGCCGCCAAGCTGTGGTACACAAGCATTACTGTGTTCCGGTTTGAAGGGCATTGTAGCCAGCGAACTGCCTGGGCATATGAGACTTAATATCTGATGTCTCGAGGTGATGAGCGCAATCCAGTGCTACGCAGTGCTTTTTATGGTATAAAAGTTCTGGGTGGCACTGCAATTAGCGTGACTGCAAGGTGCGGCGCTTACAATCAGGCGTACGACTTGCACGTATCATCATTCAGTTCCATAGCAAACAAGATTTCTGTTGAATTTTTTTTCAAGCTAATTTTTAACACTTTCGTAATCGGAACCGCGAGCAGATTACAATGAGCCCAAACACTAGTAGTTTACGATTATCCGTCAAGAAGTTACATTGCCCACCTTCCGTCTCCATCATCAGATCAGCTGGCTGTCACCATAATATTGCATTGTCATCGGACTTTGACAAGTATTCAAAAAGATAAAAGGAAGTGGTTTTAATTTAACTTGCAAAATTTGACCCAAACATTGCGAGGTCGATTTTGATGCAGTCGGCGCCGGCGGCGTCTGTACCTACTTATATTTGTCGATATTGGCGTCGGCAAACATTCTTGGCAAAGAAAATGTAATTTTACCATTACAAAATGTATTATTTATAATATTATTACAAAAATCTTGGCAGCAATACTGTATGTAAATTATTATTCACATGTAAGTATGGTTTGAATCTGATAGTCATACCTACATCTTAAGAGGGAACGCTGAAATTTTCATACAAAAATTATTTTTCAAAAAAAACTAAACCGACTTCAAAACCACAAATGGCACTCAAAAGTAAAAAATAAATTAATATAATTATCATAAGCGCTACCCACTCATATATTTGAAGTCGGTGCCAGCCAAGTCTAATAGGTAGCAGATAAATATGTATATAGTAAGTACTACTTGTAGGTAGTATCTATCTACTACCTTTTAGACTTGGCTGGCACCGACTTCAAATATATGAGTGGGTAGCGCTTATGATAATTATATTAATTTATTTTTTACTTTTGAGTGCCATTTGTGGTTTTGAAGTCGGTTTAGTTTTTTTTGAAAAATAATTTATTTTACCCATTTTAGTGAAAAACAAGTTTTAATTAAATTAATTCAAAAAGTTTTTAAAGACAAGCTTTTATGATCTAGAAGCCACATCATGACGAAGTTTAAAACGGGCTATCACAATTAAATGCATGTACAAAAAAATTTCATGTCTGTCCTATATCTCTGTTGAAGAGTTCCCTCGCCGGAAGTCAATCCTGGGTGTATCTGCCATGTCATGATGGAATTTAGAACAGGCTATTATGGTTAAATCCATTTACGAAATGTTGTGTCTGTACTATTCACCGTTGAGGAGTTTCCTCACCGGAAGTCAACCCTGGGTGAAGCAGGTGAAGCAGTCGAATACAAACCTCCACCTTTAGAAAGTTGGTTACGAAAAAAACAAGAACCGACTTGAAGATTAAACTTATATTTTTTGTTTTTGCTATTTTTTTCAAAAACTACTGAATGAATTTCGATAAAATTTATATGGGACCACCTTTGAAGTATTACCTACCAATCAAAAAAAGAATCATCGAAATCAATGCATAATTGGCGGAGAAATCGCGTAACAAACACACAAAAAAAAAATAAAAAAAAAAAAAAAAAAACATACCGTCGAATTGTAAACCTCCTCCTTTTTGAAGTCGGTTAAAAAGAGAAAACGTTTTTCTACCCCTAAACATTAACCGAATTCAATGAAATTTGGACATGTAAGAGATGTTATCATTATTGAGGTTTGTAGGTTTTTATTTTTTCGATAATTCCTATAGAATTTGAATAAATGAACCCAAACAACTCGATATTTACTCGATTTTTTTTTGATGTTTGCAAGCTGTTAACTTTAAAAATAGACATAAACTTATAAAAAGGAAAACATACAAACCTAGTTTATTCTCCATTTAAGAAATTGAGACAAAAATTACCAAATTTGGTTGAGATTTAGTGTGGTAGAAACGTTTTCTCCCGAAACGCTAATTTTTACAAAAATCTGAAGTTGATACGAATTTAGTTAAATTATTATTAATATTTAATGTAATTAAGAGATACTTATTCATTTTGTTTTTAACCGACTTCAAAAAAGGAGGAGGTTCTCTGTTCGATTGTTTTTTTTTAATGTTTGTTACCTCAGAACTCCGTCATTTATGAACCGATTTGAAAAATTCTTTTTGCGTCGGGTTCAGTATAGCTACGAAGTGGTCCCATATAAATTTCATCGATATGTGACTTTGGACTTCGAAGATACATTGAAGTCGGTTTTTGTTTTTTTCTAAAAAATATTTTTTACATTAATACTTAAATATAACAAAATTATATAAATTAAATTATATAACATAAATAATAATACATTATAATATATGTATGTAATTTTATTTGAATTAATTTTAATTTTGATTCGATTTATTTAATGTAATTTAATTTGATTTAATTTAATTTAAGTTAGTTCATTTTTATAATTTTATTTGATTTGTAATTTTATTTGATTTGACTGTTTTTAATTTTGATTTTGTTTATTTAATGTAATATAATTATTGTAGATTAATTTAATTATTTGACATGTTTAATATGGATTTTATCTGAAATAAATGATTTAATAATAATTGTTTAGTTAATTTATTTAATTTAATTTACGCATTTTCTGCGAGACCGTAAACCATTATTCAAATACCTAGTGCTCGCTGTGCCATATCCTCTTAATCAAATATCAAGAGCGGTGCCAAATCCATACAAAATTCTACAATCTAGATTTAAAACATATTTTGATTGACAGCCTCTGTGGTGTAGTGGTTGGGCAGGTCGGCTCGAATCTCGTACACCTCTGAGGTTGCGGGTTCGATTTCCGTGACGGGACAAAAGTTTGTGCACAGAATAAAAAGCGCAAGCATTCGTTTTGTGTCTGTGTGTTGTGGGAGCATGGTCCTCGTAGTTCCTGGTTCCCTAGATACAGGGAGTCCTAGTTAGGGGCCGGATCTATGTATATATGAGATCGTTGGGCGTTATTTATTTATTTATATTAGTCCAGTCAAAGATTTAATTTATACATGTCTTATATCAAGTTGGACCGTAGGGAATGAAAAATATACCAATGAGTAGGAAAAAATCCCCTGATTATCAAAATGTGTATGCTGCATGTAGATCGCACAAGGTTTGTGTGTGTGTGGAGGGCATTGTAGCCAGCGAAATTACTGGGCATTATGAAACTCAACAGCTAATTGTCTCAGGGTGACGAGCGCAGTGCAGCGCCGCGCAGGATTTTGCAAAACAAAGTTCTGGGTGGTGCTGTTATTGTTATGGCCTGGCGTATTGCTTACCATCAGGCAAACGACCAGCTCGTCTCGTCATTCAGTTAGGTACATATAATAAACTTATCGTATATTTTGGTAACTTATTGAGATTAATTCTTGCCTCCATCGACAATAATTAGACCGTATCTCATTAGTCGCAGTTGAGCTATACCAGGCCTAGCGCACTCCGCACTGTAGGTACGAAGCTACAAGTACATAGCCGGATACCGACGGCGGGTCGCGCGTCGTTACACGTGCCGCGTCAGAAGAGATAAGAGCGGCGCGATAGAAAGAGACGCGCTCTGTAGGTTAATATGACTGGTAGGTATGCAGCGCTACGCGAGCTGAATTGGATTTTATTGCGTCATAGCAAGAGTCGCTATTTGTTTAAATTTCTTTGCAGAATGATGCGTCTGTCCCATAGTATTCTGTGGCTGAACACGAAATACGATTGGCGCTTCAAGGACCAGTGGGTACGGGGACTGTTTACTATTATCTAAAAAACCGTTATAAAACCCTCAATAGCTGTTAATTAACTAATTTAAAGCATGCGCTACCTAAAAATAGCGAAACCGTGTTGAAAAATCTAAATAAGAAACCGCGAAAATGCAAACATCGCGACGTTTGAATTGCAGTATGTCTCGGCTAATGAAGCAAAGCGAGACAGCGCTATACAAAAGCGACAAGCGAGAAAAGGACGGATATCACTTCAGTTGTTTTGAAAAGGTCAGTAGGTGACAGAGTGAACGACCGTTGGCGCCAAAAATAGGAGAAGCGCGCGCTTTCTTGTCAAAAGGTTGACAGCTCTGTCGGCGGCCGTGGCGGCCATGTTGGATTGTTAGCATTGAGGTTATGTAACATTTCTGCATTGTTGACTCAGAGCGACACCCAAAACAAACCTATTTAAGGCTTAAAAGGTAATTAGTTAATAAGATAAATTGAAAAAGTAAAAGTAATGATTGTCTCAGCTTGTACAAAAACGTTTGTAGTTAGTGAATTTTAGCATGTGTATATTTAGGGTTCCGTACCCAAAGGGTAAAACGGGAGGGACCCTATTACTAAGACTCTGATGTCCGTCCGTCTGTCCGTCTGTCACCAGGTTGTATCACATGAACCGTGATAGTTAGACAGTTGAAATTTTCACAGATTATCTATTTCTGTTGCCGCTATAGCAACAAATACTAAAAAACAGAATAAAATAAATATTTAAGGGGCTCCCATACAACAGACATGATTTTTTGCCGTTTTTCGTGCGCGAGTTCGACTCGCACTTGGCCGGTTTTTATTTTTGTAGAACTGAGTGATGAGACGTCCTAGTCGTTCGCTTGATGGTAAGCGCCACGCCTGCCCATAACAATTTGCAGTGTCACCCAGAACTTTTAATAACATAAAAAGCACTGCGTAGCACTGCATTGTGCTCACCACCCCGAGACATCAGATATGCCCAGTAATTTTGCTGGCTACAAATCCTCCGGTGGCGTAGTTGGGCATCGCACCCGCCGCCCCCGTATACAGGCGGGAGGTCACAAGTTTGAGCCCCGTCCGTAGTCTTTTATTAGCGAAGCTATGGCTTTGCTGATAAATGTATAATTAAAAAAATAAATAATTAATAAATAATATTAATAAATGATTAATAATAATAAATAATTAATATTAATAAAAAAGATGTAGTAACAGTGTAACCTAATTTATGATTTCACTAAGAAGGCGGTGTTTATTAAAAGTTCTAGGTGGCATAGTAATTTATTTTGGGCAAGCGTGGCGCTTACCGTCAGGCGAACGGCTCAGCAGCATAAAAAACTTTCGCAAATAAATACTGATATTATTTTTGTTAGATTATTAAAATATATATTAGTACGATTAGAAAGTAGGGTAGTAGGACACAATTCCAGTAGGTCATCGTGCTTATTATCCAATCGTGTTATTGTAGTCTGTTTGTCGCTGCAGTCATGCGAACTTGAGCTCGATAAAGTAGGTCTGTAAGGTTTCCTAGGCCGATTACAATGTATACAGTTCTTACAGTTTTGTTTACAACTGTACTTATTTTTTTTTACTTTGTGTCACAAAATGACACTGCATAAACATTACAATATCGCCTAATAAGACTGTGGTCAAATGCTAGGCTATCAGGAAATAAAAAAAGACGTGTGGCACTCGGAGACTGCCGCGGTAAAGCTATTGCATAGCATTCGGAGTGGGGGGTGTTAGGTTATTTTCGTTACAGAATTTCTGGATTCGGTCTCCACGCTTAAGGCCCGCGATAGAAGCTATGCAATAGCTTAAAAAAAAATTAACGAGGTCCACTCTCAGGTCCTATGGAGGTCATCGTTTTTTTATGGAACTGAATGACGAGATGAGCTGGTCGATTGCCTGATGGTAAGCAATACGCCAGCCCATAACAATAACAGCACCACCCAGAACTTAGTATTGCAAAATCCTGCGCGGCGCTGCACTGCGCTCATCACCCTGAGAAAATTAGCTGGTGAGTCTCATAATGCCCATTATATATATATTTCATTGTGTACTGACACCGTAGTGCGTGTTTTCCAAGAAGCCATAATTCATCGCGTTTCTTTTTGACGTGTACCTTCCTGCGAAGCTTTGCGTCTAAAGTCATGAAAAGTGCCAAGGAACTTTGCTGTATTTTCGTACAGTACCTTCGTAATTTGTACTTTTGTTTGTGAAATCTATATGAATTGATTTCGACTCATTGAGTTTTATTTTCCACTTTGTCGTCCAATCAAAGATGGTGTTAATGGATTTTCGAACCTTTCCCACTACTTACATAGTCACAAATAATGCATTTTTAAACGTCATATTAGACATAATGCAAATCAATTACAAATTTGTTAAAAGTTTACTTTAAGATAGAATACTAAGATTCATCATCATCCACAGCCCTTTACATCCCACTGCTGGGTATAGGCCTCTCTCATATCATGCAATTTGCCTCGACTCCGCGCCATTCATGTCCAGGTTCGGCCCGCGATTTTTACAATATCGTCGACCCATCTTGCTTCCAGACGCCCAACGCTACGCCTGTCTTGGCCACCATTCAGTCAGTACCTTACTTCACCTGTCGTCACTCCGCCTGGCCAGGGGTCCCGCCCAACTCCATTTGAGTCCCATAAAAACTAAGATTACTTTTAACATATTACTTTTAGCTATACAGAGGGATCTCCAGGATAGGTTCAATTTCAGTAAGGAAGTTCTTAGAAACATCGCTCATCGGTTGAATTTTGGAGAAAACAAAAACTGCATTTTTCGTTTTTGTAATATGAAATATATTGTGTCAGGTGTGGATATTTTTTTAATACTTCTTCGCGCTGTAACGGCTCAACGTATTTGAGTGAGTCAGAATGGAGTCAAAGTCAAAGTCAAAGTCAAATATCATTTATTAAATAGGCACAAAAGTGCACTTTTAAAGGTCATAAACACATGATACAAATAAAAAATGTTAAAAATTGTAACTTATGTTAACATGACTTTGAAAAAAAGGTAAGTATGTTTACCCATTTCTTTCCTATACTCAAATTGAAGTCTGAGTGCTGAAAAGAAATGCGAAAACTGACTCTACCAGTGCTTCGGAAATACGCCCGCTAGAGAAGATAGCACCAAGAAACTCTGCGGAGATGTCTTTTTTCAGCACAATTACGTATAAATTAGAATTAACAGAATGTAAAACAAGAAATGCGAGTGAGATGTCCCATAGTCATAGTATCAGTAACAGAAAAGTGTAAATAAAGAAAATAAATAAAGGAGATAGCTTATACCCTGGATTAATACATAAGCTACCTTTTATCTCGGAAAACCGCGGGTGAAACCACAAAGTTTTAAATATTTTTACAAGCTTTTATTTAACTTGCAATGTTTGGGTCAAATCTGACCTGTTGCATCAGAACCACTTCCTCTTATCCTACGGAGTTGAAATTTTGCATACTTGTCAGAGTCCGATGACAATGCAATATTATGGTGATAGCCAGCTGATCTAGGAGACGGAAGGTGGGCAATGGAACTCCTTGACGGATAATCGTAAACTACTAGTGTTGAGCTCATTTTAATCTGCTTGCGGTTCCGATTACAAATTTGTTAAAGGTAAGTCTTCAAAATTATTTTTCAACAAAAATCTTATTTTTGTGGGGTTCAAAGGCCGCGGTGGTTTCCTGGCTTTGGTATACCTTCACCGTTTTCAGAGCGAGTGGCGTCTAACTTAATAAGAATTACCTCGAATCACTAAATTCTAATAAACCCTTGTTTATAGCAATATTTACCTATTCCAAGCTTATTTGGAGATCACGCAAAATCGCGTGACGTCGGTTCTCGTTAGGGGCCTACCTATTTTATAATTCGGAATGGGCACTTCGGTTTCGATGGGGTCTACTTGATGTTATTTAAAATAACCTATTGAGTCGTTTGAACTTTTTAACAGACGCCAAAGAAGGAGGAGGTTCTATTCGATTGAAATGAAAAAATGAAATGAAATAACTCTTGATTGAAACACACACACACACAGTTACACACTGTACAGTTTTGCGTCGGTGGTTAAAACGTCTGTTTTTTGTGTTTCAGGAATGCCCAGAGGGAGTAGTCCTTGAAGAATCCTTCAAGGACATCTATGCCAAATTCTTTCCACACGGAAGTAAGTATAAGAACTTTTTATTTTTGAGGGGAAAGATGCCGCTGCTGTGCCCTTCTGCCATAGGGGTGGCAGAAGGGAAGGTGTGGGGCTCGAACCCACTAAAAACCCCTCCGTGAGCAGTCCTCTGCCGTGTTGGGGCGAGATGGGGTCGCTCTAACATTCACCATCTCGCCCCGGCGGGTGTGAACCGGTTGGGCACTACCTGTGGAGGGGTGACCTTGCTCACCAAGGCCACCCCCCAGAAAAGTGGGGCCGTGCAAGCCGGCAGATAGTCCCCCGACTACGGAGCCGGTACCAGTGACCCCACTACGGAGGGTGGAGGAGACTTAAGTCCTAACCAGCCAAAAAACTTAATGGCATTTTTGCTTCATCATCAGCCCATCACTTCTGGGACACGGGCCTTCTCTCAAAGAGAGAGTATAGGGCATAATCCGCCACTCTGGTCCAGTGCGGGTTGATGTCACATGTCCTTGAGTTTTTGTTATAAATTCTTGGACATGCCGGTTTCCTCACGTTTTCTTTCACTGTTTTTAGAGCGAGTGTAGTATTCTGTGGCGAGTGTTAAATCCGCATATAACACATAACTTAAGGAAATCAGTGGTACGGGTCAGCGGGATTCGAACTCGGGAGCGTCGAATCGAAAGTCGCGCGTACTCCCTGCTGGCTGAGCCACACTCGCTCTCAATAATATTATATTTTTCATTTTCTTTCTATTTGATTGAATGTTAGAGTTTATGAAAAATAGCAAAATGCTGAGCTTTTTTTGTTCGGGTTGAGGTTTTTTTTTTATTTGGCGGTTCGATCGTATTTTACATAGAATTGATGAGCAAAGAATGAAGCCTCTTGCACAGACGTTTTTCGCTGTAAATACCGGCATATATTTAGGAAAATAATACGTGAGTAGATAGACAAAGAGAGGGGCGGTGCGTTGTCTAAAAAAAATTGACAATAAATTTTTCGTAGATTTTCTGAAAATAAAAACTTAACTTCTGTAGCCACAACAGATCACACGCGCCGACTCAGAGAAAGAGTCAACTGTTTTTAAGGGTTCCGTACTCAAACGGTAAAACGGGACCCTATTACTAAGACTCCGCTGTCTGTCCGTCTGTCTGTCTGTCTGTCACCAGGCTGCATCTCATGAACCGTGATAGTTAGACAGTTGAAATTTTCACAGATGATGTGTGATTTCTGTTGCCGCTATAACAACAAATAACAAAAAACCGAATAAAATAAATATTTAAGGGGGCTCCCATACAACACACATGAGTTTTTTGCCGTTTTTATAGATAATGGTACGGAACCTTTCGTGCGCGAGTCCGACTCGCACTTGGCCGGTTTTAAACTTTTCGTAGATGTTTACCAAAACAAAGTGTACATACACAAGGCAATACGACGCGACGTCTTAAAAAATCATCAATTTTTGTTTTATCAAGTTCTTTTTTCTTATTTCAGACTCAGCACTGTACGCCCACTATGTGTTCAAAGCGTTCGACGTGAACTGCAGTGGAGCCATCAGCTTTAGAGTGAGTACCTTTCAAAGATCAAAAGTTCTTTATTCAGTTTTGTCATCACAGACAAACATACAAAAATTATTTTTCAAAAAAAACTAATCCGACTTCAAAACCACAAATGGCACTCAAAAGTAAAAAAATAAATTAATATAATTATCATAAGCGCTACCCACTCATATATTTGAAGTCGGTGCCAGCCAAGTCTAATAGGTAGCAGATAAATATGTATATAGTAAGTAATGTAAGTTTTGAAGTCGGATTAGTTTTTTTTGAAAAATAATTTATTTTACCCTTTTTAGTGAAAAACAAGTTTTAATTAAATTAATTCAAAAAGTTTTTAAAGATAAGCTTTTATGATCTAGAAGCCACATCATGACGAAGTTTAAAACGGGCTATCACAATTAAATGCATGTACAAAAAAATTTCATGTCTGTCCTATATCTCTGTTGAAGAGTTCCCTCGCCGGAAGTCAATCCTAGGTGTATCTGCCATGTCATGATGGAATTTAGAACAGGCTATTATGGTTAAATCCATTTACGAAATGTTGTGTCCGTACTATTCACCGTTGAGGAGTTCCCTCACCGGAAGTCAACCCTGGGTGAAGCAGGTGAAGCAGTCGAATACAAACCTCCACCTTTAGAAAGTTGGTTACGAAAAAAACAAGAACCGACTTGAAGATTAAACTTATATTTTTTGTTTTTACTATTTCTTTCAAAAACTACTTAATGAATTTCGATAAAATTTATATGGGACCACCTTTGAAGTATTACCTACCAATCAAAAAAAGAATCATCGAAATCAATGCATAATTGGCGGAGAAATCGCGTAACAAACACACACAAAAAAAAAAAAAACCATACCGTCGAATTGTAAACCTCCTCCTTTTTGAAGTCGGTTAAAAAGACAAACATTCTAAAAGTCATTATTCACTCACGTTATGATTGTGTCGGAATAACTCCGACCAGGTTTCGGACAATAAGGATGTCCTTCCTATTTGTCTGCGCCGCGAATCCGAAGCGTAAACTCCCGGAAGAAGGACATTCTAATTGTCCGAAACCTGGTCGGAGTTATTCCGACACAATCATAACGTGAGTGCAGCCGTTTATATTTATAATGAATATTTCGACTCACGATAGTTTCCAAACCTTAATTCTTAAAGCCGTGAATATGTTCAGTACCCTCTAAATAGTCGATTACAGTTGGTTTTTCAAAAATATCTTTAATGTACAGAATTGGGTTAATGTACAGGTTGCGTTCATCACCCCGAGACATCAGATATTAAGTCTCATATGGCCAGTAATCGCTGGCTACAATGCCCTTCAAACCGGAACACAGTAATGCTTGCGCACTATTGCTTGGCGGCAGAATAACCGGCAAAGCTGTGGCACCTACCCAGACGGCCTCTCGCATACAAGAGACACGAGTGAGACTGGAGAGGTCTTGCTAAGATAGTCTTGGAGAGAATACGAATATGGACTGTCTCTCTCGTTCACGCGGACGAAGTCGCGGGAAAAAGCTAGTGATACACAAATATTTAAGGCGACCGGCCACTAGTGGCGTAGCGTAGGTTTCTGCCCCCCAGCTTGTATTTGCCCCCTTCTCCTATTTTCGAAATTCAACAAAACGACCCCTCTTTAACCCCCTCTTTAACCTCTTTTACCTATCCCTCTTTCACAGAATTTGGCACTTAATAGGTTGAAAACCGTTAAATAGCGAAAGGGTAAAATCATCAATGATACGGAATACGAAGAGCTGTAGAAAGAAACAGTTTTGGTACCTAGATATGCTGAGTGAATTGAGTTGTTCAGATTAAAGATTTGTTAAATTTGACAAGACTAAATGGGCGCCATACATTTTTCCTGATTTTGCCGCCCCCTTGAAATATGCCGCCCGGGGCCAAGGCTCCCCCACGCTAAACCACTGCCCTCCCCCCCCCCTCTATGGCAACCCTACCGAAGTCAAAACCCCTTAAAAGGTCCCACATGTGTACGTAAGTTATGAATGGTGATACCTCACGCGCTCTTTGCTTGAAAAGTGTTAACGACAAGTCCTTTACAACTCTGGCAAGTCTTAAGTCCCAAGTCTGAGTAACCATTATCGGAAAAACTGAAGAGTGATTTTGAACTAAATTGCTGTACAATCAGTGACAAAAACGAGTACCTATGTAGTAGTATATATGTATGTACACTTAGGTAGGCAATGTAGGTAGACCTACCTGTAATCTTTGGGTATATATAGCACAGAATACTAAGGGACAGAAGCATCACTCCGCAAAGAAATTTAAACAACTCTCTCAGACTCTTGCTATGACGCAATAAAATTCAATTCAGCTCGCGTAGCGCTGCATACCTACCAGTCATATTAACCTACAGAGCGCCTCTCTTTCTATCGCGCCGCTCTTATCTCTTCTGACGCGGCACGTGTAACGACGCGCGACCCGCCGTCGGTGTCCGGCTATGTACTTGTAGCTTCGTACCTACAGTGCGGAGTGCGCTAGGCGTGGTATAAGTATTATACCCAAAAATATTATTTACTCGTGGTAAGTCGTCTGGGTAGGTACCACAGCTTTGTCAGTTTCTCTGCCGCCAAGCAGTAGTGTGCAAGCATTACTGAGTTCCGGTTTGAAGGGCTTTGTAGCCAGCGAAATTACTGGGCATTATGAGACTCAACAGCTAATTAAAATAAAATTGTCTCAGGGTGACGAGCGCAGTGCAGCGCCTTTTTGCAAAACAAAGTTCTGGGTGGTGATGCAACTGTTATGGGCAGGCATATTGCTTACCATCAGGCGAACGACCAGCTCGTCTCGTCGACCCAGACGGCCTCTCGCATACGAGAAACCTACCACCAGTAATAAGTACTTAGTATAATTATGTATATTTAAAATTGTCAGCCACTTTTTACGCCGACTGTACATAAAGATAGGAAACACGCTGTATCATTGCGATCAGAAAACGAGAGTGCTTTAAAGAAAATTTATACACAAATTTATAACGAAAATGTGGGTATTTTGTATTAAATTTCTTTAGATGAATACTAACTGCGCCCCGCGGTTCCAGCCACGGTTTCTCGGGATAAAAAGTAGACTAAAGTCCTAAAGTACCTACATACCAAATTTCATCAAAATCGGTTCGGTAGTTTTTAGTTGTAACAAACATACATCCGTAGATTCTTACAAACTTTCGCGTTTATAATATTAATGGGAAGGATTTTTTTTTTACACTTAATAGATCTATGTTTGGCCACTATCTCGCCTGATGTGAAGCGATGATGTGGCCTAAGATGGAGCACATAGATCTAGAGAGAGACGGCAGTTGAGTTGGGTATTATAGGTATGATAAAAGGAATTAGGTGGTCCATAATATCTACTATATTACGAAGCTACAAGTACATAGCCGGACGCGGAACACAGTAATGCTTGCGCAATACTGATTGGCGGCAGAATAACTGGCAAAATGTTTTAAACCGCTGTTACGTGAGGTATGCGATACGATAGTAGTCGTTACTATGAGGTAGTCATCGTTCACTATCTATAAAATTTTAAGTGAATTGCACATTTCATGGCGTGTAAACCATAAAATTTAAAATCTTTTGGCGTCTATTCAATTTATAAGCGAAATTTTCAACCGAAACCTTGGGTCGTCATGAGAAATCGCCAATTCGTAACAACCTGACTTGGTATTATAAAAGAATTAATGGATTTGGACTTGTACCAAGTTTGTATAATTTGATAGTTTTGCGGAAGAGTTCGTGTTTTTTTTTTATTCGGCTGAAATTTTTATGGTGCTATTTTTTTTTTTTTACACTTTATAGATCTATGTTTGTCCACTATCTCGCCTGATGTGAAGCGATGATGTGGCCTAAGATGGAGCACATAGATCTAGAGAGAGGCGGCAGTTGAGCGGCTGCTCAGACCCGTCTCCCCGATGGTTCACCGATCATTCCAACACGACTAGGTTGCTTGACGGCATGGCTTTGTTCAGTGGGTTGTATTACAACCACGGCCAGAGCCTACCACTCCAAAGCGCGTAAGCGGGTTTCATCGCGATGTTTTCCTTCACCGTTTTAGAGCGAGCGTGCAAAATCTGCACTTGACAATAAGTCATTGGTGCAAGGCCGAGTCGGGATTCGAACCCAGGTGCGTCGGATCGAAAGGCGCATGAGTTCCCGCTGAGCCACACTCGCTCTAAATCTGTTAAATTAAATGCTATTCTGTTAAATTAAAATATCAACTTGTTGTTTTTACAGGCTTGATTAGGCACGCATCGTATATGTGTTGCTACGTAGATACAAATTAAAAAAGCTTTTTTAGGGTTCCGTATATATGAATATATGAATGCGTCATGGAGATGACGTTTATTAATGAAGGAATCGACGTGATTTCGAAGCAAGGAATCGCCAAGTTGTCATATTGAATTGGGGCCCTGTATAGCTTTAATTATAGTGACTATAGTAACCCTACTCTCCAATAGATTGCACAAAAACTTTGTCGACTGAATGATTAATTGTCGAACTCGACAAGTCACTAGTCCCCGACTTGCTAACTAGGCAAGTTTATTGTCGACATTAATATTGGAGCTGCGCGCCGAACCGACTCCCGCTGCCAATTAAATGTTTTGCGGTTGCGCGGGAAAAAGTGAGAATGGAAACGAAAAAGTGGTCGGGAAACGGGTATAATGAAATAAATCAAGTCGAGGCGAGTTACACGGTTTTTGTGCATCGTTGACAAAACATGTATGATATATTTTTTTTCTGATATTGAATGCATTAGGGCATGCTCGGCAATAATCTTAAGAATTAAAATAATACGACAGCCTCTGAGGTGCAGTGGTTGGGCAGGTTGGCTCAAATCTCATACTCCACTGAGGTTGCGGGTTCGATTCCCGCGTCGGGACAAATGTTTGTGCACAGAAAAAAAAGTAGAAAGTATTTGTTTCGTGTCTGGGTGTTGTGGGACCATGGTCCTCATAGTTTCCTGGTTCCATAGATACAGGGAATCCTAGTTAGGGGTCAGGATCTATGTATGTGATCATTGGGCGTTATTTATTTTTATTTAATAATAAATAGGACGAAAAATGATATTTTTTTTTTTTCATACATAGTCCATATGATTACAATCAATTAAAATAAATAAAAGTAATTTTAAATACCTATTAAAATAAGATACACATTAAAACGCACCCAGTTCGAATCCCGTTGGCCTCGCGGTGACTTTCTTAAGTTATGTGCGGATTTAACACTCGCTCTAAAAACGGTGAAGGAAAACATCGTGAGTACACTGGCCTGTCCAAGAATTAATCAGAAAAATTTAAGGAACCAACCAAAGGACCAACTCGCACTGGGCCAGCGTGGTGGATTATGGCCCATACTCTCTCTATGAGAGAAGACCCGTGTCCCAGCAGTGGGAACGTGATGGGCTGATGATGATGATAACAGATTAAAAACAAAATAAAAACATGTCAAATTAACTATGTAATATTTAATGTTAAGTGCAGCTGAGCTGCGTGTCGAATAATAGGGCAGTCAAATCGTTATCAAATCAATCAAATATTGCTCGGGCAGGGATCGAACCTGCGTCTTCGGAATACTGTCCCGACGCCTTAACCGCTGGGCCACCGAGCCAGTTGCTCGAGCAACTTTCTTCTATCCTTCTTATATCGTCTTACGGGGACGATTCTACGTCATATGTCGTCAATGTTTACATTGACTTGTTGGTTGTAGGACTCGTAGGTTCGATCCCTGCCCGAGCAATATCATTTTTCTTCCTAATAATTTAAAATCTTAAAATCTTTGATATTATTTCGTTTTTTTTTTGTTTTTGTTTATGGTTTTGCGCGGTTTTGCATTCAGCCTAAGCAATTAATCTACATAAATAACAAAAAGGTTTGTGGTTACCCCGCAGAACAGTCAATGCCTGCTCTGAGTTGCTAAAACTTGATGGCCAAAAAATTTTAATACCTAGGTATAGAATATATTTATCTTTTTTTTAAATATAATATAGGAAATCTGTCAATTCGTACGAAAATGAAAAAAAAACCCCTATTTCTTTCCAAATAAAATAGACCAAATACGAATATATATGCAACTAGGAACACGCATAACCTCGCGCTACCGAGCTCGAAACTAAAGATCCATAGCTCAGCCCCCGTACCCATATGTCCCTCAAGCGCCAATCGTATATCGGGTTGATCTCAGTTTAGGGTATAGATTCACTGCGACAATATTTTAGGATGTCATTTATTGTCCCATTAAGTTTATCTCAACTTGTAGTTAACATATTGTGGTATAAATGAATGAGATTCATTCGATTTTTTGCCTGAATCGACAATAATTAGACCGTATCTTATTAGTCGCTGTGAAGCTATACCGTAATTCGACTTCAACACGATATACGATTGGCGCTTGAGGGACATATGGGTAGGGGGGGCAGGCCCAAACGTAATGGCGATAAAATATACAAATCCCAAACAACATACATAAAAAAATTGAACAAATTTTCTTAATAAAATTAAAACAATATCTAAATGACAAATGTTAATATAATTTAGACGAGTTTCTCAACGACAAGTAACTTAAAATTATGTCATTATTTATATATGACTTAATAATACTATAATATGCTTTATTATTTAATGAATTGGTCCGCTCGCTATAGCTTCTATTGCCATACCCTGTCAGGGTCGTATATGTTTACTAATCCTTTCGTTAGACCTCTCCAAATGTACATATATGATTGCAATAAATTATTAAGTATTAAATATTATTTTATCTTGGAAAAGATTGGAAATTCCGTTTGAAAACAATCAAATCTTGGAGCCGTAGCATATGTGAAACCATTCTGCGGTCTGTGGTGGCATGCTTGCTACGTTACACAATTCTACGTGCAAACACGCTGTCACATCTCTTGGCCGGCGGCCAGCGCCCGTAATATATTAGACAACTATTCACGGGTGCACCGCCAGCATACCATTACTGAAAATAAGTAAACAACCTGAAATATAGCTTTGTTTTTGTGGTCAACCTCTTCCGTAGACAAGAAGTTCGAGTGGAAACGTCAAACCTCCTTTTTTGACTAAAAGTATTTGGGCTTTTTGGCGGGAAGTGAAAAGTGATACAGTTCGATTTTGTTTTATTTTCCAAGCAAGTGTTATTTCGAGTGATTATGTGTAATATCATTTATTATTTTCTTATTTCATTTACAGTTATATTCAAACGCATCACATGCATTACAGTCAAATGCATCTCGTAGTTATTATTATATTTAAAAGTACAGTCCAGATGAAAAATATCAGCATAATTTAAATTTTCAATATTTTGGGGCGGTGTGTAAATTTATAAGTTAGTAGGTACTTATTGTAAGTTGTCTTTGTAAGTGAATTAATATTATTTTCTACATGGAACCAACAACACAGCTGGTGCAGCTTGTGAAGCGGCTGAAAAAGCTAAAGCATTCAAATACAGGGGTCTAGGCTCCGAATATGATTTTGTCCCATTCGGTGTCGAGGCCCTTGGTCCGTGGGGTCCTAGCGCTGTAAAGCTTTATAAAGAAATAGCAAAAAGGTTAGTCGACATCACAGGAGACCGAAGAGCTGGCAGCTACCTCGGACAAAGAATTAGTCTAGCTATTCAAAGGGGGAACGCTGCCAGTATCTTCGGAACCTTGCCTAAAGGGACTTTTAATAATATATTTTAGTATTATATTTCTTAAGGTTTTTAGTTTTAGTTTCATGTTATTAATAGATATAATTTTATATTTTTTAAATCATTAATAATCTTCAAACAGAAGTAGGTACTTAAGTACCCCATCATGAACTTATTCCGCCATCCATTCTATCACCGAACGACCAGACGTACGGCAAGCCGTCATCAATATATGATTGACATCCCTCCTGCTCGCACCAAGCGCTTTGCTTCGACCTTCATAATGCGAACGGCCAAGGAGTGGAACTCTCTGCCGGCATCTGTGTTTCCGGATAGCTGTAATCTGGGTGTCTTTAAGACAAGAGTGAACAGGTTTGTTCTAGGCGAGCGTGCTACATCTTCGACCGCATCGTCACTTAACAACAGGTGAGATAGCGGTCAAACGCAAGCCTATAAATAGTAAAAAAAAAAGACATGTGGCACTCGGAGACTGCCGCGGTAAAGCTATTGCATAGCATTCGGAGTGGGGGGTGTTAGGTTATTTTCGTTACGGAATTTCTGGATTCGGTCTCCACGCCAAGGCCCGCGATAGAAGCTATGCAATAGCTTAAAAAAATATATGTAATTTTATATTTTTAAATCATGAATATTCTTCAAACAGAAGTAGGTACTTAAGTACCTTTCACTTTCAAAAGTTGTCCGATCCCCTATTGTGGCTTACTCACACCACTGCTAAAAACTAACAGGCTATCGGGCAGAAAATTCTAAATACCTACGGATTTACCTAGAAGTACCACTGTGTAACTACGTACTGACAGACAACTAGCAGACATCGTGGATTGCTAATTTTATTTGTATTAAATCGGCATCCGCTGTGGGTGGTATTCGGAACAGGTTAGTTATACTTTGATAAACAGTTATTGACAGCTGCATTTGCTTCTAGCTTTTAATCAGCCTCTGTGGTGTAGTGGTGTTCACATGTAGCGGGTTCGATTCCCGTGACGGCACAAATGTTTGTGCTCAGCAAAAAAAGCGCAATTGAAAGATGTCTCGTGGTGATGAGCGCAATGCAGTGCTACGCAGTTCGTTTATAGTAAGTATTAAAAGATCTGGGTGGCACTGCAATTGTTATGGGCAGGCGTGGCGCTTACCGTCAGGCGAAGAAAGTGAGGGGCATGTTTTTAGAGATTTTGTTACAATTAGCTGGTTTTCTACAAAGTTGTTTTTTATGCACGTTGCAGAAGTTTTTTTTATTGGTTATTGGATGACATCTCGCCTGATGGAAAGCGAAGTTGCGGCCTAAGATGGAACACGCTTGCCCATGAGATGCACTGTTCACTTGTGGAATGATCCAAGCATCTTTGTCTTCTTTATAATTCGAAAATACATATATTCGGGACATCACACAATATTACACTGTACATACTAGAATAAGGACAAACAAAACAATACTGGTGGTGGTGTTACTGGTGGTAGGTTTCTCGTATGCGAGAGGCCTTCTGGGTGGGTACCACCGCTTTGCTAGTTATTCAGCCGCCAAGCAGTAGTGAGCAAGCATTACTGTGTTCCGGCGTGAAGGGCATTGTAGCCAGCGAAATTACTGGGCATATGAGATTCAACAGCTAATTGTCTGTGTGACGAGCGCAGTGCAGCGCCGCGCAGGGTTTTGCAAAACAAAATTCTGGGTGGTGCCGTTATTGTTATGGGCTGGCGTATTGCTTACCATCAGGCAAACGACCAGCTCGTCTCGTCATTTAGTTACATAAAAAAAACAACACAGTGGAATGTTGCGCGATGTCCGGAAAAGGTTCCGACTCAGCATACGCTAAGGTGTTTCTAAGTACCTTAGCACTGATTTTCAGTCAGAACCCTATCCATGACATCACGAACAATCAGACGAAACATACAGTAAAAAAAACAGAAAAAAAAATCGTTTCAACATCCATAGCATTTTTTAAGTATGTACAGTCAGCTGCGCTGATATGGATACACTCCCAAGCTTTGATGGGGTTGAGGTCGGCATTTTACACATAATTTTGATAAATTTTATACCACATTCTTACAAATAAGATGACTGCATATATTTGTAAAATATTTTCGTGAACTTGTCTTTGAAAAGTGTATATAAGTATATATTATATAAATTTGTAAACTTGGGAGTGTATACATATTAGCGCAGCTGACTGTACACGCAGCCTCACTATGTTAGTTCCTAAAAAAAATACAAATGAAATGAAATGAAATTGTATCGTATTGATTAATGTAAATTAAATTAAATAGATTAAATTGAACAATACAATACAACAATAATAACAATATTTTATGCACAAATGCCATTCAAACAAGTTGTATTAACAAACAGTAATTACGTACGTATAGTATGCTTTTACAGTTTTTAATATTAAATGATCATTCAATCCTTGTTTTATCCTTTATCCAGGAACTGCTAGTAACCCTGTCGACGCTGCTCCGCGGGTCGGTGTACGAGCGCCTCCGCTGGGCCTTCCGTCTCTATGACGTCGACGGTGATGGCGCCATCACACGTGCCGAGCTTGCGGAGGTACGTTAAGAGGATATGGCACAGCCGCGGCCAGCGAGCAATAGTCTCCTGCCCAACCACTACACCACACAGGCTGACATATGCTGTTTACATGATTCCAGGTGGTAGTGGCGGTGCATGAGCTGCTGGGGAGGCGCGCGCCCCCTGGCTGCCCCGCGTCTCGGCTCGACGACGCGAAGGCGACTGAACAGGTACGCGTCACTAGATACGACACTATACGACTACATGCGACACTATACGACTACATACGACAATATACGACAATATACGACTATATACAGCGGCTATCTACAGGAAGTAGCGCGCAAGCATTACTGTGTTCCGGTTTGAAGGGCATTTGTAGCCAGCGAAATTACTGGGTATATGAGATTTAATATCTGATGTCTCGGGGTGATGAGCGCAATGCAGTGCTGCGCAGTGCTTTTTATTCATTTATCTGCACAAGTAATTTACAAATCATTAATTTTTAGAAAAAACAAAAACCGACTTCAGCCTTCGAAGTCCAAGGTCACGTATCGATGAAATGTATATGGGACCACTTCGTAGCTATACTGAACCCAACGCAAAAAAAAAAACCAAATCGCTTCATAAATGACGGAGTTCTGAGGTAACAAATATAAAAAAAACATACAATCGAACAGTGAACCTCCTCCTTTTTGAAGTCGGTTAAAAACATCGAAAACATTACATGGCGCACATTGCGCATTCAAAGTCAAAGTCAAAGCACGTCAAAGTCAAATATCCTTTATGAAATAGGCACAAAAATGCACTTTTAAAGGTCATAAACACTTAATAAAAATTAAATTAAAAATATGATAAAAACTGTAACTTATGTTAACATGACTGAAAAATGGTAAGTATGTTTACCCATTTCTTTCCTATATCAAATTGAAGTCTGGGCCCAGAAAAAAATGCGAAAACTGACTCTTCCAATGCACAGGAAATACGCCCGCTAGAGAAGATAGCAATTCAATTCAATTCAATTCAAATTCAATTCAAAAGTTCTTTATTTCAATTTTGTCGTCACAGACGCACTTATGAACGTCAATTATTACCACCGTATCGGGAAAAGAACCACTACTCAGAAGATACGGCAGGAAACTGAGGAGCATATAGCACCAAAAAACTCTGCGGGGATGTGTTTTTGCACTTGTAGCTCTGGATCCGGAAACCCCAGCTTTGCAACTAACAGCAACCAACAGCCAGCCCCAGGTTTTGGGGACATGCGATCCAAGTTTTGTCTAGAATATTGTATACTCTCTTCATAGGTATCCATGTCCTTACTAATATTATAAACGCGAAAGTTTGTATGTATGGATGTATCTTTGTTACTCTCTCACGCAAAAACTACTGAATGGATTTTGATGAAATTTGGTATGTACGTACTTTAGGACTTGGAATAGCACATAGGCTACTTTTTATCCCGGGAAACCGCGGGTGAAACCGCGGGGCGCAGCTAGTAATATTATAAACGCGAAAGTTTGTATGTATGGATGTATCTTTGTTACTCTTTCACGCAAAAACTACTGAATGGATTTTGATGAAATTTGGTATGTAGGTACTTTAAGACTTAGAATACCACATAGTCTACTTTTTATCACGGGGAACCGCGGGCAAAACCGCAGGGCGCAGCTAGTCTAACATATATCTAAGCTGTTAACTATTTGGCACAATAAAATTATTTCATATCTCACTTCGTTCCAGGTGGAGCGAGTGTTCCGCAAGCTGGACCTGAACCAGGACGGCGTGATCACGATCGAGGAGTTCCTGGAGTCGTGCCTGAAGGATGACGTCATCACGCGCTCTCTCCAGATGTTCGACACGGGACTATGACGGCAGAGCGACGCCCGCGTGTCGCCGCCAGCCGCCAGGTAACATGACAATCGATAAATAAATAAAAATGATGATCGGTGAACCATCGGAGAGACGGGTCTGAGCAGCTGCTCAACTGCCGTCTCTCTCTAGATCTATGTGCTCCATCTTAGGCCACATCATCGCTTCACATCAGGCGAGATAGTGGCCAAACATAAATCTATAAAACGTAAAAAAAGTATTTTATTATGGAACTGTGTGAAGAGACGAACAAGTCGTTCGCCTGATGGTAACCGCCACGTGTGCCCATAACAATTGCAGTGCCGTTCAGACCTTTTAATACCATAAAAGTACTGTGTGTTGCACTGCATTGCGCTTATCACCCCGAGACTTCAGATATTGAGTCTCTTATGCCCCAGTAATTTCACTGGCTAAAATGCCCTTCAAACCGGAACACAGTAATGCTTGCGCAATACTGCTTGGCGGCAGAATAACTGACAAAGCTGTGGTACCTACCCAGATAGCCTCCCGCATACGAGAGACCTACAAGGGATCCCAGATCAAAAAATCGAAATTCCGTAGTAAATTCCTGACATTTGATGAAAGCACTGATCCTATAAAAAAAGGTATAGGATCAGTGGATGAAAGTTCTCGACTTTCTACTAAATATAATCACATGTACAACAATATCAACAAATCCTCTCCATCCAAAGGTTGTCTGGAAGAGATCGCTTATTAGCGATAAGACCGCCCATTGTACTAATTAAATTTTTAAGTTCCATTTTTATTTGTTCTTGTTATGTTTTTGGTGTACAATAAAGTGTTATCAATCAATCAATCAATCGATATTAAATCGTAGGTACATGTGAATGAACTAAGCACGATTCGCGCGCGCGCGCGGGCCCTGTGAAAGAACACGGACGGGAAAGAAGCGGGGAGGGGGAAGTACCTCTCCTCCGCCCGCGCTCGCTAGCATTCTTAGTGTTCTTTAGTCTGTCGTTTTTCTTTGCAGCGATTACAATAGAACAAAAGCGTTTTTGAATCTACCTACAAGCACAGAATACTTAAGGACAGAAGCATCACTCCGCAAAAAATTTAAACAAATAGCGACTCTTGCTATGACGCAATAAAATTCAATTCAGCTCGCGTAGCGCTGCATACCTGCCAGTCATTATTAACCTACAGAGTGGCTCTCTTTCTATCGCGCCGCTCTTATCTCTTCTGACGCGGCACGTGTAACGACGCGCGACCCGCCGTCGGTGTCCGGCTATGTACTTGTAGCTTCGTACCTACAGTGCGGAGTGCGCTAGGCCTGGTACAAGTGAATTTTTATTACATTTTAGGTCGGCAGTGAAACGGCTGGTCGTGTACCGCGCGTGTCGCTGCGGCTGCGGCGCGTCGCGCGCGGGCGTGCTGCAGGCGGCCGCGCTCGCGTGCCGCCGTTCCGCCGCCGCGCTAGACCACTTCTATAACGGCTTCCTGCGCCCGACGCTGCCGGGCGGCATGCTGTTCCAATTTTAAAAAACACCTTCTCTTTTCGAATCCTCATTCGGCTCGAACACGGACTTAAACATTGTATGTAGCCGGGTACTCTGAAAAAGTAATAGGGAGGGAATATGCATGTACTTTTTTAATGCGCTAGTCGATTTATTATTGAATACTATTAATGAAAAAAAATGTTTAAAACTTTACGTCAATATTAAATGAAAATGTGAATCAGTTTAAATCAACATAAACGCGCCATTTGCGTGTGACGTCAAAAGGTGAGGACCTATCTCCTCATTGGTCCATCTATGCAACATGTGTGTGTGTCAAAAATTTACCAATAAGCGGCGAGGCGCGTGACGTCAAAACGTGGTTGCGCGTACTCAAGCGTTTTGCGATTACGTTCCGTTTCTCCAAAAATAAAAAAGAAACATTGAAATACAAATAAACTACGCAATGAATAATAATAATTATATCACTACTAAATGTTTACAGGAGTAATCTATTGTAAAAAGTTATTTCCAGATATTTCGACAACATGCATATTCCCTATAACGATCTTCGTTCTGTCGGATGAAAGAGACAGCGCTATGCAACAGGCAGAGTGTCTCTTTTAGTCCGCACGAACGAACGAACGAAAGGAACTCGGAGTAGGCCCCTTGGAATCTGGTGAGAGTTGCAGAGGGCTCGTTTAGGCTGTCTACTGGAGCGGAGCGAGGTGGCGGAGCGGTGAGGCAATCCCTCAATAGAATTGCATAAAATCTCCGCTACTCTTTAGTGGACAGGGAGCTACGATTAGTTTAAAAACTTATACAAAACTGGGAAGCGGAGCGAGGAAGCGGAAAGGAGTAAAGAGCGAAGCAGCTCAAATGACTCGTCGCGCTCGTGATCTAGCTCCGCGTTTGGAAAAACAGTCCGCAACTCCGCTCTGCATTACTTTCTCGCTTCGCTCCGCTAACTAGCTCCACGTATATGGACAGACTCAGTCCACAACTCCGCTCCGCGTTACTCCCTCACTCCGCTCCGCTCTGGACAGGCAGCCTTATTCGGCTCATACAAGGACTTAAAAATTGTATGTAGCCGGGAATCTCCTGAGAATTGCAGAGGGCTCGTTTACGGACTATTTGATGGAGTTATAAGAAAAGGATTGCAGAAAGTGTTGAGTGTGTTGCAGGATATAGCTCGCAACAGACTGCTGGAAAACTAGCCTGTTTACGAGCGCCTGTAAAATATAAAGAGGCAATGCACTCTGAATTTGAATTTTGAACGCTGTTCGATAACTTCTACAAAGGATTTGTGCGCCCGACTGTAACGAGCGTAGCATTTCCAATTTTAAAAATGATGTTCTAATTTTGAATTCGTAGAATGTGAAGCCAATGCACTTTTGATTTGATCGCTCTGTTCGAGAAGTACAATGAATTTGTGCGCCCGACTGTATGTCATGTTTTTCCAATTTTGAATAAATATCGCTCTTCATAAATTTGTAGAATGTGGCGGTAATGCTCTTGTGAACTTGAATGGTGTTCCAATTTTAAATGATTTTGATTTTTAGTCTATGACTGTAGTTTTTTTTCGGCTTCGCACAGTTTGTGCATACGGCCAAAACCTATCAGTATAATACATGAAATTCGAGTGTTGAACTCATGTTAAGTTTGAATAATGCGATTCTGAATTTAAGTCAGTTATTATTAGATTTAACCTACCCCAGTTTGTCACCGGTAGGTAAAAAGCGTTATTAAAACAACGAAATCACAAAAATAGCAACTGGAGCCACTGGTACAAATTAGCAATATTAGCATCTTCGGGAGTATTTTTATACATCAAATGCCAAAATACTTACATGTAGCATTAATATAAAACTCAATAACAATAATTAATACATCAGTAGAAGACACCAAACTCGTATTTTACTAAAAAACACATGTTCCTAGCATAGAAAGTAAACAGTTGCTTTTAAAAATGGAATTATATAACTCATAAATCAATCGGTATTTTGGCAGCACTATACATTTCCGTTTTTTGAATTGTAAAAAACGTTAATTTAAACTAGTCTCGTTATTTTTTAACCTCGACGCTTTGAATTTATCAAAAATAGCATACTAAAATCACATCTCGTTATTTAAAAAATAAATGTCGCGTTATTGTTATCACTTACTTACCTACTTGAAATTTTACTATCAAGTGAACTAATTTATTTTTTATTAAAAATATAACATAAGCAACAGGGTAAAAGCCGCTCATCTTTAAAGGAACTTCATAGCGAGAGAGCTTACAGAAGTTATCTTTGATTTTTTAGATAATAAATTCCTATACTAACAAATCAAACTAATTAAAAATGATTTTTATAGACAGGTGCAGAACTTTAAAAAACTTTTTGAAATACTTATGTGGCGTCGTCATCCACATAATACTTACCAATCCTTGAAGTCCTGAACCTGAAACATAAAAATAACAATTAGTAAAACATACACAATAAACATAAATAATAAAACAGAAAGCATAATATAAAATACTTAATTACACAAGCATAAATAGAAAATAATACTTACCGTAATCCGTCAAAATATATTACGACGATGCAATGGATACAAACCTGCCGAGCGGAGAACAATAGAAGGCACAGCGACCGTCCGTCGCCCGCGCCGCAGCCGCAACGCACCGCGCCCGCCAGTCTGCAAGATCAATTGACGCGAGACGCATGACAGTCGATTCGGCACCGCTAAATAATAATCCGCGCGAGTTAGTGCTTACCATATCGTTCTATATTATCTAGACTTTCTTCTTGTTCTATTCTCTGACTCTTGTGTGCTGTGCTTCCTTCTCACTGTGACTATCTTCATATTAACTGTACTTGTGTTTACCTCAAAAATAAATTATAAAACTTTATGTGCTGTGTTGACAATTATTCTACATCAACCCACATCTGGTGACCCGCATCTGTTCACATCTGATGACCTACGCAAGTGGATACGAAGACTACAGAGCTAAGTAAACAACATAATTAGTGAGAATCATGACCGGCGAACATTCCAGAGCATCCAAATCGCAAGATAGCGAATCGGCCGGAGGAACTGTTTCCACTACACCATCCGACATTTTTCGAGTGGGTGTAAGAATTCCACCTTTTTGGCCGGAGAAACCTGCTGTATGGTTCGCGCAGGTAGAAGGACACTTTAATTTGTCTGGAATCACAGACGATAAAACAAAATTTTATTATGTCATCGCACAACTGGATCATCGATATGCAGCCGAAGTAGAAGACATTATCGTGTCACCGCCAGCTACGTCGAAGTATACAACGCTGAAAACAGAGCTGATCAAACGACTATCACAATCCCGCGAAAAAGAAGTCAAGCAGTTAATCTCGCATGAAGAGATGGGTGACCGCCGACCTTCACAGTTCCTTCGTCATCTACGACAGTTAGCAGGACCTGAAGTGCCGGAAGAGTTCCTGAAAACAATATGGACAAGCCGTCTCCCTACCCATGTGCAAACAGCTGTTGCTTCTCAACCACGCGCCGACTTGAGCAGCCTCGCAGACCTAGCTGACACCGTGTTAGATATCGTCAGTTCAGCCCCTCAAGTCGCAGCCACATCTTACGCTCCAGGCTCACCTCTTGACGTGATGTCGAAGCAGATCGCAGACCTCACGAAGCAGATAGCGACACTTACTTCATCGCAAAATCGAAGATCAAGATCTCAGACGAGGAACACTGGACGTGAACGAAGCAGTACCCGATCACAGTCGAACTACAGACGATTCCCGCATTGTTGGTACCATGCCAAATTTGGCGATAAGGCCAAGAGATGCACCAAACCTTGTGATTACGTGCAGGGAAACGCTCAAGGGAATCGGTAATGGCGACTAACGATTATCCCTCAACACCAGGTCGCCTTTTTGTAACCGATCGCCAATCTAAGATGCAGTTTCTCGTTGATACAGGAAGCGATCTCTGTGTCTTTCCTAAGAGCGCATTACATTCAAGCAGACCTAAATCCGATTACCTCTTGTACGCAGCAAATGGAACCTCAATAATGACGTATGGGTCCATTCACCTTGTACTGAATTTGGGACTTCGTCGCGAATTTTCCTGGCGTTTCACGGTGGCAGATGTCACGAAGGCAATCATCGGGGTCGACTTCTTAACTCATTATGGTCTAATAGTCGACGTTCGCAATCAGCGCCTTATAGACAATACCACAACATTAATGTCAGCGGCTGTGTTAGCAACATCATCTGCTACGATATCTTCGGTGAAGACAATGACAGGTGATACAGCATATCACAACCTCCTTCGTGAATTCCCGGAAATTACTCGTCCATCTGGTTCCCAGCCCACTCCATCGCACAATACGGTTCATCATATCAAGACTACGCCAGGCCCACCAGTCTATTGCACGCCACGAAGACTTGCTCCTGATAAGTTGAAAATAGCAAAGGAAGAATTCGAAGCTATGCTGAAATGTGGAACAGCTCGACCTTCGGACAGCCCTTGGTCATCACCCCTACACCTCGCACCAAAAAAGGACAACGGGTGGCGACCTTGTGGGGATTACCGCAGACTTAACGCTCGAACTGTGCCGGATAGATACCCCATTCGACATATCCATGACTTTGCACATGAAATTTCTGGATGTACCGTCTTTTCAAAAATTGATTTGGTAAAAGCTTTTAACCAAATTCGTGTAGCCGAAGAGGATATTTGCAAAACAGCAATCTCAACTCCCTTTGGACTATTCGAAATGCCATATATGGGATTTGGTCTGAGAAATGCCAGTCAGACGTTTCAACGATTCGTCGATGAGATAACTAGAGGCCTTGACTTCTGCTACGGATATTTAGACGATTTTTTGATATTCTCATCTGATAGAATCACCCATGAACAACATCTACGTCAGATATTTTCAAAACTGCGAGAATACAACATGGTGATCAACGTAGCCAAATGTACATTTGGAGTATCGCAAGTGACATTCTTGGGATATACTGTCTCAGCGGAAGGTGTGAAACCTCTAGACGAAAAGGTAGAAGCCATCAAGAACTTCCCTACACCACAGACAGTCAAAGAGCTAAGACGATTTTTAGGAATGATCAACTTCTATCGTCGTTTCATTCCCGGCGCTGCAGAACATCAAGCAGCGTTGCACGCTTTACTTACCGGCTCAGTTAAAGGATCACATCCTGTTGACATCTCAGGTGAATCACTAGAAGCCTTTGAAAAATGCAAAAAGAGCCTCTGCCAAGCAACTCTCCTATCACATCCAGACCTCGATGCACGACTAGCCCTAGTCACTGATGCGTCGGACACCGCCATGGGAGCAGCCCTGCAACAATTCAAAGATGGCAGTTGGCAGCCTTTGGCCTTCTTCTCTAAGAAATTAAGCCCATCTCAGAAGAAGTATTCACCATACGATAGAGAACTACTCGCTATATACCAATCGATCAGATATTTCCGTCATATGCTTGAAGCCAGACCATTCACGGTGTTCACTGATCACAAACCTTTGTGTTTCGCATTTGACTCCAGGAAAGAGAACTGTACTCCTAGACAATTTCGATATCTAGATTACGTATCTCAATTCACCACGGACTTACAACACATTGCTGGACGAGATAACGTAGTAGCCGATACACTATCTAGAATCGAAGCTCTATCTTTACCAGTGGATCTAACAATTCTAGCCGAGAAACAAAAGACTGATTCAGAGCTAGCCGACTTACTCACTGGCACTACATCTCTGCGTCTAAAGAAGATCACCATCCCTGGCACCAAAATAGAAGTCTATTGCGACCAGAGCACTGAAATCTCTAGACCATATGTTCCACGAGAGTTGCGACGTAACGTATTCCAAAGCCTACATTCGCTCAGTCACCCTGGAGCTAATGCCACAGCAAAATTGGTATCAAAGCGCTACGTATGGCCCAGTATCCAGAAAGATTGCCGTGAGTGGGCAAAGGCGTGTTATCCGTGTCAAAGAGCCAAAGTCACAAGACACGTATCTTCGCCGCTTGGAACATTTAAAATACCGCAAGCCAGATTCTTACACGTGCATATTGATCTCATTGGACCACTACCAATTTCGAATGGAAATAAATATTGCCTCACAGCCATTGACAGGTTTACTCGATGGCCTGAAGCGATACCCATCCCAGATATCACAGCGGAGACAGTAGCAAAAGCCCTTTTATCAGGCTGGATCGCACGTTTTGGTTGTCCCTTGGAAATAGTGACAGACAGAGGAAGGCAGTTTGAGTCGAACTTATTTAAATACCTGTCTAACATAGCTGGCTTCCAACATAAAACTACGACAGCGTACCACCCAGCCTGCAATGGATTGATCGAACGCTTCCATCGACAGTTAAAAGCCGCGATTGTATGCCACGAAAGCGAAAGTTGGACAGACGTCTTACCTTTAGTATTACTTGGGATCCGCAATACCTACAAAGAAGACCTGCAAGCATCATCAGCAGAACTAGTATATGGTGAACCTGTCAGACTACCTGGTGAATTCTTTGAGCCAAATGCACAAACGACGACCGATATAACGGACTTCACAGCCCGTCTTCGGGACTTCGCAGCGCAAGTGCAACCACGGCCAGCTTCAAGACACAGCCAGAAAGCTATATTCGTTTTCAAAGATTTATCCACCGCAACTCACATATTCTTAAGAGATGACACAACACGCGGAGCTCTTCGTCCAGTATATACAGGACCCTATAAAGTAATCAGAAGAAACGACAAAACTTTTAAAATATTATACAAAGGAAAAGAAACGGAAGTATCTATTGACAGGATAAAACCAGCATATTCACTTACCGACACGCCGACCAGCATTCAGATCTCCAGCCGTCCTACCGTAGAACCTCCACCTGTTAAAGAACGTACAACACGATCAGGTAGAAAAGTCAGGTTCCCAAACTACTATCGCCCGTAAGACGGTCTCTGGAGGGGAGTGATGTGGCGTCGTCATCCACATAATACTTACCAATCCTTGAAGTCCTGAACCTGAAACATAAAAATAACAATTAGTAAAACATACACAATAAACATAAATAATAAAACAGAAAGCATAATATAAAATACTTAATTACACAAGCATAAATAGAAAATAATACTTACCGTAATCCGTCAAAATATATTACGACGATGCAATGGATACAAACCTGCCGAGCGGAGAACAATAGAAGGCACAGCGACCGTCCGTCGCCCGCGCCGCAGCCGCAACGCACCGCGCCCGCCAGTCTGCAAGATCAATTGACGCGAGACGCATGACAGTCGATTCGGCACCGCTAAATAATAATCCGCGCGAGTTAGTGCTTACCATATCGTTCTATATTATCTAGACTTTCTTCTTGTTCTATTCTCTGACTCTTGTGTGCTGTGCTTCCTTCTCACTGTGACTATCTTCATATTAACTGTACTTGTGTTTACCTCAAAAATAAATTATAAAACTTTATGTGCTGTGTTGACAATTATTCTACATCAACCCACACTTATAATGACATTTTTTCCTGCAAAAAAAAGATAGCAATGGTCATACCATTTATCCTATTCTACGAATATTATAAATGCGAAAGATTGTGACGATGGATTTATGAATGTGGATTTTAGTTATTCAAACTACTGAGCAAATTATGACATTAGGTAATTTAAAGGTACCTTTAAATGAACAAAGTGGAAGCTAATAATAATATATGGGGCCTGTGATTATTCAGTTTTTAAATAGCTTCAAAATAACTCAACTAAATAAAATAATAAAAACTTCAACATAATTTAATAGTTTTGCACAAAAATGGTACAAGGAGTGACTTAATGCTATTTAGCAGAAACGTAACAAACGACAAAACAATGGATTTATGCACACCACATCAAGCATAATATTGTAATTTGAGAGTGTTTCTTCTTCACGGCAATAAAACAAAATAGATTTATGAAAAACAGGGCGGAGAAAGTAACATATTAAAGTAATTCTTAAATAATTGTATCATGGATTATAAAGACAATCATGGATTATAAAGATAATACATGGATTACAAATAATAAAGCATCAAAGTAACTTGGCTAAGCTGTCTGTCTATGGAGTTCCCTTAACAGCTGCAACAAACTTATTTTAACAAGTTTTTACAACTGAAAACAACTTTTGGATGTGCTTACCTACCACTATAACGATATTTTTCGAAAACTAAAATTTCATTTTTACATATAATTTTTTGGCTTTTATCCAATTTTAACGTTTTATATAATAATAAAAAAACTTTGATGTGAAACGCTCTGTGGTTTTGTGGGTAAATTGATGCGATAATTAATCTATTAATTAAATTGTATTTAACGACCGTTTTCCGCCATCATTGCTATTTCTACGCCAACCACAAACTAGGTAGGTATAGAACATTCACATCGCGTACTAATTAAATAATCATCATAACGTGACAAATGAAATCATACGTACAATAGCTGCTAATGCTGCTATTTACAACAGCTATTTTTCATATTATAATTAGCAGTTAAGTTGAATTAATTCATTGCTATTGTGCAGATTGGATCGCCAATTATCGCATTAAATACACACAGCGTTTCGCGCTTGAATCGAGACTTCGGGGAGAGCTTTTTTTCTAAGGATTTAAAGGAATATTACAGGACTTTTTTTTAACCTATTTATTGAGAATCACGTTACTGCAAATAAAGGAACTAATCGTTTCTAAAAACCTTTTAAGCAATTTAAATCATATCATTTTTGCTTTGTAGCGCGAAAATAATATAAACTAGTTTTAATGAAAGCATTTATTTGTGTTATTTTTAACGTTATTACGAATAGTTAATTATCTTTTGTCGTAAATTAATAGGGATTAGCGTTATTTTAATTTTAAGTAAATAAAAATCTAGTTAATAGGAATTGATTTTAGGAATTCAAGGACTCGGATAAAATAAATGGTTTTGTTTCCTTCAAAACATAAAACCATGGACTTAAAGTTATAGGAATTGGTGAAATAACAGTTGATTTACGTAAATAGCATAGATAATCGCTCAGTTTTTCAAGCTTAAGTGCAATAAATTTAGTTCTGCAAAATGTGTAATATCACAGAATACTAAGGGACAGAAGCATCACTCCGCAAAGAAATTTAAACAAATAGCGACTCTTGCTATGACGCATAAAATTCAATTCAGCTCGCTTGCGCTGCATACCTACCAGTCATATTAACCTACAGAGCGGCTCTCTTTCTATCGCGGCACGTGTAACGACGCGCGACCCGCCGTCGGTGTTCGGCGATGTACTTGTAGCTTCGTACCTACAGTGCGGAGTGCGCTAGGCCTGGTAATACTGCAACAGCCTCTCGCCCCAAATTTATTATTGAATCTCAATAACCTATAATTCTAAATCTGCTCGAATACAATTATCTAACTTCACGTTTGCTTCGCTCGCGCCACAACTATGTTTTTTTTTTATGTAACTGCATGACGAGACGAGCTGGCCGTTTGCCTGATGGTAAGCAATACGCCAGCCTATAACAATAACAGCACCACCCAAAACTTTGTTTTGCAAAATCCTGCGCGGCGCTGTACTGCGCTCGTCACCATGAGACAATTAGCTGTTAAGTCTCATAATGCCCAGTAATTTCGCTGGCTATAATGGCCTTCAAGCCGGAACACAGTAATGCTTGCTCACTACTGCTTGGCGGCTAAATAACTGGCAAAGCGGTGGTACCCATCCAGACGGCCTCTCGCATACGAGAAACCTACCAGTAAAATGTACCTGACTAGTCTAATTGGCGCTGAGTTTTGTTTTAGCGCTCGCTTTGACCATCCCCCGCCAGTTAGTCTTTGTTTTTCGCGCTCGCTTCGTTCGTGTATATAATGCTTTTATTTGTTTTGGACGCGATCAGCCTGTTGGTAGAGAAAAAAGAAGTTTTTTTTTTAAATAAAATACGGCTTAAACGATTACTATTTTGCAGAACTAATATAACAAATATTTTTTAGAATAACTACAGTAGAAATTAATTTAGGTAAAATATCTTATGAATTATAGAATTAATGATTGAATATTAAAGCGTGGATTGTGACTGAATCGGAACGGAGGCAAAAAATGTCGGTGTCTGAGTTTAATTAAAAATGCTGTTCTATTATATATTTTAAGTGAATGAGCGAGTGACAAAATTAAATTATTGTGTGTTGATAAATGGAATTACAGAAAACGGTTACAGAACTGAAACGGATGCACTTGAATTTTAAATCGATATATATCTTCTACAAGGCATTGTCTTAATAATTGACATTACTATGATGTGACGCGGTTTCGAGCTTCAGAGATATTAATAAAATTGTTTATTTCATGTTTATGACAGCCCCTGTGGTGTAGTGGTTGGGAGGTTGGCACTCATACACATACACCACTGAGGTTCCGGGATCGATTCCCGCGACGGGACAAATGTTTGTTCAATACTCAATACTCAATACTCAATACTTTATTGCAAACATATGTACACAAAAGTTCTTATTGTAGTGGTGAGATTACATATGACCCTACTAGGGTATAGCAAATTATACATTATAATGCATTATAATGGGAGCGGACCGATTTATTCTACGTCTTTGTCAATTACTTATCATTTTATC
The DNA here is from genome assembly GCA_951640565.1 of Petrophora chlorosata. Classification (NCBI taxonomy): domain Eukaryota; kingdom Metazoa; phylum Arthropoda; class Insecta; order Lepidoptera; family Geometridae; genus Petrophora; species Petrophora chlorosata. Next base: position 2,315,834 of record OX621218.1, read on the forward strand.
ATTTCATTCTTATTTTCATTAAAAAAGTCATTTAAATTATAATAACATTTTTCTATCAGGAATTGTTTTAATTTTTTATTAAATTTTATATAATTTTCCTCTTCTTTTATTTCGTCAGGTAGATTATTATAAATTTTTACTGACATTACATTCGGACCGGAACTATGTATGTTCAGTCTTGATATGGGTAATACTAATTTATGCTTAAACCTAGTTGCAAATCGCCGTGTTTGTTCTGCATGCTTTAAGAAGAACTGCGGATATTGTCTCACAAATTTACCTACTTCTAGTATATAGATTGATGTTAGGGTCAAGATTTTATTTTTAACAAAATGTGGTTTACTACTTTCACAAAAAAGCTTAAGCATTTGTTTCGTGTCCGGGTGTTGTGGGAGCATGGTCCTCATAGTTCCTGGTTACCTAGATACAGGGAGTCCTAGTTAGGGGCCGGGATCTATGTATGTGATCGATGGGCGTATTTATAATTAATTTATTTTATTTATTTATTCGTTATATCAATAATTGTTATTAGGACGATGCCTTTTACGCCTCAAGAGACGAAATTTTCACACGTTTTACTCGACTTAATTCGACCTCGACGTAGAGAGCAGTTTTTTGTTAGCTAACTTTGGCGGTTAAAAGATTAAATACGCGCCCGTTTGACAGCCGCAGTGGTGTGGTAGTTGGGCAGGTTGGCTCAAATTCCATACACCATTGAAGTTGCGGGTTCGATTCCCGCGACAGGACAAATATTTGTGCACAGAAATATGAAATAAGCGTAAGTATTTGTTTCGTGTCTGCGTGTTGTGGGAGCATGGTCCTCATAGTTCCTGGTTCCTAGATGTATCTAGGAACCAGGAACTATGAGGACCATGCTCCCACAACACAGACACGAAACAAATGCTTAAGCTTTTTTGTGAACAAACATTTGTCCCGTCGCGGGAATCGATCCCGGAACCTCAGTGGTGTATGTGTATGAGTGCCAACCTCCCAACCACTACACCACAGGGGCTGTCATAAGGGAGTCCTAGTTAGGGGCAGGATCTATGTATGTGATCATTGGGCGTATATATTATCTATTAGAATGCCACTGAAAAGATACAATCGAATTCTGTTAATTTAAATATCATTCGTTTGAGGGACGATTTAATTCTAACTACCGTACCATGTGTCAGCTTTTAAGACAAATAACATTGACAGTTTCAAGTTTTAGCAAACAATTGTCTTGTTTAATGCATTGAGGTCTCACTCCTCAATGGTTTAATGTATACGTTGCCATGGATATTGTTATATATCTATTTTTATTATATTATCTGTTAGCCTATCTATTATTACATTGTAGTTGTCTTGTTAAAATTTTGTATGTAAGTATCTATTTTTAATAATTTAAATTAATAAATCTAGTCACTAGTGAATGAGTATACATGATTTGTTGCTTAAATGTCATATTTTATTGTTATTTTGTTTTTAAAATATCTATATTGTATTTCTAAACGTATCTTACAAAGCAATCAAAGAGATATTATGAAAGCAATAATAAATATTATATATTTTTTTATTGTTGAAATTAATTGAATAGCGCAACGCGTTTTAATGGCTACAAGGCACTGAACGATTCGTTCATTCACTCAGTGGCGGGGAGTGAACGATAAAACATGCAAAATTATTATTAAAATCTTTTATGATTATTTATTTATTTTATTCTTTAATGCACTATTACAAGTAATGTACAAAGAACTTAATGCTAAAGCATTTTTTACCAGTTATCCAGTGACGGTTAAAGAAAGAAACGAAGCGTGCATCACAAAGTTAAGAAAATTGAAAGGGATACATAATAAATAAAGAAAGAAAAAAGAAAATACATTTGTTCAGGACATCGCACAACATTACACTGAACATATTAAAATAATGACAAAACAAAAACAGTAAATAAACAGTGAAATGTTGCGAAATGTCAGGATAAGGTAAAATAAAAAATAATGAAATAGTGTAATACATTGCTAAAACAAAGTAAATAATTACTTCAATTAATGACATCTGAATTGATTTGAAAAATATAAAAGGTTTTCAAAGTTCTACTGTAAATTCTAGCCATAAGTATACTGTAAACCTTTGCGGGAGAAATCAATAAAATGGTATGTTGATTATACCAGCCCCCGTACCCATATGTCCCTTAAGCGCCAATCGTATGTCGTGTTGAGGATATAGCATTAGCAAGCGGCAATGCCGCCTATCTTCACGAAAAATTGTCCTGGATGTCGAGTCAAAGACCTCATGCGCCGCGGCAGAGTGCGATACAGCTTGTGACGCAACGACACAGCTCTGCGGCGTTTAGAGGCAGTTTCCGATACGCGGCGTTGAAATGTTGGAATAATATACCGCCGCCGATACGGAACCTGCAGTATCTTGGCAGTTTTAGATTTAAATTAAAAATGTATATTTGTCAACACCAAAATAAACAGGAAACTCTGCGACATGACTCAAGTGTGTTATAATAAAAATTCTAAGGAATTTTTCTTTCTTTTTATATCACCTTGGTGCTCTATGTTTTAATCTTGTATTTTGTGTTGTGTTTTAAGCGTATCATGTTTTTGTGCAAATTGTTCTTGACATTATAAATGTTATGTTATTTTGTATCAGTATTATGTTATTTGTATATTGTGTTACGGTCCGTGGTGTCCGGCGGCTCCTACGGAAGATCAGCGCTGGTTGCTTCTGCCGGCATTATGCTGAGTAGGGCCGTTTTGTAGCAATACCTAGTATTAATGTTTAGTTAAGTATTTGTTTAGTTAAGTATGTTTTTGCTACAATAAAATTATTTCATTTCATTTCAATGGGCTGGTCATATCTCACGAAGGACCGACAACCGTTGGAGTAGACGTGTCCTTGAGTGGAGACCGCGAATCGGCGAGCGTAGTGTAGGACGCCCACCGGCCAGGTGGAGCGACGACCTGCGAAAGGCGGCCAAAAGAAACTGGATGAGAAGAGCCGAAGAACGGGCTCAGTGGCGTTCATTAGGAGAGCCCTATGTCCAGCAGTGGACGAATACAGGCTGATGATGATGATGATATACAATTGGCGACTGAGGGACATATGGGTAGGGGGGCTGGAAGACTGGTAGATAATGCTATAGCATTAAGTCATTCCTTGTACCATTTGTGCAAAACTATTTATAAATAAATTTAATTATAACGCGAGAAACGACGACCCAACGCGTTGTATAGCTATCCGGCTTTGGGCTCTGCACGTATCGTTCATTCTTCGACGGACGTCATGTGGAATAAACAGTATACAGGGTGGAATTGAATTCGATATTTTTCCGAAATGTATATACCTACATACACAGTATGGACTGAGTGAGATTTAGATTGAAAATGGAGCGTTAAATTAAAAATATGTGACCAAAAAATAATTGACTATTACCTAGCTGAAATGTCTATTTCACTAAACAGGATCCGCGGGGGAGGCGCGGCGGGGCGCGGGTGCACGGCACGGCTCCTACTAGCCTCCCTGCGTCGCTACATTTCATTCACATTCATTCATTGTCATTTCAGCTAATTGTCAATTATATTTTGGCCAACTATATTTTTTTTAATTTAACTATAGATTTATTATAAAACGTGGACTGAGTATATACATTTCGGAAAAATATCGAACTTAATTCCACTGTGTATAGATGCAAACAATCAAATTAATGTTGATTAAAAAAAAAATCTAAGATCTCCGTTTTATGCACCTTAATAGATTTAGAATGTATTGTCATCGAGTTGTGAGCTACCCTGAAAGTTTCAGCCGGATAGCTAATCGGGAAGTGCACGAAATTTGAGTTGCAAGATTCCACCCGGAACGACAGACAGACAGATAAACAAAAAAGTAACTTAATAAAAACGTGGTAGAAGTATTTTTTTATATATAGATTGTGCCAGGTGTTTGATTTTTTATTTATTTTCAACAAAATGTCCTATGGAAAACCTTTGTATATCCTTTTTTTATCTTGATGTAATTTATTAGGCTTACATTAGTTTTAAGTTGAATAATTTATCAAAATACGATTGTGAGAGAAAGGGCTAAAGGATATGTGTGTAATGGTAATATAATATTGTAAATAATTTTGTCGCTATGTCGAGACGTCCACGTTACATCTGATAGTAAAAAACGTTCTTCATGTTGAGTATGTCTTTCATTTTGGACCCTTTTTACGGAACTGTGTAGTGAGACGAACAAGTCGTTCGCCTGCTAAAATTCAAAGACATGTGACATTAACCCGCACTGGGTCAGTGTGGTCGATTATGGCCCGTACTAGGCATAGCGCACCTCGCGCTGTAGGTACGAAACTACAAGTACCTACATAGCCGGACCACGCCGGCGGGGCCGTGTAGAGTGCAGAGTTGCCGCACGCCGCGTGACGCGCGTTTTCCGCTGCTACTTACGCTACTAAAAAAGCGCGTTAAATTCGATTTAGCTTGCGCTAATTATGAACTAGAGAAAGCAAGGGCGACAATTTAAAAGATGGGATGACGAGATTCATAAAACAGCTGGTAAAACATGGTCCAGACTAGCACGGGAAAGAGAAGGTTAAAAGTGATTGGAGGAGGCCTTTGCCAAAGGGCACACATATTCAAACCCAAACAAAAGGAATCGAAGCAAGTAAACAAAACGGAATCTGACACAGGCTTAATAATAATTATGAACTAACATCATTTTCGGGTGACGGCTCCCGGACTAGGCCGTGGCCGTTTATTGTCGCGAGTTGACAGATCTATTCAGGTTCTTAGACAGTACCTATATACAATAACTGTACATAGTGTATGCCTAGTTATCTACTTACGTAAAATATGAACTCTTGTAGCATGTTGCAGCTAATGCCTATAGTACCGTCTTGTATTATTAAGTCTTCTGCGCTAATACTAGGTAGGTATACTGTTTGAAAAGTTATTGTTCACAGAATGGTATGGTAACCAACTGGTACATAAGAAACATAACATTGTAAAATCCCAAAAAATTGTAACAAAATCTCTAAAAAAAATGCCCCTCAGTTTCTTGCCGTATCTACTGAGTAGTGGTTCTTTTTCCGATACGGTGGTAGAGTCATTGTGATAATTTGACGTTCATAAGTGCGTCTGTGATGCCAAAATGATTAAAGAGATTTTGATTTGATTTTTTGATAATGAGAATAATAGTAATGGACAGTAGAGAGAAGCATAACTTAAACTAAATCCATATTCAGATTGATAATTCATCACAGCACAAATATAAACCTTAACGTTACACGTGCCGCGTCAGAAGAGATAAGAGCTATGCGATAGAGAGGCGCTCTGTAGGTTAATATGACTGGTAGGTATGCAGCGCTACGCGAGCTGAATTGAACTTTATTGCGTCGTAGCAGAGTCGCTATTTGTATAAATTTCGTTGCGGAGTCATGCTTCTGTCCCTTAGTATTCTGTGCCCATACTCTCTTTACGACGGAGGGTCCGAGCTCCAGCAGTGATGGATCATGATGATGAAAAGTTTGTTTTACTACTATAGTTTAAAATAAAAACACGAAATGTCTTGGGATCACATTTACTGTATATTTTGGACAGCGGGGTATCGGCGAAGCGACACGTTCTTTTATAACTAACTCTGCAACAGAGTAATCACAATTATATGACATAATAAACAAATTCATAAACTGTACATAACTATACTTACATGATATAACTAGGTATTACATTCGAAACAAACAACATTGAACAAGAATCCGTAATAGATTAAAAAGTAATATAAAAACCACGTTTTTATCGATTTAGAACGCATTGTCATCGAGTTGTGAGCTACCCTGAAAGTTTCAGCCGGATAGCTAATCGGGAAGTGCTCGGAATTTGAGTTGCAAGATTCCACCCGGAACGACAGACAGACAGACAAGAAAGTGACTTAATAAAAACGTAAAAATTTTACTATTGTAGCTTGATTTCTTTTTATCTTTATTATCTTTAGGAAATACCACGTATCTACTGAATTGTCAAAATGGTCATCGTGGAATGGGCACTTTCAGATATTAAATTATATTAATAAATGTAATTAAATTTTATTTCATTCCCACTCCATTCCTTTTTATCTCTTGATACACAGGTGTGGTAACGGGTACCTTTTTGATAAACACAAAAAGCTGATTTTATTTTCAAAAATTCACCCGGTCTTTACGTAGAACAAAATTCCTAGCTGCATAGGAATATCTTCAGGGCACCTTTTTCAAAAATCGCGAAATGCAGTTTTTATGTTTTTCAAAATACATCCGATGTTTCCTAAAAATAATATTCCGCTGCATAGGAAAAACGTACCTGGGTAGGTACCTTTTTCCTATGCAGCGAAAAATTGTCGTGTTGATAAAAATCCGAAATTTTTGTAAAGCCCGCCACTATTGTGTACCAGTTTTTTTCATATGCCGTGAATCATAATTCATAAAACACTTAAAAACTACAATTACAATAAACAATATCAATTATTTCTTCACTTACAGTAAAATAACATCACAATACATTAGATTTAAATCGACTTTATACTTATAAGAATAACGTCTAAAATTGTGTGCGAACAGACACTTCGAATCAGTCAATATGTGGAGATGAACAAGCGTTCGAAATCTCCCAAAAATCATCAAATTGCTTACCATCAGGCAAACGACCAGGGCCCCAATTCACTATGACAACTTGGCGATTCCTTGCTTATAAATCACGTCGATTCCTTCATTAATAAACGACATCTCTATGACGCATTCATATATTTGACGTCATAGAGAATACAAATTTCGCAGACGTCGTTTATTAATGAAGGAATCGAAAAAACCTTTTTTTTTCTTGTCCTATTAATTTTTTGTTCAATCACCCTATTTTTAAGCGTATATCCGACTATATTTGACTATACCAGTCCTAGCGCACTCCGCACTGTAGGTACGAAGCTACAAGTACATAGCCGGACACCGACGGCGGGTCGCGCGTCGTTACACGTGCCGCGTCAGAAGAGATAAGAGCGGCGCGATAGAAAGAGACGCGCTCTGTAGGTTAATATGACTGGTAGGTATGCAGCGCTACGTGAGCTGAATTGAATTTTATTGCGTCATAGCAAGAGTCGCTATTTGTTTAAATTTCTTTGCGGAGTGATGCTTCTGTCTATTAGTATTCTGTGCTAAAGCCAACAACTAGTCGGGGACTATGCCGACTTTGGCAGTTATTCAGCCGCCAAGCAGTAGTGCGCGAGCATTACTGTGTTCCGGTTTGAAGGGTATTGTAGCCAGTGACAGTGGGGCATATATGAGACTTAATATTTGATGTCTCGGGATGATGAGCGCATTCAAACTATTTAAATTATTAAGATTTTTGCATAATCATGCGCTACGTTCAATATCAAAATCTTTCTTTCTTTCTTTCTTATGGGTCGAATACAGAACCTCCTTTTTTGAGTTGGTCAAAGATTTGTTCAAGTTTTTGAAGTTGGTCAAACATTTGTCCAAGTTTAACCCCCGACGCAAAATGGAGAGATGTTATGAGTTTGACCACTATGTGTGTGTCTGTCTGTGAGTCTTTAACACTACAGCTCTTATACGGGTACACCGATTTGGATGCAGTTCTTTTTTAATTTGAAAGCAGGTTTTCTAGCGGCGGTTCTTAGACATGTTTTATCAAAATCGGTTCAGCCGTTTTTTACTATTTATAGATTTTTGTGTCGGGGGTATTTAAATTTTAGTTTACTGTAATTCATTATGTATCTAGTATCTGTAATTACCTTATATCGATTGAGAGTCAAATAAATGCGTATTTCTTCACATTTCACTTATAAGGTTATAATTACCTATTTTATTCACTTTTTACACGTCTATATTTTACACTCTTCAGTTAATCCACAACATTTCACTTTCACTTATTCACTATCACTTGTAATCCTCTTGTGTTGACGCGCCACCGTCAATGCTCACCGACGAGTTTTAACCAGTTAAAACCACTTTCAAACCAGCTCCAACCAGCTCAAACCACTGAAAACCGGTTCCAAACCAGTTAAAATTGGATCCGAATCCATTAAAACCGGTTCCAAAACGGTTTAAACTAGATTCAACCATTCCGCACCGGTTTCAACCAGCTAAAACCGGTTCTAGACCAGTTCCAGAGCCCCCTGGTGGCGCCACTCGTTTTACACGAGCTCCAACACCTTGATGGTGCCCTGGCTGTTGGCCGCCAACAGTACTTGTTGGTCCTGCGACCGCCGCCAGCAAACGGCAGATACGAACTCGGAAGGTTCCTCGTCGCGGCGCTCACGTTCTAGAAACCCGCGGACTGCGTCGAATCTGGAGAAAAAAAAGTTTTTTTTAGTTTGGCTCAGTGGGACGTGCGCTTTCGATCCAAGTGCCACAATGCCCTTCAAACCGGAACACAGTAATGCTTGCGCACTACTGCTTGGCGGCTGAATAACTGGCAATCCGGTGGTACCTACCCAGACGGCCTCCCACGTTCCTACCACTCTGTTTCCTGATAACTATAATTTGGGTATCTTCAAGGCCAGAGTAAATAGGTATCTTCTAGATCTACGTGATCCATCTTCGGACACATCGTCGCTTAACATCAGGCGAGATGGTGGTCAAACGTCGATTTATCTTTAATATAAAAAAACACCAAGAGTCAATGTAAGTTCACCTGTATGCCAAGAGAGGTCGCGACAGTCCCGAGTAGTAGACATACAAGGCGTTGTTCTCGGACCCGCACGCTATGTACTTGCCGTCCGTCGCTAGACCCACGAAATTCTTCTCGTTTGCATGACCTGTAAACGATCTGTAAGGAATAGTGTTAGAAAAGTTTTTTTTTTATTTCAATTCAAATCAAATCAAAAGTCTCTTTACTCAGTTTTGGCATCACAGACTCTTATGAACGTCAATTATTACAATGACTCTACCACCGTATCGGAAAAAGAACCACTACTCAGAAGATACGGCAAGAAACTGAGGGGAATATTTTAGAGGTTTCGTCGAGATACGTCCGACAGCCAATTAAACAACCAAAAAGACCGCTAGGCAGCCATATTGACGTAATGCAGCCAAACAAGCCGTCAGTCAGCCTTTATAAAAGACAAAAGTCCGCCATGCTACCAAACAGACAGTTAAAAGGCCGTCAGGCAGCCAAATAAACGTAAGACAGCCATTTTAATAGATAAAAAGGCCGCCTACAGCCAAATAGACGCAATATTGCCAGTTTAATAGCCAAAGGCCGTCAAACAGCCATTTAGACACTAAAAAGGCCATCAAGCAGCCAAATAGACGTAATGCAGTCATTTCAACAGCCAAAAAGGCCGTCAGACAGCTATTTAGACAACCAAAAAGACCGTTAAGCACTTTAAAAGCTAAAAAGGCCGTTAGGCAGCCAAATAAAAGTAAGACAGCCATTTTAACAGCTAAAAAGGCCGTCAGGCAGCCAATTAGACGTCGGACAGCTAATTGAACAACCAAAAAGACCGTAAGGCAGCCATTTTCACAGCCAAAAGGCCGTCTGACAGCCATTTTAATAACAAAAAAGGCCGTTAAGCAGCCAACCACCCTTACCTGACGCATCTCGGCGACTCCACGTTCCAAAGCTTCAGCTGTGAGTCAGTGGAGGCCGATACGAGAGTGCGCGCGTCTAGGAACTTGACGTAGGACACAGCCTTGCGGTGGTCCTTGAACACAGCCAGCGGGTGTCGCGGGGCGCGGAGGTCGTAGTAATGGACGCAGTGGTCTGCGAGGAGAAAAATACTTTGAAACTATCGTGAGTCGGAATATTCATTATAAATATAAACGGCTACACTCACGTTATGATTTATTTTTTATTTTATGTCAATGATGTAATACTCTGACATGTTTCATTAGATACCTATCATGAGTCATCTGCATCAATCGCCCCAAGCGCCTGTATATTATATGACATAATAATATAATAAATCACGTTTTTTACGTGAATTTTTAAGTGGGCGTGGATGGTCTTTTTCAAATTTATAAGAAATAGAGAAACGTTCTCAAAGGATGAACCTAAGAGCCCGGGATGAAACTAAGAGCGCGGGATGAACCTAAGGGCGCGGGATGAACATAAAAACCTTTTTTTTATTTATTGATTTTAATTTCGTTTTAATCATTAATTTAATGTATTTAATAGATAATTAATTTTTCTTTGTTTTGCTATGTAAATTGATAATTGTATGGGTCTTAAGAAACTCGAAATAATAGCATTTTTTTTTTTTTAATTACAGGGTGAATCTAAGAGCGCGAGTTAAACCTGACGCAGCGCACATTGAACCTGACTTACCAGCGGATCCGAACGCGAGGTGGCAGGACGAGCGCGGGTTGAACCTAACACAGCACACGTTGAACTTGGCTTCAAGCGTGGTGACGCTTCGCTCCGCGTTAAGCGACCAAAGCTTGACTCGCGCGTCGTCGGAACCGGAAGCAAGCAGTCGCACGTCCGCTCGGTTGAAATGGACCGACCAGCATCGCTTGTCGTGCTCCTGTGACATAAAAAAAATGTAAAAAATATTTTAAAACAAGCTTTAAGGCAGGCTCATTATGTTGTATATATATATTTTTTTACGCCTAATAGATCCATGATTGGCCACTATTTCGCCTGATGTGAAGCGATGATGTGGCCTAAGATGGAGCACATAGATCTAGAGAGAGACGGCAGTTCAGCGGCTGCTCAGACCCGTCTCCCCGATGGTTCACCGAACATCATATATGTATATATTTTTTTATTGCTATAAAATTTATCAATGATACAATGATACAATGATTTATTAGTCTGCGAATCTAGGTATATACATACATATGTAATTGTTATTAACGGATAGTTTCTCTAGTTCCGCCATACTGGCATACAGACATGGTCACAAGTTAATTAGTACAATAATAAAACAACAATGACATTGACTAAATTATGAATAATAATAATAAAAGGATTTATAATTGCGATGTCAATCAAAAAATAATAATACAAATGTCAAAATGAAAATGAATTATCATAATAATTTGATGTAATTTATTGAGTATCTCTCAACGTACTTTTGCTTAAAACGTAGCTGCACCTACTATATCTCTTTCACGACCTGGAAGACTGGTAGATAATGCTAAATAGCACTAAGTCATTCCTTGTACCATTTTGTGCAAAACTATTAAATAAATAAAGCTTTTAACAAATTCGTAATCGGCACCGCGAGCAGATTAAAATGAGCCCAAACACTAGTTTACGATTATCCGTCAAGGAGTTCCATTGACCTTCCGTCTCCATCATCAGATCAGCTGTCACCATAATATTGCATTGTCATCGGACTTTGACAAGTATGCATCAACTCCGTAGGATAAGAAGTGGTCCTAATTCAGCTTGCAAGATTCCACCCGGACAAACATACATACATTGCAAGTTAAATAAAAGTTTGTAGGAAAAGTAAAATGTGAAATATTTATTAACCGACTTCAAAAAAGGAGAAGGTTCTCTGTTCGATTGTAATTTTTTTTTATATTTTTTTTATGTTTGTTACCTCAGAACTCCGTCATTCATGAACCGATTTGAAAAATTCTTTTTGCGTCGGGTTCAGTATAGCTACGAAGTGGTTCCATATAAATTTCATCGATATCTGACTTTGGACTTCATATTATTAAGATAATTAATATATTAAGATACATTGTAGTCGGATTTTGTTTTTTTTCTAAAACATAATTATTTCATCACGCTCGCTCGTTATAGCACACCCCCGACACTCCATACAAATGAACCGAGTTATTTACCTACTACTGTTACTAGTGCACCGGCCTGTACGGACACGGTTTGTGTGTCTAATTATTATAGGGATGAGCTGAGATAATTGAGAGGGACAAGGACAGTGCTATAGTTAAAAAAAAACTTAATTTACTTTTTAATTCAGCCTCTGTGTAGTGGTTGGGCAGGTTGGCTCAAATTTCATACATCAATGAGGTTGCGGGTTCGATTCCCGCGACGGCGACGACGGGACAAATGTGCACAGAAAACAAAGCACAAGCATTTGTGGGTGTATACCACTACTTCCAGGGAAATACAAAATAGTAAAAGTGGAACTCGCGTTTTTCCAAATTATATCCAATTATTTCTATTGCGGCAAAAAAAACGCAGTTGTGTTATTTGAGAATCTGTATCCACTTTATGACGGCCTGATAAATAAAATTCTAAAGAGATATTGAGAATTTAATCAAGGATATTTTTTAAACGTTCACCAAATAATATAATAATAATAATAAAGTTTTAATAAAGTTTTATATATATATATATACTAGCTGATGCCCGCGACTTCGTCCGCGTAGTGGAGTATTCATCCTGCATTCGAACATTTTTCGTCCCATCATATTCACGTTCCAGTTCCCGTCCCGCTCCTATCTCGTTACCGTACCTTACCGCTTCTGTTCCGTTACCTTCCCACTCCCATCCTTTTATGTTCCCGCTCCTATAGCGTTACCGTAATGCTCTGGTCATGATTCCGTCCCGCTTTTATATTATTATCGTCCTGCTATGCTACCGATCATATTCCGATCCTAACACTTTATCGTCCTCCCTAGCGAACCTCCTATCGTGTTATAGTTCCCCTCCTATACGTTACCATCCCCTTTTTGTCCCTTTGTCATCCCATTCCAGTCCCGATATAATTACCAAACTTCATTTGTGAATCATGTATTTATAGTTTCTTTGACCAAGTATCAAACGTACAAAATGCTAGCATAGTAGTTTGAAACATATTGCGGGGCTACAGACACCGGGTGGAAATGAAACGTCGGGGGGAAACTCCACGGACCCTTTACGATTCGTAATACCAGTAATACGCACAAACGGACGGACGGTGCGGCGCGCGTGGTCCCGGTCCGGGTTTGTGATCATTTACATGAGTTTGCGTTGTGGCGGCAGCGCCAGTCCGGCGCCATGTACATACATGAAGCCTGAGTAAAAGAAATCATTGAAACCTAAATCTCCTATTTACATACACAAAGCTGTTGCCCGCGACTTTGTACGCTTAGTAAAATAATTCATTTTGCTCCTGGCTATTTCCGGCTGCTCTCGCTTCTATGCCGATTTTGCCCTGCTTCTATCCCAATCCTATCCCGAATTCATCTCGTTTCTATTTCGCTCTCTTTTAGCTCTTATCTCGTTTTAAGTAGACAGAATACTTACATTATAAACATATATTTTCTTAACAAACTTTACCATCCGTTTAAACCTATCAGGGGATGGTATTCAAAACAATCGTAATAATACATGTGTCAATATATTTTTTGGCTAAGCATATGTAAGTATAGTATATATAAGCCAAAAGTCAATCGTCGTAGCTCCAGAAAAATATTGTATGTCGCAGGGAAATGAGGATACCAGGGATTTCATGAAATCCCTAGGGATACGACGTCCAGTTTTGAAAAAAAGCCAGAACTCTCGCTTCGTCATCCTTTCGCTCCACTCGCGCATTCGACCATCACTCCACTCGGGAGGTCGCCGGCTCGCTACGCTCGCCACCTCTCCCCCTCGCTTCATTCTGGCCTTGCGCACTCGTTTTGCTCAAGAACTCCTCGCAAGCTTCTGGCTACGCGCTTTTTATATACACTCTAGGGGTAAAAGCTAGTCGGACCGCGGAGAAGTGGTTCTTCCCATACATGATTATAGCATGATTTCGTGGTATCTCTAGGAATTTCGCGAAATCTCAGATATCCTCATTTCCCTGCGACACGTACGGTCAACTACAAAAGTTGCTGAATATTTGTAAATCTTCGATTGACTACACCTTTAGAATTTCCTATTTTTCTGAATGTTTATTTATTTATTTATTTATTAAGACACATTATAACACCTTGCACATGTTGCATTTAAAAGTCAATTAAAGTCCTGTACGAATAAGGAAATTGTAAAAGATGCATTACGTTAGGATTCATTTCTTTTGCCTAGTTTTCCACACAAATGTTTGCCATCCCGTTTAGACCTTTTAAGATGTTTAAAAAGTCGTGAAACATGTGCGTACAGTATTTTCGATTAGTATATGTACCAAATTTCACCGTCGTAGGTTTAGAAAAAATATTATATTCCACCTTGTTTAACGTTTTTAGAGGTTAATTAATAATGTGAGTTTCGTTTTAATTTATTACTTTTGTTTGGTCTGTATACGAAATTTCATTGCTACACCTTCATAAACAAAAATTCTCCATACAAACTTTACCAACCTGTATAACCCTGTTATGGGGTGATTTCAAAACATGGTGGAATACGTGTTTAGAATTTTATTGGCTGAATATTTATAACAAATTTCAACATAGTAGCATTTAAAAATATTTGATACTTTCCACCCTATTTAACCTTGTTAGAGGGTGAATTTGAAAAAATGGTGAATTCCGTTTCAATTTATTTCTTTTGCTTACTCTGTGTACCAAATTTAATTGCCATAACTTCATGAACAAAGATTCTTCATATATTTTTTTTTTACATCTGACTGATTCAGCGTTTGACCACGATCTCACCTGATGGGAAGCGACGATGTGGTCGAAGATGTAGCACGCTTACCCAGTAAGTACTTATTCACTCTTGATTTGAACACACCCAGATTGTATTTATGTGGAAACACAGACGACGGCAAGGCGTTCTACTCCCTCGACGTTCGCACCAAAAAGGATGATTCGAAACGTTTAGTACGGATAGGCAGAACGTCCACCATGTAGGGGTGACGTTGTGCCGATCGTCTGGTTGTCCGATGGTAAAAAGGTGATGGGGGGATCAGATTGTGCAGTTCTTGAGCACACAAAAAAGATATTAACTTAACCACCCTGTTTGAACCGGTTTAGGGATGATTCCAGCAAAATGGTGAAACAGGTGCTTAAAGCTTATCTGTCTGAGTATATGAACCGATTTTCATCGTCGTAGCTTCAAAACATGTAACTTCATTCCACCCTTATTAAACCTGGTTAAGGGTAGATTTAAAAAAAAATGTGAATCACGTTTTAATTATCTCCTTTTTCTTAGTTTGTGTACCAAGTTTCATCATGACCACAAACTTCATAAATAAAAAAGATTTTCTATACAAACTTTACCACCCTGCTTGTTGGGGGATGATTTAAAAACATGTAAAATACATATGTATAATTTCATTGGCTAAACACATATACCACATTTCATAGCTGTAGCTTAAAAATAATAATCTTAACTTTCCACCCTGTTAAGGGATGATTTTCAAAAATTATAAATCACGTTTTAATTATCTTCTTTTACCAAGTTTTATCATAGCCACGAAACTTCATAAACAAAGATTTTCGATACAAATTTTACCTCCCCGCTTAAGCTTGTTAGGGGTGATTTTCAAAAAATGGTGAAATGCGCATCTATAATTTCATTAACTTACCACGTACACCACATTTCTTCGTTGTAGCTTAAAAATAATAATCTTTACTTTCCACCCTGTTTAACCCTTTTAAGGGATGATTTTCAAAAATGGTAAATCACATTTTAATAATGTTTTGTTAGGTATGTACCAAGTTTCATCGCTATAAACAAAGTTTTTTTTATGTAAACTTTACCACCTCGTTTAACCCAGTAAAGGGTTGATTTTTGAAAAATGCTGAAAACTTATTTTAAAACTTGATCAAAATTATATTATTTACCCTGTTTCTTTACTGTAGCTACAGTGTCGCATTAATAAAAAATCCTACTCCATACAAACTTTGCAGCCCTATTTAATTACCTTAGGGGTTGATTTTTGAAAAGTTACTGAAATTATATTTTTATATTCTTATGTTAAGTCAATTTACTAAGTTTCATAACTTTACTAAATAAACCTACACCATGGAAATTTTGCGACCCCAATAAATGAACTTAGGGGTTGAATTTCGCAAAATGCCGAAATCAAGTTCTTAGTATTTACATGCTTAATGCTCACACAAAATTTGATAACTACTGGTCAAGAAACAATCACTGTAGCATATATTATAGTTTCCGCATTCCAATCTAAAAAACCACACTAAACCCCCCTTAAAGGTTGATTTTCAAAAAACTGTGATACACGTGTTCTTTTATTTCTTTTGCATAATATACTACCAAAGTTTCGTGACCGTGCGACAAAAGAAAATTTTTTCCCCATACATCTTATATGACCCCATTTGACCCACTTAAAGGTCAAATTTCGAAAAATCCGTTCTTAAATGACGCCTCCACTACTTGTAGAATACATAGTCCAAATTTCAGGTTTCTATGTTAAGCGGTTTCGGCTGTGCGATGATTGTAGAAAAAAACCCTGCTCTTTTATTATATAGATGAAAGCAACAAAAGTGTTTTTTTTTATAACTACTTTGCTGCTGTCAAGGTATAATTATTGTTATTTTTAATTATAATTCACTAGCTGCGCCCTGCGGTTTCACCCGCGGTTTGGGATAAAAAGTAGCCTATGTGTTAATCCAGGGTATAAGCTACCTCCAGACCAAATTTCATCAAAATCCATTCAATGGTTTTTGGAACATTTTTCATAAGGAACATTTGAATCACATTCACACACAGCGAGCGGTGACAACCGACTGACGCAAGCTCGGCATTACCCAGACTTTTACTCATACGTTGCGGGTGACGACAAATTGGCGGAGGGGAGTGGGGGGGGAAGTGTCGCTTCTTTACGTAAGTAATATGGACTTTATTACATCGGTTTTAGGCTCGTAATCCGAAGAATAGAGAAGATAGCAGCAAGAAACTCTGCTGCATATTCTGATAAATATAGAGAATACTTACCATTAGAGCCCTAGTTCTCTGCGTGGTGCTAGCGTCCCACACTGATACGCATCCCTCGTAGTCGGAAGACGCCAACACGTGTTTGTGATACGCGTTCCACGATACGCACGAGATCTTGTGGCTGCACTGCATCTCCGCGCACGGGTAATGCACATCGACCGCGTCCCGAACCACCGCTTCGAAATCAAAAACCTGCCGTGAACATATAATGAATATATACAGATTAAATAATAAATTTTTAGAAAAAAAAAACAAAATCCGACTTCAATGTACGAAGTCCAAGCAGGCCTACCGCACTCCGCACTGTAGGTACGAAGCTACAAGTACATAGCCGGACACCGACGGCGGGTCGCGCGTCGTTACACGTGCCGCGTCAGAAGAGATAAGAGCGGCGCGATAGAAAGAGAGCCGCTCTGTAGGTTAATATGACTGGTAGGTATGCAGCGCTACGCGAGCTGAATTGAATTTTATTGCGTCAAAGCAAGAGTCGCTATTTGTTTAAATTTCTTTGCGGAGTGATGCTTCTGTCCCTTAGTATTCTGTGGTCCAAGGTCAAATATCGATGATATTAATATGAGACCACTTCGTAGCTATACTAAACGCAACGCAAACAGAATTTTCCAAATCGACTCATGAATGACGGAGTTCTGAGGTAACAAACATAAAAAATGATTTAAAAAAACAATCGAACCGAGAACCTACTCCTTTTTTGAAGTCGGTACATTTTAAAAACCCCCGACCCAAAAAACGTATAAAAGGTAAAAAAACCGCTGAACCGATTTTGATACAACATGTCTAAGTATCTGTCGAACTAACTTGTCGAATTATGTTCAGTCAACAGAAACAATAACTTGTCGGACTTGTCTTGTTGGACTTGTCTTGTTGTTATTTTTAACCGACTTCAAAAAAGTAGAAGGTTCTCTATTCGATTGTATTTTTTTAATGTTTTTTTACCTCAGAACTCCGTCATTCATGATCCGTTCTGGAAAATTCTTTTGCGATGTGTTCAGTATAGCTACGAAGTGGTCCCATATAAATTTCATCAATATTTGACCTTGGACTTCGAAGATACATTGAAGTCGGTTTTGTTTTTTTTTTAAATTAATTATTCAAATTGTCGTGTCGAAATAGAGAACTGTCGAAGTTCAGAGGGACACCGCCTGACGCTACTGTACGTGCCTTAATCCGTTTGGTGACGCCCGCGATCGCGAACAACTCTTCATCCTTGTCGAACTCGATCGTGGAGACGATCGTCGAGTAGTTTATCGCATCGCTGCAGTAGGACAATGTCGCCAGAGGTCGCAGTGCTCTGAAAAATAAGGAAAAGTTGTCTACTAACCTCTCTAGACCTCTCTAGACGACTCTAGACGTCTTTAGACGTCTCTAGACCTCTCTAGACGTCTCTAGACCTCTTTAGACGTCTCAAGACGACTCTAGATCTCTCTAGACCTCTCTAGACTACTCTAGACGTCTCTAGACCTCTCTAGACGTCTCTACACCTCTCAAGATGTCTCTCGACCTCTCTAGACGACTCTAGACGTCACTAGATGTCCTTAGACGTCTCTAGACCTCTCTAGACATCTCTAAACCTCAAAAGACGTCTCTAGATCTCGCTAGACCTCTCTAGACGTCACTAGACGTCCTTAGACGTCTCTAGACCTCTCTAGACGACTCTAGACGTCACTAGACCTCTCTAGACCTTCCAAATTGCCTTTATTTAGTAAACTTATACCTGTATCTAGTAAAAGCGACTAGATCCTCCCTGAAAGCGTCCAGGCCTCTTGTCTGCGGCTGCGCCGGCCTCGTGTTAGGACAGCTGTCTGCCACCGTGATGTCTGCTTGCATTTCATCTGGCGCGCGCTGGTCACCACCTGGGGGAGAAATATGCGTTCCATAAGAGCAATTTATTTTCAAAATTCCCACGGGAAGATGGGAATACCGCACCGAAGCCGATGGCAAATTATTATGAATTAAAATCTATTATAATTATTTATTGTATTGCATTATTAATTAATTGAATAATTTTTGTAATTAATTATTGTTGAAATATAAATATACCTACATAATTTATATATCTAATTTTTATTACTTTTTATCGTAATATTTTTAATAGTGCCAGTTAAATTGACGACATTTTGACATGAATTAAAATCAATTAATAATAATCTGACAATTTGAATTTAATTTAATTATCTTATTTGAAATTATGTTAATATTGCACACCATTGATATGGCAGAATGTTAGGAATTATCTTTATTTTTCATCTTTGTATACAAAATTCTAGCAATAATTAATTTGAAATTGAATTTTGACGAAAAGAGTGTTAATAAATCGATCCGTTTCTACTCATATTGTTATGTCCTTTACTTCTCGAGAGACTGATACACAACGCCAACTTCTCGAGAGACTGATACACAACGCCATATATCCCAGCTTACATAATATTATTATTCCTCATCAACATGGTTTTGTTCGACATCGTTCTACTGTTACAAATTTATTAGTCTACACAATTGAATTATTTGAAAACCTTGACAAAAATAAGCAAACTGACAGTGTGTATACTGACTTTCGAAAAGCTTTTGACAGAGTGGATCACAAAATTCTTTTAGACAAAATTGCCTTTAACGGTATTCGAGGTAACTTGTGGCGCTGGTTTAAATCCTATATAACTAACCGCTGTCAAAAGGTTGTAATAAACGGATATGAATCGGACATGGTTTCTATCAGCTCTGGTGTACCACAGGGCTCAATTTTGGGTCCTTTGCTCTTTATCTTGTATATCAACGACATTGATAAATGTTTTAAATATTGTAATTTCCTATTATATGCTGATGACCTAAAGGTCTTCCAAGCTATCAATACCTATCAAGACCATATAAACTTTCAGGGAGATCTTGATCGGTTTACGACGTATTGTAGTGAAAATAAGCTAGCTCTTAGTTTAAGTAAATGCAAATCTATTGTTTTCACTCGTAAGAGAAATACAAGCAACTTTACATATGGACTTTGTAATACTAATCTCGATAAAGTTAATGTTATAAAGGACCTGGGAGTTACCTTAGATAGCAAGTTAACCCTAGACATACATGTTCAAAACATAATAGCCCGCGGTTTTAAAATGTTCAATTTTGTAATACGATCCTCTAGTAACTTCAAAAACGAATTTACGTATCAGTTGTTGTATAAGTCTTTGGTTAGATCACAATTAGAATACGCTGTGTCAATATGGAACCCTCATTACAATTGTTATAGTAATGATATTGAACGTGTACAAAAGAAATTTTTGCGCTGTATGCATTATAAATGTTGCCATAGTACTTTACCTTATGAAGAGCTGTTGAAAAAATACAAATTATTAGATTGGACTGGACTTTACCAGGAGAAAACAATTAGATGCTATGCTTCTGTATGATCTCTGTCACAATCGATATGACTGTACCGAGTTGGTCGGCAGGCTGAGCTACAATGTACCTTCCAGAACCCATTCACGTTCGACACGTAATCTCAAAGTGTTTGCTACCGCAGCATGTCGTACTAATTCTGGGCAGCGTTCTCCACTGTATCGTATGACTAAATCCTATAATGATAACTTCAATTGTATAGATATATTCCATGAACGGGTGGGTTGTTTCAGGAGGACTGTTCTGAATCTGCTGGAAAGTGGGGGTAATTTATGATGTTGTCATGTAATCCATGGCAGCGTCATGATTACTTCTGCAATGTATATATATGTAGTGTGTATATGTATGCGTGTATATGTATGTATGTATGTATGTATGTTTGTATATGTATGTAGACACATACAGATATGTGTATGTGTATACATACAATACCGTACAATACCGTAAGAAATTGCTTGAAGCGATAAGACCGCCTATTGTGTAACCTCAGATAAGTCTTTACTTTATATATAAAATATGGTGTTTTGATTAGTTAAAGGACGGAGACGGGGCAGCCTCGTGAAGTAACTCATTCTTATATCATGCTGAGAGGGGCTGGATTATTTAGGTGTTAATGTTGTTTACTGCATTGTAGGGATTCCTTGACATCTTTTGTTTGTTTGGCATTATACAGAATGTGTTTACTTTGCTATTAATTTACATTAATAATGTTATTTTGTTATCTTAATCCCAACATTTCGTTACATGTATATCTATCTGTGGTCAACGATGTTGGTTTCACTTATATTAAGATTTTATTTTTAAGTCTGTTAATTAAGGTACTAGTGAAACTGTTTGCTGATCCTTAAATAAATTAAAAAAAAAAAAAATGTCCTAAATTGGGTACATATGTGACTCTGTATTGTAATATTTAAGATCTCTGTGACATGTACGATGCAATGATATGAATATGAATTAAATAAATATAAAAATTATATTAAATATTAAATTTAGAATGCATTGTCATCGAGTTGTGAGCTACCCTAAAAGTTTCAGCCGGATAGCTAATCGGGAAGTGCTCGGAATTTGAGTTGCAAGATTCCATCCGGAACGTCAGAATACTCAGGGACACAAGCATCACTACGCAAAAAAATTTAAACAAATAGCGACTCTTGCTATGACGCAATAAAATTCAATTCGGCTCGCGTAGCGCTGCATACCTACCAGTCATATTAACCTACAGAGCGCGTCTCTTTCTATCGCGCCGCTCTTATCTCTTCTGACGCGGCACGTGTAACGACGCGCGACCCGCCGTCGGTGTCCGGCTATGTACTTGTAGCTTCGTACCTACAGTGCGGAGTGCGCTAGGACTGGTAAAATCTAAAAATGATATTTAAATTATGGATGACCTATGTATATTCTATATATATATTTACCTTGCGCAGTCTGCGGACGGGATTCCGGCGCTTGTGGCACGTGATCCGACTCCGTTAGCGTAGTGAGTGACGAGAGCGCTGACGTCATCGCCGGCGTCGCCAGGGACGGCGCCAGGGACGTGAGCGGGGGGGCGGGCTCCGGGGCGGGGGTGCCTGCCCCCGACCCGGGGAAGTACAGCTCGTCCGCGCGGTGGGCGAAGTAACACTGGGGGTAAAAGAGACAAAATGTTTAGATTACGGTTTTTTTAAACGACTTCAAAAAGGAGACGGTCCTCTATTCGATTGTATTTTTTTTGTTTCATCATCATCATCATCATCATCATCATCCCATTACGTTCCCACTGCTGGGACACGGGCCTTCTCTCATAGAGAGAGTTTGGGCCATAATCCACCACGCTGGCCCAGTGCGGGTTAGTGAATGTCACAGGTCCTTAAATTTTTGTGATTAATTCTTGGACATGCCGGTTTCCTCACGATGTTTTCCTTCACCGTTTTTAGAGCGAGTGTTAAATCCGCACATAACTTAAGAATGTCAGTGGTGCGGGGCCAGCGGGATTCGAACATGGGTGCGTCGGATCGAAAGTCGTACGAGCTCCCACTGGGCCACACTCGCTCTTTTTATGTTTGTTACCTCAGAACTCCGTCATTCATGAACCGATTTGAAAAATTATTTATGCGATGTGTTGTGTGATGTCCCATATAAATTTCATCGATATTTGACCTTGGACTTTAAGGATGAGACGAGCCAGTCGTTTGCCTAATGGTAATCGCCACGCCTGCCCATAACAATTACAGTGTCAGAACTTTTAAAAGCATAAAAAGCATTGCACAGCACTGCATTGCGCTCATCCCACCGAGACATAGGCCCAGTAATTTCGCTGGCTACAATGCCCCTCAAACCGGAACACAGTAATGCTTGCGCACTACTGCTTGGCGGCTGAATAACTGGCAAAGCTGTGGTACCCACCCAGACAGCCTCACGCATACGAGAAACCTACCACAAGTACTATAAACTAGCTAGTTAGTTTTATATACTAGCTGCGTCATGCGGTTTATCCAATTTTCCAAAATGAAGATTTTTGTTGAAAAAATATAATTTTCAAGACAAGCTTTCAACAACTTTGTAATCGGCACCGCGAGCAGATTAAAATGAGCCCAAACACTAGTTTACGATTATCTGTCAAGGAGTTCCATTGCCCACCTTCCGTCTCCATCATCAGATCAGCTGGCTGTCACAATCATATTTGTCATCGGACTTTGACAAGTTTTCAAAATTTCAAATCCGTAGGATTCTGATTCAGCTTGCAAGATTCTACACAGACAAACATACATATATTGCAAGTTAAATAAAAGTTTGTAAAATGCCTTACCTGCACGAAGTCATCAAAATGCGCCGTCAGCCGCCTCCATCGTGCGGCTAGGGCGTCGCCCCCACTGCCGCTGCCCCCTGCGAAGCTTTCTTCATCGGGCACTGCCGTTGGACTGCCTGGAACAACCATCATCATCATCATCATCGTCGTCATCATCGTCATCACCGTCATCGTAGTCGTCATCATCACTATCGTCATCGTCATCATCATCATCACCATCATCATATCGTCGTCGTAATCATCATCATCACCACCATCGTCATCATCACCACCATCGTCATCATCATCATCGTCGTCATCATCATCTTCATCATCATCACCGTCGTCGTCATCGTCATCATCATCACCGTCGTCGTCACCGTAGTCGTCATCGTCATCATCACCATCACCATCGTCATCGTACCCATAATCACTTGTATTTTGTTCGTACAATGTATATTAAAAAAAAACAGAATATTATCTATAAATACAGGTACAATCTAATTTAATAAATGGACAATCCCTAACAGAGCGCAGTGGCTCTACACGACACTGCTCTACCGACACTGTACACTCACCGTCGACATGTGCGGCGGTGTCGCCGACACTGCCCGCGATGTCTGCGATCTCCCTCCGCAGCGCGCGCACGGCGTCGCCCTCGCCCCCCGCGCCCACCCCCACACCGCCCACACCACCCCCCTCGGACGGCGCTCTAGCTAGACCGACGGCGCCCGCGCGTAGCTCTTTCAAGACATCAGCCACGTGATCCATATCCTAAAAAAAGTATATGAAATAATAAAGGGAATTATAGAACGAAAAGTAGCAGCAGTATCAATTTTTTCGGTGACGAAAAATAGTAAAAGTAAAAGCATACTATACAATTAGTAATTACATAGAAGACAAAGATGCATGGAACATTCCGCTTCTGCCAAGTAGCCAACTGGCACATAAGAAGTTCTGGGTGGTGCTGTTATTGTTATGGGCTGGCGTATTACTTACCATCAAGCAAACGACCAGCTCGTCTGACTCTGAACAACAATGAACAACGAAGCAAAAATTAACAAGATGTCAAACTAGAAATGCGAGTGAGATGTCCCGTAGTCATAGTGTCAATACGAAAATATCAGTAATATCAGGCCTAGCGCACTCCGCACTGTAGGTACGAAGCTACAAGTACATACACCAGCAACGGGTCGTGCGGAGTTCAGTGGGTTGTCGCGCGCCGCCCGTGACGCACGTACATTATGCGCCCGCCGCCGCCCGCGCCGCTTTACGATTAGTATTACGTGGTATTACTGTCTAACAAGCAAATACTGCATCGTATTTGGCTGCCTAAATACCAACAAGGACCGGAATCTCTTTTTTTGCACTTCCGAAGGACATCGAAAGGCAAGTAAATGTATCTCTACACCATTTAAAAAAAGTTTAGGTATATCTATTTTTAAATTCTGTGTTCTATCGCAATTTATTTTATTTTTTATGTTTACCTCAGAACTCCGTCATTTATAAACCGATTTGGAAAATTATTCAGAGTTCAGTATAGCTACAAGCTGGTCCCACAAAATTCTTACCTTCCTGACGAGCGAGGTCTCTCTGGCCAGGTGTTCCAGCTGGTGAGTCCTATGTCGGTGAAGATGAGCTAGGAACTCGTATAGCAAGCGATGGTGCGCCGCCGCACATTCTGCTTCTAGTAACCTGAGGATAACAAACTCAAAAGTCAAATATTTACAAAAAAATCACTTTTATAAATCATACACACATTTTATTTATGGGACTGAGTGATGAGACAAGCAAGGCGTTCGCCTGATGGTAAGCGCCAGGCCTGCGCATAACAATTGCAGTGCCACCCAGAACTTCACACAACAGAATACCATAAAAAGTACTGGGTAGCACTGCTTTACGGCATTAGATACACCATTTGTACAACAAATCCAGCAGAGAGGGGAGACTAACTAACGGATAGAAATTACTTTAGGTTGGAGTAATTTTTACTGTGTGTATTTTCTTTTTCAATAGACTATGAAACTGTATGAAATTGCTGTCAAATTGTATTAAATTGATGTCAAATTATGTTAAATGGGCTGCTAATCTATGATAAATGGCTGTAGATTATGAAAAATGGCTGCAGACTATGATAAATGACTGCAGACTGTTAAATGGTTGTCAAGGTGTATTAAATTGCTGTCAAACTGTATTAAATGGCTGTCAAACTGTGTTATATAACTATCAGACTGTGGTAAATGGCTATCAAACTTCTAAATGACTGTCAATCTGTGTCAAATGGCTGTATTTAGATTATTTACTATTTTACTAGTGTGTATTTTATGTAATTGGCTTATGTAAGTGTATTAAGATATTGAAAACCACCGTCCATAATTTTTGCATAATTCCTCTCCCTGCACGGTTGTCTGGAAGAGATCGCTTTCAGCGATAAGACCGCCAATTATTACACTACTAATAAGCTTAATTAATAGTATTTTTTAATTATCTGTGTGTTTCATTAAAGAGTTATTTAATTTTTTTCTTTTTTTCAAACTGTGAACTGTGAAGATTTATCTATTTAGGGAGATTGGTAGTCAACTGCTAGACTGCTGTCATTCTACAGGTGCTGACCTTTTGCGCCGGGTGAGGAGTTCCAGCATGGAGTCAACCTCAGGCAGCGCGAGGTGGCGGGACTCCGTGGCGAGCAGCGAACGTAGTGTGCAGTCGCTAGCGGAGGCCGGGGCTGCGGGCCGCGCCGAGCGGAGCCGCCGCTTAGCCACCTGTGGAAACAGATCAACATCAGTACTAATTACATTAGTTTTATGCTGACTCGGAACCTTTTCCTGACATCGCGCAGCGTTTCATTGTACTATACTTGTGGAAGGTCTCTCGTATGCGGGAGGCCGTCTGGGTAGGTGCCACAGCTTTGCCAGTTATTCTGCCGCCAAGCCGTGTTGCGCAACCATTACTGTGTTCTGGTTTGATGGGCATTGTAGCCAGCAAAATTACTGGGCATATGATACTTAATATCTGATGTCTCGGGGTGATGAGCGAAATGCAGTGCTACGCAGTGCTTTTTAAGGTAATAAAAGTTCTGGGTACCACTGCAATTGTTATGGGCAGGCGCGGCGCTTACCATCAGGCGAAAGACAGGCTCGGCTCATCACTCAGTTTCCACCAGTAACCAATATTTTGCATGGAATCATTTTTTTACAATACAATACAATAATGTTTATTGTACATAAAAAAATAATTAATTAGGTACATGAAGACTCTTATAAACTAAGGTACAACGTGTGGACTTATCTCTTACCAGTTCGTTCAACAAGAAGTTAGGAAATATGTGCTCCCTGGACGCCAGAGCAGCCCCGCACTTGGGGCAGCGGCGGTGAAGCTCCACAGACTTGGCGATGCAAGCGTAGCAGAACGAGTGGCCGCACCGGGTCACGTAGGCCTCCTCGATTAGCTCGAAGCAAACGGGGCAGAGGAAGTCACAGTCCTATGGAAAAGAAGATATTAGCGGTACAGTCAAGCCCAAAGATATTATTTTTTTAACATATTATAAATACTGATTTAAAATTATAATCTTTATGTAATTATGTAAATGTATATGGTATGTTTTAGTATCTTATATATAAAATTGTCGTGTCACAATGTTAGTTACCTTACTCCTCCGAAACGGCTTTACTGATTTTTAGCAAATTTTATATGCATATTCAGTAGGTCTGAGAATCGGCTATAGACTATCTATTTTTCATACCCCTAAGTGATAAGGGTTGTTCACCCTTAAAAATTTTTTTTGATTTATATGGCAAAACAGACAATAGTTTATATATGTATTAGTATGTATATATTGGAATGTATGTTAAAGTATGCAGGTATTTATTATTGTTATTTAATTGCACACCGCCGTCTACTCCTTCTTTTGATACTGTCCATCCAAAGGTTGTCTGGAAGAGATCACTTCAAGCGATAAGACTGCCCATTGTGCTACCATTGTAAGGAATTTAATGCTATTATTATTTTTATTGTTTTGTATCTGGTATGCAATAAAGAGTTTTGTAATTGTAATTAAATTGATTTTAATTTTGACATTAATTAAAAAACTTATAATAATCTGACAATTTAATTTAATTATGTAATTTGAAATTATGTTAATATTGCACACCATTGTTACGGTAGAATGTTAGGAATTATCTTTATTTGTCATCTTTGTATACAGCATTCTAGCAATAAACAATTTGATTTGATTAAATAGGCACTAAAAATGCACTTTCAAACGTCATATACACATAAAACAAATCAAACATGGTTAGTAGAATGGGTGTTCTATGATACTAAAGAATATTTTGAATGTACATCTATTAGTACTCGTATGCTGTAAATAGTTTTAGTAAATGTACGACGATCTCTGTATAACTTTTATATTTTTAGTTTGTCATTATTATTATTGTACGTCCGTAAGGATAAACTGTTGTTACTTTTACAATTCTATGACACCTTGAATGTACCTACACAGTTTTGAACAATAAATTTTATTCTATTCTATTAATTATAATCTCTATATATAAAAATGAATCCCTATTTCCCTTGGTTACGGCATCACGCGTGAACGGCTGGACCGATTTCGGTGATTCTTTTTTTGTTGTTTGTTATTTTTAGGAGAAGGAATGATGAATGAAAAAATGAAGATAGTTGCGCGGAACATTAGATTTATAGTTAAGACAGGACGACGTCTGTCGGGTCAGCTAGTACGTTATAAATTGTAACTTCAAATATCATGACTTTAAAAAAAATAAGGTGAGCGTGTCTACCCATTTCTTTCCTATACTCAAATTGAAGTCCGGACCCAGAAAAGAAATGCGAAAACTGACTCTGCCAATGCTTCGGAAATACGCCCGCTAGAGAAGATAGCACCAAAAAACTCAAATCACGTTTTCACTGCTGGGGCACGGGCCTACTCTCGTAGAGAGAGTATACCACAATCCGCCTTGCTGGTCCACATTGGTCGATGTCCTTGAATTTTTGTGATTAATTCTTGGACATGCAGGTGCCCTCACGATGTTTTCATTTACCGTTTTGAGAGAGAGAACGGGAGACTTAAATCCGCACATAACTTAAGATCCGCAAATAAAATTCCTTTCATTTCACTGCACATACAACCTTTAAATTTTTTTGCCAATCTTCTATCACATAAAATATTATAAACGCGAAAGTTTGTAAGAATGTATGGATGTATGTTTTGTTACTGTTTCACACAAAAACTACTGAACCGATTTTGATGAAATTTGGTATGTAGATACTTTAAGACTTGGAATAGCATATAGGCTACTTTTTATCCCGGGAAACCGCGGGTGGAACCGCGGGGCGCAGCTAGTTATTAATGTAACATACAGTGAAAAGTCAAACATCTCAAGGTGTAGTCAAAGATACACAAATGTTTAGCACTTATGTCACTGACAGTACCTTATTTTCAAGCGACTTAAAAAAAGGAGAAGGTTCTCAATTAGACGGCATGTGTTTTATTTTATTATTACTCCGCCAATCATGAATTGATTTTGATGATTCTTTGTGGTTTGGTAGGTCCCACATAAATTTTATCGAAATTGATTCAGCACTTTTTGAGTCTCGAAGTAGATTTTTTGTTTTTTTCTATATAAATACGAAATTTGTTATAATATGAAATATGTTAATGCAATAAACAAAACTTTTTTTTAATAGTTTCCATGGAATCATTGGACAATCATCGGTGACAACATTGATGAGAATTACCTTATCTTCTAGTGATCCTCCGATGCCCCCCAGTGTGGTAGCTCCGCTAGCATTTGTGGAGCCGCTCACGGAACCCGCCACAGCGTTTGTGGACGCTGACGCTGAGTTCGACATTTTGCTGCAGAGGAAAGCAGGTTTGTATTCTATTGTTTAACACTTATGAAGTATTCATTATAAATATAAACGGCTACACTCACGTTATAATTATGTCAGAAAACCTCTGACCAGGTTTCGGACAATAGTGGATCGGACAGTAATTGAGAAAAAATCTAAAATGTAGTTAGAACTTATGAAGTATTCATTATAAATATAAACGGCTACACTCACATTATAATTATGTCGGAAAACCTCTGACCAGGTTTCGGACAATAGGGGATCGGACAGTAATCGAGAAAAAAATCTAAAATGTAGTTAGAACGAATGTTCGTCGAACCAGAAAGATCAGTCAATCAATATTTTTGTAAAATATTAATGATTTATATTTTTAAATCAATAACTAATTCTGTCATTTTTAATCTGTTCTTCATCTCAAACGAAACAACAATCACAGCGCATGACGTCATGTGTAGGCAAATGTGTTTATTTGTTTATTTTACATTTTTCCTTTTCATAAAATGCCTGTAAGAAATTGCACATAGCGATAACACCGCTCATTGTTCTACCACTATTATTTGTAACTATAAAATTCTGTTTCCTGTTTTGGTGATCCATAAAGTATTATTGTATTGTATTTTTTATCTACAATCTTAGTTTTAGTTTAGTTGATTTTTTGAGGATTTTATAAATGGCTAAGTGAGTCGTCCACCAATCTATTACTAAATTCACACTCATTCAAATGGCATGTCAAACTTATAATGCTTAAAATGTTTCTAAATGTGAGGACCGGAATTGGCTTTCCAATATACATCGAAATGATTTATATGATTTATAATAAATCTACTATGATATGTAGGCTGTAGGTCTTCCGCTCAATAAATAAATGAACTGGTACTCCCAATACACATTATGCTCTTCATGTTCGGCTGAATGATGACTACATAAGGCGGGAATGTTTATATTTAGCTCAGAATCAATGGTTATTGATCATAACATGGATAGCCGGATTCTACTGACCCAGAAGTGAGGCGGAGCAGAAATTTTTCGATAACATAACTTACCGAGATTGGCGTGTGCGAGTGTAGATATTACCGCAGGAGCATACTAGCGAGATTCAGGTGCAGGAACTAGCGTTCTTGGAGCCACCTTCGAGGCTCAATCATCAGGCCAACAGTCCGATTCAACAGATCACAAAAGTTTTACGCGCATTTCACTTTCAGAAGCAATGTGCTGAACGGTCCGATTTTGGTTGTTTACGAAACTTAAATTCAATTGAAAACACATAGTTTATGCTTAGAAAAACACATTTCAGAGAATTTTCTAATATTTGTTAAACGCCCGCACATCGCACATCCACTCAATTTGACATTTCATAGTAGGTGTTGCCAATAATAAATTTATAATTAGGTCAATCGCGGGTCAAGGTCTAGTGATGAGTGTTGAATGGGTCAAGTCAAACCAGACGGTCAAGTAAACTGAGGTTTCAAGCCTTTCAAACCCAAGTATGAACTCGTTTATGTATGTATATATTTAATAAATTAAAAAGTGTATAATTTTTCTTTATATTCACTCAAAATGTGTAAGTTTCTTAAAAGTATTTTGAAGCGCCATCTAGTGATGTGCTAGTAAAATGTCTTACCGACATAAATCTCGAAGCTGCTTTACCATGTGAACAGGCGCCATTTTGCTATTATTGCAAAAGGTTGCATTCTGTTCGTCAACAATGTTGAATGAAATGTTTTACGAATATTTGTTGTGAATGTGATGTGAAAGCTAAGTGTCGAGCCTAGAAATAAAAACTAGGACAATGGAGGAATCTAACGAGGACCACAACGTCGTTCCCGGTAAGCGTTAAGCTTAGAAAATGCAGATCGAAATAACCCATGTCCTATGTGCGAGGTCGTGTAATGGTAGCTTTCCCGATTTCAGAACTCTACTTTCTGATAGCGAAATTTCTCTCCGGAGGGCCGCTGAAAGAAACTGCAAAGGTAAATTAACTCTGAATATGTCTGAATAATATTTATCTAAATGTTCAGACGGTAATTGGGACTCTTTCTGTTGCAGACTTTGCTGAAAGAGCTCGAAACTGTCGAGGTAAGTTAGAGCTTTTTCTGGCCGGGTTTAGAGCTTATTGTTGTTTTGATAGTAAACGCACGTGGATGCGGCTGTCAAACTTGCTGAAACTTCCCTGAAAAGTTTTTGTTAACTTTGTTTTGTGGCAGGTGCTACCCCGACGCCTTGACTGGGAGGGCGCGGAGCACACCCAATCTTACGATGAATTGGTGAGTTTTTATCATTATTTCGCTATAAAACTGTGTTTATTTACTTTCTGAAGCAAGATAAGCGATCTGAAATGATTATTTTCCGTAAAAACGGTAAAATAACTTAAAACGTGTTTTACGTAGAAATGAGCGTAGAAATGCGGTGGAAATGGTAGAAAAAATATTTCGTTGAGTTTCAGTGATAATTTTCATATTTTTCTGAAAATCATGAAAATGTTGATTTAGCATGCAGTAAATGGACGTGCGATGTCGTAAATATGTATATTGCTGTCTCGTTCTGCTGTATACATTTGCCATTGACTGGAATTTTCTGTTTCGCTCTATCGTCCGATCTCGTATGTAGTATTTTTTGATTGGTCGTTGTGAGTCGAATACGCCCGAACACATACGAAGTTGTAGCGTTTGCTTGGCGGCAAATACAAAATAGGAATGCATTATGCAGAGAAGGGGAACCCAATGTTCCCCTTCTCGTCAGAGTGGTGAAAATTACATTTTGAGTCATTTTGGCTGATGGATAAACTTCTTGTGTTATACAAAAATAATAATAATTGCTTGAATGAATAAAAAAAACAATCCCTCATAATTTCATTTTTATAAAAATTACAAACTATGGCAGTTTCGATGACATCTGCCATGATCAACCTGCCATACTATACTTTCTAAAATAATTGTAAAAAGTTTGATGTGTAGATTAATGGATCATCATCATCATCAGCCCATTACGTTCCCACTGCTGGGACACCACATTGGCCTAATGCGGGTTGGTGCGGGTTTCCTCACGATGTTTTTTTTTTTATGTAACTGAATGACGAGACGAGCTGGTCATTTGCCTGATGATAAGCAATACGCCAGCCCATAACAATAACAGCACCATCCAGAACTTTGTTTTGCAAAATCCTGCGCCGCGCTGCACTGCGCTCGTCACCCTGAGACAATTAGCTGTTGAGTCTCATAATGCCCAGTAATTTCGCTGGCTACAATGTTATCTTCTCGCAATGGGCTAGCATGGTGGATTATGGCTTTCTCTCTCTGAGAGAAGGCCCGTGTCCCAGCAGTGGCAACGTGATGATGATGATGAATGAAGTTGCGGGCCGTTGCTATTCTAATATTTTTTTTTATTATATTCCCATGTTGTCCCACTGCAGGGCAAAGGCCTCCCTACTTTCCTTACATTTCTCGCGGTCTTGAGATAGAATGGGCCAATCTAATAGGAATGAAAAATTAAAACAATTAAAAAAATACCTAATTAACAAATGCTACTACAACTTACACGAATATTTTAATGACAAGTAAATAGATACTTTAAATCAATATACTAATAAAATTAATTCTTTTTATGACTATAAGTGCCGTCAGTAAAAACAAACTAATGACAAAATTCCTATGTTTGGAGAGCGAGGAAAAACTTTAACTCACTCAGTAAGTCCTTTGATATTGACCTATTCTGTACAAGTGTCGCATCGGCTAGACAGTTGTTGAGCAGCGATTTTTTTTCAATTAAGTAACATTGCACCTGAAATCTATTATAGATAGTATGTAATATTAGTTATACTCAGTTACTAAGTATAGGTATGTTCTTATGATGTTCACATAAGTTACATTTTATAATATTTTGTAACTATCCGTGAGGACCTTTAATTGGCTCACTGTTACTATAAGTTATTTATATCCATTTAACAGCTGTTGGTCTTCCATAAAAATAAATAAATAAATAAAATACCAATGTTTATTTAATGGATCGGTCCGCTCGCTCCTATTACTCCTATTGCCATACCCTGTCAGGGTCATATTGTTAACTTACCTTTTAATAAGACCTCTTCAAATGTACATACATATATGATTGCAATGGACTATCGAGTATTGAACAAAAAAAAATGTGTCCAGCTCGTCTTGCCATCTCCATCTCAGTCTGCCGCGTTGTCTGCGTCCATTGTTGGGAACCCATACGGATGTTCTTTTAGCCCAAAGTTCGACAGACATGCGGCTGACGTGCCCAGCCCAATCCCATTTCACCCTACAAGCTTTCTGAGTGTCATTCTAATAATAAATTATTTTATTCTCAGGCATCACAATATTCAGAGGTGTCATGGAACCGCCTCGCGTCAGTGTGCGATCGGGCGCTTCGCCTCGCGCGCTCCGCCCCTACGCAGGGCTCCGGACCGGGCCAGCTGACAGCACGCCTGTCCCTCCTGAGCGAGAGCTTACTCAGGGCTCCGCCTAAGTATGCATCCTTCAAACAGGATCATTCTCTTGGTGAGTATTGTTTGGGATTTTATTTATATGAAGCTTTAGAAAATATATATATTTTTTTATGGAATTGAGTATTGCGACGAGGAAATTGTTTGCCTGATGGTAAGCGCCACGCCCATAACAATTGCAGTGCTACCCAAAACTTTTAATACCTTAAAAAGCACTGCGTAGCACTGCATGGCACTCATCACCCCGAGACATCAGATATTAAGTCTCATATGCCCAGTAATTTCCCTTCAAACTGGAGCACAGTAATCCTTGCATACTACTGCTTGGTGACAGAATAACTGGCAAAGTGGTGGTACCTACCCAGATGGCCTCCCGCATACTAGAGACCTACCACAAGCAATATTGGGTTGGCGGTGATTACCCACAACATGGTCCCATATAAATTTCATCATTCAACCTTGGACTTCGAAGGTACAGATTAGAAGTCGTTTTTGTAATCGACTTCAAAAAAGGAAAAGGTTCTCTGTTCGATTGTATTTTTTTAATTATTATTTTATCATTTTTTTTAATGTTTGTTACCTCAGAACTCTGTCATTTATGAACCGATTTGGAAAATTCTTTTTGCGTTGGGTTCAGTAGCTACGAAGTGGTCCCATATAAATTTCATCGATATTTGAGCTTGGACTTCAAAGATACATTGAAGTCGGTTTTTGTTTTTTTCTAAAAATTAATTATTTTGCTAAAAATATGAATTATTTTCGTTCACAGTACGTCGCCTAGTAGCAAGAGAGCTAGGGGTTGGTTACTCGGCTTTGCCCGGCGGTCGAGGCGGTCAGGCGACGTTTCCACCTCGAATGCTATCAGCACTTCAGCTACAGAGGCGAACCCTCGGCCATCTCTCTGCTGTCTACTGTCTTGTATTTGATTGCACTGGTCGGATTGTGATCACGGTGAGTTTCAATTTTTAGGGTTCCGTACCCAAAAGGTAAAACGGGACCCTATTACTAACACTCCGCGGTCCGTCTGTCTGTCTGTTCGTCTGTCACCAGGCTGTATCTCAAGAACCGTGATAGTTAGACAGTTGAAATTTTCACAGATGATGTATTTCTGTTGCCGCTATAACAAGAAATACTAAAAAACAGAATAACATAATATTTTAGTGTGGCTCCCATACAACAGACAGTTTTGCTGTTTTTATAGATATTGGTACGGAACCCTTCGTGCGCGAGTCCGACTCGCACTTGGACGGCTTTTTTTAACCGACTTTAAATGAAGGAGGTTCTTACTTTAATTGTATTTTTTTTAACCCCCGATGCAAAAGGGGTGTTATGAGTTTGTCCACTGTGTGTCTGTCTGTGGCACCGTAGCCCCTAAACGGGTGAACCGATTTGAATGAGGTTTTTTTTATTTGAAAGCAAATTTTCCAGCGGTAGTGGTAGACATGTTTTATTAAAATTGGTTCAGCCGTTTTTCTTTCTGTAGATAATTTGTGGTTTTTAAAATGTTGTGTACTGTATTTCGTTTATATTAGTTTTGGCTAAGACGTTTCAATGTTACAGGGAGCCGATGACCTCCTAGTCAAAGTATGGAGTGCCTTCGACGGCCGCCTGCTCGCAACTCTCCGGGGCGCAGGCGCCGAGATCACAGACGCGTGCGTGTCCCCGGACGGAGCCCTACTGGCGTGCGGCTCCGTGGAGCGCCTTGTACGAGTGTGGTGCCTCGCCACCGGCTCGCCTCGCGCCGTGTTGCAAGCGCACGGCGGCACCATCACCTCGGTGAGTACTTAGTGAGGTAATGGACCCGGAAATTCACCTCGGTGAGATAATCAATGCGGTGGCTTCATCTAAGTGAAATAACGGACGCGGTAATTCACCTCAGTGAGGTAACGGTCGCGGTAACTTCACCTCAGTGAGATAATGAATGCGGCACCGTCACGTCAGTGAGATAACGGTCGCGGTAACTTCTCCTCAGTGAGATAACGGACGCGGTAACTTCACCTCAGTGAGATAACGGACGCGGTAACTTCACCTCAGTGAGATAACGGACGCGGTAACTTCACCTCAGTGAGATAACGGACGTGGTTACTTCACCTCAGTGAGATAACGGACGCGGCATCTTCACCTCAGTGAGATAATGAATGCGGCGGCTTCACCTCAGTGAGATAACGGAGGCGGTAACTTCACCTCAGTGAGATAACGGACGCGGTAACTTCACCTCAGCGAGATAATGAATGCGGTGGCTTCACCTGAGTGAGATAACGGACGCGGTAACTTCACCAGTGAGATAATAGACACGGCACCTTCACCTCAGTGAGATAATGAATGCGGTAACTTCACCTCAGTGAGATAATTAATACGGCATCTTCATCTCAGTGGGATAACGGACGCGGCATCTTCAGCTGAGTGAGATAATGGACACGACACCATCACCATTATTCTTAGAGAATTATTCAACTTCCATATTTTTCGCGACTATCTAACTGTCATTTACGCAAATTTAGATAAAAATACTTAATATTTGCGTTGTCAAATGAACATTTCAATGACAGAATCGACCCTAATGAACATTGTCTCTGTCACAGGTCCACTGGGCCCCGCCATCGCGCTCCGACCTCCGCTGGCTAGCATCTACCTCTACCGACGGCTCCGTAGCCTTCTGGACATGTTCTCCCGACGGACAGTTCCTTTCGCAGCCAGTGCAATACGTGGAGCGGATGCGGCCCGGCGCATGCCACATGATCTGTGCAGCCTGGAGCCCTGGCGGCGCCTTCCTGGCCGCCGGGAGCGCCGACTGCCACGTGCGGTTGTATGCGCTCGATCACGGACCGGGCGGGCCGGCTAGGGTGAGTTGGGGACCTGTCGGGGACAAACGGGGACTTTACAGGGTGACATGGGGACCTGCCGGTGTTAGGTGGGGACGATTCAGGATGAGAGAGGGGCTATAGTAGCTGCGATTGGATTATAGTTAAATTGAAAACAAAAAGGACACGTGAAAAAGACTGGAAACCTTCATAACGAAAGAAAACAGTAAGTGACTTAATGATAAAGTGTAAAAAAATAGTAAAAAATAAACAGAAATGATTGTAATCGAAGCTTTCGGTACACGAAAACACACGAAACGCCTTCAAATGAAAGAAAGAGTGAGTACAACCAACAAAAAAATTAAAATCATTACCCATGTTACATGAAAATCACCTGGATACATAAAAAAAAACTCTGGATACCATATTACGACAGGAAACAGTGAGTAACTTAGCAAAGTATGAACATGCTCCCCCGACGAATGTTGATTGCCACGCGTTAGTACGACCTTGATCATAGACCGGGAGGGCCGACCAGGGTAAGTTAGGGACTTGTCGGGGTCAGATGGGGACCTTTCAGAGTGACTAGGGGACTGCAAGTGGAGTCTACAGTAGAGCAAGGACGGAAGAAGATACTAGGGTGAGTAAGGACTGAGGAAGGAGTGACTTCGGTGCAGAAACCATTATTATGAAGCTGAGAACCATGAAATCAGGGACAAGTGTTACATGAAACTAGAGCGCTGACTACCACGTGCCGTCGTACGCGCTTGATCATGGACCAGAGGAGGGTTGGCTAGGGTGAGTGGGGGATCTTTTGGGGTAAAATGGGGGACGTGTCAGGGTGCGGGGTAATTTGAGTATTTATTGTGTAGTAAGGTTGAAACTTTTATAAAAATATTACTGACCGACGTCTTTAAAAGCGATCTCTTCCAGGCAACCTTTGATGTTTTTTTCATAACATTTTTATGTTTC
This sequence comes from Petrophora chlorosata, assembly GCA_951640565.1. Lineage (NCBI taxonomy): Eukaryota > Metazoa > Arthropoda > Insecta > Lepidoptera > Geometridae > Petrophora > Petrophora chlorosata. The sequence goes on from OX621218.1 coordinate 2,352,860, forward strand.
AGGTACTAGAAACAGCAGTTCATAGCGACGCGGTAGACAGCCTCGCGTGGGCGCATAGGGGACTCAGATTCGTGTCGGGCAGTAAAGTAAGTTCTCTTTTATGCTAGGTACTGCAGTTCGAACCCCATCTCGGCCCTTACAGTTTTTTAAAGGCGTTTTGGCGTTTAGTTTTAATGATCGCTGGGTACCACCGCTTGGCCAGTTATCCTGCCGCCAAGCAGTAACGGAAAGAAATGCGACACTCGACTTGGTGAACATCGTAGCTCATTTGGGCGGAGCACTTTCCGCGCTGAGGGAAGTTTTTTTTTTTTTACACTTAATAGATCTATGTTTGGCCACTATCTCGTCTGATGTGAAGCGATGATGTGGCCTAAGATGGAGCACATAGATCTAGAGAGAGACGGCAGTTGAGCGGCTTCTCAGACCCGTCTCCCCGATGGTTCACCGAACATCATCCCGAAACACGACTAGGTCTCTTGACGGTATGGCTTTGTTCGGTGGGTGGTATTACAACCACGGCCAGAGCCTACCACTCCAAAGAAAGATTGAGATGCTGGTTGAGGCCCCAGGGGGTTGTCGTATTTTTCTTTCCATAAAAACCTTTTTTTCGCTTAATGTTTCATAGAAACAGGAAAGTGATAGATAAAAAAAATATCTATAAATAGTAGATTGTATCATAAGGGAGCAAAATAATATTTTTACGGCGAGGGCGCTTTTTTGAATCCAGAGCGAAGTGAGGGATTCTAGAGTAAGAATCCCTCGCTACGCTCGGGATTCTTTAGTAGAATCCTGAACGTAGCGAGGGATTCAAAGTACGTCGCCCGAGCCAAAAATATATTTTGCGCCCGAGTGATACACTCTACTTTTCATCACCCACTATGAGAAAATAAAAGCGCCTCATATTTTATTGTAATATTATTATTTAATAAAACATAGAGTAACAACTAAATTGAAATTAAATAGTATCCTTTATTAAATTTTTTCATTACTGCAGTAATGATGTTTATTTTTTTCATTCATCCGGCGGCGTGACTATGGGCCGTCGTACCAGCCAGTCTTTATTCAAACAATATTTGCGTTCGATTTCTTTGGTGCTGAACACTAAGATGTTCCAAATTCAAAAAGTGCGCGGCAAAGATAATTGCGGCGCACTTATAAAGAGGATTAAAAACTCATTACTGCCAGCTAAAAGTTTCTTATAGAAAACACCACCTTTGGGTGCACATAAAGGCGAACCAAGTCGTCCTTTTCGAATAGATGGGATGAAAACACGTTTGTATGCGCCTTTTGAGGTTAGGCCGGCATTGCATGCTACATAAAAAAATGGATTTAATATTAATGGATTGAAAATGCATTGTCTTGTCATCGAGTTGTGAGCTACCCTGAAAGTTTCAGCCGGATAGCTAATCGGGAAGTGCTCGGAATTTGAGTTGCAAGATTCCACCCGGAACGACAGACAGACAGACAAACAAGAAGGTGACTTAATAAAAACGTGGTAATATAAAAAGGACTTATATAATTTTTAGAAAAAACATAAACCGACTTAAATGTATCTTCGAAGTCCAAGGTCAAATCGATTAAATTTATATGGGACCACTTCGTAGCTACTGAACCCAAAGCAAAAAGAATTTACCAAATCGTTTCATGAATGATGGAGTTCTGAGGTAACAAACATAAAAAAAATACAATTGAACAGAGAACTCCTCTTTTCAATTCAATTCAAAAGTTCTTTATTTCAATTTTGTTGTCACAGACGCACTTATGAACGTCAATTATTACAATGACTCTACCACCGTATCGGGAAAAGAACCACTACTTAGAAGATACGGCAAGAAACTGAGGGGCATATTTTTTAGAACTTTTGTTACAATATTTTATGTTTGTTTTTGACAATATTATGTTTCTTATGTGCCAGTTGGCTACTTGGCAGAAGCGGAATGTTCCATGCATCTTTGTCTTCTATGTGACATTTCATAATTAAATAGTTAATGTTAATTTTCTTTTATAAATTAATTCGATTCACTATAAATTATTGCATGCCGCTGGCTGAACATAGCGACCTAATATTTAATATACATGTAACACCAATGTACCACCTATATTCACAATAAATGATATTTGATTGATACTTGATTGATGTAATTACTAACTGTATAGTATGCTTTTTTCATTAGAATATTTTTCACACTCAATTTGAATCTACTTTCTGTGAGCTCCGTTATACATTTTGGAATTTTATTATAAAAACGTACACAATTGCCCATTTTTGACAATGTTATTTTTCTTTTGAAGTCGGTAAAAAATTTACTTAATACGGCCTTACAATCACCTCTAAACAGTAATTGTTTACTTGAGTAATACTTGAGTAATGTAATATTTTTTGTATGCTTTATTCAGGACGGCAGCGCAGCGCTGTGGACGCTACATGCAACACAATGGAGGCACGTTTTGTTATTGCCCGTAACACAATCGGAAGGAAAAAGACTCAAGGTACGTTTAAACATGTTATAATAATTAATAATAATTTTCTTATGAGGCGGAACTGGCAGGTGCAGAGGTCTCATATCATAGACCGGCTCTCATCCATTAAAAATTCACCTCAATAGCCCAATCATAAGTGATTTTCATATCTTCAATAATAGTCCTCGCACTTATCGGGGGCTGTCTTTGATTGTGTCTTCTAATGATGCAGTTAGAGACAGTCCACGATAAGTGTTGCCCATTACATATCTAAATTAAATGCTCTAAAAGGCCTCTACGTGTTGGACTCATGTCCCCGCGCAAGACTTTCAAAGGACCGGGTGTATAACCCGTGAGAAAGAGCGACATAATAATAAATTCATTTATTTCAGGAAATAATAAAAAAACACAGTAATCATATTACAGGTCCATATCACAAATACCTTAGAGATTAACATCATCATCATCATATATATAAAATTGTCGTGTCACAATGTTAGTTACCTTACTCCTCCGAAACTGCTTTACTGATTTTTACCAAATTTTATATGCATATTCAGTAGGTCTGAGAATCGGCTACTATCTATTTTTCATACCCCTAAGTGATAAGGGTTGTTCACCATTAACATTTTTTTAATTTATATGGCAAAACAACGTTTGCCGGGTCAGCTAGTATTATATAAAATTTATATAACTCTAAATCTTAAAATTAAATGTACTAGCTGCGCCCCGCGGTTGCACCCGCGGTTTCCCGGGATAAAAAGTAGCCTATGTGTTAATCCAGGACCTAAAGTACCTACATACCAAATTTAATCAATGTCCGTTCAGTAGTTTTTGCGTGAAAGAGTAACAAACATACATCCATTCTTACAAACTTTCGCGTTTATAATGTTAATGGGATGTGTATACTATGGAGAGCGAGTGTGGCTCAGCGGGAACTCTTTCGCATTTCGATCCGATGCACCTGGGTTCGAAACTCGGCCCTGCACCAATGACTTATAGTTAAGTGCAGATTTTGCACGCTCGCTCCAAAACGGTGAAGGAAAACATCGTGATGAAACCCGCTTACGCGCTTTGGAGTGGTAGGCTCTGGCCGTGGTTGTAATACCACCCACCGAACAAAGCCATGCCGTCAAGCGACCTAGTCGTGTTTCGGGATGTTCGGTGAACCATCGGGGAGACGGGTCTGAGCAGCCGCTCAACTGCCGTCTCTCTCTAGATCTATGTGCTCCACCTTAGGCCACATCATCGCTTCACATCAGGCGAGATAGTGGCCAAACATAGATCTATTAAGTGTAAAAAAAAATGGTTTCAGGTTACAATGGTATGTTGGGACTGCAGCGACGCTTACGTCATCACAGCGGTCTCGGATAACACTATACGTGTGAGTAATGACTGCCAGTGTCGGCTATACACGACAGGCATATTACTTTATTGTTTATTTCAGGTAACTTAAGAAAACAAAAGCTACATTAGTGACTAAAGTAATTCTAAGACCCATATTATATATACCGCTTATATAAACGTGCTCTCTACGTATGTTTTCACCGGCTCAAGCAGCCCTCTGTCCACTTTTACGTATGTCGTCTATAGCCGACCGTGGCGGTCAAAGAGTTAATGTATACAAGGTGTTTATTTTTTCAAGTTAATGTGGATGGCCAAATCAGAAATTTCATAAAAAATGTGTTAAAAATATCTCTAGGTAATCGGAAATCTTTGATATTAAGTGCATTAGCGCATGCTAGGCGAAAATCCTAAAATTTTTAATAATTAGGAACAAGAAAAATGATATTAAGACAATAACCGTTAGAAGACGATCGTTCGAAGACGATATAAGAAAGATGGAAGAAATGTGGTTGCTCGAGCAGCTGGCTCGGTGGCCCAGTGGTTAAGGCGTCGGGACGGTATTCCGAAGACGCAGGTGCGATCCCTGCCCGAGCAATATCATTTTTCTACCTATTAATTAAAATCGGAAATCTTATTGTACATGTGAGTTGATAATTACAAAAAAAGTCTGAACCCTTTTACAAAATAAAGAATCAGTAAACGTGCATGATTTGTGTACAATCAGGTATTCAGCTTCTGTTGTATAGTGGTTGGGCAGGTTGGCTTAATCCTCATACACCACTGAGGTCGCGGGTTCGATTCCCGCGACGGTACAAATGTTTGTGCACAGAAAACAAAATGCAAGCATGTTTCGTTACGAGACGAGCTGGTCGTCTGCCTGATGGTAAGCAATACGCCAGCTCATAACAACAACAGCACCACCCAGAACTTTGTTTTGCAAAATCCTGCGCGGCGCTGCACTGCGCTCGTCACCCTGAGACAATTAGCTGTTGAATCTCATAATGGCCAGTAATTTCGCTGGCTACAATGCCCTTCAAACCGGAACACAGCTTTAAAACGCACAGCCGGAAAATGCTTTAGCATTAAGTTCTCCTTTTGTACATTACTTGTAAAAGTGCAATCAATAATTAAATAAATAAAAAATGCTCACGCACTACAGCTTGGCGGCTGAATAACTGGCAAAGCGGTGGTACCCACCCAGACGGCCTCTCGCATACGAGAAACCTACCACCAGTAAGTGTCTGTGTGTTGTGGGAGCATGGTCCTCGTAGTTCCTGGTTCCCTAGATACAGGGGATCATAGTGAGGGGCCAACTATGTATGTGATCGATGGGCGTAAATAATAACTATCAGGTTGTTCAATTTGACAGGTTTGGTGTTCCCGGACCTGTCAACAAGTGCGCTCGCTGAGCGGTCACCGAGACGAGACCTATGTTCTAGAAGCGCATCCCTTCCTAGCGGGAGTGTTTCTGTCGGCTGGACACGACGGGCAGCTGTTCGTGTGGGACGCGGAACAAGGAGAGGTGAGAAAGAGATGTTAAGAAAGAAAGACAAAAAATTGGAAACATCTGAAACATCTGTTTTACCAAATAACGGCTTCAATGTATCTTCGAAGTCCAAGGTCAAATATCGATGAAATTTATATGGGACCACTTCGTAGCTATACTGAACTCGACGCAAAAATAATTTTTCAAATCGGTTCATAAATGACGGAGTTCTGAGGTAAACTACATAAAAAAAAAATGCAATCGAACAGAGAACCTCCTCCTTTTTTGAAGTCGGTTTAAAAAGCAATTGAATAGAGAACCTTCTCCTTTTTGAAGTTGGTTAAAAAATAAACTATACAAGGTGTATTTAAAAGTTACCAGAAATCTTAAAGACTTAATTCTTATGGAATGCAATGGAATCAGGCGATCGTCACGCCTGATTCCATTGCATTCCTTATGTTATATGTGTACAGTTTTGGTAATAAATAATGTTTCTATTCTTTCTATTCAAATAAAAACACATTCTTTTTTTTTACACTTAATAGATCTATGTTTGACCACTATCTCGCCTGATGTGAAGCGATGATGTGGCCTAAGATGGAGCACATAGATCTAAAGAGAGACGGCAGTTGAGCGACTACTTAGACCCGTCTCCCCGATGGTTCACCGAACATCGTCCCGAAACACGACTAGGTCGCTTGACGGCATGGCTTTGTTCGGTGGGTGGTATTACAACCACGGCTAGAGCCTACCACTCCAAAACGCGTAAGCGGGTTTCATCACGATGTTTTCCTTCACCGTTAAACTTAACTTCTCTATTTCAGGTCCTAGCCCGTTTCCATAACAACATAGAAGGGCAAGGGGATGGGGCCATATTTGACGCGAAATGGGGCGGCGGCGCGCACGTCGCCGCTTCTGATTCGCACGGACATCTGTTACTGCTGGGCCTCGGTGCAGGACATAAGCTGTTGAAGCAGCTGCCTTGTGAACTGTTCTTTCATACGGATTACAGACCTCTCGGTGAGTAAAAGTTGACCTCTTGGTGACGAATCTTTGACCTTTTGGTGAGGAAACTACGGATTGCAGACCTTTTGCAGAGTTATTTACCTCTCGGTGAGTAAAACTTGACCTCTTGGTGAGTAAAGTAACTGTCAGTGAGTAAAAAATGACCTCTTGGTTAGTAAACCTTGACTTCATGATGAGTAAACCTTTTAAGAAGACCTCTAGGTGAGTAAAACTTGACCTCTTGGTGAGTTTTTTTTTTTTTTTTTTTTTTTTATAATGTCGTGTCACAAAATGACACTTCATTAACATTACAATCTAGCCTAATAAGGCTAATAAGTAATTTGAATTTAACTTAAACTGCTAAGTAGAGTAAAACTAAGAATATGTCCATCAACACTTTTCTTATTGTCTCTATTAAGGCGAAGTCACTATGTTCTTGTGTTCTTTACGGGTAGCATTAACTTTACTACGACACACTGTCACTGCACTAAATTAACTCAAAAGGTTTTGTCCTTTTTAGTCTTCTCACTAGGTCTGTGTTGTCGAGGAGCTGGATAGCCTCGACGTTCACGTGATGGTGAAGTCTACGTTCATGAGCTTCGGCGAACTTTTTAATTACACTATTAACGAGGTCCACTTTCAGGTCCCTATGGAGGTCATCGTTTCTTATGTACCACGGAGCATTTACGATACCCCTAAGCACTTTGTTTTGAAATCTTTGTATGATTGCAACATTGTTTTGTTTGGTGCATCCCCACAGCTGGATACCGTAAGTCCATATTGGCATGAGGACTTGTTTGTAGAGTAATATTTTATTGTGCACTGACATCGTAGAGTGTTTTCCAAGTAGCCAGTACATCTTCCTATAGCGAAGCTCTAGTTCGTCTCGTTTCTTTTTGACGTGTGCCTTCCAGCGAAGCTTTGCGTCTAATGTCATGCCAAGGTATTTGGCTGTATTTTCGTACGGTACCGTCTTGTTATTGATGTACACCGGATGGTAAAACTTAATAAACAGACCTCTAGGTAAGTAAAACCGAACCTCTTGGAGAATAGAACAGATAAACAGACGTTTAAGTGGATAAATCTTGAGGTCTTGTTGAGTAAACCTTCAAAAAATGTCCTCTCGGTGAGTAAAATTTTACATTTTGATGAGTAAACTTTGACCTAGGTGAGTATATATATATATATATATATATAAGGCGGCGCTTCCGTTTCGCACGGACATCTCTTACTGTCGATACATATTGACTTTTTCCAATAACTGTCAAATGCGAGTGAGGCCTCATGCATTTGGAGTTCCGTAAAGTTTTGATATATTTTAAAATTGACTTTTATATATTATTTTGCAGTGAGGGACGCCCTAGGCGGCGCTTTAGACGAACAAACGGAGACCCCCCCGCACCTCATGCCTCCCCCCTTCCTTGTGGACGTGGAGGGGGCGCCTCACCCCCCGGAGTTCCAGAGGCTGGTCCCTGGGAGAGAGAATCTGGCGCTAAATCAGTTGATACCCGCCGCTGACGTCACTAGAAACAGGTGAGAGGCAGTCAAGTTTACACGTCACAGTTAGTGTTGCGGAACTATCGATAGTTTAACCTACATTATCGATGAACATTACCCACTATATCGATAAATCGTATCGACTATCGATAAACCATATCGATAGTTTATACAATTTTAGACAATACTGTCAATAGTATTTGTAATTTTATAGCATACCCTACAAGATACTTTATCATCATCATCAGCCCATGACGTTCCCACTGCTGGGACTCAGGCCTTCCCTCGTAACTCGGGCTCAGCGGGAGCACGTGCGACTTTCGATCTGACGCACCCAAGTTCGAACCCCTTGGCCCCGCACCACTGACTTTCTTAAGTTATGTGCGGAATTAACACTTCCTCGATAAACGGTGAAGGAAAACATCGAGAGGAAACCGGCATGTTCAAGAATTTATCACAAAAGTTCAAGGATATATGACATCCACCAACCCGCACTGGGCCAGCGTGGTGGATTATAGCCCATACTCTCTCTATGAGAGAAGGCCCGTGTCCCAGCAGTGGGAACGTGATGGGCTGATGATGATGATGAAATCCATAAAAATGTTATTAGACACAGCACACAATCTTAAAAACTATGTTCGTACACAAAATGAGATATAAAATGATGTTATAAGTTAAGTTATGGCCTATACTCTCTCTACGAGGGAAGGCGCGAGTCCCAGCAGTGGGAACGTAATGGGCTGATGATGACGATGACATCATTAATACTACAATAATGTATTTTTAAAGCGCGGCGCTCAAAAGGTTAATTGTATTAACATTTCCGTTCCCTTTCCAGAATAGACCTGATGATCGAGGCGCTAGCTGCCGAGCGCACGCCCCCCGTGCACGGCGGGGGCGAGGGGCGCGGCGTGTGGCGCGGGGAGGGCGTGCGCCACACCGCCGGCTCCTGGCAGAGCGGCGACCCGCTGCTGGTGCCCACCAACACCAGGCCCGTCGTCTGCCCGCTGCCGGCTGCCGCTAGGGAGCGCATCGAACGAGCTAGGTCAGTTCTGCATTAGCACTGGAGCAGCTATGCCAGCGCCCCAAAGCCGCACTCGGTTACATTAAAAAGTTGGGATGGCTTGGGTAGATGCTGGCGGGGGAATTGCACAATACACCCCATGCGGGACGTCAGTGCAGGACTTATCGCCCCATACAGATTTCGAGCTGTACGCCGTGTAGTCACGTGATGTAACGCCAACTGCCAACTCTAGGCCGGTCGTCTGTCTGCTGTCTGCCGCTAGAGAGCGCATAGAGCGAGCTAGGTCAGTCACGTGATGTGGTTTTACTATCTCCAAAACTCAACCTGTTTCCTAAGAAAATAACTTCATTTATTTATTTATACTTTAACACAAAACAGTTTGTACATGGAGGACTTAATGCTAGATAGCATTTTCTACCAGTCATTCAGAACGTGCAAGAAAAAATGGTCATCACTGCAGGAGAAAATTTACCTACCCTGAAGGTCCCAATATTTGCCACATTCTGTATAATGATCTATCTAAAGGATCTCTTCTTTCCAGCGCGGAACTAAACGCATTAGAACAGAGCTGGTACCGGCGCGAGATGCGGCGCCGGCCCCTGATGATAAGCACCGCGGCCAACGGCGAGGGCGGGCCGCCGCGGCGCCGCGCCGCCGGCCGCCGGCCCGCGCCGCCGCGCCCCCGCCCGCACGTGCGGGTGAGTCCCTATTGGCTGATTTTTTGACCAAGCGAAGCGAGGCCGCTACGGGGATAAATCCACGTTTGTATGTTTGTTTGACGGTATCTCTCAGACGGTCTTTTCTTTATGGTACTGAATGAGACGAGCAAGTCGTTCGCCTAATGGTAAGCGCCACGCTTTTCCATTTATTAAGTTAGTTTACAATAGTAAACTTACAGTTTAACACCATATCGCTAACTTTATCAGATAATTATTTAAGACAACTATAGGGGATCAGACAACTTTTCAGAAAGTGTTTTATATTAACTACAAATAATATATTATATAGCCATGAAAAATACTATTTTAATTAAATAACGAACCAAAAGTACCTAAAACTATGTTTAAATATTACGTTTCAAATATTGCCGCCACTTTTTTGCTTTTCATAAAATGTATTTTTGCTAATTTTTTCGTTCCATTACTACAATATAGTCCCCAAACTTCACAAAACGTATTGAAATCTCTTTGCAAGTTTTATTTCGAAGAGTTTGTCATTTTCTGCCTTCATATGGACGTCACAAGTTTTGAGGTGACCTTTTGCGCGGCAATATTTGAAACATAATATTTAAACAAACATTTAGGTACTTTTAGAGCGTTATTTAATTAAAATAGTATTTTCATGTTTATATATATTAATTGTACTTAATATAAAACACTATGAAAAGTTGTCCGATCCCCTATTGTTGGGTGATAAACCATGGTAAATAAATTCGATACTTTGTGGGCACTATTTTTTTTTACAATAGTGACGAGACGTGCTATGTTCGATATTTTTCGAGTCCATAGATTGATAACCAAAAATATTGAAGTTATTTTTCCATAAAAAATAGAAAAGGTTGTTAAATATTTTCATTTTTACATAATTATTATCGATCAAAAAAGGTAAATATTTGATTTAATCAAAGCAAATAAAACAACCAAAATATTTAAAATGTTGTTTTTATGAACACATGCAATATAGTTATTTAAATACCTGATTATCTCTATAAAACTATTCAAAACGTTGAGCAAACATGGAATGTCAATTTGTTAAATCGATTAAAACCTATTCATAAATAAAGTCGATTGTTTTCAGAAATCATAACGCACTTAGCACATCACTTATCAAGCTGTCAAAAGATAAATAAATGGTTGGACGGAGTATAGCTTTCAAAAACGCATGTAGAAAGATCCCAAGGGGTAAGGCCCTTGCACCGTCCCTCGCCTCCTGCTGTCCCTCGCCTTGGCCCTCATGGCCCTAGGGTAAATACGCCCCTGGTGACGCATATCATAAATTCATAATGTTTCAGGTAACAAGAATAATGGAAGAGCCACCGGAAGTGGAGAGTGGCACCGGAAGCGAAACGTCAGACTCGTCAGTGAATCTCACCGGCTCACCGCGCTCGTCACGAGGCTCGTCGCTCGATCTCACTGACGCCTCCAGGTGAGTTACTGTCACAATAATAAATATAGCCAGACTCATCAGTGAATCTCACCGGCCCACCGCGCTCGTCACGAGGCTCGTCGCTCGATCTCACTGACGCCTCCAGGTGAGTTTCTGTCACTGTTATAGGTATAACCAGACTCTTCAGTGAATCTCACCGGCTTCACTGTACTGTTTGCGCACTACTGCTTGGCGGCAGAATAACTGGCATAGCTAATGTTTTTCTCTGTTTCAGTTCAACGTCGTCCCAGTACTCTGACTGGGAGGCGGGCGCGGCGCTGGCCCCGCCGGCGCGCGCGCGGCGCCGCCCCCTGCCCGCGCCCCGCTACACGCCCCCCGCCACCCCCGCCAAGCGGACTGTAGCAGCTGACAGGTATGTAAATACAGTGAATAGCTAATAGACATAGTTCTCGCGCTGAGGACCACCCTTCCGCTACGCCCCGCTACACGCCCCCAGTTACGCCCCCACCACGCCCTCGCCTCGCTCCCCGCCACGCCCCCGCCACGCAGACTAACAGCTGACAGGTATGTACATATAGTAGGTGCAATATACAGCGATATAGAATAGACACACAAGATGTTTGTTGAAAAATATATTTTTCAAGACAAGCTTTTAACTAATTCTTAATCGAAACCGCGAGCAGATTAAAATGAGCCCAAACACTAGTAGTTTACGATTATCCGTCAAGGAGTTCCATTGCCCACCTTCCGTTCCCATCATCAGATCAGCTGTCCCCATAATATTGCATGGTCATAGTCACGTGCGACTTTCGATTCGACGCACCCGAGTTCGAACCCCGCCGGACCACTGACTTTCTAAGTTATGTGCGGATTTAACACTCGCTCTAAAAACGGTGAAGGATAACATCGTCAGGAAACTGGCATCTCCAAGAATTAATCACAAACATTTAAGACATGTGACATCCACCCGCACTGGGCCAGCGTGTCGGATTATGGCCCATACTCTCTATGAGAGAAGGCCCGAGTCCCAGCAGTGGGAAAGTGATGGGCTGATGATGATGATGATGATGATTTCGTGCTTTAGCTATGCTGTGTATTTCTAAGACTTTCCTATCACTCATTTTCACCTTCTGTCTGATTCAACATGTTCCCCGCAGGCCAGCACCGAGCAGCAGCGGTCCCGCCCCGGCGCCCGCCCCCGCGGCCGCGCCCGCCCCCGAGCTGCCCGAGTCGTACCGCCCCGGCGAGTGGCTGACGGCGGTGTCGCCGCGGAAAGCGCCCTACCACCCGCAGATGGGTGACCACTGTCTGTACTTTAGACTGGTGAGTAACGAAGGTTGTTTGGAAGACATCGCCTTAAGTAATTAACCATAGTTTAGATTCAATTTCAATTTAAAAATATCTTTACTCCTTTTTATTTAATTATTTATACTTCAGCACAAAACAGTTTGTGCATGGTGGACTTAATGCTAGGTAGCATTTTCTACCAGTCACCCAGGACGTGCAAGAAAAAATGGTAGCGGTGCAGTAAAATGCGTGATGGGAATAAAAAGCGTCTTTATATAGTTTTTTTTCATTTTCAGGGTCATCAACGGTATTTCGAAGCTGTAGCTGAAAAAGACTTGTACAAACTTAATCCTAGAGACAAACCTTGGGAGAGGACGCATGTTTATGTAAGTAAGCGCAAAGTTGCCAGCAGTAGTGCGCAAGCGTTATCGGTTCGCGGTTTCAAAAGGCATAGTAGCCAGCGAAATTACTGGGCATATGAGACTTAATATCTGATGTCTCGGGGTGATGAGCGCAATACAGTGCTACTCAGTGCTCCTTTTAATTTTAAAAGTACTGGATGGCACTGCAATTGTTAATAAAAAAAATCATTGAACAACATTCTAATTATGATCATCATGAATTTTCTAATTGTAATCCACTGCTGGGACACGGGCCTTCTCTCATAGACAGTGTATGGGCCATACTCCGCCACGCTGGCCCAGTGCTGGTTGGATGTCACATGTGTTTGAATTTCTGTGATTAATTCACGGACATGCCGGTTTCCTCACGATGTTTCCTTCACAATTTATAGAGCTAGTGTTAAATTCGCACATAACTGAAGTTGTGCGAGGACAGCGGGATTCGAACTCGGGTGCGTCGGATCGAAAGTCGCACATGCTCCCACTGAGCCACACTCGCTCTTCACATTCTGTAATTCTTCTTCATCTCTAATTCGTTAATGTATTGAATTATATTGTCTAAATAGGGAAAATACAAACTAGCATCGTAACTCAGTACGAATCACAGTATCTTATATCATTATCTATCACAGTACCACAGTATCTTAGTACGAATGCTGGTGATTATCTTATAAAAAAAATTTAAATAACTCTTTATTAAAACATACATATAAAATTATGAATAATAAAAACAACGTAACAAAATTGTACCAATTGGCGGTCTTATCGCTTAAAGCGATCTCTTCCAGACAAGCGTGCAGGGAGAGGAATTACGAAAAAATTATGGACGGTGGTTTTCAATATCTCAATACTCTTACATAAACCAATTACATAAAATACACACGAATAAAATAGTAAATAATCTTAATACATACAATACAATTAAAATATAATAAACATACATAAACATTAAAATAAATATATATTAAATACATTACAATAACATGATAAAGATGATTGTGGCTATAGCGAATGGTAAAAGACTTTTACTTGGTGTTTAAAAGTACCCAGCGAGGGTACCCGCTTATATTTATTTTATGTGTCAGAATTATGTACGAGCTATTCTATCTTCTCTAGCGGGCGTATTTCCTGTGCACTGGTAGAGTCAGTTTTCGCATTTCTTTTCATCACTCAGACTTGAATTTGAGTATAGGAAAGAAATGGGTAAACAAACTTACCTTTTTTTCAAAGTCATGTTAACATAAGTTACAATTTTTAACATTTTTTATTTGTATCATGTTTTTATGACCTTTAAAAGTGCACTTTTGTGCCCATTTAATAAATGATATTTGACTTTGACTTAGACTTTATTTTTATACCAAAAAATTAGCTATTTTATTCAATTGAGATATTATATTGTATTACCACAGAATACTAAGGGACAGAAGCATCACTCCGCAAAGAAATTCAAACAAATAGCGACTCTTGCTATGACGCAATAAAGTTCAATTCAGCTCGCGTAGCGCTGCATACCTACCAGTCATATTAACCTACAGAGCGCGTCTCTTTCTATCGCGCCGCTCTTATATCTTCTGACGCGGCACGTGTAACGACGCGCGACTCGCCGTCGGTGTCCGGCTATGTACTTGTAGCTTCGTGCCTACAGTGCGGAGTGCGCTAGGCCTGGCATTACATTTTGCTTAAACAAATTGAATTGAATTCTATAGCAGTCGCCTAAACAAAATCTTTCTTTCCAGGAATGCGAACTAGTGAAAGTCGTAGGTGTTAAATATGTGATAAAACCGCCCCGGGTGGTCTGTCTGCGTCTCGCTTGCTCTTTGGAATCGCCCCGAGCGCGCAGCTTCACCGTGCGGTACCACGACATGCCTGACGTCATTGATTTCCTGGTGCTACGGCAACAGTATGAGGTGGCAACGGCAAGGCATTGGGGGCAGGGCGACAGGTAAGCCCCGCTCTTAGAAAATAATAATTCATAATTATTTTATTGATTGCGTTCATATACATTTCAAATTTACTGTTGGTAGGTTTCTTAATGGTGGTAGGTTTCTTATTGGTGGTAGGTTTCTTACTGGTGGTAGGTTTCTTACTGATGGTAGGTTTCTTACTGGTGGTAGGTTTCTTTCTGGTGGTAGGTTTCTTATTGGTGGTAGGTTTCTTAATGGTGGTAGGTTTCTCGTATGCAAGAGGCCGTCTGGGTAGGTACCACCGTTTTGCCAGTTATTCTGCCGCCAAGCAGTAGTGCGCAAGCATTACTGTGTTCCGGTTTGAAGGGCAGTGTAGCCAGCGAAATTACTGGGCATTATGAGACTCAACAGCTAATTGTCTTCGGGTGACGAGCGCCGCGCAGGATTTTGCAAAACAAAGTTCTGGGTGGTGCTGTTATTGTTATGGGCTGGCGTATTGCTTACCATCAGGCAAATGACCAGCTCGTCTCGACACTCAGTTACATAAAATATATATATATAATATATATATATATATATATATGGCCTTTGCATAAAAGATGATCCTGACTGGTGTCTTCTGGGGAATAGATGATTATATCTAACTTTCACTTCAATCGCGATACCTTTCAATTTGACATCATTATCATCATATATATAAAATTGTCGTGTCACAATGTTAGTTACCTTACTCCTCCGAAACGGCTTTACTGATTTTTACCAAATTTTATATGCATATTCAGTAGGTCTGAGAATCGGCTACTATCTATTTTTCATACCCTTAAGTGTTTTTTTTTTTAAAATTTATATGGCAAAACAACGTTTGCCGGGTCAGCTAGTATTTTATAAATTTCAAATCGACCAACTATCGATTGTGATTGCGGCCGCGACTCATTTTTGAAAAATATTTGAGTGAACATTATGTTAATTTATTGTTCTTAAATTGCTAATAATGGAAAGACCGGTAATTGAATAAACTGGCAGTAACAAATCGCATTATTTGTACTGCTACGCGGTTATTTCGTTCACCTTAATAATACATTCGTTCTGACAGCGATTGTAATTAAATAACTTGGACAATTGGACTTGGACAATAATTGGACCATTTGAAAATTGGGATCAAAATAATTAGGATTGTATTTCCCTAGTTAAGATTTCTATTTTCTTCATGTAATTATGTTTGTGGTATGCAATAAAGTGTTATTGTATTGTATTGTATTGAATTGTATTGTATCACATCACGATCATTATCGCTATCCCTTTAAAAGGTATCGCTATCGCTATAGATTTAAAAGTTAACCAATAAGCCCTGGATACTTCACTTCAGAGGAATGTAGTATGACCCTGACATCTGAATAGATGACCTTGAAACAAAAGTAACTTCTACACCCGTGTTTTTAGACGAATAGATGACACTGACACATGTTCTCAGAAGAGAATTTGCTCTTGTCCTAAAGGGGAAAGAGGGGGACGGCCAAGGAGTGGAACTCTCTGCCGGCATTTGTTTCCGGATAGCTATAATCTGAGTGTTTTTAAAACGAGGGTGAACAGGTTTCTTCTATGCGAGTGTGCTTCATCTTCGACCGCATCGTCACTTAACAACAGGCGAGATAGCGGTCAAACGCAAGCCTATATATGATTTAAAAAAACTTCAAACCTGTCAAACATCTCTAATAACAACCATGCAATATTCAAACTGAAAAATCTTGGGAACAAATCAATTGTATAATACGCGTCAAACTGAATGGCGGCTGACAACCGCACCACGTGACCTGCGCAGTAACAAAATCGCATACAAAATTGTATCTGCGCAGATCACGTGATGCGCCAGTCAGCCGCCATTAAGTTTGGTGCGAGGTATACCTATCCTACCTAAAATCAACTTTTTCTCTAGATTCCGCTGCATGATCGACGACTCCTGGTGGACAGGTATAGTCCTGGAGCGCACGGGGCCGAGCCCCAGCGGCTCCGCCCCTGCGCCCGCGCAGGGCTGCGCCGAGGCCCAGCGGTGGGCGAGTGCCGCCGCCGCACACTTCCTCTCGCTGAGAGTGAGGTGGGATAACGGGGAGGTGGAGAGACTGAGTCCGTGGGATTTGGAGCCTTTGGATCCTGAGAGGTGAGGGGAACTCAATAAAATCTAGCTGCCCTCTTAGTACAGACTGGAGACAAAACAATTTATCCTCTGGTTTATTTTCCTTCGACAAGCAAAAGGTGGGTAAAAACAGGGGATATATTTTTTGTCTCTGGTCCGTGCTAAGGGGCCAGGTGTATTTCCTGTGCAATGGTAGAGTCAGTTTTCGCATTTATTTTCTGGGCCCGGACTTCAATTTTAGTATGGGCACAGAAAACTAAGGGACAGAAGCATCACTCTGCAAAGAAATTTAAACAAATAACGTCTCTTGCTATGACGCAATAAAATTCAATTCAGCTCGCGTAGCGCTGCATACCTACCAGTCATATTAATGTACAGAGCGCGTCTCTTTCTATCGCGCCGCTCTTATCTCTTCTGACGCGGCACGTGTAACGACGCACGACCCGCCGTCGGTGTCCGGCTATGTACTTGTAGCTTCGTAACTACAGTGCGGAGTGCGCTAGGCCTGGTATGGGATAGAAATAGGTAGACATGCTTACCGTGAAATGTGTAAAAAGGGTTAACGTTCCGCAGACTGCCAGCGGAGCCCGGGGGCGCAGTCCCGGTGCTGCCGCACGAGTTGGAGGCGGTGCTGTACCGCGCGGAGGCCGACGAGTGGCCCCCGCGCGGCGACCGCGCCTCCGCCTGCCGCGCCATCGCCCTGCACATCAGTCAGGTGGGTATTAGTGCACGCCAGCGGAGCCCGGGGGCGCAGTCCCGGTGCTAAGTAATCCGTGAGCTGGTGAAGTCTGTTGACATGGCTTGTCAATCTTTCGACTTATGTTTCGATCAGTTTGTAGACTTATCTGTCGATCCGTCTGTCGACCATTCTGTTGATCCGTCTATCGACCAGTCTGTTGATCCGTCTATCGACCAGTCTGTTGATCCGTCTATCGACCAGTCTGTTGATCCGTCTATCGACCAGTCTGTTGATCCGTCTGTCCACCAGTCTGTTGATCCGTCTGTCCACCAGTCCGTTGATCCGTCTGTCCACCAGTCAGTTGATCCGTCTGTCCACCAGTCCGTTGATCCGTCTGTCCACCAGTCAGTTGATCCGTCTGACCACCAGTCCGTTGATCCGTCTGTCCACCAGTCAGTTGATCCGTCTGTCCACCAGTCAGTTGATCCGTCTGTCCACCAGACTGTTGATCCGTCCGTCCACCAGACTGTTGATCCGTCCGTCCACCAAACTGTTGATCCGTCTGTCCACCAGACTGTTGATCCGTCCGTCCACCAGACTGTTGATCCGTCTGTCCACCAGACTGTTGATCCGTCTGTCCACCATTCTGTTGATCCGTCTGTCGATTCTATATACTTTCCGTTTTCAACTGAACACCACTGATTTCTACAAATTATTTTTTAGTTTATAGCCTTTATTGTGGTTTTTAAAAGTCTTGTTTTAATATAATTTAATTATAACTGTGTAACATCTTATTGCAGGTGATGTCACTGTCCGTAGCGGAGCCATTCGTAGCTCCCGTGGATCTACAGCTGTACCCAACATACGCTAAGATAGTGCCCTATCCTATTGACTTGGCCACTATCAAGGCGAGGTTCGAGAATCTGGTAAGACATTGTTACTTAATTTCTAATGAGACAAATGTATATTTTATAACAAAATCCAATCGAATTCGGGAATCGGGGAGACGGGTCTGAGCAGCCGCTCAACTGCCGTCTCTCTCTAGATCTATGTGCTCCATCTTAGGCCACATCATCGCTTCACATCAGGCGAGATAGTGGCCAAACATAGATCTACTTAGCGGAAAAAAAATTTTTTTTTATTAAACTAAAATTTTAAAACCCCCGACACGAAAAACCTATACTTCACGCGGCTTGCTGCACTTGTGCTGTACTTGAGTGAAGAATTCTGGCCAAAGCTGACACCGTGCAGTTGCGTCACACGTCGCCGACAAAACGTGTCACATATATAAATATATATAAATTGTATGAATGTTAGTTCTAAGGTATATATTTATATGGGCCGTAAAATAAGTATGGTGGTAGGTTTTTACTGGTGGTAGGTTTCTCGTATGCGAGAGGCCGTCTGGTACCACCGCTTTGCCAGTTATTCAGCCGCCAAGCAGTAGTGCGCAAGCATTAGTGTGTTCCGGCTTGAAGGACATTGTAGCCAGCGAAATTACTGGGCATTATGAGACTCAACAACTAATTGTCTCAGGGTGACGAGCGCAGTGCAGCGCTACGCAGGATTTAGCAAAACAAAGTTTTGGGTGGTGCTGTAATTGTTATGGGCTGGCGTATTGCTTACTATCAGGCAAACGACCAGCTCGTCTCGTCATTCAATTACATTAAAAAAAAACTGTAACTTATTTTAATGTTGCCTGAAATAAAGATTTAATAAATAAACATTTAAAAAAAACTGAAACGCAATGAAAATATGATGATGCCTCGTGCATACGGCGAAACACGTGTCGTGTTAGCAGGGTTGTTGTTAGGGCTTTCTTTATTTAACATTATTTATTATTTACTTAATTTATACATTATTTACCTTTTCTTATATACAATATTAAACTCATTACCATATTCATTATTAAATTTACATATATATTAAAAAAAACGGAGGTATTACTTATATATATACATATATATATATATATATAGTTTAATTTAAATTCATTTTACATTTGTAATCAACCCCCTACATATTATATTATTCTAACAACAACCTACATAATATTCAGCGGGATGCACTATATATTTTCATTGCGTGTCAGTTTTGAGATGAATTTCCGCAACGTCACGCCTGATTCCATTGCATAAAATAAACATTATATCTTTCCCATTTCAGTTCTATAGAAGGACCGCCTCGGCACAGTTCGACGTTCGTTACCTGGCTAGCAACGCGGAGCAGTTCAACGAACCGCACTCTCCCATCGTCAGGCAAGCGAGGCTGGTGACAGATCTACTGCTTTATATCATCAGGTAAGTGTGGACCATGGTCCTCGTATAACCAGCAGCAAGTTGCCAGCCTGTCGGTATTTTACAGGATACATCACGGTGAGTGTGCGATGGAATTACATTCATGAGTTGATTCCTCCAACTCATATTAACTCGTCATCCGTTTATGGTTGACATTCCTCCTGCCAGAACAAAGCGTTTCGCTTCAACTTTCAAAATGCGAACAGGGCCCCGATTCACTATAACAACTTGGCGATTCCCTGATTAATGAAGGAATCGACGATTCCTCGAAGCAAGGAATCGTCAAGTTGTCATAGTGAATTTAGGCCCAGGTGAGACTGCGGTCAAATGCTTGCCTATCAGGCAATACAAAAAAGGGGAATCGCCCGATCGCTGTCAATTTTAAATTTGGATGGCGTTAGCATCTTTCAAACTGCCATATAATTTTTGCAAGCTTTTATCTAACTTATGTTTGTTTGTTTGGGTTAAATCTTGGGTGAGGTCAAATCAAGTTGAATCAGAACCACTTCCTCTTATCCTACGGAGTTGAAATGATGCATACTTGTCAAAGTCCGATGACAATGCAATATTATGGTGACAGCTGATCTGATGATGGAGACGGAAGGTGGGCAATAGAACTTTGACAGATAATCGTAAACTACTAGTGTTTGGGCTCATTTGAATCTGCTCGCGGTTCCGATTAAGAATTTGTTAAAAGCTTGTCTTGAAAAATATATTTTTCAACAAATATCTTATTTTTAGTGATCATGATTGGGATAGGGGTTGGGACGCGGACTTTGAATAGGAAAGTTAAACGATTCCATAGGTAAATACCAATCACGAGATATGTCTTACTGATTTGTACAATACATTCTCATAAAAAAATAGTAAAGAAAATTCAATGTTCGATAATCAAGTACAGAACACTTTCTTTTATAGAACTCCACATTTCATAAATAACCACCTGAAAAATAATGATGTCGACATCTACTTCGGTAGTGTGTTTTCAATTAAACAATATAAGTCCAGTCTCAAAATTAAAGCGTTTATTACTTATCTACACTTGCCTTCTGAATTCTTTAGTTTTCAAACTTAGATGTATTTAAATTACTTAAATTATTATTATTTTTAAATCAATGAAAATAATGGGGGTTCGGACAACTTTTCAGAAAGTGTCTTTAATTAACTACAATGGATATATATAGCCATGAAAAATACTATTTTCATTAAATAACGCTCTAAAAGTACCTAAAACTATGTTTAAATATTATGTTTCAATTATTGCCGCGCAAACGGTCACCTCAAAAATTGTGACGTCATATGTAGGTACAAGACGACAAACTCTTCGAAATAAAACTTGCAAAGAGATTCTAATAAATTTCGTGAAGTTTGGGGACTATTGCCATAATGGAACGAAAAGATTAGCAAAAATATATTTTATGAAAAGCAAAAACGTAAAATAAACACAAGCTTGACTCACGGCACTTGCCTACAAATGACGTCATGCGCTGTGATTGTTGTTTCGTTTGAGATGAAGAACAGATTAAAAATGTCAGAATTATTAGATTTTATTTATTGATTTAAAAATATAAATCATTATTATTTCACAAAAATATTGATTGAATGATCTTTCTGGTTCGACGTACATTCGTTCTAACTACATTTTAGATTTTTTCTCGATTACTGTCCGATCCCCTATTGTTTTATTTTATTATTTTTATTAATTATTATTATGTGTCACTTTCTCACGGGTTATACACCCGGTCCTTTGTAAGGCTTGCTTGGGGACATTAGTCCAACACGTAGAGGCCTCTTAGAGCATTTAATTTAGATATATAATGGGCAACACTTATCGGGGACTGTCTCTAAGTGCATCATTAGAAGATACAATCAAAGACAGCCCCCGATAAGTGCGAGGACTATTATTGGAGATATGGAAATTACTTATGATTGGGCTATTGAGGTGAATTTTTAATGGATGAGAGCCGGTCTATGATACGAGACCTCGGCACAACTTTTTATTGTTATTATTTTTATTTATTATTATTATTTTTAACCTACAAATGTATGCGTTACTCAACTGCTCATACGTACAGAACTAATATATTTATTTTTACATATGTGTGAAAACTTGTAATTGGCCTCGTTATCCTAAACATAATTTAGCTGCTGCAGGTGTGCGAAGCCGGAGCGGGTCGACAGTTATTGATAATTGTTTTACTGTTGCAGTCATTGGCGAGAGGTGGATGTGTT
Organism: Petrophora chlorosata; assembly: GCA_951640565.1. Classification (NCBI taxonomy): domain Eukaryota; kingdom Metazoa; phylum Arthropoda; class Insecta; order Lepidoptera; family Geometridae; genus Petrophora; species Petrophora chlorosata. Next base: position 2,374,716 of record OX621218.1, read on the forward strand.
AGCGAAATACCATGAGCTGGCGGCCTCCTACCACTCCTCTGATGATGAACCGCTAGCACCTTCTAGAGGGACCAAGGTAAAAGTTACTACTACTACTGGTAGTGTTACTACTGGTAGTTAAATTTTTTTTTTACTGCTTATTGACTTGAGTTTGACCACTATGTCAACTGATGGTAAGCGACGATGCGGTCGACGATGTAGCACGCTTCCCAAGATACTACCTGTTCACTTGACACTTGAAGACTTACTTTCTCAAATGAGCTTCAAAAATTGTACCACGTTTTTATTAAGTTACTTTCTTGTCTGTCTGTCTGTCTGTCGTTCCGGGTGGAATTTGCAACTCAAATTCCGAGCACTTCCCGATTAGCTATCCGGCTGAAACTTTCAGGGTAGCTCACAACTCGATGACAATGCATTTTTCATACTCCATATATCGAAGAGCGAGTGTGGCTCAGTGGGAGCTCGTGCTACTTTCGATCCGACGCACCCGAGTTCGAATCCCGCTGGCCCCGCACCGCTGCCTTTCTTAAGTTATGTGCGGATTTAACACTCGCTCCAAAAACGGTGAAGGAAAACATCGTGAGGAAACCGGCATGTCCAAGATTTTTTCACAAAAATTCAAGGACATGTGACATCCACCAACCCGCACTGGGGCAGCGTGATGGATTATGGCCCATACTCTCTCTATGAGAGAAGACCCGTGCCCCAGCAGTGGGAACGTGATGGGCTTGATGATGATGATGATTCCATATATTAGCGTTACCAAAGGTTTGAGCTGAGAACCAGCGTTGTGGATTTATCCACAGCACTATCATAATACATTGGCATTATGCTGAGCTCATCCTTTCTGACGGCGCTGTGCACGACAGCAATTCTCGTACGCAAGCACTTAGTACAGGGGTTCCCAAACTTTTTCAGTTAGCGGCGAACTTACAGGTTTAGTATTTTGTCTCGGCGCCCCCTAGCTAGTTGAAATAGGGTACAATGCTACTTTTTTTTATGTAACTGAATGACGAGATGAGCTGGTCGTTTGCCTGATGGTAAGCAATACGCCAGCCCATAACAATAGCAGGACCACCCAGAACTTTGTTTTGCAAAATCTTGCGCGGTTGCACTGCGCTCGTCACCCTGAGACAATTGGCTGTTGAGTCTCATAATGCCCAGTAATTTCGCTGGCTACAATGCCCTTCAAACCGGAACACAGTAATGCTCGCGCACTACTGCTTGGCGGTTGAATAACTGGCAGAGCAGTGGTAACCACCCAGACGGCCTTTCGCATACGAGAAACCTACCACCAGATACTAAGTAGATAGGCACAAAAATTAAAACATCCACAATATCAAGGTGAGTTTTAACCGACTTCAAAAAAGGAGGAGGTTCTCTGTTCGATTGTTTTTTTTTTTTTGTTACCTCAGATCTCCGTCATTTATGAACCGATTTGAAAAAATATTTTTGCGTCGGGTTCAGTATAGCTACGAAGTGGTCCCATATAAATTTAATCGATATGTGACCTTGGACTTCAAAGATACATTGAAGTCGGTTTATGTTTTTTTCTAAAAATTAAATATATTTTTTTTTTGTCGGCGTTTTTTTTTATAATTTCAGTTTACTGAAGTTCGCATGTACATGGGAGACTTATCGCTAGGTAGCATTTCTTCCAGTGATCCAGTGTGTATTTCCAGTCCCGTCGCGGCCGGGTGTCGAAGGATTCCAGCTCGGAGTGGCGCGAGGCGTGCGCCGCTATACTCAGGGAAGTCATGTCTTCAGCTGATGCGGAGCCGTTCAGACAACCAGTGTCCAGTGACCAGGCACCAGGTAATTTTTTTTATGTATCTGACTGACGAGACGAGCTGGTCGGTTGCCTGATGGTAAGCAATACGCCAGTTTTTAAAAATAACAACCACTACACAACAGAGGCTGTCTTGTGAAATGTGTTTTCGTTCACGCATCGCTACAGTTTATACTGCTGTATATATTTACTGGTGGTAGGTTTCTCGTATGCGAGAGGCCGTCTGGGTGGGTACCACCGCTTTGCCAGTTATTCTGCCTCCAAGCAGTAGTGCGCCAGCATTACTGTGTTCCGGTTTGAAGGACATTGTAGCCAGCGAATTTACTGGGCATATGACTTAATATTTTTTTATTTATGCAACAGAATGACGAGACGAGCTGGTCGTTTGCCTGATGGTAAGCAATACGCCAGCCCATAACAATAACAGCACCATCCAGAACTTTGTTTTGCTAAATCCTGCGGCGCTGCACTGCGCTCGTCACCCTGAGACAAGCTGTTGAGTCTCATAATGCCCAGTAATTTCACTGGCTACAATGCCCTTCAAACCGGAACACAGTAATGCTTGCTTATGTAATCATATCCACACATTTCTCTTACAGATTACCACGCAGTAATCTCTAGTCCGATGGACCTTGGAACAGTGCACCGCCGCCTTGCAGACAACGAATATAATCGCCGCGAACAGTTCTGTTCGGATGTTCGTCTTGTGTTCGCGAACAGCCGCCTTTACAACACTAACAAGCGGAGTCGGGTGAGTCGCACTATCTTTTTTTCCTTTCTCGTAATAGGGGATCGGACAACTTTTCAGAAAATGTTTATAATTAACCATAACGTATGTTTATAGCCTTGAAAAATAGAATTTAAATTAAATAAAGTCCTAAAAGTACCTAAAACTATGTTTAAATGTAATGTTTCAAATAACGCCGCGCAAAAGGTCACCGTAGAACGTATGACGTCACACGCAGGCAAACGAAATGAGAAGTTCTACGAAAGCTAACTTGCAAATTCATTTGTTAGTTTTTGTGAAGTTTTAGGACTTTAGTGTCGTCATGGAATGAAAAACGTCGTTTTGATATATATATAAAAAGTAAAAATATATAATAAACACAAGCTTCGCGCACGGTATTTTCTTTGAAATGACGTCATGCACTGTGTTGTGTTTCGGAACAGATAAAAAATGACAGAATAATTAGATTTTATTTATCGATTTAAAAAATATTTATTATTTCACAAAAATATTGATTGGATGATCTTTCTGGTTCGACGAACATTCTTTCTAACTACATTTTAGTTTTTTTTTTCGATTACTGTCCGATCCCCTGTTGTGGCCGGCCCTGGTGTCGGAGTTTTAGGTCCGAACACCTCCGACATGCCCTGACTGTTGTCCTAAGACAGGCTTATAGTAAAGAAGGTTTTTCGGAATGAAAACATAAGCCCGTCCTATTGGCAGGTTATTGACTCACGCACACATGTAGCATAGACGGACCAATGAGAAGATCCGAGGTCCCCGCATTTTGACGTCACACGCAAATGGCTGCAATGCAAATGATTCAAATTTACATTTAACTATTGAAAATGATGCCGTAAAATTTTGAATCAATGTTTTTTATCAATGATATTCAATAATGAATCGATTAATCGATAATTCATTGTATAAAAAAAACGATTTTTATGTATCTTTGAAGTCCAAGGTCGAATCAATGAGATTTATATGGGAACATGTTGAAGCTATACTGAACCTAATGCATAAATATTTTTGCATTTCGGTTTATAAATTACGGAAAACATCCTCCTTTTTTCAAGTCGATAAATAATAGAACCCCCAAATGACAACAAGATTTTACAAAAGCAGACATGTTGCTTGTCATCTGGCGAAGGACCAGCTCGTCTTGTCACTCAATAACATAAAATCTGTGACGTATCGCTTCCACGCATGTATTTTAAAGCTAAATGTTCATCTAATAACAACGTGACATGTAAATATGTTTGTATGTTTGTTTACTGCACGCTATGTCGTTACAGGACACGAACCAGGTAAATGCATGTTTTTAAGCTATTGCATAGCTTCTATCGCGGGCCTTGAGCGTGGAGACCGAATCCAGAAATTCCGTAACGAAAATAACCTAACACCCCCCACTCCGAATGCTATGCAATAGCTTTACCGCGGCAGTCTCCGAGTGCCACAAGTCTTTTTTTTTATGTAACTGAATGACGAGACGAGCTGGTCGTTTGCCTGATGGTAAGCATAACGCCAGCCCATAACAATAACAGCACCACCCAGAACTTGCAAAATCCTGCGCGGCTCTGCACTGCGCTCGTCACCCTGAGACAATTAGCTGTTGACTCTCATAGTGCCCAGTAATTTTGCTGGCTACAATGCCCTTCAAACCGGAACACAGTAATGTTTGCGCACTACTGCTTGGTGGCTGAATAACTGGCAAAGCGGTGGTACCCACCCGGACGGCCTCTCGCATACGAGAAACCTACCACCGGTGAAATGCATGTTGTACAGTTTTATTTGACTAGCTGTTGCTCTTGGCTTTGTTTGCCTTTGGTCCCGAAACAAGGGGTCGTATTTATAAACAGAACTGAGTCTAGAATCAGGGATTTTTTAAAGTCAAGCTTTGTTCAATAAACATAACTTGAAAGTAGAGTAAAGAATCAATAATCGCTCAAGTAAACGTCAAATGTGAATCTCAATTCAGCTGATTTATAAATATTAATCAAAACATCATTCACAATCACCATTCTATAAACAATAATTAAGTCTCGACTAGAAATTGTTCTTGATTCTAGGGTCACTTCCAAATACTGATTGCTGGGCCCGGCCCGCGCCCGCGGTTTTTCATTTTTTATTATAGAATACGTTTTTTGAAAAATATTTTAACAAATTCGTAATCGTAACTGCAAGCAGAATAAAATGAGCCCAAACACTAGTAGTTTACGATTATCCGTCAAGGAGTTCTATTGCCCACCTTCCGTCTCCATCATCAGATCAGCTGGCTGTCATCATAATATTTCATTGTCATCGGTATGCAAAATTTCAACTTCGTAGGACAAGAGGAAGTGGTTCTGATTCAGCTTGCAAGATTCCACTCAAACATACATACATTGCAAGTTAAATAAAAGCTTGTAAAATGGCCGAACGCAGGCTACGCGGTCGCGTTTTGGACCGCAACTCTAAACTTAGTTCTGATTTGAATTTATATGTCAGCGCGGGGAATTTAGCACTCTGCTACCAGAGGATTTATTTGGTGTTCCTCAAACCAGGGTTATAGAATGGGAAGGAGGGAGAAATTAATATGCCTGTACTCACGTGGATCCTTGTAGTCTGGTCCGTCAGGGGTGGAGGCCCAGCAGTGGGCAAGCACAAATTCCGCTGCGGTGCGCACCCGCCGGTTTGGAGGTTATGTTACCCACGCGGCACTTGAGTTTGGCGAATTCACCTTTTCACATGTCGGAGACTAATAGGCACTACTCCCGAGAGGCACTACACACTTAGGCACACCGGTAGTTCTAGATTTCTAAGGTTTTCACAGTTATTTTAGGAACGACAATTGCGCGCCGCACACCGCTCGACAGACTGGCCGAGACAGGCAAAGGGAGCGGAGGGGAGGGGAACGGGGGGTAGTAGCCGCGACGGAAAGAACCAAAGGCTGTAGGTATCGGGTTATGCGTGGCCTAATCATTATAATTTCGAAAGAAACTCAAATCATCAACTCAATTTGAATCGATGTTGAACATGACTCAAGACTCAGTTTTGATATTGATTTATAATATAGACAGAGACTCGAGACAAGAAACAGAACGGAAGTCGAGATCAGGTGATCCCAGATCAAACGAGAACCAAGTCATATCTACAAATACCACCCTAGGATCGCTTGAATTGGTTCTTTTCAAAAATGTTTTAACTTTTTAAAATTAATCTTCTTAGATAGAAAACACTTTATTCCGCTTAAGAAGGAACTACATTGTACACGGCCCTAATTCACTATGACCACTTAGCGATAAATCTGCTAAATTTGTATTATCTATGACGCGTCATAGATAATTAATTAAGGAATCGACTTGATTTCGAAGCAGGGATTCGCTAAGTGGTCATAGTGAATGGCCCTGGTCTACCAGTGAATAGACACACAAAATGCACTTTTAAACGTCATACAAATAAATTAAAATACGTTAAATGGTAAAATACGTAAGCATGTCTACCCATTTCTTTCCCATACGATTGAAATCCGGGCCCAGAAAAGAAATGCGAAAACTGACTGGAGTCAGTTTTCGCATTTCTTTGATTTTTGACATAACGAATATACCTTCTCAGTACAATAGGCGGTCTTGTCGATAAGCAGCTATCTCTTCCAGACAACAGTGTGCTATAGAGAGACAATATTTTATAGATGATAAATAAGTACGTCTAATCTAATGTGTTTTGTTAACAGATATACTCAATGACGGTCCGTCTATCGGCGCTGTTCGAAGCCCTATGGTCCCGGATGCCGCCGATACGGCCCCGGCGGGCGAAGCGCCATTCTAGGGGGACGAGACGGAGTGAGTCATTTTTTTCTATATCTTAGGGTACTTAAATACTGTTCTAAGAGCGAGTGTGGCTCAGAGAGAGAACGTGCGACTTTCGATCCGAGGCTTCCGAGTTCGAATCCCGATAGCCCCGCATCACTGACTTCCTTAAGTTATGTGCGGATCTAACACTCGTTATAAAAACGGTGAAGGAAAACATCGCAATGAAACCGGCATGCCCAAGAATTTACAAAAATTCAAATATATGTGACCACCATCCCGGACTGGGGCAGCGTGGCGAACTATGGCCCATACTCTCTCTATGAAAGAAGGCCCGTGTCCCAGCAGTGGGAACGTGATGGGCTGATGATGATATGTAGATAGTGCAACTTGGTATCATTTGTTCCAGCGAAAGCATCGACCGGCGGTGGCGCCCCGGCGCCCCCCACGCCCTCGTCCTCAGAGTCGGACTCAGAGCCGCTGGCGGCGACCTCCCGGCGAGTGCACGCGGCGCGAGGCCGCCAGGACTCCTGGGACAGTGACGTGCCGCTACATAAGCATAGGAAAGGTTGTAACAAAAATTATTAAAAATATAATTTTATTAGGAATAATTAATTTTTAGAAAAAACAAAAACCGACTTCAATGTATCTTCGAAGTCCAAGGTCACATATCGTTGAAATTTATATGGGACCACTTCGTAGCTATACTGAACCCGACGCAAAAAGAATTTTTCAAATCGGTTCATAAATGACGGAGTTCTGAGGTAACAAACATAAAAAAATAAATAAATAAAAATACAATCGAACAGAGAACCTTCTCCTTTTTTGAAGTCGGTTAAAAAACTGACTTCAATTCTGATGTATATCCGAAGTCCAAGGTCGAATGTCGATGACATTTATATGGGACCACCTTGTAGCTGGAATAATAGGTTTTAGAAAAAAACAAGAACCGACTTCAAGATTAAACCTATATTTTTTGTTCTTGTTATAATTTTCAAAAAGTGCTGAATCAATTTCTATAAAATGTTTATGAGACCACCTCTGAAGTATCCTACCAAACAAAAAAATAATCATCAAAATCAATTCAAAATTGGCGGAGTAATCGCGTAACAAACATAAAAAAACATACCGTCGAATTGAGAACCTGCTCCTTATTTGAAGTCGTTTATAAAAGACGACTACGGGCTTCCTCTGTCGTCTAGGCAAAGTCGCGGGAAAAGCTAGTTGATAATAAAATAATATATGTTTCTTTTTTCCAATCGTGTAAAATGTCTTGACATCAGCGTCTAATGTTATTTCGTTTCTAGGTAAAGGCGTCGGCAAGAAAAGTAAAAGCAGCAGCGCGAGCGCAGAACCAGCGCCCAGCACCAGCCGAGCGCAGCCGCGGGAAGACGGTAAGCTACTGCCGTCTCTCTCTAGATCTATGTGCTCCATCTTAGGCCACATCATCGCTTCACATCAGTCGAGATAGTGGTCAAACATAGATCTATAAAGAAAAAAAAAGATCTATGTGCTCCATCTTAGGCTACATCATCGCTTCACATCAGTCGAGATAGTGGCCAAACATAGATCTATTAGCGTAAAAAAAAGCATTATTCACGCTGTCATCAATGATGAGCAGAGTACGAGACAGTAACAAGTTCATTCTGACAACGGTGGAGTGGATTAACATCCTTTTTATGTAACTGATTGAGGAGACGAGCTGGTCGTTTGCCTGATGGTAAGCAATACGCCAGCCCATAACAATAACAGCACCACCCAGAACTTGCAAAATCCTGCGCGGCGCTCGTCATCCTGAGACAACTAGCTGTCGAGTCTCATAGTGCCCAGTAATTTCGCTGGCTACAATACCCTTCAAACCGGAACACAGTAAAGTTTGCGCACTACTGCTTGGAGGCTGTCGTCGGATGTATTTATTTATTTCCATTAAACTTCCAGACGTGTACGAACCGGAACATAACGGCATCCACTCCGGATCGGAACACACTCCGAACTCTGATTCAGAGTCATCCACCTACACAAATATCGAAGTTTTGGAGGAGGAACTGCCTGATGATGAAGTGGAGCTCACTTATGATGAGGCCAGTGACGGGAGGAGGCAGCAGGATGATCAGGTAAGATTATATCATCATCAGTTTATCAGCCTGCAATATCAAGGGTTGGGAGAGGGACTGCCTGATGATGTGGAACTCACATATGTTGAGGCAAGTGACGGAAGGCAGGAGGACAATCAGGAAATGTTTACATTGGAACAGATGACGAAGAATCGTCCCTGTAAAACAAAATTAATAATAATAGATGCAAGAGCTAAGAACTAAGCTCCAAGGGCGAAAGTGTTAAAGTGCATAACGCCGGGAGTAACGTTTAAGTGAAACTGCAGCACACCTCTCGACACCCTTTAGCCACCCACACCAACGTTGCCCCTCTCGTCGCCAATGAACGGTGGCCCTGGGCCCGTTTAGTGGGCGGCGAGTCACCACCTGCCTAAATATTTTTTATGAGGCGGAACTGGCAGGTGCCGAGATCTCATCCATTAAAAATTCACCTCAATAGCCCAATTATAAGTAATTTTCATATCTTCAATAATAGTCCTCGCACTTATCGGGGGCTGTCTTTGATTGTATCTTCTAATGATGCACTTAGAGACAGTCCCCGATAAGTGTTGCCCATTACATATCTAAATTAAATGCTCTAAGAGGCCTCTACGTGTTGGCCTCATGTCCCCGCGCAAGCCTTCCAAAGGACCGGGTGTATAACCCGTGAGAAAGAGCGACATAATAATATTATATAATAATAAAAATAAATAAATATTATTAATAATATTATTTCAGGCAATAATACAGTTAACAAATAAAAAGTACCAGAGGCCCATAAAATATATACCTTACAGACTAGCATATATACAATTTATAAACACTAAAGTTACGATCAGGGAATTCTTAAAACGTCGGCTTTGCCTCCCTGTAGCGCCGGAATACTATGCCTTCTGGCCAAAACTCAGGAGCCAGGAACAACTCTTTATACTTCTTTTATTTTTAAGCGACTTCAAAAAGGAGGAGGTTCTCTGTTTGATTTTTTTTTTTTTTAATGTTTATTACCTCAGAACTCCGTCATTTATGAACCGATTTGAAAAATTCTTTTTGCGTCGGGTTCAGTACAGCTACGAAGTGGTCCCATATAAATTTCATCGATATGTAACCTTGGACTTCGAAGATACATTGAAGTCGGTTTATGTTTTTTCTAAAAATTAATCATCTTTATAAAACGTCTTAAAGTTTGGTTGCTTGAACTGACGGCTCGGTGGTATTCCAAAGACGCAGATTCGATTCCAAACCATGTTTACCAGCTTTTATTTAACTTGCAATGTATGTCTGCATGTCACTATGTTTGTTCGGGTGGAATCTTGCTAGTTGAATCAGAACCACTTCCTCTTGTCCTATTAAGTTGAAATTTTGAATACTTGTCAAAGTCCGATGACAGTACAATATTATGGTGACAGCTGAACTGATGATGGAGACGGAAGGGCAATGGAACTCTTTGCCGAATCGTAAACTACTAGTGTTTGGGCTTATTTAAATCTGCTCGCGGTTCCGATTACAATTTTTTTAATATCTTGTCATAAAAAATATATTTTTCAAAGAATCTTGTTATTTTTCAGAGCACAAGTACCCGTTCCCGGAAGCGCGAGCGGATAGCGAGCTCGGCGAGTAGTGGCTACAGTCGAGCGCACAGAAAACACAAGCGAGGCAAGAGGAACAAACCAGCCAAACGGTGAGATATTTTAATTTTAATTGAGCCAGCGAAATTACTGGGCATATTTCAATTTCAATTTCAATTTCAATCGTTTATTGCGTTCCAAAGAGCGATTGTGGCTCAGTGGGAGCACGTGCGACTTTCGATCTGACGCACCCGAGTTCGAATCCCGCTGGCCCCGCTGGCTTTCTTAAGCTATGTGCGGAATTAACACTCGCTCAAAAAACGGTTAAGGAAAACAGCGTGATTAAACCGGTATGTCCAAGAATTTATAACAAAAATTCAAGGATATGTGACATCCACCAACCCGCACTGGGCCAGCGTGGTGGATTATGGCCGATACTCTCTCTACGAGGGAAGGCCGGAGTCCCAGCAGTGGGAACGTAATGGGATGATGATGATGATGATTGCGTTCCATACTATTATTACATAGTTGTTGTCAATAAATAGATACAGCTCATTATGGACCCTGTCGGGCATAGCAATAGGGGATCGGACAGTAATCGAGAAATATCTAAAATGTACTCGTAGTTAGAACGAATGTTCGTCGAATCAGAAAGATCATTCAATCAATAGTTTTGTGAAGTAATAATGATTTATATTTTTAAATCAATAAATAAAATCTAATAATTCTGACATTTTTAATCTGTTCTTCATCTCAAACGAAACAACAATTACTGCGCATGACGACGATATTTTACGTTTTTGCTTTTCATAAAATGTATTGTTGCAAATTTTTTCGTTCCATTACTACAATATCGTCCCCAAACTTTACAAAACGTATTTAAATCTCTTTGCAAGTTTTATTTCGAAGAGTTTGTCGTTTTCTACCTACATATGACGTCACATGTTTTGAGGTGACCTTTTGCGCGGCAATATTTGACACATTATATTTAAACATAGTTTTAGGTACTTTAAGAGCGTTATTTAATTAAAATAGTATTTTTCATGGCTATATATATATATTCATTGTAGTTAATTGAAAACACATTCTGAACAGTTGTCTGATCTCCTATTAGAAGAGAGAAAGAACACTAGTGTAAATAATAATTCAATTGTTATTATTATAAATTATTATTATTATATATTACATCCGGTCATTTGGAAGGCTTTAATAATAATAATTTGAAGTCTCACATCATAGACCGGTTCCCATCCATTAAAAATTCACCTCGATAGCACAATCATAAGTAATTTTCATATCACCAATAATAGTCCTCGCACTTATCGGGGGCTGTCTTTGATTGCATCTTCTTAATGATGCACTTAGAGACAGTCCCGATAAGTGTTGCCCATTACATATCTAAACTAAATGCTCTAAGAGGCCTCTACGTGTTGGCCTCATGTCCCCGCGCAAGCCTTCCAAAGGTCCGGGTGTATAACCCGTGAGAAAGAGCGACATAATATACTTTTTTATATAAATGTCATCGATATTCGACCTTTGACATCAGAATTGAAGTCGGTTTAATTCGTTTGCCTGAATCGACAATAATTAGACCGTATCTATTACAATGACTCTACCACCGTATCGGAAAAAGAACCACTACTCAGAAGATACGGCAAGAAACTGAGGGGCATATTTTTTTAGAACTTTTGTTACAATATTTTATGTTTGTTTTTGACAATATTATTTTTCTTATGTGCCAGTTGGCTACTTGGCAGAAGCGGAATGTTCCATGCATCTTTGTCTTCTATGTAATTACTAACTGTATAGTATGCTTTTGTTTGGCGGTGGAGGGACATGGGTAGGGGGGCGGGTCTCTCGATTAATATTGTTTGTACTAATAATGTACCATTTTCTGCAGGATACGGGAAAGATTCGCGGAAGGTACTCCTACATCGTCATCAGATTCATCAGGTTAGTTCATAAATTCATTATTTTTATGTCGCCCTTTCTTACTTATATATATTATTTATTTATATTTCTTTTTACTCTTAATAGATCTATGTTTGGCCAATATCTCGCCTGATTTGAAGCGATGATGTGGCCTAAGATGGAGCACATAGATCTAGAGAGAGACTGCAGTTCAGCGGCTGCTCAGACCCGTCTCCCCGATGGTTCACCGAACATCATCCCGAAACACGACTAGGTCGCTTGACGGCATGGCTTTGTTCGGTGGGTGGTATTACAACCACGGCCAGAGCCTACCACTCCAAAGCGCGTAAGCGTGTTTCATCACGATGTTTTCCTTCACCGTTTTAGAGCGAGCGTGCAAAATCTGCACTTAACTATAAGTCATTGGTGCAGGGCCGAGTCGGGATTAAAACCCAGGTGCGTCGGATCAAAAGGCGCATGAGTTACCGCTGAGCCACACTCGCTCTAAATTATTTATATTATATTTTATTCATCTATTTATTTTAATTTATTCGTATATATATATTTATTAACTTTTTTGTCATATATTTATTTTTGCGCGAGCGGAAAGAGGGCGCGGCAGGCCCTGAAAAAGATGGCGGGACGAACTTGATTCCTTCTGGAATGATTGGCCTGTTAGAGCCCTAAACCGCGAAGATTGGAAGGAGAGAAGAGAGGCCTTTGCTTTGCAGTGGGACATAAAAGGCTAATAATAATAATTTTTCTCCCTGGGGCTAAATGAGACCCCTGACCCCCGGCTTGCCTGAACTGGCCGTCCGGGGGTGGAGATGCAAGAGCTAAGAACTAAGCTCCAAGGGTGGAAGTGTTAAAGGGCATAACGCCGGTAGTACCGTTTAAGTGAAACTGCAGCACACCTCTCGACACCCTTTAGCCACCCACACCATTTTTGCCCTCTCGTCGCCAATGTACGGCGGCCCTGAAAGGGGGCCCGTTTAGTGTGTGGCGAGTCACCACCTGCCTAAAGATTTTCTTATGAGGCGGAACTGGCAGGTTGCGAAGTTGCTCATATCATAGACCGGTCCTCATCCATTAAAAATTCACCTCAATAGCCCAATCATAAGTAATTTTCAAATCTTCAATAATAGTCCTCGCACTTATCGGGCGCTGTCTTTGATTGCATCTTCTTAATGTTGCACTTAGAGACAGTCCCCGATAAGTGTTGCCCATTACATATCTAAATTAAATGCTCTAAGAGGCCTCTACGTGTTGGACTCATGTCCCCGCGCAAGCCTTCCAAAGGACCGGGTGTATAACCCGTGAGAAAGAGCGATATAATAATTTATTTATTTTGGCAAAATAAGTCTTTACGACTCATATGCCATTTTGAGAATTGGCCATTTTGCGCCTAAATCGTTTATTACACAACAACAACTGACAAACAACCGGTTGTCGCAGGGTCGCGCGACGCGGACGGCGGCCGCCGGTACGAGTCCGATCGCTCCTACCATCCGAGATACTCCACCGACGACGACGCGCCCTTACATCTGTACAGGTAAAAAACGTAAAAAGATAAATAAAAAATACGTATTAACATATGTTTTTAACACGTTCTAGATTAAGCAACGTTCGCAGCGGTCATTACTTGGAGGGGTGACCGCTTTTCTGATATCAAATAAAAATATATATTTCATTTGATAATTATATGTATGGGTCGTAAGAAACCCGAAATAAATGCATTTTAATAATATTTATTTAAAGAAAAAGGAAAAAAAAACAGTTATAAAGATTGCGTAACTCGCCTAGCCGTTCGTAGAAGGTTAAGCAACATTTGCAGCGGTCACAACTTGGATGGGTAACCGTTTTGGTGGTATTAATGTACATCTGAGCGCTCCCTGAGTTGAATGATTGATAGATCATTTAACTCAATTTCAATATCCTGGTCAGCCTCTGTGGTGTAGTGGTAGGTTGGCCTTAATCTCATTCACCACTGAGGTTGCGTGTTCGATTCTTGCGACGGGACAAATGTTTGCGCTCAAAAAAAGTGCAAACGTTAGTTTTTTTATGTAACTGAATGACGAGACGAGCTGGCCGTTTGCCTGATGGTAAGCAATACGCCAGCCCATAACAATAACAGCACCACCCAGAACTTTGTTTTGCTAAATCCTGCGCGACGCTGCACTGCGCTCGTCACCCTGAGACAATCAGCTGTTGAGTCTCATAATGCCCAGTAATTTAGCTGGCTACAATGTCCTTCAAGCCGGAACACAGTAATGCTCACGCACTACTACTTGGCGGTTGAATAACTGGCAAAGCCGTGGTACTCACCCAGACGGCCTCTCGCATACGAGAAACCTACCACCAGTAAGTGTCTGTGTGTTGTGGGAGCATGGTCCTCGTAGTTCCTGGTTCCCTAGATACAGGGAGTCCTAGTTAGGGGCAGGATCTATGGATCTATGTAAGTGATCGTTGGGCGTATTTATTTATACATTTATTTATTTATTTATGTTACAGACAAAGGGCAGAGGGTAACGAAGAAGCGGGACCTTCCAATGCGAGGAGAAAACGAAACGGGCACGGACGGGTTGGTATTTTAGATTAAATTAAACATAAAATATTGCAACAAAAGCTCAAAAAAATGCCCCTCAGTTTCTTGCCGTATCTTCTGAGTAGTGGTTCTTTTTCCGATACGGTGGTAGTCATTGTAATAATTGACGTTCATAAGTGCGTCTGTGACGACAAAACTGAATAAAGAACTTTTGAACTTTGAACTACATAAAAAAGACATCCCCGCAGAGTTTCTTGGTGCTATCTTCTCTAGCGGGCGTATTTCCTGTGCACTGGTAGAGTCAGTTTTCGCATTTCTTTTCTGTGCCCGGACATGGGGATGAAACAAAAATGCACAAAGATGCTTTTTTTAAATATCTTTTTTTCTATTGAAGTTAGAATCTGATTATATCATACATTATATGACGACGCAGAATCCTCATATGATGACACTAGTGGAATTATAAAAATGTATATTTAAACGATAAATTTCGAATATTTAATAAAAACTCTAAGAAATATTAAAAAAAAACATATTTCTGGATGTAAGTACGTTTGATGTTCGGGAGTTCTACTCGTGCATTTGAAACCATTCACTCTATCAAATAGAGATATAAAAAGTGGAAGACCGTATTTGAGGTCATTTTTCATACTGTGCGACGTCGTAAAAAAAAAGGAGAGAGAATCGACGTGAACGCGAAGCAAGGAATCGCCAAGTTGTACAGTGAGGTAGGTGTATAGAATCAGGGCCGTGGTGATTGTATACGTACCGTGCGACAGGCGCGGCGCGGCGTGTCGCTGCGCGCGCGCAGCCCCCGCCGGTACAACGAGGACAGCGAAGAAGACTCGGTGGCCGCCATTAGCAAGCGCACACAACACCATCACCATCTAGCGCGCCGCCGCGTACTTGCCGCACAGGTGAGGGAAAACATCATTTATTTATACAATACATTCACCGACACCTGATGATATTTATATATATATTTTAATTTCAATTCATTTTACATTTACTATCAATCCCCATACATATTACATTATTCTAACAACAACCTACATAATATTCAGCGGGGTTACACTATATATTTTTATTGCGTTTCAGTTTTGAGATGAATTTCCGCAACGTCACGCCTGATTCCATTGCATTTCGAATACAAAACCTTTTCCTTTTCGAAGTCGGTTAAAAACGAAAATATATAAAATAAACACAAGCTTCGCACACGGTATTTATTTTCAAATGTCATACACTGTGTTGGTGTTACGGAACAGATAAAAAATGACAGAATCATTAGACTTTATTATTGATTAAAAAATATAAAACATTATTATTTAACAAAAATATTGATTGAACGATCTTTCGGATTCGACAAACATTTCGTTTTAACTACACTTTAGATTTTTTTCGATTACTGTCCGATCTCCTATTGGTTCAGGACCAATTTTATAATAGTAGGTATGGAATAGATAATAAATGATACTCAGTTAATACTCAGTAAAACAATTATTTACAGAGTGTACGCGCAGAAGTCAGGACAGCGCATACGAGTGACCACAATTACTTCAACGGTCACGGTGGCCATGCAAGCCATGCGAGCCATACAAGCCATGCGAGCCATGCAAGTCATTCGGCCATGAATGGAAACGGTGAGATCAACATGAGTTTTTTATTTTCTCAACAAGAAATTACATTACAATACAATCATACTTTATTGAATACCAAACACACAGGAAAACATTTCTGGGTACCGTGGGACCATGGTCCTCATAATTATTGGTGCCCTAGAGACACAGAATCCTAGTTAGGGGCCAGGATCTATGTATGTGATCGTTGGGCGTAATTATTAATTTAAAATTTATTTATTACAGCGTCCCAGTCAGCGGGCACCGGCAGTAGTGCGGTTCCTGTCTCGATATCGTCCCGTGGGCGCGTCCGGAAACTAACCGCCAAAGCACGGGGCTTGCTGAACGACTGAGAATAACTTTCACACGCTCATCGCGTGTGAACTGAAGACTGGAGTGAAGTGCCCAGGTCTAGGTAGTGAAGTGCGGAGTACTAGGCAGTGAAGACCGGAGTGTTATACCGACTGGAGTGTTATAGTACGGTGCTGAGTGCTAGGCAGTGAAGTGCCGAGTGCTAGGCAGTGAAGTGCCGAGTGCTAGGCAGTGAAGTGCCGAGTGCTAGGCAGTGAAGTGCCGATTGCTAGGCAGTGAAGTGCCGAGTGCTAGGCAGTGAAGTACCGAGTGCTAGGCAGTGAAGTGCCGAGTGCTAGGCAGTGAAGTGCCGAGTGCTAGGCAGTGAAGTGCCGAGTGCTAGGCAGTGAAGTTCCGAGTGCTGGGCAGTGAAGAGCCGAGTGCTAGGCAGTGAAGTGCCGAGTGCTAGGCAGTGAAGACCAGAATACTAAACAGTGAAGACCGGAGTGTTAGTACAGTGCCTAATGCTAGGCAGTGAAGTGACGAGTGCTCGGTAGTGAAGTGCTGAATATTAGGCAATGAAGGCCAGAGTACTGTGAAATAACAACCAAATAACCACACTCTGAGCAGAGTGTTGGTATTGAACGCACCCCAGTACTCACCAATTCACCGGTCACCCCCAACATCTGTCACCTCTCCCGTACCTCGGCTAGTTAAGGAGCGGACTGTTAAATTTAACAAATGGTATCTATTTTACACCCTGGAATTGAATTCTAAATTCTTGCGAATGTATGTAGCCAGTCCATGTTTTAGAATAAATCGCCGCCGCGTCGCCCCCGCGTTATCTGTTTAGTGAAATAGACATTTCAGCTTATAGTTAATTACTTTTTGGTAAATATGTTTATATTATTTGTTTAATTTGACAAAAAAAAGGTTTTTCGGAAAGAAAAAATACGACCCAGGTTCACTCTTACCTCAATAGATGGCGTACACGTCACCCTTAAGATGGTTAAATAACGGAAGAAAAAATTCGCCACTCGACTTGGTGACCACCGTAGCTCGATAGGGAATATGCATGTCATCATCATCATCATCAGCCCATCGCGTTCCCACTGCTGGGACTCGGGCCTTCCCGCCTAGAGAGAGTATGAGCCTTAATCCATCAAGCTGGCCCAGTGCAGGTTTGGATGTCACATATCTTTGAATTTTTGTGATAAATTCTTGGCATGCCGGTTTCCTCACGATGTTTTCCTTCGCCGTTTTTAGAGCAAGTGTTAAAATCCGCACATAACATAAGAAAGTCAGTGGTGCGGGGCCAGCGGGATTCGAACTCGGGTGCGTCGGATCGAAAGTCGCACGTGCTCCCGCTGAGCCACACTCACTCTTGAATATGCATGTGTTGTCGCTCAATAGGGAATATGCATATGTTAATTGCGTAGTTTATTTGTAGTTCAATGTTTCTTTTTCTTATTTTTGGAGAATCCGTTTTTCCGTAATCGCAAAACGCTTGAGTACGTGCAACCACTATCTGACGTCACGCGCCTCGCTGCTTATTGGTCAAGTTTTGACATAGAGTCCACCCTATTGGTAAATTATTGACACACACACATGTAGCATAGATGGACCAATGAGGAGATCCTAGATCCCCACATTTTGACGTCACAAGCAGATGGCGCGTTTGTGTAAATTTAAATTTTCATTTAGTTATTTTATTGACAAATGATGCCTTAAATTTTTAAACATTTTTTTCATTAATAGTATTCAATAATGAATCGATTCATGCATTAAAAAAATACATGCATATTCTCTATTGGACAGAGCACTTCCCGCGCTGAGGGAAGATTGAGATGTCGGGGTCAATTCCTAATTTTTTTTTTATGTAACTGTATGACGAGACGAGCTGGTCGTTTGCCTGATGGTAAGCAATACGCCAGCCCATAACAATTACAGCACCTCCCAGAACTTTGTTTTGCTAAATCCTGCGTAGCGCTGCACTGCGCTCGTCACCCTGAGACAATTATTTGTTGAGTCTCATAATGCCCAGTAATTTCGCTGGCTACAATGCCCTTCAAACCGGAACACAGTAATGCTCGCGCACTACTGCTTGGCGGCTGAATAACTGGCAAAGCGGTGGTACCCACCCAGACGGCCTCTCGCATACGAGAAATCTACCACCAGTAAAAATACCACCCAGTCGGTGGTGGTTGGTGGTCGTGTATCTTTTCTTTCTGAAAAACCTTGTTTGTGTTTTTCGCTTGGCATTTGTTAATGTTTCATATAAATGTAAGAATTAATTTAACGCTATAGATTTATTTTACATCATGGACTGAGTACATATATTTCAGAAAAATATTGAATTCAATTCCACATTGTATGTTTATTTAATTAATTCATACTGTTAAATAATATTTAACAAATAGTATCAATTACATTGTTTAGTGTCAAGACTGAACGCTTAAGTTTTAAGCTAAAGTTTAAGGGTTATATATAATTGTATACATTAGGTAAACAGCTCAATTATTACATTTCATATGGTACTTTAAGTTAAAAATGCAAGGGTTTCTTTCTACTTAAACTACCGGCATCGCGTGTGCGAATTCATGACGATTCGGCTCTAGTTCTGACTGGGCTTTTTGGAAATGAAAATGAAATAACTCTTGATCATAATTGGCACTATCGACCGCGGCTTCGCATGGAAGAGGAAGGTTTCTATGTATAAAGCGTGTCACACACTACGCAGATACGGTAAGATCTGTATCTGAGCTCGTATCTGTCAATATCGCTCTTTGTACTCAACTCAAGGAGCACCGCACACTAAGCAGATAACTCGTCAAGTATCTGTAGGCACCGACATATATTGAAAGATGGTCAGATGTTATCTGCGTATACAAATACAATAGGGGATCGGACAGTAATCGAGAAAAAATCTAAAATGTAGTTAGAACGAATGTTCGTCGAACCAGAAAGAACATTTAGTCAACATTTTTGTGAAATAATAATGATGTATATTTTTAAATCAATAAATTAAATCTAATAATTCTGACATTTTTTATCTGTTCTTCAACAACAAAAACAACAATCACAGCGCATGACGTCATTTGTAGGCAAATGCCGTGAGTCATGCTTGTGTTTAATTTATGTTTTGGCTTTTCTTAAAATGTATTTTTGCTGATTTTTTCGTTCTATTACTACAACATAGTTCCCAAACTTCACAAAACGTATTTAAATCTCTTTGCAAGTTTTATTTCGACGAGTTTGTCGTTTTCTACCTTCATATGACGTCACAAGTTTTAAGGAGACCTTTTGCGCGGCAATATTTGAAACATAATATTTAAACATAGTTTTAGGTACTTTTAGAGCGTTATTTAATTAATAGTAATAGTATTTTTCATGGTTATATATTTTAATTGTAGTTAATATTAAAAACTTTCTGAAAAGTTGTCTGATCCCCTATTCAAAATCAGAATCTTCTTCTGGTGAACTGTCTAGTAAATCCAGAAGCAATAAACGCGAACTCATTGTAACACACTGTATACACGATCCGCACCAAAAAACAAGCAGTCAGTTGAAGGATTCCGCGCGAATGTATAATTTCGTATAATATCGTATCTGCGAAGTGTGCGATACTTTCATGTAAGTTAAGTTTTTATACGCAGATAAAATATTACCGTATCTGTGTAGTGTGTGACACGCTTTAAATTTTCCTCTTGAATCACTGTCTGTTGATCAAAACTGCATTAAAATCAATTGCGTAGTTTAAAAGATCTAAGCGTACAGACGGCGGGAAGCGACTTTGTTTTACTACTAGCTTTTATTTAACTTACAATATATGTATGTTTGTTCGGGTGGAATCTTGCAAGCTGAATCAGAACCGGAAGTGGTTCTAATTCAGCTTGCAAGATTCCACCCTACTCTTGTCCTACGGTGTTGAAATTTTGTATACTTATCAAAGTCCGATGACAATGCAATATTATGGTGACAGCTGATCTGATGATGGAGACGGAAGGTGGGCAATGGAACTCCTTGACGGATAATCGTAAGCTACTAGTGTTTGGGCTCATTTTAATCTGCTCGCGGTTCCGATTGCGAATTTGTTCAAAATATTTTTGTTGTGATAAAAATATTTTTCAACAAAAAACTTTTACTATGTAGATTAAGTAATGCCTTCGAAGAACAAAATGCAAATAATTTATTTTTTGATAACTACTAAATGTTTCTCAATCTGTTCTCGAAATGGTGGTTTTTTTTTATGTATTTGATTGACGAGACGAGCCGTTCGTTCGTCTCATAGTAAGCGCCACGCCTTAATAACCGTTGCAGCACCACCCAGTTTGTTTTGAAAAATCTAAATTGTCTTAATAAAAATGTTTTGAAACATGAAAAATTCATTTAATTCGCTTAGCAGTATTTTTTATGATATAAAAAGTTCCGGGTGGCACTGCAACTGTTATGGGCAGGCTTACCATCAGGCGAACGGGGAACGATTAGCCTAATTCTTCATGCGTAGTTAATTTTGAACCTTAGTTATAGTTTTGTATCTCATTAGCGTTAATTGTGCACCTGGAGAGAAGAACTTCATTATATTATGTTTTAACCGACTTAAAAAAAGAGGCGGTTTTATGTTCCAATGTATTTTTTTGTGTATGCTCACCGATTTCTCCGCCAAATGTAGACCAATTTCTAAAATTATTTTTGTGTAGGGTTCAGTATAGCTATGAAGTGGTCCCATATAAATTTCATCGATATTTGACCTTGGACTTCAAAGATTGAAGTTATACTGAACCCAACGCAAAAAGATTTTTCCAAATCAGTTCATAATTGATGGAGATCTCAGGTAACAAACATTAAAAAATGAATTGAGAACCTCCTCATTTTTTGAAGGTAGTTATAAAAACTGCATATTTGGATTGTTAGAAAACTCACTGCAAAGGTCTCAAAAATTTGCTTCACCTGTATATAACATTATAATTATGAAATGTTTGAAGCGGTGCAAGGCTCGATGGCCAAATGGTATCGTCGACTGAACAGTATTCTAGTAGGCGCTGGTTCGAATCCTGTCCGATGAATATTTTTCTCTTGATTCTTTACTCACTGCTACTATATATTATCAGTTAACTAAAATTTTATAAACCCCTGACACAAAAAACCTATGAAAAATAAAAAACGGATAAAACGATAGAAGATAGTAAAAACCACCGCTAGAAAACAAGCTTTTAAATAAAAATACCGCATCCAAATCGGTTCACCCGTTTAACCGCTACGGTGCCACAGACAGACAGTGGTCAAATTAATAACACCCCTCCTTTTTGCGTCGGGGGCTAAAAAGCGATATTCTTGACAATCAACACTTTAAGAGTTCTCTCAGTAGGTATGCCAGAAAAAAATAGCGAAATTTTTGCTGAATTTCAGTCTACACAAATATAATTTCAATCTACACAAATATAATTTCAATCTACACAAATATAATGCAGTAATTTTGACAATTATACAAACATTGTAAATTATTTTTTCTATTGGTAATATATATAATAAATTTGTGCGTCTTTATTTCTCGAATAGTTAAATGTTGACGAATTAAAATTTGTGATTCATATATTGTAATTATATATAAGCAGTACCTATACCTATGTAAGTATAGTTATACAGGTGTGGCAAAGTTTGGGACCTCCAGGGTAAGGTACCTTTTTCCTTGCAGTAAGGAAGTTTGGTTCTTCGTAAACAACGGTTGAATTTTGGAGAAAATAAAAACAGCATTTTTAACCGACTTCAAAAAGGAGGAGGTTTACAATTCGACGGTATGTTTTACCTACAAGTAGTACTTACTATATACATAGTATTTATCTGCTACCTATTAGACTTGGCTGGCACCGACTTCAAATATATGAGTGGGTAGCGCTTATGATAATTATATTAATTTATTTTTCACTTTTGAGTGCCATTTGTGGTTTTGAAGTCGGTTTAGTTTTTTTTGAAAAATTATTAATTGGATTTTTGAAAAATGTTAGTCTCAAAAATGCAATTTATCAGAAAAAACCAACATGGGCTTAATCAACCTTATTTTCCATCAGGGATGTTTCCCTCAAAGTAATCTATCAAACCAAATGTTAAGTTTTTCGGAAAAATCTAAAAACATTTTCCCTACATTTTCTTCTATCTGCCCAAAAATTATCCAAATAATTGTTAAATCTGTGATAATACCCAAGTATTATCACAGATTTTCATAATGTCAAAGGGAAAAAGAGTTTTGAGTTTTATCAAAATTTACTATTTGTCTTGCTAGGTTACTTTGAGGGAAACATTGCTGATAGGAAATAAGGAAGATTAAGCCTATTTTTTTTTACCGACTTTAAAAAAAGGAGGAGGTTCTCTGTTCGATTGTATTTTTTTTTATGTTTGTTACCTCAGAACTCCGTCATTTATGAACCGATTTGAAAAATTCTTTTTGCGTCGGGTTCAGTATAGCTACGAAGTGGTCCCATATAAATTTCATCGATATGTGACCTTGGACTTCGAAGATACATTGAAGTCTGTTTTTGTTTTTTCTAAAAATTAATTATTTGAGAAATTACTTTTGTGGCTGCAATTTTTCAAAAATACAAGAATGCAGATTTTATTTTCTCCAAAATTAAGCAAACGTTTCCAAAACTTTCTCACTGCAAGGGAAAAGGTACCTACCCCGGAGGTCCCAAACTTAGCCACACCTGTATAAACCTATGTAAGTATATACAAGCACAATTTCTAGTGATATTGTTGGTATGTTCAATGTGTATAGAATTTTTGTAATTTTACTAATGCAAAAGAAGTCATTTCCCAAAAGAACAATTTTTCAAAATGAACCGGTGTTTAGTTATACTTTAGTCAATATACGAAGCGTATTGTACTTAATTTCTAATATTATAAAGAGGTTAAATTATTTTTTTTATGGAACTGAGTGATGAGACGGTCATGTCGTTCGCCTGATGGTAAGTGCCACGCCTGCCCATAACACATGCAGTGCCATCCAGAACTTTTAATAACCATAAAAAGCGCTGCGTAGAACTGCATTGCGCTCGTCATCCTGAGACATCAGATATTAAGTCTCAGATACCCAGTAATTTCGCTGGCTACCATGCTCTTCAAACCGGAACACAGTAATGCTTGCGCACTACTGCTTGGCGGCAGAATAACTGGGCAAAGCTGTGGTACCTACCCACACGGCCTCCGGCATACGAAAGACCTACCAAAAGTGCGCCCAGGCCAAGCTACGCAATTTTCATACGTTTTAGTCGGCTCAAGCCGACTTTGGCGTTTTTTCGTATGTATAGCCGACGTTGGCGGTAAAAGGTTTAATAATATATACGAAAATCGATAATTACATCGCTTCAATCTATTTTGTCTTTCGAAAACAAAAATCTTATATTTTTGTATCGATTCCTACAATACGCTTCGTGTGGTATAAGCCCCCTTGTTTGGAGTGCGGTAAGCGCCAGTATAATTATAGAATTTTGTACATTGTACGTATTATTTAAGTGTATATACATGTATGTCTGTCCGTGTGAAACGCACAGTGATAATAGAGTTGTGTGAAACCAAACAAATAAAATTATTTTGTAAATTTACTTGTATTTTATTGAAACAATCCATACTTGTACATCGGGATGAAGTGTTGAAGTATATCAAGGAAACGCTTCATGGACGGATCCAGGGACAGATGGCAATGCGACTGTCGAGGCTGGAGTCGACTAGGACCACTGAATTTAAGTCCCATATGCTCCAAGTTGCGGTGCATAAGGAACTGTTCCTGAATTCTGACTTCTGGCACAGAATACTAAGGGACAGAAGCATCACTCCGCAAAGAAATTAAAACAAATAGCGACTCTTGCTATGACGCAATAAAGTTCAATTCAGCTCGCGTAGCGCTGCATACCTACCAGTCATATTAACCTACAGAGCGGCTCTCTTTCTATCGCGCCGCTCTTATCTCTTCTGACGCGGCACGTGTAACGACGCGCGACCCGCCGTCGGTGTCCGGCTATGTACTTGTAGCTTCGTACCTACAGTGCGGAGTGCGGTAGGCCTGCAGGGGTAGTATACTGGAGATACGGAAGGAGCGAAGTTTTCGAAACGTGTATGGTTATTACATCAGTGTATGGATATTACATATTGAATTATATATTTGTATGTATGTTAGTCTGTAAGGTATATATTCTATGAGCCTCTGAAACTTAATGGCAGTAGAAAGCGAATGTGCGTACCAAGACAAACCTACTGTGGTTTTGTGGTACTACAGAAATATGTTTTGTATAAAACGATTTGTTTAATAAATTAAAAAAAAAAAAGTCCTACCAAAATTATACTTTTTTCAATCATCACCATACACATCTCAATTACATCCTAAACCTTGCCCGTTTATATAAATAATACAAAACATTGAAGTTGTAATTATAAATTTTATTAAAGATCATGTCTTAGGTTGAATAAAGTATCTTAACTCTAAGCAGCGACTCCATCCATCGCACCATCCTCCTCTGTAACAAAAATAATAAATACATATAACATTTTTTTTTAAATCCTGTCAAAGAAACATTCGCCATCTTACCACAAAACATTTTATTTTACTTTTTATTTGAAATTTTGACGGAGGCGTGCGAGGTAAATTGTGCCTTATCGCTGGGTGCGTGAGTAGCTATTTATATTGGGGTGTCTTGACGGAGTGAACCTTCTGGACGCATTACTAATATCTATTCTATGCTAATACTACTACTGTACTAAACTATGCGTGCAAATTTTGACGATTCCTATACATCATATGATCCCATGATACTAATAGGGAATATGCATGTGTTGTCGAAAAATCTGGAAATTACTTTTTACGATAGATTACTCCTGTAAACATTAGTAGTGATATAATTATTGTTATTAATTGCGTAGTTTATTTGTATTTCAATGTTTCTTTTTCTTATTTTTGGAGAAACGGAACGTAATTGCAAAACGCTTGAGTACGTGCAACCACTATCTGACGTCACGCGCCTCGCTGCTTATTGGTCAAGTTTTGACATAGAGCCCGCCCTATTATATTATATACATTATTGACACACACACATGTAGCATAGATGGACCAATGAGGAGATCCTAGGTCCCCACGTTTATGACGTCACACACAAATGGCGCGTTTATGCTGATTTCAATTGATTCAAATTTTCATTTAGTTATTTTATGGACAAATCATGCCGTAAAATTTTTACACATTTTTTTTCATTAATATAATTCAATAATAAATCTATTCATGCATTAAAAAAAACACATGCATTTTCCCTGTTGTATAAATGCGAAAGGGTGCGAGGATGCAACTACGGAAAAACTAATGGAATTGTGATAAAATTACGTAAGCAGGCACTTATGATGGAATGAGACAGACTAGATATTTTTTATTTTTTATCCTAGAAAATAGTCCACGCGGTATCCGACATTTTTCTGAATAAAATATAGATATGTCATGTAAAAAAAACTTATTTTAGGATGTACTTACAAAATTCGTTTAGTAGATTTTGCCTGACTGGGTAACATGTAAACAACACCCATCACACACAACTTTCAAATTTATAATATTCATTAAAAATACACAGATAAGATATAAATAGTAAAGAAAATCAGAATGTTAACGAATCACAAAACTCTAGTGCAGGTCACTTTCACCAACCCGCAATGGGGCAGCGTGGTGGATTACGACCCACAGTCTCGAGAGAATGCCCGTGTCCCAGCAGTGGGAAGGTATTGGGCTGATATAAGATGTAATGCAACATGCATGCAACATATAGATATAGAAAGTAAATATAGTCCATCCAAAAATCTAAATTAAATAAAACTAATATTTTTATGTTACTGATCATATCGCACCTTCGGTGCAACAAAGTCACAAATAGCCAAAACCGCAAAATTGAGTTAAGTATGCCAAATTGTCTTAGAGCCATGCCTATATCGGGCCAACAAAAACACCCGCGAAAGTATCGCAAAAATCTGCTAAATGGCGCGAGTGCCTTTGTGGTTATTGGTGCATTTTTCCATTCGTTTTGGGCCAACAAAGTTTTATGAGACAGTTGTGCCCCCGCGCCTGCGAGATTATGACGTGCGTTGGAGCTAAAGCGACACAAATGATGTAGACGAGTGCAAAAAGCCTGACTGAAATGCCTAAATAATAAGGCATAACTCATTTAACTAAATAATTCGTGGTGCAACAAAGTCACAATTCAGGACACTTTTTTTGTTTTGCGTTTTATTAGAATAATTTTAGTAATTTGAATTAAACTTTTGACATGAAACTATAGAAAACACAATAAAGCATCAATTTTATAATGATTTTAAACCTACTACAATTAGACATCCAGTAATAAGGCAATAAATGCGAAAAAAATCTTCAAAGTCCTCTCCTGTAAAATTCAAAACTGAGCTGTTGTGACTTTGTAGCACCGAAGGTGCGATATGCACTACTGCTTGGCGGCAGAATAACTGGCAAAGCGTTGGTACCTACCCAGACGGCCTCCCGCATACGAGAGACCTACCACAAGTAAGCCTAGTACTGATGTTACGATAAATGCGACAAGTGGCGCCCTCTTTTTGAACGGACCATAGATACATAACAACTAATAGCTAACTACTGCCCAAGAGTAGTAAATCATACAGTCAGTCATCGCGTTTGATGTTGGCGAAAAGCCGACAACATCTAGAGAGATACGTGGTTGTATTTATATATATATATTTTGGTGTACAATTAAGTATTGTGTATTGTATTGTGGAGAGGTTTTAGACTACCCTAAAAATCACGTATTTCTTTTGGTACAAATTATATTAACAATTTTCACAAATTATCTTTAAACAGTTATAATCTCATTTCGTAATCGGAACCAATATTTTGTTTTTGGACGAGTCACGTGGTTTGACGGTCAGTGGCAGTCAGACGGCACATGTGACTTTCGATCTGACGCACCCGAGTTTAAATCCCGCCCCGCATTACATTAAGCTATGTGCGGAATTAACATTCTCTCTAAAACGGTGAAGGAAAACATCGTGAGGAAACCGGCACGTCCAAGAATTAATCACAAAAATTCAAGGACATGTGACATCCACCCGCACTGGGCCAGCGTGGTAGATTACGGCTCATACTCTCTCTATGAGGGAAGGCTCGTGTCCCAGCAGTGGGGACGTGATGGGCTCATAATGATCAACGATCACACACATGGATCCTGGCCCCCAACTAGGATTCCTTGTATCTAGGGAACCAGGAACTACGAGTACCAACAATTACCAGCACTTTTTTTTTATGTCCTGTCGCGGGACTCGATCCTGCAGCCTGAGTGGTATATGAGATCAGAGCCTACCTGCCTAACCACTACACCACAGGGGCTGTCTAGACTAGACTATAGTAGTGGCTAGACGCTTTCGATGAACAACTGTATGACTTACTAGACTGCTACTACTACGCACTACTGCGCACTACTACGTCCTACGCCCACCTTACGAATAGGGCGCGGCGGTTCGTCTCTTGTCTATTCCACAAAATCTATGGACAAAAACATTTTAGCGTTACTTGGAGAAGTGCTACTAAAACATTTTTTTATTGTGTTGTGATGGTGTACACAATCACAGTTGTGGGGCGAGCACGAATAACTTGCTAGGAAGTATTTCTCATCTATTCACATTTACCGTCTGATGTCACTTTAATCTTCGTGTGATGTCACTTTTATCATCGTCTGATGTCACTTTTATCATCGTCTGATGTATTTCTTGTTCGTTACACTTATTGTTAATAATAATAAATAAATAATTACGCCCAGCGATCACATACACAGATCCTGACCCCTAACTAGGATTCCCTGTATCTAGGGTACCAGGAACTATGAGGACCATGCTCCCACAACACCCACAACAACGTTCGTTACATGTATCATCTGATGTCACTTTAAACATCATCTGTTACATTTATCTTCATCCGCGACAATTATCATCTGTTCTTCCGTTACATTTATATTCTGATGTCACTTTTATCGTCATATGTTACTATTAAATAATTCATTTGATGAAAATAATTTGTTTGTTTATTTTCTAAATATGTCAATGAATCAAACGTCACAATTCTCTACATCTACCAAGTAGGTATATATCAGGTCTCTCCCCTTAATGTAGTGCCCAGCATCTGGTCCAGATGTCTTTTCCAGACCTGGCCAGAATCAGTCATGACCTCATAGTGTAGCTGGCCCAGACGTCTTACGACTGTCCCGAACTCCCACTTTTTATTTGGACAGTTATAGTTCCGTATCTGGACTCTCTGCCCCGCTTGGAACGTTCTTATATTAGAGTGACTCACGTGCGTACGGATCTGTAGCGAATTATCCTTGAACATTGCGTGTAGTAGTGTCCTGACTGTCCTGCCACCGAACATCAGTTCATATGGACTTTTCCCGGTGCTTATATTTGGCGTTCGCCGAATCTGTGTTTTAATTTTTAGAATTTTGTCATGTATTGTCCCGGTGTCGTTATCCATACCGTGAAGGGCTTTCTTTACGGTTTGGACAAACCGCTCGGCTTGGCCATTTGTAGCAGGATGATATGGTGCCGACGTTCTATGCACTACACCATTTTGTTGTAAGAAGGATGTAAACTCTTGCGATGTAAACTGACGTCCATTGTCTGAAACTATTATGGATGGAATGCCAAAATCTACAAACATGCCTTTCAGTTTCGAAATGCACCAGGCACTAGTAATCGTCTTCGTTGGAATTATCTCCACCCATTTAGACATCGCATCAACTAAAATCAACAGATAATATCCGTGTACTGGTCCTGCAAAGTCGATGTGAATCCGTTGCCAAGGTTCAGCTGGTACTTCCCAGTGATGTAATGGGGCCTTGTTTGGCTCATTTTGTTTCAGACGGCATTCACGGCATTTACTTACTAATTCTTCGATGTCCTTATCGATATTTTTCCAATATACGTAACTGCGGGCTAGTAATTTCATTTTCAGTATACCTAGGTGACCTAGATGTAGTTCTTGTAATATTTGACATCGTAAGCTGGTGGGAATCATGATTCTTGTTCCTTTAATAAGACAATTGTCTTCTAATGTAATTTCATTGTCGTTGTAACCAAGTGCTTTTAGAGTTCGGCCTTCCTTTAAAGATTGTACTAAAGTTACATATTCGGGGTCTTTAGCTGTTTCTTCTGCTATTTTGTGACGGTTGATAGGAAGTGTATGAATTTGATGTTGTTGAAATCTGGTATGTTGGTCTATTTTGTGTTCGGGAGTCTGTTCTAAAGGGAATCTTGATAGATAATCCGCGTTACAATTATCTATTGATTTTCTATATTCAATATTGTAATTGAAGCCAGAAAGAAAATGCGCGTAGTGAAATAGTCGCATTGTGCTCATCGCTGGTAAAGTTTTGCTGGGATGGAATATCGTTGTTAATGGTTTATGATCCGTAATTAGTGTAAATTTCCTTCCGTAACAATAGTGAAAGAATTTTTTTAAACCCCAGTATATAGCTGTAGCTTCTTTATCAATTTGACTGTACTTCTTCTCACACGCTGTCAAGGATCGCGAAGCGAAAGCGATAGGCCTGTCGGTACCGTCTGACATCCGATGCGAGAGTACTGCCCCGAGGCCAGTTGGTGAGGCGTCTGTCGCAAGAATAAGGGGTTTGTTAATGTCAAAGTGGATTAGAATTCTATCACTCATGATTTGTTGCTTTATTTTCTTGAAACTCTGTTCACATTCGTCTGACCATATGAATTTTGTATTCTTTTTAAGTAATTTGTTAAGAGGATAGGTAATAGTAGCTAGGTTATCGATAAACTTATTGTAGTAATTACTCATTCCTAAGAAGGTCCGTAATTCATTTATGTTCTTAGGTTTTTCAGCTTCTAAAATAGCTCGAACCTTTTCTCTAGTTTTATGAAGGCCGTGCTTATCAATAGTGTGTCCCAAATAACTTATACTCCTTTTGAAGAAACTGCATTTGTCTTTGTTCAGTTTCAGATTATTTTCTAGTAATCTTTCAAGTACCTGATCTAGTCTTTTCTGTACTTGTTCTCCTGTTGCTCCCTGCACTATTATGTCATCGAAGAAGCATTTCACTCCTTGTATATCTTGGAGAATTCTGTCCATAAATTTTTGCCATAAATTTGGTGCTACCTTAACGCCGAACATTAGTCTGTTTACTTTAAATGTGCCTTTGTGTGTACTGATCGCTTGCATCATAGCACTTTCCTCATCCATTTGCATATTTAGGTAGGCTTGTCCAATATCTAACGTGCAAAAAATCTCACCGCCGTTCATCTCAGCGAATATGTCTTCTATTATAGGGATCGGATATTTTTCGTCTTTTAATACCTTATTCAGCGTTACCTTGTAATCAGCGCATAAACGAATGCTTCCATTAGGTTTTACGATGGGTACTACTGGCGTTCCCCATACAGCATTGTCGACCTTTGTAATAACTCCTTCTTGGCATAGGCGGTCGATTTCCTGATCTACCTTTTCCTTTAATGCATATGGAATACGTCGAGGTTTAATGTAGATAGGGGTGGCATTTTCTGTCAATGTTAAATGCCCCTTGAAATTAGGAATACATCCGGGTTTTCCATCGAACACCGGAGAAAATTTTGTAAGAATCTTGTCCATTAAGGGTTGATTTTGATTATCCACACCTACAGATTTCATATCTGCAATGTTCAGTTTAATTTCTCGAATCCAAGCTCTACCGAAAATAGCGTCCACATCTTGCCTGATAATGTAAAGTTTGCCATGGAAAACTTGATCTCGGTAGTTACATTTGACGTAGGTGACTCCAACTGGCATGATGAGTTCACCTGTGTAAGTTTTCATACGTATTCCAGTTTTGAATATTCGATTTTCCAATTTCAAGTTTCTGTAGTCTCTGAGTGACATGGATGTTAATGCAGCTCCTGTATCCAGTTCCATTTGCATTTTCTTGTTTTCAATACTAACATTAATCATAAATTTGTCCGTAGAACTGGTGTTAATAATGTTAATGTCGCATATACTATCGGTATCGTCTGAATCAGGTTCATCAACTTGGTTGTTACGATTATGTCTTAGGGCTTGTAGACAGACGCGGGCTAGATGTCCCGTTTTCTGGCACTTCGAGCAATTGACGTTAATGTGCCTACATTTGTTAGCTCTGTGGTCATTTTCACCGCAGCGGAAACACTTCCCTTGTAAATCCTTTATTGATGTTATTCGAAATGACTGCCTCTGTTTCAAGTTTGAATAATTCTTGTTCTTGACTGAATGTATGGGTACATCAATGTTAGTGTGAGGTTTACGAATTATGAACTCATTATCAGCTCTAGCTATTTCATTTGTCGTAGCGATGTGTACTATTTCCTTGAATGTAGAAGTTTGGTCGTCTTGTAATATTTTAGTACGAGTTTCGCTGTCTCGAACTCCTCTAATGAATTGTAAAGCCAAGAAATTGTCAGTTATGGGTTTCTTGCAGGATTGGCATGCAAAATCGCAGTCGTGGGCAAGTTTCTTTAGTTCAGTACTAAATGTCAAAACACTTTCGTTCTCACCCTGAGTTCGTGTAATGAATTTATGCCGGCGTGCCCACACACTCGGTTTTGGATCTATAAATTGTTCAAGTAATTCAACTAAGGCTTTAAATTCCATATTTGTAGGATCTTCTGGTGCGCATAAGTTACATGCTCTCTCGTGTAATTCTGGGCTTAAGGAACTCAGAAGTATGTGTGTCATCATCTTAGAATCTTGACAGTTTAATATATGTAAATATGTAACTAACCGCTTTATGAAGTTTTTAAAACTTTCTTTCTGTTGGAATGGTTGGAAATTTATTTTAGGGACCTGTGTAGCGCTTGCTTGCGTACAGTCCTGAGACCTATGTGTAGCTGACGTTGAAGCGCTAGGTGACCTCCGGCTGTGTAACATCAGTTTCAGTTGTGTAACGTCTTCTTTGAATTCGAAGTGTAAATCGATTTCCTCTTGTGTACTAGGGTTTATTCGATCTATTTGTTC
The DNA here is from genome assembly GCA_951640565.1 of Petrophora chlorosata. Classification (NCBI taxonomy): domain Eukaryota; kingdom Metazoa; phylum Arthropoda; class Insecta; order Lepidoptera; family Geometridae; genus Petrophora; species Petrophora chlorosata. The sequence continues at coordinate 2,407,071 of OX621218.1, forward strand.
CTGTATTATGTCGAACTTCTCCTCATATTTTTGAATAGTCGTAAGTCTTGTAGTGTACTCGTATTCGGAAAGGTTTTTTACATTTTTCAGGAAGTTGTAAATTTTTGTAAATTGTCCCTTGATTGTGCTTCTCACTCGTTTTAAACTAATTAATTCTTCTTCCATCGTCGCCAATTATTAAATAATTCATTTGATGAAAATAATTTGTTTGTTTATTTTCTAAATATGTCAATGAATCAAACGTCACAATTCTCTACATCTACCAAGTAGGTATATATCAGTTACACTCATCGATTGTTACCTTACACTTATAGTCTGTTACTTGTGTCCCTTTTACATTCATGTTACATTTATAGTCTGTTACACTTACCTGTTACATGTATCGTTATTTGTTACATTTATCGTCTGATGTCACTTTAATCGGTCACTTTTACCGTCAACCGTTACATTTATCGTTTGTTACACTTATGTTACATTTATCGTCTATTACACGTATCTGTTACCTTTTTCGTCTGTATCCATGTGGTCTGGCGTGTCGTGATACGCCGGCGCGAGAGGCGACACGACAACTCCGTCCCACACGGTGATCTCGGTGGAAATGTCCTTGCCGCCCTCGAAAGGTTGGAGCCCTAGCGCGTACCGGTGCCCCCCGCGAGCCACCACGCGGAGCAAACTGGAATATGGAAAGGCATGATTATTCATAGTCAAATATCATTTAATTAATAGGCACAAAAATACATTTTTAAACGTCATAAACATGATGAATTAATGATTCCTATCTACGTCTCGCTTCTTCGGTGTAAGAATGGAAAGATTACAAGTCTAGGCGGTGGCGGGAACATCTCCCAGAGCGCTAAGGCTCCCCCCGCGGGCCCTCAGCTGGAATAAAATTATTTGCGCAGTGACAGTAAAATATCCCGGCTAGGGTTCCATAAGGCACTCGCACGGAGCGCTAGGGCTCCGCTGCGGTCCCCGGCGGGTATACATACGTCTGCGCGGTGGCGGCGGCGGCGTCCTGCGCGGCGAGGTCGATGGCGGTGTGCGCGCGGGCGTGCGCCCCTTCGCACGGGTCCGCGAGACCGGCGCACCCCGGCAGGAATAGGCCTCCCGCCATCAGAGACAGCGCGCGTCTGGAGGAACAAACAGCTGTTAGTGAAACTCATCTTATTTAATAGAGGATCAGACAGTGTCAGACTTTTCAGAAAGTGTTTTAAATTAACCATTAAGTATATAATACAGCCATGAAAAATAATATTTTCATTAAATAAAGCTCTAAAAGTACCTAAAACTACGTTTAAATGTTATGTTTCAAATAGTGCCGCGCAAAAGGTCACCTCAGAACGTGTGACGTCATATGAAGACAAACGTACAATCGACGAAATACGTTTTTGTGAATGTTTAAGGACTTTAGGGTCGTCATGGAATGAAAATGTAACGTATTTGATTGAAATTCGGAATGGAGATAGTTTATACCCCTGGATTAACTCATAGGCTACTTTTTTATGCCGGGGAACCGCGGGCGCAGCTAGTTCATAATATTATTGTGATACCTACCCACATACTCATACCTACCTACCTTAGTTAGGAAGTACATTAGGTATGTATTAATCCAGTTAAGTCATCCGTTAATCATGTGAGGCTCGAAAGGCGGGGGGGGGGGGAGTTACCTCAGAACTTCGTCATTTATGAACCGATTTGAAAAATTCTTTTTGCGCCGGATTCAGTATAGCTACGAAGTGGTCCCATATACATTTCATCGATATGTGACCTTGGACTTCGAAGATACATTGAAGTCGGTTTTTGTTTTTTTCTAAAAATTAATTTTTTAGTACTCTACCCTCCATACCTGAATGCAACGTTGATAGGCAGAGCCTGGCGCGCCGGGTTGTTCATGATGCAATGGTGCGCAAGTAGGTCAACCATCCAAGGGGTGAGCGGCGTCAGCCCCGCGTGACGCGCACACATGTCGCGAAGCAGTCGGATCAACACCTGCGGCACACAAAATGACCAAGTGAAATTTACCCAGAGACATCCCGCAGAGTTTCTTGGTGCTATATTCAAGGAGTTAGGATGGCTTGGGTAGATGCTGGCGGGGGAATGCAAAATACACCCCATGCGGAACGTCAGTGCAGAACTTATCGCCATCCGTCACCGCCTATGAATAATTATTTTATTTGCTTTATGTATATTTTGTTTACTCTTGTTATATATTTGTTTATATATTTATGTTGTATTCGTCTCTTATCTTACTGTTCGTGATGTCACGGTCATAGGTTCCTGCTGAAAATCAGTACTAAGGTATTTATTACCTTAGTTTTTATGCTGAGTCGGAACCTTTTCCTGACATCGCGCAACGTTCCATTATACTATAATTATATTATGTATTTATTATATATGTTATTACATTATTTTTTTCTGTTGTATGTATAGTATAGTATTATAGCTTAATGTAATGTTGCGTGTATCTGTCTTGAATAAATGTATTTTCTTTATTCTTTCTTCTTTCATCTATATACTTATAATAAAACTGTAACGAGGTGGCTACTGTACATTGAAGATATTTTTTTAAATCTATTTTTTTGTGAGTTGGGAGCAGCAGAACCCAAAAATTTAGTTTTTAAATTTTTTGTCTGTCTCTCATCCGGAATAAACTCAGAAACTAAGGCAGTAACTTGAATATAGTTTTTTGAAATGTGTTCTGTGGAGTCCGGCGCTACACATAGGCTTTGTTTCATCAAAATCGGTCCATTAATATTAAAGTTATGACGCAATTTAGGGAAAAATATCCACTATAACTTAAACCCCGGAACATACCGGACCCTTAGTGCACAAGGCTCAGCTTAAACTGGGTTTCTTTTTGATACTTTGAATACTTGGAAAATTGTCGAGAACAGGGCCCAATTCACTATGACAACTTGGCGATTCCTTGCTTCGAATATTAATGAAAGAATCGACGTGACTGCGAAGCAAGGAATCGCCAAGTTGTCATAGTGAATTAGGGACCAGTTTAAATTACTTCACTACGCGTACGAAGACGCGCGCAACAGCTAGTATAGAATATGAATAAGAAGTTACAATTATTGTAAGAAAGCTACTAGTACCTTGATAGAGGAATGGTGAGCATTCTCTTCGAACCATCTGCTGTGTCGGATGGCGGCCAAGTGACTGCTTATAACTTTGTACTCCAAATGCACCTGAAACAAAATACAAATCATCATCATCATCAGCCCATCACGTTCCCATTGCTGGGATAAGGGCCTCCTCTTATATTTATTTATTTATTGTGAAACGCCAACAGTGTACATATTACTACAATATATAAGGCATTCTAAGGTTGTATTGTGCTGATATGTACACCTATTATAGGCGAATACATCATTCACCATGAAGCAGTGGTAAAGACAATACGAATTATTTGAAATAATTATAGTACCTACTTGCCAGAAATAAAACCAAGTAGGTACTGCATATAAAAAAAGACGTGTGGCACTCGGAGACTGCCGCGGTAAAGCTATTGCATAGCATTCGTAGTGGGGGGTGTTAGGTTATTTTCGTTACGGAATTTCTGGATTCGGTCTCCACGCTCAAGGCCCGCGATAGAAGCTATGCAATAGCTTAAAAAATAAAAAGACGTGTGGCACTCGGAGACTGCCGCGGTAAAGCTATTGCATAGCATTCGGAGTGGGGGGTGTTAGGTTATTTTCGTTACGGAATTTCTGGATTCGGTCTCCACGCTCAAGGCCCGCGATAGAAGCTATGCAATAGCTTAAAAAATAAAAAGACGTGTGGCACTCGGAGACTGCCGCGGTATAGCTATTGCATAGCATTCGGAGTGGGGGGTGTTAGGTTATTTTCGTTACGGAATTTCTGGATTCGGTCTCCACGCTCAAGGCCCGCGATAGAAGCTATGCAATAGCTTAAAAAAACATTCATAGATTTAAGGCAGTTGATTAAGGTCCTTAGAATGAAAAAGTAAAGCACTGTGTGATGAAAGCTTTGAGTTTGTACTTGTTATAAAAACGATTCGCAAAAGTTCAAAAACTAATGAGCTGTATCATTTTTTTCAACTGCCTTAATTCAAATACATATGAACAAGAGCTAATAACATCAGAAAAATAAAAATAATTTAATTAAATATCCATACAAGTAAGTTTGCTATTTCAAGTCCTTAACGAGAGACTTGACTAATTTAGTTTTAAAAACATTAAAGGAGTCATGGAAAATGTCTAGATCGCTTGAGGAAACATTTGCTTCATTGTAAGAAGAGACTACCTTGTAGAGACTGTCTTATAGAGAGAGTATGGGCCATAATCAGCCACGCCGGCTCGGTGCGGTCAGATGACACATTTTGGTGATAAATTCTTGGACATGCCAGTTTCCTCACGATGTTTCCCGTCACCGTTTTTAGAGGAGTGTTAAATCCACACATAAATTAAGAAAGTCAGAGATGCGAGGCTAGCGGAATTCGAACTCGGTTGCGTCGGATCGCACATGCTTCCACTGAGCCACATCGCTCTCAATATACAAATATAAATAATAAATTTTATATAAGTTCTAGGCATCATGAGACAAAAGAGCTATTGTCTCAGGGTGACGAGCGCAGTGCAGTACCGCGCAAAATATTACAAACAGTTCTGTGTGGTGCTGCAACTGTTATGAGCGTGTTGCTTACCAGGCGAACGAACTGCTCGTCTCGTCACTTAATAGCCGGGTCGACACCGGCCAAACCACGACCCACAAACATTTGCTTCGTTTGGTTCGTCGTCTCAGATTACTTGCTAGTTACTTCGCAACGTCTTTTTGTCGTTTTTATCGAGAGAGTCGTATCCATACCGACCGCGCGTTTATATCGTGATTCTGCCGCAAGTTGGAGCGAACGTGGATCGGCTAGTGTGTGGACCCGGGTAATTACATAAAAAGGCAAAAGAATTTTTAACTGCATTTTCAAGTAAATGAGGAGGTTCTCTATTCGATTGTATTTCTTCTATATGTTTGTTACCTCATACTTCTGTCATTTATTTTTTTTTTTTTTTTTTTTTATATTGTCGTGTCACAAAATGACACTTCATTAACATTACAATCTAGCCTAATAAGGCTAATAAGTAATTTGAATTTAACTTAAACTGCTAAGTAGAGTAAAACTAAGAATATGTCCATCAACACTTTTCTTATTGTCTCTATTAAGGCGAAGTCACTATGTTCTTGTGTTCTTTACGGGTAGCACTAACTTTACTACGACACACTGTCACTGCACTAAATTAACTCAAAAGGTTTTGTCCTTTTTAGTCTTCTCACTAGGTCTGTGTTGTCGAGGAGCTGGATAGCCTCGACGTTCACGTGATGGTGAAGTCTACGTTCATGAGCTTCGGCGAACTTTTTAATTACACTATTAACGAGGTCCACTTTCAGGTCCCTATGGAGGTCATCGTTTCTTATGTACCACGGAGCATTTACGATACCCCTAAGCACTTTGTTTTGAAATCTTTGTATGATTGCAACATTGTTTTGTTTGGTGCATCCCCACAGCTGGATACCGTAAGTCCATATTGGCATGAGGACTTGTTTGTAGAGTAATATTTTATTGTGCACTGACATCGTAGAGTGTTTTCCAAGTAGCCAGTACATCTTCCTATAGCGAAGCTCTAGTTCGTCTCGTTTCTTTTTGACGTGTGCCTTCCAGCGAAGCTTTGCGTCTAATGTCATGCCAAGGTATTTGGCTGTATTTTCGTACGGTACCGTCTTGTTATTGATGTACACCGGATGGTAATTTGTTTTTTTGTTCGTAAAATCTATATGAATTGATTTCGACTCATTGAGTTTTATTTTCCACTTTGTCGTCCAATCAAATATGGTGTTGATGGATTTTTGTACCTTTACCACTGCCTCCTCTTGAGTGAACCCTGTAGCCATGATAGCCGTGTCATCTGCAAACGTTGCAATGGTGTTTTCTTCTAACTCTGGGATATCACAAGTGTACAATAAGTAGAGGACCGGACCTAGTACACTCCCTTGTGGTACTCCAGCTTTTATTGACTTAAGTTCTGAATAAGCATCGTCTTGTCGTACTCTGAACATTCTCTGAGTTAGATAGGAGTGCAAGAGATCTGCAAATTGATGTGGCAGCATATTCTTTAATTTAAATATGAGGCCTTTATGCCACACCTTGTCAAAAGCCTGTCATTTATTAACCCGCTTATTTTTTATAGGTTTTTTGTGTCGGGGGTTTAAAAATATATTTTTTTACTGAAATTCGTTTTTGTTTTAAAATTAATTATTTATATGTACCTCCGGCTCCAACTTCCTCAGGTTCTGATGTAAAGTGGTGACGAGTACCCTCACGGCAGCGGTGGCTGCGGTGACAGTGAACCCACGACTGTGGCAGGCGCTAACCACTGCCCCGGACCCATCGGCCAACATCAACTTGTTCAACTCCTCATTCACCTGGGAATAAATAAAAGTCAAAGGATATAAGTGCTTTTATATATTTATTAAATAGATGCAAATATGTACTTTTAAAAGTTTAAACGTCAGATACACATAATACAAAAACACAAACACAAATTTAAAAATATGTAAAAAATTATAAAGAAACGGCACTAAAATTCGTTCAGCAATTTTCAGTCTTTAGATAAAAAACAGATAAAAAAGTTTAAAAACCATGGATTCGTGTCCTGTACCCTCTAAGTAGCCCTAATAGATACTGGTTTTTCAAAAATATCTTCAATGTACAGAATTGGCTCAGTTGCATTTTTATAATAGATAGATATATATAGATAGAGAAGAAAAGCAAATTAAAATACATACCTTATTTGAAAGGCCCTCAACGGCCTCTTTAGTAGGCAGTGTCTTCATGATGACGACAATATCAGCCACATTCTTCCCTGCCATCATCGTACCCTTCTTGTACGAGCCTACTTGACGTACTTCCTCTAATTGCTGTGAAAAATTATTATTTTTATTTTACCCGAAGAAACTGAGTCATAATCATAAAACTGAATTTTGTCATATTGTATTATTTAATACATACACAAGCAGCAAAATCCCCCGGAGCCACTACGAGGTTGTCAAGCACGGTCTGCAGCTTCGTGACGAGACTGAGCACAGCCGACTGCTCCGCGGGAGTGGGGCACAGCTCTGCATGTCTTTTGAGGAGAGCCTGGAAAATAAATGTTCGTCTTCATGCACATTTTTGAAAGTTGTGTAGCGAACCAGTGGAATGTATTTTTAAGTAGGCATTTATAATGTTATTATTGTATTGTATATATTAATTTAGTACAATAGTTTATTTTATTGACATTTTTTATTATTATTTTAGACCTTAAATCCCCGCCCTTGAACATTTTTAAGATTTTTGGGACAATCTAATTGTTTGGCTAATGCGCCACTTTTACGTATAACAAAATCAGTCTCCGAGAAAAGTACTGCATAGCACTCGTCACTACATCACATTTTAAGTCTTATATGCCCAGTAATTTCACTAGCTCCAATGCCCTTCAAACCGCAGTAACTTTTGCGCACTACTGCTTGGCGACGTAAAAGAGCCCGCAAATTGTATATTAGCAATTAGCATTTTCTTACCTGTGTCAAAGCGGAATCATCCGGCGCAGGTTTGCATCTTGGGAAGGCGGGTTCAGCCAAGATCAAGTCAAAAGGAGGCCTCAGCATGAGAACCCTGGGTCTGTTGAAGGGCGGGCGGCCCATGCCACCGCGCCCAGGCATCCCTCTGCCTCCGCGACCAATGCCACGCACCATTTTATAAGAATTTGCAATTTTTCTGACACAAAAACTTAGGTTAAATTTCGTGACCGCAAACTGTTGCACCGTATTATAAGTATATGAATTGACCTGAATAGTGTTTAAATGTATTTTCAAGGTGTTTTCAATAGGATGGGACACAAAGTAATTGCAATATTAGCAAAAACATTGAGGTCTTATTCCTCAATGAGCAAAAATCACAAGAAAATGGCAGGGACGCGGTGTTTCTTCTTTTCTTTTTTTTAATGAATGAAAAACAGACTAGGAAGACATGAATGAATGATAATCAGTGTTGATGGTAATCTGTGGTAGACTGTAGAGGCCACAGATATCATATTTCAAAGCCAGTAGAATTTTTCGTTTTTCAGTTCGTTACCTGTCCTGACTGACACCCTGTCAGTATACGTAGTATCTCTTGCTAGTCTGAAAACCGAAAACTAAAACGGACGGCGAACAAAAGAACAAAATCGAATCAACGTGTTTTTTTCTCTATGCTGATAAATGACAACTGAAAGTGACGTCATACGCACGACATATTAATATTATTAATCTGTGGTCGCGTGTCATGCGTACATTATGACGTGTGTATTGTTTACAGTTTTCTACGATTTTCTTTTCATTTTAACGGCTTATACGTGTAAAAATAGTAATACATTTCTTTTCCTTCATCGCAGTACTTTTCAACGTATATAGAAATATCTACAACGTTATCAAACATTAAAAAACAGTATCATAAAATCAGCACCTTACCACTTCACAAAAGCCCTCTAAAATGGGGGGCAAAGCCGAAAAAGGTACTCCAAAGTACCTGGCCAACAAGATAAAGGCCAAGGGCCTGCAGAAACTGCGCTGGTACTGCCAGATGTGTCAAAAACAGTGCCGAGATGAGAACGGTTTTAAGTGTCACACGATGTCGGAGAGCCACCAAAGGCAGCTGCTTCTCTTCGCAGACAACGCTAATAAGTACATAGACGAGTTCTCTAAAGAGTTCATGGATGGTTACATGGAACTGCTGAGACGACAGTTTGGTACAAAGCGAGTTAATGCCAACAAGGTGTACCAAGATTATATCGCCAATAGGTAAGTGTAGTTCTCCTTTGTTCCCAATTTATATATTATTTGATACCCGCAACTTCGCATGGAATTATAGTAATTCTCCTAATGAACGAACCGAATGAAATGTCCTGTTTGGTTTTTGTGGAATAAATAGTATCCTAAGTTGAAAACGGAAACGCAATAAAAATATATAGTGTAATCCCCCTGAATATTATGTAGGTTGTTGTTAGTTGTTGTTAGTTCCTAACAACAACACTCTTTGTACGACACGTGTTTCGCCGTCTGCACGAGGCATCATCAGGTGTCGACTCGCCGAACGCTGGAACGAGAGTGAGCTCTTAACGGCGCTCCGTTGCTTTAAATACCCTCTCGCACGTCGTCCCTGCCACGTGATGAATGATCGAAGATGCATTATAATGGAGACGACACGAGAGTTTGGTCATTCAGCAGTGTATGAGCTTGGTTGTTGTGTTTTAAAATTTCTAATTGTTCCAGTACACACAACTGGAACCCTTTTTCACAAACATGTAAAATTTTGTACGTATTATTGTCATGAATTACACGTTTGTGATAAAGGGTTCTGGTTGTGTGTACTGGAACAATTAGAAATTTTAAAACACAACAACCAAGCTCATATGCCGCATCAGCCTTTGAGTTATATTTGTCTAGGTTCCCTAAAAATAGGATATTAATTTAGTTATCCTTATAGTCAAGCCTATCGTTACTCAAAACCATCTCCATGTTTCAGAGAGCACATCCATATGAACGCTACCCAATGGGAGACCCTCACAGAGTTCGTTAAATGGCTGGGTCGTGAGGGCAAGTGTACAGTTGACGAAACAGAGAAAGGATGGTTCGTTACATACATCGACAGAGATCCTGCTGCCGTGGCTGCTATGGAAGCTAAAGCGAAGAAGGAAAAGATGGACAAAGATGATCAGGTACATCATGTAAACAGTGAACCTTCTATTTTGAACTAACTACAAAGAGAGGAGGAGGTTCTCAATTGAAAGTAAAAAAGACAGCCTCTGTGGTGTAGTGGTTGGGCAGGTTGGCTCAAATCCCATACAGCACTGAGGTTTCGGGGTCGATTCTCGCGACAGGACAAATGTTTGTGCACCGAAGAAACAAAGTGCAAGCATTTGTTTCGTGTGTGTCTGTGTGTTGTGGGAGCATGGTCCTCGTAGTTCCTGGTTCTCTAGATACAGGGAATCCTAGTCAGTGGCAGGATCTATGTATGTGATTGTTGGGCGTATGTATTTATTTAATTATTGGCATTTCAAAGTCAATGGTTAATTATTAGTAATAATTTTTATTTTTTTATTAGAGTTCGTCATATTGTTGTAGTTTTCTTATTAAACAGTTAATAATATTCGTGTATTTATTAATACATGGTCCCACAACACCCAGACACGAAACGAATGCTTGCGCTTTTTTTCTGTTCACAACATTTGTTCCGACGCGAAAATCGAACCCGCTATCTCAATGTCAATAACGTTCTCCTCTCTTCTAATGTTGCTGTGCCCGACGGGCTCCATATAAGACTGTATGTTTGACGAGTTACTTGTACTACCTATGGAAGCAATAAAGCATCTGAATAATTTTTCCGTAGGAAAGAATGCTAGAGTTTATACAGAAACAAGTAGAGCGAGGGAAGAAGGAAGGCACTTCGGAGGAGCGGCAGCTTGCAGAGTTCAAGAGAGAGAGCAGCCAAGAGAGAGTCACGCTCAGTCTCAACGTCAAACGGAAACATGAAGGTATTAGAAAGAAAGAAAGTAAGAAAGTAAATACATTTATTCAAGACAGATACTCGCAACATTACTGAAGCGGCCTTTTATATTTTCGGTGCGGGATGCGGTATGCGCCCTAAGGCTTATGGCGTCAATTAAATATATAATTATTCTAGTGGACTGTATTTGAAAATCGTTAGGTACACTAGTTACCTACATGGTATTTCGGCAGATCTGCTTAGGTATAGAAATTGGACACTACGCACCTTCTTTTTTTTGTGTCGCTCCTGTGGACGTCCCGTTGATTGAAGTCCTGAACCTTGGCTTCAGGCAGAGATCGCGGTAGGCACTCACGTTACGCACTCGCGGCAGTGCCGACGGCGGCTCACTTGCACTTCACGGTTGTGGTAATCAGTGTAATTGCACTTTGGAAGATTTGTCTAACTTCCCAGATATATGACTGGTCGCGGATAAGATATTTTTGCTAGTAAACTACTAGATAAGTGAAGGACAAGGAAAGCAAATCACCTAATTACCATGTAAGAAAGGGACAGCCTATCTTATTGAAGTTGCATCGAATGCAAATATGGCGGTAACAATTACATTAAACTATAGTGAGGCTTCGCGCACTCCGCACTGTAGGTACGAAGCTACAAGTACATAGCCGGACACCGACGGCGGGTCGCGCGTCGTTACACGTGCCGCGTCAGAAGAGATAAGAGCGGCGCGATAGAAAGAGCCGCTCTGTAGGTTAATATGACTGGTAGGTATGCAGCGCTACGCGAGCTGAATTGAACTTTATTGCGTCATAGCAAGAGTCGCTATTTGTTTAAACTTCTTTGCGGATATTAAAATTTCTATATTTTATTACAGAGAAGAAGACCGAGCTAGCTGCCTCAGCCCTTAAACTGATAAAGAACAAAGAAACCTCTAGCAAAGAATCTTCTAGCAAAAAGCAGAAAGTAGAAGAAAGAAGTAAACCGTCCGCCTTAGACGAGATTATGAAGATGCAAGAGTGGGAAAAAGAAAAAACAAATAGGTGAGAAAATACGTTCCTAAAATCATAACCCTCCTTTTTAACCCCGACGCAAAAAGGAGGGTTATTATAAGTTTAAGCAATTGTGTCTGTTGCACCGTAGCTCTTAGACGGGTGAACCGATTTGGATGCGGTTTTTTTATTTGAAAGCAAGTTTTCTAGTGGTGGTTCTTGGATATGTTTTATCAAAATCGGTTCAGCCGTTTTTTACTTTTTATAGCTTTTTTGTGTCGGGGGGAAAAAAGCACGTGCATTAGTTTCGTGTCTGTGTTGTGGGAGCATGGTCCTCGTAGTTCCTGGTTCCCTAGATACAGGGAGTCCTAGTTAGGGGCAGGATCTATGTATGTGATCGTTGGGCGTTATTTATTTATTTTTATTTTTTCATTGCTCGAAATAGAGCGAGTGTGGCTCAGTGGGAGCACGTGTGACTTTCGATCCAACGCACCCGAGTTCGAATCCCACTGGCCCTGCACCACTGCCTTTCTTAAGTTATGTGCGGGTAAAACTATCGCTCTAAAAGGTGAAGGAAAACATCGAGAGGAAACCGGCATGTCTCTGAGACATGCCGGTGCGTCGGATCGGAAGTCGCACGTTCTCCCACTGAGCCACACTCGCTCTAGTGTAGATTAAAAATAATCCTCTAAAAAGTCCTTAAAATAAGTGTTTATGTATTTATTTATTTATTTATTTATTTCAATTCAGGTGCCCGTTACACTTACAGCACTACAACCAAAGCGTGTAGCGGGCCAATTACATGTTGGAATACAAATAATAATAAAAATAATAATAAAAATAATAATAATGTCAACTAATAATAATGTCAATTAATAATAATGTCGATTAATAACAATGTCAATTAATAAAAAATGATTACAAGTTTGGCATGTCAACGTAAGTTTAAATATAAATTATATGAAATTATATAATATAGGCATAATATTGTTACGTGCCGGGTCCGGTTAATTCGGAAATAAAATTATGCCCTTGACGAGTAACGACTATATTTCGCTTCTCCACTTAAGCACTAAAACTAGTACTCGGCACAAACACTATCACAAATCACAATGCATCAATGTCCGTAATCGCGCGTAGGTCGTAAGTCACTGTATCGCTTGGGTATCGTTTCGAAGTATCGCACTCAATAGCTCACTAAACTGAACTGCCCCACCGCACATACGGGTATTTGATACAAAAAACTGGCCAAAAGTCATTTTTACAATAGTAACCGCGCAGCTATCCTTTGTTATGTTTTAACAATGGGACACTCTATTCATTAAGAAACCGGTACCCAGAAGGGGCTAGAGCGCTCCATGCGCCCTCAACGTCAGTCGGAACTCATCTGTTGTGCTAGTGACACGTTTGTTTTCTCGGCGCTCGCAAATTTCAATTGCTGTTTAAGACTAATCATACTGTTGTGTTTAGTGCAAACCCCAAAAACCACCATGGAATCTTCAGGCACAGGTATGTACTTTATTTTGAATCTATTGTGCTACTGTTAGGATCACTTTTTCATTCTTTAATTGTACCATAAAGTCATGAGTATTTTTATGCAAAAAAAAACACGTAAAATAGGTTTCCTTCGTCAAATTAAGTATCAGATAAACATAGTTAAGCTAAAGTTTATACATAATCGTGTTCTTTGAACCTTCTAGATTTCATATCAAGAGAAAAACCTTCCGCCTCTTTCCGCCCCTATGAATTATAGCCTCTGAACAAAAATAGGTTTTTTTCGAAAAAAAAACAACACTTTGTGTTTCTTTGATTTTAACATAGATTTTTTCTTGTTGGCAGGTCCTTATGATGAGTCATCGATGACAATAACAAGAGAGGATATGTTTAACGTAATAAAACAGTGCGACTACAAAAATTTAGATAAAAAACTGGACTTTCTTGAGCATAAACTAATTGAAATGACCAAATGCCCCGAGGACAAAACTAAAGTACTCCGCCATTGCTTAAAATCATTTAAACATCATTACAAGCTAAAATGGACCTCAGCAAGCTACAAAGAATGTCGTTTCCGAAAAACGAATGAACAATGGCTTAAAGAAAAAATTTCTCTACCTGTTTGGCGACACAATAAACCCGGCCGACCTCTTAAGGAATTCCAAGAATGTAGTGAAAGAAGCAAAAGGCGCAAAACAGAGAAAGTGAGATCAGAAATATCGCATGAAGAGTTGACGTATGCTGCCGTGATGAGTGAACGAGCCGCAGGCAACAATGATTTGTCTCAAATAATAAAACAGGCTTCAGCGACTCCGAGACGAGCCACTAGATTCCGCAAAATCATAAGTTCAGCCGACAAAAGTTCAAAAAGCGGCAAGTTAACGATAACACAAGCACTGATTAAATACGTGGAAGCCGACCTAACGCGCAAACAATATAATGTGATAAGAGATGGGCAGGAGGATATATACCCCTGTTATTCTCTCCTACAGAGAGCGAAAACGGAGTGCTATCCTAAATCTATTGTCTCCGAATCGATAGCAGAAATTACTTTACAAGATCTTCTTGACCACACCACTCAACGCCTTTGCCTGTACCTCCAGAAAGTGTTAATGACAGCAACAGAAATTGAAGGGCAGAATATGGAACTCATTTGCAAATGGGGATGTGATGGCTCGAAAGCACAAGAATTTAAACAAAAATTCCAAGATGAGTCAGGCTCCGATGCCCATGTTTTTATAAGCTCATTAGTACCCCTACGACTGACAAGTAATGTGAATGGCCAACTGAAGATTTGGTGGCAGAATCCAGCTCCTTCATCTTGCCGATTTTGCCGTCCTATAAGGATTCAGTTTGTGCATGAAAATAATGAAGTGACTCGATCCGAAATAGCACACATTGAAAACCAGGCACAAAACATAAACCCCACTGAAGTTGAGGCTGACAATAAAGTCATAAAGGTGTCGCACACACTTGTGCTTACAATGGTAGATGGTAAAGTGTGCAATGCCGCAACTAATACCACGTCAACAATGAAGTGCTACATATGCAAGCAGACCAGCAAAGATTTCAACAATCTTAAAACCGACGAAAGTTTGATAGATTCGAACTCGCTCAAATTTGGACTATCAATATTGCACGCTCGGATTAGATTTCTCGAAACATGTCTCCATATAGCCTACAAACTACCTATCAAAAAATGGAGGCTTAACAAGGAGGAAAAGCAGCTTTCGGCAGATAAAAAGAAAGAGATTCAAGAGGCCTTTCGAGAGCAAATGGGCTTGCTTGTAGACGTGCCGAAAGCTGGCTTTGGAAATACTAACGATGGAAATACTTCTAGGAGATTCTTTGCCGATCCTGTAACAACTGCCTCAATAACAGGGATTGATATAAACTTCCTTAAGAACCTCAAGTTGATTCTAGAAGTTATTTCGAGTGGGTTCTCTATTGACACGGAAAAATTTTCGGTGTTTCTGAAGTCAACAGCCGAACTATATGTGCAGTTATACAACTGGCACCCCATGACGCCAACTTTGCATAAAGTTTTGTGTCATGGGGCTTTGGTAATCAAACATGCTCTTTTGCCGATTGGACAATTATCAGAGGAGGCAGCTGAGTCGCGGAATAAACATTTCCGCCTATACAGGCAAAACTTTGCAAGAAAGTTTTCGCGAAAGAATTGCCTCCAAGATGTCATGAACCGCCTTCTTCTGACCTCTGATGTCTTTCTTAGTAGCAGCAGCAGAATGCAATTCAAAAGGAACAGGAAACCACTATCGCAAGAAATTCTACAATTTCTTAAAGTTGAATACGAGTGTCCCGCGGACACTGACACTGATAATGCTGACCCGGGCACTAGTACTGATCAAGCAGATAGCGATAGCGAGTCTGACGAATATTAGCTGTATAAGTTTCTCTGTAAATATTACAAGAAAATGTATATTTAACTTTTATTTCGATGTAAATTACAGTTTGTACATAGCTTTTCATTTATGTATTTTGTAAGGTTATGTAAAAAGTAAGCGTTATTTTTAAATCATTGTGTATTTTTAAATGCTTTTTTTATTAATTATTGTACAAATAAATCACCATAATGCTTGAAATAGAAAATAATGTTTTATTTTATTTCGATTTTATTTCACACGTAAGTCCCTTTGGAGAAAAGGGTATAGAAATGATTGGGTTATACTAAAATTAATATGAAAAATAATTAGGAGGCACAATTGACCCAAAATTACCAAAAAAAGGTTTTGGCCAGTTTTTTGTATCAAATACCCGTATGTGCACCGTCCAAACCCGTAGCTTATATATACCGGTGCAACGCAGTCAGTGCATGCATGCCGCGCGCTGTCTCGCTCACTCTCACGTCACGCGTATTTCCGTCGCGCTCGCACCGTTGAGTAGCGGCTCTAGATCCTTCACCGCGGGGCGGTGCGCGCACGCATTCACGCGTCGTGTAGAGCTTTCGAGAACCCTCGCGCGACACCGCTGCGTTGTTTTTGTAACAATATATTCATGCCGAAGCCGGTTCGCTTGCTAAAATATATTATTTATTCCTTCAGGAAAGACAACTGGTTGACGACAGATATTATAGTAAAAATAATTACCAAATCATTAGGAGATAAATTCTACAAGAGAAAAGGAATTGTGCTCAAAGTGATCGATGAGTATGCCGCAGAAGTGAAACTCGTCGATGAAAATGTCAAGCTCAAACTGGATCAGGTAACGAACCAACACAGAAACAATACTACGTACAGATATGAAGTGAACCTTCTTATATTCATCATCATCATCATCATCATCATCATCATCATCATCATCATCATCATCATCATCATCATCATCATCATCATCATCATCATCATCATCATCATCATATATAAAATTGTCGTGTCACAATGTTAGTTACCTTACTCCTCCGAAATGGCTTTACTGATTTTTACCAAATTTTATATGCATATTCAGTAGGTCCGAGAATCGGCTACTATCTATTTTTCATACCCCTAAGTGATAAGGGTTGTTCACCCTTAACATTTTTTTTAATTTAAATGCCAACCGTTTGCCGGGTCAGTTATAAATATAAACGGCTACTCTCACGTTATGATTGTGTCGGAATAACTCCGACCAACTCCGATGAATTAGCAATTAAAAAAAAATCTATTTCCCTATCGTTGGTTTGTTCCAGAATCATCTAGAAACAGTGATACCGTCTGTCGGTCGGGCGGTGCGGTTTGTGAACGGCTCGTACCGCGGGCGCGCCGGGGCGCTTCTACTAGTCGATACAGACAACTTCTGCTGCGACGTACAGGTGGGTACGGAACGGACACTTCGTCCGCGAGTTCGACTCGCACTTGGCCGATTATTTTGAAGTCTGTTAAATAGTAATTTAACAGACTTCAAAATAAAATTACTTAAATTACTATTTAACAGACTTCAAAATAACCGGCCAAGTGCGAGTCGAACTCGCGGCCGAAGTGTCCATACCATTATATATAAAAACGGCAAAATAAATCAAGTTTGTTGTATGGGAGCCCCCTTAAATATTTATTAAATTCTGTTTTTAGTATTTGTTGTTATAGCGGCAACAGAAATACATCATCTGTGAAAATTTCAACTGCTTATCACGGTTCATGAGATACAGCCTGGTGACAGACGTACAGACAGACAGACGGACGGACAGCGGAGTCTTAGTAATAGGGTTCCGTTTTACCCTGCGTACGGAACCCTAAAAAACAATTCTCTAAGACGGCGCGGGTGATTTGTTATGGCTACAGAGGTTATTTTATTTTTTGAAAATCTACGAAAAATGTATTAACAATTTTTCTGAGACGGCGCGCCCTCTCTTTATGTCTATCTACACGCGTAATTTTTTTTGAATATATGCCACATTATATAATATATGTATATACACTGCTAAAATTATAAATATAATTTATTTATTCTGTTTGCGGATGAATGGAAGGTGATTCTGCCGGAGTGCTTGGAGTTCTGCGAGATGAATGTTTTTTTATTTTTTTTTGTGGAACTGAATGACGAGACGAGCTGGTCGTTTGCCTGATGGTAAGCAATACGCCAGCCCGTAACAATAACAGCACCACCCAGAACTTTGTTTAGCAAAATCCTGCGCGGCGCTGCACTGCGCTCGTCATCCTGAGACAATTAGCTGTTGAGTCTCATAATGCCCAGTAATTTCGCTGGCTACAATGCATTTCAAACCGGAACACAGTAATGCTCGCGCACTACTGATTGGCGGCTGAATAACTGGCAAAGAGTGGTACCCACCCAGACGGCCTCTCGCATACGAGAAACCTACCACCAGTAGAATGTGCGGTAGTTGTTTTGTTGTAATTTATAATTTTAAAATATCATCATTCAAAAATTCAAAATTCATTTATTTGCATAAACATAGGTAGAAACAATTGTATTATAGGTTTTAATTAATATAATAGATCGCTATGTTATGACCGTCAGGTGCGTAAATCACCCATCACCCATCACACCCATCACCCATCACACCCACCAACCAATCCACCACACCAACCCATCCAACCCATCGCCCATCACGTTCCCACTGCTGGGACTCGGGCCTTCTCTCGTAGAGAGAGTTCATCATCAAAATATGTTTGCGCTTAAATAATATTTAATTAATTTTGACTGACATAATCTGTAATTTTATTTTTATGTTATTTTGTGATTATTGTTTGACAAATTTTTACGTTTTACTATATTTTGCTGTATTTTAACCGACTTCAAAAAAGGAGAAGGTTCTCTGTTCGATAGTATTTTTTTAATGTTTGTTACCTCAGAACTCCGTCATTTATGAACCGATTTGGAAAATTCTTGCGTCGGGTTCAGTATAGCTACGAAGTGGTCCCATATACATTTCATCGATATGTGACCTTGGACTTTGAAGATACATCAGAATTGAAGTCAGTACTACTGGTGGTAGTTTACTGGTGGTAGGTTTCTCGTATGCGAGAGGCCGTCTGGGTGGGTACCACTGCTTTGCCAGTTATTCAGCCGCCAAGCAGTAGTGCACAAACATTACTGTGTTCCGGTTTGAAGGGCATTGTAGCCAGCGAAATTACTGGGCATTATGAGACTCAACAGCCAATTGTCTCAGGGTGACGAGCGCAGTGCAGCGCCGCGCAGGATTTTGCAAAACAAAGTTCTGGGTGGTGCTGTTTATGGGCTGGCGTATTGCTTACCATCAGGCAAACGACCAGCTCGTCTCGTCACTCAGTTACATAAAAAAAAGTATCTTTTGTTATAAAATGTTTTTTTTTTCAGATAACTGGCGGCCCTCTGACCGGAAGAGTCGTGAAAGGAGTTCAATATGAAGACATCTGCAAGCTCGCCACGTGATAAATTGACACAGGTTGTCTGGAAGAGATGGCTTGTCAGCGAGAAGACCGCCGATTGTACAATTTTTGTTTTTTTGTGGAACTGAGCAAACGGGCGACCTTGTCATTCGTCTGATGTTAAATACAATCACATTGAGAACCTTTCAAATAAACCTTTAAAATCTGGGCAGACAGGGCGCTTACCGTCTGGTGATGGCTCGTCTCATCACTCAGTTGTATAAAAAAAATGTCTTAGATGTATGTAAAATTACTTGTTTGGCTCCATGTTGCATATTGTCATCCAATTTCCGGTATTGCGGAGGAACTATTTTTTATTCTGTGACACAATATAATATTAAAATAGGGGATCGGACAGTAATCGAGAAAAAATCTAAAATGTAGTTAGAACGAATGTTCGTCGAACCAGAAAGATCATTCAATCAATATTTTTGTCAAATAATAATTTATATTTTTAAATCAATAAATAATTCTGACATTTTTAATCTGTTCTTCATCTCAAACGAAACAACAATCACAGCGCATGACGTCATTTGTAGGCAAATGCCGTGAGTCAAGCTTGTGTTTATTTTACGTTTTTGCTTTTCATAAAATGTATTTTTGCTACTTGTTTCGTTCCATTACTACAATACATAGTCCGCAAACTTCACAAAACGTATTAGAATCTCTTTGCAAGTTTTATTTCGAAGAGTTTGTCGTTTTCTACCTACATATGACGTCACAAGTTTTGAGGTGACCTTTTGCGCGGCAATATTTGAATATTTAAACATAGTTTTAGGTACTTTAAGAGCGTTATTTAATTAAAATAGTATTTTTCATGGCTACATATATTCATTGTAGTTAATTTAAAACACTTTCTGCAAAGTTGTCCGATCCCCTATTGTAAAAAAATGCGAGAATTTTAGCCAACGTCGGGGACTTAGTTGGTTGGAGGACTTCCTGGAAGAAATCCCGAGTTTAATCCAAGGCTGGAGCGAAAATATAATACCTCCAACAATTTTATGAAAATAGGGTAATTGATAGTTTTATAAAGTAATAAATTATTTGTAGATATGTTTGTTTTATTACTAGATGTAGCGACCCGCCCTCGCTTCGAAGTGTGCGTTTACCCTAGTGTCACTCACCAAAACATGTTTGGTTAGGACTATACTAAAAAAAACCGGCCAAGTGCGTACCATTATCCATAAAAACGGCAAAAAAACATGTCTGCTGTAGAGGAGCCCCTTAAATATTTATTTTATTCTGTTTTAATATTTGTTGTTATAGCGGCAACAGAAATACATCGTCTGAAAATTTCAACTAACTGTCACGGTTCATGAGATACAGATTGGTGACAGACGGACAGACAGACAGACGGACAGCGGTCTTAGTAAGAGGGTCCCGTTTTACCCTTTGGGTACGGAACCAAGTGGTGGAACATTATTCAAGCTTTCCATGGACTTTGGGAGAACATAAAAAGCAATGTTTTCTCTATTTTGTTTCGTTCGCCTTCACTCGTGCACGTTAACGAACATTCGACAAAGAAAATGATGCCAAATAATTTGACGAAGTGAAGAAAATGCGAAATGTAACTTTGCTAAAGATTTATTTGGGAAATGAAACTAGGGCGATAAGTTTTTTGACAAAAAATATATTGCCCAAAGGGCAGTGCACCGTGATATTCATCAAACCTGTATTTTTGTTTCCTCTTCACGCTGTAACGGCTGAACAGACTTAAGTGAAATTTGTAATGGAGATAGCTTATACCCTGGATTAACACACATTTCTTTTTATGTATCTGAATGACGAGACGAGCGGGTCGTTTGCCTGATGGTAAGCAATACGCCAGCCCATAACAATAACAGCACCACCCAGAACTTTGTTTTGCTAAATCTTGCGCGGCGCTGCACTGCGCTCGTTACACTGAGACAATTAATTAGCTGTTGAGTCTAATGCTTCCGCACTACTGCTTTCGATCCCGGGAAATTGCGGGTGAAACCGAGGGGCGCATCTACTATCTTGATATATCTTGATTGTACTTACCTACCTTGGTATCTTGGCATTTTATGCTGAGCTGAGCCCATTCGGCACATATATATTTATTATTTAAGTTTTTTTTCTTTTCTATCATATAAGGTATGGAAATAAAACAACGCTTGAAGCTCAATCAATTCATTTATACTAAAAAACAATAAACATTCATTAGATTAGAATGTACATAATTAAAAAGCATTTCACTACTTCGATACTAAAAACTTTTCAAAAACTGCCCCTCTAACCCATATGTCCCTCACATGGGCGTACCCACGGTGGGGCAAAGTGGGGCATTTGCCCCACCCTGCTCTCTGACCCGAAGCTAAGAATTTTTAGACACAGCCCTGCACAACATGCACTATAGATAGGTAATTTAGTAGTTTACGAAGAATAAAAACTTAGAGGTCAACAATGACAGAAAACCGTCTTGTCAGCCTCTGTATGATGAATCTGCGTAGAAAGAGGGTTCTGGAAGCACAAACTACTGAACTGAACTAGATTTAGCCAGAACCCTCGCAGGATTTTAATTGATATAATTTGTAGTGCTGTATATTAAACGTATCAGTCAGTAAATAAAAAGCATGGTTGATTACCTACTACTTGGTTTATTTACTTCTGCCCCATCCCTTAAAAATGCTGGGTACGCCCATGGTTCCTCAAGCGCCAATCTCCAGCTCAAATTAATGTATAGCTGTGTAATTATTGTCGATTTAGGCAAGATTTCGAATTAATCTCATTCATTTACACCAAAATACGATAACTGCAAGTTGTAATAAACTTAATGGGACATTATATAGCATCATAAGACAGTCGCAGATCTGAGTAACAAGATACACGATTGGCGCATGTGGGACATATGAGTACGCGGGCTGTCTATAGAAGTTTTTACATTTAGTCGTAAAATAAGTTGATTCATGCAAGATTTGGATACCAGAAGTCTGACAAAATAGACCGTCCATTCGCCTGGTGTTAAGCGCCACGCCAATACGATAATAATTCTTTTTGCACTCTTATTAGGAGCGTGTCTGTTTTTTTTGTGATAGGTAACACCCGCAGAAATCTAAATAAGGTAAATTTAGATTTATGTGGTAACACCGAATTTATTTGGCGGCTTTTTCGGGACTGTCCGCGAAAAAATAATGTGCGGAACTTTTTTTACTGGCATTGTCGTTCATTTTCTGCGTTGCCTAGCGGCTTAGCGCTTAGGTACCTAATATCCCAAGGTGTTATTTTGTTTACCAAAACGTACGTGGCGGTCTTTTTGTCCAATATCTGTCTGCGCAGGTGGACCTGATTCAAGAGTTGAAGCCGGAATTCTGTCCAATTCCTTTATAATTGTAGTAATAGCACCTTTTTGAATTAAGTATTATTTTAAAGTAGGTATATATACCTATAGATTAAAGGTGTCTGCCTCACTTTTGCCTTTTATAAATAGTTTTTTTTACTTAATTTCAGCTTTTTGTAGGTGTTTCTTGAACATTTTATATGAAAATCAATATTTAGTTAGAAAGAAGACATCTCTTGAGGACCAAACACACTAATTATTAGCATCATAACGGACGTTTTTATTTAATCGGCCATATTTATTTTTGGCGCATTTTTACATTATACATATCTTGTCGTTTTTTGTTTAATAACAGCTGTTTTACAATTAACAAATATTAAAAAAAAATAACTAATTTTATCCAAAACCCAAGTTCATTTTGGGCCTAAAAGTGAGAAAGCTACCTTTAATTGTACACGGCTGGTTTGTAACCACAACATGAAAAATCTAGGAAATAAACAGTTCAATGTATTTATTATATTATAAGGCACAATATTACTGTAAACATTCAATATAATATTTATTTAATCTTATTCTAATTTGTGAAATAAACTAACAAACTACAACACCAAGGCAAACTATTACAACATGTAACTTTTGAATTTAACTCAAAATAAATGCTCCAATAAGTTAAAACATGATTTAAAAACTAATTATGACTGTATCATAAAACTGACAATATTTAATCTGTGATTTTAGGCAGAATTGGTTTTTTACGTTTGCCAGTGTCAATAGCAAAAAATATAACAATACATTTTTAAATTGGCGGGAAATATATGTTGCCATGCAAAAAATAAGTACATACATTCCTATTTAAATAATTTAACCGTTACATCTAAATCTAATTTGTTAAACCGCACAAATGCATTGTTAAATAAAAATTAAAAATACTAAGCTTTTATAACAAGATATAAAAATTATCATGCACGTGACCCAATTCGCATTGATTCTTTAGTTTCATGTCACTATTTATTTAAATAAATTACGAGAATTTATAATAATATTATGATAAGCTTGGTAGATGACAATGATAAAAGGTATTTTGTACAGCATTGAGGCAGAAAATCTTTTGAAATCAAATGCAATGCATATAGCATTTTATGCGTTTAAATTAAATAATTTATAAATTTCAGTTTTACTTAAAATCAATAATAAGTAATAAATCCTCATAACCTACGTAATCAAACATTTAATAAGCAATAACTCTACAGTAAAAAATAAAGTTTGTCATTGAAAAGATGTGGTGTTGCCAGTCCGTCATTTCTTGAGTAGTTTCTCTTCTTCTGGGTTCTTATGAACTACTGGGTTCGTTAATTTCTCCGACGGTCTGAATGAAGAGTTGGTGTAAGGACTGGCTGATGCTGGGAGGTTAACCTAGGACAAAATAATGCATATTTAAGCAATCTCATATACATTGTGACTCCTAGTTAGGGTTCCCTGTAGTCTCTAGTAATCTCTGTAGTAGTCTCTGTAGTCCCTGTGGTCTTAATTTGTAAATTGTGGGTAATTTTCGGAGATGAAGTGTCTTTGTTTTCATGTGACGAGACGAGCTGGTCCTTTGCCTGATGGTAAGCAATACGCCAGCACATAACAATAAGAGCATCACCCAGAGCTTTGCAAAAACCTGCGCGGCGCAAACTCAGTGCAAGCTCGTCACCCTGAGACAATTAGCTGTTGAGTCTCATAATGCCGATTAATTTCGCTGGCTATAATGCCCTTCAAACTGGAACATAGTAATGCTTGCGTACTACAGCTGGGCGGCTGAATAACTGGCAAAGTGGTGGTACCCACCCAGACGGCCTACCACCAGTAGTCCTGTATCCTATTCCAAGATGTAAAGAGTACCTATTTACAAAATTTCATCACAATTTTGTCTGTAGTTCTTGCATGATTGAGGTAACAAACATCCACCCATCCTCACAAACTTTCGCATTAATAATATTAGTAGGGCTAGTTAGATGTAGGATTATAGTATAAACGTCTTGGATAACTGATATGAAATGCAAGCAAGGCCTCCATGTACAAACTTTGTGCAAGTTAGTTATATTAATAAAGTTAGTTTATATGAATAAACATGTTTACAATACAAACCATGAGATATTCGTTAATATCTAGCTTTCGGCTTATCCATATTCTGGCAGCGTGTAATAAAAAGTTAAAATTTAGGAAAGTTATATTTCAAAAGGCCCTATGGAAATATAATACAAATCTTATACAGTTCACAAAAACAGATGGCGCCACTTGTCGCATTTATGGCAACACCAGTACTAGAAAACTAATCAGTTTTGGCACTCGCCATATTTTATTGTACATTTTGCCTCTCAAAGTCAACATTTAAATGAAATAAATTCATTCCTTGCTTTGTTAATGTTTAACGAGAAGCTAATGCTATGAGAATTTGGTTAAAAAACATTAAGAAGTAACTGACTTGACCGGAAATACTGAAAGTATGATAATTTTGACATACATATTTTGTGACTATGATTATTGACAGTTACCGGGAAAAGATTTTTTTTTTTATTTCTACTCTGGACAGACTATATCTAACGTTTAGAAATAAAAATATTAATTTACCTGTTTAGGCACATCATTTTCTTGGATTTCTTCTATTCTCTCTCCCTCACGAAGTAGCTGAAAAATAATATTATAAATAAATAAAAATGCCAGGTAAATATCTGCTCAGGGAATTCAATATGGCGACCTACCGAAATATCGACCATATCGGTGGGTCGATTGATACGGTCTAAAACGAATATGTTACGCCCAAAAGGTCTAGTAAGGTAAGTTTAAAATATTAAAATGTATTTTATTCACTTATTGTCATACTCTTCTCATCTCTCTCAAACATTTGTCTTGTCTTCTCATACCATCTCTTCTACTTATAATACGGCCACAAAATTTTTCTTTCTAACTACGCTATACCAGTGTATATTTAATTTGTTTTGATTTTTTAGATATCTGTATATTTTCACTTACGAGGGAACGCTGAAATTTTCATACAAAAAGAGAAAACGTTTCTCTACCCCTAAACATTAACCGAATTCGATGAAATTTGGACATGTAAGAGATGGTATCATTATTGAGGTTTGTAGGTTTTTATTTTTTCGATAATTCCTATAGAATTTGAATAAATTGACCCAAAAATCTCGATATTTACTCGAATTTTTTTTTGAAGTTTGGAAGCTGTTAACTTTAAAAATAGACATAAACTTATAAAAAGGAAAACATACAAACCTAGTTTATTCTCCATTTAAGAAATTGAGACCAAAATTACTAAATTTGGTTGAGATTTAGTGTGGTAGAAACGTTTTCTCCCGAAACGCTAATTTTAACAAAAATCTGAAGTTGATAGTAATTTAGTTAAATTATTGTTACTATTATATAGTTAATTTATTTAATTTAATTTACGCATTTTCTGCGAGACCGTAAACCATTATTCAAATACCTAGTGCTCGCTGGCCGCGGCTGTGCCGTATCCTCTTAAATCAAAGGATTTGGACTACTGGTCCTTGTCCCAGCTGTGGGCTATATTTAAAACAAAGCGTATTATCACGTACCTTGTCAACTTCCGGCTCGATTTGTTCGTTTGTCCCGCCCTTGTTGAGCGCGCCCTTTTCCATCAGCGTGGCGCGTTTCGCGTTCAAGTACATGGTTCTGGAAAAAAACGAGAATAAATAAATAAACACGCCAAAATATCACATACATAGGCTGGCCCCTGATTAGGATTACCTGGGAACGAGGAACTACGAGGACCATGGTCCCACAACACAGACACGAAACAAATGCTTGCGTTTTTTTCTGTGCATAAACACAAGCATTTGTCCAGTCGCGGGAATCGATTACGCAACCTCAGTGGTGTATGAGATTTGTACCAAATATATATAAAAAAAAAACAATTTGTTTTTGGTAAGAGTACGCACCCTGAGAGTACGCATGTACACTTAGCTTGAATGTAATATTTTTTTTTTTATTGATATTGGACTCGCACGCATTTGCCATTCATCAAACAATCTGTAATAATTCATTTTTAACCGACTTCAAAAAAGGAGGAGGTTCTCTTGTTCGATTGTATTTTTTTTTTTTATGTTTGTTACCTCAGAACTCCGTCATTTATGAACCGATTTGAAAAATTCTTTTTGCGTCGGGTTCAGTATAGCTACGAAGTGGTCCCATATAAATTTCATCGATATGTGACCTTGGACTTCGAAGATACATTGAAGTCGGTTTTTGTTTTTTTTCTAAAAAATATCTCAATTTTGTTAATGCGTACTCTTAGCTATAGCGCAGGCTAAGAGTACGCGTTGGACTGGTCATAATACAAGGCCATATTTTTTTATATTTTTGGTAAAATTACTTATTTTAAGAATTAAAAATATGTTCCTAATGAACCAAAGATAATTAAGAAATAATTTTGTTGACTGTAAACTTAAAGTTGATTTTATAAAAATATAATTTTCAAAAGTGCGTACTCTTTGGTAGATACTAAGTATGATGGAACCCTACCCTGAGTGTGAAAAATCGAACTCTCACTTGGCGAGATTTTCTATTCTTTTTCTATTACATTATTGATATTAAAAAAACAAAATTTAATTTTTTTGAAAATGATATCTAATTTTATCATATTTTTAAAACACTATTTAAATACATTATTATTCACTTAAGACCACTTTTTATATCCTCATTATTCTTCTCTGGACTAACATCTATTTGAGTCTCAGTTTCAGTCGAACTCATTTGTTGGTTGTTTGAGACTTTGTCAGATTCACTCATAGCTTTGGCCATAGTATTGATCTTCGATTGTTTGTAGGCTTGCTTTGCAGCTTCTAACAGGATGTTTTGAATGGCATATATTTTTTTAAGTATTCCTATTTATTTTTTTGTTTTTTATCGTACTCCTACCTCTTGATGGCCAGGTAGTATAGCTCGGCGATGGCCTTCACGGAGTAGTCCGGCACGAAGGTATGTCCCAGCATGGAGTCCATGTTTAGGTTCTGCAGCGAGCCGCGAGTCGACGGCGATGGCGCCTCCGCTGGAAGAGAAAACTATATTTAGAGGCCTCCCTAGATGACAAAACTGCTTGTCAAACACGTAACTTTTTGAACTCCCTAAATAAAAGAAGAAATAAAAAAATAAATCAAATTTCAATAATCAATAAAAAAAAAGCAATTTTGCCGGTTTAGAACTAAGATTGATGTGTTTGACAAGCAAACTACGTGCTGGACAGTGCTTGACGAAAACTTATGCAATAATATAAATCTCAGTCACTTTCTAAAACTACAAATTCCTGTATCCTTACACACATTTCAAAGTTATCGCTATTTCTGCGTAGTGATACTACACGGGATCACAAGCAGGACCATATGGATAACTAAATTATTACACAGGCTGAATCAACAAATCGTGCAAAGAAAAAAAAGATTTAATAAAAAAAAAGTTTTTTATCAAGTTACGATATTGCTTTGCACGGTTAATGCATTCAGCCTATTATCAAGTATTTTTCTGTAAATATAAACGGCTACGCTCACGTTATGATTGTGTCGAAGTAACTCAGGTTTCGGACAATTAGGATGTCCTTCTTCCAGGAGTTTACGCTTTGGATTTGCGGCGTAACACTTTGCATTTGGTCTGCGCCACGAATCCAAAGCGCAAGCCCCCAGAAGAAGGGAATCCTCTGGTCGGAGTTATCCGACACAATCATAACGTGAGTGTAGCCGTTTTTTATTTATAATGAATATTTCGACTCACGATAGTTTCCAAACCTTAAGTAGTTTTCATACTTCAAGTTTATCGATATGTATAAATACTAGGTATCTAAATACATAACACTAGGCTACCCAAGTCCGGGGCCTTATTGTATAACTAACATCTTTCGCGATACCTTTTAAAGGGATAGCGATTATGATCGTGATCCTAATCTCTAAATGGAATTGTCTAAGTTGTTTAATCGCAATCGCTAGCAGAACGAATGTATTATTTAGGTGAAAAAAATCTATGCGTAGCAGTGCAAATAAAGCGTTTTGTTACTGCCAGGTTATCCAAGTACCGGTATCATCAGCAGCAAATTACTTTCCCACCACTGGGTGTGGGACTCAGGCCTTCCCTCGTAGAGAGAGCAAATACGGGTAATCTCCAATTATTAGCAATTTAGGAAAATTTAGCATAACGTTCACTCAAATAACTTTCAAAAACGAGTCGCGATCGCTATCACAATCGCTAGTTTGTCGATCTGAAGTTTGTAAATATCCTTCAGATGTCAAATTGAAAGTTATCGCCATAGATGTGAAAGTTACACAATAAGCCCCCAGGACCCGAAAGTCCTCCTTATTTTTTATTTTTCCTCACCGACGCCGACGTTCTGCGTGAGGGCCTGTACTCCGAAGTAAGTGAAGGGTCCCGCTTCAAACACGAGGTTCTCCCGACCCACGGTCACCTCCACACGACCCTCCAGTATAAGCACGAAGTAATCCACCTGGAAATAAAATAGATATAAACATTTAATAAGTACCACAGAATAATTAATAAAATAATTTGTTAATTTCGTCGCACAAAACAAGAATTTACAAGATATTGCTGGATAAACATTACGGCTACGTACCTACCCGAATAACGAGAAACGACTATTTTGTCGAAACAAACACAAGTCTTGGTTAAAGTTAGGTTAAGTACCAACTTTATCAACACACTTTTCTGGCCTTACGTGATGAGATATACGTGTACGCATTTATCTTGTTCTATTACAGTTCAACATACATAATTGTGATGACATTATGCTTTGGAGATAATCAAAAAATTCAAAATACAAACCTTTCCAGCTATATGTACTTTCGTCTTGATTTTTGACCTTGCGCTTCATTGTCTAAGTATTGTATTTAATCAACTGATTTTCAAGTATATTAAGATAGAAGAAGACATAATGACAATTTTTAACCAACATTCCAGTCAACAATCGTTTTTCGAATTGTTTCGCAAATTTTCAATTTGACATGTGTTTGTTTACTGTATATGCTAGTGGCGACATCTAGGATAAGCCTTGTCTTTGCCTTTGCTTCCCTATTGGTTTTTTAATTCCGTAAGATGCTTTCATGAGTAAAATTTACAAGTGTTTTTTTATGGTTAAATGGGCTCACGTTTGACAACAACTCACCTGATGGTACGCGTAGTTGCGGTCTAAGGTGGAGCACGTTTGCCCATGAGGTGCCTATTCACTCTTGTCTTAAAGAGACCCAGGGTGTAATTGGAAGGAAATAGGTATTCTGGCAGAGAATTCCACTCCTGTGTCAGCGTGTGTCAGCCTAAAGAGATAAACTTACAGCTTTCCCCTCAGTGAAGACGTATCTCTTAGGGTCGTTCTTGTCCTCATCCCCGCGAAGTTTGATGTGCTGGATGACATCCTGTTTCAACAGACGACGGAGGACATTCTCCGATATGTATTCTGGACGGAACGGGTCTACGCCTGGGGAAGAAAAAATTAATTATGATCTAACTTTGAGAGCGAGTGTTAAATCCGCACATAACTTAAGATAGTCTGTGATGCGGGGCCAGCGGGATTCAAACTCGGGTGCGTCGGATCGTAAGTCGCACGTGCACCCACGTAGTAGGATATAAATTCTTCTAATTCTGGCGGACTACACCTGCAATGACAACTATTCTCTTAAGCTTTGCTTAAAGGAGTCTGAACAGCTGCATCCTCACAAACTATGGCATTTATATTTTCTTTTTTTATGGATTGAGATGAAAAAGTCGTTCGCCTGATGGTAAGCGCCACGCCTGCCTTTAACAATTGCAGTACCTTTCAGAACTTTTAACACCATAAAAAGCCCTGCGTAGCACTGCATTGCGCTCATCACCCCGAGACATCAGATATTAAGTCTCATATGCCCAGTAATTTCATTGGCGTATAATACAAACCGGAACACATTAATGCTTGCACACTACTGCTTGGCGGCAGAATAACTGGCAAAGCCGTGGTACGGTCAGCGACAAAAGTAGCTGGACATTTGTGAATCTTTGATTGACTACAATTTCAATGTTTGTCTTATTTCTCTGAATGTTGCATTAAAAAAGTCTGTTAATATCCTGTGTGAACAGGGTAATTGCAAAATATTGCATGTAATTTATATATTTTCGGTGTTATTGACAATTGAATGATTGTAAAAGTTCAGCTGCTTATGTCGCTGACTGTACCTACACGGTCGGCCTCCCGCATACGAGAGACCTACATTATTAGTAGGATAGAAGGATGCTACTCACTGGTGTTCAAGAACTGGAAGGTCGCCATGATGAGCTGAGGAGACACGTGCACCCGTTGATGCTCATGGTGGCCAGCGAACGCAGCCAAGTCCTGGAAGCGGTTGAGGGGGCGAGCCAGGCGCTTCTTGGTGCGGTTGTCACCTGGACACGAAATCATGAATTCAAGCTTCGAAATAAGAACTAGGATCATCAAATACTTTTTTTATGATAAATCTACGTTTGCCTGAATGTCTCACCTGAATGTGCTTGAAGATGGAGCAAACTTTCCAGATACCTATTCACTCTAGCCTTGAAGATACCCAAATTATAGTTATCAGGAAACAGAGAAGACGGCAAGGAGTTCCGTTCCTTAGCAGTACGCACTATAAATGTGGAACCAAAACGCTTTGTACGTATTGGCGGAATGTCTACTATACTTAGCAGAATCTTTTGTTGACGTCTTATAAATAGACCAGCTCGGTCTACAACACCGGGTCCTCACCACCGTTCTTTGATATCTAAACAAGATGGCCTACTCAATGATGACGTCGGTCTCATCGATAATTTATCTCCTTAATGACGTCTTCTAAGGAGACCAATCTGACGATCTAATAGACAAGCCCCATTTCTCTACATACTACATAAAATGTGATGGTAATTGGTATACTCACTAATGACTTCGGTCTGTCGATGACGTCTTCTAAAGAGACCAGCCACACGGTTTAGTATACAGTATCCTAGTCGCCTTCTTCTATAATTTATGTCTACGGTTACTATTAAGAACTAAAGGTCTTAATAGTCAAAGGTGTACCACTATTAACGTCGGTCTCATCCACGACCTACGCTTGGATTATCTCCTTGATGACGTCTTCAAAGGAGACCCGCCCCATAGAGTACAGCCCCGTGGAGTACAGACAAGCCCCATTCCTCTACACACTACATAAAATATGATGGTCTAATCACTAATGACTTCGTCATCAACGATTTCAGCTTGGATCATCTCTTTGATGACGTCTTCTAAGGAGACCAACCTCACGCGGCGCGACCTAATAAACAAGCCCCATTCCTCTACATACTACATAAAATATGATGGTCTACTCAATAATGACTACGGTCTGTCGATGACGTCTCCTAAGGTGACCAGCCTCACGGTCTACTAGACCGTTTGCTCAACACCGTTCTCTAGTATCTACACAAAATGGTCTACTCACTGATGACGTCGGTCTCGTCGACAATCTCAGCTTGTATCATCTCCTCGATGACGTCTTCTAAGGTGACCAGCCCCACGGTCTCGTAGACCGGGTCGCCATCGCCTTCTTCTATGCGCTGGACGAAAGCCATGTGGCCCTTGTGTCCTGGAAAATAAGGTTGAATTTAGTTAAAGTTATTTAACTAAAGAGGTAGAGTCATTGTGATAATTTGACGTTTATAAGTGCGTCTGTGAAGCCAAAATGATTAAAGAGATTTTGATTTTTGATTTTGATTTGATTTGCCGGTGCGAAGTAGTTCGACTTTGAAAGTGAAGCCATTCATAATGTGGCCAACAAATGAAAAACATGAAATGAATGTGTGAAATGAAACCATTAATCGTTTTTAAAAATGTGTGCTTGTGTCTACTAACATTTTTATGCATTTCTGGTCTAAAATAAAGAATTTAATTATAACTAGCGACCCGCCCCGGCTTCGCACGGTTATTATACATATAAACTTTCCTCTTCAATCACTCTATCTATTAAAAAAAAACGGAACAAAATCCGTTGCGTAGTTTTAAAGATTTAAGCAGTAGTGATAATAAATGTCATATGTTAACAGATATTGGTCAGCAACCTTAGACGTGGTTGGTGTTTGGATGGGTGACCACCCACGGACTTCGCGTCATGTTTGCTCTTATTATTTTTCTATTTACGAATTATTTCTACGTCTAAAATTGAAACATATCATTTCTCGCTGCCAAAATATTAAACGTCCCAAAAATATGTTGATTCCTGAACTGTTGCCAAAAAACTGAGGCTGGGAAGAATTCACTGTATGGTCGTAAGAATTAAAGGACGATTTCGTTAATAACCAATCAAACTTGTAATAGGGGCATTTTTTTGTTAAATTAAAAATACATATGGAGTATCAATTTATTTTATTTCTAACAGACTATAAAAAAATTAGGAGGTTCTCAATTCGATTGAGTTTTTTTTTTATTTGTATTTACCTCCGCACTCCGTATTTGTTTAAACCGATATGGAATATTATTTTTGCGTTCAGTTCAGTATAGCTACGAAGTGGTTACATATACATTTCATCGATATTCGACCTTGGACTTCGAAGACACATTGATATCAGTTGTTTTTGTTGAAAATTAATTATCTAAAACTAGTGTTTTTCTTTATGTGCTTTATGCTTATAGTTCCATAAACGGCATATACCTACTGCTGGAAAATAACCAATTAAGTGTTTATGGTGTTTTGATAACATTAATGACTAATGTACGTGACTGTACTCAAGGGCTTAGTATAACCCGATGTCTTGTCAAAACTATTATCAAACAATTTTGTGTGACACTGGCTCAATGCACATTTCGTGCGAAGCCTTATTATACACACTATACAAAAAAAACATAGCGTACTTTTTTTCAAGATGGCGTAGGCAGGAGTTGATATTGAGTTGGGGTATTTTGACGCGCTTTCGTAGTCCTATTTCCGCTCCACTCCAAGACTACGCTCAGTTATAATAATGAAGTAATAATAGCTATGATTCATTGCCAGACGGTCGGACAGACATAAATATATTATGATTACGAAAACAGATCGAATTCATATGTGGCATACTAAACTTTTAAATTTTGTAAAAACGAATTTTGTATGTAGGTCGAATTTTGGCTAATTTCGGACGCAATGTATAAAAAGCGGAGGAATATAACGAGAATACATTTTGCTTTTTTTTTCTATGCACTAATGTATTGGGAAATGGGACTGGGCTTGACACGTGTGTCGTATGCCAAACCAGCTGTGGGCAAAAGTCCTTACAGACTGGGTTCCAGCCGGAGCAACACGACCACGGGGCCGGCCCCGCCGTAGGTGGCGCGACGACCTAGACGCCTACGACAAGGAATGGCCCTTAACAGCAATGGACAGAGGGTTATGGAAGGAGGGAAGGGAGGCCTTTGCCCAGCATTGGGACGAAATAGGCTCATAAAAAAAAATGTATTGCATTAAAAATTTTTCCATATCCTGTGGTTTATTTCCATCATTATGGAAAGAAGCCCAAATTACTCCTCTTCCCAAAAAATCCAACCCTTCTTCTTTTTCAGATTTCCGTCCTATTTCCATTCTCCCTTTTTTGTCCAAAGTGCTCGAGCGTCTTGTACATCAACAACTCTCCTCTTTTCTAAACAGGAACGCTCTCCTCAACCCTTTCCAATCCGGTTTCCGTCCTGGTCATAGCACTGTTTCCGCATTAGTAAAAATTACTGACGACATCCGGTATGGCATGAATAACGGACAACTGACTGTGCTATCACTGCTTGACTTCAGTAACGCCTTTAACAATGTTGATTTCGATATCTTACTAGGACTCCTTTGCTCTCTTAATGTATCTCCAACGGCTATTGACTGGTTTCGTAGTTACCTGTTCGGGCGCCGGCAACGTATTCATCTTGAGGATACCTATTCGTCCTGGTGTAATACGTCTGCTGGAGTCCCTCAGGGCGGCGTTTTATCCCCTCTACTTTTTGCAATTTTTATCAACTCAATTTCTAATCAATTATCTTCTTCCTACCACCTCTATGCAGACGATCTACAAATATACACGCAGGCTCCTTTAGACCACCTACACAAAGCCATTGAAACAATAAACAGTGATTTAAAACACGTCTCAAACTGGAGTAGATCATATGGCCTTTGTGTAAATCCCTTAAAGACTCAGTTAATTATAATTGGTAGTTCCAGGATGATCTCAAGGATAGATTGGTTCCGACTTCCACAAGTTCTCTTCGACGGTACTAGCATAGAATTTAGTGATACTGTTAAAAACTTGGGCGTTTTCTTCGATCGTCAATTATCTTGGGGGCCGCAGTTGGCTGAGATCAGCCGAAAAGTGTTTGCGTCAGCGGCATCGCTCCGAAGAATTAGGAATTTTCTGCCAACATCTACCAAAATTGCTTTAGCACAGTCTCTTTTGCTCCCAATTTTAGACTACGCCGACGCCTGCTATCTGGATTTAACCGAAGATCAGCTGAATAAGCTTGAGCGTATTCAAAATTTTTGCATCCGGTTTATATTTGGTTTGCGCAAGTATGACCACATCTCTGATTTCCGAGTCAAGCTCAATTGGTTACCAATCCGACGTCGCCGGGATGCGCATGTCCTCTCCCTCTTACAGCATCCTGTTCATTCCCTCAACCCCCTCCTATCTCAAAGAACGTTTTGAGTTCCTGCATCTTTCCAATTCCCGTTCCCTTCGTTCCTCTGATACTCTTCAGTTGAAAACCCCTGTTTACTCATCCTCATTTTATGAAAACTCCTTCACAGCTCAGGCTGTCCGTCTATGGAACGCGTTGCCCGTAGTTATACGACAGGCAAAATCTATCGCAATCTTTAAAAATGTTGTGAAGAAGCACTACTTGTCCAACAACTGCTAAATTATATATCGTAATATATGTATCTGTTAATCATATCATGTTTGTTTGATATAATATAATTATATATAATATTTATCGTATTTTATATATATGTATTATTTTGTTTGTTTGTATTATTATGTCTATACTATTATATTTTTGAAGTTTTGTATTTACTAAATTATATCTTTTATATTAGGTAATTACTTTATACACCAACTGACCGCAAATTTTTACAATTTTATTCCTGTCCATCCAAAGGTTGCCTGTAAGAAATTGCACATAGCGATAAGGCCGCCCATTGTTCTACCACTATTATTTGTAACTATAAACTTCTGTTTCCTGTTTTGGTGATCAATAAAGTATTATTGTATTGTATTGTATTGTAAAAGTGTAGGTATTACATAAAGGTATCTGGGCCTACTCGATGGATTGAACGATGCGTGGGTCCAGCCAGTGCGACATGGCGAATGTCCCATATCCTTGAATTTATTTTGTGACTTTTGCACATGTTGTTTGTTTCTTTACGCTGATTTCCGACACCGTTTCAGCTAATTTAATTTAATTTAATTATAAGTACTATACGTATTTCTTTACGATATTTTTTAATTTCTGGCATTGAATCGAAGCCCTCACGTGCGAAGCCGCGGGTAATATCACAGATATCTACATCCGTAAATCCAGCCGGCTTTGGTTGTCTACTCGAAGTCCGTAAACATTATTTTAAACTTTGTTGTAATTTTTTTTATTTTATGTAATTTATATTTTTAATATCGTAATTTAATGACGTAATCAAGTGTTCGTCTATGGTCCGAAATAAAAGTATGAGGACTTCTTGGCGGGAAGTGAAAAATTATGTACCTAGTTCGATTTGGTTTATTTCCAAACAAGTGTTATTTCGAGTGATCATGTGATATCGGTGGAATATTAACCATTATGTGTTTGTAAACGTGCTCGAGTGTAGGCAAATGAAACAAAATAGAGAAAAACATTGCTATTTATGTTCTCCCAAAAAGTCCATGAAAAGGTTGAATATACTTCCACCACTTTATTGAAGCACTAGAAGAGGGTCCGGCTTGTTGCTGCATTCTCAACAAAACTATAATAAATGGAATATCAAACTATCAAACAAAAACTACACACGAATGGTCCTACTCGTAGAGACTTTAGCCAGCCCAAAATGGCGAACATAAAAAAAAATGAGTACATAAAATGATTGTTAAATTAAAAACATGACACTGGCTCAATAAATGTATCGCGCGAAGCCAAATCTAAAACAAAATGGCGGGACTGCGAAAGTTTTATCTTTGTATTTGTACTTCACCTGATCTTTAAACCATCTGATTTAAAATACATCTTCATAACTCTCAGACATAAAACCAGTCTGGTATATTCATTTACATTATATTAATTTACGAGCTATAGATTATGAATAATGGCCGTGCTGGCCAAGTGAAGGCGCACATGTGGCGCGAATTGATCGGCGGATGATTTAAAAGAGAACAATAGGGTATCGGACAGTAATCGAGAATAAATCTAAAATGTAGTTAGGAAGAATGTTCGTCGAACCAGAAAGATCATTCAATCAATATTTTTGTGAAATAATAATGATTTATATTATTAAATCAATAAATAAAATCTAATGATTCTGATATTTTTAATCTGTCCCGAAACACCAACACAGTGCATGACGTCATTTATAGGCAAATGCCGTGAGTCAAGCTTGTGTTTATTTTACGTTTTTGCTTTTCATAAAATGTATTTTTGCAAATTTTTTCGTTCCATTACTACAATATCGTCTCTAAACTTCACAAAACGTATTTAAATCTCTTTGCAGGTTTTATTTCGAAGTGTTTGTCGTTTTCTACCTACATATGACGTCACAAGTTTTGAGGTGACCTTTTGCGCGGCAATGTTTGAAACATAATATTTATATATAGTTTTAGGTACTTTTAGAGCGTTATTTAATTAAAATAGTATTTTTCATGGCTTTTTATGTTAATTGTAGTTAATGTAAAACACTTTCTGAAAAGTAGTCTGATCCCCTATTTGGCAAATGAACGTCTTTTGCATCCAGCCAGCGTCCTTTTAAATCTCCCGTAATCTCCCCTAACCCATAAACCTATAATTTTGTGACAAGTGGCGTTCTATTTTATTACTAATTCTGACATTCAGTGAATTTTTTTTTTTTATTATTTATTGGCCTGCGTTTGACCGCTATCTCACCTGTTGTTAAGTGACGATGCGGTCGATGTAGCACGCTCGCCTAGAAGAAACCTGTTCACTCTTGTCTTACAGACACCCAGATTATAGCTATCCGGAAACACAGATGTCGGCAGAGAGTTCCACTCCTTGGCCGTTCGCATTATGAAGGTCGAAGCAAAGTGCTTGGTGCGAGCAGGAGGGATGTCAACCATATACCATATATGTATGACGTATTTATGATATTTTTTTATTATTACTGTTTGTATTTAATTTGACATTTGAATTTTAACTTAACTTAATATATTGTAATAAAATTTAATAAATATTATTCATACCTATAATTGATTTATTTTTATTGTAATTTATTTTGTATTTTAATATCTGACATTATGTAATTTAATTAATGATGGTAAGGTGGTCATCAAAGATTAGTTATTACTTCATCCTGGCTCAAAGATTAGCTTTAGCCATTCAACGGGAATGCAGCCAGCGTTCTTGGCACCTTGCCGCATGGTCACCACTTGTATATAAATTTCTAGTTGTACATAGTTTAGTATCTTTTTAATTTCTTTTTTTTGTGACAATTGTAAATTTCTACATTATGAATCAATAAACAAAATTAAAAAGAAAATTGGATTTTTTCATGTAATATCTAAAATAATAAGTGTGGCTTGTGCCGTTCTTATTGTAATAACAAATAAAAAACACAAGAACATAGTGTCTTCGCCTTAATAGAGACAATAAGAAAAGTGTTGATGGGCACATTCTTAGTTTTACTCTACTTAGCAGTTTAAGTTCTATGAGTGTAAGTTAGCAGTTTAGTTAGTAGTTTAAGTATCGTGTTAGTCTGGGTAGGTACCACAGCATTGCCAGTTATTCTGCCGCCAAGCAGTAGTGCGCAAGCATTACTGTGTTCCGGTTTAAAGGGCATTATAGCCAGCGAAATTACTGGGAATATGACACTTAATATCTGTAGCTTCGGGGTGATGAACGCAATGCAGTGCTACGCAGTGCTTTTTATGGTATTAAGAGTTCTGGGTGGCTGTGAAATTGTTATGGGCAGGTGTGGCGCTTAGCATCAGGCGAACGGCTTGCTCGTCTCATCACACAATTCCATAAAAAAAGTTCTAGTGTAAAGTTCCGTTTTCTAGACAGGTTAGGAGTTTATAGTCAAGACATTAGGGACGATTCAGTGTTGCATTTCCTAAACCTAAATTTAACTTGATCTAAAACTATCGACCCGCCCCGGCTTCGCACGGAAGAAGAGGAAGGTTTATATATGCATGTATTATTCATATAAACCTTCCTATTGAATCACTGTCTTTTAATGAAAACCGCATTAAATCCTCGGCGTAGCTTAAAAGACCTAAGCGTAGAGACGGCGGGAAGTGACTTTGTTTTATACTATTACTGCTATTGCAAGCTTTTATTTAACTTGCAATGTATGTATGTATGTATGTATGTGCATGGACCAAATATACTTGAATATTTGGTCCATGGTATGTGTAACTATGTTTGTCCGGGTGGAATCTTGCAAGTTGAATCATAACCACTTCCTCTTATCCTACGGAGTTGAAATACATACTTGTCAAAGTCCGATGACAATGCAATATTATGGTGACAGCTGATCTGATGATGAAGACGGAAGGTGGGCAATAGAACTTCTTGACAGATAGTTGTAAACTACTAGTGTTTTGGCTCATTTTAATCTGCTCGCGATTCCGATTACGAATTAGTAGCTTGTCTTGAAAAATAAATTTTTCAACTAAAAAATTTCGTATATAGAGATAGATTAATGTATTTGGTATTCTAGTTTCCGCACTAGCTCGTAAACGTAAAAAATAACGAAATACCGTAAAATTACATTACCTTCCTTAAATTGCTTCAGCATGACATCCAAGGTGACATCCTCGAAGACATAGTTGCACGGGTTCTGGTAGTACTGGCAGAGGGTCCGCAGCGGCGTGTTGTCGTCGGGGTCAACGAACGCGAGGTCCTTTATGAAGAGCACCGTGACAATGTTACCGCGAGCACCCTCGTACACTGGAATGCGGGAGTAGCCTGGAAGGAAAGAGATAGATTAATACGCTTGGAAAAAACGCATTTAAACACCATAAATTACATAAAGTTATGTATAAATTGGTTGTGCACATTTAAGACTAAATGTAATTACTTTGTATCAACTGTTGGTAAACCAAATAAATACATAAAAAACAATGCGACACGTATATTTTATACTGGAAAGTTAAATTATTACGAGTATGTTAGTGCGTCACCAAAGGTCGGAGCTGAAAACCAGCGTTGTGATACAATAGGGGATCGGAGAACAATCGAGAAAATATCTAAAATGTAGTTAGAACGAATGTTCGTCGAACCAGAAAGATCATTCAATCAATATTTTTGTGAAAGAATAATGATTTATATTTTTAAATCAATAAATAATTCTGACATTTTTAATCTGTTCTTCATCTCAAACGAAACAATCACAGCGCATGACGTCATTTGTAGGCAAATGCCGTGAGTCAAGCTTGTGTTTATTTTACTTTTTTGCTTTTCATAAAATGTATTTTTGATAATTTTTTCGTTCCATTACTACAATATAGTCCCCAAACTTCACAAAACGTATTAGAAACTCTTTGCAAGGTTTTATTTCGAAGAGTTTGTCGTTTTCTACGTACATATGACATCACAAGTTTTGAGGTGACCTTTTGCGCGGCAATATTTTAAACATAATATTTAAACATAGTTTTAGATACATTTAGAGCGTTATTTAATTAAATAGTATTTTTCATGGCTATATATATTCATTGTAGTTAATTTAAAACGCTTTCTGAAAAGTTGTCCGATTCCCTATCACATTAAGCTGAGCTCAAACCTTTTCTGGCATCGGCAGCTATCTACGTACACGGACGCATTATAATTATTGTAAACATTGTTTATTGTTGAAGGACCCGTGTATTTGTGTATTGTTGTGTGCAGTTTTACGGGAATAAATAATTTTCTTTCTTTCTTTCTTTCTTACACGTACATTTTCACCGAGCCGAGTGAAGCGGAGTGAATCTCACCAGACTTAACAATCTCCGACATGGTCTTAACATAACTCACCAGACTTCACAACCTTCAACATTGTGGTCTCAAAGTAACTCACCAGACTTTACGATCTCCTACATGGTCTCAAAATTACTCACCAAACTTCACAATATCTTACATGGTCTTAAAATAACTCACTTGAATTCACAATCTCCAACATTATGGTGGCATCAGACTTCACAACCTCCGACATGGTCTCAAAATAACTCACCTGAGTTCACAATCTCCGACATGGTCTCAGAACAACTCACCTGACTTCACAATCTCCGACATGGTCTCAGAACAACTCACCTGACTTCACAATCTCCGACATGGTCTCAAAATAACTCACCTGACTTCACAATCTCCGACATGGTCTCGAAGTCGAGCACACTGTGTATCGGCAGCATGAAGCAGTCCTTCAACTTGGTCATCACATCAGACACCTTCTTTTTGCGAAGGTCCAGGGCTCCAGAGATGATATTCACCTCCTCACGGTCGAGGTCATTGACGTGGTCTGTCACCTGATGAAAGAATTGTACCTAGGTGAATAAAAATTTATGAAAATGGTTTTTAGAATACATCTTTCATCATTCATATCATCTTTTTTGATATAGTCTTTTTTGTCTTTAATTTAATGTTTGCAATAAAGCTTTCATCTATCTAGACAGTGTTTTTACAAAGTGCATGCCTCTGTAGTGTAGTGGTTGGGCAGGTTGGCACAAATCTCATACACCACCGAGGTTGCGGGTTCGACTCCCGCGACTGGACAAATGTTTGTGCACAGGCAGGCCTAGCGCACTCCGCACTGTGTGTACGAAGCTACAAGTACATAGCCGGACACCGACGACGGGTCGCGCGTCGTTACACGTGCCGCGTCAGAAGATATAAGAGCTATGCGATACTGATAGGTATGCAGCGCTACGCGAGCTGAATTGAATTTTATTGCGTCATAGCAAGAGTTGCTATTTGTTTAAATTTCTTTGCGGAGTGATGCTTCTGTCCCTTATATAGTATTCTGTGGCACAGGGAAAAGCGCAAGCATTTGTTTCGTGTCTGCGTGTTGTGGGACCATGGTCCTCGTAGTTCCTGGTTCCCTAGATACAGGGAATCCTAGTTAGGGGCCGGGATCTATGTATGTGATCGTTAGGCGTATTTATTTATTTATAATAGGAACGTATTTTACTTGTGATAATACATATTTTACTATTATTTTATCTTGTGCAATTAACACTGCTTTGCCAGTTATTCTGCCGCCAAACAGTGGTGTATAAGCAGTTGATGTTCCGGTTTGAAAGGCATTGTAGAAAGCGAAATTACTGCGCATATGAGACTTAATATCTGATGTCTCGGGGTGATTGAGCGCAATGCAGGGCTACGCAGTACTTATTGCATGGTTAAAGTTCAAGGTGGCACTGCAATTGATACGGGCTAGCGTGGCGCTCACCATCAGGCGAACAACTTGCTCGTTTTATTGTTCAATTGCATAAAAACATGCCTGAACGCTACTGCTTGGCGGTTGAATATATCTTCCAAAAAGAGGCCTACTGTACTCTGAAAAAGTATGATCTTCGTTCTGTCGGATGAAAGGGACAGCGCTATGCAACAGGCAGAGTGTCTCTTTTAGTCCGCACGAACGAACGAACGGAAGCAACTCGGTGTAGGCCCCGGATTGTAGGTAATGCTATTAATATATGCAGGTGTGGCGCTTATTATCAGGCACATAGCCTGTCCCGCTATCTCACTATTGCCTACCGGACGGATTATACACGGATTATAAAATCGTATTTTTAAACGAACTAATTCATTAGATATCATGCCCAAATGAACTTATCAAACCCCAATTCAACAATATTATATGTTATCAGCAATAAAATTCTTATACCAATAAATTATTTGTTTTGCTAAGACATAAACACATAAAAATTAAAAATAATACTCGTCGGGAGTCGTGATCAAACAACAATGACATTTAAATGTTTAAATGACTGCCTCTGTGGTGTAGTTGGGCAGGTTGCCTCAAATCTCATACAACACTGAGGTCACGGGTCGATTCCCACGACGGGACAAATAAGTGCACAGAAAAATAGCGAAGCATTTGTTTCGTGTTTGTGTCTTGTTGGACCATGGTCCTCGTAGTTCCTGGTTCCCTAGATGCAGGGAACCCTTGTTAGACTATAAAATATAATAAAAAATGTCGCGGGAAAAGCTAGTCCAACTTATATTATAGACGCGAAAGTTTGTATGTTTGGATGTGTTTCATTCACGCAAAACTACTGAATGGATTTTGATGAAACTTTACAATAATATAGCTTACACATCCGAATAACACATAGGCTACATTTGGGGGAGACGGGTCTGAGCAGCCGCTCAACTGCCGTCTCTCTCTAGATCTATGTGCTCCATCTTAGGCCACATCATCGCTTCACATCAGGCGAGATAGTGGCCAAACATAAATCTATGAAGCGTAAAAAAAGGCTACTTTTTATCCTGGGAAACTGCGGGTGAAGATGCAGGGCGCAGCTAGTATAAGATCATTTTCTTCCCAAGGCGGAATCTTGCAGTAGTGACCACTACAAAAGTACTTACCCTGACTAACTCCTTCAGACGCTCTCTGTTGTAGTGTGTTCCAATTTCCTCGCCGA
The DNA here is from genome assembly GCA_951640565.1 of Petrophora chlorosata. NCBI lineage: Eukaryota > Metazoa > Arthropoda > Insecta > Lepidoptera > Geometridae > Petrophora > Petrophora chlorosata. The sequence goes on from OX621218.1 coordinate 2,450,049, forward strand.
GGAAGTAGTCGAGAAGTTTACTCGTCGGCCACGCGAGAGGAGCACAGATGCCCATCACTATCTGTAAAAAAAGCATGAATTAGGACATCTAACATTAAAAAAAACGTGTTGTATAATCATCACACAAAATGGAGTAAGATCTGCTCACTTTCTAGTACTTGCAATAACAACTGATTAAATCTTACACACTAAGTCATTGTTGACCTTTAACCACAATACATAAAACATCAAAATATAAACAAATTATTTAAATAATCACCAGAGAAAAATACTACGAGCCGGAAGTTGAACCGTAAAGCGGTTCTGTCACCGTGACACAAAATGGCGGACCCGGCCGAAAGGCGGAGCTGCGTGACGTTATCACAAAAATGGTCAATAAACGAAGTAACTTTTGCTATCTTTTTCTTTCATGAATGTATAAATTTTACAAGGGTGCAAAAGAGAGAGACAGCATTTAGGTAGTTCAGTGTCGAATTGCATCACATTTGTATAACACACAAAATGTATAAAACGCATGTTATGACTTCTTTACTACAACGCTATCTCTAAACTTCACTTATTTTAAGAGAATCATTCAAAATTAAATTTCGATTTAGAGAATGCAACACGGAATCGACCCTAATAAGTAAGGGGATAATATGTTTTGATACTTTAAAAACTATTGTGAACTATTAAAAATAATATTTGATCCTCTTTGTATTAGTTCGATAGAAAATACTTCGACAACACAAACGGCTTCAAAGACTAGGTTATGTTAGAACAGTGACCACATATCGCGCGAGCCGAGCGAGCACAGCGAGCGAAGCGAGCGTGCCGCGGTAGCGGCCGGCGAAGCGCCAGAAGGTAAATTGAAAATATCGATTTATTTGATTTATTTTATGTCTCAGAAAAAGAGGATCAATCATTAAAAACGCAAAATTAAACAATCATTTAAACATGTCATAAGTAAGTAGTAAACAAATACCTTCATGATCCAAATACTCTTAGCGCCGACAAACAACCCGTGCCTTGCACAGATAGCCTGAGGAGTGATCTCGGCAATGAACACAATAGCCAACGTAGACCCAATAACAGCCACCAGACCTGACGTCAGATCATCCAAAATGACAGTAAACGTGCTATTGACTGCGACATTACTCAGCAAAATCGTGCAAAGGAGGTAGTTTCCATGGGCTCTGACTGGCATAATCGCTCTGGCATATTTCCTTTCTTTCTCCGTTCCAGTGTTTGCTATGATCTTTAGCTCAGTTCTGTCTAGAGCCATTAGTCCAAGGTTCAGACCGGAGAACAGCGAAGCCAGCATCAGAAGAATAACGATTAAAATCAGTGATGCCCACAGAGGAAGCAGCTTATTGTGTGTGGCTAGTATCTTCCATTTTTCGGGGCCTTGGTGGATGAAGGGGCCTGATGGCCCGTTTTTCGCGCAGATATAGAATAAATAGTCGTCTAGAGGAGGTGGCGCTATCATGTCCAGTAATGCAGAGTACTGGTCGCCGTATACGACCTGCAATTAAAAAGTTTTTAATCCTACTATGCACTCAAAATCTCTTTATTCATGTTTGGCAACACAGACCCACTTATAAACGTCAAATTATCACAAAACTCTACCACCGTATAGGAAAAAGAACCACTACCAGGCCTAGCGCACTATGCCGCGTCAGAAGAGGTAAGAGCTATGCGATAGAAAGAGAGGCGCTCTGTACGTTAATATGACTGGTAGGTATGCAGCGCTACGCGAGCTGAATTGAATTTTATTGCGTCATAGCAAGAGTCGTTATTTGTTTAAATGTCTTTGCGGAGTGATGCTTCTGTCCCTTAGTATTCTGTGCCACTACTTAGAAGATACGGTCAGAAACTAAGGGGCATTTTGTTACAGATTTTTTTTACTATTTTCTGTATTTCTACAATGTTATTTTTCTCTTCCCCCCAGTCACCATTTTTTTCCTCTTTTTTTTTTAAAACGCGTAGTCTTTTCCATTCAGCCGACGACATACTGGCTCAACCTTATATATGTATATTTTTATAGGTACCTAAATGCAATTGTATGATCATATTACTTGTTATAAATAATTTTAATAAATCGTGACACTCTGTCGTCCACGTGGACGAAGTCGCGGGAAAAGCTAGTCCCAAATATAATTTTCTTGCCAGACAAGACTACGCAACACGAAGTATTTGTTAAAGTGGTGCGTGCTTGCAAACGGCTCCGTCACACGCAAAATTCGATCAATTCACTAAGTGGCATTGAATTTTCTTCCTATTAACTAGATTGAATTAACATATACTGTTCTAGCTGCAGCCCGCGGCTTCGTGCGTAGGTTTTTTTTTTACGGAACTGAGTGATGGGACGAGCAAGCCGTTCACCTGATGGTAAGCGCCACTCCTGTCCGTAACAATTGCAGTGCCACCCAGAACTTTTAATGCCATAAAAAGCACTGCATTGCGCTCATTACCCCGAGACATCATATATTAAGTCTCATATGCCCAGTAATTTTGTGGCAATGCTTTTCAAACCGGAACACAGTAATGCGCACTACTGCTTGGCAGACCCAGACGGCCTCTCGCGTACGGGAGACCTACCACAAGTGCAAAATAAATTTCGCAACTATAGTAAATTGATTAATGCTAATATAAATTTAGCAGTTTATTAATGAATGCTAATACAACATTACCTTATACTCCCCATTGAGAAGGTGGTCGCAGTCCTTGCCATAATCAGCTGGGGTATGAGTGAACGCTATTATCGTATCATTGGTTAAATTATCACCAAAAAGCCTTAACATGAACTTGGTCTCTCTCAGGACACTAGGAATCATCTCATCTACAATTTTTGGTTCTTTAGCGGACTCTTCCACTCTTAACCCCATGACTTTAATTGGTCCAGTGGCAGACTGAGATTTGCGGCCAAGGCTGGATTCTGACACGTTTTTGGTGGTTGCATCATCGGGAGTTACTATAGAATCATCTGTAGGATCAGCAGTATCATTGGCTTGGCGTTTGTTCCTGCTTAGAATGTCTATGACTTCTTGAGGCTCTACTAGCAGTTCTTTTGATTTTTTAATTTCATCAAGCTTGTACTTTGAGCTTTGCTGATTTGTGTAGTTGAAAGTCTCAATAAGAGTTTCTCCGATGTCTTCCCCATTTTCGTTGACGGCTACGTCGTTAGAGAGATCATTGGTTTCATCTACTTCGTTTTCAATACTGTTGTATTCAAAATTTTCTAAGTTTGCACTGCGAGCGCCATTCTCTACGGACCTGTAACAAATTAGACGTTTTTAAAGTCGTGTAGGCCGATCGGGTTGCAGTTTGAATACCGCTACAGGAAAAATGAAACTTGCGAGTGTGGCTCAGTGGGAGAACGTGCGACTTTCGATCCGACGCACCCGAGTTCGAATCCCGCTGGCCCCGTACCACTGACTTTCTTAATTATGTGCGGATTTAAAACTAGCTCTTAAAACGGCGAAGGAAAACATTGTGAGGAAACCGGCATATCCAAGAATTTATTACAAAAATTCAAGGACATGTGATATCCACCAAGCACTGGGCCTGCGTGGTGGGTTGGTGGGTTATGGCCTATACTCTCTCTATGAGAGAAGGCCCGTGTCAAATATATATATTGGTTTTGGGACGGGATAAATGCTCTGACCCCTAAGGAGTATTATGTAACAGTGGCGAGACGAGCGGGTTGTTCGCCTAATGGTAAGCAACACGCCTGCCCATAACCCGCTTACACGCTTTGGAGTGGTAGGCTCTGGCCGTGGTTGTAATACCACCCACCGAACAAAGCCATGCCGTCAAGCGACCTAGTCGTGTTTCGGGATGATGTTCGGTGAACCAGCAGGGAGACGGGTCTAAGCAGCCGCTCAGCTGCCGCCTTTCTCTAGATCTATGTGCTCCATCTTAGGCCACATCATCGCTTCACATCAGGCGAGATAGTGGCCAAACATATATCTATTAAGTGTATAAAAAATACCATAAAAGTTGCCACCAGCCAGTTTTGTTTTCCGAATCTAAAAACTTCCGCGGCACTTGCGTGTCCCTCTGAACTCCAATATTTCGACACGACGCGACGCTTACTTCGAAAAAACATAGTTCGACATGTTCTTGTTTCATGTGCTATGGGAGAGGCCTATGTCCAGCAGTGGACTGATGTTTGTAAGCTGATGATGATGGCCTGTACTTGTTAATCGACTTCAAAAGGAGAAGGTTCTCTATTCGATTGTATTTTTTTTATGTTTGTTACCTCAGAACTCCGTCATTCATGAACCGATTTGGAAAATTCTTTTTGCGTTGGGTTCAGTATAGCTACGAAGTGGTCCTTATAAATTTCATCGATATTTGACCTTGGACTTCGAAGATACATTGAAGTCGGTTTTTTGTTTGATAAAAGAAAGAAAGAAAGAAACGTTTATTTGCAACAACTAATAAACTATGAACAAATGACACGAAAAACAAACAGAAAACAAAAAAAAACGCATACTTGAACTATTAATTACTATTAATACAATACCTATAAATCAATACAATACCTAAAGGTATATGATATTGATCTAGGATGGTCACTCGACACAATTTGTCATTGCATTCTCATTCAAGAGTACTTGAAGGCCTACATTATGCCACTTGAACTGATTCTCTCAACAAATAATTGTACTTCGTTAAGCGGAATTCATTCACATTTATCACCAATAAATATACGCTAAAAAGATTCAAGAAAATTAAACATTCAAATTAGTATGTTTTGAATATTTGGCATAATGAGATATTACAGATTTGCCAAACTTATTTTTTTATGCAACAATGTTAGCGAGACATATTTTAACAAAAAAAAACGACTTTAATTCTGATGTGTCTTCGAAGTCCAAGGTCGAATATCAATGTATGGGACTATGTTGAAGCTATACTGAACCCAACGCAAAAACATTTTCTAAATCGGTTTACAAATGACGGAATTAAAAAACAAAAAAGTATTCGAATTGAGAACCAACTCCTTTTTAAACTCTGTTAAAAATATGATTTTAATGATGAAAATAGTATGAGATCAAATTTATATGGGACCATGTTGAAGCTATACTGAACCCAACACAAAAAGATTTTCCAAATCAGTTTATAAATGACAGAGTTAAAAAAAACATTTAAAAAAAACATTCGAAGTGAGAACCAACTCCTTTAAAAAAATGATGGTAAAGATGAAAATGAGATGAGCAAATAGTTCACCAACCGATGGTAAGCGCCACATTTGCTTGAGTTTTAAATATACCGTGTAAAATACAGTATCGTCTTTATATACTATGGTACAGCGTAGTACTACTATATTGCGCTCAATACAACGAGAAATTGTAAGTGTTTTTTAACGGTATCGTGCAATAGTAGATTGTATCATAAGGGAGCAAAATAATATTTTTACGGCGAGGGCGCTTTTTTGAATCCAGAGGGATTCAAAGTACGTCGCCCGAGCCAAAAATATATTTTGCGCCCGAGTGATACACTCTACTTTTCATCACCCACTATGAGAAAATAAAAGCGCCTCATATTTTATTGTAATATTATTATTTAATAAAACATAGAGTAACAACTAAATTGAAATTAAATAGTATCCTTTATTAAAACAACTAAAAACTTATTTTTTCATTCATCCGGCGGCGTGACTATGGGCCGTCGTACCAGCCAGTCTTTATTCAAACAATATTTGCGTTCGATTTCTTTGGTGCTGAACACTAAGATGTTCCAAATTCAAAAAGTGCGCGGCAAAGATAATTGCGGCGCACTTATAAAGAGGATTAAAAACTCATTACTGCCCGCTAAAAGTTTCTTATAGAAAACACCACCTTTGGGTGCACATAAAGGCGAACCAAGTCGTCCTTTTCGAATAGATGATGGGATGAAAAGAATATGTTACGCTATGGTTCATTATTCTGCCGCGATGAATCATCCATTGCGGCAGAATGATGAATGAATTCATTCATTCAATGAACATTTGGTTTGTGGCCATTTTGTTTTTTAATAATGTTGCTAGTTTAAAAAAGTTATACTATTTAAGTTCTAGGGCTTTAAAGTTCCACTTTAGTCCTCCTATTCGAAGCATATAAGACGCGATTTTTTGGCGGGAAGTGAAAAGTGATACAGTTCGATTTTGTTTTATTTTCCAAACAAGCGTTATTTCGAATGACCATGTGTAATATCGGTGGAATATTAACCATTATGTGTTCGTAAACGTGCACGAGTGTAGGCAAATGATACAAAATAGAGAAAGCATTGTTTCTTATGTTGTCCCAAAATGTCCATGGAAAGCTTGAATAAAGTTCCACCACTTTATTGAAGTACTAGGAGAGGGTCCGGCTTGTTGCTGAAGACCCTCATTCTCAACAAAAGTATAATAAATGGAATATTAAACTATCAAATAAAAACTACGTAAGACATGGCGGTATGGTCCTAGAACGGCGAATAGGCGAACATAAAAAAAAGCATATAAGACGCATTTTACGAATATGATAAGTAAATACGTAATTCCTTTTTTATCAAAACAAGACAGAATTCTGAATATTCTGATGTATATTCGAAGTCCAAGGTCGAATATTGATGAAATTTATATGGGAGCACATTGAATCAATTATACTGAACCGACGGAGATATCAGGTAACAAAAAATATTAAATAAAGCAATCGAATTGAGAACCTCCTCCTTTTTAGCCGACTTCAAAGAGGAGAAGGTTCTCTATTCGATTGTAGTTTCTTTTTTTTAATGTTTGTTACCTCAGAACTCCGTCATTCATGAACCGATTTGGGAAATTCTTTTTGCGTTGGGTTCAGTATAGCTACGAAGTGGTCCCATATAAATTTCATCGATATTTGACCTTGGACTTCGAAGATACATTGAAGACGGTTTTTTTGTTTGATAAAACGTATACTGAACCCAACGCAAGAATTTTCCAAATCAGTTTACAAATGACGCAGTTCTGAGGTAACAAACATAAATAAATTATTTTTCAAAAAAAACTAAACCGACTTCAAAATCCAAATGGCACTCAAAAGTAAAAAATAAATTAATATAATTATCATAAGCGCTACCCACTCATATATTTGAAGTCGGTGCCAGCCAAGTCTAATAGGTAGCAGATAAATACTATGTATATAGTAAGTACTACTTGTAGGTAGTATCTATCTACTACCTTTTACCTTTTACCTTTTGGCTGGCACCGACTTCAAATATATGAGTGGGTAGCGCTTATGATAATTATATTAATTTATTTTTTACTTTTGAGTGCCATTTGGATTTTGAAGTCGGTTTAGTTTTTTTTGAAAAATAATTTATTTTACCCTTTTTAGTGAAAAACAAGTTTTAATTAAATTAAATCAAAAAGTTTTAAAAGACAAGCTTTTATGATCTAGAAGCAACATCATGACGAAGTTAAAACCGGGCTATCACAATTAAATGCATGTACAAAAAAATTTCATGTCTGTCCTATTCTCTGTTGAGGAGTTCCCTCGCCGGAAGTCAATCCTGGGTGTATCTGCCATGTCATGATAGAATTTAGAACAGGCTATTATGGTTAAATCCATTTACGAAATGTTGTGTCTGTACTATTCACCGTTGAGGAGTTCCCTCACCGGAAGTCAACCCTGGGTGAAGCAGGTGAAGCAGTCGAATACAAACCTCCACCTTTAGAAAGTTGGTTACGAAAAAAACAAGAACCGACTTGAAGATTAAAACTTATATTTTTTGTTTTTGCTATTTTTTTCAAAAACTACTGAATGAATTTCGATAAAATTTATATGGGACCACCTTTGAAGTATTATCTACCAATCAAAAAAAGAATCATCGAAATCGATGCATAATTGGTGGAGTAATCGCGTAACAAACACACAAAAAAAAAATAAAAAAAAAAATAAAAAAAAAAAAACATACCGTCGAATTGTAAACCTCCTCCTTTTTGAAGTCGGTTAAAAATGCAATCGAATTGAGAACCTCCTCCTTTTGTAGTCTGTTAATAATAAATGCGTCCGAAACGAACATTAGTGTATTCAACAATATCTATTAACAAATATAAACTAACTGTTTTGACCTCATTCCGTTTGCAGATGGCCGCTGTATGCCGCTGTCAATAATACGGTCACCGCCCCGACTCGACTAAATAAATAGCACAGATAGCAATGTATTTCGTATTTTAATTTATTCATATTACCAGGCCTAGCGCACTCCGCACTGTAGGTACGAAGCTACAAGTACATAGCCGGACACCGACGGCGGGTCGCGCGTCGTAACACGTGCCGCGTCAGAAGAGATAAGAGCGGCGCGATAGAAAGAGAGCCGCTCTGTAGGTTAATATGACTGGTAGGTATGCAGCGCTACGCGAGCTGAATTGAATTTTATTGCGTCATAGCAAGAGTCGCTATTTGTTTAAATTTCTTTGCGGAGCGATGCTTCTGTCCCTTAGCATTCTGTGCCAGAACGCTGGCCGCATTGCCACGCTGAATGGCAATGCTGAGTTTTTGACCCAAATATGAGCCAGCATTCTGGTCACATTGATCTTATTGAATTGATACTTGTGTTTATCATAATAACTATTATTAGTATTTGGTGCGCGAGTGTGACTCAGCGCAAGCACGTGCAACTTTTGATCCGACGTCAAACAAACGACGACAAAGCCATGCCGTCAAGCGACCTAGTCGTGTTTCGGGATGATGTTCGGTGAACCATCGAGGAGACGGGTCTGAGCAGCCGCTCAACTGCCGTCTCTCTCTAGATCTATGTGCTCCATCGTAGGCCACATCATGGCTTCACATCAGGCGAGATAGTGGCCATAGATCTATTAAGCGTAAAAAAAAAACGTACCCGACTTCAAATTCCGCTGGCACCTAGCTCACTCGCTCTACCAAAACATCGTAAAAACCGTCTTGTCCAAAAATTCAAAGACATGTAACATCCACCAACCCGCACTGGGCTAGCTTGGCGGATTATCCTGACCTACTTAATATTATAAACGCGAAAGTTTGTATGTATGGATGTTACTCTTTCACGCAAAAACTACCGAACTGATTTTGATGAAGTTTGGTAATGCTTGCGCAGTACTGCTTGGCGGCTGAATAATTGGCAAAGCTATAGTACCCATCAGACGGCCACTCAGAGTACAATATAACTTATTACTCTAATAAAGAATAAATAATTTAGAGCGAGTGTGGCTCGGTGGGAGAACGCGCGACTCTCGATCCGACGCACCCGAGTTCGAATCCCGCTGGCCCCGCACCACTGACTTTCGACAACTCTCGCCGCTCTAAAAACGGTAAACAAAAACATTGTGAGGAAACCGGCATATACAAGAATATTTCACAAAAAATCAAGGACATGTAACATCTACCAACCCGCACTGGCCAGCGTGGCGGCATTATGGCCCATTCTCTCTATGAGAGAAGGCCCCTGTCCCAGCAGTGGGAACGTGATGGGCTGTTGATAATGATGATGGTGATGACTGTCCTCTAAGAAGTCTCTTGGAGAAAAGTTCTACTTTGCTCGCACTTTAAAGAACCAATCATCGTTATTCAAATAAATGACAAATAATTAATTTTTAGAAAAAAAAAACAAGAACCGACTTCAAGACTAAACTTATATATATATATTTTTTTTCAGAATGTGCTAAATCAATTTCGATAAAATTTATATGCGACCTTTGAAGTATGACCTACCGAACAAAAAAAGAATCATAAAAACTTTTCACAATTGGCGGAGTAACCGCGTAACAAACATACAAAAAAAACATACCGTCGAATTGAGAACTTCCTCCTTTTTGACATCGGTTGAAAATGAAGCTTTGGTGATCTTGGTAAACTTGAGAACGGCCTGACCTATTTGTTTTTTTTGATAATGATGATGGCTGTGATAAAACATAAATCATTCCGGGCAGATCGGTAGGTATCGAACCCAAGTTATCAACACTTTGCCTGCCATTTACCCAAGGCCGTCGTTGTTTGTTTGGCTTGTGTGATCACGCGACGGGCGCGGCTTAATGGAATTGATGGTCAGGGGTCGCTTTTTCGTAGTAGGTGCCTTTATATCCAAGAAGTTTATGAGTTATTAGCAACCTTTAGCAGAATGATCCTAACCCTAATCCTAAAAATATTATAAATGCGGTTTGTGTGTGTGATAAAATTAGGTAAAAGAAATCAAATCAGGCAGGGATCGAAACTCTCTCTATGAGAGAAGGCCCGTATCCCAGCAGTGGGAACGTAAAGGGCTGATGATGATGAGGGATCGAACCTGCGTCTTCGGAATACCGTTCCGACGCCTTATCCACTAGGCCACCGAGCCAACTGCTCGAGCAACCAAATGTCTTCTATCCTTCTTATATCGTCTTACGGGGGCGATTCTACGTCATCTGTTGTTAATGTACAGATTCATATAATTCGATAGAATTTTTGACAATTAACAGATTTGAGGTCACCTTCAATTTATATAGGCCATTGACCGGCAAAATTTCAAATTATTAATTTATTGAACTAAAAACAAACCAAAAACTAGTGTTACCGCCATGTTTGCATTGATGCAACTTCAATATAGGCTTTCCCTTTCTTACATGGTAATTAGGTGATTTGCTTTCCTTGTCCCTCACCTATCCATATCCCGCCACGCATCTTGTCACCGCAGTAGCAAAAATATCTTATCCGCGACCAGTCATAAATCTGGGAAGTTGGACAAATCTTCCAAAGTGCAATTACACTGATTATCGCAACCGTGAAGTGCAAGTGAGCCGCCGTCTGCACTGCCGCGAGTGCGTAACATAAATGCCTACCGCGATCTCTGCCTGGAGGCAAAATTCAGGGCTTCAGGCTCAGGACTTCAATCAACGGACCTCCCGCGAGAGCGACACAGAGGAGAAAGAAGGTGCGTGGTGTCCAATTTCTATACCTAGGCAGATCTGCCGAAATACCATGTAGGTAACTAGTGTAGCTAACGATTTTCAAATACAGTTCACTAAAACAATTATATATTTAATTGACGCCATAAGCCTTAGGGCGCATACCGCATCCCGCAGCGGAAATATAAAAGGCCGCTTCATTCCGTTCTCTTGAATTATCCAGAGAACTTAGTTTTTGGTCGTTCAAACCTTTGTAATAAATAATGATTTCTTATTATGTTTCGACTTCCTAAAAGGCGGACAATCGACAGCATCAGCATACCGAAGCGAGCAGTCATATCGAAAACTGAATAAAGAGCCAAGAGTACTAAAATGATCGTATAAAAACTAATAGACGCTTCCAGGCCACTTCAGCTATAGGAGATCAAATTTTACGAGCCATCGTTCTACAGCGTCATTTCGCGCCAATTTTCGGGCCGTCATTTTTACAGCAGGCTGTAAACGCCGTCTCGTCTGATGAAATTTGGGCACGAGGCCAAATTTCGACTGGGATTTAAATTTGGAATCTGCCATTTTGTAGTTGTTTAGTTTTAAAAACGTTTTAAAAGCCAATATTTTTTATTCTACCCTCTGTTTTGTCAGTTTTCAGACAATCATTTCAATCTGACTTAATAGAATAAATGTGTATAAAATATTTCAATAAGAGAAATTGCTTAACGTTTGAATCTGATGAAATATCATTTCAAGTAGAACAATTTTTTGTAGAAACCACATTTCTACATTTACTGGTGGTAGATTTCTCGTATGCGAGAGGCCGTCTGGGTAGGTACCACCGCTTTGCCAGTTATTCAGCCGCCAAGCAGTAGTGCGCGAGCATTACTGTGTTCCAGCTTGAAGGGCATTGTAGCCCGCGACATTACTGGGCATTATGAGACTCAACTGCTAATTGTCTCAGGGTGACGAGCGCAGTGCAGCGCCGCGCAGGATTTTGCAAAACAAAGTTCTGGGTGGTGCTGTTATTGTTATGGGCTGGCGTATTGCTTACCATCAGGCAAACGACCAGCTCCTCTCGTCATTCAGTTACATAAAAAAAAGTTACTTAAAAGTTACTTCTTGCACCAACTAACCGCAATTTATTACATCTTTATTTCCTGTCCATCGAAAGGTTGCCTGTAAGAAATTGCACTTAGCGATAAGGCCGCCCATTGTTCTACCACTATTTTATGTAACTGTAACTTTTCTTTCCTGTTTTGGTGCTCAATAAAGTATTATTGTATTGTATTGTATTGTATTGTAAAAAAAACATAGGTGCTAAAGTTCAAGCCTTGTCAAATTCTAGCAAATAAAGAGACATTGTGCTGTATTTTTTGTGCCCCATGTTGTAACCATTGTAATAAAACGCCCACGTGATATGCATGTGATATAAAAAAACAGGTGTGACACAATAAGTAATTAATAACTTTTAAAACAGCCGGAATGGCCGGCAATGCGTGGCCTTGGATGAAATCAGGGCCTCAATTCACTATGACAACTTGGCGGTTCCTTGCTTCGAAATCACGTCGATTCCTTCATTAATAAACGACAACAGTCAAGTACAATAAAGGTGGTGGTTTTGGTGTACAATAAAGTGTTATCAATCAATTAATCAATCAATTAAGTATTCAACCTGCAAGCAAGCGTGCAAATATTATGTCAAGTCTCTAATTAATATAAAACATATTTAAAATAATAATTGTATTATATTGTATTTATTTAATTTAATTGAAAAAAACTACTCTTTATTGTATACCAATAACATAAAAATTTAATTAAATTGTGTTAATTTCATTAAATTCTTGATTAAAATATTATGTCATGCTATAAAAACAATTGTCCATTAAATAATTCTTAAGTCCAGCCCCCGTACCCTTACGTCCGTCAAGCGCCAATCGTATATCGTGTTGAGCTCAGTTTAGGGTATAGATTCACTGCGACAATATTTTATGATGCCATTTATTGTCCCATTAAGTTTATCTCAACTTGTAGTTATCGTATTTTGGTATAAATGAATGTGCCTGAATCGACAATAATTAGTCGGTATCTCTTTAGTCGCAGTGAAGCTATACCTTAATTTGAGTTCGACACGATATACGGTTGGCGCTTGAGGGACATATGGGTACGGGGACAGTTTTGAATGCATTGCCCTGCAACGATTTTATATTATCGGGTATAGTTTATTATACACTACTATACACATATTAAAAAAAAAATCATAGGTATATTTACGGCAAGGAGGTTGATATAGTAAGTTTTTAAACTTTGCTCGATCACACTTTCTCTAATTCTCGGTCATACCCCCTCATACCGGCCACACAGCTCTATCCATGAAGTCTGTCAACACTCAAATTCCATTCAAATACAAAACAAACAATGAATTCACTGAAATAACTTCCAATTACACAATCGTTTAACAGTCCACTTAGTACGTTAATACATTCAAACCAGTTTCAACTGGATTCCACCAAACGAATGGATTCGCACAGATGAATTGAACGTGGGATTATATAAGACTGGCGCTCGTGATGACGTGTTGAACATGTTCCAGATTCAAATATCGCGGGATTTTACAATGACACGATAACCACTAAGTTTGACTTCAAGACGCTGGTAAATGCACAATGTGCAAAGCCAAATTCCTCAAAAAGAGGAAAAAAAAAGTTTGACTTCTTGGCGGGAAAAATAACGAAGGTCGCATAGGACCTTTATAGGACATTTTCAGAAATATTCTGGACCAAGCACATTCCAAAAGGATAAAAATAATGAAACTAGAGGCTATTCGAATGATCAAAGCAAAGCGTGTTCTATTTATAAGACCTTGATGTTTACTATAACCTAATGAAGGTCATCAATTCATCATAAAGTTAGCAGAAGCAATCTAGGTCAGCTTCTAATTAAATTATCAGAATTTTCGTGGGGACGGCCTCTACCATGACAGGCATGAATAGGATTTCGGGACCATAACGTGGCAATTTATAGAAAAACTACGGTCTACAAGAAACAGCTAGCCTAAAAGAAGAAAAAATAACAACTGTGGCAGACGCACAAGACGTGCTAAACCATATCTCGCAGTAGAAAAATAAAGGTTTTGGCTTAGCACGGTTTCTGCATTCGACATTAAGAATTCAAATTTCAAATAGAGGTGATATGTAATATCAATTTAGGCTGCAACCAAAAACTAGGTTCTCTGGAATTATCCAGAGAACCTAGATTTTGGTTCGTTCTTATTACAATAAATAAATATTTTCAAATTTTAACTTGACATTTTGCCGGTCTCGGCAGACGTATCCGACGACGTACTACCCAGTCTACCATTGAGGTAGTGTCATTCCTCAATGCAGTCTACCCACCGATATAAAAGGTAGGTTGTTTTTTTCTGTCATCTCCGAACGATTTGACATTTGAGCGCATATGCCACTGACGCTAGGAAAGTATTATAAGGCTGGCCGCATATGTACGGAATCCGTATTCGATTTCCAAATTCGTTTTCCGCTTTCGGAATTCCGTGCGCCTACCGCAGACATTAAAGTTTTTTCATTAGGAATATTATACTGCCAGTACGTTTAGTGGTGGCTTTGTGAACGCACGACGATGGAGAACGACGATTTGATTGCGATTGCATTTCTGTTATCATTATCAAAGAAGAAAAAGAAACGCCGATATTGGGTTCATCCTTTACACACTCGAAGAATCAACGAGAGCCCATTTTATCTAAAGAGAGCAAAGTTGCGAGCTTATCTTATTATTTATTATTGGATGTTTTTCTACAGCCAATATTAATGCTTCTGCTTCACACATTGTCTGATGCATTCGTGATGATGAGACATGAAAAACATACAACACAACCAATACGCACAGCGCGTGGCGCGGTTCTGAATCGAAATTTCCGAACGTGTGCGACGGTACATAGCAAATGTATGGAAGTGCTGCGTTCCGCATGACGTCATTTGGTTTTTTCCGAACGGTGTTTCCGAATGCACGGGCTGGCACTCGAAACGTACGCGCGGAATATATTCCGTACGGAAAAAAAACGTATGTGTGCGGCAGTCAATGTATTTTCTATTGATTTGATGCATTCGGGTCTACGAACGCGGATAACGAATTTGGAAATCGAATACGGATTCCGTACATATGCGGCCAGCCTTATACAGGACTACGAGTTACTTTATGCTCAGACATTTAAAAAAAGAACTGTCGAGTCGTCGGACTCGTCATTGGTCAGTTGTTTGACTAAAAATGGCGGAGTAATATCCGCCGATAATAGTGTTTGCAATGGCAACTTATCGGCGGACTCCATTTTTAGTCTCCAAACTGACCAATGACGAGTCTGACGACAACACAGTTCTTTTTTTAAATGTTAGAGTCCTGTCTAATAATAGGTACTTTCCTAGCGTCAATGGTACATGCCAATGGCGCCAACTTTGACGTTAGACAACTAACACACGTTGACCGAACGACCGCCAAATGTAAAGAAAAGAATGCATTTTTCACTCATCAAAATAAAATTATGGCCTAACTAAAGGACATCGTATGCAAGCCAGTAAAAATATTAAAAAAAAGTCACTATTACTATTTAAAACGCTCGTTCGTCTGACTTGTCGGGTGAGCACCGTATGACGTCACGTAATTTACATGAATTCTTAGAGTCTATGCAGACAGCGTCTATTACTTTTACCAATGTGACTCACGCGCTAGGCTCATAAGCTCAGATAAATAGACCGTTCTAGCATTGTACTTAGACCTGTTTAAGCTGCCCGCCCACGTCAAACAATCAGTCACCGATTTTTGTCGGTGAAAATACGGAGTTTAAAATTGCAACGCACACGTACTACAAAAAGTAGGTCACAAAATTGGTGACAAAAGGGCATCGGACAACTTTTTAGAAAATGTGTAAAATTAACCATAATGTATACATATAGCCATGAAATGAAAAATAATATTTTAATCAAATAAAGTCCTTAAAGTACCTAAAACTATGTTTATGCTATGTTTCAAATATTGCCGCGCAAAATGTCGCCTCAACACGTGTGACGTCATGTGAAGGCAAACGAAACGACAAGCTCTACGAAAGCAAACTTACGATTTTGTGAAGTTTAAGTACTTTAGGGTCGTCATGGAATGAAAAACATCGTTTTGATTTAAATACAAAGCAAAAACATATAATAAACACAAGCTTCGCACGCGGTATTTACTTTAAAATGACGACATTCACTGTGATTGGTGTTTCGTTTGAGATATAAAGAACAGATTAATATGTCAGAGCTTTTATTTGTTAATTAATTTCTCTCGGATTCTTCGAATTCGACAAACCAATGTTCTAACTGAATTTTAGTTTTTTTTTCGATTACTGTCCAATCCCCTAATGACGATGACGGTGTAAAATCGGACCAACTATCGGACCTACAAAAAGTCAGACGTCGGCGGAGACACTTAATCTTGCTAGTAAAAATCTCCAGGAAGTTTTTTCGTTGCTGCGTCGCTTAGCTCGAGCAACAGGTGACCGAAACATTTTTTTTATGGTGAAATGGGGTTACGTTTGAAAACTCATTGATGGTAAGTAAATTTGTGGTCTAAGGTGGAGCACGCTTGTCCATGAGGTGTCTATTCGCTCTTCTCTGAGATTCAGGTTGTAGTTAGAAGGTAACAAGGGTTCCGGTAGTTTATTCTATTCCTTAGCAGTTCGTATAGTAAGAGTCAGCAAAGAGCTTTGTGTGGACTGATTGATGAAGCGAATGGGATATTTTTTTAATGTAACTAAATGATGAGACGAGCAAGCCGTTCCCCTGATGGTAAGCGCCACGCCTGCCCATAACAATTGCAGTGCCACCCAGAATTTTTAATACCATTAAAAGCATTGCGCTCATCAACATATTAAGTCTCATATGCCCAGTAGTTTCGCTGGCTACAATGCCCTTCAAACCGGAACACAGTATGCTTGCGCACTACTGCTTAGCGGCAGAATAACTGGCAAAGCGGTGGTATCTGCCCAGACGGCCTCCCGCATACGAGAGACCTACCCCGAGTAATATATATGAGCACTAACTATGTTCTTGTAAGTTCTGTAAGATAAATCGATCTCAGCTACGTAGTTCCAAAATCCGGCCTGGCCGAAATTAAACTATGACAATGTTGATTGAACGGCCGCCATTTTTATTTATTTATTTATTCTTTAACAGCTTTTTTTAGTGATTTATAATATAGTTATATTATAAATAACTAAAAAAAGCTACATATTATTTGAACTTAAGCCAAAAAATAATCTACACGATGTAACTTAACAATTTGTGTATGTAGTATGTATATTAATTATTGCAAGAACAGCCCCCCTACCCATATGTCCCTCAATCGCCAATAGTACATCGTGTTGAGCTCAGATTAAGGTGTAGATTCACTGCGACAATGTCTTATGATGCCATATATTGTCCCATTAAGTTTATCTCAACTCGTAGTCAGCGTCTTTTGGTATAAATGAATGAGATTAATTCAATTTCTTGCCTGAATCGACAATAATTAGACCGTATCTCATTAGTCGCTGTGAAGCTATACCTTAATTCGATCTCAACACGATATACGATTGGCGCTTGAGGGACATATGGGTAGGGGGGCAGATGTAAATATTGAGGCATGTATTTCATTCTTCAATTCGTTCACATCATCATCATCATCATCATCGACCTATACGAGTCCACTGTTGGACATAGGCCTCTCCCAATGCACGCCACTGAGCCCGATCCTCGGCTCTTCGCATGTAATTACTGCCAGCCAATTTACGCAGGTCGTCGCTCCATCTGGCCGGAGGGCGTCCTACACTACGTTTGCCTAAACGTGGTCTCCACTCTAGAACCCGTTTACTCCATCGGTTATCGGTTCTTCGACATATGTGACCGGCCCATTGCCACTTCAGCTTGCTTATTCGGAGAGCTATGTCGGTTACTTTGGTTCTCTGTCGGATCACCTCGTTCACTAACGATATGAAATCACTAGTTTCATAAAACTACTTGTTATTCTAATCACGGCCCAGCAACTACTTACTTTATACCATGGTCACAGAATATTTAATAGTTCAATGCCTTTGCCGTGATGGTTATAGAAGAAAAAAATTAGTGTCGCAGGGATATGTTAAAAACAGAGCTTTGATCAATTCCCTTAGTGATTTGACCAAATCACGGAGGATGTTAAATAACAACACGATTATATCATTTCCCTAAACAACATCTAGTGATTTGAACAAATACCTGTTTTAGGGAAATGAGGATACCAGGGATTTCACGGATTTCAGGACGCGGATAGCGACTTTGTTTTATTCTATTTAGATAGGATAGGACATTTTTGCGCCATAAATTAAATATCTAGATTATTTTTGTGAATGAGAAAATTAAACAAAAACTATTTTCTTCAAGTGTCGAGTGAACAGGTACTATCTTGGTAAGCGTGCTATATCGTCGACCGCATCGTCGCTTACCATCAGGTGACCATCGGGGAGACAGGTCTGAGCAGCCGCTCAACTGTCGACTTTCTCTAGATCTATGTGCTCCATCTTAGGCCACATCATCACTTTACATCAGGTGAGATAGTGGCCAAATAAATGTAATAAGCGTAAAAAAAATATTGACCACTATTTTTTTTCCCAACAACCCAAGCCAAATAGCAATAAAAAAAAGTTAGGAACCTTCCTAATTATAGTGTGTCACCATCGCCTCCTCACCGATGTATGTTTTCTGTGCCGATGCAAATTACGAGGTAGATGAGGTCATAGTCCCTGAACCGTGACATGAATTGGGAATGATTCTAACGTATAGATTTTTTGGCTTTTTGGCTGTTTAAATTCAATATTATTTTCCGCATCAGCCAAGTAGCTAACTGGCACATAAGAAACATAATATTGTCAAAAACAAACATAAAATATTGTAACAAAAGTTCTAAAAACATGCCCCTCAGTTTCTTGCCGTATCATCTGAGTAGTAGTTCTTTTTCCGATACGGTGGTAGAGTCATTGTGATAATTTGACGTTCATAAGTGCGTCTGTGATGCCAAAATGATTAAAGAGATTTTGATTTTATCTACCTATTATTTTGGCCTTCAATAACATGGCTTCTATCATTAAGATTGTTAGAAACCAAACGCGACACTAACGACGGCTTCCGTCAATCCAGTAACACCGCCTTGAACGTGTTTTTGTTTTTACCAGCCCATCAAACGTTCATTGGGCTCAATTAGGCTGAATGCGTGTACTGCTATTGCCACAATTGATAGTTCTGAGGTCTTTTTTTTTATTCGCCCGTTTGGGTAGGCTAAAGTCTCTAGGACCATACCGCCTTGTCTTAAGCGTAGTTTTTATTTGATAGTTTGAAAACATTACAATGATTTCTTTCGTATTGTAGACAAAATCAATGTCACTCGTATTTCTCTGTTTTATTCTATCGATATTACACATGTTCACTAGAAATAACAGTTGTTTGGAAAATAAAACAAAATCGAACTTTAACACTTTTCACTTCTTGCTAGAAAGTCTCATTTTGGTCTCAATTAGGCTGAATGCGTGTACTGTCATTGCCACAATTGATAGAACTGGGTGTCGTTAAATTGACCGATTTGTTTTTTTTTGTGGGCAGGCATTTTTTTTGAGTGGGCAGTGTTGATTCGAAAATTACTAGTATTACTTAAATGTATCTGTGTGTTGTTGTGTGCAGTTTTACGAGAATTTTTGTTTATTTTCTTTCTTTCTTTTTAATCTCGTGGATCTCGGTTTAAAGAATCTTTATTATCTCAACTAGAAATAACAATCCACTTGAACAGCCAATGGATCTACAGAGAAAAAATCTCTGTGTATACTCGTATATCTATTTAATATATTTATTTATTTTATGTCATTGTTATATTTGAAATCGGATCAACAGAGAATAATAAATCCCATTAAATGCATTAGGGACCTAGCCAATGGATCTGCAGAGAATGACTCTATTCTACAATAGTGTTAAGCCATCTTTCATCGTAATTTGAAACTTTCTGCGTAGCCAAGGGCACGGCCATGGTGTAGTCATAATTAAATTTTAGAAATTATAAAAAACAAAAACCGACTTCGATGTATCTTCAAAGTCCAACGTCAAATATCGATGAAATTTATATGGGACCACTTCGTAGCTATACTGAACCCAACGCAAAAAGATTTTTCCAAATCGGTTCATAAATGACAGAGTTCTGAGGTAACAAACATAAAAAAATGATAAAATAAATCATTATAAAAAAAATACAATCGAACAGAGAACCTTCTCTTTTTTTGAAGTCGGTTAAAAAGAAAGACCAAAGTTTTCGCGTTGATTCTTCGCCACGCTTGACTCAAACTGCGCTTACCAAGCGCTCGGCGCTGAACCACGCTGAACGCTCCGTCATACGTCAGTGGGTTTCCATTCTATTCTTACTCAACATTAGGGGAAAGTAAGATGCGTTCTGTGGAGGTCGTACTATTATATACTCTGTGGTGGAAGAGTGATTGTAAATTGAAGTTTTTATAATAATAATAATAATAACGCTATAAACAAGATTTTTATTAAAAATATATTTTTCAAGTTAAGCTTTTAACAAATTCGTAGTCGGAACCGCGGGCAGATTAAAATGAACCAAAACACTAGTCTACGGTTATCCGTCTAGGAGTTCCATTGCCCACCTTCCGTCTCCATCATCAGATCAGCTGTCACCATAATATTGCATTGTCATCGGACTATGACAAGTATGCAAAATTTCAACTCCGTAGGATAAGAAGTGGTTCTGATTCAACTTGCAAGATTTGACCCAAATTAAATTAAAATAAAAAAAAAATGCAAGTTAAATAACTTGCAATGTTTGTTTGTTGCTTGTAAAAAAGCTTGTAAGTAAAACGTGTAAGCTAGAGATTTTTTCATACTTTGATGTTGTTCCGACATAGACCATCGAAAGCGCGAGTGGACAGACGTCAAAGATGAATGGCCGGTGACGTCAAGATGGCGTCAGCGCTGTCAAGTTGGCAGTAGTGCGAGACTATTAATAATAACGTCTGTGGTAAAATAGATTGGTGATTTCGTAATGAACTATTTATTTTCTAACTACTTTAGCATAAAATAAGGAATATTATTCAGTGGGAGCATGTGCGACTCTCGATCCGACACACCCGAGTTCGAATCCCGCTGGCGCCGCACCACTGACTTAAGTTATGTGCGGATTTAACACTCGCTAAAAAAGGTGAAGGATAACATCGTGAGGAAACCGGGAGGTCCATAAATTAATCACAAAAATTCAAGAACATGTGACATCCACCACTGGGTCAGCGTGGCGGATAACCCATATTCTCTCTTTGAGATAAGGCCCGTGTCCCAACGGTGGGAACGTGATGGGCTGATGATGATGATGATGATGATATTTGTAGAACTGTTTTGATGTCTCTTTTGAACATTGGACCCTGAAAGCGTGAGTGGACGACGACGTCAAAGATGAATGGCCGATGACGTCATCTTGGCGTTAGCGCCGTGAAGTTGGCAACGGTGCGAGTCTGAAATTATCTTGTAGTCTGCGTTGGAGATAAAATAAACAGTATTAAGCGCTTATTTAAGCTACATAAGCTTATGTAATGAACTAGCGAGCTGCCCCAGCTTTACATAGAAGCAATTTACTTGTGGTGCCATTTTTACAAGCTTTTATTTAACTTGCAATGTTTGATGTTTCGGTCAAAGTTGTATCAGAACCACTTGTCCTACGGAGTTGAAGTTTTGCATACTTGTCAAAGTCCGATGACAATGCAATATTATGGCGACAACCAGCTGATCTGATGATGGAGACGGAGGGTCCATTTGCCAGTTTAGTTTTTTTTGTATTTAGCTTTGAGTAGACAGCCAAACTTTATCTGAGGTATTTAGTGATGTGACGAGTCGTTTGCCTGATGGTAAGCGCCACGCCTTCTCATAAAAATTGCAGTGCCACCCAGAAATTTAAATAGCATAAAAAGCACTGCGTAGCACTACATTGTGGTCATCACCGTAATTTCGCTGGCTACAATGCCCTTCAAACCGGAACACAGTAATGGTTGCGCACTACTGCTGTTCTGTGCATAAATTCTTTTGTTAATAAATAAAATTCAAGTCAACATGCTTTATTTTTTAACCGACTTAAAAAAAGAGAAGGTTCTCTGTTTGATTGTATTTTTTTATGTTTATTACCTCAGAACTCCGTCATTTATGAACCGATAAAACGAGCAAGTACTTTTCCTGATAGTAAGCGCCACGCCAGCATGCCAACTAGAACTTTAAATAGGTACCATAAAAATATTGCATTGCGCTCATCACCCCGAGACATCAGATATTAAGTATCATATGCCTAGTAATTTCTCTGGCTAAGGATTAAAAAAGAAAATAGGGAGGTTGCTATTACTAATAACCCCAAATGTCACAGCTGGGCCCCCGAATCAAATTGTACTTGTCTCTTTTGCCAAGACCTTGAGACCACACCTTTGCCGGCCATTCAACCGCCAAGCAGTTGTGTGCATACAACATATGATAGTGTTCGAACAGCTTGTCTTAAATAATGAAAACCTAAATATTTTCGTCTTTTTCTATAGCTATGGCGCATTTGTATTCTTTTGTTAAAGTAACAACCGTGTTATTTTACATTGATAAATTATGCATGTCGTTATGACTTCAATTATTTGTTAATAACAGCCCCGTACCCATATGTCCCTCTAGCGCTTATTTAATGTGTTTCACTTTGAAGGGCACTACTTCATGCGAAGTCACTGGGCATTATTCGTTATTATATTTTATGTAAGATTTTGCCGTGTCTTAATTTTATTAGCAATACGTTGTTTTACTTGCTTTTCTGTATATACACATAATTTGTTTTTTCCCTGTCATGTGAATTTATAGTACCTACGTGAATACTTTTAAACTAAGTAATTATAGTGTTGCTATTATATAAGATGCATGCATGTGGCTATTTGTGAACATTGTTTCTGCCCAATAAAGTATTTATTATTAAAACGATACAATATAGAATATAGACCGCTGGAGTAGGCGTGTCCTTGAGTGGAGACCGCGAATCGGTAAACGAAGTGTAGGACGCCCACCGGCCAGGTGGAGCGACGACCTGCGAAAGGCGGCCGGAAGAAACTGAATGAGAAGAGCCGAAGACCGGGCTCAGTGGTGTTCATTGGGAGAGGCCTGTGTCCAGTAGTGGACGAATACAGGCTGATGATGATGATGATAGAATATAGAAATAGATATTTACTTATATAGATTTTTGATTTTTTATGAGAGCACTGGCTTAAGCTGACGCTCAGTGTAGAGCCGCATAGGTTGCAGCAATCTTCTGGGTGGTGTTGCCACTGTTATGGGAAGATTGCTTACCATCGATTACGCGTTATTCGATTCAAGACTCCACAGTCGTGAACATTGACGCAAAGTTGCCAGTCTATCGGTCTTTTATCGGATACATTTCGCAGAGTGTCGTTGGAATTATACCAACTAATTCCCTCGTCCCCGTTTCATCATCGGACTACAAGGCGTACGACAACACGCCACCGTTATGGTGGACCTTCCTCTTGCGCGCACTAAGCACTTCCACTTTCATTATGCGCACTGCTAACGAGTGGAACTCCCTGCCGGAGTCAGTCTTTCCCGATAGCTACAATCTAGGAATCTTCAAGTCTCGAGTGGACAGGGGGGCAATCGCACTAAAATATATCGACTGAAACGCAACTGAACTTGAAACGCAGCACAACTTTTTAAATGTTTCGTATCGCGTTAATGATTTGACTGAAAGTTGAAACGCAACTCGATCGTAGCTGGAACGTTACCGCTGTCATACGAACGGTTGTGAAAAAGTTAGGAAGATGCTACTTTGTTTTAATCGTTGAGCGGTGTTTGACTCGGTTTAACTTTTAAAACCTAATCAAAATGAATGCGTACATGGATTTATTAGAGAAGGCCCATGTATTCGACGTTGCGATGGCTCGGGCCCAAGAGAGGAAGAGAAATATAAGTGCAAGACGTATGTATGTGCGGAGCTCTTAAGTGAAGTGATTAACTACGATGATTCCGCTGTAAAGCCATTAACATCTAACATTGTCGCTTCCTTGGAATTTGCATGACAATCCTTTACTAAGTACTTGTTGTGTTGTTATTAAATAACAAACATTTATTTTAGGTTTTCGTTGCATTGGCATTCTATGCCACTCAATAATGTAATTCCATCCATGGGTCCATCAATAATGTAATTGTTTGTCTGGGTCAATCAGGAATTAATTTTGTTTAACAAGACATTCATAGCCCTAATGAATACTTATTGATATTATTAATGCATAAAATGTATTCTATTGTAGGTGCTCGTTGGTGGATAGAAAGATGAATTATTTACCAGTGGCTGCTGCAATGATAACAAATGCATGCTGTGTGCTGCATATTATAGCATAAAAGGCACACATCACATAGTCTATTGAAGGCAGAGGAGGCTCAAACCAAGGCACCAGCGGCAGCGGTGGTGTGACCAAAGTGCGCCCTCAGCGAGTTGGAGCTAGGACGCGCTCGTCAGCAGGCACTCATACAACCTTTTGCGGGTAGATAGGGATATAGATCATAAATGAAATGCAGCGTTTCTACATCATCATTATTGTGATAAACATAGATTTTGCTATAATAATTAATTGACAGTTAACATGGTTTTATTCAGAGAGATAAAATAACATACCCTTTAACTATTTTACAGGGCCTTAAATAAAAATCTTACACGTTAATAACCATAACCTACACAAATTTAAAAATTATATTTCTAGGCATATACTAGCTTTTTTCACATTTAATAATGAATGTTGATTCTCCTTCATATAATTTATTTTTCCTTTTGTAATTTATTTTTGGTATTAACTTGTGCTAGTCCTTCTTCTGACTTTACATCATCTAATGGTCTGGGTCTTGTGTTGACAATACTGAAACAATAGATAGTGAGTTCTGTGAGTACCAATATTTCAGGCGGCTTTATAACGATAAACAGCTGCCCTGCGTTATACTGATTTTTGTACACTAATACAATACTATAATGATGAGGTAAACTTTGTGAGTTTTTTGCTGAAAAATTTGTCGCTACCTAAAGGGGTTAAAGGCATAGAGTAAGTAGTTATACTTCATATATGCGTTAAAAGTGTTCCGCCAGCTTCTTTTCCTGATAGCCTGACAGTACTCATTCCAGGCATATTTTGATTATTATATTATATCATATAAAAATAAATTACCTTTTGGCTGAACCTATCAATGCTTTCAGCAAGCATCTGAATGATTAGACATTTTATGTATTTTTTTATAGCAGCCTCTGCCCGCATTTCTTCTGTGGATGACCTTGATACGTTTCTTCTAATGCAATTCTGGCAGCTGAAAGATTGATGAAATAATTATTTTCTAAAAAAATTATATATGACATCTTTTTTTTCACTTGTAAGCAGTAAAATTAATAATTACTTTTTATAGAAGTAGGTATATACCTTAGCTTATTCCTTTCCTGTTCTGGCAGGTCGTTTCGCATTAAGGGTCTCAGCAAATTCAAGCCATAATTGTGCTGCAAATGCACGAGCCTCAACACCTCACCCATCTATAAGAGCAAGGTCTCGGTGTCCTTCAGGAAACTCTATCATGAGCTTTAGCTGACGTTCTGTTGTGCATCTGCGGCGCTCTTCCATTTCCTAAAAGATTTCACAACTGAAGATCAGAAACAAAATTCTACAATAGAAGGGAATTCTTCTAAATGTGTTCACTGTTAGCAAATTAAGTACTAACTGAGCATAATGTGTTTAAAATAGCTCAGTAACTGCGTAAAATATTAGGTACTTCAACACCAACCAAACATTTCCACAATAGTTTTTTTACATTTACAAAACATTTAAAGTTTCGAAACTACAATAAAAACAAACAAACCAAGAAACTACTTAGTATTCTGTGCTACTTACGTACTTACCAGTCTTACCACAGAGTACATTTGTCTATCTGTCGGCGAATGTCACGCTATCAGCTGTCAAAACTAGAGATGCACAAATATAAAATGGTAAATCGATCCTCGATTTAGCATTTTGTAGCAGAAATAGCTGTCACTTAAAAGTTACATCACTAACAACTATAAAGCGTTAACGTTCCAGCTTCGATTCCACTTTGGTTGGCGTTTGAACTTTATCGCAATACCAAAATTCAGACAGGTGAATCGAAACTTAACCACAGTCGTAACCAAACTACAACTGAACCATAGACGTTTGCAGTTGTTTCAAATTAACGCGATCGGGCCCCAGGTCTTCGCAAGCGTGCTAGATCGTCGACCGCATCGTCGCTTACCATATTATGGTAACGGAATACGAGAGGGTGATGGTAACGGAATGTGAGGGAGACGGTCCCGCGTTAGAAGAGGTCGGTAACGGGAAAATGGGGATAGAAGCGGAATCGTAATAGGAAAAAGACATGATCTGGATAGGAGCGGGACGAAAGCAGAAGCGGTACAGTGAAGGGACGGAAGTGAAGGACGGGTACGGGATCGGGGTGAAGCGGAGCGGGGTCAGGAGCGGGATTGAGGTGGGATGGAAAATTGTCGGGAACAGGTTAGATTACTTCACTACACAAACGAAGTCGCGGGCAACAGCTAGTTAAAAAATTAATAAAAAAATCAGGCGACCTACTTGACTCGTCAATCATTGAAGAACATTAAAAACCCGTATTCATGCAGTTCCTCTACTGGATCGTTCAACAATTGCCACATTGTCTTCACAACTGGTGAAACGTACTAGGAACGGACACAAAGGGTCGTTTGACCGAATGGATCTTTGTTCGGGAAATCAACTTGTTGGTTTATGTATTACGGAAGACAACTATACAAATAAAGTTCTTTAATTAGTGTTTTCCACCTTGTTAAATAATTTATGAGGGCCACATTCACACCAGGTCAGGTCTGGCTGTTTGTCTGTCTGTCTTTCTGTATGAAAATTCATAAAATGCCCGTGATGAACTCGGAAACTAATGGAACTAACTGTTTTAGTATTCTGTGCTTTTAGAGCGAGTGTGGCTCAGCGGGAACGCGTGCGCCTTTCGATCCGACGCACCTGGGTTCGAATCCCGATTCGGCCAATGACTTATAGTTAAGTGCAGATTTTGTACGCTCGCTCTAAAACGGTGATGGAAAACATCGTGATGAAACCCGCTTACGCGCTTTGGAGTGGTAGGCTCTGGCCGTGGTTGTAATACCACCCACCGAACAAAGCCATGCCGTCAAGCGACCTAGTCGTGTTTCGGGATGATGTTCGGTGATCCATCGGGGAGACGGGTCTGAGCAGCCGCTCAGCTGCCGTCTCTCTCTAGATCTATGTGCTCCACACGCGTGTATGTGCGTGTGTGTGTATGTGCGTGTGTGTGTGTGTGTGTCTTAGGCCACATCATCGCTTCACATCGGGCGGAATAGTGGCCAAACATAGATCTATAAAGCGTAAAAAATGAAAATAACTAACGCAGATCAGAACAAAAAATAGTAGAATTATTTAGTCTACTTGTGTTAGGTCTCTCGTATGCTTGTACTGTCTCAGTACCTAAGTATCACCGCTTTGCCAGTTATTCTGCCGCCAAGCAGTGGTGCGCAAGCATTACTTTGTGCCGGTTTGTAGGGCGTTGTAGCCAGCGAAATTACTGTAGGATTTATAATGAGAACATCCCTAGTAACGAGGGACAACACTAGCTGTCAAGCATATACAATGTTAGTAGGTTAGATCCGAGTATTTAATAATAAGCATACGCTTTTAGGATGCTTAATATTTGATGTCTCGGGGTGATGAGTGCAATGCGGTGCTACGCAATACATCCTCAAATATAGGAAGGACATCCTACCACAGAATAATTAATAGATAGGACAAGATCCTATGTACAAAACAGATTTAATTTTAAAATCACAGACTTAAGCCTGTCACACACTACGCAGATACGATAAGATTTTATCTGCGTACAAAAACTTAACTTTTTTTTTCAAACGTGCGAATGCCTTTATTACTGAAAACAAACTACACTCTACTTACTAAAATTAAACTAACTACATACAAGGAGAAGCAATTGGACAACCCATAGAAACTTAACTTATATGAAAGTATCACACACTTCGCAGATACGATAATATACGAAATTATACATTCGCGCGGAATCCTTCAAACTGACTGCTTGTTTTTTGGTGCGGATCGTGTATACAGTGTGTTACAATGAGTTCGCGTTTATTGCTTCTGGATTTACTAGACAGTTCCTCAGAAGAAGATTCTGATTTTGAATTGTATTTGTATACGCAGATAACATCTGACTTTCTTTCGATATATGTCGGTGCCTACAGATACTTGACGACCTATCTGCTTAATGTGCGGTGCTCCTTGAGTTTAGTATAGAGAGCGATATTGACAGATACGCGCTCAGATACAAATCTTACCGTATCTGCGTAGTGTGTGACACGGTTTACATAAACGACAATTCTCTATTTTTATTTTGTTAGTAGGTATTTATTTATATTTTTATATCTTCAATTATATGTATTATTATTATATTTTTCATATATATTGTTATTGATTTGTATGATTAAGGATTTTCTAATTTTGAATTCCGACCTGTATTATTTTTGTATAACCTTTTAATTTTTCCAAATTTACTCTGTATTTTATTTACACTACCTTATAAAACTCCACAGTACACCGAGGTTAACTGGAAGATAATGCTTACTAGCAATAAGTTCGCCTATGTACCTACACATTTGTTTGTGCAATAAAAAAATCTATTTATCTTATGTAGGTAGGTATGCAGTATTATTTACATAACTACAAGTACATACACTCATACACGTCAATTTTTATTTATTTGTATAGATAAGTTTAAAGATAAGATGAAAATGACAGTAAATAAAGCCACGCAGGCAGTGCTTCACTCACAGTATCGTATCTACATATAAGCCGGGTCCACATTTGTCGCATTTTGGTGTATCTCCGTATGACAAAATTGATTATAATTTGAGACGCCTTCCTTAATCCTTAACATACATGAACTGTAACGGACACAGGCTGTTCCACACAGTACGTATCTGATACACTGCGTATCAGATACACGTATCATCAAGTATGGACCGTTTTCTGGTTTGAAGGGCATTGTAGCCGGCGAAATTACTAAGCATTAGGAGACTTAAGAGCTATTCAGCTCTATGTCTCAGGGTGACGCGCAGTATTTTGCAATACAAAATTCAGTTACATAAAATAAGTTTTTTGATGAAAAAAATTTTTTTCAAGACAAGCATTTAACAAATTCTTAATCGGAACCACGAGCAGATTAAAATGATCCCAAACACTAGTAATTTGCGATTATCCTTCAAATAGTTATATGTATTGCCCACCTTCCGTCTCCATCAGATCAGCTGACTGTCACCATAGTATTGCATTGTCATTGGATTTTGACAAGTATGCAAAAGAGGAAGTGTTTCTAATTCAACTAGCAAGATTCCACCCGAACAAACAAAGTTACATACATACACATACATTGCAAGTTAAATAAAAGCTTGTAAAAAAACGTTTTGATACGTATCTCGATACGACATTATACGAAAAGATACGTGTTACACCGTGTTCTACGGAATCGGTGTTTTTCAGATCGTCAAAGAGGTCACGACACGCTTATTGATACTACCTTTATAAATATTATTTGCTAAAATTATCTTTAATAAACCGGGTGATGAGACGACCAAGTCTTTCGCTGATGGTAAGCAAAACCCTTGTTCATGAGAGCTGCAACAACGCCACGCCACACTTAGAATTGTTCTGGCCCTGGCTGTCAAGTCTCTTCTCTACATAGTATAAAACCAAGTCGCTTCCCGCCGTCTATGTCTGTACGCTTAATCTTTTAAACTACACAAAGGTTTTTAATCCGCTTTTCATTAATAAACAGAGTGATACAAGTGGCAGGTTTATATGTATTATACAGGGTTACTGGTTAAGGAATATTTTTTTAAAAAACCTTCTAAGTCCAATATCTCAAAAACGGTTAGGTTTAGGCTGGGGTGTTTCATAGTCAAATTAGTCAGAAATGATGGTAACTATAACCTCTTAATGGATCTAGGTCGACTTAACCAGTAACCCTGTATATGCATATAAACCTTCCTCTTCTTCCGTGCGAAGCCGGGGCGTGTCGTTACTAATAATATAAAGATCGTGTTCATGATACGCAAGTGACAAGTGTGGTCCCAGCTTGTATATATCAGGGCACGACAGACGCCCTTGTCGTGCACTATTTTTGCACTATCGTCTACCGTCTGGCCTCCACCCGCAGCCTGGTTGATTGCCAAGACGGTTATTGCAACTGTTTTACTTTGTTTGTTGACTCAAAGGCAAAAAATGCATTATTTTTAACAAGTTTTTATTTAACTTGCAATACTTATGTATGTTTGTAACTATGTTTGTCCGGGTGAAATCTTGCAAGCTGAATCAGAACCACTTCCTCTTATCCTACGGAGTTAAAATTTTGCATACTTTTCAAAGTCCGATGACAATTTAGATGAATAAAAAGCAATATTATGGTGACAGTTGATCTGATGATGGAGACGGAAGGTGGACAATGGAACTCCTTGACGGATAATCGTAAACTACTAGTGTTTGGGCTCAATTTAAGTTGCTCGCGATTCCGATTACGAATTTATTTAAGAGCTTGTCTTGAAAAATATATTTTTTTTAACAAAAATCTTGTTTTAATTTGTTTTTTTTTTTGGCCTGGCTCGTCTTACGCATTGTGCCAGTAGTTTTGAGTCATTATATATAATAGGTTGTACTATTATTTTATGACAATATTGTACGTTTTTCATGACCGTCTTATAGAACTTTTAGAGCCGGAATATCTAAGGGCTTTGTAGCACAGCATTACAATACATATGGATTGTAAAACTGTGGTTGCAGCCAGTGGGCATTACTGGGCATATGAGACTTAAGAACTGTATCAAAAGAAGCACACGGGTTGGCAGGTGTTAATTAAAAAAAAAAAAACAACCGGCCAAGTGCGAGTCGAACTCCCGCACGAAGGCTTCCGTACCATTATCTATAAAAATGGCAAAAAAATCACTGTTGTTGTGTGGGAGCCCCCTTAAATGTTTACTTTATTCTGTTTTTTAGTATTTGTTGTTATAGCGGCAACAGAAATACATCACCTGTGATAATTTCAACTGTCTATCACGGTTCATGAGATACAGCTTGGTGACAGACGGACGGATAGCGGAATCTTAGTAATAGGGTCCCGTTTTACTATTTGGGTACGGAACCCTAAAAATGTTACCTGCCAGCAACCGCCCACGAATGGGCAGAACTCCACGCTAAGCGAAAAGGTTAACAAATCCATACAAGGAAAATAAATACCTAATAGCATTACGTAATTTCTATGACACATTCGAGTGACTCGGGGAAAATGAAGAACTTGAAACTAGCGTCTTGGATTTATACATTTCTGAGTGCGTACTCAAATGACCATGGCCTATATGTAATTAGGTATGGAAATAGATTTTTTTTAAATTTCAAAAACATACGATTTGATGGGCTCATTCGGGGGAGATATCTTTTTTAACCGACTTCAAAAAAGGAGAAGGTTCTCTGATCAATTGTATTTTTTTAATCTTTTTTTTTATGTTTGTTACCTCAGAACTCCGTCATTTATAAACCGATTTGGAAACTTCTTTTTGCGTTGGGTTCAGTATAGCTACGAAGTGGTCCCATATTCATTGATATTTGACCTTGGACTTCGAAGATACATTGAAGTCGGTTTTTGTTTTTTTCTAAAAATTATTATTTATGAGACGAGCAAGTCGTTCGCCTGATGGTAAGCGCCCAGAACTTTTAATACCATAAAAGCACTGCGTAACACTGCATCGGTGCATCTCGGTGGGAAATAATGTTAATTAAGGAAGACCATGTGAATTTTTTTGAGGAATTACATTTTTCTGTCTAAGAACAAAACTTTCTCACTAATAGAAAGATACCTAACCTGAAGATCCCAAAAATGTTTCTTCATCCCAATTTTTTTTAATCTTACATGTTGATGAGACGCGCAAGTCTTTCGTTTGATGGTAAGCGCCACGCCTGCCCATAACAATTGCAGTGTCAGAACTTTAATACCAAAGCACTGCGTAGCACTGCATTGCGCTCATCACCCCGAAAAATCAGATATTAATAGGTGCGCTATGAATATGACCAAGCAATAATTGGAATAATTGTTGACCACAAAATGTAATAATTGGTGGGAATTCGGGTAAGTGATAACTGATAACCTAATAAGATACAAATATACATTTTATAAAAACAAAACCGACTTCAATTTGGATGTATCTTCGAAGTCCAAGGTCGAATAGTGACCGGGAGCTTCTGGGATCGATTATTTGAACATCATTGAACCCTGAAGATATATATACTTTAGAATTTGTTTGTTTGTTTGTTACTTCAAATCTCAAAAAGTAGGTACTTAACGGATTTTGATCGGATGTCAGGGCTTAGTAGTCTGATTCATAATTTAAAAAATATTGAGGTTATGGCAGGCCTAGCCTAGTCTGACGCGGCACGTGTAACGACGTTGTTTCGTACCTACAGTGTGGAGTGCGCTAGGCCTGGTAGGACCTAGCAAGTAATCTGTGACGACGAGCCAAACATTCTATCGTGGATCGGAATGTAGATCAACCAAAACCAGGCCTAGCGCACTCCGCACTGTAGGTCCGAAGCTACAAGTACATAGCCGGACACCGACGGCGGGTCGCGCGTCGTGTCACGTGCCGCGGCAGAAGAGATAAGAGCTATGCGATAGAAAGAGAGGCGCTCTGTAGGTTAATATGACTGGTAGGTATGCAGCGCTACGCGAGCTGAATTGAATTTTATTGCGTCATAGCAAGAGTCGCTATTTGTTTAAATTTCTTTGTGGAGTGATGCTCCTGTCCCTTAGTATTCTGTGCTTATGGTTACATTAAAGTTGGTTCAAAAACGACGATACAGCTTGAACACTCATTTACTCTGATTACATGTGACATCTCTTGCTAAAATTGGTTGACTGGAACAGTTCGCTTTTAGCGATAAGTCCGCACATTGTACTTTAGTTTGTAAGTAGTTTCACGTACCTACTGATTCTTTTTGTTAGGTTAACAATAAACAATTTTGTATTACATTGTGAAACGGTTGTGGGAAAAACAAGTCGGTACCGATAAATTTATTTCTATGTTGTCACGGATGAAGTCACGGGAAAAATGTGTTATGTACATCTCTACGTAACGAGGTAATTATTAATTTTTATGATTTATTCTGTGACTAAGAACAGTATATTTTTTTAAGATATACAAAAGGAAAAAGATCGACGTGAAGTCGCCAGCTTATCGGTATTCTACAGGATATACTACGGAGAGTGTGCTCAAGAACTGCACAATCTGATCCCCCAACAACATTTTACCATCGGACAACCAGACGATCGGCACAACGTCTCCCCTACATGGTGAACGTTCTGCCTATCCGTACCTACTAAACGTTTCGAATCATCCTTTTTAGTGCGTACGTCGAAGGAGTGGAACGCCTTGCTGTCGTCTGTATTTCCACATTAATACAACCTGGTTAGTTGCCTACAACCTGGTCGGTTAGTGTGTTCAAATCAAGAGTGTCCAAGTACTTACTGGGTAAGCGTGCTACATTTTCGACCACATCGTCGCTTCCCATCAGGTGAGATCGTGGTCAAACGCTGACCCAGTCCGATGTAAAAAAGATATTTTTTATTTCTGCTTTTATTAAGGGTCTTTTACCCTGGCAGAGTATGTCACTTTAGTTTTATTTTAATATTATTTATTATATTCATTGATTTGATGAATATTATTTATTAAATTTATTACATGATTGTTTCATTTTATTATCGTTTATATTAATTATTTGCTGTGCACCACCGTCTACTCTTTTAACATTTGTCCAATCCATCCAAAAGTTGTCTGTAAAAGATTGCTTTATGCGATAAGACCGCCAATTGTATTACCCTAATTAAGATTTATATTTTTGATATTAAAAGCACTGTAATTGTTATGGGCTGGTGTGGCGCTGAATATCAGGCGAATGACATGCTCGTCGCCTGAACTTTTAATACCATAAAAAGTACTGCTTAGAACTGCATTGCGCTCATCACCCCGAGACATCAGATATTAAGTCCATATGCCGAGTAATTTCGCTGGCTACAATTCTCTTCAAACCGGAACACAGTAATGCTCACGCACTACTGCTTGGCGGCTGAATAACTGGCAAAGCGGTGGTACCTACCCAGACGGCCTCCCGCATGCGAGAGACCTACCACGAGTATTACTTCACTACACGTACAAAGTCGCGAGCAACAGTTAGTTTATAATATAATTAAAGCACATTAGTGCGGGTGTCGACTCAAACATAAACATAGGGGGTCATCCAAAACAAGAACTGGCCAGTGGCCATAATAATAATATACCTATTCCTGTAAAAAGTTAATAGCTATTAAGATAATCCGAAAAGATATTTTCGGATTATCTTGTCTTTTTAGGGTTCCGTACCCAAAGGGTAAAACAAAACCCTATTACTAAGACTCCACTCCACTCCACTGTCCGTTTGTCTGTCTGTCACCAGGCTGTATCTCATGAACCGCGATAGTTAGACAGTTAAAATTTTCACAGATGATGAATTTCTGTTGCCGCTATAACAACAAATACTAAAAAAATAATAAAATAAATATTTAAGGAGGCTCCCATACAACAAACGTGATTTTTTTGACGTTTTTATAGATAATGGTACGGAACCCTTCGTGCGCGAGTTCGACTCGCACTTGGCTGGTTATTTCGGTTTATTTTAGATTGATATCTATAACGCATCCATCATTTTGATTACATCAGTAATATTTATCTGATATATGTAGATAAAATAGATTATTGAATGTAACACATTTGCCGTAACGACTGCATAACTATATTATATACCAATAATAAAATAAATATTAATGCTTTGCGCGCCACTGCAAATGTTATCTGCGAGTATGGCTCTTACCAACAGGCGAATCACTTTAAGTCTCCAGTCTATAAGTTCCATAAAAAACTATCTTTTATTTTTATAACTTATATTTGAGTCACTAATTATTAGTCATTAATGATAAAAATATGAAATGCACTAAGTACAATAGACGCTAATAGAGTTTTTAACCGACTTCAAAAAAGGAGAAGGTTCTCGGTTCGATGTTTTTTTTTTGTTTTGTTACCTCAGAACTATTAGGGAAATATGTAAATTTGTAGGCAAATACCCCCAGTTTAAAAAAAAATAGATTAATTACGAAGATTTACAAGTAGGAGCAAACAACCTCGTGCTATCGACCTCGAAACTAAAAATCCATAGCTCAGGCCCAAATGTCATGGCATAAAAATTTACAACAAAATTCCAGACAACATAAAAGTCGAAAACATCAAATCAATAAAAAAAAACAATTAAAACAGTACCTAATTAACAAATGCTACTACAACTTACACGATTTTTTAATGACAATTAAATAGATATTTTAAATCAATATACTAATAAAATTAATTCTTTTTATGACTATAAAATACCAATGTTTATTTAATGGATCGGTCCGCTCGCTCCTATTACTCCTATTGCCATACCCTGTCAGGGTCATATTGTTAACTTACCTTTTCATAAGACCTCTTCAAATGTACATACATATATGAGTGCAATAAACTATTGAGTATTGAAAACTCCGTCATTTATAAACCGATTTGGATATTTTTTTGCGTTGGGTTCAGTATAGCTTCAACATGGGACATAAAAATTTCATCGATATTCGATCTTGGACTTCGAAGATACATCAGAATTGAATTCGGTTTTGTTTTGTTTAAAAAAGAATTATTTAAAAAGCGCTAGATTCATTTCAACAAACATAAAGTCGAATTGAGAACCTCTTGAAGTCGGTTAAAAAATCAATAAAAAAATATATAGGAATGGTCTTGAAATTGGTATTTAAAAAAAAAAAATATTTAGTGAGTAGTGATATTACACATATCCGAGAAACTGACAAACCAGCCCCATGTAAGTAAAACATTCGGTTGGATCAAATCCAGGCAAACGACCAGCTCGTCTCGTCATCGTCATTCAGTTACATAAAAAAAACTAACCTAAAGCTCTAAATTTATAAAGTACCTACATACTTACATTTATAAAGGTAAACAATAATTAATTTTTAGGAAAAAACAAAAACCGACTTCAATGTATCTTCGAAGTCCAAGGTCACATATCGATGAAATTTATGGACTTCGTAGCTATACTGAACTGAACCCAACGCAAAAATAATTTTACAAATCGGTTCATAAATGACGGAGTTCTAATGTAACAAACATAAAAAAAATACAATCGAACAGAGAACCTCCTCCTTTTTGAAGTCGGTTAAAATAGTTACCTATTTGTATAAATACTTATTACCAATGAGTATTAATTGATAGTTTGGTATCTAAATTGGGAACTCCATAACTCCATTTTGCACATGCGTTTTTGCCATGAATGAGTCAGTTATGAATCATGATTACGGCAGTTCTCGGCACATTTTCCGCCCTTCTTAAGACATTAATACCACGGGTAAATACCATTAACAAATTAGACACATAGGTATTAATTTCTGATATATAAGAAGAATTAATATTATTTTTCCTGTATTCGAATTAGCCACGAATGTGTTGACGTATGGAAGTAAATGTAACTAAATAATAAGTAAGTATATTTATCTCAAATTCAGTTTAAAATACTATGTCTAGGGAAAACTACATTAATTATTTTACGAATCACCTACAGAGTATTTGGAGTATATTAGCATTTAGCGTACCTAATGTATTCGAGTTAGCCATGAATGTGTTGATGTATCGAGGTAAATTTAACTAAATAATTTATTTACCTCAAAATCACTTAAAAATACTTTAAATAGGGAAAACTACACGTATTTTACAAATCACCTACATAGTATATACCTACGCATTTAGTCCAATGTATTCGAATTAGCCATGAATGTGTTGTTGTATCGAGGTTATTAAACTAAATAATTTATTCACCTCAAAATCAGTTTAAAATAATATATATAATATAGGTATAGAAAACTATACGTTTTTTACAAATCACCTACATATTATTTGGAGTGTATAACTACGCATTTAGCCTAAATTAAACCATGCAACTTTAGAAAGTGCGTTCAAAACAGAGCGTTATAATCGCTGTAATTGAAAAGACTTACCGCTCGCCCTTTAGCTCGGTGACGTCACCGGCGTCCAAATATAAACGCTCTCCTTGATGGAACCAAGCACCATTCACACTTTTAGCACAGAAAAACAACCTGTTCTCATTGCTCGCTACCTTCACAACGTTTTCATGGTTCACAAACTCCGGCAAACACGGCCCGCCCGCGACCGCCGGCGCATAAGTTAAAGACCAGTCGGCAAAATCACCTTTTACCTTTAACTTGTAAGCACAAACATCCTTACAATCGACTTTGTCAACTGACACGGAGAATATCCATGGTGGTGACACGGCACAAGTGTTTATTATTAAGAATAATAGGAGGAATAAACTGTTAGTCCGTAATGAGCGCACTTCCATTTCGTAGGCCGTGACGCGAGCGTAGCGGCGGACGGGCGTCGGATGAATGTACTTTCCTCACTTAACTGCTGTCTGCCGCCTGACGTTCGTCCGAAACTCCGAGTAGAAACGCTCTGGCGTCGCACACACACTTATATACCTTCGCATTAGTATGAGCACACACACAAACGTAGTGGACGAAGGACGGTTTACGATAATACGTCGAGTGACAGATAAGCCTTATCACTTATCATTCCAGTTTATGAAACGGGTAATTGAAGACTTTAAGCAACTGTTTACTAATTACAAATCCCAAAATAAGTACACGGCAGAGCACACAGCACGCTGAAGTGTAATTAATGATTATTACAGTTGAGATTGTATGTACTGCGCCATTGTCGTTACAATAATGTAGGTAAGTACTTAGGTAATCTAATTTTTTAGCTTGTTGGTGCCTTAATTTTACCAAAGAATACTATTTTACTATCTCACAGCTGGGCATATAAATCCAGCCATATTAATGAAGCCACTTTAATATACACATCATCATCATATTCATCGTTCCCACTGTTGGGACACGGGCTTTCTCTCATAGAGAGAGTGGGCCATAATCTACCACGCTGGCCCAGTGCGGGTTGGTAGATGTCACATGTCCTTGAATTTTTATGATTAACTCTTGGTCATGCCGGTTACCTCACGATGTTTTCCTTCACACTAACTTGAAAAAGTCAGCGGTGCGGGGCCAGCGGGATTCGAATTTGGGTGCGTCGGATCGAAAGTCGCACATGCTGCACTGAGCCAAACTCGCTCTCAAGATAACCATTGTCTTAAGCTATATTGCAGAAATCTTAGCTGCGGTAACCAGGTAACTATGCTAAGTATGGCGTCTTTAGATTGACAGCTAAGGCAACTAGACTGTGAGTTCTCGGGATCTTCACCCTTCGATAAAGGCATTGTAACCATCGAAATTGTATTATAGAAAGTTCTGGGTAGCACTGCAATTGTTATACGCGGGCGTGGCGCTTACCATCAGGCGAACGACGTGCGCGTCTCATCAATGAGCTCCATTAAAAAAAAGGTATAATTACGAAGTCCTCACCATTGAATCCAAAGGTTGCCTGTAAGAAATTGCACACAGCGATAAAGCCACCCATTGTTCTACCACTGTTATGATTTTGATGCGGTTTTTTTAAATAGATAGAGTGATTGAAGAGGGAGGTTTATATGTATAATAACCGTGCTAAGCCGGGGCGGGTCGCTAGTTATTATTATAAATGACGGAGTTCTATCGTACAGTTGAATTGAGACTCTTCTTCATTTTACGTCGGTTAATAAAAGAAATTACGGCAAATCGCTACCTTATTCATAAAACACTGCTGGCATTAATCGTCCTAGAAGATAAAATTAAACATTAATCATAATTAAAGATATTATAAGCCTGATTACACTTGATTGCCCTTCGCTAATAGTAATGATAATTACAGTAGGTAATCAGACATATATTGATAACACTTTGATTTTTTGGATAGTGGTAACGTGCCTATAAAACTTTATCTAGGTCGTAATTATAATTTGTGACCTAGATAATTATAGTTTGTGACCTAGATAATTATAATTTGTGACCTAGATAATTATAATTTGTGACCTAGATAATTATAATTTGTGACCTAGATAATTATGACCCATATATTTGTTAAATAATGTAAAGTCAAGTTAAAAGATATTTATTCGTAAACACAGTTATTCTGCCGCCAAGCAGTAGTGCGCAATCATTACTGTGTATCGGTTTGACTTAATATCTGATGTCTCGGGGTGATGAGCGCGATGCAGTCCTACGCAGTGCTGATTATGGTATTAAAAGTTCTGGGTGCCACTGTATGTGTTATGGGCAGGCGTGGCGGTTACCGTCAGGCGAACAACAAGCTTTTCTCATCACTCAGACCCATAAGAAATACAAATCAATTAAAACATGTTAAAAATTGTTACTTT
Organism: Petrophora chlorosata; assembly: GCA_951640565.1. Classification (NCBI taxonomy): domain Eukaryota; kingdom Metazoa; phylum Arthropoda; class Insecta; order Lepidoptera; family Geometridae; genus Petrophora; species Petrophora chlorosata. The sequence goes on from OX621218.1 coordinate 2,489,537, forward strand.
AAATATATTATAGCCTATCCATTTCTTTTCAACCGAATTCAAAAAGGAGGAGGTTTCAAAATTAGACGGTATAGGTACAGAACATACAGAAAAAATATATATAATTTTTTTCTGTATGTTTGTTACGCGATTACTCCGCAAAATATGAATTGATTTTGATGATTCTTTTATTGTCTGGTAGGCCATACATCAGAGGTGGTCCCATATAAATTTTATCAAAATTGATTCAGCACTTTAAAAAAAAAACTAACAAATACAAAAAATATAAGTTTAGCTTTGAAGGCGGTTCTTGATTTTTTCTTAAAATTATTATCCATACTCAAATTGAAGTTGACCAAATTTGAAAAGATATGATCAATTATGCTCTATCAATTAAATTTCAAGGAATACCGACATTTTATCATAGATGGCATTTATCTTCTATCAGATAATTGTTACGCTAGCTTGCGTAGATCAGCGGTTCCCATTTTTTTTAGCTATGGAACCCTAAATTATCTTCCTAATTTTGGCGGAACCCCAACTAAAATTTTTAACCGACTTCAAAAAGGAGGAGGTTCTCAATTCGACTGAATGTATTTTTTTGTATGTTTGTTTCGCGATTACTTCGCCAATTATGAATTGTTTTTGATGATTCTTTTTTGTTTGGTAGGTCGTACTTCAGAGGTGGTCCCATATAAATTTTATCGAAATTGATTCAGCGCTTTTGCGCGGGTCAGTATATCGATAAAAATGCCGGCCAGCGTCGGCAATTCTCGGAACCCCAGTGACCCGTTCACGGAACCCTAGGGTTCCGCGGAACACCTATTAGGAACCGCTGGCGTAGATAATAAACTACCTAAAAAATAAACTGATTTCAAAATACCTATTTATCTACTTGCCACCCTTATACTTATACACCCCATACTTGCTTACTTGACAGCCTGTGGTGTAGTGATTGGGCAGGATGGCTCAAATCTCATACCAAGGAAGTTGCGGGTTTGATTCCCGAAACGGGACAAATGTTTACAAACGAGAAAACCGCAAACATTTGTTTCGTGTTGTGGGAGCAAGGTCCTCGTAGTTCCTGGTTCCCTAGATACAGGGAGTCCTAGTTAGGGGCAGGATCTATGTATGGGATCGTTGGGCGTATTTATTTATGAAATAATCAAGATGGTAATAAAAAATTTGGTTGCTCGAGCAGTTGGCTCGGTGGCCCAGTGGTTAAGGCGTCGGGACGGTATTCTGAAGACGCAAGTTCGGTCCCTGCCAGAGCAATATCATTCTTCTTGCTAATTATTTGAAAATCTATAATGTAGGCATTATAAGAATTCATTTTATAACAAATAAACCGAAACCAATTCTGATGTATCTTCGAAGTCTAAGGTCAATATCGATGAAATTTATATGGGACCATTCACAAGACATATTTATTTACAAACAAATTATATAAGTTGTAATATAAAAATAGTAAAAAAAGGTAAGTTAAACATAAAAATAGTTATATAAATTAAATAATAATAATTGAATTTGTTGCAAAACGGCCTCAACTCAGCGTTGTGCTGGTCGTACGATCAGCGCTGGTCTTCTGTTGAGGCATTCCTAGCTATACTGAGCCCAATGCAATTTCTAAATCAGTTCAAAAATCACAGAGTTCTGAGGTAACAAACATAAAAAAATACCGAATTGAGAACCTCCTCCTTTATAAGTCGGTTAAAAATGGAAGGAAACAACAAACAAAATTGAAAAGCAAAATTTTATTAAAATATTAATTAAGATGGTCCTTAGGGGATGTTCGCCAAATAATCCTTGACGTGAGCTGGCTCCAGCCTCCTGAACCCTGCCGCGTCACAGATCCCCACTTCGATGTTATCTGCCGTCATCTGACCTTCGAAACCTTCCTTCAGGGTCAGGATGGCGGTGTGGACTGCATCATCTAACTCCAACTCTTCAGTGTACCTGAGGAGGAACGGAAACCATTCAATTACTCCAGTATTCGCGCAATTTATAATACTAGCTTCGCCCTGCGGTTTCACCCGCGGTTTCATGGGATAAAAAGTAGCCTATGTGTTAATCCAGGGTATAAGCTATCTCCATACCAAATTTCATCAAAATCCACTCAGTAGTTTTTGCGTGAAAGAGTAACAAAGGTACATCCATACATCCATTCTTACAAACTTTCGCGTTTATAATATTGGTAGCAAGTAGGATAGTGCTTCGCTTCCACTTTCATTATGCTTACTGCTAACAAGTGGCACTCCCTTTATTTTAAATATGATTTATAGACAAACAAGCAGACGGCCCGCCTGATGGTAAGCAGTTACCGTCGCCTATGGACACCTGCAACACTCGGGGCCTTACTTGTGCGTTGCCTACCTTTAAGGACCCTTTTCACCCTTTTGTTTTAAAGTACCCCATGCCAGAGTCAGTCTTTCCCGATAGCTACAATTTGGGAATCTTCAAGTCTCGAGTGAACAGGTACTATCTTGGTGCTATATAAGCGTGCTAAATCGTCGACCGTATCGTCGCTTACCATCAGGCGACGTAGTGGTCACACGCAAGCCAATTCACAATAAAAAAAATAAAATTATAAATGCGAAACTTTGTAAGTGCGCATATACCCTGGATTAGATCATCAGCGGCATTACTCGTATGCGGGAGGCCATCTGGGTAGGTACCACCGCTTTGCCAGTTATTCGGCTCCAAGCAGTAGTGCGCAAGCATTACTGTTCCGGTTTGAAGGGCAGCCAGCAAAATTACTGGGCATATAAGACTCGATGTCTGATGTCTCGGGTGATAAGCACAATGCTTTTTATGTATATAGTATTAAAAGTTCTGAGTATAGGCAGGCATGGCGTTTACCATCAGGTGAACGACTCGCTCGTCTCATTACTCAGCTATAAAATGTATAGGGAACGTAAGCAAAATACTTTAGTTACCTTTTCTCGAGGAATGTCTTTCCATTGTTGAAGTTCTTTCCCATAGCCGTTGCTTTCCAAGCAAAGTAAGCACCGGAGGGGTCACACTGGAACAGGTAGGGCCTGCCTCCGTCCCACCCACAGATCAGCAGGGACACCCCGAATGGACGGACTCCACTAGAAACAAGATTTTTGTTAAAAATACAATTAATATACATATTAATAACATTTGAAGACCAGCTTTTAACAAATTCGTAATCGGAACCGCAAGCAGTTTAATATGAGCCCAAACACTAGTTTACGATTATCAAGGAATACCATTGCCCACTGAGACAGCTGGCCGTCTCAGTAATATTGCATTGTCGGACTTTGACAAGTGTTGCGAACTTACAACTCCGGAGGATAATAGCAAGTGGTTCTGATTCAACTTGCAAGATTTGACCCAAACAAACATTGCAAGTTAATTAAAAGCTTGTAAAAACAATAGATGGGGAGACGGGTCTGATCAGCCGCTCAACTGCCGCCTCTCTAGATCTATGTGCTCAATCTTAGGCCACATCATCACTTCACATCAGGCGAGGTAGCGGCCAAACATGGATCTATTAAGCATAACAATAACAATAGGGTGATGACGAAGATATTAAACACACCCGGACTGTGTATACTCCTGCATGACAGTGGCCACTCTCTGCACCAGCTGCGCAGTAGGGATTGGCTCGTGATACATGAGGAAGTACTGCTGAGCCATCTTGCGAGCCTGCGTCACTAGTAGACGGTAGTCGGGGCCCATTCCGGAGTATACCATGCCTGAAAGTTAGATTGATAAATGTTTTTATGTATTATATTGCACAACTTTCGCATATGCAAATATACGAAAGCATATATATCTGATGTCTACTACACTACATTTAAATATAATTTATATTTCAGATTAAATATTTTTTTATGAAATCCTATTAGCAGTTCAAAAATATAATGCTACTTGTGACTGAATTTGCACTTACCGATATGGCCAGTAATCATTTCCACCTTGTTCACGCTGTGTTCATCGTAAAGAATACTTTTGTGTTTGTTCTCTGTCGCAATCACAATGCCATTTGAAGCTGTAACATAAAAGGTTCTGTGTGAATATCTTTTATTATGAAACTCTTTATTTCAGGCAAGATACATACAACAAAGTAAAATTAACAACATACATATATATAAAACAAAGTTTTATAAACCATACACACTTCATGGGGTAATAAATTGAACTCCTTCCCTATAAACTGTGTGTGATTCCTTATAACCTGTGTGTATCTGGTCAAGAACTTTGAGAAGTTCTGAGGTTGAACAGCATGACTGTGCATTATTTTAATAGAAACTTACTAGTCTTTATGGTAATGTAACAATTGTAATACCACGTTGGGCTAAATAATCATTTATAGGAAGGAAATAGAAAAAATGAACGATATCTGACTTAGGAACAATCGGGACGCCAATATAACCTCAACGTAATGTTTTTACTTACCTTTTATACCGACGGAGGTACCGCCGGCGGCTACTGCGGCTAAAGCATATTCGATTTGAACCAATTTCCCTGAGGGGCTGTGGAAAGACACAATAAAACATATATTTTCACCGAAAAATCACCGTGACTTTGGAAACTTGGGAACCGGCTGTTTTACAAGTTTTTCGGTCAAAACTAGCAAGTAACACCATGCTGCACTCACGGAAATTGATAATTAAAACGTTATAAGCTCCCAAATGGGGTAATTAAACGAATTTTACCTAAAAGTTGTAAGAGAAAAGCTGTATCGTTCTGACGCCATGATTACAAAGCAAATTGTCAAATTATTTTTGTGCTGTCATGTTGTCAGCACTTATTAAACGTCAAATTATATTATGGTAGAATTTTATAATTGAGAGCTGGTAATACTAAAGTTACCTAAAAGACGTATTCAAAGCAGAATAAAATACGTAAAACGCATTAAAAAAAAAGAGATTTCTGTGATTGGCTCTGGTTCTGCCAATCGGAGCGCGAGATTTTCGCTCAATAATTTGACTGACATCCATGAAACATTTTTGGGTTTGGTCTATTTATAATCTTAATGACGCTGAAAACTCGTGTAAACACAGAAGCGAGATGTTGAGCGGCCTTCGCGGAGTTTCTCCCGCGTCCGAAGCTATGTCCGAAAGCACGCTGGAACGTAATCGCGCTGAAAAAGCTCTAATAACTAAAACCCCTGCGCAAAGTCAGGTGTACCTAAATAAATCGAGTGGCGTGAAGAATTACTCCGATAAAAATGGAAACGATGTCACAAAAGCAGTGCATAAAGGGAGGAAGACGTTTGCGTTTTGGACCCTGGTGTGTTTGCTCTTCGTGCTCGCGATTGGGAACTTGATTCTTACATTCACGATCTTAGCTGTGCTGAGACTAGGCCAAGGTATTTATTCGTTTATTTATTTATTTAGTTTTTATTGCCTAAGACACTGGAGTTGCACTGTCCTATTTTTATAAGGTTTAATTTTACTCTTTACTTCTTTTTTTTTTACTCTTTAATCATTTAATTTCTTAGTTAAATGTTTTTTAAAATATTTCTTTTGTGAAGGGATAGCAGATAATAATGGGGATAGACGCGGGACGGTAATGGTATAGGAAAAGGACGTGATCTGGATAGGAACGGGGCGAAAGCAGGAGCGGGATAGTGAAGGGATAGGACGAGGACGGGATCGGACTAGGAGCGGAGTGGGAGCAGGCGCGGGATTAGAGTGGGATGGAAAATTGTCAGGAACAGGTTAGATTACTTACTACGCGTATGAAGTCGCGGGCAACAGCTAGTATTTCCGTGAAAATATATAAATTATAAACATTTAATAATACAGGTAGGACTCGCGTAGTTTGTCAATTTAGTCGACCTAGGTTTCGAGCGTATCCGATGCTCTGATTTACGCTGCGAGATCGCGAGGGAATCCTAATCGTTAGTTAGGGTCCAGGATCTATTGTGTGTTTTCGTTGGGAGTTATATTCTCAACGTACGTATTTATTTTCATTCTTATACCTAAGTTTTCTACTTATAAAAAAAACCTAAACCTAGAGCACCGCCGGCAGCGGGGCACGGCCTAAACTCCCGGTGGTTAGGGCTGCAGAGTGAGGAACCTCCTGACTACACGTGCCGTGTCGAGTACTGCCACATGCATCCGACCCTTGATCCAACCGTCTAGCGAGAGCCTCTTGAGATGTTGGTCGAGACTCTTCGCTATAAGGCCGTTCGCCGATACGACTATCGGGATAATGATCGTCGAGTCAACATTCCACATGGCGGTTACCTCGTGAGCCAAGTCAAGGTACTTGCTGAGGTTCATCATCATCAGCCCATCACGTTCCCATTGCTGGAACACGGGCCTTCGCTCATAGAGTGAATGGGCCATAATCCGCCACGCTGGCCCAGTGTGGGTTGGATGTCACATGTCCTAGAATTTTTGTGACATGCCGGTTTCCTCAAGATGTTTTCATTCACCGTTTTTAGAGCGAGTGGTAAATAACTTAAGAAAGTCAGTGGTGCGGGGCCAGGGGGATTCGAACGCGAGTGCGTCGGATCGAAAGTTGCACGTGCTCCCACTGAGCCACACTCGCTCGAGGTTATTATTTTACCACGTTTTTATTAAGTCAGTTTCTTATTTGTCGGTCTGTCTGTCGTTGCGGGTGGAATCTCGCAACTCAAATTTCGAGCTCTTCCCGATTAGCTATCCGGCTGAAACTTTCAGGGTAGCTCACAACTCGACGACAATGAATTCTAAATGTCACTTTATTTTTTTTAATTATACTTTCTCAGGCATGGAAAGCATGGAGTTCCTTCCCGAGCACAACGCGATCAAGTTGTTCGGGGCGACTGATCTGGACCACGTTTATAAGAGAGATGGACTCCTCGAAAGTTTCCGCGACGAACCCATGCGAGTCACCAGCGATAACGGCTCCGTGGTCTTCAATTTGCAGACCAGGTAAGGTTCCTTCATCATCAGCCTACCCACTGCTGGACATAGCACGCCACTGAAGTCCGATCTTCGGCTTTCCTTACTCGTGGTAGGTCTCTCGTATACGGGAGGCCGTCTGTGTTACTACTGATTTGGCAGTTGTTCTGCCACCAAGCAGTAGTGCGCAAGCATTACTGTGTTTCAGTTCGAAAGGTATTGTAGCTAGTGAAATCACTAGTCATATGTGACATATAATCTGATGTCTGCAATGCAATGATACGCAGTGCTTTTTATGGTATTAAATGTTTTTGGTGGCGCTGCAATTGGTATGGGCAGGTGTGGCGCTTTCCATCAGGTGGACGATTTGCTGAGACAGCAGTTCCATAAAAAATGTCCAGTCACTATAATGCTTCACTGCTGCACTGGATTGGGCGGGTCACAAGAGCCGTATGCATCCAGATCGGTGGGCAAAACTCACAAGGGAATGGGTGCCTGAAGATGGAAGACGGCGCTCAGGCCGGCACAAAAGAAGATGGAGCGACGATCTGAATACACACCAAGAAGGCTGGTGCAAGGTGGCGCAGGGTAGGGACGGCTGGAAAGACTTGGGGGAGACCTTTGCCCAGCAGTGGGACAGCATAAGTTAGAAAAAAAAATTGACACAGCAAACAACTACATTATAAAGTATACATAACTTGAAGTAATACAAAATTATTATTAGTAATGCAGCCCATAACGTTATTCATATATTATTATACAGATTAACATAATATTATTACCTATATTAATTATTATATTTAATCAAACATGTTATATTGTAGAGTATCCCGGTCCGACACCCGTCTCACAGTGAATACATCGGGCGTGTTCATCCGCGGAGTCAGCTCGCTGGAGCTGCGGGAGCCGAGCACGGGCGAGCTGGTGTTCTCCACCGCCCCCTCCGCCCCCGCCGCCCCCGGGGCCGCCCCCGCGCCCGCCCCCGCGCCGGCGGGCCAGCGCTGCACCGTGCCAGATGCCGTTAACAATCTACACGCTAGGGTGAGGAAACTATATTTTTAACCAACTTCACAACTTTACAATTTGCTGTTTAATGCACGTGTGTTGTGTTGACATATTAACGTTTTATCTATCTATCTATCTTCGAAAAAGGAGAAGGTTCTCTATTCAATTGTATTTTTTGTTAACTCAGAACTCCGTCCTACTAATATTATAAACGCGTAAGTTTGTGAGAATGGATATATGGATGTACCTTTGTTACTCTTTCACGCAAAAACTACTAAATGGATTTTGATGAAATTTGGTATGGAGATAGCTTATACCCTGGATTAACACATAGGCTACTTTTTATCCCGGGAAACCGCGGGTGAAACCGCAGGGCGCAGCTAGTCATTCATAAACCGATTCGGAAAATTCTTTTTGGGATGTGTTCAGTAGCTACGAAGTGGTTCCATATAAATTTCATCGATATTTGACCTTGGACTTCGAAGATACATTGAAGTCGGTTTTTCTATTTGATAAGACGTATTCTTGTATTTTTTCAACCGACTTCAAAAGAGGAGGAGGTTCTCAATTCGACAGTATGTTTTTTTTATGTTTGTTACGTGATAACTCCACCAATTATGAATTGATTTTGATGATTCTTTTTTGTTTGGTAGGTCATAACCTCAGAGGTGGTCCCAAATATTTTTTTAATTTGTGCCCCAAATATGACCTCATATAAATTTAATCCATATTCAACCTTGGACTTCGAAGATACATCAGAATTAAGTCGGTTTTTTTGTAAAATTATTTTGAAGTCGGTTCAAAATTAAAATAAAAAACATCGCTTCCTTCCTCAGCAAATTTCAACCAAACGCATCACAGCACCAGTCGACCAGGACCTGGTCATCCATTCCGACACCTCCACACACCTCCGAGGGGCTGAAGGCACCCACATGGAGTCCAAGGAGCTGTTCTGGACAGCAGACCAGGATATATACCTGAAAAGTATCAACGGATCTGTAGTTTTAAGCGGGAAGGAAGGCGTTTTCATCGACGTCAGATATTTACCCATAGCAATGCCTTTAAATAAGACCGATAAATATAATCAAGCTACAGGGCAGTTTAAAGTATGTGTTTGTATGCCTCAGGGGAAGTTGTTTAGGATTGCAGTACCTACGGGGCAGAGGGTGACCTGTTCCCATATAAATATGACGGGGGAGTTGAACCCCTGTGTTTAGAGGGTGACCTGTTCCTATATAAATATGATGGGGGGTTGAAATCTGTGTTTAGAGGGTGACCTGTTCCCATATATATATGACGGGGGAGTTGAGCCCTTGTGTTTAGAGGGTGACCTGTTCCCATATAAATATGACAGGGGAGTTGAACCCCTGTGTTTTGAGGGAGACCTGTTTCCATATAAATATGGCAGGGGAGTTGAGCCCGTGTTTAGAAGGTGACCTATTCCCATATAAATATGACGGGGGAGTTGAACCCCTATGTTAAGAGGATGCCTGTTCCCATATAAATATGACGGGGGAGTTAAAGACACAATGTCCTTGAATTTTTGTGATTAATTCTTGGACATGGTTTCCTCACGATGTTTTCCTTCACCGTTTTTAGAGCGAGTGTTAAATCCGCACATAACTTAAGAAAGTCAGTGGTGCGAAGCCAGCGGGATTCGAACTCGGGTGCGTCGGATCGAAAGCGTCGAGTCGCGCAAGCTCCCACTAAGCCACACTCGTTCTATTCTCGCTATATCTCGGCTGCCCATTGTTCTACCCCTATTATTTGTAACTATAAACTTTTGTTTCCTATTTTGGTGTTCAATAGTGTTGTTATACATCATCATCATCATCAGCCCAACACGTTCCCACTGCTGGGACACGGGCCTTCTCACATAGAGAGAGAATGGGCCATAATCCACCACGCTGGCCCAGTGCGGGTTGGTGAATGTCACATGTCCTTGACTTTTTGTGAAAAATTCATGCAGGTTTCCTCACGATGTTTTCCTTCACCGTTTTAGAGCGAGTGTTAAATCCGCACATAGCTTAAGAAAGTCAGTGCGGGGCCAGCGGGATTCGAACTCGGGTGCGTCGGATCGAAAGTCGCACGAGCTCCCACTGAGCCACACTCGCTCTATTATACATATAAGTAGGTATATATAATAAGTGGTTGTATTATCTAGTCCAATTTGTATAGTAGTAAATTATATACATAGGTGGTGGAGGTCTGATGTTTCAATTTTCAGATAGGGTAATCTGTAACCTTACGTAGTCGTTAGCAGCGTGGTAAAATAATAGGTAATTAGAATATAAATATGTAAGTTAGTCTGTAAGATATGTATATTATATATTTATATTTGTTTATTTCATTTTTTTTTAATAGTAGTATATCATATTTACGTATAATTGGAGTTTTTTTGTATAATGTACACCACACTGACCGCAATATTACTTTTAAAATTCCTGTCCATCCAAAGGTTGCCTGTAAGAAATTGCGCATAGCGATAAGGCCGCCTATTGTACCCACTGTTTATTAACTTTGTTAACTATTGTTTTTCCCGTGTTTGGTATTCAATAAAGCATTATTGTATTGTATTGTATATTATGGGTCTTTAGTAAGAGTAACCATTTGTTATGTGTCTGTCTGTTGTGGGACCATGGTCCTCGTAGTTCCTGGTTCCTAGATACAGGGAGTCCTAGTTAGGGGCCAGGATCTATTTATGTGATCGTTGGGCGTATTTATTTATTATTTAATCACATGTTTTTTGAGTTACTCGAAATAAAATAAAAAATATATATATATATATATATATTAACCTATGCTGTCCCACAAAGGGCAAAGGTCTCCCCCAAGTCTCTCCAGCCGTCTCTATCCTGCGCCAAAATAAAAAATATTTTGTTTAAACTGATTCACCTATAATCTTGAATGAATAAAAAAGGCGGATGGAATCTCGCTAAGCAACAACTGAAGCATAGCAATGGCGGTGGCGTTATGTTTGTGTGAGTGGACGGAGGGCCGATGTCAAGCCGATGTGACGGCCGATCGGCATAGCATGATGCAAACGTGTGCGTGAGGCTTGTGTACGAATGATCGAACCGGCATAGCTTGAGTGCTTCACTTATGAATAGAGGATCGGACAACTTTTCAGAGAGTGTTTAAAATTAGCCATGAAAAATAATATTTTAATTAAATAAAGTCCCAAAAGTATCTAAAAATATGTTTAAATGTTATGTTTCAAAAACGTATGACGTCATATGAAGGCAAACGAAACGACAAGCTCTATGAAAGCAAACTTGCAAAGTGATTTATACGTTTTTGTGAAGGTCTTTATGATGACTGACGTCATTGAATGAAAAACATCGTTTTGATTTAGATAATTTTCGTTTGAGATAAAGAACAGATGAAAACACTAAGAGTTATTAGATTTTATTTATTGATTTAAAAATTAAATTTAGATTATTTTACAAAAATATTGATTGATTGATCTTTCGGAATCGTTTCGTCAAACATTCGTTCTAACTACATTTTAGATATTTTTTCGATTACTGTCCGATCCCCTATTTAGCGATGAGGCGTCCGCCTTTTTTTATTCGTCCACGCCTAAAACGTTGTTTATTAATTATCTTTTATTGTTTTACAACGACTGGTGTACAATAAAGTATTTTATATTGCAGCAGTATAATATTGTATTATGTTATACTTACATTTAGTTTAGTCGCACTTTTGGTGTAGGTCCGTTGTCTCCGCAAGCCGTGTCCCCGATAAACGGGGACAGTGGTACTTTAATAAAATATTTAAAAATACGTCCCGATGTCCCCTTACTGTTTCCGTTGATATAGTAAAGTCAACTTTATATGGGAAAACTACTTTCTGGCGCTTCGCCGGCCTCTGCCGCGGCACGCTCGCTTCGCTCGCTCAGCTCGCGCTGTGTGGTCAGTTCTGACATAACCTAACCTAGTGGCTGTATCTCTGTAAAGGGGACAATGGTACGAAAATTTAATGACGTCCTATTGTCCCCGTAGCGGGGACAAGGCCTACGGGGACAACGGACCTACACTGCACATTTCGGCAAAATTTTCATAATAAAACTATAAAAACTGAATCAAATTCATTTATTTATCAACCTTACATCGTAAACACATACAAAAATCTTCCGTACCTATACAAACACACCTGTATTTTAGAAACGGGATATTTAAGAATCGTCCGTTGATCACGTTAGGGTCGAAAAGGGGGTCGGAAAAAATCACGAAATATCACAAGGGGGGAGGGGCGTGCAGTGAGATATCACGTGTATTTATTTTTTCGTTGTATCAGGCCTAGCGCACTCCGCACTGTAGGTACGAAGCTACAAGTACATAGCCGGACACCGACGGCGGGTCGCGCGTCGTTACACGTGCCGCGTCAGAAGAGATAAGAGCGGCGCGATAGAAAGAGACGCGCTCTGTAGGTTAATATGACTGGTAGGTATGCAGCGCTACGCGAGCTGAATTGAATTTTATTGCGTCATAGCACGAGTCGCTATTTGTTTAAATTTCTTTGCGGAGTGATGCTTCTGTCCCTTAGTATTCTGTGGTAGAACGCGCAATTTGCAAACGGAAAAGCGGCGCGTGACCTTGACTCACCGTTGCCGGCAACGTTCAGAAACAACCGGCAACCTTACATGTCTGGACATTTCTATCGCGGCGCTTAATCCAGAATTAAATTAGATTGGACCTGTATTTAAAGATAATATTCTGAATTTTTTAATTACCAAAATAATTTGTAGAGAAAAACAAAAACCAACTTCATCGTCATCAAGACATATTTTTGGTTTTTGTCGATATGTTTCAAAAAGTGTTAAATCAATTTCGATATATGGGACCACCTCTGAAGTATGACCTACCAAACAAAAACAGAATCATCAAAATCAATTCATAATTAGCGGAGGAATCGCGTAACAAACAAAAAAAACATAGTCGAATTGAGAACCTCCTCCTTTTTGAAGTCATTTATAATACATGGGGGTATTTTGCCATGTATTTCTTTTGTACATAGAAAATATGTTAGAGCGAGTGTGGCTCAGCGGGGACTCATGCGCCTTTCGATCCGACGCACCTGGGTTCGAATCCCGACTCGGCCCTGCACCAATGACTTATAGTTAAGTGCAGATTTTGCACGCTCGCTCTAAAACGGTGAAGGAAAACATCGTGATGAAACCCGCTTACGCGCTTTAGAGTGGTAGGCTCTGGCCGTGGTTGTAATACCACCCACCGAACAAAGCCATGCCGTCAAGCGACCTAGTCGTGTTTCGGGATGATGTTCGGTGAACCATCGGGGAGACGGGTCTGAGCAGCCGCTCAACTGCCGTCTCTCTCTAGATCTATGTGCTCCACCTTAGGCCACATCATCGCTTCACATCAGGCGAGATAGTGGCCAAACATGGATCTATTAAGCGTAAAAAAAACCCGTTTCTAAATCAAATCCTAATGTCATTGACCATGATAGTTTAAATATCAATTATTTTGTTTAGAATTAATAAGATTCAACGCAAGACATTAGTTTCCGTTCATTTAACAATGCACCCGACTATTACACTATTATAAATGCGAAAGTTTGTAATGTCTGTCTTTTATATGTTAGTGTGTTTGTTTCTTCTTCACGCTGTAACGGCTGAACGGATGTGAGTGACATTTGTAATGGAGATAGTTTATACCCTGGATAAACACAAGCTACTTTTTATCCCCGGAAACCGCGGGTGAAGCGCGGGTCACAGCTAGTGTTTTATAAATTTAGTGTCCGGGTAGATTTTGAATGATCAAATTAAGCTTAGGCCGTGATTCGCTACAAAATGGAGCATCGAGTAGCAGAAATATTTTATTTTAGATCTTTAGATATTTTTAGAGTTCCGTACCCAAATGGTAAAACGGGACTCTATTACTAAGACTCCGTTGTCCGTCTGTCTGTCACCAGGCTGTATCTCATGAACCGTGATAGTTAGACAGTTGAAATGTTCACAGATGATGTATTTCTGTTGCCGCTATAACAACAAATACTAAAAACAGAATTAAATAAATATTCAAGGACGCTCCTATACAACAAACGTGATTTCTTTGCCGTTTCTATAGATAATGGTACGGAACCCTTCGTGCGCGAGTGCGAATCGCACTTGGCTGGTTTTTGTATATTATATAAATGTTGTAGTGTCCGGGTGAGTTTTTGAATTATCAAATTCAGCTTAGGCCGTGATTCTTCGCTACAAAATGGAGCATCGAGTAGCAGAAATAGTTTTTTTTAGAATATCTTTAGATTTCTCTTTTATCTTAATATAAATGCGTAAGTTTGTAAATGTTTGTTACTTAATCGCACAAAAACTAAACCGATTTTGATGAAACTTTGTAAATAGGTACTGATTTCGAAATAACATATGGTTTGATTTTGATCCCGGATTTTTTTCGTCGCGGGTGACACCGATGTGCGCGGCTGGTTAACCCTGTGACTGCCAACGTCGGGTATACACGACAACCTCAAATCACGAGATCTCTACGTACAGTACTTTTTAGTCTGTGACTTTGGCGAGAGGACTTTTGTGTCGTCTATGGCCGACATTGGCAGCCGTTAATAAAATTCGGTCTCCGTCTTGTATGTTTGTTCTTCACATGTATTTTTTTTTATTAATAGCGATCGCAATATATTTATACAAGTTAATGTCAGTCGTTATACAAAATATCGCATTTAAAAAGCATTAAAAAATTGTTTTCATGAAGTCGTAAAATAAAGAGATTTTTACAATTATTGAAGTTCAAAACGACTTCCGCTGGGCAATTCAGAAAAGCCGGGTCCACATCGGCCGATCCACGACTAGTCGTGCATAAAACGAAAACGTATTATGACAAAATGCTATAAAAACGTACTTTTTAGGGTTCCGTACCCAAAGGGTAAAACGGGACCCTATTACTAAGACTCCGCTGTCTGTCTGTCTGTCTGCTGTCCGTCTGTCACCAGGCTGTATCTCATGAACCGTGATAGTTAGACAGTTGAAATGTTCACAGATGATGTATTTCTGTTGCCGCTATAACAACAAATACTAAAAAACAGAATAAAATAAATATTTAAGGGGGCTCCCATACAACAAACGTGAGTTTTTTTGCCGTTTTTATAGATAATGGTACGGAATCCTTCGTGCGCGAGTCCAACTCGCACTTGGCCGGTTTTATTGGAAGTATTTTTTTAGGAAGATTATTCCTTTCTGTCTAAAAGTTATCTGGAAAAGACATTCGCTTTGAGCGATGAAGCCGCCTATTGTTATTTTGACGCATTTGTGGTGTAGTGGTTGGGCAGGTTGGCTCAATACTCATACACAGCTGAGGTTGCAGGTTCGACTCCCGCGACGGGAAAAATGTAGGTGCACAGAAAAAAAACAATGATTTATTTCGTGTCTGTGTGTTGTAGGACCATGGTCCTCGTAGTTCCTGGTTCCCTAGATACGGGGAATCCTAGTTAGGGGCCGGGATCTATGTATGTGATCGATGGGCGTACATATTTATTATGTACTGTATTTCATTTATTTTTCAAGATACCACGGAGGTAGCTGCTTCGATTCCTGTTTTGGCACAGTAAAACAAGTAATTGTTTCGTGTCTGGGTGTTGTGGGACCATGGTCCTTAGTTCCTGGTAGAAAAGGGAACTCTACGCCTAGGATCTATGTATATCTGAATCGCCCAGTAACAGTATTGAGTTAGTATCAATTAAAATTTTACGTCTAACCCTTTGACCCTTTGACTGCCAATGTCGCCTATACTCGACATAAAAGCTCTCTACGCTCTCTCTCTCTCTCATTTTGATCGTCTCTAGCCGACCTCGTCGAGAACTTTTATTTGTCGTGTATAACCGACATTGGCGGTCGAAGGGTTAATAATTATTCATTTTTACATCGAATAGGAAGCCTCAATTTCGAATTTATCAAAACACATCTGTGAGTAGCTTTTGTCACCTTGTTTCACCACTTCTAGATAAAAATTATCTGACAGATAAAGTCATCAGTACAAAACACAAGTGATTCTGTTAACATTTTAAATAATTAGGAAGTAAAATGATATTGCTCGGGCAGGGAAGCTGTTCGATCCTGCGTCTTCGGAATACCGTCCCGACGCCTTAACCACTGCGCCACCAAGCCTACCCACTGACACCGAGAATCGTCCCCAAAGACGATATAAGAAGGATAGAAGAAATTTGGTTGCTTAAGAAGTTGGGCAGGTTGGCTCAAATCTCGTACAACACTGAGGTTGCGGGTTCGATTCCCGCGACGGGACAAATGTTTGTGCACAGAAAAAAAAGCGCAAGCATTTGTTTCGTGTCTGGGTGTTGTGGGAGCATGGTCCTCGTAGTTCCTGGTTCCCTAGATACGGGGAGTCCTAGTTAGGGGCAGGATCTATGTGTGTGATCGTTGGGCGTATTTATTTAAATGCATATGACGATTTCTTCTTCACATTCTGTATAAAACAAATAATAATTAAATAACAATTGTTACAATTATATCATTTTAATAAATTAAACTTTATTTTTAATCCAAAAGTGGTGAAACAAGACAACACGATTTCTTATTAAAAATAATTCACAAAATACTGCTGGAAATATACATCAAAACTTAATTATTATTTATAATTATAATAATAATTATTATTATTTATACAGCTCCCGGATTGCCCTCTGGACTCACTATCTGATAGGTAATCAGGTATTCAGGATACGCCTGGAAAGAAAAACACATTCATTTTAGTTATTTTATTATTAATCTAGATATTAAAAAACAACTATTTTTATTTACCGCGGTTTCACCCGCGGTTTCCCGGGTTAAAAAGTAGCCTGTGTTATTCCGCTGTGTAAGCTATATTATTGTAAAGTTTTATTAAAATCCATTCAGTAGTTTTTGCGTGAAAGAGTACATCTTGTTACTCTGGTCTCTGATTCAACATACACACATACAAAATCAAGGACCACAAACTTTCTGCGTTAGACTGGAAAAAGGTAATATTAAACTTAACTAAGTATTTGGTATTGAAAAATATCGATGTTTTCAAGCGTTACATCGATAAACTCAATAAGGGATCAGACAGTTATCGAAAAAAAAAACTAAAACGTGGTTAAAACGAATGTTTGTAGAGTCCGAAAGATCATTCAAAGATCATTCAGATCAATATATTTGTAAAATAATAATAAATTGTATGTTAAAATTAAAAAAATAAAATCTAATTATTCTGTCATTTTTTATCTTACTATAGAAATGATCCTATAAAGTAAGGTCTTAACCATACAGAACACAAGAACAAAGTGTCTTCCCCTTAATATAGACAATAAGAAAAGTGTTAATGGACACATTCTTAGTATTAGTTTATCTATCAGTTTAAGTTAAATGTAAATTGCTTATTAGCCTAATTAATTGGCTAGATTGTAATAAAAATGGGGATCATAATGACTATGAAACCATATGAAGGAAAAAAAAAATTTTATCTGTTCCGAAACACCAACACAGTGCATGACGTCATTTCAAAGAAAATACCGTGCGCGAAGTTTGTGTTTATTATATATTTTTGCTTTTTATCTATATCAAAACGATATGTTTTCATGCCATGACGACCCTAAAGTCCTTAAACTTCACAAAAACGTATAAATCACTTTGCACGCTTGCTTTTGTAGAGCTTGTCGTTTTGTTTGCCAGCGTGTGACGTCATACGTCCTGAAGTGACGTTTCGCGTGGCTATATTTGAAATATAACATTGAAACATAGTTTTAGGTACTTTTAGGACTTATTTTAATTAAAATAAAATATTACTTTCCAAGAGCGAGTGTGGCTCAGTGGGAGCACGTGCGACTTTCGATCCGACGCACCCGAGTTCGAATCCCGCTGGCCCCGCACCACTGACTTTCTTAAGTTATGTGCGGATATAACACTCGCTCTAGAAACGGTGAAGGAAAACATCGTGAGGAAACCGGCATGTCCAAGAATTTGTCACAAAAAAGTCAAGGACATGTGACATCCACCAACCCGCACTGGGCCAGCGTGGTGGATTATGGCCCATCCTCTCTCTATGAGAGAAGGCCCGTGTCCCAGCAGTGGGAACGTGATGGGCTGATGATGATGATTACTTTCCATGGCTATATGTATACATTGTGATTAATTGTAAACACTTTCTGAAAACTTGTCCAATCCCCTATTCCAAAGTTTTACATCGACTATAAACTATAAATATCGACATATTTTACAATTGGAGTAATTGGACACCCCTGGTTGATATTAGTGTTGAGTAGGACTTACATGAACCAGTACATTTGTCCCGTACGCGACAGAAAATTGTAAGAGCGGCTCAAAATGAAAAAATGTAAGACTTCAATACGAATGTCCCGCTCATGCTCATTGGTCCCGCTATCTATCTACTCTTCACTCAATGAGGCGACGAGCCGGAGAGTCGCGACAGTACATTTTCGTTCGATGGAGATGACAAAGAGGGTGAATGTGATGTTGTTCTTCTCTCTGTCACTGCCTCACGCGATGTTGTTTGAATGAACGTCGAATATGACCGTGTTCGCCCGAAACTCCGAACAAAATACGAACTGTTGTATAACTATCCAAAATATGTAGACAAGTTTTACTTATGTTTTACTTTCACATCAGTAAGTGGGTTTGGGTATACTTAAATGAGTCGTATTATATATATAGAATACAGCAAAGATAATATTAGGATTCTCCTAATAGTAGGTAAATATAGTATGGATAAAAAGAATAAATCTTCACATTTATATATATATTTATATATTTACTATATTTTTCTTATTTAGATAATACAACTTTATTACGCTTCAACATTAAGAATTTATGATCATGTCTTACTATAAGTATGAATACCTACTTGCATAAGCGACTCATAATAATTGTCACTCATAATAGTAGGTAGGATATTTTAGGTAATTGTAATATCGCATGTAGTTCCTGATTCATTATCTAGTGGAAAAGTGTGACACCAGTACAAAAGCCGGATATCGCTTCATTTGAACCGTAGGAGCTCAATAGACCTCGAACGCCTCGCCTCATTTGAAGCGGTACACAGTACTGGCTCAGTACAAAAAAGAGGCACCTCTTACAAACTCATTTTAAAACCGTGTCCTACCCAAGACTAGTTGATATAGCTGAATAAAAGGCGAGCATAAAAAAAAGGTCGCCCATCCAAAAAACATATCATATGTCATTGTCATGTCAAAATTTGACGCTGTCAATGAACTAAACAGTTCCCATTCTGCGATACAATTTTGAATAAAACTAAACGCTTGCGTGTTTTAAGGATTGCCAACGCCATCTAGTTTCGTCTAGCGTAACTAAATACTTTCAAACTGAACTGCTGGGACACGGGCCTTCTCTCATAGAGAGAATGGGCCATAATCCGCCACGCTGGCCCAGTGCGGGTTGCCACATGTCCTTGATTTTTTTGTGATTTATTCTTGGACATGCCGGTTGCCTCACGATGTTTTCCTTCAGCGTTTTTAGAGCGAGTGTTAAATCTGCACATAACTTATAAAAGTCAGTGATGTGAGGCCAGCGGGATTCGAACTCGGGTGCATAGAATCGAAAGTCGCACGTACTCCCACTGAGCCACACTCGCTCTAGTATTTGTTTCTTAATATTTGTGTGTATGTGGTATACAATAAGGACAATTTCTATTCTATGTATCACTAGGGAAAAAATGCGATACTAAATCTAACGTATTAATTAATTATTAAAATTTATTAATCATTAAGATTGTCTGTAAGCGATAAAACCGCCCATTGTAACACTAGCTTTTTGTAGCCAGCTAAATTAATGGGCATTATGAGACTCAACAGCTAATTGTCTCAGGGTGACGAGCGCAGTGCAGCGCCGCGCCGGATTATGCAAAACAAAGTTCTGGGTGGTGCTGTTACTGTTATGGGCTGGCATATTTCTTACCATCAGGCAAACGACCAGCTCGTCTCGTATTTGTTAGTTACCTGTTCCCCCTGTAAACGTATTCTTTGTTACCTGATCGTATTATGTGTTAGTTACCTGTTCTCCCCTGAATACGTATTATTAGTTAATTACCTGTCCCCCCCATATAAACGTATTATTTGTTACCTGTATCCCCCGTAGACGTATTCTTTGTTACCAGTTCTTATTCCTATTTTTATTTATATATAACTTACAGACTACGTCCAACGCATTAAATGGCGAAACTAAGGTACGCCAAAAGTTCACTTCTGAACCTGCCTGTCTCATTTAGTTACCTGTTCCCCCTACAGACATATTATAAGTACCTGTTCCCCCCTAAACACGTATTAGTGACCTGTTCCCCCTATAGTTATGCTATTACTACTTACTACAGATATATACATAGGTATACTATTTGTTTTTTTTTTGAGCGATAAGACCGCTTATTGTTACACCATTGTAAACATTTAACTTGTATTTAATCTCTATGTAAGTTTATCAATACTATCTCTCACTTCAAAACAGTAATATAAACTGAGCTTCCTGATCTACTCTGCACCTGTTCATAGTTTATAAATGTAAATGTCTATAATTACAGTTCTCTAGTTTTATTTTGTTATTAGGTATTTATATTTTATTATTGTTATTTTTATATATATATATATATATATATTTTTTCTTGTTATTTTATATACTATATATACATTCTACAAGTATATATATTATTATATTTTTTATATATTTTGTTACTGATTTGTATGTATATATCTTGTTATTAGTTTTGTATGGCCTTTTAATTTGTTCACTATTACTTTATATTTTGTTCGCACTACCTTATAAAATCTCCACAGTACACCGAGGTCAACTGGAAGATAATGCTCACTAGCATTAAGTTCGCCTATGTACTTATAAATTTGTTTGTGCAATAAAGAATTTTCTATCGTATCTATCTATGTTTAAGGTGAATAATGAAATGTTTATGTATGTATCTTTAGTGTGTTACCTGTTCCCCTCTGTAGACGACGTACTCGGGGAACACGAGTCCGCCGTGCGAGGGCCGGCCGGCGACGGCGTGGTGTCCGGGCGGCGCGTGCGCCATTTTCATGGCGCTCATCAGTTGGAACGCGCGCCCGAGCGTCACGCGGCAAAGAAGCATTTGTCTGGAACAGACATATGACGCGTTTATGGAACTGAGAGATGAGCCAATTCTGTACATTGAAGATATTTGCAAAACCAACTGGGATCGACTATTTAGAGGGCACTGAACACGAATCCACGGTTTTTAGAATTTTTGTCTGTTTTTTTTTTACGCTTAATAGATCTATGTTTGGCCACTATCTCGCGATGATGTGGCCTAAGATGGAGCACATAGATCTAGAGACGGCAGTTGAGCGGCTGCTCAGATCCGTCTCCCCGATGGTTCACCGAACATCCCGAAACACGACTAGGTCGCTTGACGGCATGGCTTTGTTCGGTGGGTGGTATTACAACCACGGCCAGAGCCTACCACTCCAAAGCGCGTAAGCGGGTTTCATCACGATGTTTTTTTGTGTTGGTTTGTATGTGTGTTTGTTATCTATAGACTCGGAAACTGCTAAACAAATTTTGATGTGGTTTTCAGGGTTTGAGAGCATTATTTGCAACATAGATTATAGGGTATGTTACATCGAAATCGGTTGTGTGACTACGTAGATACAGCTTGACCTCCCCGTAGCACGCGCTCCCATACACAGGGGAGGTCTTGCTAAGATGGTCCTTGAAAAAATATCAAAATGGGCTTCCTCTATCGTTCACGCGGACGAACTCGCGGGGAAAAGCTAGTTTTTAAATAAACATATCTTAACACTATATGTCAGATTGATGAAATATGTTAGAACGATTTTACTAAACACTAACAACTTAATAGGGGATCGGACAACTTTTCAGAAAGTGTTTTATATTAACTACAATGAATATATATAGCCATGAAAAATACTATTTTAATTTAATAACGATCTAAAAGTACCTAAAACTATGTTTAAATATTATGTTTCAAATATTGCCGCGGAAAAGGTCACCTCAAAACTTGTGACGTCATATGTAGGTAGAAAACGACAGTCTTCGAAATAAAACTCGCAAGGAGATTTAAATACGTTTTGTGAAGTTTGGGGACGATATTGTAGTAATGGAACGAAAAAATTAGCAAAAACGTAAAATAAACACAAGCTTGACTCACGGCATTTGCCTACAAATGACGTCATGCGCTGTGATTGTTGTTTCGTTTGAGATGAAGAACAGATTAAAAATGTCAGAATTATTAGATTTTATTTATCGATATAAAAATATAAATCACTTTTATTTCACAAAAATATTGACCGAATGATCTTTCTGGTTCGTCGAACATTCGTTCTAACTACATTTGCCAGTTATTCAGCCACCAAGCAGTAGTGCGCAAGCATTACTGTGTTCCGGTTTGATGGGCATTGTACTGCTAAATTACTGGGCATTATGAGACTCAACAGCTAATTGTCTCAGGGTGACGAGCGCAGTGCAGCGCCGCGCATGATTTTGCAAAACAAAGTTCTGGGTGGTGCTATAATTGTTATGGGCTGGCGTATTGCTTACCATCAGGCAAACGACCAGCTCGTCACGTCACTAAGTTACATAAAAAAAAAAAATGATTTTATCTCGATTACTGTCCGATCCCCTATTGTACCATATTTCTTGCAAATAAATGATCATTTATCATTTAACCTGTGACACAAGTAGCAGCCCTTGTCTTTGTGCGCGGGACAGCCGGAGCCGCCGCCGAACCCGTACACGTACTGGTTGGACTTCGACGAGTGCTCGGCGAAATATATACCCGCGCCAAACATTCCGCCTGGAAATGCAAGGAAACATTATATTAATCACACTGATAAGGAATATGCATCTATTTTTAACCGACTTCAAAAAAGTTGGAGGTTCTCTGTTCGATTGTATTTTTTAAGCTATTGCATAGCTTCTATCGCGGGCCTTGAGCGTGGAGACCGAATCCAGAAATTCCGTAACGAAAATAACCTAACACCCCCCACTCCGAATGCTATGCAATAGCTTTACCGCGGCAGTCTCCGAGTGCCACACATTTTTTTTTTATGTTTGTTACCTCAGAACTCCGTCATTTAAAAACCGATTTGAAAAATTCTTTTTGCGTCGGGTTCAGTATAGCTACCAAGTGGTCCCATATAAATTTCATCGATTTGACCTTGGACTTCGAAGATACATTGAAGTCGGTTTTTGTTTTTTTCTAAAAATTATTTAGGGTTCCATACTGTTTGCGCTGATTCAACTGTAATATTCTCCGTAAATCAGAACGTTTGGTTGGTGCAACTACTTCCCTATCTTTTATCCTGCTCCTGCACAACTCCACTCGCGTACGTATGAGCGAGAACGCTGCACGCACCTCACGACAGTGCTGCCACCTAACGCGGGTGTTGGGAACATGTTTCGAAGGTTTGGCGACAACCGCTGTCCGCCCCGCTCTGGTCTCGAAAACTCAAAAACTGCGTGAACCCACTGTGATTTGGATATACATCTCTTACAAGGATCGCTCTCATCATCATCGAAGATAAAGGTACTGTGCAATCCTTCCTTATCTTGAACTGCCTCTTCTCTAGCCTAAATACCTACTCCTACGCAGAATCCAATCGAATTTTTGTATCAACCAAAATTGTATCTACTTAATTTCGCTATTTTACGCTAACCCGCGTCAACACATACCAAAATGGTAAAACGGGTTCCTATTCAATCACTACTTTGCGAAATCACTGGACATTATGAGACTCAACAGCTAATTGTCTCAGGGTGACGAGCGCAGTGCAGCGCCGCGCAGGATTTTGCAAAACAAAGTTCTGGGTGGTGCTGTTATTGTTATGGGCTGGCGTATTGCTTACCATCAGGCAAACGACCAGCTCGTCTCGTCATTTAGTTACATAAAAAATAAAAATTACTAAGACTCCGCTGTCCGTCCGTCTATCTGTCTCTCTGTCTGTCTGTTTGTCTGTATGTCTGTCCATCTGTCACCAGGCTGTATCTCATGAACCGTGATAGTTAGACAATTGAAATTTTCACAGATGATGTATTTCTGTTGCCGCTATAACAACAAATACTAAAAAAACAGCATTAAATAAATATTTAAGTGGGGCTCCCATACAACGAACGTGATTTTCTGCCGTTTTTATAGATAATGGTACGGAACCCTTCGTGCTTGAGTCCAACTCGCGCTTGGCCGGTTTTATTTGAAGCATTAATAGATTCATTATTGACGAAAATTAGTTAAAAAAATATGTAAAAAAAAATTAAGGCATTATTATATCAAGAGCAGCGGAGCCAGCAAATTTACTGAGCACATGAAACTTAACATCTGATGTCTCGGGGTGACGAGCGCAATGCAGTCCTACGCAGTACTTTTAAAAGTCCTAGGTGGCACTGCAATTGTTATAGGCAGGCGTGGCGCCTACCATCAGGCGAACGACGTGTTCGTCTCATTTCAATAAAAAAAAAAGATTTTACAAAGTAGTTATTATTATATAAGTACACCGTCTTTTGTCGTTTCACAAATCATCTCCATCCAAAGGTTGTCTGGAAGAGATCGCTTATTAGCGATAAGAGCGCCCATTGTACTAATCAAATTTTTAAATTGTATTTTTATTTGTTATTGTTATGTTTTTTGGTGTACAATAAAGCGTTATCAATCAATCAATCAATAAAGCTAAATTCTCGTGGTTTCAACGCTTACCAATATAAGCGTGTCGTTCGTCGAATCCCTTCTGAACGATCGCGTTGATGAACGGCGAGCCGTGGAAGAGCATTCGTTCGTTCGGCGCCCCCGATTCGGAATGCACCTCTCGTCTTCTGTGCTGGTATCGCTCCCACAGCCGACCGTTTACTATCTTTTGTATCTGGAAATAAAAAAATATATTGTTACTAGCTGACCCGGCAAACGTTTTGCCATATAAATTAAAAAAAATGTTAATGGTGAACAACCCTTATGGGTACCAACCCTTAAGGGTATGAAAAATAGATAGTAGCCGATTCTCAGACCTACTGAATATGTATAAAAAATATGCATATAAAATTTGGTAAAAATCAGTAAAGCCGTTTCGGAGGAGTATCAATCAATCAATCAATCAAAAGTTCTTTATTCAATTTTGTCGTCACAGACGCACTTATGAACGTCAATTATTACAATGACTACCACCGTATCGGAAAAAGAACCACTACTCAGAAGATACGGCAAGAAACTGAGGGGCATATTTTTTTAGAACTTTTGTTACAATATTTTATATTTGTTTTTGACAATATTATTTTTCTTATGTGCCAGTTGGCTACTTGACAGAAGCGGAATGTTCCATGCATCTTTGTCTTCTATGTAATTACTAACTGTATAGTATGCTTTTTTTATTAGAATATGTTTCACGCTAAATTTGAATCTACTTTCTGTGAGCTCCGTTATACATTTTGGAATTTTATTGTAAAAACGTACACAATTGCCCATGAAGGACTTATTCGTTTTACTCAGTCTAAACCTAGGTACTGCAATTCTATCCTTATTTCTAGTGTTTATGTTGTGGTGGTCACTATTCACCTTGAATTTGTGCAGATTTTTACGAACATACATTATATTTTCATAAATATACAGAGAAGGTAAAGTTAATACATTAATTTGTTTAAAGACTTCTCTTAATGATTCGCGAGGACCTAACTCATAAATAGCAGTAGTAAGGTTACTAACATTGTGACACGACAATTTTATATATATGACTAGTATTTTGCCGCGTGCGTGGGGGGGTGGCTGCTGTTTTTTTTAAAAGCTTCCTATCGATTACGGTTCTAAAGTTTTGTTTACCCATTTTGTTCTGAAAGCAAACTTTTGTATGGCGGCCATCTTGAAAAAATGCTGGATTTCAAGTGATTGTGTGGCGTGCGCGAGCTGCTTTAGCAGCCGCTAAAGCAGCTCGCGTGGGGGGGTGTTGCTATTTTTTATAAAAGCTCCCTATCGATTACGGTTCTAAAGTTATTTAAGTTCGGTTGTTCTGAAAAAATGACTTTTGTATGGCGGCCATCTTGAAAAATGGCGGAATCCAATTGATTTTGTGGCGTGCGCGAGCTGCTAAAGCAGCTCGCGTGGGGGGGTGTTACTTTTTTTTTATAGACGCTTCCTATCGACTACGGTTCAAAAGTTTTGTTTGCATATTTTGTCCGGAAAAAAACTTTTGTATGGCAGCCATCTTGAAAAATGGCGGAAGCCAAATTTTTTTTCATAATCGTAATCTACGACCCAGAAAACCCCTGATGCAAAATTTCAGTCGGATCGGAGCAACTTTCAAAATGGCCGCCATTTTTTTTTCGTTTTTTTAATCTATGACATTTGGTCGAGCACCCCCCGCTTATCTCAAACCGTTTAAAAGTTATTTGCATTTTTATTTTGTATGGCGGCCATGTTTTTTTGTACCGCGGCCATCTTTTTTTTTAGAAATGGCCCAGGGTTTTGAGCATATTTAGTTCAAGCGGTACCCCCATCCGATTTATAGTTTCTGAGATCCCCTGAGCAGTTCCATCTCGGAGACACCTTTCCATGGATTTCGGATTTTTCTGGTTGGTTTCACAACATCCTCTATCCAACGGTACCAAACACTCCCCCCCACCATAACGGCATCTGGGAGAACAGTCAGTCAGTCAGTCAGTCAGTCAGTCAGTCAGTGGTCTTCCAGCTTTATATTATATTCATTCATTATTATTATATTAGGGATTGCAATCCGGATAACGGATCCGGTAATCCAGCGGAACCGGCATCATTAAATGTTTACCGGATCCGGCGATTGGATCCGGTGCTAGCAATTTTTGCTGAAATAACAGAGCTGTTGCATGAACGAGCCTTTTCGGCCGCAGGCTATATTTGCAGCTCTATTAGAAGTCGACTAGCAGATGACATAATAGGGGATCGGACAACTTTTCAGAAAGTGTTTTATATGAACTACAATTATTAATATATATAGCCATGAACAATACTATTTTTATTAAATAACGCTCTAAATGTACCTAAATCTATGTTTAAATATTATTTTTCAAATATTGCCGCGCAGAAGGTCACCTCAAAACTTGTGACGTCATATGTACGTAGAAAACGACAAACTCTTCGAAATAAAACTTGCAAAGAGATTCTAATACGTTTTGTAAAGTTTGGGGACTATATTGTAGTAATGGAACGAAAAAAATAGCAAAAATACATTTTATGAAAAGCAAAAACGTAAAATAAACAAGTTTGACTCACGGCATTTGCCTACAAATGACGTCATGCGCTGTGATTGTTGTTTCGTTTGAGATGAAGAACAGATTAAAAATGACAGAATTATTAGATTTTATTTATTGATTTAAAAATATAAATCATTATTATTTCACAAAAATATTGATTGAATGATCTTTCTGGTTCGACGAACATTCGTTCTAACTACATTTTAGATTTTTTCTCGATTACTGTCCGATCCCCAATTAACACTATTTGTTTTCTACGATCCTTTTTTCAAAAGCAAAATTTACTTTTTAATTATGTTTTGAAAGGATAGCCAGAACATCTCTTTAATTTCGGTAGTCTTTGGTCAGAAATGTCGAAACTGTGGTATTTTTAACAGACTTCAAAAAAGGAGAAGGTTCTCTATTCGATTGTATTTTTTTTATATTTGTTACTTCAGAACTCCGTCGTTCATGAACCGATTTGGAAAATTCTTTTTGCGTTGGATTCAGTATAGCTACGAAGTGGAATAAATTTCATCGATATTTGACCATGGACTTCGAAGATACATTGAAATCGGTTTTTTTGTTTGTCAAAACGTATATTTGTTGTATTGTATTGTATTGTGACTCACCCGAACTACATTATAGTGCGTAAAGTGGCCGCCCGCGTGCTCCCGGTGCGTTCTGACCGACGCTTGCATCTCCCTCTCGACTATCACGTACTCGCTCTCACCGCACTCGGCTTCGGACGGCGGCGTTACGTCTATAAGCGTTGTGCCGCCGTACCATTCTGAAAACAATTAGAAAAACTAATTAGAAAAAGAAATACCTAAATTGTTTTTTTTTTACCCTTTGTAGATCTATTTTTGGCCACTATCTTGCCTGATGTGGCCTAAGATGCACATAGATCTAGACAAATAACCAATAATGTTAATATATAAATTTACTACAAACATACACTTCTTACAGTCAACTTTACATGCATACGCGCACGCACACATACATAGACTCACACACATACACCCTTTATACATACTTGAATCCTCTGCTAGAGAGCGCAAAATACATAATAACTGTAATAATTAGGAAGATCTTTCATTAGCCTATATTATGATTACTTAAGATTGTAACTGAATCTCTTGTATAAGCTGTTGATCATCTAATAATAAATAAATAAATAGAGACGGCAGTTGAGCGGCTGCTCAGACCCGTCTCCCCGATGGTTCACCGAACATCATCCCGAAACACGACTAGGTCGCTGGCCGGCATGGCATTGTTCGGTGGGTGGTATTACAACCACGGCCAGAGCCTACCACTCTAAAGCGCGTAAGCGGGTTTCATCACGATGTTTTCCTTCACCGTTTTAGAGCGAGCGTGCAAAATCTGCACTTAACTATAAGTCGGTGGTGCAGGGCCGAGTCGGGATTCGAACCCAGTTGCGTCGGATCGAAGGCGCTGAGCCACACTCGCTCTAAACTATTGTACTATATGTGTACACCGTAGCTCTGAAACGGGTGAACCGATTTGGATGCCGATTTTTTTATTCGAAAACAGGCTTTCTAGCGGTGGTTCTTAGATATGTTTTTATCAAAATCGATTCAGCCGTTTTTTTATTTTTATAGGTTTGTTGCGTCGGGGATTTTTTTACATTTTTGTTTACTGAAATTCGCTTGTTGTTGTATTTTGTATATATTTACCATATAATTATTAATTATTATTATTTATAATCATTATTATTTTTTATTTTTTTTATGAGCCTGTTTCGTCCCTCTGCTGGGCAAAGGCCTCCCTTCCCTCCTTCCATGACCCATTATTTTATTTATTATTTATTATTTTTAGCCGTTGGTGGCAAAGGCCTCCCTTCCCTCCTTCCATGACCCATTATTTTATTTATTATTTTTAGCCGTTGGTGGCAAAGGCCTCCCTTCCCTCCTTCCATGACACATTATTTTATTTATTATTTTTAGCCGTTGGTGTCCCACTGCTGGGCAACGGCCTCCCCCCAATCTTTCCACTCGTCCCTGTCTTGCCCATTTATAATCATTGTATATTTTTTATTTTGTTTATTAGCATTTTCTTTCTCAATATTTACCGGTAGCAGAGTGCAAGCTCTGCCTGGCCGCCTTCATCAGCCGGTGCCTGTGTCCGTAGGCCGCCACACCGACGGCCCTGAGGTCTTCGTGAGACATCTCCGACAGGATGTCTACTGTTATTTGTTCCCTTTCCAACACTGGAGCTAACTGCTCTAGGCCGATACTGAAAAAAAAAACAATTTATAACAAAATATAAAATAGAAAAATATTTTTTCAAGACAAGCTTTTAACAAATTCGTAATCATTCATTCATTCAAGATTAAAATGAGCCCAAACACTAGTTTACGATTATCCGTCAAGGAGTTCTATTGCCCCCTTTCCGTCTCTAAAATAATTAAATAAAGAGTCATTTAAATTAAATTAAATGATATTACAAAATCAGATTACATATTAAAAATATATTGAATTAGATTAGAACAAACTTCTGCGTTTTTTTGTCCACAAACAATTGTCTAGTAGCGGGAATCGAACCCACAATTTTTGCGATATACGAGATTTTCAACCTGCATAACCACTACACCACAGAGGCTGTGTGAGGCGAACAGTATGAAGAGAGAGAGTATGCTCACTCTCTCTGATACAATACTCACCTTGAGAGGAAGGTCGCTAATGACTCGGAGGTTGAGAGGGCGGACGCGGGCCGACCGGCCGCCTCTTCTAAGCTGCCGCGGCTGCCTTCTGCCCAGTACTCGCTTGGTACCACCTGAAATTACATAAAATAATAAGGTTAATATATTATGAGGAGAAACTTGTCTGAGAAGTAGGCGTGGCCTATCCCCGCCGTCAGAGTGAGCGTGGAGGGGCAAGCGGAGGCTCGAGGCAGCGCGCACGCCAGTCGCAGCTCAGTTCGTTCACGACACCAGGAGTAGACGGACGTTGTAGAATCGCTTGTCAAATTACTGTTCATTTTTAATTCGAATATTGTTTGTTTGCCTAATTATTTTATATTTCCATTTTTGTGTTTCAATTAATAGTTTTGGTTATAATTTTATAAAATGGAATAAAAGTCGAGGTTTTGTTGGTTGCTTGTATTTTTTTATTAAATTGTGAGTTAAACTCCTAAATATATATTACTAGCTGACCCGGCAAACGTTGTTTTGCCATATATTAAAAAAAAAAAGTTAAGGGTGAACAACCCTTATCACTTAGGGGTATGAAAAATAGATAGTAGCCGATTCTCAGACCTACTGAATATGCATATAAAATTTGGTAAAAATCAGTAAAGCCGTTTCGGAGTAAGGTAACTAACATTGTGACACGACAATTTTATATATATGATGAATAATTAACAAGTGAGATTGATATTAACGCCATCTACCGGATACTTGCTGAATCTAATGAACATTTATCTTTCTTTTTTACTTCTCTATTTATATATTATAGCGCAGGGAACGTGTTCGCAGGCCGAGGTCTATGTTGCACTAGTTACGCCACGTGGTTTCACCCGCAGTTTCCCGGGATATATAAATAAAAAGTAGCCTAAATGTTAATCCAGGGTATAAATTATCTCCATTCCGAATTTTACTCAAATTCTTTTGAGTTTTGGCGCGCTAGTTAAGAGGCGTTGACCTTCTTACTCTCTCGACATGGAAGCTTGGCAAGCATGCCAGATAGTCTGCGCTTGCGAGATAAGCCCGTTGTCCCCGCGAGGGGGACAACGAGACGTCATTACATTTTCGTACCATTATCCCCTTTACGGAGCTTTAGGAATACAGCCACTAGGTTAGGTTATGTTAGAACTGTGACCACACAGCGCGAGCCGAGCGAGCGAAGCGAGCGTGCCGCGGCAGAGGCCGGCGAAGCGCCAGAAAGTAGTTTTTTCCCATATAAAGTTGACTGTACTATATCAACGGAAACAGTAGGGACATTGGGACGTATTTTTGAATATTTTATTAAAGTACCGCTGTCCCCGTTTAAAGGGGACACGGCTTACGGACACAACGGACCTACACTATCTTATTGGCAGGTCATTTTAGTGTAATTAAAAATTACGCTATCTACCGGATACATAAATCTACCTATTTGTGTTTTTACAGTTAATTAATCTTCCACCTCCCCCAGGGGGGGGGTGGTAGGGGTGGGTCTCGGGGTGGTCCCCCCACCGTTGTGTGTGGCGGCATTTGGTGGCATTTCAAAAATATTGTTGTTACAAAATTTTTCTTTTTTTTCTCACCGGTAGCGGTAGTTGCACGGTGTCTCCGCTCGGCATGAGCGCGGGGAGCGTGTGCGGGGGCGCGGGGAGCGGCGCGGGGCGCGGCGCGGGGGCGCCCCCCGCCGCGCCCGTCGTGGCGTCCTGTAGCAGCGAGCGCACGTCCTCAGCGCCGGCGAGGTCCAGTGCGGTTTGACCCTCTTGGTTCTTGAGGAACGGGTCGGCGCCGTGCGCTAGCTGAAACAATAATGATTACTGACTTCGAACAGACTGTTTTATGGAATTGAGTTTTTTTCTTTACTGCTTTCGATGATTGATGGTAAGCGACGATGCGGTCGACGATCAAGCACGCTTACCAAGATAGTACCTGTTCACTCGACACTTAAACAAATATATTTTTGATGAAAAATATATTTTTCAGGACAAGCTTTTAACAAAATCGTAATCGGCACCGCGAGCAGATTAAAATGAGCCCAAACACTAGTTTACGATTATCCGTCAAGGAGTTCCATTGACCTTCCGTCTCCATCATCAGATCAGCTGTCACCATAATATTGCATGGTCATCGGACTTTGACAAGTATGCAAAATTTCAACTCCGTAGGATAAGAGGAAGTGGTTCTGATTCAGCTTGCAAAATTCCACCCGGACAAACATACATACATTGCAAGTTAAATAAATACTAGTAATAATAAAAATTAAGAGTATCTATCCATGGAAAATGCTATAGTAAACTTACTAATAGAGCGAGTGTGGCTCAGTGGGAGCACGTGCGACTTTCGATCCGACGCACCCGAGTTCGAATCCCGCTGGCCTCGCACTGACTTTCTTAAGTTATGTGCGGATTTAACAATCGCTCTAAAAACGGTGAAGGAAAACACCGTGAGGAAACCGGCATGTCCAAGAATTAATTATAAAAATTCAAGGATATGTGACATCCACCAACCCACACTGGGCCAGCGTGGTGGATTATGGTTTATTCTCTCTCTATGAGAGAAGGTCCCAGCAGTGGGATCGTGATGGGCTGATGATGATGATGAAACTTACTAATAGTGCAGCTAGCTGTGTCCTCGCTTTATGCGCGGCCTCATGTAATGGCGTGAAGCCCCATCTGCAATTAACATATAATAAAAAATAAAAACCGGCCAAGTGCGAGTCGGTCTCGCGCACGAAGGGTTCCGTACCATTATCTACAAAAACGTCAAAAAAATCATGTCTGTTGTATAGGAGCCCCCTTAAATATTTGTTTTATTTTAATTTAACTATTTATTTTTAAATTGAATATATATATATAATATAATATCATATAATATAATAATATATAATATAATATAATATCACAATATTCTGTGAATATTTCAAGCGTCTACCTGTTGCCGTTATCAATTTCAAGCAAATATTTGCAAAAATATCACGTTTGTTGTATGGGAGCCCCCTTAAATATTTATTTAATTCTGTTTTTTAGTATTTGTTGTTATAGCGGCAACAGAAATACATCATCTGTGAACATTTCAACTGTCTAACTATCACGGTTCATGAGATACAGCCTGGTGACAGACGGACAGACAGACGGACGGACAGCGGAGTCTTAGTAATAGGGTCCCTCAAATAATCTCTGTAATAAACATTGCATCCTTTTCTTTATTAAGTTTATTCTATAATAGAATGGTTCTTAAAACAATGTCGTTTCTTTCTTTCTCTTTCTAACCTGTCGGTATGTTAAAACAATAAAGCAAAGTTAAAACAATACCTAATTAACAAATGCTACTACAACTTACACGAATTTTTTAATGACAAGTAAATAGATACTTTAAATCAATATACTAATAAAATTAAATCTTTTTATGACTATAAAATACCAATGTTTATTTAATGGATCGGTCCGCTCGCTCCTATTACTCCTATTGCCATACCCTGTGAGGGTCATATTGTTAACTTACCTTTTCATAAGACCTCTTCAAATGTACATACATATATGATTGCAATGAACTATTGAGTATTGAGTATTAAGTACCTGTCCATAGCGTTGGGGTCCGTCCCGGCTCGCAGTAACAACGCGGCCAGCTCGAGGTGTCCATAGGAGGCCGCGTTATGAAGCGGCACGAGGCCTCCCTTGTCGCGAGCCGACACCGCTGCGCCGGCTTCTAACAACGCCTCCGCCACTTCTAAGTTGTTGTATCCAGCTGGAAATCAACTGCATTTGAGGATTTAAGGACGTAGATTTGAAAGGAGCGAGTGTGGCTCAGTGGGAGCACGTGCGACTTTCGATTAGACGCACCCGAGTTCGAACCCCGCTGGCACCGCACCACTGACTTTCTTAAGTTAGTGTGGCTGGTGAATGATGATGACGATTCATATTCATGTTCAATCCTTCATTGCATCATACATGTTTCAGGAATCTTAAATATTATCATAGAGTCACATATGTACCCAATTTAGGGCGCAATATGAGTAGCAGCGGACCAATAGATTATTACCTTTTTCGTCAAAATTTATCCTTAAAAAATTCGTGCAAACTATAAATTAGAAATTATTTATTACCAAAAACAGTACACATATATAACATAGTTTTCCTTTATCTTTAGTAAGCTGGGCTTGTAGTGTGTAACATCAATTGATGCACAGAACCTACACTATAGGCCGACCGTTTAACTCGCGTATCGCCTGCGCGGTAAGAAGGGAGCGAGGGGAGATGTTAGCGGGTGGGTGAAAGGGGTGCGCGGAGCAGAGAGCTTACGTCCTTTCCCTTTCACCCACCCGCTAACATCTCCCCTCGCTCCCTTCTTACCGCGCAGGCGATACGCGAGTTAAACGGTCGGCCTATAAGCATAAACTTGTGCCGTAGGTATCTGCTAGCTCTTCCATTGCACAGTATCACACAGCCGTGGATTTTATAATGGTAAGTGTTGACGTGACTGTAATAACTTTTGATATTGAATGCATTAGCGCATGCTAGGCGAAAATCTTAAGATTTTAAACAACTTTTTTATAATAACTTTTACTTAGTAATAGCGTTTTAAGTTTAATTTCAAATATTTTGTCTTTATCTTGAGCATTTATCTTTTATGATCTATATACGATCTAGGGAAACCGCGGGGGGCAAATAGTAATTTTATAAGTGCTCCAAAATCAAAACTAATCTATTAGTCCAGTCGTTTGGTAGTTTGACCTGGAAAGTTTTCCGGGAGTTTTGAAAATTGGTAATTTTATAGATTTTGATGTGCTCTTTCCGAATTTCAACTTTGCCACCTCGTATTTTTGCCGCTCGCGCCGTCATATTGGAAAAATGGCCCCTAAAAGTCAAGCGTCAAGAAGAACTCCAAAACGCGCGTTGGAGTACACTTTGCGGCGCTCGTACGCCAAAACTATTGACTTTATGAAAATCTCTAATTTCATTTTGTATATAAATTTTTATCGTAAAATAAGTCGGAAAGGAGTTATTGTCAAAAAACTGCTAGGCGCTATTAGGCGCCTATTTACCAATATGGCGGCGCGAGCGGCAAAAATACGAGGTGGCGTTTGAAATTCGAGCAGTTCAAAGAGCACATCAAAATCTATAAAATTACCAATTTTCAAAACTCCCGGAAAACTTTCCAGGTAACCACTATTTTTCGAACCAAATGACTGTACTGTATTAAATAGAAAGAAAGTATGAAAACATTTGAGTCACTCTCGCTCTACATCCGAAGATGTATGGGTATATACTTTTTTTACGCTTAATAGATCTATGTTTGGCCACTATCTCGCCTGATGTGAAGCGATGATGTGGCCTAAGGTGGAGCACATAGATCTAGAGAGACGGCAGTTGAGCGGCTGCTCAGACCCGTCTCCCCGATGGTCGTATATTCCGAATCTATTTCCATTCCAAATTTCACTTTTTATCTTTTTATCCCGGAAATCCGCGAGCCGCAGCTACTATCATGATAAAACTCATCATGACGACGTCAAACCGACTTAACATCTTTGATCAATCTTTCCATTACGTTATAATAACAAAAAAGCACAAAATAACATGTTTATTTCGTTGATGACACACAAAATTGCTCAGTCGTTAAATTATTCTTTTGTTTGTATTGTTATCAAGTTGCAACTGATCAGCGTTTTTGTGAAACTTTTATAATCTGTTTATCTAATACCTTTCAACGAGCAATTCTTGTATATATTATTTTTAACCGACTCCAAATAAATAATTAATTTTTAGAAAAAACCAAAAACCTACTTCAATGTATCTTCGAAGTCCAAGGTCACATATCGATGAAATTTATATGGGACCACTTCGTAGCTATACTGAACCCGACGCAAAAATAATTTTTCAAATCGGTTCATAAATCGAACAGAGAACCTCCTCCTTTTTTGAAGTCGGTTAAAAAGGAGGAGGTTCTCTGTTCGATTGTATTTTCTTTTATTATGTTTTTTTTTAATTTTTTTTTTAAGGTTTTTACCTCAGATCTCCGTCATTTATGAACCGATTTGAAAAATTCTTTTTGCGTCGGGTTCAGTATAGCTACGAAGTGGTCCCATATACATTTCATCGATATGTGACCTTGGACTTCGAAGATACATTGAAGTCGGTTTTTGTTTTTTTTCTAAAAATTAATTATTTTATTACTTGATAGTCTAGCATTTGACCGCAGTCTCACCTGATGGAAAGTGACGACGCGGTCGACGATGGATCATGCTTGCCTAGAAGATACCTATTAATATCCACCCTTGGAGCTTAGTTCTTAGCTCTTGCATCTCCACCCCCGGACGGCCTGTTAAGGCAAGCCGGGGGTCAGGGGTCTCATTTAGCCCCAGGGAGAATCTCGGGGTGGGCTTGGTGTCGCCACAAAGTCGCCCCTGCACCCCTACTATTTATTTATTGAACGCCAACACGATGTACATTATTTAAATTAAATGTTACTTAATTCTAAGATAGCATGGTTAATGCCATCGTAATTATAGGCGAAGACTGCTTACAAATATTATATGGCGGGTATTGAATTGATTTGATTAATTAAATTAATTGAAAACGTTTTACAGTTAAAACATTTCAAATATGGTGTTGCTGAAAAATATAATTGATTATAAATATATGTAAAATTTATAGACCAGGGTAGAAGCCTTTAAAAATAATAAAAAGTGAAAAAAAATAATAAGAATTCAAATTCGAGTTTTTTCTAATGGGTTTCATCCCATTAGAAAAAACTCGAATTTGAATTTTTTTTTACATTTACAACTTTGCTATTTGACTTTTTCCATAGGACTTTTAGTTTTGCCGGAAATCGAGAAAAACCGTTTTTTACCCTTAAAAACTCACCCCCATCCCCTTCCCGACCTCAGATCGCCCGTAAATTATTTTTCCTTTCATTTTTATAATATTCCCCTTCTTTTCTAATGGGTTTCATCCTACTATTATTTTTTTTGGTTTTAAAAATTATCGACCCTGGTCTATTAATAAAACCTGTCGTCATGAAATTGAAAAATTGTAAAATTGTAAAGTGAATGTTAATAATAATAATAACATTCACTTTACAATTTTTCAATTTCATGACGACAGGTTTTGAAATTGAAAAATTGTAAAATTGTAAAGTGAATGTTAATAATAATAATGATATTCACTTTACAATTTTTCAATTTCATGACGACATGTTTTGAAATTGAAAAATTGTAAAGTGAATGTTAATAATAATAATGACATTCACTTTACAATTTTTCAATTACATGACGACAGGTTTTGAAATTGAAAAATTGTAAAGTGAATGTTAATAATAATAATGACATTCACTTTACAATTTTTCAATTTCATGACGACAGGTTTTGAAATTGAAAAATTGTAAAGTGAATGTTAATAATAATAATGACATTCACTTTACAATTTTACAATTTTTCAATTTCATGACGACAGGTTTTGAAATTGTAAAATTGTAAAGTGAATATTAATAATAATAATGACATTCACTTTACAATTTTTCAATTTCATGACGACAGGTTTTGAAATTGTAAAATTGTAAAGTGAATGTTAATAATAATAACATTCACTTTCCAATTTTACAATTTTTCAATTTCATGACGACAGGTTTTGAAATTGAAAAATTGTAATGTGAAAGTTACTATAATTACTATTCGTCATCTTCGGGTATGCTTACCAGCCAGGTGTAACGGAGTGGAGTTCCTTCCGTGTGCATCTCTGCAGTTAACGTTTTGGGGTGTTATGAGTTTTCTGAAAAGAATTCAATTTACTCAATTTATCGACATCAATTCTGATGTATCTTCGAAGTCCAAGGTCGAATATCGATGAAAATTATATGTCCCATGTTGAAGCTATACAAAAAGATTTTCCAAATCGGTTTATAAATTACGGAGTTCAAAATAAACAATAAAAAGAATACATTCAAATTGAGAACCAACTCATTTTTAAACTCTGTTAAGAAATAAAGTAAATATGAAAGTTATGAAATTTATATGGGACCATGTTGTATACTGAACCCAACGTAAAATTTTCCTTATC
Organism: Petrophora chlorosata; assembly: GCA_951640565.1. Taxonomy (NCBI): domain Eukaryota; kingdom Metazoa; phylum Arthropoda; class Insecta; order Lepidoptera; family Geometridae; genus Petrophora; species Petrophora chlorosata. Next base: position 2,527,325 of record OX621218.1, read on the forward strand.
GAGTTCTGAGGTAAGAACATAAAAAACTAAACTCCTCTCCTCTCAGTGACACTCACTCTCTACTCTGCCACACTCACTCTCCATTCTGCCACACTTACTTTCCATCCCCGATTAGTCATTGTTGGGAATAAACATAATAGAGCGATAACTAAACGCAGCTGAAAACGAAACGCTTCGTATTTTGTCTCGCTCCCTCCCTTTCGTAATCACTCTCTCTACATCATGCGGCATCTTTGTTATAATTAATTAATTTGCTATTCAATACAAAGTCTCTAAATCAAAGTGTATTATTATACAGTCACACTAGCTCCCTTCTCAATTCTCTGTCTCGCAAAATTACCTCATTTCGCCACATCAAACATCGCAGCAACGCCTCGCAGGGCATTCACTGAATCGCTTCTGATTGGTGTAAGGCCATCGGATCAAAAATAGCAAGAGTTACCGCTTGGTCACTCTCGCTCTCCACTCGTTACAACTCTTTTTTCTGCCTCACTTACTCGCCGCTCTGCCACACTGACTCTCCTCTCCGCCACACTCGCTCTCTACTTGAATTCCGTCACTCTCTTCGAAAGTAGCAAGAGTTACCGCTTGGTCACACTCGTTTAAACTCTTTTTTCTGCCACACTTACTCTCTACTCGGCCACACTGACCCTCCTTTCCGCCACACTCGCTCTCTACGCGACTTAACTCGCTCTCCTATTACCTTGCTCTCGCCAAATCGCCTCGTTTCGCCGCGTCCAACAGCGCGGCGTCGCCTCGCAATGCATCCGCTGTGTCGCTGTCGCCCGCTCGGACTAGCTGTAGTGCGGTTAGACCATCGCGATTTCTTCTCGTGGGATCGGCTCCATGCTAGGAACGAAATGTGAAGGGTTAATTTTTTTGTGATTAGATAATAAATCTGCTTTTTTATTATTATTTATAGGTTTGACCGCTATCTCACTTGTTGTTAAGTGACGATGCGGTCGAAGATGTAGCACGCTCGCCTAGAAGAAACCTGTTCACTCTTGTCTTAAAGACACCCAGATTATAGCTATCCGGAAACACAGATGCCGGCAGAGTTCCACTCCTTGGCCCTTTTAAATTTATTTGTAAGAATTTTGGTTACAATATTGCAAGCAGTAACTTTTCACAACGAAAAATCGGCCTTTGTAGTAATACAAATATTTTTTACTTTTATTACATGTTTTTATTTAACTTGCAATGTTTGGGCTTAGTTCTAAGTCTCATAATGCCCAGTAATTTCGCTGGCTACAATGCCCTTCAAACCGGAACACAGTAATGTTTGCGCACTACTGCTTGGCGGCGGAATAACTGGCAAAGCAGACCTACCTAGACGGCTTCTCATAAGAAAGACCTACCACGAGATTTTCTCTCACCTTTAAAAGTAGCCGCACGATATCCGCCTTCCCTTTCGCGGCGGCTTCATGTAGCGGCGTGAACCGCCACAAGTCTGCCGCATTCACTCCCGCGCCGGCCGAGACGAGCAGCTCTGTCACCTCGTAGTGGCCATACGAACACGCGTTGTGGAGAGGGACTAAACCTCTGAAAGAAAAAAGAAAGGGACCGATTTATAACGCCTTGTGGACGACGTACTTCGTTCGACACCCAGTTGGAGGCCGTGGACTGTATGTGGTGCGATGGTGGGCCGGAGAGAAAAACACTTAGAAATATAAATTATTTAAGGTTTATTAGCGCCTAGAAAGGCCCAGAAACCGTTGGCGGGACGATTTGGACGCTTTCCGGAGTGACTGGCCTGAGATCGCAAGGGAGAGGGATCCATGGAGATAGATGGGGGAGACTTTTGCCCAGCAGTGGGATCAAATAGGTTAAAAAAAAGGTTTATTCGACGCAAGATACATCTAAATAGCCAAGTTTACATGGAAGCTGTGGGGTGGAAGACCTATAACCAACCGTTAACTACAATGCTATTAATGATCAGTATTGACAACATTAATACAGAAAACATGCTCGGCAACTACGTATAGGTAACAAAATAATTAATTTTAGAAAAAAACCGACTTTAATGTATCTTCGAAGTCCAAGGTCAAATATCGATGAATTTGATATGGGACCTCGTAGCTATACTGAACCCAACGCAAAAAGAATTTTGCAAATCGGTTCTTATTTGACGGAGTTCTGAGGTAACACATAAAAAAATACAGTCAAACAGAGAACCTCCTCCTTTTTTAAAACGGTCAATAAAGTTATGTTGGGTTGCCAACACTCGTCACACTAATGTGTCTTTTTGTACAAGCTTTTATTTAAGGCAGTAGTCTGCTTTACAGGCTTCAAAAAATCGATTTTTCGTTTTTGTCTTAAATCTATTCCAAAACTATCCAAGAATATGTGTTCAAAATTTTAGAGGCCAATTCGACATATTTTCGAAGCTAGATCAGTTTTAGTGGCCGAGCGTCGAGCAGGTGCGAATGCTCGGGCAGACCCGAGCGCGCGCGCTCTGCCCCTTCGTGTATTCTATTGTTTGACTATACTCGTATATACCTGAAAGGAACGGTCCTTTGAAATATTATTTGGAGGTTCTAGAAGGTCTGTGTTGAGTAGTTGTTGGGATAACGGTATACAATATAACGGTAAACTATAGCTCTCGGAATCGGCTTCTACACTGCTATTTGTAGCGTCAGTTTCATTTTCACAAGTTTTAGAAAACGGTGCCGGCGATAGTAAAAACAATATATGTCCGATCGAAAAAAACCAAAGTGATCTAGCTTCAGTATTGAATTATCTTCTATTTGAACTAAAAAAGTTGGACAAAAGTACTATTTAAATAACTTGTTTTGGAACTTAAAGTGAATTTTTTTTTTCAAAAAAGTGATTTTTTTTTAAAACTTCGAAAAAATTTGGAATTTCGTCATTTCTTCGGTATTTATTTAGTTCATATAGAAAAGGAACTTATAAAAACTAAAAAAAAATTTGGTTCCACTGTTTCAAATGCATCGCACGACCTCCATCACCGGCACCGATTTACGAGTGCACACTCCAGGCGCCCCAGAAAAATCGTTACAACTTTGGCAAATTTCAATAATTTGTAATAATAAAAATTGTTTTTTAAAGCTTGAATATAATATACTATCGTCTCAAAATTTCGTTTACCGCAATCATTTTCTTCCCTTTCAAAAAAATTGTTGAAAAAACGCTTTTTTTTCGGCTCCTAAAGCAGACTACTGCCTTAACTTGCAATGCTCTCTAAAACAAAATTCCCCTCAGTTTCTTGCTGTATCTTTTGAGTAGTGGCAGGCCTAGCGCACTCCGCACTGTAGGTACGAAGCTACAAGTACATAGCCGGACACCGACGGCGGGTCGCGCGTCGTTACACGTGCCGCGTCAGAAGAGATAAGAGCGGCGCGATAGAAAGAGAGCCGCTCTGTAGGTTAATATGACTGGTAGGTATGCAGCGCTACGCGAGCTGAATTGAATTTTATTGCGTCATAGCAAGAGTCGCTATTTGTTTTAATTTCTTTGCGGAGTGATGCTTCTGTCCCTTAGTATTCTGTGGTAGTGGTTCTTTTTCCGATACGGTGGTAGAGTCATTGTAATAATTGACGTTCATAAGTGCGTCTGTGATGACAAACATGAATAAAGAGATTTTGACTTTGACTTGCAATGTTTATTATTTGTTTGTTTGGGTCAAATCTGGCAAGTTGAATCAGGACCACTTCCTCTTATTCTACGGAGTTGAAATATTGCATACTTGTCAAAGTCCGATGACAATATTTTGATATAGATAACAAACAAAAATATATAATAAACACAAGCTTCGCGCACGGTATTTACTTTGAAATGACGTCATGCACTGTGTTGGTTTTTCGGAACAGATAAAAAATGACAGAATGTAGTTTTTTTTTACGCTTAATAGATCCATGTTTGGCCACTATCTCGCCTGATGTGAAGCGATGATGTGGCCTAACGGCACATAGATTTAGAGAGAGACGGCAGTTGAGCGGCTGCTCAGACCCGTCTCCCCGATGGTTCACCGAACATCATCCCGAAACACGACTAGATCGCTTGACGGCATGGCTTTGTTCGGTGGGTGGTATTACAACCACGGCCAGAGCCTACCACTCCAAAGCGCGTAAGCGGGTTTCATCATGATGTTTTCCTTCACCGTTTTTGAGCGAGCGTGCAAAATCTGCATTTAACTATAAGTCATTGGTACAGGGCCGAGTCGGGATTCGAACCCAGGTGCGTCGGATCGAAAGGCGCACGAGTCCCCGCTGAGCCACACTCGCTACTTATTTACTGATTTAAAAATATAAATCATTATTATTTTACAAAATTATTGATTGAATTATCTTTCGGATTCGACAAACATTCGTCCTACCTACAGTTTAGATTTCTTTCGATTACTGTCCGATCGCTATTTTCAATACACCTAGTGAAGTTCTTAACGCTTGACTTTTTGTAGATAGTCCATTTATTCATTTATTTTTTTATGGAACTGAGTGAAGAGACGAGCAAGTTCGCCTGATGGTAAGCGCCCTGCCCATAACAATTGCAATGCCACCCAGTACTTTTAAAGTAAAGTACTGCGTAGCACTACATTGCGCTCATCACCCCGAGACATCAGATATTAAGTCTCATATGCACAGTAATTTCGCTGGATACAATATAAATAAATAAATACGCCCAACGATCACATACATATAACCCCTAACCCACCCCCAACCCTCTAACTACTTCGGCCCCTAACTAGGACTCCCTGTATCTAGGGAACCAGGAACTACGAGAACCATGGCCCCACAACACACAGACACGGAACAAAGGCTTGCGCTATTTTTTATGTCAAATCATTTATCCCGTCACGGGAATCGAACCCGCAACCTCAGTGGCTGGCTTAAAATGCCCTTCAAACCGGTACTTCAAACACAGTAAAGCTGGCGCACTACTGCTTGGCGGCAGAATAAGTGGGAAAATCTTACCCTTTATCTTTTGCATGTACGTCAGCACCTCTTTGTAGTAATAACTGAGCGAGCGGTAGTCGATTGTATCTGAAATAAGGAAATGAAGGGGAATTACCGAAATTATCCAAATATCTGCATAGATCTGTAAGAGATTGCTTTAGCGATATGACCATCAAATAGCACTTTTTTTATTCATCTGAGTAATGAGACGAGCAAGTCGTTCGCATGATGGTAAGTGCCACGTATCGAATAACAAAAAAACCAACTTCAATCCTGATGTATCTTCGAAGTCCAAGGTCGAATATCGATGAAATTTATATGGGACCACTTCGTAGCTATACTGAACCCAAAGCAAAAAGAATTTTCCAAATCGGTTTATAAATGACGGAGTTCTGAGGTAACAAATATACAAAAATAAAAATAAACATAGAATCGAATAGACGAGCGGCGCTTCACCAACCCTAGCCTAAGCCACCACTCGGATACAGCCTTCGACCATCTGCCATCCTCACTTCTAGTCTGTATTAATCACTACATAGTATAAAACAAAGTCGCTTTCTCTGTCCCTATACCCCTATGTATGCTTAAATCTTTAAAACTACGCAACGGATTTTGATGCGGATTTTTTAATAGATAGAGTGATTGAAGAGGAAGGTTTATATGTATAATAACCGTGCGAAGCCGGGGCGGGTCGCTAGTATAATAGGGGATCAGACAACTTTTCAGAAAGTGTTTTATATTAAGTACAATTTATATATATAGCCATGAAAAATACTATTTTAATTAAATAACGCTCTAAAAGTACCGAAAACTATGTTTAAATATTATGTTTCAAATATTGCCGCGCAAAAGGTCAACTCAAAATTTGTGACGTCATATGTAGGTAGAAAACTACAAACTCTTCGAAATAAAACTTGCAAAGAGACTTAAATACGTTTTGTGAAGTTTGGGGACGATATTGTAGTAATGGAAGGAAAAAATGAGCAAAAATACATTTTAATTTCACGTCATTTGCCTACAAATGACGTCATGCGCTGTGATTGTTGTTTCGTTTGAGATGAAGAACAGATTAAAAATGTCAGAATTATTAGATATTATTTAATGATTTAAAAATATAAATCATTATTATTTCACAAAAATATTGATTGAATGATCTTTCTGGTTCGACGAACATTCGTTCTAACTACATTTTAGATTTTTTCTCGATTACTGTCCGATCCCCTATTATAATTAATTGTTTTTATTATGTGTTAGTACCTATCTATATTGATGTTTTTATTATTTATTTTAATAAAAGAACCTCACCCAGCAGCAAAATGCAAAGGCGTGGAATGCCTCCCGTCGACGTCCCTACAGTTGACCAGCCGCGGCCGCGCGTCGAGGATGGTGCGCGCTGTCTCCACGTCGCCGGTCCTCGCAGCCTCCAGCAACCGCAACGCCGCCGCGTTTGTACATTCATCTGCAACAATCACAATAATATAATTAATATTTAGAAAAAAACAAACCGACTTCAACGTATCTTCGAAGTCCAAGGTCAAATATCGCGACCTATATAGCTACTGAGCTCCACGCAAAAAGAATTTCCCAAAGAATTTACCCTTTACCCAAAGGGTAAAACGAGCGTCGCAAGACTCTCGAAACGCTCTTGTCGCTCGTGTGTTAACAAAAAATGCCCTTTTCAGGGCCGCATACGTTTCAATATCAAGAGTCTTAAGTCCTATACACTTACACAAAATTGGTTACTTTAAATAATTAGTTGTACGATAATGAGTATCGTGTATGAATTTTTATTAACTTAAAATTGTTAATCTTAGGTAATTTCTAATTTTAGGTAATAGACAATTTATTGAATTTGCTCTCTCATAGCCGATCATAAATCTTGTATATATATAATTCATATATATTTATAATAAAATTTGTAACATAACAGCACAAAACCAAAGCGTTACAAACACAGTCATAAAATATAATTAATAAATTAATTAAGGAATACAATTATTTAATTATTTAGGAGTATATAAAATTATAAAATTAACAAATTAATTAAATAATATATGTATAATATATATATATATATATATATATATATATATATATATATATATATATATATATTATTTAATTAATATATATATATATATATATATATATATTAATATATATATATATATATATATATATTAATATATATATATATATATATATCTGTATGTATGTATGTAGGTAGTTAGTTGTACCTAATATGGTGTGGCTACGTTTAGTAATATTTTTTTTGATTGCTTACCTACGGCCTACGGAACCCTAAAAATTGATGAATTTCCGCAACGTCACGCCTGATTCCATTAGATTGTGTAAATGCGAAACTATTACAAAACAAAGTTCAGTCAGAGTCAAATCGATTTAACACTAATTTATTCGTTCAAGATGTGACCCTTTATGCACTGCATAAGGTGCTAACTAATAAATAAATATATACACCTAACGATCACATACGTAGATCCTGCCCCTAACTAGGATTCCCTGTATCTAGGGAACCAGGAACTACGAGGACCATGCTCCCACAACACACACACGAAACAAATGCCCAAAGGTCGAATATCAATGAAATTTATATAGGACCACATTGTAGCTATACTGAACCCAACGCAAAAATAATTTTCCAAATCAGTTTATAAATGACGAAGTTCTGAGGTAACAAACATAAAAATAAAAACAAAATACCAACGAAATGAAAACCTCCTCCTTTTTTAAAAATCGGTTAAAAAGGCGAAGTGAGTGTTAAAGAGCGAGTGTGGCTCAGTGGGAGCACATGTGACTTTTGATCCGACGCACCCGAGTTGAATCTCACTGGCCCCGTACCACTGACTTTCTTAAGTTATGTGCGGATTTAACACTCGCTCTAAAAAATGATGAAGAAAAACATCGTGAGGAACCGGCATGTCCAAGAATTAATCACAAAAATTCGAAAAACGAAGGCCCGTGTCCCAGCAGTGGGAACATGTTGGGTTGATGATGGTTTAATAGTACATTATGGTACTAGTGTGTATTGTTGGTGATTACCGCTGAGGCGCCATTGAGACCCGAGCCGTTAGGTGAGGGTCTTAAGAGAGCCGAGGACGGTAATCGTCAATACACACGTGTATCATACGACGTTTTTCAACACACTTGTGGATAAAATAACAATAAAAACTTATTTTATTTATAATTAGTTTTCCTATGCGCGCGCATTGCGATCAGCCACAGACTAAAGGGATGAGGTTTTTTTTTTTATTTTCCGCGCATAGGGTTTGCGCCTATTCTGCCACGTACAAAATGGGGAATTTAAAGTTTTCTTTTATTACAGAGAAAACAAAATGTATATTTGAGTGAAAGTTTTATTTATCAAACACGTACGAGTTAAAATTATCTATTTAAATAAGAAGTTGCATGAAATGAGCAAGCAATAGGAACATTAATTTATTTGTTCTATTAAACACGATCTTTTTTTGAATAAAAACTTTTTAAGAACAAAGCACCTCAACCAATAAATTAAAAAAAAAAATACAACTCACTAGTGAGATTTTCATAGCAATGAAAAAGTCACAGTTTGATTAAGGGTGTCATTCTGTGCCTAATTGCGGTAACCATAGAGCCACTTTATGAGCAAGTGTGTTGAAAAGGGTATTTTATTGTTACGACACGAACGGAGTCACTGGCGGTTGTTAGTATATTATATAGGACGAGTTTATATATTATTTTTTCTTTAATATAAAGCATGCCGCGTTATTTACCCGTTGGACTCGGGCCGCGCTAGTCATAAAACACATTTATATTTAATTTTGTTTTGTGTTAATTTGTTTGGTTGATAAATTCTCGGTTGTTATGAGAACTTAAGACGGTTGGGTGAGTTTATTGCATTCTTCTTTTATTTATCTAATATATAAAATTCTCGTGTCACAGTTTTCGTTGCCATACTCCTCCGAAACGGCTTGACCGATTTTGATGAAATTTTTTGTGCTTATCCGGTATCTATGAGAATCGGCCAACATATTTTTTTTTTATAATTTTTTTTTAATTTATATGGCAAAGCAACGTTTGCCGGGTCAGCTAGTTATTAATAGATAGATAGCTTCTCAGTTGTTTCAACTTTACAGTACCTAGAAGATACCCGCGTAAGCCCATAGCCCCATTTGTCCCCCCTTTCGCAGGACGGTTTTAGGATGTAATTCCCCTGTAGCCAAATTGAGCAAATCATTAAACAACTTTAGTGGCCTTAGCTTTATTTGACTTTGTAACAACTTTGTTTGTGAGACCCTAACTAATAAACTAGGCTGTAAGGCCTGTGCCTTCATAGTTAGTTTCTTCTCTTTATGTTAAATTTCTTTTTGTTTCACTAATTCACATTTATTTACTTTTTTATTTATTTATTTATTTTTTATTATTTATAGGCTTTTTTTATTATTTTTAACTTTTAGTAAATTTTATTATATTATACAAAAATAAATATTTATTTAAATACAAAAATATGGTACAATAATACTTAATATAATATAACAAAAGGCTTAATAATTTAAAAACTAAATAAAACTAAACTAAAATATATTAAATACTATGAACACGCCGGGTATCGGTGGAGCCAACTGAATGGCCTACAGATAATTCAACCGATACCAGTCGTCCGGCAACGTGCCTAAAATGCTGGCGGCGTTGTCTCGCTGAATTGCGAGGCTGATTCTTTGGCCAAAATACACGCCAGCATTTTGGTCACGTGTGGATTCCACCAGCCGCCCCGCCAAATCCTTATAAATCTCTAGTGCTCCTGGTCCCCACGGGCCCAACGTCTCTACCCCAAACGGCACAAGCAGGTAACCCCTATCGAGACCTGAATATTTGCGCCGTTTGGGGGATTCTGCCGCTGTAGCGGCGCCACCCACTCGTAGAGACGTCTCCGGAAGATGGGACGGCGCCAACGTGTCTACACAAGTAGCATCCCAAACCAGGGGCCGTCCCATCCTCCAGGGAATGAGCGTCATACCGTCAGGCCTTTTGCCATCGTCCCGCACTAGGCCGTTCGGCTCCAGAATTGCAGACATATTGGCACTTCCGGGCGTCGTTTTAGTAAATTAATTTAGCCTTATCATAAAACGATTAGTATTTTTAAAATTTTCGTCATTCTATAATTAAGCATTATATCAAATCTGTTGTCAAGAGAAATTAACTCCATGTCTTTATATCACTTTCGTCTGCAATTGTTGGATGCAATATCGAATTTGTACTTAATTTATTATACTTATTTAAAAGTATGTTAAGTTACATTTGTATTAGTGGTGTTTACCTATAATTGATTGTGCAATTCGTTTGAAACATATCTTGATAATGTTAATTTAGCGTAAGCAATATTGTAAAGGCACAAATAATGCACCATTAAACGTCATATACACATAATTTAAATTAATTAAAATACGTAAAGCATTAAAACTTAAAATAGATGACAGGAAAGAAAAGGTAAACATGTCTACCCATTTTTGTTTTTTTTATGTAACTGAGTGACGAGACGAGCTGGTCGTTTGCCTGATGGTAAGCAATACGCCAGCCCATAACAATAATAGCACCACCCAGAACTTTGTTTTGCAAAATCCTGCGCGGCGCTGCACTGCGCTCGTCACCCTGAGACAATTAGCTGTTGAGTCTCATAATGCCCATTAATTTCGCTGCCTACAATGCCCTTCAAACCGGAACACAGTAATGCTTGCGTACTACAGCTTGGCGGCTGAATAACTGGCAAAGCGGTGGTACCTACCCAGACGGCCTCTCGCATACGAGACACCTACCATTTCTTTCCCATACTCAAATTAAAGTCCGGGCGCAGACAAGAAATGCGCAAAACTGACCCTACCAGTGCTTCGGAAATACGCCTGGAATTTAAATATGTTTCGCACTCTGCTTTTCGCTTTGAATAGCGAAATCAAAAAAATAATAGAATTAACTACGCCCTACGATCACATACATATATCCTGCCCCTAACTATGATTCCCTGTATCTAGGGAACTAGGAACTACGAGGACCATGCTCCCACAACACACAGACACAAAAGAAATGCTTGCGCTTTTTTCTGAGCACAAACGTTTGTCCATATAGTCCATATAGGACCATAGAGAAATTACGGCGTAATATCGAATAGCGGGAGGGCACTGGTGACCTGTAATACAGTTTCTATAGAACCTACCTCAGGCCAGACCTAGCGCACTCCGCACTGTAGATACGAAGCTACAAGTACATAACCGGACACCGACGGCGGGTCGTTACGTGTCGCGTCAGAAGAGATAAGAGCTATGCGATAGAAAGAGGCGCTCTGTAGGTTAATATGACTGGTAGGTATGCAGCGCTACGCGAGCTGAATTGAATTTTATTGCGTCATAGTAAAAGTCTCTATTTGTTTAATGCTTCTGTCCTTTAGTATTCTGTGTTTAGGCACCAGCCTCTCACAAAGTTAGTTCTTAGCTTTAGTATTAAATCCCTAGGTACCTATAAGAAAATACCTATGTGAGAGAAGATAAATAAATGTTTTATTATTATTATTCTGTTGTGAGAATCGAAGCCACTACCTCGGTAGTGTATGAGATTTGAGCCAGCCTGCCCAACCACTACACCAAAGCTGTCAAAAAAAAGGTAATTAATTCTTAAAACAAAACAACTTAAGCGTCATTGTAAATTCTTTTTTATTTTTTATTCGATTTCGGGCACAGAGCAAAGGGTTTATTATTCTGCCGTGACGTGTGAACAATTTGTAGGTAGCCAATTTTTTATCACTTTAGTTTTTTTTTAATTTTTATTAAGGCTTGCGTTTGACTGCTATCTGACCGCTAGCAGAAGGGTTGTCAACAATAAATTGATGACGGCTTGCCATACGTCTGATTTTACCACGTTTTTATTAACTTAGTTTTTTGTTTGTCTGTCTGTCGTTCCGGGTGGAATCTCGCAACTCAAATTTCGAGCACTTCCCGATTAGCTATCCGGCTGAAACTTTCAGGGTAGCTCACAACTCGATGACAATGCATTCCAAATCCATTTATAAGCATGCAATGCCGACCTAACTTCAAAAGCCGCGTAGACACATGGTTTTTAGGGTTCCGTACCCACAGGGTAAAACAGGACCCTATTACTAATACTCCGCTGTCCGTCCATCTGTCTGTCACCAGTATCTCATGAACCGTGATAGTTAGACAGTTGAAATTTTCACAGACGATGTATTTCTGTTGCCGCTATAACAACAAATACTAAAAACCTGGATAAAATAAATATTTTAGTGGGCTCCCATACCACAGATATGATTTTTTTGCCGATTTTATAGATAATGGTACGGAGGCCTTCGTGCGCGAGTCCGACTCGCACTTGGCCGTTTTTCTTTAAATTTATTATTTATAATTGTGGCTGAACGCAAATTTTGATAGTTTAAAAAATTAATTAAATTAAAGCCTTAGGGCCTAAAGTGCCACTTCAGTCCGCAGCATAGGTATATTACACAATCTACGAGCATAAGAAGCGAAAAGTACTTTTAAGTATGTACGTCATCACTATTGTTCTTGTAAAATAATTTATGTAAACATATTCAAGATAAAAAAGAAATTATAATCTTATTGTCTTCAGTAATAGTCATATCATAAATGTCAAAAATTATGATAAGTGAGTGTATGGAATTTCATGTAAAGACTTCCTAACCACTCGAGGCGAGGCGGGGCTAGTCGGGTGCCAGGTTGACAAATGAAATGCGACCTTTCAGTAACGGCCAAGCAGTAGGACGCAAGTGTTATTCTTACACATGAAAAATATTAATATTATTTTTTGTCCGTAAAATCTTTGTACGTACGGAACCCAACTGCCGTAATGCGACACGCATTTATTGTATAAAAGCAATGGTCGTCGTGTATTATAAAAAGTGCTACCAAACGACGATCGTACCTTCCAGATGCCTTACCAAAGTCAAGGTTGTTAGAATAATGGTTCATATTGATCTTTGAACCTCAGTGAACCCTAACTACTTAATGGTACGCTATATTAAAGGTTAATACACTGTGCGGGCGGGCCAGCGTGCGAGTTGGTCGTGCAAGTTACTGCATGATACAAATGCCCAGAGGCGGATTATCCGTTTCTGGCGTAAGAGAATGAAATACGCCCAACGATCACACATAGATCCTGTCCCCTTACTATGATTCCCTGTATCTAGGGAACCAGGAACTACGAGGACCATGCTCCTACAACACAGACACCAAACAAATGCTTGCGCTTTTTTCTGTGCACAAACATTTGTTCCGTCGCGGGAATCGAACCCGCAACCTCAGTGTTTTTTTTTATGTGACTAATAGGCAAACAAGCAGACGGCCCGCCTGGATGGTAAGCGGTTACCGTCGCCTATGGACACCTGCAACACTCGTGGCATTACTGGTGCGTTTTACCTTTAAGGACCCTCTTCACCCTTCTTTTAAGTGTATGCGATTGGTGTATGAGATTTGAACCAACTTGTCCAACCACTACATCAGAGGCTAACAGTGTTATCTTATCTGCTTATAGACCATGGCCCCCTGCACAAAACCACCCCCTCCTATAGAATCAGAAGAGGAGGAACCCAAACTGGTAGCCCCTCAAGCCGCACCGCGCCAGTTCGAAGTCATCAAGACAAATCTGGTGACGTTTGGGTACGGACATCTGGCGGCCTTGTATGGATTGTACCTGTGCTTCGTCGAGGCCAAATGGGAAACTATTGTAATGAGTAAGTACTTGTACTCAGTACTCAAAGGTCAAATGTCAAAATACATTTATTCATTTATTTATTATTACTAGCTTTTCCCCGCGACTTTTTTTACGCTTAATAGATTTATGTTTGGCGACTATCTCGCCTGATGTGAAGCGATGATGTGGCCTAAGGTGGAGCACATAGATCTAGAGAGAGACGGCAGTTACGAGGGAACACTGAAATTTTCATACAAAAAGAGAAAACGTTTTTCTACCCCTAAACATTAACCAAATTCGACGAAATTTGGACATGTAAGAGATGTTATCATTATTGAGGTTTGTAGGTTTTTATTTTTTCGATAATTCCTATAGAATTCGAATAAATGGACCCAAAACATGATATTTACTCGTACATTTTTTTTGAAGTTTGGAAGTTGTTAACTTTAAAAATAGACATAAACTTATAAAAAGGAAAACATACAAACCTAGTTTATTCTCCATTTAAGAAATTGAGACCAAAATTACCAAATTTGGTTGAGATTTAGTGTGGTAGAAACGTTTTCTCCCGAAACGCTAATTTTAACAAAAATCTGAAGTTGATACGAATTTAGTTAAATTATTATTATTCAGTTAATTTATTTAATTTAATTTACGCATTTTCTACGAGACCGTAAACCATTATTCAAATACCTAGTGCTCGCTGGCCAAGGCTGTGCCATATCCTCTTAATACACGTTAAACTTGTAACTTAAAATATTATTACTAAAAAAAAGGTAAGTATGTTTACCCATTTCTTTCCCATACTCAAATTGAAGTCCGGACCCAGAAAAGAGATGCGAAAACTGGTTCTACCAGTGCTTCGTAAATACATAGCATACATAATACACAGCACTGGTAGTCAGTTTTCGCATTTCTTCTCTGTAATAATAATAATAATAATTAATGCTTTATTGTACACCAAACAAGAAATAAACAAGGTACACGAAATTTTCTTAAAAACTATAGTACAACGGGCGGACTGTAGCCGGACTTTAATTTGAGTGTAGGGAAAGAAAAGGGAAGACATACGTTTTTCCAAAGTCCCAACTTAAGTTACAATTATTAACGTATTTTTAATTCGATTTATATTATCGCAGTCGCATTTTACAATACAATAAAAAAAATTACACTTTATTGCATACCACAAACATGATAACATGAAAAAAATCTATTTCTAGAAATTGAACTCTTTAGCGTTCCTATAAATCTCTCTCACACACACACACACACACACACACACACACACACACACAAGTATCATTTTTTCCTATTCTAGGACCAAAGTATATGCTTACCAAATTTCATCAGAATCTGTTCAGTCGTTATATACATAAATAAAGTTATATAAATTGTATAATCCAATTCAGTTGACTGTCCCGAACTCTTAAGTAAAATTAAGTTAAATACTCCTCTTAAACCGATTAGATTCAATCCTTTACTTTATGTGCCGTCAGTAAAAACAAACTATAGACAAAATTCCTATGTTTGGAGAGCGAGCAAAACTTTAACTCACTCAGTAAGTCCTTTGATCATCATTATCATCATCATCATCATCAGCCCATCACGTTCCCACTGCTGGGACACGGGCCTTCTCTCATAGAGAGAGTATGGGCCATAATCCACTACGCTGGCCCAGTGCGGGTTGGTGGATGTCACATGTCCTAGCATTTTTGTGATAAATTCTTGGATATGCCGGTTTCCTCACGATGTTTTCCTTCACCGTTAGAGCTAGTGCTAAATCCGCACATAACTTAAGAAAGTCAGTGGTACGGGGCCAGCGGGATTCGAAATCGGGTGCGTCGGATCGAAAGTCGCACGTTCTCCCACTGAGCCACACTCGCTCATGTTTATTGGGCAGTGATTTTTTCAATTAAGTAACATTGCACCTTAAATCTATTATAGATAGTATGTACTATTAGTTAGTTATACTCAGTTACTAAGTATAGGTATGTTCTTATGAGGTTTACATAAGTTACATTTTATAATATTTTGTAACTATCCGTGAGGACCTTTAATTGGCTCACTGTTACTATAAGTTATTTATATCCATTTAACAGCTGTTGGTCTTCCATAAAAATAAATAAATAAATAATACTATTAAATATTTAATTATAAAGAGACAAAATGGCCGTTTATACTGAGCTTGACCTATAATTTGAAATGAATGAATTGAAAAATAGTCAGTCGGAAGTACAAAACTGTCAACTTTACCCTAACATAATACCGCTACTAACGTAGCGCGGTACTAGCTACTAGAAATCCTATATTATAAACGCGAAAGTTTGTAAGAATGGATGTATGGATGTACCTTTGTTACTCTTTCACGCAAAAACTACTGAATGTATTTTGATGAAATTTGGTATGGAGATAGCTTATACCCTGGATTAACGCACGCTACTTTTTATCCCGGGAAACCGCGGGTGAAACCGCAGGGCGCAGCTAGTGTCTCATACATTTCACATGGCATTGTACATTATTAAAACGATGCACAACACAATATCGGTGAGTTTGGTCAGTAGCTTAATTAATTACTTTTCCCACTGCAGGCTACATAATATTCGCGCTGTCCAGTATAGGCGTGACAGCCGGGGCTCATAGGTTATGGTCCCACAAAAGCTACAAGGCCAAAATGCCCCTCCAGATCATTCTGATGGTGATGAACACCTTCGCCTTCCAGAACTCCGCTATCAACTGGGTGCGGGACCACAGACTGCATCATAAATATTCGTAAGTAATAATGGAAATCATTGCTCCTTTTATTACCACGTTTTTATTAAGTCATTTTCTTGGTTTTTTATTTATTAATTTATTTATTAGTTTTGCACAAAAATGGTACAAGGAATGACTTAGTGCTATTTAGCATTATCTGCCAGTGGGTAGTGGGTGTGCAGCCTATATATATATATAGGAAAAGAAGGAGTGAACTTATCAAAACAGCAGTATTGAAAGTAATATTAGCTTTTTTTTATCTAACCTATACTGTCCCACTGCTGGGCAAAGGTCTCCTCCATCTCTTTCCACGCATCCCGATCCCCCGATGAATATTAGCTTACTGAATAAAATGTTCATGGACGAGACGCTTGAAAATGTATGTGCTATTAATATATTGCATTCTATCTGGTAACGCATTCCACAACCTTACCTTTGTTTGTCTGACTGCCGCTGAGAGCTGAGAGACAGAGCCGCTGATAGGCGCACCGACTAGCGGAGCAGCCACCAGCGGCCTGCCAGTTCCCCGGGGGTAGAAGCTCCCGAGCGCTTATGCCAGGGTAGGGACCACCCCGAAGCTGGAAGCTGGCGTATTGCTTACCATCAGACAAACGACCAGCTCAGCTCTTCAATCAATTACATAAAAAAAGTGACGCAGACGGCCTCTCGCATTCGAGAGACCTACCAACTAGTAGACTTCAAAAACTTGTTTCACATACAGCGACACCGACGCCGATCCACACAACGCGACCCGCGGCTTTTTCTACTCTCACATCGGTTGGCTTCTAGTGAAGAAGCATCCAGAAGTAAAGAAGAGAGGCAAGACCATCGACATGTCAGACATATACGCGAATCCGGTGCTGGTGTTCCAGAAGAAGTGAGTATGAGAAGTGGACGAAAAGACCCTAGGGCATACATTTTTTTTTTAATGTAACTGGATGACGAGACGAGCTGGTCGTTTGCCTGATGGTAAGCAATACGCCAGCCCATAACAATAACGGCACCATCCAGAACTTTGTTTTGCAAAATCCTGAGACAATTAGCTGTTGAGTCTCATAATGCCCAGTAATTTCGCTGGCTACAATGACCTTCAAACCGGAACACAGTAATGCGCAAGCATTACTGTGTTCCTGCTTGGCGGCTAAATAACTGGCAAAGCGGTGGTACCTACCCAGACAGCCTCCTGCATACGAGAGACCTACCACCAGTATACATAATATATATATGAAGTATACCAGTATATATGAAGTTTAGAGTCAAAATTGACGTCAAAACGCATGATTCTAGGGTCTCTCTATTGATCTATCTATGCTACGTATGTAAGTGTATATAGAAGTCCTTGCGATAAGAAATGTCTATAAGATAAATAAAATAATAAAAAATAAAATTAATTTTTAGAAAAAACAAATACCTACTTCGATGTATCTTCGGAAGTCCAAGGTCAAATATCGATGAAATTTATATGGGACCACTTCGTAGCTATACTGAGCCCAACGCAAAAATTGTTGTTTGCTTGTTTTTTGTAAAAATTAATTACATGTCCATCTAATTTCATTTAACTGTACCTATTACCTCTGTTTTTAGTTTAAGTAAAAACTAATTACATGACCATCTAATTTCATTTAACTGTACCTATTACCTCTGTTTTTAGTTTAAGTAAAAACTAATTACATGACCATCTAATTTCATTTAACTGTACCTATTACCTCTGTTTTTAGTTTAAGTAAAAACTAATTACATGACCATCTAATTTCATTTAACTGTACCTGTTACCTCTATTTTTAGTTTAAGTAAAAACTAATTACATGACCATCTAATTTCATTTAACTGTACCTATTACCTCTGTTTTTAGTTTAAGTAAAAACTAATTACATGACCATCTAATTTCATTTAACTGTACCTATTACCTCTGTTTTTAGTTTAAGTAAAAACTAATTACATGACCGTCTAATTTCATTTAACTGTACCTATTACCTCTGTTTTTAGTTTAAGTCAAAACTAATTACATGACCATCTAATTTCATTTAACTGTACCTATTACCTCTGTTTTTAGTTTAAGTAAAAACTAATTACATGACCATCTAATTTCATTTAACTGTACCTATTACCTCTGTTTTTAGTTTAAGTAAAAACTAATTACATGACCATCTAATTTCATTTAACTGTACCTATTTCCTCTGTTTTTAGTTTAAGATGGTTTAATAATAAAATTATTTTCTTTCTTTCTTTCTTTCGAGCTTAGACATTTGAGTGAGAGTTTACTTTTACCCTTTCAGATACGCAATCCCGTTCATAGGCACTATCTGTTTCATTCTCCCCACGGTGATACCTGTCTACTTCTGGGGGGAATCTCTCAAAGTTGCTTGGCATGTCTCCATCATGCGATACGTCACCAATCTACATACAACGTTTTTGGTGAACAGCGCCGCGCATCTGTGGGGCAACAAGCCTTACGACGAGAGTATACTGCCGGCGCAAAATAAGAGCGTATCTTTTTTGGCTTTCGGAGAGGTAATTGTTCAAAGTCAAATATCATTTATTAAATAGACACAAAAGTGCACTTTTAAAGGTCACACATGATACAAATAAAATATGTTAAAAATTGTAACATGACTTTGAAAAAAAGGTAAGTATGTTTACCCATTTCTTTCCTATACTCAAATTGAAGTCTGAGTGCTGAAAAGAAACGCGAAAACTGACTCTACCAGTGCTTCGGAAATACGCCCGCTAGAGAAGATAGCACCAAGAAACTCTGCGGGGATGTCTTTTTTTCAGCTCTTTTAAAATGTCTCGAAAATAACAATGAACAATTACGTATAAATTAGAATTAACAGAATGTCAAACAAGAAATGCGAGTGAGATGTCCCAAAGCCATAGTATCAGTAACAGAAAAGTGTAAATAAAATATAAGTAGGTAGTAGTAGTGGCATTCTTATTCAACATCATCACCAGGGCCCAATTCACAATGACAGCTTGGCGATTCCTTGCTTCAAAATTACGTCGATTCCTTCATTAATAAACGACATCTCTATGCCACATTCATATATTCATATATATGATTCTCTATGACGCGTCATAGAGAATACAAATTTCGCAGATGTCGTTTATTAATGAAGGAATCGACGTAATTTTGAAGCATGGAATCGCCAAGTTGTCATAGTGAATTAGGGCCCAGCCCAGATACACCTAGTTTGGCGTCATTCAAATCCAAGCTAAGCATGGCACATTGAGAAGGTTGATGTTCTATGATACTGAGCAATTTGTTCCAAAAGTCCGGTAAATTAGTTAAAATGATCGATTTAATATTATATTATGTTTATAATTATTATCACATAATTAATCGTATTTTAATCTTGTTTCTATTTCTATTAAATACTGGTGGTAGTTTTCTCGTATGCGAGAAGCCGTCTGGGTGGCTGCCACCGCTTTGCCAGTTATTCAGCCGCCAAGCAGTAGTGCGCGAGCATTACTGTGTTCCGGTTTGAAGGGTATTGTGGCCAGCGAAATTACTGGGCATTATGAGACTCAACAGCTATTTGTCTCAGGGTGACAAGCGCAGTGCAGCGCCGCGCAGGATTTTGCAAGTTCTGGGTGGTGCTGTTATTGTTATGGGCTGGCGTATTGCTTACCATCAGGCAAACGACCAGCTCGTCTCGTCAATCATTTACATAAAAAAACAACTTGCTCCTTTTTAACCGACTTCAAAAAAGGAGGAGGTTCTCTATTCGGTTGTATTTTTTTATTTTTTTTTATTTTTTATGTTTGTTACCTCAGAACTTAGTCATTTATGGACCGATTTGGAAAATTCTTTTTTTTTTAATCGATTGATTGATTACTATTTAGAGTGTTTTTATGTTTCAGGGATTCCACAACTACCATCACGTTTTCCCGTGGGACTACAAAACAGCTGAGCTCGGCAACAATTGGTTGAACATGACTACAATATTCATTGATTTATTCGCTCGCATCGGATGGGCGTACGACTTGAAGTCGGCGCCCGAAGATATAGTGCGAGCAAGGTCGCTGAGAACAGGGGACGGAAGCGAAGCGCCCCATTCAAAAACCGTGGGGATTAAATAGATAAAGTTGAAAAAATTACATAAATTAAATAGCATATTAATTATTTTAGGACTGATTTTCAACGATTTAAAGCAGGCAATATACTTCCTCTGCCTTGTAAGTATTTTAAAGAAATTTCTATTTTTACCAAACGTCACTAACTTTTTTAAACACCGCAGTGAAGTCATTACCCGACAGAAAAGAGCTAAGTTTGCTAGCCTTGCTTTATCAACCTTACTCGCAAAGACTTATATAAAAGAAACGTTTATAAATACGTGTATTTATATCTACAATAGCATACCAAACAACATATGGTTATTAATTTAATAATTTCAACTTTAATTCTAGTTTGACATTTAAATATTTGCATGTACGCTTGCAGACGAAATACTGAGCCTGTGACTATTTTAAAACCTAAGTATATCTATGTATTTTGGAAAATAAATAATTTGATTTAATAAATGGTCTGATTATCTAACGTGACTCATTTTAATTTCGTGACCGTTCGTAATCTAAGGATTGAAACATCAAACATAATTTACTCGCTAACATAAAATGAAGTTTTAAAATATTGCTGGATTTGTTTAGCGCCATCTAGTTAACGGGAAAGGAAGAGGTTGTTACTAATTCGAAAATTATAAGGCAAGTTGCGCTTTCGCTTTACATTAATAAATCTTATTTTTAGCTAAAGATTTTATCGAACTTTTGGTAAGTACCATCAATTACATTCTATCTCTACCACTAGGTGGCGTTTTACAAAGTATAAGTCGGCACTTGCCGGTAGATGGCGTGATTCTCAATCGTATTTTGTCAACTTGCAACGCAGTCGTAAATATTCACATGTACAAAGAGAATGAGCGTATTGTTGGAAAAGAAATACTCCCAACGATCACATACATAGATTCTGGCGCGCCGCTATGTACCGCACGCGTTCACTTTATAACACAGTCGTACGTTCTCGTACGTATTCGTACGTACCTAGAGGCTGCGAGTAGTGCGTGTCGGGACGCGTGTCGGCGCCGCACGCGAGCAGCAGGCGGCACGCGGCGGCGGAGTCGCGGCGCGCCACTATGTACCGCACGCGTTCACTTTATACCACAGTCGTACGTTCTCGTACGTATTCGTACGTACCTAGAGGCTGCGAGTAGTGCGTGTCGGGACGCGTGTCGGCGCCGCACGCGAGCAGCAGGCGGCACGCGGCGGCGGAGTCGCGGCGCGCCACTATGTACCGCACGCGTTCACTTTATACCACAGTCGTACGTTCTCGTACGTATTCGTACGTACCTAGAGGCTGCGAGTAGTGCGTGTCGGGACGCGTGTCGGCGCCGCACGCGAGCAGCAGGCGGCACGCGGCGGCGGAGTCGCGGCGCGCCGCTATGCAAAGCGCGCTTGAGCCGAGGGCGTCGCACGCATTCACTTTCGCACCTGATGGACCAAGGAGATGTTTCAAAATAGGACACTATAGTTTGTCGTTTCATTTGCTTTCTTATGACGTCACACGTATTGACGTGACCTTTTGCGCGGCAATATTTTAATTATAACATTTAAACATAGTTTTAGGTACTTTTAGGGCTTAATTTAATTAAAATACAATATTTTATGGCTATATATTGTAGGCAATAGGGCTGCCAGGCTCAAATGGGATTGGGCGGGCCACGTTAGCCGTATGCATCCTGACCGCTGGGCAAATATTACCACACAATGGATCCCTGAAAGGGCACAACGTCGCCGAGGCCGACCTAGAAAAAGATGTTCCCATAACAATAACAGCACCACCCAGAACTTTGTTTTGCAAAATCCTGCGGCGCTGCACTGCGCTCGTCACCCTGAGACAATTAGCTGTTGAGTCTCATAATGCCCAGTAATTTCGCTGGCTACAATGCCCTTCAAGCCGGAACACAGTAATGCTCGCGCACTACTGCTTGGCGGCTGAATAACTGGCAAAGCGGTGGTACCAACCCAGACGGTCTCTCGCATACGAGAAACCTACCACCGGTGTTACAGGGTGGAATTGGATATACTTCAGAATATACTACGGAAATTTTTCTGATATTGAATGCATTAACGCATGCTAGGCGAAAATCTTAAGATTTTAAATAATTAGATAAGAAAATCCGGCCAAGTGCGAGTCGGACTCGCGCACGAAGGTTTCCATACCATTATCTATATAAAACGGCAAAAAGATCATGTCTGTTGAATGGAAGCCCCCTTAAATATTTTAGAGCATTGTAGCCCTTCAAGCCGGAACACAGTAATGCTCGCGCACTACTGCTTGGCGGCTGAATAACTGGCAAAGCGGTGGTACCCACCCAGACGGCCTCTCGCATACGAGAATCCTACCACATCACACTAATATTGTAAATGCGAAAGTTTGTATGTATGTGTGTTTGTTACCTCTTCACGCTGTAACGGCTCAACGGGTTTGAGTGAAATTCAGAATGGAGATAGTTTATGCCCTGGACTACATTTAGGCTACTTTCCATCCCGGGAAAGCGCGAGTGTATCCGTGGGGCGCAGCTAGTACAATTACAATTAAAAAAATCTTTTCAGTTCCAATCAATAAATAATAGTGGCACAAAATTCCTTATAACGGTAGCACAATGGGCGGTCTTACCGCTTAAAACGATCTCTTCCAGACAACCTTTGGACAGTATCGAAAAGAGTACCTGCATTCTTAAATATACATTCCAATTCATACTACTACTAGTAACTACTAACTAGTCATCATCATCATCAGCCCATCACGTTCCCACTGTTGGGACTCGGGCCTTCCCTCATAGAGAGAGTATGGGCCATAATCCACCACGCTGGGCACGCGGGTTGGTGGATGTCACATGTCCTTGAATTTTTGTGATAAATTCTTGGACATGCCGGTTCCCTTACAATGGTTTCCTTCACCGTTTTTTTAGAGCGAGTGTTAGATCCGCACATAACTTAAGAAAGTCAGTGATGCGGGGCCAGCGGGATTCGAACTCGGGTGCGTTGGATTGAAAGTCGCACCCCACTGAGCCACACTCGCTCTAAATCCGAAGATTCCCGCGATAAAAGTAACCTATGTGTTAATCCAGGGTATAAGCTATCTCTATTCCGATTTCACTTTTTATCTTACTAGTAACTAGTAACACAGAATACTAAGGGACAGAAGCATCACTCCGCAAAGAAATTTAAACAAATAGCGACTCTTGCTATGACGCAATAAAATTCAATTCAGCTCGCGTAGCGCTGCATACCTACCAGTCATATTAACCTACAGAGCGCGTCTCTTTCTATCGCGCCGCTCTTTCTCTTCTGACGCGGCACGTGTAACGACGCGCGACCCGCCGTCGGTGTCCGGCTATGTACTTGTAGCTTCGTACCTACAGTGCGGAGTGCGCTAGACCTGGTAGTAATTCAATAGAGAACTCACCATGCCGCAACAGAAGGTCCATCGCGTCTAAATGCGCATGCTCGGTAGCAACATGTAGGGGCGTCTGTCCGTCCTTGTTTTTCTCGTTAACTCGCGCACCTTTTCGTATTAGCATCTCTAATACCTGAGGAATGTCGTTAATTGTAAGACAAAAACTGTTTAAAGAAAAGCACATAACATAATTAATTTTTAGAAAAAAACAAAAACCGGCTTCAATGTATCTTCGAAGTCCAAGATCACATATCGATGAAATTTATATGGGACCACTTCGTAGCTATACTGAACCCAACGCAAAAAGAATTTTTCAAATCGGTTCATAAATGACGGAGTTCTGAGGTAACAAACATAAAAAAAAAACAAAAAAAAAACAATCGAACAGAGAACCTCCTCATTTTTTGAAGTCGGTTAAAAATACACTCTATCCTCTTTTTAACCGACTACAAAAGGAGAAGGTTCTCTAATCAATTGTTTTTTTTATGTTTGTTACCTCCGAACTCCGTCATTCATGAACCGATTTGGATTTTTTTTTTGCGATGGGTTCAGTAGCTGACGATGTGGTCCATAAATTTCATCGATATTTGACCTTGGACTTCGAAGATACATTGAAGTCGGTTTTTGTTTTTTTCTAATTCTGTTTTTATTAGCTATTGTTTATTTATTTATTTATCTGAGAAGACCAACAGCACTTCTTATAAAACAATAGTATATATAATTTTATTATTATTTAATTTATATAACTATTTTTATGTTTAACTTACCTGTTTTTAAATATTTTTTTTATTATTTACACCTTATATAATTTTGTAAATAAATAAATGTCTCATGTCTTATTGAAATCAAATGAAACAACTCTTTATTGAAACACACACATAAAATTATGAATAATAAAAACAACGTAACAAAAGTGTAACAATTGGCGGTCTTATCGCTTAAAGCGGTCTTATTGTGAAACGCCAACAGTGTACCTAGTACTATAATATATAAGGCGAGTAATATAGATCGTGAGGGAGTCTGAGAGGGTGTGTGTTTGTGTGTGAGGGTGTGAGTGATGTGTTTGTGTGTGAGGGTGTGAGTGATGTGTTTCCTTTTATATGGCACTAGTATCATGCCTTAGAGTTTCCTCCGATTTTTGGTGACCAGTAAGATTTTTTTTTATTTTTACTCTGAAGCCTGGGAAGTTTTGCAGGTTCCTTATGGGCGGTGGGATAATGTTCCAAAAATAAATAAATAAATATACACTATTCTGTTATCGTTTAGGATGACTTACCTGTTTCCGTTTAGGGTAGACACTGGCGGCGGCGCAGTGCACTGGCCGGTCGCCAGTGCCCAGGTGTTGGAAGTTCACCAGCGCATCTAGACTGTACTCTCCCGGTAACGAGTGAGTACTGTCGGTGGTTGATGCCGATGAACTCTGGAACGGAATGCTGTTTTAAGGCGTATATGCAATAAAATAAGCAACTACTTAGGTCTCTCGTATACAAGATGGTCGGTCTCTCGTATACAAGGTGGTCGGTCTCTCGTATACTAGGTGGAAGGTTCTCGTATACTAGGTGGCAGGTTCTTGTATACTAGGTGGCAGGTCTTTCGTATACTAGGTGGCAGGTCTCTCGTATACTAGGTGGCAGGTTCTTGTATACTAGGTGGCAGGTCTTTCGTATACTAGGTGGCAGGTCTCTCGTATACTAGGTGGCAGGTCTTTCGTATACTAGGTGGTAGGTCTCTCGTATACTAGGTGGCAGGTCTCTCGTATACTAAGTGGTAGGTCTCTTGTATACTACAGGCCATCTGGGATGGTAGTCCGTTTTGTTAGTTTTTCTGCCGCCACGCAACAGTGCGCAAGCATTACTGCTAATTTAGGTGGTAGGTCTCTCGTATACTAGGTGGCAGGTCTCTCGTATACTAGGTGGCAGGTCTTTCGTATACTAGGTGGTAGGTCTCTCGTATACTAGGTGGCAGGTCTCTCGTATACTAGGTGGCAGGTCTTTCGTATACTAGGTGGTAGGTCTCTCGTATACTAGGTGGCAGGTCTCTCGTATACTAGGTAGCAGGTCTCTCGTATACTAGGTGACAGGTCTCTCGTATACTAGGTGGCAGGTTCTCGTATACTAGGTGGCAGGTCTTTCGTATACTAGGTGGTAGGTCTCTCGTATACTAGGTGGCAGGTCTCTCGTATACTAGGTAGCAGGTCTCTCGTATACTAGGTGACAGGTCTCTCGTATACTAGGTGGCAGGTCTCTCGTATACTAGGTAGCAGGTCTCTCGTATACTAGGTGACAGGTCTCTCGTATACTAGGTGACAGGTCTCTCGTATACTAGGTGGCAGGTTCTCGTATACTAGGTGGCAGGTCTTTCGTATACTAGGTGGTAGGTCTCTCGTATACTAGGTGGTACGTCTCTCGTATACTAGGTGGCAGGTCTTTCGTATACTAGGTGGTAGGTCTCTCGTATACTAGGTGGCAGGTCTTTCGTATACTAGGTGGTAGGTCTCTCGTATACTAGGTGGCAGGTCTCTCGTATACTAGGTGGCAGGTCTCTCGTATACTAGGTAGCAGGTCTCTCGTATACTAGGTGACAGGTCTCTCGTATACTAGGTGGCAGGTTCTCGTATACTAGGTGGCAGGTCTTTCGTATACTAGGTGGTAGGTCTCTCGTATACTAGGTGGCAGGTCTCTCGTATACTAGGTAGCAGGTCTCTCGTATACTAGGTGACAGGTCTCTCGTATACTAGGTGGCAGGTTCTCGTATACTAGGTGGCAGGTCTTTCGTATACTAGGTGGTAGGTCTCTCGTATACTAGGTGGCAGGTCTCTCGTATACTAGGTAGCAGGTCTCTCGTATACTAGGTGACAGGTCTCTCGTATACTAGGTGGCAGGTTCTCGTATACTAGGTGGCAGGTCTTTCGTATACTAGGTGGTAGGTCTCTCGTATACTAGGTGGCAGGTCTCTCGTATACTAGGTAGCAGGTCTCTCGTATACTAGGTGACAGGTCTCTCGTATACTAGGTGGCAGGTTCTCGTATACTAGGTGGCAGGTCTTTCGTATACTAGGTGGTAGGTCTCTCGTATACTAGGTGGCAGGTCTCTCGTATACTAGGTAGCAGGTCTCTCGTATACTAGGTGACAGGTCTCTCGTATACTAGGTGGCAGGTTCTCGTATACTAGGTGGCAGGTCTTTCGTATACTAGGTGGTAGGTCTCTCGTATACTAGGTGGCAGGTCTCTCGTATACTAGGTAGCAGGTCTCTCGTATACTAGGTGACAGGTCTCTCGTATACTAGGTGGCAGGTTCTCGTATACTAGGTGGCAGGTCTTTCGTATACTAGGTGGTAGGTCTCTCGTATACTAGGTGGCAGGTCTCTCGTATACTAGGTAGCAGGTCTCTCGTATACTAGGTGACAGGTCTCTCGTATACTAGGTGGCAGGTTCTCGTATACTAGGTGGCAGGTCTTTCGTATACTAGGTGGTAGGTCTCTCGTATACTAGGTGGTACGTCTCTCGTATACTAGGTGGCAGGTCTTTCGTATACTAGGTGGTAGGTCTCTCGTATACTAGGTGGCAGGTCTTTCGTATACTAGGTGGTAGGTCTCTCGTATACTAGGTGGCAGGTCTCTCGTATACTAGGTGGCAGGTCTCTCGTATACTAGGTAGCAGGTCTCTCGTATACTAGGTGACAGGTCTCTCGTATACTAGGTGGCAGGTTCTCGTATACTAGGTGGCAGGTCTTTCGTATACTAGGTGGTAGGTCTCTCGTATACTAGGTGGCAGGTCTCTCGTATACTAGGTAGCAGGTCTCTCGTATACTAGGTGACAGGTCTCTCGTATACTAGGTGGCAGGTTCTCGTATACTAGGTGGCAGGTCTTTCGTATACTAGGTGGTAGGTCTCTCGTATACTAGGTGGTACGTCTCTCGTATACTAGGTGGCAGGTCTTTCGTATACTAGGTGGTAGGTCTCTCGTATACTAGGTGGCAGGTCTTTCGTATACTAGGTGGTAGGTCTCTCGTATACTAGGTGGCAGGTCTCTCGTATACTAGGTGGCAGGTCTCTCGTATACTAGGTAGCAGGTCTCTCGTATACTAGGTGACAGGTCTCTCGTATACTAGGTGGCAGGTTCTCGTATACTAGGTGGCAGGTCTTTCGTATACTAGGTGGTAGGTCTCTCGTATACTAGGTGGCAGGTCTCTCGTATACTAAGTGGTAGGTCTCTTGTATACTACAGGCCGTCTGGGATGGTAGTCCGTTTTGTTAGTTTTTCTGCCGCCACGCAACAGTGCGCAAGCATTACTGTGTTTCGATTTGAAGGGCTTTCTAGCCGGCACGACTAGGCATATGCAAATGCAACTAAAGAGTAAGAACTATTGTTCTCAGGTTGACGAATTTTGCAAACTAAAGTGCTGTAACTGTTTTCGGCAGGCGTTTTGCTTACTATCAGGTGAACGATCTGCACGTTTCGTTACCTATTCCATAAAAAATGCAATGCCTTTCGTTTAGTTCAAGTATATTGTTTTCAACAAAAACTCACTTGATGTTGGTGCGTGGGTGGTTGCTGCGATGGCGCAGTGACGGCAGATAGTTGTTTCTTGACCCGCGCCGGCTCCGCTAAACGACACGCTTCTAGCAAGCAGTGGCCTCGGTACTCAACTGAAATACAAGCGTATGGTTGCGTTAATACGGTTAATCCGCGGTTATATGACTTGGTAGGTCTCTCGTATACTAGGTGGAAGGTCTCTCGTATACTAGGTGGAAGGTCTCTCGTATACTATGTGGTAGGAAACTCGTATACTGTGTCAAAAACTGACTAAAATCAGCGAGGCGCGTCACGTCAACACGTGTTTGCACGCCAAAAACGGGCAGAATCTCTAAACAACTGAATATTCACTTTTGAATGTGGCGAGGAGGCGTTCTCCTTTTTAGGGTTCCGTATCCAAAGGGTACCCTATTACTGAAACTCCGCTGTCTGTCCGTCTGTCACCAGGCTGTATCTCATGACCGTGATAGTTAGACAGCTGAAATTTTCACATATAATGTATTTCTGTTGCCGTTATAACGACAAATACTAAAAAACAGAATAAAAAATATTTAAGTAGGGCCCATCCCATACAAGAGACATGATTTTTTTGACGTTTTTGTAGATAATGGTACGGAACCCTTTGTGCGCGAGTCCGACTCGCACTTGGCCGGTTTTTTATTCGTTATACAAAGTGTACATACATGCTAGCCTCTCCTGCAGTTCTCTAGTAGGTGCGACGTCTAAGGCCGACTTCCCGTGGCAGTTGAGAAGTGTCGGGTCCGCGCCTTCGCTTAAAAGTAGCGAACACACCTGTGGACGTAAGCATTGTTAAAAATATACGTTTTTATACTATTACGGTCACTAACCTCAAAATTAAATTTAGAAACGGTTAATTTAAAACTATTTCCATCTGTAATCTCTTATTACAAAGCGAGTATGGCTCAGTGGGAGCACGTGCGACTTTCAATCCAACGCACCCGAGTTCGAATCCCGTTGGCCCCGCACCACTGGCTTTCTTTAGTTAAGTGCGGATTTAACACTCGCTCTAAAAACGGTGAAAGAAAACATCGTGAGGAAACCGAAATGTCCAAGAACTTATCACAAAAATTCTAGGACATATGATATCCACCAACCCGAACTGGGTCAGCGTGGTGGATTATGGCCCATACTCTCTATGAGGGAGACCCGAGTCCCAGCAGTGGGAACGTGATGGGCTGATGATGATAATGATGATGATGAATCTCTTATTTTATTTATTTAATTCTTTATTGAACTATAAGCGCTCTCCGTTTTATCGGTTAGTAGAATCATATAACACTGATGTCAATACTGTAGACACTGTGGCAACACGAGCTAGTACATTAAAAAAAAAATATTGTCTTTAAATGCAGGTACAATCTAATTTAATTCTGGATTAAGCGCCGCGATAGAAATGTCCAGACATGTAAGGTTGCCGGTTCTTTCTGAACGTTGCCGGCAACGGTGAGTCAAGGTCGCCGCTTTCCGGTTTACAAATTGCACGTTCAACAAAAAAATAAATTCACGTGATATCTCGCTACACCCCCTTGTGATACTCCATCTTATTATATTATGTTTTAGATAATATTATGTTTCTTATTTACCAGTTTGTTATTTGGCAGAAGCGGAATGTTCCATGCATCTTTGTCTTCTATGTAATTACTAACTGTATAGTATGCTTTTTTCATTAGAATATTTTTCACGCAATTTGAATCTAGTTTCTGTGAGCTCCGTTATACATTTTGGAATTTTATTGCAATAACGTACACAATTGCCCATGAAGGACTTATTCGTTTTACTCAGTCTAAACCTAGGTACTGCAATTCTAGCCTTATTTCTAGAGTTTATGTTGAGATAGATACCCTACTATTCACGTTGAATTTGTGCAGGTTTTTACATAGGCTGAATATCTAATAATGATATTTTCTTACCTCTAACCTCGCTTTACTAGCGGCCTCGTGCAGCG
Organism: Petrophora chlorosata; assembly: GCA_951640565.1. Taxonomy (NCBI): domain Eukaryota; kingdom Metazoa; phylum Arthropoda; class Insecta; order Lepidoptera; family Geometridae; genus Petrophora; species Petrophora chlorosata. Next base: position 2,557,654 of record OX621218.1, read on the forward strand.
GAGTGAAGGCCCACAGATCGGTCGCGTTGACGTCGGCGCCGGCGCGGACCAGCAGCTCGGTCACCTCGTAGTGCCCATACGAGCACGCGTTGTGTAAGGGCACTAGACCACTGGAAGAGAAAATGTCACTTTACCACGTTTTTATCAAGTCAATTTCTTGTTGGTCTCTCTGTCGTTCCTGGTCGAATCTTGCAACTCAAATTTCGAGCACTTCCCGATTAGCTATCCGGCTGAAACTTTCAGGGTAGCTCACAACTCGATGATAATGCATTGTCAATGCATACCAAAAGTTGTGGTAGGTTTCTCGTATGTGGGAGGCCGTCTGGTAGGACCACAGCTTTGCCAGTTATTCTGCCGCCAAGCAGTACTGCGCAATCATTTCTGTCTTACGGTTTGAAGGGCATTGTAACCAGCGAAATTACTGGTCATATGAGACTTAATATCTGATGTCTCGGGGAGATGACCGCAATGCAATGCTACGCAGTGCTTTTTGTGGTATTAAAAGTTCTAGGTGAAACTGCCATTATTATGGGCAGGCGTGGCGCTTGCCATCATGCGAACGACTTGCTCGTCTCATCATTCACAACCATTTAAAAAGTTGCCAAAATGTAAAACTAGATGGCGCTAATGACAATCCTCCAATCTTACCCTTTATCCTTCGCATGCACATCCGCCCCGCGCTGCAGTAGCAGCCGCACGGCGCGCGCGCGGTTGTACCCCGCGGCGAGGTGGAGGGGCGTGGAGCGCCGCCCGTCGTGCGCGTGCACGTTGACGTTTAGTGGCGTCAGGAGGGAAGCGAGGCGGTCGTCGGCGCCGGAGCGGGCCGCTTCTAAAACGTCCGCTGCGCAGTATTCACCTAAAAACAAAAGATATTATTAAATGGATCGTATTTAACTGTACTTCAACTTATACGTTTTTCTGCCAAACATACTGATTGTGCACCAAAATATGTTCATTAAAATATTTCATAATAAGCACCTATTTTATGAATTCGCATGTTCGCGGCGTTGGGGTGGCCCAAGGGCCACCCCTGCCGCACCCTAAACTACCGAGGGCTGCCCCTTATACCGTTGGGGTGGCCCAACTACCGGGTGCCCCTTATACATTTGAGTGCTAAAAATTGGTGCAATTGGGTGCACAATCAGTAGTTTTGGTGAACGGTTAAAAATTATCCTTATTAAATAGGCACAAAAAATGCAATTAAAACTTCATATACACATAACACAAATCAATTAACAAGACAATAAATTAAGATATCTTGAACTTGAAAAAAAGGTAAGCACCCATTTCTTTTTCATACTCAGATTGAAGACTGGGCCCACAAAAGAAATGCGAAACCTGACCTAAAAAATAGATCTCTAAATTAAAATGCAAATAACTTTTAAACGGTAGAGATAAGCGGAGGGTGCTTGACCAAATGTCATAGAGGAGATGAGGAAAATTTAGAAAAAATCGAAATTAAAAAACATATACAAAATTGGCGGCCATTTTGAAAGTTGCTGCGCGACTGAAATTTTGCATTAGGGGTTTTAGAGGGCGTAGATTACGATTATGAAAAAAAAAAATCCGCCATTTTCAAGATGGACGCCATACAAAGTTTTTTACAGAACAAAAAGGTGCAAATAACTTTTGAACCGGAATCGATTTTTTTATAGATGCTATAAAAAAACAACAACCTCACGTGCACGCGACGACATCACTAGTAGTATAATATAAAACTTAGCTTCCTAGCTCATTAGTAGGGGTTACCTGTGAGTACTGGCCTGGTGGCGGAGTCTGAGAGGTCCAGTGGGGTTTTGCCTTCGGTGTTTCTGATATTTGAGTCAGCGCCGTGCTGAAGCAGCGCTGAAAGTAACATGAAATTAAAATAAATTATTTTTCAAAAAAAACTAAACCGACTTCAAAACCACAAATGGCACTCAAAAGTAAAAAATAAATTAATATAATTATCATAAGCGCTACCCACTCATATATTTGAAGTCGGTGCCAGCCAAGTCTAATAGGTGGCAGATAAATACTATGTATATAGTAAGTACTACTTGTAGGTAGTATCTATCTACTACCTTTTAGACTTGGCTGGCACCGACTTCAAATATATGAGTGGGTAGCGCTTATGATAATTATATTAATTTATTTTTTACTTTTGAGTGCCATTTGTGGTTTTGAAGTCGGTTAAATATATGGATTTATTTGTCTATATCTATCACTATAGGTAATATCACTGATGTTGCCAGTTCTTCACACATTTCCCAATTATCCGGGCAACGTTTCTCATTTTTCTTTCCATAAAAAACTAATTCGAACTGTTACGAATATTTAAAAAAATATTGACACGGTCCAGCTGTTCTCAAGTTATGCGCTTACCAACGAATAGCATTTAATGGCATGTTTGGCAGCGGTTTCCATACACATGTTAATGCTGAATTTTGGGACCTTCAAGGTATCTTTTCCTTTGCAGTAAGGAAGTTGTGTTTTAAGGGAACCTCGGGTGCATGTTGTAATTGTTTGTCTTGGCCTTATAAACTTGTCTTTTTTTGTCCTACACGTCTGTCTGTATTATTGATTGTTGTGTGCAGTATTGTCAAAATAAATTGTTTCTTTTTCATTTATATTTGTTTACTTAGCAGCTTAAGTTAAACCAGGCCTAGCACACTCCGCACTGTAGGTACGAAGCTACAAGTACATAGCCGGACACCGACGGCGGGTCGCGCGTCGTTACACGTGCCGCGTCAGAAGAGATAAGAGCGGCGCGATAGAAAGAGAGGCGCTCTGTAGGTTAATATGACTGGTAGGTATGCAGCGCTACGCGAGCTGAATTGAATTTTATTGCGTCATAGCAAGAGTCGCTAATTGTTTAAATTTCTTTGCGGAGTGATGCTTCTGTTCCTTTAGTATTCTTATCTCTTTAGTATTCATAGGTCTTATCTCTTCTGACGCGGCACGTGTAACGACGCGCGACCCGCCGTCGGTGTCCGGCTATGTACTTGTAGCTTCGTACCTACAGTGCGGAGTGCGCTAGGCCTGCTAATACTTATATAAATAAATACTTATTATATTTCTTTTGAGTTTTAGAGAAAATTCATAAGAAATCTTCCATTTCCAGTTCAGTCAAAATGTTATTCAGATAGTAAAACCACTTGTGTGTGAACAGCGATACATTCAAAACTTCAAATATTATCAACACTTACCGATGCAAACGTCAACTTTTCCCTTCGCAGCTGCCTCATGCAGCGGAGTATACCCCCAGTTATCCCTCGCCGCCGGCGCAGCCCCGGCCGACAACAGAGCCCTGACAACGTCAGCGTGTCCAAACGAACATGCATTGTGTAGCGGCTGAAGACCGCCATCGTCCCTCGCTTGTAAAGCTGCTCCAGCTGCGATTAGGATCTCTACGACTTCTCTACGACCATATCCTGAAAGGTAGATGGAATAAAGTTACACCTTATTAACATTTTTATTTTTTATATATGTATATCATATTCAAATGTTTGTAGTTTATGATTCTCCCTCAGACTATCACCGGCCTAGTTCCTAAAACACAAACAACATCTCTATTTTTTTATCTATTCCTGTCCTTGCATGGTTGTCTGGAAGAGATTTTAAGTTTCCTGTTGATGATTGATGAACCTGTGATACAGGCATTATATGCCTACCTCAGGCACCAGGCTTCGCAAAACAGGCTTAGCATAGTTTACTTGTCAATAATTTAGTTACCTATTTTGTACCTTTTTTGTGAAGAAAATAAATGCTTATTATTATTATTAGTTTTAAGCCCGCCTATTGTGACACTTATTTTTAGTTTATAATCTACGTTTGTTCTTTTACTATACTGTGGTGTTATGATAAAGTGTTTAATCTAACCTTTTTTTATGGAACTGAATGACGTAACTAGTTGTTGCCTGATGGTAAGCAGTATGTCTGTCCATAGCAGTGACAGTAAACCCAGAACTTTGTTTAGCAAAATCCGGCGCTGTACTGCACTCGCCACCCATAATAAGCTCTTTAGGTCTTGATGAGATTGTCCAGGAATAAGTGGACCAAAGAATGCAATGGAATCAGGCGTGACGTTGCGGAAATTCATCTCAAAACTGAAACGCAATGAAAATATATAGTGCAATCCCGCTGAATATTATGTAGGTTGTTGTTAGTTCCTAACAACAACACTCTTTGTACGACACGTGTTTCGCCGTCTACACGAGGCATCATCAGGTGTCGACTCGCTGAACGCTGGAACGAGAGAGATTTGTCTCGTACACTCTCTACATAATATTCAGCGGGATTACACTATATATTTTCATTGCGTTTCAGTTTTGGACCCGGAGATGGGAAGAGGTCATGATAAAGACATAGAAGTAGGGAAGATGACTTGACAAAAGGATGGAGCAGATTAGCCAGAGATTGATATCAATAGTGTCTACTGGAGGCCTATGTCTAGAATGGACAAACTGCTGCCCGATTTAGATCATCGCGATAACTCATTGTTGACTGATTCGGTTTGATATTTTATGATTCAAAAATTTTTAATTGTGAAATAAATTGTACCAAAACCATATCGAATTCTCGAGGTGGAATAGCTTGAAAACCTACAATACAAGATCAATATCCAATTGAATCGATTTGGTATTTGTTACCGTAAGGGTCTGAATCGGGGGCTGAGGCTGGTGTCACAGCACAGATACATAGCATAAAATGTAAACTTAAAAATCAGTGACTAAAGGAAATTTTTAACCGACACGAAAAAAGGAGGAGGTTCTCTATTCGATTGTATGTTTTTTTTATGTTTGTTACCTCAGAACTCTGTCATTTATGAACCGATTTGGAAAATTAAATAGGGTTCAGTATAGAAGTGGTCCCATATAAATTTCATCGATATATAACCTTGGACTTCGAAGATACATTGAAGTCGGTTTTTTTAATAATATGTAAACTTGTTATATTTTTATTTAATCTACTTGATAGATTGTGATGCTGTTTTCACCATAAGACATTGTTGCCATCATTCAGATATTTCTTTGATAAAGTTTTAAGTGTATTTGTTGTAGTTGATAAAGTTCTGTTGTAATTGTTATTATTTTGGCTGTCATCACCATCATCATCAACAGCCTGCAAGAGTCCACTGTTGGACATAAGCCTCTCCACCCACCACTGAGCCCAATCTTCAGTACCTCTCATATGCTCATTGCACACAACTACTTTATACAGGTTGTCACTACATCTGGCTAGATCTTACAATATGCCTAAAAGTGGTCTACCCTCTAGAACTCATTACTCCAACAGTTATTGGTTCTGCAACAAATCTGACCAGCCCATTGCCACTTCAGCTTGCTTCTTCTTCAACTTCTTGTTTAGATGGCATTAGTGGAGCAGCCATATCACAATTTCGCCAATATAATGTGGATAGTTCAACATACCATGGAGAATAAGAGTAGAGAGAGAGAGGCTGGATCTGTCTATTCAGATTAATTATTCATTCAGCTATGTCAGTTATTTTGGTTCTGTCGGAGCACCTCATTGCAGATTCTCCTTCAAAGAAACTCCGAGCATAGCTTGTTATGGCAATAAATTACGCTATTCAATATTCAGACTTATGAGGAATTACTTAATTATTCTAATTAGAACTCTCACACTGCTGAAGAGTTATGACCACAACAATAATATAAACAACAAAAAAACAGGCACCGACCCTGGTTTTTGTTGTTTATATTCGATGTCTCACAACTTCACATTTATGCTCTTGAAACTGGAGCAAATAACAAGATCATAAAGAACAATACATCGAAACCACCGACCGTAGCGAATTATGCAACTTGATGAAATTTATCACTTCCTACTCACTGCCCTTTCACTTTTTTGTTTTTAACTCGAGATTTTTGCAAAACAAACAATGGTCTGAAATTTCTGTATTGAGATATACCTGCAGCGAAGTGTAGAGGCGTGGATTTGCGACCGGCAGTGTCTCTAGCATTCACATTTTGAGAAGTTATTAACTTTTTTACTCGGGCAGCGTCCCCTGTCTTGCATGCCTCGAAGAGCTCGCGCAGAGGGTCCGTGGGGGCAGGGAGCGCGTCCAAAGCCGAACCGAGCATAGAACGGCGGCTCGACATCTCGATTTCGTAACAAACATCTATTTATATTGTCGCGACGAATTCAAATAGCCATTTTCGCGAAATTATCGAACAAAAACACGTACGCACAGCTGCTGAGGAAGCTTGCACCTTTTTTGACAGATAATTAGATGGTGTTGCCATAATAGTTGCAAAATTACCATACACAACAATCCCACACTATAAAACTTTTTTTTTCCAATGCCTCGTCTACGTCTGTGTCATGCCATGCATAACATGGATCTAAACGTGTTATTTATATATACATAAATATATAACACATATGTATATGTTATGTATTCTAATATAACTATGTGTCTAGAATTTTTCGTTTTAAATACGAAATTTTATTTGTAACTATGTTTGAAGTCCACTTGCGCAAACAAAGAGGCGGATTAATGTAAAAACTTTAAATATTCATACGTTGAATCAGAGTCGAATTTCCTGACTACACTGTTGCTACTAACTGCGCCCTGCTGTGTCGCCCGAGAACTGGTTTACCTGAACCCGAAAGTTTACCGGAAAAATGTATGTTCTTTTAAAAAAATATCTAATTAGCTTCTTTTTTGAATTAAATTTGTTCTTTGTGCATTGTGATCCTTATCAGATTATTTACTATCAATAAATTGATGCAAAAAACAAGAAATCATTTTGTTATTACGGAAATCAATGTTTGTTTACCAAAGAAAATAATTAAAAAAACATGCAACTTTAGCTATCAAAGAAATCGATATCCTCTCTGCTTTAACCATTTTTTTCACATCCTTTTTGAACATTCATCCTGAATATATTATACCAAAGACATGAAAGTTTTAGGGCGCAGGCGTAGGAGACTATTCAAACTTTTTCAAAATATTTTGTATATTAGTTTTTTTTTTGTCAGATTAACACTCTTATAAACATAAAAGCAACTGTAAACTGAATTAATACATTTTTCACAATAATCATGTTCCTTCACAAGGCTCTTTTGCTCATTTTGTTGTGGCTATGTTAAAATACGTAGAATCTAGCGCCAGCGTTGGCTGTCCAGAAGCAATATGGGTCGACGACATACCAAAAATTTTGGGTCGAACCTGGACAATAATGATACAGAGTCAAGGCTCAAGGGATGATGAGAAAGGCCTATACCCAGCAGTAGGATGTGAAGGGAATCTTAATTTTTAACTTAACCTAATGAATGATTGATCTCCTAATGTAAATTAAAATGAACAAATAAATAAAGAAATAAACGGCTATAGATGATCGTGTTATTAGTGTATCGCTGGAAGAAAAGAAAAAGACATTCGTTTTTGGGTAAACTTCTGCTGCGTTATCACTTTCATAGACAATATTTTTTAATCTTATCACGAGTCAATGCAAAGGCTATAGTATATCAAATGAAAAATAATAATAATATTATTTATTATTATATATTTAACTGGATATTACAGAAATAAGGCTTGTAGTACTATTATTTATTCACTTATATTACCTTTTTTGTTGCTATGTGTCTTATTATGAGTTTTGTTTATGTATAATTTCTATAATATTATATTTTCATTGCCTTGCTCTTGATGTCTTCCATTATCAACGTGATTGGACTTTATACTGTACGCCGCAAAATAATGCAGGGAAGGGCCTGCAGGCTGCAGGGCAGAGTAGAAATAAATAATATCAAGTAGAATTGCATCAAAAACGGCATGTCACTAATCTATCCAATCAATTCAATTATTGTCATGACGAAAATCGAAACGCAACTAATCAGTTTTTGTCTATGGTCATTAGTTGACGAAATCAAAATGGCGTCTTTCACAGGCTAGCGGCGCGTTTATTGCATTTGTCTGGAACCGTTTCGTACCAACATTTTTGCATGAATTTACTAGTGTTAAAGACAAATAGTGATAATATACAAATTGTGCATCAAGTGATATATATACAACTTTTCCCACGGACTGTGAAGTGGAATCATACGTATCGAGATCTAAGGTATGCCCCTTTCACCTATCGAATAAATTTATCCTGATATATCGTGAAATTATCGTTATATAGTCGTTTAAGCGTTAGACTAGGGCTTCAGTCGCGCGTGGTCACGGAATCAATGCGAGCGGAATCATCGCTCTTTCATTAGTGGGTGAAACGGTGGAACAGGTTTTTGCGAGGACAAGAAGCGAGGCCGGGTGGATCTTCACTTTTCTCGGTTCCTCATTCTTGTAGCGCGTCGCAGCGTCTGCGTGTCGCTTATACGACATTTGATTAAAACTTCTTGCGTGGTCAACGACTAATTGAATTAGTGGCGGCGCGCCCTCGCTGCAGTTTCACTTGTTCTAGAACCAAAGCAAATAGTGCAGTGTTTGTGTACGTTTTCACTTTTGGATTGCAGTGTTGTGCCAGATTTTCAAATCCCCTCAGAACAATCAAGGTAAACTCATGTTTACATACTGACCAGTAACTGGTTGGCTGAATAAACTAACCTATGCTATTAAAAGTTAGAATTAAAAACGTTTGCATAGGAATTGGTCATAATCCCGTTTGTGAAACCTAAATAGTAGCACTAATTGACATTAATTTTTCTAATAGCCCAATAAAAAACTGTATGAAGTCAAGTTGTGTTCGTCTGATTCAACATTAATGGTAAAGCTTAAGCTTGTTCGTAAGTCTGAATGCTGAAAACATCCTAGAATCTGATACTTAATAGAGCTCTTTAGCTGAAGCTTGCTATTTTGAAAGTATTACAGTGTCGATCTGGGATCGTATGATTATGCATGTTTTCAAGTATAAATGCAGATTGTAATAAACATTCAAGATCTAAAAAATGACTTTCAGTTTCTTGTAGTATCATCTGGGTAGAGGTTCCTTTTCCGATACTGTCGTATAGACATAGTGATAATATGACATTCAAGTGTGTCTGTGATGGCTTAATTGGATAAAGAATGAAAGATCAATATAGATAAATGATTTGACATTATAAACCAATGTCTTTTGGTGTTAAAAAACTGCAGCTTAAGAATTTGCAACTCAAACTTCTGGGTGGCATTGCGATTGCTATAGGCATTTGTTATTCTGTCCGTCAGAGGCACAATCTAGCTTATCTTAACCTCATAAAATTAAATCAAACTGAATAAATAACACTGTCCTCGAGAATATAAATTCCGCATTAACATGCAATTTGCATAGATACTACTTCCACGTAACAATTTTATTTATTTTGCTAAATTTGACTCATTTGATATCATTCCTCATGTTTTTGTTATGAATAAAATTGGTTTTTCATCTATTGTAAAGAAAAAAACAGCAATGTGATCCGTACTTCCGCTTATGGCTAAGCCAATCACGGAAAGAAAACAAAAAATCACTTTTCATACATACTTTAGGTCTTTTAACCCGCACACATAGTCCTTTACAGAATCAGAAGTTATAAAGTAATACATTTTTTATTTATTTAGCTTGTCTACCGGACCTATTGGGGCAGTACTCAAAACGGACAAGTTTGACTAGCTAAAACAATGAGATGAATGAATTTATTAGTAGAAAGATAACTCATTGTCCTAGACATTCTAGATGTTTTAATCCATCATCTATCTATCTAGCACAACTTCCTGGCGATAACATATGCAGCGTAGTGGTCAAAAGCATTGCTTGCTTATGCTCTTGTTATATATTCTGTGGCAAAATTTTGGACCCTCCAGATTAGGTACCTTTTCCCTTGCATTGAAGAAGTTTGGTTTTTAGGAAACACTGCTTAAATTTTTGAGAAAATAAGAACTGCATTTTTGGACATTTCAAAAAATTTACAGTCAGGCTCAATGAAGAAAAAAAATGGGCTTAATCAACCCTATTTCCCATGAGGATTTTTTTCCCTTAAAGTAACCTATCTATCAAAATTGGTTGGGTGACAAAAGTATAACTTGACCTATTCATAGTAAACACTCTTATATACTGGGAAGGTCTTGCTAAAATGGTCAATGAAAAAAGCAGGGCTTCAAACTGATTCAAGGCGAGATTGTTTCACCAAGTTTTCCTCATTATAGCTTATACAGATGCACAATAATGCCTATTTATAAAATGTGTCATCATTGTTCAATTTGTTTTGGCTCAGCCGTTTGGCTATTCTATAAGATGAGTAATTTTCGACTTACTAGCTTAGACCTGTGACTTTGGCTGTGTGGAATTTATATAATATCTTTTCTCTAGAGAACTGGTAGGTTTATGAAAGCTTCCATAAATTCTAACCCATAATTATAATTTACCTCTACAATATTTCATTAAATGGTAATTACTAGCAACCAGCCCTGGGTGTGCACGAATGCAATTCACTAATATGGTGTCAGTTTTTGACGACTTAATTACAAAACATTGAATTTTCTCTAGAGAAATATTAAGGCGCAAATATGCAGGTCTCGATAGGGGTTACCTCAAAGTTTTGGGTGTTGCTTTTATTGTTATGGGCTGGCGTATTGCTTACCATCAGGCAAACGACAAGCTCGTCTCGTCATTCAGTTACATTAAAAAAAAATGTTGTCCACAACCCTGGATTAACACATTGACTACTTTTTGTTCCCGGGAAACCGCGGTCGAAGTCACGGGGCGCTGCTAGTTGTTATAAAGGCCTAAATTCAAAGACAGATATTTATGCCAACACATCTAGAACATGTGTCGAGTTATTCCACACTATCTTCCCACTATCAAACCTTGATAAGGCGACACGCATCAAGATAAAATTCCTTCCGCACCTATGTATATGTTGGTACTTTATTTTATCTTGATAAAATAAGATGTCTCTCAATACACTCAATACAATACAGTTTTTTAAATAGTAGCAGGCCTAGCGCACTCCGCACTGTAGGTACGAACCTACAAGTACATAGCCGGACACCTACGGCGGGTCGCGCGTCGTTACACGTGCCGCGTCAGAAGAGATAAGAGCGGCGCGATAGAGAGGCGCTCCGTAGGTTAATATGACTGGTAGGTATGCAGCGCTACGCGAGCTGAATTGAGTTTTATTGCGTCATAGCAAGAGTCGCTATTTGTTTAAATTTCTTTGCAGAGTGATGCTTCTGTCCCTTAGTATTCTGTGATAGTACTCTTGTAACAGGAGATTCTCAATTCGACTGTATGTTTGTTACGCGATTACTGCGCTAATTTTTTTTAATGCCCAACGGTCATATACATAGATCCTGACCCCTAACTAGGACTCCCTGTATCTAGGGAACCAGGAACTACGAGGACTATGGTCCCACAACACACAGACACGAAACAAATACTTCCGCTTTTTTTTTCATGCACAAACATTTGCCCCGTCACGGGAATTGAACCCGTAACCTTATGTGGAGTTGATTATGAATTGATTTTGATGATTCTTTTTGTGTGGTAGGTTGTACTTCAGATGTGGTCCCATATAAATTTTGTCGAAATTTTCAGCGCCTTTAGAAAAAAACAACAAAAACAAATAATATATACAAAGATGTCGTTTTGGTTTAAATTTGTAAATGTAGGTATAGCCTTGAAATCGGTTATTCGTTTTCAGGGTTCCGTACCCAAAGGTTAAAACGGGGCCCTATTACTAAGACTCCGCTGTCCGTCCGTCCGTCACCAGGCTGTATCTCATGAACCGTGATAGTTAGACAGTTGAAATTTTCACAGATGATGTATTTCTGTTGCCGCTATAACAACAAATACTAAATCATAATAAAAAAAATATTTAAGGGGGCTTCCATACAACAGACATGATTTTTTTGCCGTTTTTATAGCTAATGGTACGGAAACCTTCGTGCGCGAGTCCGACTCGCACTTGGCCGGATTTTCTTATCTAATTATTTAAAATCTTAAGATTTTCGCCTAGCATGCGTTAATGCATTCAATATCAGAAAATTTTCCGTAGTATATTCTGAAGTATATCCAATTCCACCCTGTAACACCGGTGGTAGGTTTCTCGTATGCGAGAGGCCGTCTGGGTTGGTACCACCGCATTGCCAGTTATTCAGCCGCCAAGCAGTAGTGCGCGAGCATTACTGTGTTCCGGCTTGAAGGGCATTGTAGCCAGCGAAAGTACTGGGCAATATGAGACTCAACAGCTAAATGGCTCAGGGTGACGAGCGCAGCGCAGCGCCGTGCAGGATTTTGCAAAATAAAGTTCTGGGTGGTGCTGTTATTGTTATGGGCTGGCGTATTGCTTACCATCAGGTAAACGACCAGCTGGGCTCGTCATTCAGTTACATAAAAAAAATGTACGGAATTGCGATTCCCGTACAATGTCAGTGAGATACCAGATCAGTGCAGCAAGGCACCTAAACCCGCAACGTTCGAAGAATTCGGTCTCACTGTTACGCGTTGCGGTTAATTTTGCGCATAAACTGGATAGAAGCAGTTATTTCTGCTTATAACATGGTAATAAAGAAGCAAGATGGACCCTGATAAAAATATTTTATTACCTTTAAACAACTGAGGAACGAGCCAGTCGTTCACTTAGGTAACAGATTTTTTGAAAGAAAAGAAAGAAAGAAAGGAAATGAGGTTTTATTGCCACCAACTTTGATGAAACTACAATTATACACGATTATAATTTGGCCATAAGGGGTAGGTTATGCATCGTTTTGCTAAATCTTGAACTGCACTGCGCTCGTCGCCCTGACAATGGATTTTAACTCTCACAATACGCCCAACGATCACATACATAGATCCTGGCCCCTAACAAGGATTCTCTGTATCTAGGAAACCAGGAACTACGACCATGTAGCCAGCGAAATTACTGGGCGTAATGTGACTTTATTTGACATATAATTATCACTTAACAATAATGTGCAACGTGATAATCAAAGAGTATCATTTTATTTTATTCTCATGTTAATTAAATCACATACATCATATATTGAAATGAATAAGAATTAAGAAAGTTATCTATCTTCGTAAACGCCAAAAAGCAAAAAACAAAATTAAAATTATTATCATTGATTGATAGTTTCTGATGTCTCGGGGTGATGAGCGCAATGCAGTGCTACGCAGTGCTATTTATGGTATTACCATTGGGCGAGCGACTTGATCGTCTTATCACTCAAATCCATAACAATGAAATGCTCCTACAACACCCAGACGTCCCAGCCACCCAGGCCTTCCAGTCACATATTCGTTGCAGACATTTCCGTCACGAGCATCGTACCCGCACCGTCGGTAGTGTATGATATTTGAGTCAACCTGCCGAACTAACTACACAACAGAGGCTACCGCGAATGATAAAACTTTTATTGCAGCGTGAAACGATAAATTATCAATCCTCTCGATTTTGAACTCGGATCTTCGCATTCTAACAATGACACAACAGTCAGGTGTGCCCAGGGACCGAAATACCGGTTCGAACCACGCTACCGGAAGGAAAATTCCTTGTGTTCGCGTGATAAATCGATCTACGAGGATTTCCGAATTCTTTTGATGCGATTCTAATGTCGAATCATCAGGATAAACATTTTTCATGTAAACATGGATTGTAATACAAGGACCTAAACATCCTCGTCGTTCGATTAATCGAACTTTGCGATCGAATCACGCGACCGGAAACTAGAAATTGGAATTGATACCGCAAAAGTAACTTTAGAAGTATCGATACCAAAAAGTATCGGTAAAAAAAATACCGGTATATTAGTAGGCATCAATACTTAGGAAGGGAATTAACTTTGATTATTTCTTTCTTAACTTTAAAACGCGGGCGATCAAGCTTGCAACGTGGCCAGTACCGATAGTTTGTGATGGTGATGTGGATGGATGGATGTTTGTTGCAACTACTAAACGGATTTGTATTATATTTGGTAGTAGATCTGAGGTCCTAAAAAGGACAAGTTTCCCGGGATAAAAAGCAGCCTATGTCCTTTTTCTGGTCCTAAAGAACCTACCTATAATTTCATCAAAATCTATAGTTTTTGCGTGATTAAGTAACAAACACCATTCATCCATCCTCATAAACTTTCGCATTTATAATATTAGTAAGATTTTGGTATCGTTACCTGCATACCGGTATTTTATGGATTTACCGGCAAATTAACATTTTTTTAGTGTCAGTATCGGTCCCTGGGTATGCGTATGGTGAATTCCGTTCTATTCGAACCAGCAAAATGTCAGCCGACGTACTTGATAGGAATCCAATGAATTATGCATACCATTCGAGATTATATCACTACTTATAGATATAAATATAGCGTAGTATAAACATAATAATAACGCCCAACGATCACATACATAGATCCCGCCCTAACTAGGACTCCCTGTATCTAGGGAACCAGGAACTACGAGGACCATGCTCCCACAACACAGACACGACAAATGCTTGCGCTTTACTGCGTACAAACATTTGTCCCTTTTGCAGGAGTCGAACCCGCAACCTCAGTGGTGTATGAGATTTGAGCCAACCTGCCCAACCACTACACCACAGAAGCTGTCCAAAAAATTTGAGATTATATTTAATACCAAGTAGATATAGTATATACAATACAATACAAATTTCATTTATTTATCTCACAAATATAGGTAGGTAGAACATATTTAAATTAACAACACTGTGGTTAAAACATTTGGGCCTAGCCTGTCTTTGTGAGAGACTGGTGCCTGAGGTAGGTTCTTAAAGAACCTGTGATACAGGTCACCAGTGCCCCCTCGCAGATGGATATATGCCTTCATTTGTGAAGATAATGAATTTAAATAAGTGAGTGAGTGGTGCCGGTTTTTGTGTCTTTTGTATGGATTATTGAGTCTGTGGTTGTGTGTGTGTGGGTGTGTGAGGGTGAGGGTGAGGGTATGGTGGTGAGTGTGCATGTGTATGCGTGTGAGTTGTGTGTAGGTGTTAAGTTACTTAGTGGAGTGAGGGTAAGAATGAGTTTATGATGTACTTTAGGAGAGGTTAAGGTTAGAGCGGTTAGAAGGTATAGAAATTATTTTAGAGGGACTAGCAAATTTTCGGTTTCCTGATAATTAAGCGTCTTGAGATAATCAGAGACTATTTTTTTGCAGCTGTATGAAGGGATAGAGTAAAGTATATTGTTAGATAATTCGTTTTGGTAATCCATAAATAATCATATCTCAAACGTACTAACGTATATATCAATTACAACCGGAGCAGGAAACATAGGTTCTCCGCTGTCCCGACATGTCGAACTGTCGCCCGCGCAGTCTCCAATCCTCCGAACCCTCACGGCCGTCAATGCTCTCCTGGACGCCAGCCCGGGATTTGATGTGATTGCGGATGAATGGAAGGTGATTTTGTCGGAATGTTTGGAGTACTGCGAGATGAATGCATGAAAGTAGATAAGACTTATTTACTATTACATTGATATTTATTTACATTTTTTTTTGACATTTGACAAATATTTTGAATCTACTATATAAATTTTGTACCTATTGACGTGGAAATATTGTTTGACATATAATTGATTTGTATTAATATGATTTATTCTGTATTTTAATTGTTTGTTTTTTATATCTGTATTGTATTTTAAATTATTAATTAGTGTAACTGGCTGTATAGTCGTTCTAGTTATTAATATTTTTTTTTTTTAATTTTATTTATTTTAGCAATCCAAACAGCGTCTTAGCTAATTTATATCAATACAATATTTCTTGTTTATAAGGCCAAAATAGGATTACACAACTAATGTACTTAAGTTAATACTAGCATGATTACATAATATAATAGTATGTTTACATATCCTTCATTGTGAGTTAAGTATACAGAATAGATGTTTGTATTATTATTTTAAATATAGTTGTAAACAAAAGTTGAGACATATCTCTATAATAATGTACGTATAAATGTATAAAATGTAATTTAACAAATAAAAACAAATTAAACAAATAAAAAATATTTAACAATTATGTATGTAAACTTATTATTATTATTGCGTGGCTCCGTGTGTGGATGTGTTTGTGAACAGGTGTATGCGTGTGTGAGTGAGAATGGTTAACTAGCTTTTCAATTGTATAATTTAATTTTTGCTATGTGTTTCCTTTATGCGACGATAATAATAATAATAATCGAAATAGTATAAAACAAAGTTCCTATCCGCGTCCTCATTTCTGTTTCTCCGTTTCATTCTTCTAAACCATTTAACTCGTGGTAGGTTTCTTGAATGCGGGTAATATACCTTACAGATCTTTCACCATGGAATGCATCGTCATTGTTACGAATGGCTAGGCGTGCTGCGCTACAAGCGCTGCGTACTAACATCTTCAACAGAATGACCAGCGCTGATCGCAGGACCAGCACAACGCTGAGTTGACGCCGGTTTGCAACAAATTCAATAATTTTTTAAATAATCTGTACTTTTGAATCCGCATTGAAAATCTATTTATACTAGTTTTAGGGTTACGTACCCAAAGGGTAAAACGGGGCCCTATTACTAAGAGTCCGCTGTCCGTCCGTCTGCCTGTCACCAGGCTGTATCTCATGAACCGTGATCTAATAGACAGTTGAAATTATCACAGATGTATTTCTGTTGCCGCTATAACAACAAATACTAAAACACAGAATAAAATGAATATTTATAACAAACGTGATTTTTTGCCGTTTTTATAGATAATGGTACGGAACCCTTTCTTGCGCGAGTGCGACTTGCACTTGGCTGGTTTTTTAATGTCACATGGCACCCATACTTGTATAACTTGTTGCAAATAAATGTCTTATTAAACACAGCGTCAAGCTACTTCGAGGGCTAGAGACTTCAATATGAAATTGTTACACTATGTCAATAAAATATTTTTTTATGTTTTGTTTTATATTTTATTTTATAGTACTACTAGCTGACCCGGCAAACGTTGTTTTGCCATATAAATTAAAAAAAAAATGTTAAGGGTGAAAAACCCTTATCACTTAGGAGTATGAAAAATAGATAGTAGCCGATTTTCAGACCTACTGAATATGCATATAAAATTTGGTAAAAATCATTAAAGCCGTTTCGGAGGAGTAAGGTAACTAACATTGTGACACGAGAATTTTATATATATGATCATATACGCTAGTGTGCGTGCGCTGAAACCGCTATTTCTACAAACTATGACACTGTCGCACAACCCGCTAACTATGCAAATTGGGTGCTACGCGTGAGCTTGCGTTGTCCAGTAAGAGGGCTGCGCGCTTGTTCTCAGTATTTGGTACAGTTGCTTGGTTGCTTCTTCGCTATTCGAATCGATAAATCTGCACGTGTCAGAGCTTATTGGAATGGGGTTAATGTACTAGTAGTATCAAGGCGTAACTTTTATAATAATAAATCTTTATTCTAAATATAAACGGCTACACTCACATGATTGTGTCGGAATAACTCCGACCAGGTTTCGGACAATTAGGATGTCCTTCTTCCGGGAGTTTACGCTTTGGATTCGCGGCGCAGACAGATTCCAAACCTTAAACCATTTGCGCCCAAATGAAACTAAACAGTGAAATAATATGTTTCTGTTTATTAACAATCAGAAATATACCTAGTAATTACAAAATCGTAAAAAAAGTAAAAAATATATTTTGTTTTATTAGAAAAAAAGGCCGTCCTCAAATGGGGACACTGGGCTCATGGAGTATGAAATTTTTCTAAAAACTGTTTCTCAACACACAATATTTTTAGACATTTTTTACACTGCCAATGCGCTATATTGTGGCATACTGCTCATCTCAATTGTTCAGCCATTTTTCGGGGGTGGTGACCAAGACTAAGTCTGCAGTATCAGACTTTGCACCCCAGAAGCTGTTGGACGTCCTCGTTGATAGTTGGATTATTTCAAATAGTGGCGGGCAATGCAGCGGCGGAATTGAAGCTGATCTATCTTTGTGTCGTTGGTCAGAACGTGCAAACGCCACGCATTAGCTACTGCTAGCCTCCAGCATGTAGGAAAAACCCACCACCACTTTTTCCTCCGAGTGGCTGTGCGATACAGAAAGTTAGATTAGTCAGCTTGATCTACTCCACCCATACTCTTGTTATAATTTTGATACACATGTGGAATGCCCACATCGTTCTTTTGTCTATTAGCAGTGCTCCTTCATTTTACCTTCTCCAACGGGAGAAAACTATCGTAGTTTGAGCCCATCGTACAGACACTGTTGTCAAGCCACAGAAAAACAGAATTTGATTGAGTGAATCAAATCTGTAGTCAAAATCTGCACGGGTTTTCTTCTTCATCTCTTTGACAGATATTAGAGGACACTTTTAGTACCTCTTTTAAGAACAGTGCCGGTTGCACGATATCCAGATTCTCGTAGATATCGTAACAATGTGTAACATAAAAAAAATATCGAAAATAACGATATGATATCATTCATTGAAATAATATCATTCGGATTATCGTTTGGATTCTAATCTGTTGAGCATCATGCTTTACCACTTTTGTTTAGACACAAAAGTGGTCAAGCATGATGTTTGTGCCTGTGGAAGATCTTTCCTCTAAATGTTATCATCATTGCCTTCTTCTTCATCTGTCAGAACACTTGGATCTGGAGGAAGCGCCACTAAATCTATATCTGCATCAGGGTCATCTTCATCTATAATACCTTCCAATGCTTCCTGAAGCCCATGATAATCATTGTATTGCCAAATGCCCTGCGCGCCATCATTCAGTCAAACTTTCCTATGGACAAAAAAAAAGATTAAATTATATTCTATGTGCCCAATGTCCCCATTTGGGGACACCCTTATACTCCACCCTGTAAAACCACGGTCTTTTAAATTTTATCAAATTAGTTATTTATATTTTGTAGTTGACTATCTTATCAATAACTTATTGAAAGAAATGAGAGGAACTAGGATGATCTAATTTTTCTACATTATATATTAGTTTATTTTATATAAAGTATATTAAATTTAAAAAAATATATGAAAACTTCCAACGATGATACATAGCTCCTGGCAGATACAGGGAATCCGTAGTAAGGGGCCATCTATGTATGTGATCGTTGGACGTATTTATGTTTTTTTATTCACCCGTGGTAGGTCTCGTATACAAGAGGCCGTCTGAGTAGGTACCACCGCTTTTCCAGCTATTATGCCGCCAAGCAGTAGTGCGCAAGCATTAACGTGTTCCGGTTTGAAAGGCAGCGAGATTACTGGTCATATGAGACTTAATATCTGATGTCTCGGGGTGATGAGTATGCAATGCTTTATGATATTTAAAGTTGTGGGTGGCACTGCGACTGTGGCGCGTACCATTAGGCGAACGACTCGCTCGTCTCATCACTCAGTTCTATAAAAAAGACACTTTGCCGGCGCCAGCGCCGCCCCTTCAAAACAGCAACACCTATTTTTAAAACACATCTAAAGATGTCTTTATAATTAAAACGTTTCACGAAGGGTGACTCCGGACGAAGCGACAAAGTGATTCGTATCCGGAGCGGGACTTTGACGGGAGGAAGTAATGATTTGGTTTTTAAGGATTAGCCATTAAATCTCTAAATAGTACAAAAGAAAGTCTCTATCCGCCTCATAATAGGGGATCGGACAACTTTTAACAATTATATTTTAATTAAATAAAGTCCTAAAAGAATCTATAATTGATTCTTAGAAAAAAACAAAAACCGACTTCAATGTATCTTCGAAGTCCAAGGTCACATATCGATGAAATTTATATGGGACCACTTCGTAGCTATACGGAACCCGACGCAAAAAGAATTTTTCAAATCGGTTCATATATGATGGAGTTCTGAAGTAACAAACATAAAAAAAAAAATACAATAGAACAGAGAACCTCCTCCTTTTTTAAAGTCGGTTTAAAACTATGTTTAAATGTAAGCACTTCTGTGGTGTAAAATAAATGTCACACGCAAAGATAGATAGATAAACACTTTCTTGTTGAGAACCTTAAACATAGGTACATTAAAAACAAGTACATTTCACAGTAATCAGCATAACAATAGGCGGTCTATAAATTCAGCTTTTCTATCACGTGACACGATATGCCATGATTAGTATAAGAATGCCATAACTCATGGTTTTTATGTACGCCTATGTCGCCTATCTTCTACCACGAGTAGGAAACATTAACATGTAAATAAAAGTCTGAATCGAAAGCGTGTCACAGACGCGCGCGTTTGCACTGGAAAACAGCTGTCAAGCTTCGTACGACGCGAGCTTTTCAACCGACTTACAGACAGAATAATTAATTTTTAGAAAAAAAAAGAAAAACCGACTTCAATGTATCTTCGAAGTCCAAGGTCACATATCGATGAAATTTATATGGTACCACTTCGTAGCTATACTGAACCCGACGCAAAAAGAATTTTTCAATTCGGTTCATAAATGACGGAGTTCTGAGGTAACAAACATAAAAATAAATAAAAATTTACAAAAAAAAAAAAACAAAATACATCCGAATAGAGAACCTCCTTTTTTGAAGTCGGTTAAAAAAGACTTCCTTCGACCACAGAGTCTCCTCAGATTAATGCGGCTACGCACAATACATACAGAGATAATATAATTATTATTAATTTAAACATTGCATTCATTATTTTTCATATATCATCATCATCATCATCATCAGCCCATTACGTTCCCACTGCTGGAATACGGGCCTTCTCTCATAGAGAGAGTTTGGGCCATAATCCACCACGCTGGCCCAGTGCGGATTGGTGGATGTCTCAAGTCCTTGAATTTTTGTAATTAATTCTTGGACATGCCGGTTTCCTCGCGATGTTTTCCTTCACCGTTTTTAGAGCGAGTGTTAAATCCGCACATAACTTAAGAATGTCAGAGGTGCGGGGCCAGCGGGATTCGAACATGGGTGCGTCGGATCGAAAGTCGCATGTATTGGGCCACACGCTCGATAGCCACACTCGCTCGATCGCCACACTCGCTCGATAGATTGTCATATATAGGTAGGTATAATACATACAAGGTATACCCTTGTCCAGGGCCTCCAAAACTATTTTTTAATGACTCGCCCTAGGGTATTAGCCATTTTTTTTGGACGTTCCGATCTAAAACTACCTACCGTACCAGTTGTAGTTCTAGCCTAGTAACAAGTTATCAAATAAATTATTTTTCAAAAAAAACTAAACCGACTTCAAAACCACAAATGGCACTCAAAGTAAAAAATAAATTAATATAATTATCAAAAGCGCTACCCACTCATATATTTGAAGTCGGTGCCAGCCAAGTGTAATAGGTAGCAGATAAATATGTATATAGTAAGTACTACTTGTAGGTAGTATCTATCTACTACCTTTTAGACTTGGCTGGCACCGACTTCAAATATATGAGTGGGTAGCGCTTATGATAATTATATTAATTTATTTTTTACTTTTGAGTGCCATTTGTGGTTTTGAAGTCGGTTTAGTTTTTTTTGAAAAATAATTTATTTTACCCTTTTTAGTGAAAAACAAGTTTTAATTAAATTAATTCAAAAAGTTTTTAAAGACAAGCTTTTATGATCTAGAAGCCACATCATGACGAAGTTTAAAACGGGCTATCACAATTAAATGCATGTACAAAAAAATGTCATGTCTGTCCTATATCTCTGTTGAAGAGTTCCCTCGCCGGAAGTCAATCCTGGGTGTATCAGCCATGTCATGATGGAATTTAGAACAGGCTATTATGGTTAAATCCATTTACGAAATGTTGTGTCTGTACTATTCACCGTTGAGGAGTTCCCTCACCGGAAGTCAACCCTGGGTGAAGCAGGTGAAGCAGTCGAATACAAACCTCCACCTTTAGAAAGTTGGTTACGAAAAAAACAAGAACCGACTTGAAGATTAAACTTATATTTTTTGTTTTTGCTATTTTTTTCAAAAACTACTGAATGAATTACGATAAAATTTATATGGGACCACCTTTGAAGTATTACCTACCAATCAAAAAAAGAATCATCGAAATCAATGCATAATTGGCGGAGAAATCGCGTAACAAACACACAAAAAAAAACATACCGTCGAATTGTAAACCTCCTCCTTTTTGAAGTCGGTTAAAAACTCCAAATAACTCTTAATTTTTTTATTAGAAAATAAGAATTAAAATTAAATTAAATATTTATTTTACTTTGTTGAATGACTACTAATGAGAAGGATGTGCTTGCTTTTCTAAGCATTTCTTATTTCTCTACATTTGTTTTCGATCTGTACTTGTTCATTATTACTGCAACTGCAGGAAAGCCTGTTTCGCACAAGTACGATGTCGCAAATGGTAGCAGAACCCTCAGTGCTGCAGTGCTGATGGCCTGATATTCGTGAGAATCCATGTGAATCCAAGATTGAAGGCGATCCATGTGGATCGCCTCTCGACGCCCTTGGGATAATGCCGCGACGCCCCAGGCGCGACGCACAGTTAGGGAAGCCCTGGTCTAGTCCGATATTAAATTCCTACATATATATACTCTACGTAGACGAAAAAGCCACTTAAGTAACAAAAAAACCTATGTAGGATTTTACGTACTCACTTCATCAGCACTTGTGGTTACCGTTTCGCTTAGTACCAAACGGCCGTCGCGTACAGGTGACTAAGAAAGCGTTTCCGTTTGTGATTGCCCTTACAAGGTCTCAAGTTTTTTCTCGCGTTTGAGCTGCGGAGTTGTCTCCACGTTTATGTCTTGTAGTCCTATTCTAAAAGGACAATTGGAATAGTGGCCAGGAAAGTTTCGAAAAAAACTGAAAGTAGTTTTTTTTTATATTGCATTTTTGTATGAACAGGACAGTAAAGTCTGTCAGCTAGTCTATCTATCTACACTTTGCCAAACTGAGCCTATTCTATACATTAGAAAATATTTTTGAATATCCAACTGGGATCGACTATTTAGAAGATTACGGAATTTATGAACCGTCCAATTCTACTCATTTAAAGTCTGAAGAAATGTCCAATTGTGCACATTTTCAATGCCCTATGATTGTTATATAAGAATCTTAAATTAAACATTTAGATTTTTAGTAAATTTTTTTTTCAGTTTTCCCGCTAAAATTATAAGCGCCTAGCTGCGCCCCGCGGCTTCGCCCGCGTGGAGATTGATGTGTCGCAAGTAAGAAAAGTAGTCGGCTGTATCATGATTCTTTATTTGCGAACTCGCTTCAATTGTTAAGTACGTGTTCGACGATTTATTCTCGTATGTCCCGTGCCAAACATGGGTTGCTGTATAATATATACGAAATTTCCTAAACAGGCATGCCCCATCAAAAAATACAACCTTTAAAACGCCCTTCCACTTTTATTAGGGGTAGTTTCGAAAAAATAAAAAACACGTGTTTTAAAATTTATGTTAAAGTTTATTTGTTCTGAGTTTTGAGTTAATCGAACCACTGCATAAAGTATACAGTGAAAAAACCGTACAAACTTTGGGACTCCCATACGCCCTTCCTAGGGGTAGTTTTGAAAAAATAAAAAATACGTGTTTAATTATTTATGTCAAAGTTTATTTGTACCGAGTTTTGAGCGAATTGAACCAAGAAATAAAAATTGTCCATACAATCTTTACCTTTTTTCACCCCCTTGGGGGTAGATTTTTAAAAATAAACAGCCTGTTTCAATTCAGTACTTAAACTATTTACATTCCAAATTTCATCAAAATCGGTTCAGTAGTTACGGTGATACGTGGTAACAAACATCACACAAACTTTCGCATTTATAATATTATTAGGATTTTCAAAAATTATTTCTTCAAAAACTATATGTCGTAGAAGGTGGGAGATTTACTCTGGCATTTAAAATGATGAAATCTATTCAATATTTCAATGAAATAGGGATGTCTGATTTTTGGGCTTCATAAAACATTGTGCGTCGGTGTCCGGCTATGTACTCGTAGCTACGTATCTATAGTGCGGAGTGCGCTAGGCCTGGTGGTACTGCCATTATTACCAGGTGTAGAGCTTAAGTTTCTCAATGAACCTAACACCTAACAGTATCATGACCCTGGTCCCTTCCCAACTACTCCATTCTCAATTAAACCCTGAGCCGGCTCAGATATAGCAATTAGAAGCCGCGCTCGAACGCAGACTGCGTCTCAATTGGAATGGGGTGCGGGCTCGGGCAGGGGCGGAAGCGATCTGGTATGTCCATCCTTAATTAGCGCTTATATATTGGGGAAATCTTGAAAATACACTATGGGTTTCCTTTGTCGCGAATGAAGTCACGGGAAAAAGCTTGTTAATCATGTTATTTGGCAAAACCAAGACTATTGCTTTGATAAAGCACACACCTGAGGAATAAAAACTCGTAATTGGAACAAATTCGTAATCGGAACCGCGAGCAGATTAAAACGAGCCCAAACACTAGTAGTTTAGGATTATCCTTCAAGGAGTTCCATTGCCCACCTTCCGTCTCCATCATCAGATCAGCTGTCACCATAATATTGCATTGTCATCAAGTTTGACAAGTATGCAACATTTCAACTGCGTAGGATAAGAGGAAGTTGTTCCAATTCAGCTTGCAAGTTCCACCCGGACAAACATACATACATAGCAAGTTAAATAAAGCTTGTAATATAAATAGTATGAAGCATTCAAAAGTCCATTTTTTTTAAGGCGCAATTTTTCTGGAATGCCTACCGTTACTAGAAAGACGTTCATTGAATTCACGTTAAAAATACCATTATTTGCAAAGAGTTAACTCCCGTGGTGTTATGGTGCAATACAGAGGCAGTGCCAACAGTATCCTACAGATGATTGTCTTACGGCCAGATTGTCCCATCCAAAACCAATGGATGAAGATGTTGATGGGACAAGCTTGACTTATTTTAATATTTTTTTGTTATTTTATTTTAATCTTATTTTATTTTGACATTTTATTTTATTTCATTATATTCTTTATTATTTCAATATTATTATTAATGTGTGATATAGTTTTTATAACTGAAATAAATAAATGAATTGAATTGAATTTAATACTCGGTAACCCGCTCCGCTCTTATCACTTCTACCGGTCCTTAAAAACAAAGAATGATGTCACCATTGACTAACATGAGGACACCGTACGTCATGTGTATTTAAACGTACATTTATCTAAAGGCTTGTAGATTCATTTGTAAGGGGCTCAGTAACACACACTCTTAATTTTGTATGACCTAATGATGTAGAAGTATGACGAAGATGGTGAGTCAAAATAGGTCGAGTGGTGCGTGCGGGTTCTGATCCGACGCACCGGAATTCATATCCCAGCAGACCTTTTTTTTTGAGGCCGGGAAAGTGCCGCTGCATTGCCTTTCTGCCACGGGGGTGGCAGAAGGGGGTGTGTGGGGCTAAGGGACAGAAGCATCACTCCGCAAAGAAATTTAAACAAATAGCGACTCTTGCTATGACGCAATAAAATTCAGTTCAGCTCGCGTAGCGCTGCATACCTACCAGTCATATTAACCTACAGAGCGATTCTCTTTCTATCGCGCCGCTCTTATCTCTTCTGACGCGGCACGTGTAACGACGCGCGACCCGCCGTCGGTGTCCGGCTATGTACTTGTAGCTTCGTACCTACAGTGCGGAGTGCGCTAGGCCTGACTATAGTGTAAATTACTATGATAATACTATGTAGTTACTATTACGTCATCTATTACAAACTAGCGCGTTATCAGCGAGTAGCCGGCGGACATGAATCATGACTAACATTATGTTATTATTAGCTTAGGATATTTTATATCGCGGCGCAGGTTTCCGCTGGTGATAGTGGTGTTGGTGACCATTCTGGTTTTTCTCATGTAACAGTTTTTAGACGAGCAAGTCGCCGGGTAGTAGACGCCATGCTTGCTCATAACAATTTCAGTGCCACCCAGAACTTTAATATCTTAAAAGCATTGTGTAGCACTGCATTGCGCTCATCACGTCGAGAGATCATATATTTAAGTCTAACATATGCCCAGTTAAATAAATAAATACGTCCAACGATCACATACATAGATCCCGGCCCCTACCTGGAATTCACTGTATCTAGGGAACGAGGAACTACGAGGACCATGGTCCCACAACACCCAGACACGAAACAAATGCTTGCGCTATTTTTCTGTGCTTAAACATTTGTCCTGTCGCGGGGATCGAACCCGCAATCTTAGTGGTTTATGAGATTTAAGCCAACCTGCCCAAACACTACACCACAGAGGCTGACTTAATGTAAGGCAGTCGCAAAGGCCATAGTCGCAATTGCGGTCATCATCATCGTCAGTCCATCACGTTCCCACTGCTGGGACACGGGCCTTCTCTCATAGAGAATATGGGCCATAATCCGACACGCTGGCCCAGTTGGTGGATGTCACATGTCCTTGAATGTCTTGGACCTACCGGTTTCCTCACGATATTTTCCTTCACCGTTTTTTAGAGCGAGTGTTAAATCCGCACATAACTTAAGAAAGTGGTGCGGGGCCAGCGGGATTCGAACTCGGGTGCGTCGGATCGAAAGTCGCACGTGCTCCCACTGAGCCACACTCTATCGCGGTCGCGGTCGCCTATTTCTAAGGGTGGGGGCACAGTGCGTGAGAGATCGCGATTACGTGCCGCGACACCGATAACTATATTCAATTTGTGCGTGTTACGTATATCTGTATTGTTATAATTAATCTTAATTATACCTCGTTTAGTGACACGCTAGTTTACATGATTACATGTCTGCGCTTGTTAGTTCATTGATATGTTGTAGAAAGGACTTGAACTGTGAGTTTCCATTTTTCGTACCACTGTACAAGGTCAAATACTTAATATTTTGCCACTAGGGAATGCAATCTCTTTCACGCGAGATCTCGGCCTTTTTTAGCGAGATTGATCTCGGACGAAAAACGGGCGAGATCTCGCGAGTTTAACGAGATTGCACTCGAGCATAAAAACGTCTTATTCGAAGCTCGGGCTGACACGGACGGAGTTGCGATCTGTCGTTTTCGTTCGGTACGCGTGAGGCTGCGGCCTGTTATTTGATAGATACGTACGTCAATGTTTACTACTTAGAAGTTTATCAAAAAATATAGACAAATACGTCATTGTTTGACGTATTTGTCTATATTTTTTAATATGTTTGATAATAAAAGTCTATTGAAATAATTCGTGAAAATAAATGTTTATCTTATAATACCTATAATTTATATTACTTTTTCCTAATTTATTCAAATATTGTAATTACAGTGCAACCTCGATATAACAAATCGGAGGGGAACAAGAAAATATTCGTAATATCAAGTAATTCGTTGAACTGAGGTTTGTTATGTTGAGGTTAGATTGGTCTAAAATTCGTTATAAAGAGGTAAAAGAATAGTTTTATTCACCTCAATATTACGTACTTGTTATAGCGAACAACTTCTACTAATAAATGATAACACATTTTCATCAAATTACTATATGTATTTGCTATGTATTTAAAAACAATTAGGTAGATAATAATTTTTTTTCTTACATTAATAATCAAAAACAATTAACAATGTGGTTATTAACAACTTTATATGAAGGTTTTGGGTTGGCAAAATTCGTTAATTAGAGGTATGAATACTTTTTCTTGATAGTTGAAAATTCGTTATAAAGAGGTTGTACGCAAAGAATGTTCGCAATGTAAAGGTATATTTTATATTGACTCTTATGGACAATTCAAGGGGATTACGAAGAATTTGTTAAATCGAGGAAGTCGTTATATTGAGGTTCGTTATATTAAGGTTGCACTGTATTTGCAAAAAAAACACAAATCTACCAATCTCACGAGATCTCGGAATTGGCGAGATCTCGCAGTTATTCATAAACTCGCGGGATCTCGCTTGAGCCCCAATCTCGCGAGATTTGCATTACCTATTTGCCACGTAGCATGCGTCGCCAAAAGTCTTATATTATTATTATTTAGAGCCTTAAGTGTCCCACTGGCAAAGGCCTCCCCTTCATTCTTCCACGTTTCACGGGTACCAAACATATCTTCTATTATAGAACTATTGTCCGTAGAATGGTTTGAATAATTTGGCACTGCCAATGGAGAAGACATCGAAGTTGATAGTAGCCTGGTTTGTTGCATAAGAGTGTGATGAGTAAGGTTCATAATTCTTTTGCCGAGTTCAAAAAAGGAGAAGGTTCTCTATTCGATTGTATTTTTTATGTTTGTTACCTCAGAACTCCGTCATACATGAACCGATTTGGAAAATTATTTTTGCGTTGGGTTCAGTATAGCTACGAGGTGGTCCCATATATTTATCCCATATATAATTTCATCGATATTTGACCTAGGACTTCGTAGATACATTGAAGTTGGTTTTTCAAAA
Source organism: Petrophora chlorosata (assembly GCA_951640565.1). Classification (NCBI taxonomy): domain Eukaryota; kingdom Metazoa; phylum Arthropoda; class Insecta; order Lepidoptera; family Geometridae; genus Petrophora; species Petrophora chlorosata. The sequence continues at coordinate 2,585,877 of OX621218.1, forward strand.
ACTTGTCATTTTTCCAAAAGTCGAGTTAGCATTTGGACATCTCGCTAAGAAACAAGCAAATTTCAGTAAACTAAAATTTAAAAATCCCCGACACAAAAGACCTATAAAAAGTAAAAAACGGCTAAACCTATTTTCATAAAACATGTCTAAGAACCACCGCTAGAAAACCTGCTTTCAAATGAAAAAAAAAACGCTTCTAAATCAGTTTACCGTTTAAGGCGCGGGTATCGGCTATAATAAACTAAAGTGAGTGACGTGATGACCATTATAGCAAGGAAAAAGTGGGCATGGGCAGGACACATTGCTAGAATGAACGCAAGCCGTTGGACCAGAAGAATCCTGGAGTGGAGACCCAGAGCCAACACCCGAGGGCGAGGCAGACCACCGCAACGCTGGGTAGATGATATTAGACGACACGGAGGCCATGACTGGATGAATCGGGCACAATATCGCCAGGAATGGAGGAAAAGGGAAGAGGCCTATATCCAAGAATGGAGTACAAGAAGGCCTACATGACGATGATGATGATCGGCTAGTGTCATGGTATTTGCAATGCATATTATCAAGCAAGGTCACGGCGAGGCCGTGGCTCTATTAAGGTCGTACACAGGTGTTGCTAGATTCAACACGACGCTGATTGGGCAATGGATTGATAACAGCCAGTGATGACACATTTGATTGCGTTAAGAATTTGTTTGCGAAAACGTTACATGTAAAGTTAAGTTCATAAATCGTAAACTTTTATTGACAGAATATAGGTAGGTAATCTAGATGTTACCATTATATAATTTGCCATATAATCTACCCTATTTAAGGGTGTGCAATACAATGTTTGGATATTGAATGCATTAGCGCATGCTAGGGGAAAATATTAAGATTTAAATAATTAGGAAAAAGAAAGATTATATTTCTCGGGCGAACCTGCCTTTCCAGAATGCCGTCCCGACGCCTTAATCACTGGGCCACCGAGCAGCTACGAATACAATTCACATAACAATATTTTAATTAATTAACAAGGCATAATTTTATTATTTTACATTATTTGATTCAAAATTATCATTAAAAATAATTATTAGTTCAATAAAATATCAAAGTTTAATTATTTATTTTCATATTTTTTTTATTTTTTTCAGGCAGTATTTTTTTTTATTTGATAGGCAAACATTAATGATTGAATAATTTATTTTACATTAACATTATTAGTATTAATGTAAAATTAACATAGGCCCATAGAATATATACCTTACAGACTAACATATATACAAAAATATAACGCTACTACACAACACTTAAGTAACAACATTAAGTCTTAGGTATAGGCATCTCATGGGCAGGCGTGTTCCATCTTAGGCCGCATCTTCGCTTTCCATCAGGCGAGATGTCGTCAAACGTATGCCCATTTAACAATAAAAAAAAAAAATAAAAAAAAAAAAAAATAGGTTATTACAAATTTTAAATGTCAAAATTATACAATTTATAAATTTGTCTATGTCCTAAGTTGCCGCGATGTTGGTATGTCATGATTGTTACGTATTTGCTCTAAAACATTGTTATAGGAGCAGGAAAATTGGTGGCAAAATAATCGAGTTTAATTCTGATGTATCTTCCAAGTCTAACGAATATCAGAGGAGAGAAAGAGAGGCGCTCTGTAGGTTAATATGACTGGTAGGTATGCAGCGCTACGCGAGCTGAATTGAATTTTATTGCGTCATAGCAAGAGTCGCTATTTGTTTAAATTTGTAATGTCGGTATGTCATGATGGTTAGGTATTTACTCTAAAAACACTTTTATCGGAATAGGAAAATGTGTGTTGCGCGTTCATGGTTTCGTAGTCATTACCCTTATCCAGGACCTCAAGTACCTACATACCAAATTTCATCAAAATCTGTTCAGTAGTTTACGTGATTGAGTAACAAACATCCATCCATCCTTACAAACTTATGCAATAATAATATTCATAGAATTTATTTCAAGCATTTCTGTTATCCGGTTTGAAGAGCATTCATCATCATCCCATCACGTTCCCACTGCTGGGACTCGTGCCTTCTCTCATAGAGAGAGTATGAGCCATAATCCACCACGCAGGCCCAGTGTGGGTTGATGGATGTCACATTTACTTGATTTTTTGTGATAAATTATTGGACATGCCGGTTTCCTCACGATGTTTTCGTTCACCGTTTTTAAAGCGAGTGTTTGACCCGCACATAACGCAAGAAAGTCAGTGGTGCGAGGCCTGCGCCACACTCGCTCTTCTACACCTTCCCGGCTAAGTATGCAATGTATAACAAACTAATCTTCTCTCTCTTTCTTTCCCAGTAATGTCAGCGCACCGAGAGGCATGAGCGCAAACGCATGATGTGTGAGGTCGGATGAGGCGCGCTTGCGCCGCCAACAAACTAGCAACATGTCGTTTTTCAATAACTTGAAAAAGGTAAGCGTCTCATCATGATGCTGATCTAAGTCAGCTTGACTAAATAAAAATCAACCCACCGAACAAAGCCATGCCGTCAAGCGACCTAGTCGTGTTTCGGGATGATGTTCGGTGAACCATCGGGGAGACGGGTCTGAGTAGCCGCTCAACTGCCGTCTCTCTCTAGATCTATGTGCTCCATCTTAGGCCACATCATCGCTTCACATCAGGTGAGATAGTGGCCAAACATAGATCTATAAAGTGTAAAAAAAAAAAAAACTTTATAAATATTTAATAAAACGGCTAGGACTTACGTAGTTTGTCGAATTAGTGGTCGCTGCGTTCTCGCAGCGTAGGCTCGCCCTGAAGAAGAGCATCGGATACGCTCGAAACCTAGGTCGACTAACTCGACAAACTACGTGAGTCCTAGCCGTTTTAATAAATATTTATAATGAGTCAAACTCACGAAAACTTTCATACTAAAAATAAATCATCTTTTACCCCCGAATGGGTAGGAAGACACTTCCCCTGCAATGACAGGATGACTGTTTCCTTACCTTAGTCGCCTCCTACGCAGGGGTATCGTTTCAGGGCGATTTGCGAGCGTTTCTACGCGGCCCGAGGTTTACGCACGAGATCGCCGCATTCCTTCAATATTGGATACTGGTTCCCAACCGCCGCTAGAGAGGCCTGCCTGACATTCCATTTTGGTGGATATGTTACGGCTAATAGCTGAAGTGCAGCTACACCTAGTTGTAACCGGCTACAAATAATGCTAAAAATGATCTATGTTGCAGCCAACGCCTTCCTGAAATTGATAGCGATCGAGATCAGTGTTTCGGTTACAAGATTCCCCTTCTGGGTATGAGGGTGGAGGTGCCACACTTGCCTGACACTTGCCTATAAATTATATGTCTTGCGTTTCGTTTATTTTGAAACCGGAATGGTTATCGTTCCAGGTGCTGCACCTGGGCAGCGGAAATGACGCCAAAAAGAAGAAGGTGTTCAACAACATCCGGGATAACTTTGACCCGGCCGAGAACTGGGACATGGTTGGCGAGCTCGGCGATGGCGCTTTTGGAAAGGTATGACTCCTACTTGCCGAACTTTATGGCTGCTCACCGGCGTACCATGTGACCTCCGCAGTAAAGCGTATACTGCGGTATCGATAACTGTCATAAACTTTGGAACGAATTATATTAAATTATGAAAATAATTTAATTAATTATATATTTAATTAATTATACATATATAATTTGGCCAAGAGACAGGCGAAGACTAGAAGGCAGACCACCAGCCAGATGGTCCGATGATATAGTGAATGGGGTAGGAAATTTATGGATGCGGAATGCACAGGACCGAAACAAATGGCGTGGGAGAGGAGGCCTATACTCAGCAGTGGGTGGACACGGGCTGAAATGATGATGATGATGAAAATAAAATGTATGTTCTTAAAAAACTGCACAAATTCAAGGTGAACAGTGACCACCATAACATAAACACTAGAAATAAGGATAGAATTGCAGTACCTAGGCTTAGACTGAGGAAAACGAACGAGTCCTTCATGGGCAATTGCGTACGTTTTGACAATAAAATTCCGAAATGTAGGACGGATTACGCAGCTCACAGAAAGTAGATTCAAATGGCATGTGAAACATTCTAATTAAAAAAACATGCTATACAGTTAGTAATTACATAGAAGACTAAGATGCATGGAACATTTCGCTTCTGCCAAGTAGCCAACTGGCACATAAGAAACATAATATTCTCAAAAACATACATAATATTTTCAAAAACATACATAAAAATTTTGTAACAAAGGTTTATGAGGCACAGGAGGAGGCAGGTAAGGTTCTGAGTAGTGGTTCATTTTCCGATACGGTGATAGAGTCATTGTAATAATTGACGTTCGTAAGTGCGTCTGTGATGACAAAACTGAGTAAAGAACTTTGATCTTGAACTTGAATTATAAAGCCTCAATCATCTCAATTTGTCTCTAGTGGTTCTCTCCGAACTGAGACCTCACAGTTCATTTTGAACCTTATATCATCTCATACTTGTGGTAGGTCTGACGTACGCGGGAGGCCGTCTGGGCAGGTACCACCGGTTTGCCAGTTATTCTGCCGCCAAGCAGTGCGCAAGCATTACTGTGTTCCGGTTTGAAGGGCATTGTGACCAGCAAAATTACTGCGCATGATATGAGACTTCATATCTGATGTATTCGGTAATGCAGTGCTTAAGCAGTTCTTTTCACGTTATTAAAACTTCTGGGATGCACTGCAATTGTTATAGGCAGGCGTGGCTCTTACCATCAGGCGAACGAAGCGCTCGTATCATAAATCAGTTCCATAAAAAAATGCTAATTTCTTTGTTTTTAATATCTGCAGGTGTACAAAGCCCAGCACAAGACCACCGGCCAGCTGGCGGCCGCCAAGATGTGTGTGCTCGACAATGAAGACGATCTCGCTGACTTTACCGTCGAGATCGACATCCTCTCCGAGTGCCGACATCCTAACGTCGTCGAATTGCATGAGGCGTACTTCATAGACAACAAGCTATGGGTGAGTTATAGGCACTTCTTGGGCCAATGATCATACGTTGATCTTGGCCTAACGATCATAAGTAGTTTTTGGTCTAATGATCATGGCGTACTTCATAGACAACAAGCTATGAGTGAGTTAAACATCTCGGGCCAATGATCATACGTTGATTTTGGCCGAATGACGATATGTAGGTATTGGCTCAATGATCATGTGTAGATCTTGGCCCAATACTAATACAATACGAAGTCATCGATATCCTATTGTGGTCGAGTTGCATGAGGCGTACTTCATAGACAATAAGCTGTGGGTGAGTTATACATCTCGGGCCAATGATCATACGTTGATTTTGGCCCAACGATCATACTTAGTTCTTGGTCCAATGATCATGCGTAGATATTGGCCCAATGATTATACGTAGTCATCCAGAGCGCCGACATCCTAACGTGATCGAGTTGCAATAGGCGTACTTCATAGACAACAAGCTATGGGTGAGTTATAGCATGGACCAAATATACAAGGACTGTCAATCCCATACAAAAAATCGTACCCCCTGAAAGAACTTAAAATGCGGGCAATATCCAGATGGCGCTGACCTTTAGCCTGAAACTATTCGAATCGGCAATTAGCGCGGATAAATTTCAATTATTTCTTCGGTAATATAGACCAAAAGTGTCCTAGTTATTTTTAATAATAAATATTATTTGAATTATCTGCTTTTACGATATTGCTTCAAGTGAGATAAAGACCAGCGTTGATTATGCAGAACGATAGATGGCGTTGTGATACCATTCGATAAAAAGGAAGGTAACATTCAAAATTACGCTTGATAGCTAGCCTAGATGGCGCAAATATGAAGAATGAGTCGTGCATGTTAGAACTAGGTACGTGAATTGATTACGTGCTACGAAACGTAAATATATTCATTATTAGCGTTATTAGGTAATCCTGATACAAATGCGAAAGTAAATCTGTCTGCTTGCTGCTAGCGTGAGCCCGAACTTCCCTTAGTATTCTGTGGTGCTATATCAAAAACCTAGATACTCTATCACAAAGACGAAGTATATCTCTATCCACTGAACTGAGTCAATATAGCGTTCTCTCTTTTGCACTTTTGTATGCAAATGATAGGGACAGGTGACTGCTTTTTGAGATCAGTGCGCAGTGGGCGTAAACAATTGCAAAAAACGTATAGATGGGTTTACATGGCGTTATTATACGGGGAGTAATATTCGACTTCCTTATATCACAGAATTATGTCTACAGTTTTACCAATCGAAGAAAATATTATCATTGTTTGTACAATAATAATAAGTACCTATTACGACTGTTTAAATAAAAAAAAAGTATAGGTTCACACGTCTTTTTTTTATTAATATATCGTCATTTATGTATTTACAGAACCAATTAACAATTATGTACAAATATATAGAATGATAAACACTAAACTAACCTACAAAAAAATTAAAAAATGAACACAGAATTTAGGTCACCGTCCGCGGGCAAGGTGCCCAAAAAGCTGGCAACGTTACCTCGTTGAATGGCCAGACTAATTCGTTGGCCGAGGTACGCGCCAGCTCTTTGGTCATAATGTATTAATTAATCAGTATCTAATACATGCACACAATGGATTCTTCTCGGTTGCCTACAAAAACTCGCCTTAGCGAGATAGCACACGCTAAGCGCCCAGTAGGACGCCCGATGTTGCGGTTTAAGGACAGCGTCAAACGCGATATGTCGTCCTTCAACATCGACTGTTCGAAATGGGAGAACGAAGCAGAAGACCGTGACCTTTGGCGAAAGTCTATTGCAGAGGGCATTACTTCGCAAGACAATACTTGGTTTAGGCTCCTTGAAAGCAAACGTGCAAAAAGGCACGACCGGATTAACAAGCCCACATTAGCTATAGGATCGCAGCATTTAAACATCTGCACACGGTGTGGCCGGATTTGTTATTCCCGTGTCGGCCTTTTGAGTCATGAACGGAAGTGCCGTTCAATTATTGTTACTCCGGACGCTGATTAAATCATCTCTTTAGATGGAACAGGCCTATGATGATGAATTTATTTGAGTCTTCATCATATCATTCAAGGCAAGGTGGGGCATTTGCCCCACCCTACTATCTGACCCGAAGCTAAGATTTTTTAGGCACTTGCACAGCTCATTTAGTACTTTACGAAGAATAAAAACTTGGTTAAGGTAAACAATGACCGAAAACCGTCTTGTCAGCCTCTGTATGAAGAGTGGGCATGGAAAGAGGGTTCTAGAAGAACAAAAAAAATTAGAATACGAAATTTTAGCTAGATTTAGCCAGAACCCTCGCAGGTTATTATTGAAAAAAGGTGTAGTGCAGTATATAAACGTATCAGTCAGTATATAAAAAGCATGTTTGATTACCTACTACTTAGTTTATTTACTTTTGCCCCATCCCATAAAAATGCTGGGTACGCCCATAAAGTCGTAGCCGTAGGTTAAACAAGAACAATAGACGCGTCCGCACGGTGCAGTGGCGTTTCGCCGCCATGTAAACGCTTTCTTAGGTTTCTGCCAACCAATGTCACTGCCAAAGTCAACGCTGTAATTTTTCTGGTAATAACACAGAATACTAAGGGACAGAAGCATCATTCCGCAAAGAAATTTAAACAAATAGCGATTCTTGTTATGACGCAATAAAATTCAATTCAGCTCGCGTAGCGCTGCATACCTACCAGTCATATTAACCTTCAGAGCGCCTCTCTTTCTATCGCATAGCTCTTATCTCTTCTGACGCGGCACGTGTAACGATGCGCGACCCGCCGTCGGTGTCCGGCTATGTACTTGTAGCTTCGTACCTACAGTGCGGAGTGCGCTAGGCCTGCTACTAGTTTCTTCAAATTCGTGTCGACCCTTACACAAACAGTCGTCGCGTCAACTGTCTAGAAGTTGTCGGCTCTTCTATCAACATCAAACGCGTCAACCGACTGTATGATTTACTAGACTGTGGTACAACTAAAGACAATACTACAGATTTATACCACAAAACACAAATAAATAAATAAACACAGATAGGTACAGAAATCAATCTACATACAAAGTGCGCTCGAGCAACGCACACAAAGATACCGCTCACGGACACGGATATCTCAGCACAGTTGCAGTGCGAGCGCGAGTGCCATCCGCTTGAGACACGCGTCTGGGAACTTTTTGACAGCCTCTTTGGTGTAGTGGTTGGGCAGGTTGGCTCAAATCTCATACACCACTGAGGTTGCGAGTTCGATTCCCGCGACGGAACAAATGTTTGTGCAAAGAAAAAAAAAATCGCAAGCATTTGTTTCGTGTCTGGGTGTCGTGGGACCATGGTCCTCATACTTCCTGGTTTCTTAAATACATGGAATCCTAGTTAGGGGCCAGGATCTATGTATGTGATCGTTGGGTGTATTTATTTATTTATTTTGTGCAAAAATCGAGCAACAGCAAAGTAGCATGCAAAACTAGTACAAGCTGTGTAAGCCTTGTGTTCAATAATCTAATGAGGAAGATGTAAATGTTGCATGTTTTTGTCTTCAAAAACACTTTATCCAAAAATAATGATAACTGCGAAAAAATTATGTTGATATCTTATAAAGTTTTTTTTAAATCAATCTATTTTGAACTCTTCAAAAACTTCCTGCGCCGTCTGGTAACCGTCGTGACGTCACACCGCCGGTGCCGGGTCGCAAGCAGGGGGCGCGCGCATTCAGTATAATAACCCTAGCGCGACCGCCGAGCGTAGGTATGAAAAGTGAAGTACATACATGAGATTGACTTCTGTACCTTTTTTGCGTTTATACTAAGTACTAGCAGAGAATATTAAGGGCTGTCCTTTAGTATTCTATAAAAGCATCACTCCGCAAAGAAATTTAAACAAATAGCGACTCTTGCTATGACCCAATAAAATTCAATTCAGCTCGCGTAGCGCTGCATACCTACCAGTCATATTAACCTTCAGAGCGCCTCTCTATCGCATAGCTCTTATCTCTTCTGACGCGGCACGTCTAACGACGCGCGACCCGCTGTCGGTGTCCGGCTATGTACTTGTAGTTTCGTGCCTACAGTGCGGAGTGTGTTAGGTCTGGTACTAACTGCATCCAGCGTTTTTCCCGCGAAGTCAATTTTCCGGGATAAAATGTACCTACCTATTCTGTCCTATATCAGGTAGAACCTATGTACCAGGGCTTTCAATACCAGAATCCCGGGATCTTTTTCAATACCGGTATTGAAAAAGCAATACCGTTATCCCCGTATTAAAGTATGACATTAAATTTCAATGAATTCGAAATTGAAATTCCATTCACCGTGTTATTTCGTGTGGCATGCCGCATGATCATGGACGATACGAATGTATAAGTTTTTTTTATGGAACAGTGATAAGACGAGCATGTCGTTGGCCTGATGGTAAGCGCCACGCCTGCCCATAATAATTGCAGTGCCACCCAGAACTTCTAATACCTTAAAAAGCATTGCGTAGCACTGCATTGCGCTCATCACCCAGAGACATCAGATATTAAGTCTCACATGCCCAGTAATTTCGCTGACTACAATGGCCTTCAAACGGGAACACAGTAATGCTTGCGCACTACTGTAAGTAGACTACTAATACTAGGGTGACCATGATTTTTTAATTAATATTTTGGATTGCAGCACATTATTCACACTCAATATGAAATCCCTTTAAAGCAAGTAAAAGAGTATCAGACCTCTTTGGTATACCTACAGCTCCGTCATTTTGAAAATATGCATCTCATTTCGGTGGCCAATGATGAAACATGACTTGAATCGATAGAGTAAATGATTACAAACAAAAAGTATTCAGTGATGAAATGTCATAAGTGATATATCTTCCGAGATATTTGGGTTAGAAAATGTAAAAAATGAAACATGATTTTTTTTTTAATTTAATGGATTAAAAATACAGTAGTTTTAATATTCTTTTTATAAGTCTCTGTGTTGGTGCACTGACTATGGATGGTCCTTTGTACAACGATGATGGAGATGTAAGTCCTGAATTATTTTCTTGCGTAGTAGATGTTCGAGTTCGTCGCACATCAAATTTTGTTGGTGTTTTCACCTTTAACTGTTCTGGTGAGGATAACACATCTGGAATAAAATAAAATTTTAAATAAAAACAAAGACATCGATAATTCTGCCTAAAATCGATACAATATGTTTCGACTTAATTTATTGCGCTGGTGATAAGTTGTTTAAAAAATAAATTGTATAAGCATAATTTTCTAAAGTCGCTACAACCAGGCCTAGCGCACTCCGTACTGCAGGTACGAAGCTACAAGTACATAGCCGGGCCACGATGGCGGGGCCGTGCAGAGTGCAGTGGGTTGCCACTAGGGTTTGCTCCCGGAAATTCCCGGTACTGGATTTTCCCGGGAATTTCCGGCATCTTTCTCCTTTATCTAGTACCGGAAATTACCGGTACTGGTAATGTCCGGGAATTTCTGGTATCTTTCTCCTTTATCTAGTACCGGTACTGACAACACAATTCCCGGGACTTTCGGTATTAATTTCATAACTATTTTCAAATATTTGCTCCATATTGGCATTCATTTGAACCAAGGTCATGGCAGATACGAACACATGCATGGAATGGACACTATTGAATATCAAGACACTATGAAACTACAGTTGAATCACTTCTCATCACTTTTCATATAAATCAAAAACTAAGTTTTTGATGTATATGAAAAACAAAATGTTATTTCCTTCATATTCTTACAGGTTCAGAAAAATGTGCCAATTCGATTTTTTGTCCAAAGAGCAGCACATTCCATTTCATAAAAAAAACGATTTTAGGCCGAATTGTATGAACATCAATATATATCAAAATTTACCCATACCAGTTATTGTTCCTTATAACCAGCGGGGTCGGATCGGATTGGATTAAAATAATTAAAATTACTGTCCGATTACTTTAGATACAAAACATTTTTAGAGTAGATTTTAAAAGTGCAAAACTAAAGTGGGACTGGGCGAGCACGTGGTTTTCATACATCCGGAGAGGTAGGTAAGAATCGTCACTCAATGGGAGCCTCAAGACAGGCGGAGACGACGTGGCCGGCCTCGGAAAAGGTGGCGTGACGATCTCGAAACCTACCGACCCGGATGGATGCAAATAGCTATTAACAGAGATGTTTGGAGGGACACAAGCAGTGCTATGACTAGCAGTGGGACACAATAGGTTCATATAAAAGAGTAGATTACATTAGTAGATACACGGTCCATGCTCAATTTAATTTGATAAGAATAAGAATTATTTATTTGCTAGATTACATATTGGAAGGTACATATTATTCTTAGAAATGGTGTTACAGAGTACATAAGTCATTGTAATCAGTCTGCATGCAGACATGCAAATATTTATTTATTTATGTCACTACAGTTTATAAATTCTTTAATGTCATAAAAACAATGAGACAAGAGCCAGTCACTTAAACGTTTCTTAAATTTACATCCTTCTAATAATTGAATGTCCTTTGGTAGCCTGTTATATAAATAAATACACATATTATAAGCATTATTTTTATAGATTTCTTTATGAGAAGGGGGTTGATAGACCAGGTTTACAAATTTTACTCTTTTTTGCCGAGTTATCACTTCGCTGCGTTCGCTGCGATTAAAAAAATGCTTACCCATTACTATGTCCACATAAGCACTTGTCCGAGTTGAAGTTCCCTCTTCAACTTCAACACATTTAAAATGGACTGGAACAGCAGGTCCAATTAATCTGCTTCTTTGAATTCCTTTGTGGATATTGGTGGGCTGAAAATGTGCAGCACATATGTACCGACATCTCAGTTCTTCAGTTGTAAGTGAATCCATGTAGACATTTCCTAAAAAGTGGAAATGCAATTTATTTCATGATTTACCTTATCTCCTAGTCACTGAACAGCCTAAATTTGTCCTATTAATATATTTTAACTGTATTAAATCAGTGGTTAATACATCTAGCCTAGATACTCTATCATTGTTGTCTGTTTTCTCCAGAAAGAATTTCTTGACCAAGGTATATATTATTATGTTACAGTCAAGAGTCAAGACTCTCTTTCAGTCAAAATTACTGGTCAACTATTGACTAAATATATCACTGCAAGCCACACCTTCATCGTCCCACTCCCTCTTGCCCATGCAGCCTTAGCACGGACCAGAGATAAAAAAGATTGCCCTGTTTATATCTATATTTGAGAGATAAAATTACTTCTCTCCCATAAATACCATGGAAACAGAGGACAAAAGAAATTTGTCCTCTTTTGACGTTGTGGAAATCTTGTGGAAATTTGTCTACATAAAATATGTATATTCTTAATAAAATGTTAATAAAGTAGTTCTAATCTGATATAGGAAAGGAAAAGGCTATCCAAGATCCTTTGAGGTGAGTTTAATTTTTATTTGAAGGCAAATATGTAACATGCATATATTATAAATTTTTATGTGTGTCCAAATCAGTAAAGATGTGTGGTTAATCTCAATATATACCTATATATATATATGTATGTACAAATAGCACACTCTACAACATTACCTAAAAATTGCATTCCATTACTGGAACTCATATAATGTCAGTTTAAATTAGACATAATATAATAATGACGGAGAGAAGGGCTTTTTCAATGTGGATATAATATCCACAGGCTACCCCGTGCTCGGAAGGTGGACTGAGAGGTATCACGAGGAGAACAGTTTCCAGTCCATGCTAAGGGTTGCGGAGTGTTAAAAAGTACTGAGTCAGAGGCTCGTAAAGGAAGTCCTGAAGCTAGGTCCGAGTAGTGAAGCAAAATACTCGTCTACTTCGTAGCTGTCTTGGTATTTGGGTTAGAGAGTGTGAACTTATTAGACAAGGGCTTTTGACCGGAATTTCACTCAAACTGCTTATAACCGAAGGCTGCATTCAAAACTATTTCATTATAGATATAATTATATCGAGATACATACCAGAATTTTGAATCCAAAGTATTACGGTCTTGATCATGTACTGGGAATCGAAACATTGAAATGTTTTGACTTGTGTTATCACTTGTAACATGGACTAAATTGTAATAAGCGCACTTTGTATACGACATTGTATGTACACAAATCCAAACCAAAGTCCCAAACGAAAGCTAATATCGAAATCCAAAACACATGCACGGGTCACAATTTAGGCGTAATCAAAGTCCAGTAGGCGAGCAGTAGGTAATCGTTGAAATAAAGAAACGGAGAAATTATGAGGAGAAATCAAGCGAAAAACGAAGCGAAACGCATAAAGTGCACATTTGGTTTGATGGTTGGCGAATGGCGATGGAGAAACGAACCACAGATAACACAGATTAAATATAATATTACGCAGAACAGTGACAGGTAAAAAAAATGGCTATATATTACACCGGCTTAAAATGTCGTACGAAGTGGGCATTTTTGACAAAAATTATTATAAATAAAATGGAATAAAGAAAATTATTTAATAAGTTCTGCCACTGCGTGTTAAATGGAACGTAACGTTTTTTTATTACTATGGAAGATAGCGCCATCTAGCCGTTTTTATTCGTATCACTACAATTGAGAGTAGTCTCGTTATCATTCAAAACCGCCATTTTAAAATGTAAATTTTGCAATATTAACATTTTGATGCACTTAGCGACATCTAGCTCCTAAGCAGGTACTAAATAGCCGGGTACGGTCTTTTGTATGGAGATTGTTAGTCCTCTTGTATATTTAGTCCATGGTTATAGGTACATCTTGGGCCAATGATTATACGTTGATCTTGGCCCAACGATCATACATAGTTTTTAGTCCAATGATCATGGCATACATCATAGACTACAAGCTATGGGTGAGTTAAACATCTCGGGCCAAAGATCATACGTAGATCTTGGCTCAATGATCATGCGTAGTTCTTGGCCTCAACGTCATACGTAAATCTTGGCCCAACCCTTGGAAAATCCATTCTTTTTTTATTTAGGTAGCTCTATGTTGTTCACGACAAAAACGGGAGGAACAAACTTTTATCCGTACCTATAAACCCTAACAGTTAAAGCCAAAAGAGAAAACAGTTCATCACGTTTATCTTCCGATTTCAGATGCTTCTAGAATACTGCGACGGTGGCGCCCTCGACTCGGTAATGGCGGAACTGGAAAAGGGTCTCAGCGAACTGCAGATAGCATACGTGTGTCGCGAGATGTGTCGCGGACTGCAGTTTTTGCACTCGCGGCGCGTTATACACCGCGATCTGAAGGCGGGGAACGTGCTCGCTACCATGCAAGGCGGAGTTAAGCTAGGTAAGAAGGGTCTCAGTGAACTGTAGATGTGTTGCCGACTGCAGTTACTGCACTCGCGGCGCGTTATACACCGCGATCTGAAGGCGGGGAACGTGCTCGCCACCATGCAAGGCGGAGTTAACCTAGGTAAGAAGCATCTTAGTTAACTGCAGATGTGTTGCGGACTGCAGTTACTGCACTCGCGTCGTGTCTCCTTCAGTACGTAGTACATTTAGCTCGATGTATTTATGTGGTTATAGTGAATATAAGATAAGATGAGTATTTTCTTATTGTCCACAGCTGATTTCGGTGTCTCGGCCAAGAACAAGTCAACGCTTCAGAAGCACGACACGTTTATCGGCACTCCGTACTGGATGGCCCCGGAAGTGGTTCTTTGTGAGACCTTTAGAGATAACCCTTACGATTTCAAGGTACGTAACGTGCAGTAGAATAGTTGAACATCTTTGTTAAAAAAAATACGCGAAAAGAATCTAGCGATTCCAGAGATGTAGGCGTCCTAAACCACCTTAAGTTGCTACAACTAGATTAAAACTGATATTTCGATTTTCATACAAATATACCTAAAACTATGTATAAATTTATTATGTATAATGAAATTATGCTAATAAATGTTTATGAAAATTGTATCTACTGCTGGAACAAAAAATGTATGGTCACATTTGTCTAAATTTGATTTAATAACCGGCTACACTCACGGGTATTAGTCGAGCCACTCGACCGGTGTTCGAGCGGTACAGACGCTCATCTTCAAGAAGCACGTGCGGTCGCGGCGAGCGCTTGGCGCGGACTGCGGGCCAGCCGCTCGTGTCGCCCGCCGCGAGAGACGGCTAAATTCCAATTCCAATTTTTCTCTAAATTTGTCACCCGATGTTTACCCTTATTTTGTTTACACTTAATAGATCTATGTTTGGCCACTATCTCGCCTGATGTGAAGCGATGATGTGGCCTAAGATGGAGCACATAGATCTAGAGAAACGGCAGTTGAGCGGCTGCTCAGACCCGTCTCCCCGATGGTTCACCGAACATCATCCCGAAACACGACTAGGTCGCTTGACGGCATGGCTTTGTTCGGTGGGTGGTATTACATCCACGGCCAGAGCCTACCACTCCAAAGCGCGTAAGCGGGTTTCATCACGATGTTTTCCTTCACCGTTTTAGAGCGAGCGTGCAAGTTTTAGTTCTGTGTGTTTGAAAAACATAATATTGGGATTCTCGTTTAAATTAGCAGAAATCCATTCGGTTTCTTTCAACACTTTAACCATTTTATTGTTTTACAGGTCGACATCTGGTCGTTAGGCATCACGTTAATAGAGTTTGCGCAAATGGAGCCTCCAAACCACGAGATGACTCCAATGAGGGTGCTTCTCAAGATACAGAAGAGCGATCCGCCGTGTCTCGACCAGCCGTCGCGGTGGAGCAAGCCGTTTAACGACTTCATTGCTAAGGCCCTTGTCAAGGTAAGCTCGCTATCGACCCCTTCGAATTACGCGATCACCCCTTCGAATTACTCGATAACCCCCCTTCGAAGTACGCGATGATCCCTTTAAGTTACGCGACCGCTCCTTCGAATTACGCGATGACCCCTTCGAATTTTTCGATGATCCCTTCAAGTTACGCTATGATCCTTTAGAATTAGGCGATGACCCCTTCGAAGTACGCAATGATCCCTCCAAATTCACACACTCATACATCAGGCACATACTTTATTTCATTTTACATATAATTTTAACATAGACCTCTATTAGGATGCTTCCGATACTATTATTGTGTACAAAATTGTAATAGTATATTAAGGTTTCCACGATACGGGCCTAGAGCTTAGTGTGGGGCCGAAAATTTCTTAATTATAATCTTATAGTTTAGGATTGGCAATTCAAAATAAACTATAATTTGTTGCTCTGTAAACAAAGTTTTATTGAGTTAGTAGTTATACGTTACATACCAAACTATTTACATGAAAACACTATTTTCTAAAACTCACCTGTAAACAAAGAAACGACATTCAAAGCTTATAATTTACTATGCCAATTCCTTATCACTTCTTAATATTAACTTTCCAAAATACTATTTTAACAATAAACACAATTCTCTTCACTTGCCACCATCTTGACTTTTTTCCTCTGCTTTACCTACATAATGATTACCATTAAGTTATATTCTAACGTTTTTACCGACGGAGCAAAGCGCGGCAAAATTCAAAATTAAAGAAATACATTTTTCTTTACAGATATATTGTAACTATGTTTATTTATAACTTTAAGCTTCCACTGTAACTTTCGTTTTTTGAAAATAAATATCTTATCTTAGTTACGCAATGACCCCTTCGAATTACTCGAAGATCCCTTCGTGTTACGCGACCACTCCTTCGAATTACGCGATTGCCGCTTCAAATTAAGCGATGAACACTTCGAATTACGTGCTGACCCCTTAAAATTGCGCAATTACAAATACCCTATCGTCACCTTCGAATTACGCTAAAATCTAACGAACTTTCCCATTAAATAGAAAAGTTACATGAATCTTCCCTGGTGGTATTCTATAGATAAGCTTGTTTTCAAAAAGAGCTTTTTAATAGTAAAAAAATCGTTCAAATTCTTCCAGGATCCAGAAAAGCGGCCGACCGCCATCGACCTCTTAAAACACGACTTCGTAAACGGAAACCTTGACGCGAAGCCGCTTCGGGACCTACTGCTGGAGTATAGAGCCGAGGTCGTGGAAGAGGAAATGATCGATGACGATTCAGAGGTGAGACTCCACCAAGTGTTCTTCACCCATTAAAAAAAGCGATTGGTTCATCAATAAGCGCGAGCAGTCTTTTTTCCAAGATACTTTCATAGATAATTTTTAGCGTATTTTTTGCCAAAAATTCAGTATTTATTTTCTCCAAAATTCAAGGGAAAAGGTTCGAAAGACCCAAAGTTTTGTCACAGCCTGTATATGCAGACCCTGGAGATTTTGTATGAATTTAAAATCATTGTTTTAAAACACTGTATCTACCCTAAAATCTACCCTTCAAAATACCTTTTACGTATTTCTAACACTATATGGAAACATACCCTCCATAATACCTTTTACTTACTCTAAACACAGTATTTCGTAATATTTGGAACGTAAATTAATACCTAACCACGTGTGTACGCTTCCCTCGCACGCTTACTAACCCGGCTGTGTCGTTTTCGATGCGATCGTTGCGAAACGATAGTCTAAATCGAAGCGCGGCAAACAAAAACCGAACAAGGAGCAGTATCAGAGAATTGGTTAGTATCTAAGTTTTGGTAGAACAGTTAATTTTTTTGTTCCTTATCTTGCCTTCTTTTTACCTTTGGTATTCTAACCACACCTTACATAGCACTTGACATTGTTAAACGAACGTTCTATAGCATCAACATTTTTTCACCTATAGAAAGTTATTTATTTTTTGTAAAATAGTGGTAATCAGCCAAACGGACACCACTAGGTGGCCGTTGGTGGCCGGTGGGACTGTTTACCACTCCTTCTGGAAAATAGAAAACGGTGACCACTTTCAAAACTGTGACCCCTTTCCTGATGGAAAGTCTCCACTCGGCGTGTATTCAGAATAGACAATTGGCCCTGCCTGCCTCATTGGCCCTGCCTCATTTGTAGTACACATTCACCCCTACAAGTTAGTGTAGTAATACTAACAATACGTTAATTTCCGTCTTCCTTACGTTTACATTGCATGCGAATCGGACCAGCCTCCAGAGCATCCGCCTGCGTCGAAGGTATTTAACTCGCACGTGTTTTGTGGCCATTTATGTGGCTCAATTTGTACGTACACGGGGCCATATGTGGCCCTATTGGACTATGTGTCCAAGGATGCTTAGACAAGAACTGGTAACACTTGGCCAAGATGTTGGCAAGTTTTGTTTGAATAACTTGAGGTTATTCGCCAGGCGAGATTTTATGTATATTATTGACAGATTTATCAATGATGATGTTTAGTTGTATTGACAAACGAAAAGTTTTTTTCGCCAAGTGGAAGATTTTCTGGATATTTTGTTCGCCAAGCGGGAGATTTTTGGATATTTTGTTCGCCAAGCGGGAGATTTTTGAATACTTTGTTCACCAAGCGGAAGATTTTTTTCCTCCAAGCTGTAGACTTTATTACTGTTTATGTTTGGCTTTAGTTCTTTTTAAGTCTTGTATTTTTGAAAATAATCGATTTTGGGCAGAATACCAGATTTATTAAAAAATCCGAAAATTGAAAAAAGAGAGAAAAGGTTTAAAAATCTCTATACGGATTTTGTCTGCAACAACAGTCAAAATTGTTTTTGACTGATTTTTGCAGATTTTTTGATCGGTTACGAATTTTGACTGTAATATATATAAATATGTAATAAAATGTGGTTGTCTGTGTGTAGGAGCCGCGCAGCTCTCATATGCCTATGGAGGAAGATGACTCGACGTCAGTGAGGTCGGGGGAGACGCCGGATGTCAAAAGTAAGTCCAAATAAAACAAACCTTTTAAAAAAGCATCCCAATCTATGTCAGTAAGTACGACCAACTGTGGAAAGAATCCTTTCCCTCAATAAATTGGCTACCAGATGGAAATCTATATAAATATTATTCATTTTGTAACAAAAAAAAACCGACTTAAATTTTGATGTATCTTTGAAGCCAAGTTTTTTAAGTCGGTTAAATTAGAAAAAGCTGTGGGCAACTATTCAACTGATCACCTTTATCTACAGTGTCGGAGTCGGAAGCCCCCGGCGGCGCGACGCCCGCCCCCGCGGCGCCGCCCCGCGCGCCGCCCTCCCCCGCGCCCGCCCCCGCCCCCGCGCCCGCCCCCGCCAAGCGCCCGCACGACGACGAGCACGCTCACGTCGATAGGAAGGCACCGGTAAGAATGGTTTACTTTCAGATTCTTTATTGCTTCCATACAATAATTAATTTTTAGAAAAAAACAAAAACCGACTTCAATGTATCTTCGAAGTCCAGTGTCACATATGGATGAAATTTATATGGGACCACTTCGTAGCTATACTGAACCCGACGCAAAAAGATTTTTTCAAATCGGTTCATAAATGACGGAGTTTTGAGGTAACAAATATATAAAAAAAAAAATACAATCGAACAGAGAACCTCCTCCTTTTTTGAAGTCGGTTAAAAACAAAAACTAATAGTGAAATGAAAATATTATAATTATAATTTGTATATATGCTAGTCTGTAAGGTATATATTTTATGGGGCTCTGGTACTTTTATTTTGTTTACTGTATAAGTAAATGCCTGAATTAAATGAATTTATTATTATTATTTATCTTCGCAGGCTCCAAAGAAAGAGAAGGGTCCGGCGCCGCCGCCCCCCTCAGCGACGCCGCCCGCGTCCCCCGCCGCACCCACGCCCGCCCCCGCGCCCGCCCCTGCTAAGAAACCCCCCGCGCCGCCGCCGCCCGCCGCCGCGCCTGCCTCGCCCGCCTCGCCGGCAAACACCGCCGCTAATATAGTAGATCAAGTGAGTAAAACTCATAATATTTAAGTACATATATACTTATAAGCAGGCCTAGCGCACTCCGCACTGTAGGTACGAAGCTACAAGTACATAGCCGGACACCGACGGCGGGTCGCGCGTCGTTACACGTGCCGCGTCAGAAGAGATAAGAGCGGCGCGATAGAAAGAGAGCCGCTCTGTAGGTTAATATGACTGGTAGGTATGCAGCGCAAGCGAGTTGAATTGAATGTTATTGCGTCATAGCAAGAGTCGCTATTTGTTTAAATTTCTTTGCGGAGTGATGCTTCTGTCAGTATTCTGTGCTATAATTTAGAAGGACGTATGTGTCACTGAAGCGCAGACTCATCGATATGTGCATCCTGCCCATCCTAACCTGCGGGTGCTCAAACATGGTCAATGACTGACTCTCAAAAGTTCAAACTTGGGGTTTGCCAAAGAGCGATAGAACGTAGTGTCTTAGGTATAAAGAGGATCAACAAAGTCCGAAACACTATGCTGCGTTCCATCACAGGAACCGTTGATGTTGGCCAGAAAGCAGCCAGATTAAAATGGGATTGGGCGGGTCACGTCGCCCGAATGCATCCCAGCCGGTAGGCTCAGATAGTCACGCAGGGAGTGCCAGAAGATGGGCGACGGCGCCGAGGGAGGCTAAGAAAACGCTGGCGAGATGATCTCGTGGCATTCCAAGAGGAATGGCTCGACATAGCGGGGGATCGGGATGCGTGGAAAGAGATAGGGGAGACCTTTGCCCAGCAGTGGGACAGTATAAATAAAAAATTAAATTCATTTATTTCATACAACCTGGTGTTTATTATTCGAACCGCAAGAGTCATTTTGGTTATGCGTTTTACCCGGGAATGCTTCAAAGAATCGTCCCCGTAAGACGATATAAAAAGGATAGAAGAAATTTGGTTGCTCGAGCATTTGGCTCGATGGGTCAATGCTTAAGGTTTCGGGACGGTATTCCGAAGATGCAGATTCGATCCCTGCCCGAGCAATATCATTTTTCTCCCTAATTATTTAAATTCTTAATCCTTCAAAGAGTTCATAAATTTGTATTTTTACTTTATGCGTTATCTTCCCAGGTATGCCGAGATGCTGAAAAAGCGGTACACGACAAAAAGGCAGACAAGTCGCCCGAAAAGACGACACCAGAGAAACCAAAAACAGAACAATCTCAGGAACCACAAGAACCGAGAAAACAAGAACTAGTCAAAAAAGACTTCACTCGATCAAATTCAGCGGAACCAGTAAAGGAATTCTCAAGATCAAATTCGGTCGAAGAAAGAAACGTAGAAGCTAAGAACTTGGTTCTTAAAAAGAGCTCACGGTCAAGCTCCATCGATGATCATAGTGTTAAAAATAGCTCTCAAAGTAGTCTAAACAGGAGCTTGCAGAGCATCAACCAAGATAAACATGTTGAAATCAACAGAGTGAGCGCTCAAGTCAGTAAGATTGAGAAGAGGCACTCACGGTCGAGCTCCGATGATGATCGACCAATCATCGAAGTCAATAAAACCCCAGAAATCAGCAAATCAAACACTGATGTAAATAAAAGTAGTGCAGAAGTGAATAAGTCTAGTGCGGAACTGAATAAATCTAGTTCGGAACTGAATAAATCTAGTGCGGAACTGAATAAATCTAGTACAGACCTTAATAAATCTAGTGCAGAAGTGATTAAAGTGAGTGAACAAGTGAACAGGATAGAGCGAAGGTTTTCCCGCTCGAATTCTGCTGATGAGAAGAGAGTGCAAGAGTTTGCAAGGAAAGAAGAGAGACGGAGAGAAGATAGAGATTCGAGGAGGCTGCAGCAGAATGCAGTCGAGATCAGGCCTGTTACGGTGAGTACTATAATTTCATGATACGGAAGTGAGTCTGGCTCCGGGGTAATTCATACAAATTCAATTAATTATTTTTTTTATGTAGTCTTGCTTGTGACTGCTATCTCACCTGTTGTTATGTGAAAATGCGATCGAAGATGAAGCATGCTCACCTAGAAGAAACCTGTTCACTCTTGTCTTAAAGACACCCAGCTTATTAGGTAGAGAGTTTTACTCCTTGGCCATTCGCATTATGATCTGTTGTACTGGTGGTCGAATCCCACATTATCCCGAATGAAAGTTATATTTGCATACAACAATTTACTCCTTGGTGGTTGAGTATTTGGTAAACGCATTGTTTTAGTTTTAAGTTTTCATAAATGCCTCGGTGATCCCTAAATTGAATACGGGATCGGACAGTAATCAAGAAAATATTTTAAATGTTAAATAGCGAAGTGTTAAAGAACGAATGTTCGTCGACCAGAAAGACCATCCTATCAATGCAAGCTGACACCGCGCAGTTGCGTCACACGTCGCCGACAAAACGTGTCACATAAATATTTTAATATAAATTGTATGAATGTTAGTTCTAAGTTATATATTTATATGGGCCATAGAATAAGTAAATAACATCTGTAACTTATTTTAATGTTGCCTGAAACAAAGATTAAATTAAATAAAAATAAAAAAAATACTTTTGTGAAATAATAATGATTTATGATTTTTAAACAGTCTAAGGTACTTTTAGAGCTTTATTTAATTAAAATACTATTTTTTCATGGCTATAATATATATTCATTATGGTTAATTTTGAGCGTATTTATTTATTTATTATTTCTAAATTTTCGTTTTCACCCACAGCCCCAATCCAAAGACCCAGAAACGCCCACCAAGCCGCCTGCGCCCGCGCCGCCGCAAGTGCGGGTGGTGTCTGCGCCGGTGGTGGTGGCCGTCAGCGACAACGTGGTGGTGGTTGAGCCTAACTCTCTCGCCGCCGCCGCGCCCGCCGGACTAGTCACCGTTACTACCACGCATCCGCCCGTGCTCAATACTGCTGCGCCGGTAAGTAACAAGTTACAATTAAACACAAAAGAAGATTCAAATTGCATGTGAAAAATATTCTAATGAAAAAAAAAATACTATACAGTTAGTACGTCGTACGTCTGGTGGATCTTAGAAGTGTCGTTAGTAGCCGTACTATGATACCCTGTATTACAGCAACAACTAGCAAAGCGGTGGTACCAACCCAGACGGCCTCCCGCATACGAGAGAATACTTAGTGATTATAAATTAATAAATAGCCACAATTGTTATGGGCAGGCGTGGCACTTGCCAGCAGGTGAACGACGTGTTCGTCTCATCATTCAGTACCATAAAAAACTACCTACCATAAAAAACTACTAAACTACTAATTTACCACCTAGTGATTAGTATGTATTTATTTGTCAGCTACCACCAAACGCGGTGACGATATCAACGACGCCACCGATCGCGGACGAGGTGGTGATCGTCGGTCTCGGCTCATCATCTGACGATGACTGCTTCGCTCCCTCCTCCCTGGACTCGCTCGACTGCACCGCCTCCTACACCGGTAAGTTATTAACTATACTGCTGAGTTTTAAACTGCTGCACTGGTGTGTTATCATTTGCCACTCCGGTGAGTTATCAACTCCCACACAGATGAGGTGTCAACTACATCGGTGAGTTATCAACTCCACACCAGTGAGTTATCAACTGCTGCACTGGCTAGTTATAAACTCTGCTGCTCTGGTGAGTTTTAAACTGCTACACTGGTGAGTTATCAAATACATCGGTGAGTCATCAACTGCTGCACCGGTGAGTTACTGCTAAAGTACAGTAGTAGAGTCATTGTGATACATTGACGTTCATAAGTGCGTCTGTGATGCCTAATCTGAAATGAGATTTTGAATTTGCTACACCGGTGAGTTATCAACATTTATAATAATAAATTCATTTATTTCAGGCAATAATACAGTTAACAAATAAAAAGTACCAGAGGCCCATAAAATATATACCTTACAGATTAGCATATATACAATTTATAAACACTAAAGCTACGATCAGGGAATTAACTTCGGCTTCGCCTCCCTGTAGCGCCGGAATACTATGCCTTCGGGCCAAAACTCAGGAGCCAGGAACGAAAAATAAAAGGGGAAATATATTTTTATATTATATATGGCTTTGTTTTTTGTGAATTCCAGAAAAGACGAGAGGCCGTCGTTTAGACAGCAGTGAAGTGTTGATACTGAGCCCGGGAGCCGCCGCCATAGACTCAGGCGTGTTCGATGACAGCGCCACCAATGGACTCAACTTGGTGAGTCAACTTGACTGAGTTCTTCTCTCGATACAACTTTTTTTTATCCAGTAGGATAAAAAAAAATTCAAATTTCATCAAAATCCATTCAGTAGTTTTTGTGAAAGAGTAACAAAGGTACATCCATACTTACAAACTTTCGCTTTTATAATATAGCGAAAGTTTGTAAGTATGGATGTACCTTTGTTACTCTTTCACGCAAAAACTACTGAATGGATTTTGATGAAATTTGGTATGGAGATAGCTTATACCCTGGATTAACACAGGCTACTTTTTATCCCGGGAAACCGCGAGTGAAACCGCAGGGCGTAGCTAGTTATTTATAATCTTGAGTTTGACCGCTATCTCACCTGTTAAGTGACGATGCGGTCGATGTAGCACGCTCGCCTAGAAGAAACCTGTTCACTCTTGTTAAAGACACTCAGATTATAGCTATCCGGAAACACAGATGCCGGCAGAGAGTTCCACTCCTTGGCCGTTCGCATTATAAAGGTCGAAGCAAAGCGCTCGGTGTCACACTTTCACAAGTCCCCAGTATCATTATAATGTCAGCCTTTATCGGTCTACTATTGGACATAGGCCTCACCCATAGCACGCCACAGAGCCAGATCTTCGGCTTTCCTACTCCAGTGACAGTTTGCTACCACCAGTTCTTTAAATGTAAAGTGGTATATTAAATGTATTATTAATAATTATTTTTGTATCATGATCATGACATAACTGTATATTTTATTTTATTTTGGCATTATTAAGGTACTGACAATAACTAATAAATAATCATATGTGTTAAATTAAATTATGACATGCATTAAATTAATTATCTTAAATATTTGTACACCAAAACGTAGAACATGATGGAGCCTATACCTAACAAATCTCAACATCTTTATCTGTACCCATGTTTCAGACAAATACATTTATTTCATTTCATTTCATTTCATTTCACCCAAATGTAAAGAAAAGATAGTTACTAATACAAGTCTAGTGTTTTTCCTCGCTGTGATGAAAAATGTCGTATGAAACGCGTGCGTTGATCATTACTAGACATCGGATAATGTGCACTAACATAATTAATAAAAATAACAAACCGACTTCAATGTATCTTCGAAGTCCAAGGTCAAATATCGATGAAATTTATATGGGACCACTTCGAAGCTATACTGAACATAACGCAGAATATTCCAAATCGGTTCATTTTTTACTCTACTTAGCAGTTTAAGTTAAATTCAAATTACGTATTAGCCTTGACTTGACTTCTTGTTTTATGGCTTCTGTGTCTTAATGATACAATTCTGCCAATGTCCGTTCCATGCTAGTTTCATAATATAGAGTTGTTGTTTGTCTATTAAGAATTTGGCCGGTGATTGTCTGAGGGAGAATCTGTCCGAATTTACAAATCCACATTGATTTACCTAAAACAATAGAGACGTATTAGCCTTATTAGGCTAGATTGTAATGTTAATGAAGTGTCACTTTGTGACACGACATTATAAAAAAAAAATCGGTTCATAAATGACGGACTTCTGAGGTAACAAACATAAAAAAAATACAACGGAACAGAGAACCTTCTCCTTTTTTAAAGTCGGTTAAAAATGGCAAAATATGCATGCAAATATGCTCTAAAAAGGACCAAATATGTACTAACAAAATGCCAATTTGAATTTAAATTGAGTTCTCTCCATCCAAAGGTTGTCTGGAAGAGATCGCTACAAGCGATAAGACCGCCCATTGTAACACTTTAGCTGTAATTATTGTTTTGTAATTATTTTGTGTTGTGTGAGAATAAAGCGTTATCTAGGTATCTATATTAAAATAATAAATAAATAAAATAAAATGTATTTATTTCAGATAACCAGTCCATAACATTTTTTAGTATGTACATCCAGCTTACTATGTTAGTTCACAATTAAAATAATAAAAAAAAGACGTGTGGCACTCGGAGACTGCCGCGGTAAAGCTATTGCATAGCATTCGGAGTGGGGGGTGTTAGGTTATTTTCGTTACGGAATTTCTGGATTCAGTCTCCACGCTCAAGGCCCGCGATAGAAGCTATGCAATAGCTTAAAAAATAGTTTTGCACAATCATTGTACTTAATGCTATATGTTTAAGTTAGGTTTTCAAAGTTTTTTAATATTTTTCCAGGATACGTCCCACGTTTCCGTCGTGACGGTGGGAAATGAAGAAGTGAGAGTTAAAGACTCCGCAGCCACTCACATCGCCCTCGGCTCAGGCTCGACGCGGCTCAGCCCCGACAGCTTCGAAAGGTACAACGCTACTGTATTTTGTAAATTTTATAAGGAAAAAGTATAGTGATCATCAAAATAACCTTTGAGATTCCATACACATATCGAAACATTGTGTCGGCAGTTCTTAGTAAATGACAACCAATAGGGGACCGGACAGTAATTGAAAAAAAAATCTAAAATGTAGTTAGAACGAATGTTCGTCGAACCAGAAAGATCAGTCAATCAATATTTTTGTGAAATAATAATGATTTACATTTTTAAATCAATATATAATTCTGACATTTTTAATCTGTGAGCGCATGACGTCATTTGTAGGCAAATGCCGTGAGTCAAGCTTGTGTTTATTTTATGTTTTTGCTTTTTATAATATGTTTTTTTGCTAATTTTTTCGTTCCATTACTACAATATAGTCCCAAACTTAACAAAACGTATTAGAATCTCTTTGCAAGTTTTATTTCGAAGAGTTCGTCGTTTTGTACCTACATATGACATCACAAGTTTTGAGGTGACCTTTTGCGCGGCAATATTTGAAACATAATATTTAACCATAGTTTTAGGTACTTTAAGAGCGTTATTTAATTAAAATAGTATTTTTCATGGCTACATATATTAATTGTTGTTAATTTAAAACACTTTCTGAAAAGTTGTCCGATCCCCTATTGTATTGCCGGAACTGACTCTTCCGTGCTCCAACTCGCTCTTACCCCTAGAGTGTATATAAAAAGCGCGGAGCCAGAAGCTCGCGAAGGAGGTCCTGAATGAAGCGAGCCTACGAGGCCGAGTGGAGCGAAGGGAGGTGGCGAGCCGAGCCGGCGATTTCCGCAGCGGAGCGAAAGTTAGGTTGTTATGGGCTGGCGTATTGCTTACCATCAGGCAAACGACCAGCTCGTCTCGTTATTCAGTTACATAAATATATATAGAGCAACGGTCAGCAACAGTCGGGGAAGGCCGAACCTCGGACCGCCAAATATTGTAATGTATTGTATATAAACGTGACTGCTTTTCGTCGTAAGCTGGATAACTTTGAAAATTATTCATTTATTCATTTTCCGACAATTCTTGAATATAAAAAGGAGAACTATAGAGTAATACGCCAGCCCATAACAATAACAGCACCACCCAGAAACTTGTTTTCCAAAATCTTGCGCGGCGCTGCACTGCGCTCGTCACCCTGAGACAATTAGCTGTTGAGTCTCATAATGCCCAGTAATTTCGCTGGCTGCAACGCCCTTCAAACCGGAACACAGTATTGCTTGCGCACTACTGCTTGGCGGCTGGACTGGCAAAGCGGTGGTACCCACCCATACGGCCTCTCGCATACGAGAAACCTACTACCAGTAAATCACTACATAGTATAAAACAAAGTCGCTTTCTCTGTCCCTATATCCCTATGTATGTAAAACTACGCTACGGATTTTGATACGGTTTCTTTAATAGATAGATTGATTGAAGAGGAAGGTTTATATGTATAAAAACCGTGCGAAGCCGGGGCGGGTCGCTAGTATATATATAATATTGTATTGTTGCGTCAGTTATTGAGCCAGTTGGTTCCCCAGGCGGTCCCAGTCGGACAGCGGCAGCGTGGCGTCGTCGTCGTCCCGCGCGGCGCACGACGCGGACTCGCTCGCCACCAGCGCCACCACCGCCTCGCACGACGACCACCTGCACCTGGCGCATCTCAACGGAGGCGCGAGGTAACTACTGGGGGCCTTTAACATAAGTCGCACTTCTCCATCTAGGCTGGAGATGTTACTGAGTACGTTGAGAAGACCAATGCTCTTCTGAGGGTCGTGCGGTTGGAGTCGCGCCACAACGTGAATTTTAATTCATTTGTGGTGCGAGTTCCTACTGAACTGTCGACCTACATGTGTGAGGAATTATGGCCGAAGGGTGTCGTGTTTCGACGATTCAGAGGACGGCTGCAAGCGCCACCGCTGACACCGCAAGCTGACACTGCGCAGTTGCGTCACACGTCGCCGACAAAACGTGTCATATTACATATTTTAATATAAATTATATATATGTTAGTTCTAAGGTATATATATATGTGCCGTAGAATCATAACACATCAACATCTGTAACATCTGTAACTTATTTTAATTTTGCCTGAAATAAAGATTAAATAAATAAAATAAGTCCCTAATTTATAAAGTTATAAAGAGTTAGTTCTTTATTCCTTTAATACATTTGTAATTTATTATGATGGTTACAGTGAGATCATTTTCTTTAGACAACTCAACGTGACATCAGGTAATAACAGCTAACTGCCAGTATGCAATGGATTATTATAAAATCATCGTAGGCTGCATATGTGCTATATGAGACCTTCGACGCAGCCGCCTCGCCATATATATAATGTAGATAGACACTAGGTTTCACAACACTAATTCCATTCAGGGACCATAACCTACTCAGTTAAAGGATATTCCCCTGTCGCCACATTAGGTTATCAACTATTTCATTATTTCCCCCTCAGAGTGAGCACTGACAATCACGCCGACGATGAGGTGGTTCTACGCCGCAAGCCTGCCGAAGCTGCGCGCGCGCCGCGATCCAAGGAAGACATACACATGGCCAACCTCAAAAAGAAGACCAGGAAACGCACCAGGAAGTTCGAGATCGACGGCGTTGTCATCACCACCACTACGTCCAAGGTAAGGGCCAGCATCTGGGGTACACTGCCAACTGGTAATGGGATGGAGTATTTGGGCTATCTATATACTTCCCACAAATGGTGTGACCAACGACACATCCCACAAAAGCTCTGACCAACAACTTACACAACCCACCAAAAGTGTGACCAACGACACATCCCACAAAAGCTCTGACCAACAACTTACACAACCCACCGAAAGTGTGACCAACGACACATCCCACAAAAGCTCTGACCAACAACTTACACAACCCACCGAAAGTGTGACCAACGACACATCCCACAAAAGCTCTGACCAACAACTTACACAACCCACCGAAAGTGTGACCAACGACACATCCCACAAAAGCTCTGACCAACAACTTACACAACCCACCGAAAGTGTGACCAACGACACATCCCACAAAAGCTCTGACCAACAACTTACACAACCCACCGAAAGTGTGACCAACGACACATCCCACAAAAGCTCTGACCAACAACTTACACAACCCACCGAAAGTGTGACCAACGACACATCCCACAAAAGCTCTGACCAACAACTTACACAACCCACCGAAAGTGTGACCAACGACACATCCCACAAAAGCTCTGACCAACAACTTACACAACCCACCGAAAGTGTGACCAACGACACATCCCACAAAAGCTCTGACCAACAACTTACACAACCCACCGAAAGTGTGACCAACGACACATCCCACAAAAGCTCTGACCAACAACTTACACAACCCACCGAAAGTGTGACCAACGACACATCCCACAAAAGCTCTGACCAACAACTTACACAACCCACCGAAAGTGTGACCAACGACACATCCCACAAAAGCTCTGACCAACAACTTACACAACCCACCGAAAGTCTGACCAACAACACATGCCACAAAAGCTCTGACCAACAACTTACACAACCCACCGAAAGTGTGACCAACGACACATCCCACAAAAGCTCTGACCAACAACTTACACAACCCACCGAAAGTGTGACCAACGACACATCCCACAAAAGCTCTGACCAACAACTTACACAACCCACCGAAAGTGTGACCAACGACACATCCCACAAAAGCTCTGACCAACAACTTACACAACCCACCGAAAGTCTGACCAACAACACATGCCACAAAAGCTCTGACCTACGACTAATACATCCCACAAAAGCTCTGACCAACGGCTAACACAACCCACAAAAGGTCTGACTAATGACTAACAGAACCCACAACAGCTCTGACCAACGACTAACACATCCCACAATGACCAACAGCTTACACACGGTAAATTGTTTACTTCTCGGCAAACATCTCAGTTCGAGCAAAGGGGTACGTGGGAAGCACGTGCTACTTTCGATCCGACGGACCCGAGTTCGAATCTCGCTGGCACCACTGACTTTCTCAAGTTATGTGCGGATTTAACACTCGCTCTAAAAACGGTGAAGGAAAACATCATGAGGAAACCGGCATGTCCAACAATTTATAACAAAAATTCAAGGACGTGTGACATCCTCCAACCCGCACTGGGCCAGCGTGGTGGATTATGGCCCATACTCTCTCTACGAGGGAAGTCCCGAGTCCCAGCAGTGGGAACGTAATGGGCTGATGATGATAAGAAACTTATTTTTACTATGAAAACGTGGTTTGGACACATTATTAATAATAATTTACGGGGGACACTCACGTTTAAATTGGAGTAATTCAACTATAGTTTCAATCACATCCGGTGGTCTTTTTCAAGGCGAGTGCGGAACGCTCGCGGACGCGTCACGCCTCGCACTGCGCGCTGCTGCACGCTCCGCTCGCGTCGACGCTGGCTGGTGCGGGGGGTGGGGTATTGTTGGGTCCGGCTGCGATTCGCAAGACTGCGGGAAATTTTTATTAATAATAGAAAGAAACAAAGAAACAATTTAATTTTGACAAAACTGGACACAACAAACAACGCACATACACATGTGCAGGAGGACAGAATAAAACAAACAGTCACAGCGTGTGTATGGAGATCGCTGCCGTGTACAGTGCAGTCAAAAAAGGGTCTGTGCTCAACATAACGTTGTGAAGAATCCACAACGGTGGTTTTCAGCACAGGCTCTTGGTGACGCACGAACTTGTTATGTTAAACTACGAAAATAAATAAATAATTGGACATACAGTTACAGCGCTATAAAATACTCAATATGTAAAGCTCTATAAAAGTGTATAACATTATTAATAGTGTAAAAAAAAAAAAATATAATGATACTCATTTTCTGTGTTCTTTCTTCATTGCAGGTGATCTGGGGCGACGAGGAGTCTGGCCGCACGTGGGACGACCACGCGCTTCGCAAGCAGGAGTTGCGCGAGATCAAGATGCTGCAGAAACAGGAGCAAAAGCAGTTCCAGGACCTCAATGCTAAGGAGGCGCATTTCCGTGACCAGCAGGACAAGAGGTCTGTAACAACACAACTTCATCTTTACAATGTAACCAGGAGTAGCGCACTCCGCACTGTAGGTACGAAGCTACAAGTACATAGCCGGACACCGACGGCGGGTCGCGCGTCGTTACACGTGCCGCGTCAGAAGAGATAAGAGCGGCGCGATAGAAAGAGAGGCGCTCTGTAGGTTAATATGACTGGTAGGTATGCAGCGCTACGTGAGCTGAATTGAATTTTATTGCGTCATAGCAAGAGTCGCTAATTGTTTAAATTTCTTTGCGGAGTGATGCTTCTGTCTCTTAGTATTCTGTGATAGTACTCTTGTAACAGGTGGTTAACTAGCTTTTTCCCGCGACTTTCGCCGCGTGAACGATAGAGGAAGCCCATATTCGTATTTTTAACCAAATTCAAAAAATTAAGAGATTTTCAATTTTTTTTTATGATATTTACCTCATATCTCCGTCATATAAATCGATTTGGAAAATTCTGTTCGTTGCGTTCAGTATAGCTTCAAGGTGGTTCCATATAAATTTCATCGATATTCAACCTTGAACTTCGAAGATATATCAGTGTCGGGTACGGAGCGAGTTTGCGGTGAATTTAATAGAAAACTGTATATTTATAACTAATGTATTATTGTTCTATTTAAAATGTTCTTAAAATACTAAAATGTTTATGAAATGTTAATGTTTGAATGCACCCGGGTGACGCGCCAGCCGATTATGCCCTGACGGCAAAACTGCCAAATAATAATTAGGTGAACGTGTCACGCGACTATTGCAACATTAAGTGGTGACAAAACTCCGAACAATCAGAATTGAAGTCAGGTTTTTTGTTATAATTTCCTAGACCATTTTAGCAAGACCTCCCCACTATATGAGAGTGCGTACTACGAAAAGGTCAAGCTGTATCTTCGTACTCAATGATGTGTTTTGATTTAATATCATAATCTTAGTTGGGATTAATGCTACCAAACCCTGACAATCGCATTAAAATCCGTTCAGCAGTTTCTGTACGAGGAGCGTATAATTATATATAATACGACTTGATAGTACATCTTGATCTTGCTTGACAGAAACCCAGATAAATCTAGGAATATTTATAGGATGTTATATTAAAAACTAGCTGCGCCACGCGGTTTCACACGCGGTTTCCCAGGATAAAAAGTACCCTATGTGCTATTCCAAGTCCTAAAGTACCTACATACCAAATTTCATCAAAATCGGTTCGGTAGTTTTTGCGTGAGAGAGTAACAAAGGTCAGGAAACATCCATACATCCATTCTTACAAACTTTCGCGTTTGTAATATTGTAAGTAGGATAAAATGATCTGTAAGGTTTGAGTCGAATTTATAAAGGTGAAGTTGAACCGGCAGTATCTTGGCAGTTATAGATTTAAATTAAAAATGTATATTTGTCAACTGAGAGCGAGTGTAGCTCAGTGGGAGCTCATGCGACTTTCGATCCGACGCACCCGAGTTCGAATCCCGCTGGCCCCGCACCACTGACTTTCTTAAGTTATGTGCGGATTTAACACTCGCTCTAAAAACGGTGAAGGAAAACATCGTGAGGAAACCGGCATGTTCAAGAATTTTTCACAAAAAGTCAAGGGCATGTGACATTCACCAACCCGCACTGGGCCAGCGTGGTGGATTATGGCCCATTCTCTCTCTATGAGAGAAGGCCCGTGTCCCAGCAGTGGGAACGTGATGGGCTGATGATGATGATGATGATGATGATTTGTCAACACCAAAATAAACAGGAAACTCGGCGACATGATTCGTGTTGTAATAAAAATTCTAAGGATTTTTTCTTTCTTTTTATATCACCTTGGTGCTCTATGTTTTAATCTTGTATTTTGTGTTGTGTTTTAACCCTTAATCGGGCAGAACAAAAAAAAAACGCTTTTCGTGGTTTAAGACTAATACTAATAAATTATACTTCAACACGTACCATTATAAAATCCACGGCTGTGTGATACTGTGCAATGGAAGAGCTAGCAGATACCTACGGCACAAGTTTATGCTTAGTGTAGGTTCTGCGCAGCAATTAATGTTACACACTACAAGCCCAGCTTACTAAAGATAGAGGAAAACTATGTTATGTATGTGTACTGTTTTTGGTAATAAAATAATTTCTAAAAATTTCTAAAAGTATAAGTTCTTGTATCATGTGAGATAGTATTGTACATAAAATAAAATAAAAATTACTGAAACTGAAAATATAAGGTTCTTTTTGGGTGGGAAATTATTTCCGTTTGTCCGATCACGTCTATAAATTTTAATAGACTAGTAACTTACTCTGACTTTACTTTTGAATTTATGTACCTCGATCCTCAAATAAATGTGTACAGATTTATTTACATAGAAGTAAAGTGGAGGGATAGTGTGCGAATGAAAGATTAACAAGATGACTAGATTGACAAGGTCGGAAAATAGTTCCCTGTGCCCGATTAAGGGTTAAGCGTACCTATCATGTTTTTGTGCAAATTGTTCTTGTCATTATAAATGTTATGTTATTTTGTATCAATACTAACTGACCCGGCAAACGTTGTTTTGCCATATAAATTAAAAAAAAATCACTTAAGGGGATGAAAAATAGATGTTGGCCGATTCTCATAGATACCGGATAAGCATAAAATTCATCAAAATCGATCAAGCCGTTTCGGATGAGTATGGCAACGAAAACTGTGACACGAGAATTTTATATATTAGGTTATGTTATTAATATATTGTGTTACGGTCCGTGGTGTCACCGGGCGGCTCCTGCGGAAGATCAGCGCTGGTTGCTTCAGCCGGCATTATGCTGAGTAGGGCCGTTTTGTAGCAATACCTTGTATTAATGTTTAGTTAAGTATGTTTTTGCTACAATAGAATTATTTCATTTCATTTCATTTTCATTTCAAGTTTTGATGATCACGTGTTTAATTTCGCGGTGAAACAATTTGATTTTTTGAGAGAACGCGGAAACTAGAACACCAGATACATTAATTTTAGATATTTTAAAGTCAAAGTCAAACATCATTTATTAAATAGGCACAAAAGTGCGTTTTTAAACATCATAAAGACAATGCAAATATAATTAAAAATATGTTAAAAATTGTAACTTAAGAGGGAACGGCACGCTAAAATTTTCATACAAAAAGAGAAAACGTTTTTCTACCCTTAATCATTAACCAAATTCGATGAGATATGGACATGTAAGAGATGTTACCATTATTGAGGTTTGTAGGTTTTGATTTTTTCGATAATTCCTATAGAATTTGAATAAATGGACCCAAAAATCTCGATATTTACTCGTTTTTTTTTTTTGAAGTTTGGAAGCTGTTAACTTTAAAAATAGACATTAACTTAGAAAAAGGAACCTACAAACCTAGTTTGTTCTCCATTTAAGAAATTGAGACCAAAATTACCAAATTTGGTTGAGATTTAGTGTTGTAGAAACGTTTTCTCCCGAAACGCTAATTTTAACAAAAATCTGAAATTGATACGAATTTAGTTAAATTATTATCATTATTATTATTTAGTTAATTTATTTAATTTACGCTTTTTCTGCGAGACCGTAAACCATTATTCAAATACCTAGTGCTCGCTGGCCGCGGCTGTGCCATATCCTCTTAAATGTAGTAGTAGGTAGTATAGAGCAACACAAAATCGAGCCCAATAAAATGGTTTTGTTTCTCCATCCGCAGGTTCGAAGGCGAGCTGGCGTCCCTCGTGCGCGCGCACGACAGCGAGCTGGAGGCGCTCGCGCGCGCGCAGCGAGCCGCCGCCGAGCGCGCCGAGCAACAGCTGGAGGCCGAGCTCCGGCACGCCGCCAAGAGGCTGCGCGCCGACCACGAGACCAGGCTGCGCCAGTTCCGCGACACGCTCAAGAAGGAACTGCGCCTCATGAAGCAGGTGCGTGTGTGTGTGTGAGAGAGAGATAGACAGAGAGAGTTGCGGCATTTAGAAGCAGATATGTCATCATAAACATCATCAGCCCATTACGTTCCCACTGCTGGGACACGGGCCTTCTCATAGAGAATGGGCCATAATCCACCACGCTGGCCCAGTGCGGGTTGGTGGAGGTCACATGTCCTTGAATTTTTGAAACAGATATGTATGACACTGAAACTTGTGTTTTTTTTATGTAACTGAATGACGAGACGAGCTGGTCGTTTGCCTGATGGTAAGCAATACGCCAGCCCGTAACAATAACAGCTCCACCCCCAGAACTAACAATTAAATGACACTGAAAACCCTATCAAAATAGTGTTGCATGGTTTAGAATAAGAAGAGAAACGAAAATGAGGACGCGGATAGCGACTTTGTTTTATACTAAGTTTACAAACGGGATATTTACCATGTTTTTGAGAACTCGTTTTCGAGATTTCGAAGAAGCGGAGAAACTGAAATGAGGACGCGGATAGCGACTTGTGTTGTACTAGTGTTCAAATCTAGAGTGAACAAGTGTTTACTGGATAAGCGTGCTACATCTTCGACCGCATCGTCGCTTCACATCAGGTGACATCGTGGTCAAACGCTGAACCAGTCTGATGTAAAAAAAAAACAAACAACTATTTAAGGATTGTCTTCGTCAGGAAGTGGAACTCCTGCCGAAGGAGCGTCGCAAGGAAGCGTACCGCCAGCACCGCGCGCGACTCGACGCAGAGCACGGCGAGCGCGAGCGCGCGTACGTGGCCGCACTTGCGGATGAAAACGACGCCATGTTGCGACGCATTCACGACAACCACAGGGAGAGACAAGCGCTGGCTGACAGGCAGTACCTGCAACAGCGGCATCAGGTGAGTCACAATAGGGAATATGCATGTATTTTTAATGCATGAATCGATTTAATATTGAATACAATTAATGAAAAAAATGTTTAAAAATTTTACTGCATCATTCGTCAATAAAATATTTAAATGAAAATTTGAATCAATTTAAATCAACTTAAACGCGCCATTTGCGTGTGACGTCAAAATGTGGGGACTTAGGATCTCCTCATTGGTCCATCTATGCTACATGTGTGCGTGTGTCAAAAATTTACCAATAAGCAGCGAGGCGTGTGACGTCAAAACGTGGTTGCACGTACTCAAGTGTTTTGCGATTACGTTCCGTTTCTCCGTCATCATCAATCGCGTTCCCAGTGCTGGGACACAGGCCTTCAGACGAAAGAGTATGGGCTATAATTCACCACGCTGCACTGTGATTCACCTAGAACAAGCTAGCGAGACAAAAGTCGTTCCCAAGTTTCCCGGAAATTATTTAATAATATGGTAAACAACACCCACGAACTTCGTTTCCAAGAATATTTCGAACAATGGGTCACCCTTGATAAGGGTATCAGGTAAGTATATAAGGAAAGGGGTAAGTGAACCAGTAATCATTTGCAATTTTGCTTTTTGCGCGATTACTTAAAACAGTGTTTCATTCGTAGTTTTTGTGTATCTTAGTGATGGATCTGGAAGTTAACGGTAAGTCTTATTTTATTTTGTTATGAAAAAGAATTAGATGCCCCCAGTTATTTTTTTTTATTTACCCAAAGTTCAACTTGCCGAAAACTTGACCATTATTTACGTTTCTTGGTCCCGGAAAGACATGTAATGGTATGCAACAGACTTAAAATCGATACATATGGTGACTGAATCCTTCTTCTTTCAAAATATGATAAATCTAGGCTGTGGACTTTTGTGGAAATATTTTTTTTTTTTTTTACAGAACACGTTTACTCAATCTCAAGATTGGAACTTTTTGAAGAATGGGTTAAACACGGAAAAGAAAACCGAAATACCGGATTGTTTGCCTTTTTGTCATCACGATATGACTTCTCCGGCATTACTGATGAATCGTTAAGAACTCTGAAGCAGGCAATCAGTGCATTTTCTTCAAACTTAGATGCAATTTGGTATGAATCCAAAAAGTGCCGCGATGTCTTCCTTATCAAAAACGCAGAGTGGACGTCAAAAAACTTCGTGTTTAATGTATCGTCCCTTAGTCACGTGCATACGCCATCTACTTCCGCAGCATCTTCAACCACCCCTGGGCGTCCAAGCAAAAAGTTTGACGATTCGAGCGACAAAACAAAAAAGAGGAGAGTTGAAGATCTGCTCTGTACACGCGACACGAATCAATTACTGCTTGCAGCGGCTTGTCTCAGCACGGTTATCTGGCCACCGAAACCTGGCTGCTGTCATCAGAGACGCTAGCGAAAGTCCCGAGAAGTGCAAAAAAATGAGAAATAGTGCCAGTGCTGGTGAAAGCAGTCAGAGATGCCTAACGAAGGAGGAAGCTTTGGCTTATTATGTGGACTCGAAGTGTACAAGCCACTCCTACAAGCTGACTCGGAAGTGGAGCATGAAGGTAGGGCATATGGTATTTCCATCAATTCATAGCATTAGGCAAGCTAAAAGAGATTGTTTTCCTCTCGAAGATTTCATTTTTGTTGACGAGACGCGCGCAGATATTAAACTTCAAGCTGTTTTAAATAAAACTGTTGAACGTTTAGTTCATGCGCAGCAAGAAGTTTTCAAATCGTCATCTCTTGGGTCATCATTTAGTTTTGTTAGTAAATAGGGTTGTGATGGCAGTTCCGGTCACAGCACTTACAAACAAAAGTTTGCCAGTGCTGAAGCTACTGACGAATATTTGTTTGTATTTTCATTTGTACCGCTTCAATTGCAAGACGAAAGTGGTAATATCGCTTGACAAAATCCTCGGTCTTCATCTACCATGTATTGTCGCCCGATTAAATTTATTTTCTCCAAGGAAACCACTGAGTTTACCGTTGCTGAAACAAATAAAGTGTTGGAGGAAATAAACCAATTGGTGCCGACAATATGTCACATTGATGATAAAGAGGTATCTGTCAAGCACAAACTGCTTTTTACCATGATTGACGGTAAAGTGTGCAATGCAGTGACCGAGACTACATCATCGCAAAAATGTTATATATGTGGAGCTACCCCTAAATTGATGAATGATGAGTCTAGGGAGTATGTAGTTAATAGGGACAACCTTGGTTTTGGTATATCTACACTGCATGCATGGATTCGTTGTTTTGAGTGCTTGCTTCATATTAGCTATCGTCTCGAAGTCAAAAAATGGCAAATACGAGATGCTGCTGACAAGGCTCATATGAAGCAACGTTCCACCAACATTCAGAACCGTTTCAAATCCGAAATGGGCTTGATTGTGGATAAACCAAAGCCAGGGTTTGGTAATACAAATGATGGAAATACTGCCCGCAGGTTTTTTGGGAACCCTGAGCTGAGTGCTGATATTACGGGAATAGATGTGAAACTTATTAAAAATTTTGATACCATACTTCGTACCTTGGCTTCCGGATATGACATAAATACCGATAAATTTGAATTGTTGGCACAGGAAACAAGACATATGTACATAAGTCTGTATCCGTAGTATTACATGCCTGCTACTGTGCACAAAATTCTTGTGCACAGTACGGATATTATAAAGTCGGCTCTGCTGCCAAACGGGCAGCTTTCTGAGGAAGCTCAGGAAGCTCGCAATAAAGATTGCAGACGATTCCGAGAGCATAATACTCGAAAGCAGTCACGTATTGCTACGAATACAGATTTATTGCATATGTTATTGATCACATCTGATCCCGTAGTAAACAGCCATAGAGAGGTTCCTAAAAAAAAAACTGGTCAGCTCCCTTCCGAAGTTTTAGCTTTAATCATAGCCCCTACTGTGAATATTTGTCCAAATGTTACAATTACCAGTCCTGATGTTAGCTTGCAGGACTATACCGTGGACGATTCATCGGAAAAAGAAATTAGCGATACCTAGAATTAAAAATTCCAGGTATTAGCTACCTGTATGTCCTTCAAGGTAACATTAGGTATAATCGGTAGTCATTACATTTGGGGATTTACAGTAGGTAAGTACTTTCTATTTCATTTTTGTTTACTTAAGTGTCTAAGTTAATTGTATTAGTTCTAAGTATAGGTAATTAGTAAGTACATGGTACATACACCTAATAGGTGCCAATTACCAAATACTTGCTTTATATTCTTGTAATCTTGTGTAGGTACTTTGTTTATTACTTCGCTAAATTTTATATTTTTGATGTTCATATTTTTATCTGGCTCTTGTGTATTTTGTACATATTATTTGTGTTTACTATATACCTACTTAAGTTTTTTAAAATATATTTACCTTTAAATAATTTGGCAATACTTATTTTTTCTACCTACCCGGTAACTACCCTCCTCCAATTGGTTTCCTTACCTTAAAACCAAATTAGGTACTCATAAAACGTTATAAAAAAAGAACTCAAAAAAGTTTTTTTCCACCTATCCCCGAATTAGGGCCCCATATCCTTAGACCTAATTAGGAAGTCATAACAAGTTATAAGAAAGCCCCATGAAACAGAAAATAGCAAAAAATAATTTTGTCTAGCTAGCTTGTTCTACGTGAATCACAGTGCGCTGGCCCAGTGCGGTGCAGTCATTTAACTTTATCGTCTGCTATTGAATTTAAGTGACCACTATAAGATCGTCCATTAGGCTCGAAATAGGGGATCGGAAAAAATTCACGAAAATTCACAAGAGAGGAGGCTTGTAGTGACATATCACATGTATTTATTTTTAAGCTATTGCATAGCTTCTATCGCGGGCCTTGAGCGTGGAGACCGATTTCAAAATCGGTTCATAAATGACGGAGTTCCGAGGTAACAAACATGAAAAAAAACCATCCGAATAGAGAACCTCCTCCTTTTTAACCGACTTCAAAAAAGGAGGAGGTTCTCAATTCGGTTGTATTTTTTTTATTTTTTAATGTTTGTTACCTCAGAACTCCGTCATTTGTGAACCGATTTGGAAAATTATTTTTGCGTCGGGTTCAGTATAGCTACGAAGTGGTCCCATATACATTTCATCGATATGTGACTTTGAACTTCGAAGATACATTGAAGTCGGTTTTTGTTTTTTTTCTAAAAATTAATTATTTAAGTCGGTTAAAAACCTTTCCTTCCTAGTCGGACCCTCTTGTCAGAGTGGTCGTGGTATAAAAGATGGAGTATGCGGTGGTTCTTCAGCGTCGTGGTTTTCCTTAGCGAGGGTCTACTATCGCAATGCTCCTCCATTTCTGCCGGTTGGTAGCATTGCGAGTACACTGGACTATGGTGGTCTGAGTTGCAGTCTTAATAAGGTCTGTCCAACGCGTGGATAATCGGTCGCGTGCTCTTTTTCCTGCCACCTGACCCTGGACCACAAGTCTCTCCATCGAATCTATGTTTCTGGAGATGTTACCAAAGAACTTCAGTATTCGTATTAAAAGAGGACCTCTATTGCGATTCTTTCCGAAATAACTAAGAGATATTCTCTCTCTACAGATAATGCGCAACCACGAAGCAGCTCTGTGGGAGCTGGAAGAGAAGCAGATCCACGAACGGCACCAGCTCGCCAAGCGCCAGCTCAAGGACGAGTTCCTGCTGCGACGGCACCAGATGTTAGTCCGGCATGATAAGGAGCTGGAACAGATCAAGAGGTGAGACCCGATTGCATCGAGACAATAGCACAACTCTAAAGCTCAAATTTCAAAGTTGTTTGTTTAATGTTGTCGTCACAGACGCACTTGTGGACGTCAATTATTACAATGACTACCACCGTATCGGAAAAAGAACCACTACTCAGAAGATACGGCAAGAAACTGAGGAGAATTTTTTTAGGATTTTTATTACAATATGTTTGTTTTTGACAACCACGTTTTTTATGTGCCAGTTGGCTACTTGGCAGATTTTTATTATCTGACTAAAGTGTGAAGCACATCTAGCCACAGATTAAAAACAAGTACACATTTTATCAAAAAAACCGACTTCAATGTATCTTCGAAGTCCAAGGTCAAATATATATGAAATTTATATGGGACCACTTCGTAGCTATACTGAACCCAACGCAAAAATTTTACAAATCGGTTTACAAATGACGGAGTTCTGAGGTAACAAACATAACAAAAAAATACAATCTAAAAGAAAACCTCCTCATTTTTTAAGTCGGTTAAAAATAAAAAATAAATACAATCAAAACATACAATCGAATCGAGAACCTCCTCCATTTTTGAATTCGATTAAAAATGTGTACTTTCTTACCACCGCTTCAGTCTCGGCGACCGTGTCAGGATCTTTATTTGAAAGTCATATTTTCATAATTTCAGGAAAAACACCCGCAAAGAGGAGGAGCTGGCAAAGTGCCAAGCGCTCGAGAAGCGATCCCTGCCCAAGCGGATCCGCGCCGAACAGAAAGCGAGGGAAATGATGTTCCGCGAATCGCTGAGGATATCTACGCTGTCGGCCAACCATGACGACGATAGGGATAAGCTGAAGAAGGTAAATATAATAATATTAATAGGCCAGGGGCGACTTTGTGGCGAGTTGTCGGTGCGTGGCGACACTGAGCCTTACCCCGAGATTCTCCCTGGGGCTAAATGAGGCCCCTGACCCCCGGCTTGCCTTAACTGGCCGTCCGAGGGTGGAGATGCAAGAGTTAAGAACTAAGCTCCAAGGGTGGAAGTGTTACAGGGCATAACGCCGGGAGTAACGTTTAAGTGAAACTGCAGCACACCTCTCGACACCCTTTAGCCACCCACACCAACGTTGCCCCTTTCGTCGCCAATGAACGGCGGCCCTTATAGGGGGCCCGTTTAGTGTGTGGCGAGTCACCACCTGCCTAAATATTTTCTTATGAGGCGGAACTGGCAGGTGCCGAGGTCTCATATCATAGACCGGCTCTCATCCATTAAAAATTCACCTCAATAGCCCAATCATAAGTAATTTTCATATCTTCAATAATAGTCCTCGCACTTATCGGGGGCTGTCTTTGATTGTATCTTCTAATGATGCACTTAGAGACAGTCCCCGATAAGTGTTGCCCATCACATATCTAAACTAAATGCTCTAAGAGGCCTCTACGTGTTGGCCTCATGTCCCCGCGCAAGCCTTCCAAAGGACCGGGTGTATAACCCGTGAGAAAGAGCGACATAATAATAAATACGCCCATCGATCACATACATAGATCCTGGCCCCTAACTAGGACTCCCTGTATCTAGGGAACCAGGAACTACGAGGACCATGGTCCAACAACACACAGACACGAAACAAATGCTTGCGCTTTTTTTTCTGTGCACAAACATTTGTCCCGTCGCGAGAATCGAACCCGCAACCTCAGTGGTGTATGAGATTTGAGCTAACCTGCCCAACCACTACACGACAGAGGCTGTCGTATAGTAATATTATAGTGTGTGTGTGTGTGAGAGAGTGTGTGTGTGTAAGTGAGTTGTCATTTCTAAGAGTGACAAGGACGGAAACACAGTCATCAAGATTACATTCGAGCAGTCCCGAGCGCAGCTCTTGTTATGATATTTATACATATTACCTTTATACTACCTACTTTTATATTTATTTTTTTTACGCCTAATAGATCTATGTTTGGCCACTATCTCGCCTGATGTGAAGCGATGATGTGGCCTAAGGTGGAGCACTTAGATCTGGAGAGAGACGGCAGTTAAGCGGCTGCTCAGACCCGTCTCTCCGATGGTTCACCGAACATCATCCCGAAACACGACTAGGTCGCTTTGACGCTTTTTTTTGCTTTTATATTTCCAATAAAACACCAAATTAAGTAATTCGTGTATAGAAAGTCAAGTGACAAATCATAGTAGGTGTAGACGACGCGAAGCTCTGCACCTGAAACATAAGAATAATACATAATTAATATTAAATAGCTCACATTTATATTAATTTGTTAAAAGAATATGTACTTACCTTAAATTAACAATGCAGGTAGCGGCGGAGATACGTATATACCTATATCTGTGCGTAGG
Source organism: Petrophora chlorosata (assembly GCA_951640565.1). NCBI lineage: Eukaryota > Metazoa > Arthropoda > Insecta > Lepidoptera > Geometridae > Petrophora > Petrophora chlorosata. The sequence continues at coordinate 2,628,867 of OX621218.1, forward strand.
TACCTATAGCGCACCGACACGCGGCTACCGGCCGCGCTACCGGCCGCTCAGTCGCGAAGCCAACGCCGTTCGGAACGCTGCTATATATACATACCTTATACGTGTCTCCGAAGCACTTCGTTATTACGCAATCCTGGTAGTTTTTCTCCTCAAGACCTTGCACCTGTCGTGTACAGTAGGGTAGGAATATTAATAAAACAGATAATGAAGGAGGCTTAATCGACACAATCAAATGCAAACTTTACCAGGGTGTATGTATATATACAACACCTACTATTATAAAATGTTAAGTAAGTAAGCATATATATAAATAAACATATTTAAGGTTTAAAAGGTGTTAGTTGAATAAGAGAAATTGTAAAATTTATATAAATAAATAAAAAGCAAGATTTTATAGAACGTTCTTAAACTTTTTAGCTAGAGCTTAGCGATGTTTGTCTCTTATAAATAGTTTTTTATTGTTTTCAGTTCCAAGAGAATGAGAAGAAGCGGTACAGGGCGGAACAACAGCGCCTCGCCACCAAGCACGCCAAAGCCAGGGAGGAACTAAAAGCCGCGGGAGAGGTGAGTCAACATATTTATATGGGCCTTTGATGCTTTTATTTTGTAACTGCGTTATAAATTAAATTATTTATTATTATTATTATTATTAAGAAAGGTTGTCTGGAAGAGATCGCCCTAAGCGATAAGACCGCCCATGGTACTACACTAGTTATAAGGTTTATCTGTAATCTTTTTTTTTATGGTACTGTTTCGTCCCACTGCAGGGCAAATGCCTCCCTACCCTCCCTACACTTATTGTGGTAATTGATAGAGATAAATTAAATTAAAATTCATTTATTTCAGGCAATTAAAAATCCATTAAAATCAATAACAAAACACAATCAGTCAATTGCAAATTTAATATGTCAGCAAGCTAAAATAAAATAAATCAATAAATTAAACAAGTATATTCAAATTCAAATTCAAATTCAAATTAATTTATTGCGAATATGGGTAAATACACATGATGTTACAAATTTATAAGTCCAGCCATATTCTACCAGGAGGCATGCAAATATCATAAAAGTTACGTCAAACAATTCTAATCATTATTATAATTATAGTAGGTACACAGCACATTCAAAAATAATTATTATAGACTATTTATCAATTATTATGTCAAACCATATTAAAATTCATATAAAAATGTCACTAGATAATATTATTCATTGGGAAACTATTCAATTATATAAATTCAATAAAATTTGTCATTTAGATATTCAGTTACATTATAATATGCCTTACCCAACAAAAACACCTTCAGTTGAACCTTTAATATGTTTAGGTCAGAGCACTCAACTATGGCTTTAGGGAGATGATTATAAATTCGTGGTGCCATACAAAAGACGCTTTTATTGAACAAGGCAGTTTTGTTCGGTGGGCAGCATACTTTGTAGTTGTGTCGTTTGCTTTTTAACTGCTCAAACATAGTTTTATGTAGTCTCACAAATACACTGATCTCATAGATGTAAAGACAGGGCAATGTCAAGAGTTTCAGACTAATGAAAGATGGTTTACAGCTTTCGATAGGTTTAAGTTTACATATTGCCCTCATGCACTTTTTTTGAGACTTAAAAACCATTTCTTTATTGACTGAGTTTCCCCAGAAGATAACTCCATATCTTAACACTGACTCTACATAACCATGATACGCAGTGATGACAGCAGATTGGTTCACAATTTTACCAAGCATGTGCAGTGCATAGGAAAACTGGTTCAATTTGGTGCAAACATTGTCTATGTGAACTTTCCAATTTAAATTAGAATCTAGATGTAGTCCGAGAAATTTAGAGTTATCTACTTCATAAATTTTTTGTCCATTGAAATTTATGTCAAATTCTGTTAAGTAATTTGTCCTATTTCTAAATGTCATGATATTTGTTTTACCTAAATTAATCAATAAATTATTACATGTCAACCATTTAATTATTATGTCCAATGTGTCATTTATATTTAATTCAAGACTAGATTTACACTTGTTAGCAAACATTACAGTACTATCGTCTGCAAATAGAACCATGTTATGGCTAACGATTCTTGGTAGGTCGTTTATATATATAATAAATAATAAAGGACCCAAGATGCTACCCTGAGGCACACCTTGCTTAACATCATGAAACTCTGAAGAGTATACTGTTTCCTTTTTGGTTTTTGGACATATACGCGTAATTTGAGTACACTGTCTCCGATTGTTAAGGTAAGATTTTAATAAATCTAAAACGGTACCTCTGACACCATATGCTTCTAACTTGCCTAATAAAACGGTATGATTAACGTAATCAAAGGCCTTTGTTAGGTCCATATATAATGCTGACACCAATTGTTGGCTATCTAGTCCTGTCATTATATCTCTCAAAAACTTGTACACTGCCAGATTTACTGTTTTATGTCTTCTAAACCCTACTTGTTCTTCAACTAAGACATTGTTATTTTCAAAGAATGCATATAGGTTGTTATATATAACTTTCTCAAACACTTTGGAAAATATAGGTATAAGTGCTATAGGTCTATAACATGTCATGCTTTCCTTGTCGTTCTTTTTAAATAAAGGTTTAATTATTGTCAATTTTAGTTTATCAGGGAATACACCAGAAACAATACATAAGTTTATAATATAACATAATATAGGGGAGATTATACCCGAAACTTCTTTCAATATTTTGGTACTAACTTGATCGTAACCAGTGCTAGGGGTATTTTTTAGTGATATAATTAATTTATGAATGTCAATAGGAGTCATGGGATTCATAAATATAGAATGTGAATAATTACTAAATGTCAATAGTCTAGTGTGGGCATTTCCAACGCATGAGTTTGATTCAGTATCTATGGTGAAAAAGTTGTTGAACGCTTCCGCTATATTGGTGGGATTACTAATGATTTCACCATTGACATTCAACTGCTTAATCTCATGTCTTGGCAATTTGGTTTTGTTAGAATTAATAATTGACCAAGTAGCTTTAGACTTATTTGGCGCATTTTTTATTAAATAGTCGTTTTGTGACTTTTGTGTCAGTTTTATTATCTTATTTAGACGTTTAGAGTAAGTTTTAAATGCGTTTTTATTTTGTTCACTTCGAGTTTTTCTATAGCACCAAAGTAATTCACGCTTACGCTTTGAACACTTGCGTATGCCGTTAGATATCCATCGCGGTTTCTTGCGTTTGCTTATTTTTATTAACATTATAGGGAAGCACAAGTAATAAAATAATGTAAATAAATCATGGAAAATGTCAAATGCTCTGTTTGGGTCGTCAGTATTATATACTTCGTTGAAACTTAGAGATTGTAAGCAGTCCTTAAATTTGTCAACATTTTGTTTGCTATAATCTCTTTTCTCAATAAACCAGTGTGAAAGAGAGCAGCTTTCTTTTACTGGGCAGGTTAACATCTGAGCCGTGTGGTCTGATAAAGCAAACTCATAAATGGTATGTTTGCTTCCTCTAATATTATGGATAAAATTGTCTATACATGTGCCACTTTTTAGGCGAGTCGGTTCATTAATGGCCAATTTAAGGTTGAATCCATAAATTAATTGGATCAAATTGTCAGTCTCGTTGGTTTTTTTTAGAGTATTAATGTTAAAGTCCCCACATAAAATTACTTTTTTTTTAGTAAAGCAAAATTCATGAAGTATTAAACTCAAAACTGTAAAAAACTTTTCAAAGTGCTGGATACAATTTCGAGGTGGTCTATATACACAAATAATCACCAGTTTATGTACTGTAAGCTCTATAGCACAACACTCGATTATTCCGGTAATACCATATTTCTCTACTACAGAAATCGTTTCATACTCATGCTTATTGTGAACCAAAATACATGCACCACCGTGGCGATTATGCCGACTGAAACTAGTTGCTAGAGAGTAATTTGCTATGTTTAATAATTTAGTATCCTCCTTTAACATATTATGTTCCGTTAAGCATAACACATCGACAGGGTTGTTTTGTTCTAAAAGCCATTCTAAATTTATAGTCAAAAGATCAGATTTGTTTAAAATGCCATTTATATTTTGATGAAACACATTTATTTGTTTATAGACGAAAAAACGTTTTAGATGTACTTGGGCCTGGATCAGGAATTGTATCAGTTGTACTTATTGAATCTAATAAAATGTCAGTTTGTGTAGCCTTGTCAAAATTGTCAGTTTGTGTAGCCTTGTCAAATTTTGGGGACATTTGCTTTAAATTGGCTTTAGTGTGGAACTCAGTGAGTTTCATCTCGTAATCAGATCTCAATAATTCTCTAAGCAATGATTGACACACATGTCGAGCAAAGTATCTACGGTGGGGTAATCGCGTGCAAAAACCCATGTCGATATATTTTACATTAGTGAATTTTGAGCACAAAAATTTAAGGTCATAGTTTAATTTTGACTCCCTTAGACACTTATTATATGGAGTTTCACAAAAAAGAACATTCGTATTCCTAGTAGAGCATAAAAAGTTACTAACACATATTTTTACAATACACGGGGACCTATCATTTATGCCGCTTAAAACAACAACAAAATCTCGTTTCGTTAGAGAGTTGATTTCTGTGCGTTCAGACATCAGTACGTCCTGAATAGTAGCTCCGGGTTTCCAAAAGCAAATCACTTGGAATCGCTCACCAACTAAACGCTGTAACGTGTGTTGTATATGTCGTCCCTGGTCGTCCGCAATCACAATTATTCTATTTCTTCGTTCAGTTTCTTCGCTGATTTTTTTACTACAAGATTCCTTTATCGTCGAAGCCTCTACACTTCGTTCTGCATGGCAGTTTGAGTGGGCTTGTAGCTGAGGAGGGGAAGTCGCTACATTGTCTTCTGTAAGGTAGTTTGAATGAGCTTGTTTCTGAGGAGGTGAGGACAATATCTCTCCTATCTGCTCTTTTTGGTAGTTTATACATTTTGAGTGTTCTTGTTGCAGAGGAGGTGGGGTCAATATATTATAATTCTGAGGAGGTGGGGTCGGTAACTCTACATCCTGCTCTTTTTGGTAATTAAGACAGGCCTGTGCTATCTGCGTAGTATTGTCCAGTAACTGTGATGTTCTAGTGCTATTATTATCTGTAAGTTGATGCAAGAGGGTGTTCTCCTTTGTTGGTGTAGAGTACTCACTACATATCCTGTTGCGTCTAGATAAAGGCGATGTATTATCTGATAAGCTAAGTTTCTTATATGTCTCGACAACTTTTTGACTTTTGTGCAAGTCAGACTTTAAACGGAAGTTCTCATTGTTAAGATTCTCTATTTCCTCGTGAGCGCTCGCTAATTGGATGGTAAGTGTATTTATTTTGTCCTTTAGTTCTATTGTTGCTTGGCTTTCATTGAATGATGTATTAGGCAAACTCATCATCGTCGTGTCAAACAGTGTAGAATCTGCTCTGGAGATATCGCTGAGTGAGCTCGTTCGTCGAGGCTTACGCACGACTACGCGATGTGTGACGTATTCATCGTTATCCATTTTGCGTTAAAAAATCAACACAAAAAGTTAAATCTCAGCTTGCGCTGCCGCGGGGATTAGAACCCGGTATCAGACTTGCAGTGAGCTAGAAACTTACAGTTGATCACCATTAGGCCACGGCGACATTAATATTGGTGTCGAAATTGTGGTTCCGTTGTGTTTTAGTTTCGTTGTTGCATGTGCAGTTTGGATGATAGGTATGCACTGAGGTCCAAAGTTCAACTTATTCAAAACAAACGAATCAAAATTAACGGTTAAGTTGGGGCAGTTTTTTGTTAATATCTCACAAATCCCTGGACACATTTACATAAAAATTTCACTGTTTGGCACTTATAGTTTTGGGGAATTTAGATATTTATCAGTTATATTGTTTTGTTGAGGTTTTGGCACTTTAAATTGGTCAATATATTTAGCACTGGGTCTTTTATATTAGTTCAACATATTTGTTTTTGATAACACTCACACTTATGTTTTGGTTGATTGGGAACGTATTTAGACTGTTTTTGACAAAAAATACACACAGATATAATTTCTACGATTTTTTAAAACGGAGCCGATGCTAACGCTAGCAGCGCCCTCTGGCGGTTATACATGTTAAAAAAACCTACTTTAATGTATCTTCGAAGTCCAAGGTCAATATCGATGAAATTTATATGGGACCACCTCGTAGCTAAATTGAATCCAACCCAAAAATAATTTTTCAAATCGGTTCATGAACGGCGGAGTACTGAGGAAACAAACATTTTTTTTTTAACTTATTTGATCCCACTGCTGGGCAAAGGTCTCCCCCATCTCCCTCCATGGATCCCTCTCCATTGCGATCTCAGGCCACTCACTACGGAAAGCGTCAAAAACAAACATTAAAAAAAAAGATACAACCGAATAGAGTACCTGCTCCTATTTTTGAGGTCGGTTAAAAATCAACAATAATCAACAGTTAAATTTGAAATAACCTTTACAATATCAGTAAATACAAATTCAATATGTCACAACGAACAAGCTAAAATAAAATCAACCCATAAAACATTTTTAAGTGTAATATATACCTCGCGCCAAACTTAATGGCGGCTGACTGGCGCATCACGTGATCTGCGCAGATACAATTTTGTATGCGATTTTGTTACTGCGCAGGTCACGTGGTGCGTCTGTCAGCCGCCATTAAGTTTGACGCGATGTATACCTTACATTTTCTTAATGCCTGAAATAAATGAATTTGTTATGTTTATTTATCTATTGAATAGATGATCCACAGCTTCGCTATCGACCCGTGGTACAAACGCTATGTTCAACTGGTTGTCCTACAGGGACGTAAGTCTACCTATGATCCAGCTGTCAGAATACTATTAACCCTGCAATTTATTATTCATCACCAGCCTTTTACGTTCCCACTGCTGGGACTCAGACCTTCCCTCATAGAGAGAGTATGGGCTATAATCCACCACGCTGGCCCAGTGCGGGTTGGTGGATGTCTCATGTCTTTGAATTTATGTGATAAATTCTTGGCCATGCCGTTTCCTCACCGATTTTAGAGCGAATGTTAAATCCGCACATAACTTAAGAAAGTCTGTGGTGCGGGGCCAGTGCGATTCGAACTCGGGAGCGTCGGATCGAAAGTCGCACATACTACCACTGAACCACACACAGCTCTAATTTCTAATTTATTATTATTAAACATAAATATAAACATGTATGTATAGGATAACAAAGTAGAGAAATTACTGGGCATTATGAGACGCGACGTGATTATGGGCGACGTCTTAGGATGACGAGCGCAGTGTTTTTATGCGAATGATTTTCATACACATAAGGTTCTGGTGCTGCAACTGTTAAGAGCAGGCGTATTGCTGACCATCAGGCGAATGACTTGCTCGTCTCATTACTCAGTTCCATAACTGAATTATAAAAAACTCCCCGACACAAAAAACTTACAAAAACAGACACACATAGTGGTCAAACTTGTACCACCCCTCTTTTTTGCATCGGGGTTTAAATAACTATCGCTTCTTCACCCAGGCGTTGCTGAGGGAACTCGAGCAGTACCAGAACGAGAAGCGCAAAGCGCTCATGAACCACGAGAGCAACAAGCTGAAGGCTGTCGAGGAGAGGTACTCCGTAGAACTGAAGGATTGGCGCGCCACGCACGGAGACAGGAAGCTGGTGAGTGTCTACATAATAAGAGGGGTAGGCGAGGCAGGGAAAGGAGGGGAGGTAGATAGGTTAGAAAGAGGGAGGAAAGACAGGGTAGGAAAATAGAGCATAGGTGGTAAAAGAAAGGACAGGCGACATAGCTATTTCGGCATAGAGAGGGAGGGAATAATTGTATACATCTTGAGAGGGGGGAGTAAATATCCATTATATAAATCTTGAGAGTGAGGTAATAGTCCTGTATACATCTTGAGAGGGACGATGAAATAGTTACTGTAAAAAAAGGATAGAGGGAAGGAATAGCTATTTTTTACATTTTGGGAGGGGGGAATAATTGTATACTTCCTAAGAGGGGAGAGTAAATATCCGTTATATAAATCTTGAGAAGGAGGGAATAGCTACTGTATACATCTTAAGAGGGAGGAAGCAATAGTTACTGTATACATCTTTAGAGGGAGGGAATAGCTATTTTTTACATCTTGAGAGGCGCGAGTAAATATCCATTATATAAATCTTGAGAGGGAGGAGGGAATAGTTACTGTATAAATCTTTAGAGAGAGGGAATAGCTGTTGTGTACAATGAGAGGGAAAGAATAATTGTATACATCTTGAGAGGGGGGGCAGTAAATATCCATTATATAAATCTTGAGAGGGGGAGGGAATAATTACTGTATACATCTTAAGAGGGAGGGAATAGCTATTGTTTACATATTGAAGGGAGAATCTTGTCTATCTTAAGAACAAATTAAACATTCAATACGTGTTCCATCAGTTTTTGAATGTCCATGTTTTTTATCACAGTTTTTTGAAACTCGTACACTCAGCGTTATTACCTGAGTTCAATATACGCACAAAATTTTATATAATTGTTGTTTTTTTATGACAGCATTATTTTATACAGTTAGAAGAGAGACGTCGTTATTAAATGACGAAACTTACGTCTTTATATATTATTTTTATTTTATTTTATTTTATTTTATTTTATTTTATTTTATTTTATTTTATTTTATTTTATTTTATGTTTTATTCTGGTGTATTAGTGAGGATTGAACAGCAGACTATGTTTTAAGTAAATATTCTTAGACTTATCTTATTTCACACATATCCGTGCCGTGTCAGGGGGGCTACTCCGAGTTGCTTTGGTTCGTTCGGTCGTGCGGACTAAAAGAGACACTCTTATGCCTGTTGCATAGCGCTGTCCCTTTCATCCGACAGAACGAAGATCGTAATTACTTTTCCGAGTATGGCCCCAGAGACGTGTTACGTCAGTAAAAAATATTATGTAATGGTCAATTCCGTATGAATTGATTCACTCACGTCAAAGTCAGTGCGTAAGCGAGTGTGGCTCAGTGGGAGCATGTGCGACTTTTGATCCGACGCACCCGAGTTCGAATCCAGCTGGCCCCGCACCACTGATGATTTTACACTCGCTCTAAAACGGTGAGGGAAACATCGTGAGGATTCAAGGTCATGTGACATCCACCCGCACTAGGCCAGCGTGGTAGATTATGGCCCATACTCTCTATGAGAGGTGCTGTCCCAGCAGTGGGAACGTGATGGGCTGATAATGTCAGTGCTGGGGTTTCAGTTATTTGTAATTTTCGCGTCGCTGACATAGCATAGATATTTGTGTAAACAGACCTTTATGCAATTTCAATATAAAAAAGTATTAACATATTGATACTGCCACTTTTAAGGATAGGCGTGGCTTTTATCTCCAGGCGCATGACATAGATTGGCGGTTGCGTTTTATTACAAGTCAAATTTATAAACCTAGTCTAATGTTCAATTCTCATCTAGTATCTATATACACTTTCGTGTGTCTAGTATGTATATACAATACATTGGGAACGGTATGCATGTGTGTGTTTGGCATGCTATATATAGCTTGAATCTACTAATGGCATGGTGGTGGAATGGATGGCAATATGTGCACCGGTGGTGGGTTCTAGGTCCGTCAGATATCCTGATGAATGTTTCTGAAATGCCTTGATTTTTTTATTTAAATACTAGTTGCGTTCCATGGTCTCGTCTGCGTTTCTCCGAGATAAAAGGAGCCTATATGTTCGTCCAGGGCATAAACTATCTCCATTACAAATTTCACTCAAATCCGTTCAGCCATTACAGCGTGAAGAAGAAACAAACACACTAACATATAAAAGAAGTTACATACAAACTTTCGAACTTCTGTATTAAAAGAAATAGAAACTAGATTAATTCGTGGTAGGTCTCTCGTATGCGGGAGGCCGTCTGTGTAGGTACCACCGATTTGCCAGTTCTGCCGCCAAGCAGTAGTGCGCAAGCATTCCTGTGTTCCGATTTGAAGGGCATTGTAGCGAGTGAAATAGCTGGGCATATGAGACTTAATATCTGGTGTCTCGGGGTGATGCAGTGCTACGCAGTGCTTTTTATGGTATTAAAAGTTCTGGCACTGCAATTGTTATGGGCAGGCGTTGCGGTTACTACCAGGCGTACGACATGCTCGTCTCATCACTCAAAAAAAGTTATCGGTATTCACAAAAATAAAGTTTTGATCTTAGATACTATACACAGAAAATGAGTCTATAGTTAAAACATTCGGTTTTGTCCGCAGTTTTGCTAGATTGCCAAGAAAGTGATAGACTAAAAAAAATTATCTAAACACCATGTTTTTATGCTGTACCGGATTTGAGTGAAATTCAAAACGGAGATAGCTTATACCCTGGAACACATAAGCTACTTGTCTCAGGAAACCGAGGGCCCAGCAATTTTCAACAAAATCCTTGTAAACGAAATACGAAACATGTCAAATCATTTCATAAACAAACATGGGTACAAATACGCAATAGTGACGTCCGCTACGCACCGTTCGCAAACGAAACACGCCCTAATACAACCTTATTCCACAACAGACACTGGTTAACAAATTCTCCAAACATCTCGACGACCACGAGAAGAAATTCGGCAAAAAAATACCAGACAGAAGCGTGTACTTAGAAGCGCCGTGGCCTACAAACGTATTGCAACATATACTGAGCGCGTATCAGCAGAGAAATTCATTTATGGGTTCCCTATCTCGCTCTAGGACAAGCCTAAACTTCCTATCCGCTTCGAACACTCCTAATATGGATAGAAGGCGGAGCGTAAGCCCGAGTAGAGAATCCAAATCGGCCATTTCCAGCGCTTATAGTACGACTAAGCGTGGTAAACTTACTAAAGCGACGCGGTACGCATCCACGTCAAACCTCAAACTTGTATCAGAGAAAATATCCGGCTTCTCCATTTTTAACTCTGATGATATCCGACGGGAACCAATCATGGCGTTTGAAACGGAAATAGCCGAAGAACCCAAACGCCCGTCTATAGAGCGCTCTAAACCGGTCGATAAGAAAAAGTTGAATAGACAGAGCATGTCTGAACACTTTTTCAAAACGGAGACCGTGAGTCCAATGAAGAGGAGTATATCTCAGCAGAGCTTGAAACAGGATATAGCTCTGGAAGCGGTCATGATTGATCTGCCGTCTCTGGATGGGGGGAGATATGATACTATTAAGAGTGGGTCGACTTTTACCAGTGATTCTATGAGCAGTGATGACCAGCCGACGACTCATTTCAGTCGCTGGGGTGCCGTTCGAGGGTCTAATAGCTACTCCAACTCCGGTGATGTACCAGTCAGTCAGTTGTCCACTTTAAATTTGACGAAATCTATACGGTCGGAAAAGGAAGGCCCGCCTGATTCGGTGGTCTAGAACGAAGATCGATTTTGGAATCGATAAGCCGGTATCGATTTATTGGTTGTGTCTGTTAAATTCACGTGAAAATTAAGTTTCGCAAAAACTTGGTGTCGTTTCTGAAACTTTTAATTCGTCGGCGAATAAATTGCGTAAATTTTTAAAAATATATGAAAGTAATTTAATAATAATCATGAGTCGGAACGAAAAAGCAATTATTATTATTATTAATTTACAAATTGCTTATTAATAAAGTTTGTTTAGGTTATATTATTATAAACTGTCGTCAGTGTTACCAGTAGTGTAGCAGTACGCATGTTTTATTTATTGTGCATGCATTTTTATTAGAAATTTACAAGTGCTATGTTTAAATTAGTATTTCCAAGGGTGTTTTTATATGGAGCTACTGCATGAACGAAAAAAAAACATCTCTATCAAACATAATGATAAAAAACATCCTGTGGATCCATGCCCGGAACCACAAAATTTGGATGACATGGTGACACTTGTCCAGCGTGGTGGATTGTGGCCCTCACTCTCTCTGTGTGAGAAAGCCCGTGTCCCTGCAGTATGCCGATAATGATATTTATGTTTTAATGTTATAGTTCCATATGAAAAAAGATATTTAAAGATATTTTGAACGTGCCACTTTATATTTTTATAATAGTCATAAGTTATTAATTAGCCCGTTGACCGCCAATGTCGGCTATACACGACAAACGTAAGAGTCTACGTACAGTTCGTTTTAGTTGGCTCAAGCCGACTCAAGTATGTCGTGGATAACCGACATTGGCGGTCGAAGGGTTCATAAAATGATGCTTCTAAACTAACAAGTGCTTCTAATATATTAATTGGTATTAAAATTGTCACAAACCTTGCCATGTTAAATAAATAATATATAAATTATATTTCTCTCAGAATAGGGAATGGTCCCAACCGTGGGACTGTACTCTATAATTAAGACAACATCTTTAAATTCTTCTTATGTGAAGCATTAACGAATGCCAAGGGAAAAAATTAGTTAAACTCTTAAGACGGTTAAATAATGGAAGAAAAAAATTTGACACTCGACTTGGTGACCACCGTAGCTCAATTGGTAGAGCACTTCCCGCGCTGAGGGACGATTGAGATGCTAGTTTAAGCCAGTGGTCGTATTTTCCTATCCGAAAACCCTACTTTGATTCTTTTTATCATTTTTTATAATCACATATTTGAAGTCTTTAAAATTAATATTGCGGTTACGATACATTCCATTTTAGGTATGTATTTAGAAATAAACAATTGTTTGGAAATTTTTGAAATTGAAATAATAAAATTTGTGAAGTCTGTTAAAAAAACGAATGCTTCCTCAATTATTGCCAAAATAATGCTTTTGCTTCCTAAATTCAATTCCATTTAGTTCGAGGGGGTTAGAATAATATTCATATAAAAATATGTAGTTGAGATAGTTTTGTAAGTCGATGGTAAACGCTTAAAGTCGCGTTCAAAACGGTTCAGTATTTTCCACTAGATCATTAATAAGGGATAAATAGACAAGGATAGGGTTCCATTTGGATACGGAACTAAAAAAAAAGACGTGTGGCACTCGGAGACTGCCGCGGTAAAGCTATTGCATAGCATTCGGAGTGGGGGGTGTTAGGTTATTTTCGTTACGGAATTTCTGGATTCGGTCTCCACGCTCAAGGCCCGCGATAGAAGCTATGCAATAGCTTAAAAAAAATCGTTTTTGTGTATTTTTAAAACCCAACATTTTTAGGTCAATTTTGGTTTTTTTTTTAAACTTTAATTTTGGTCAATTTCACATAGTATATCTCAACTACTATATTTAAATTTCCGTTTATAATTATTAAAAAATTAGTCCAAATTTTATATTAGTCGTTTGATAAGTTGATATTTTGGTAGTTAAATTAGTTTGTAGAGATTTGACTAGTGAGTAAATAATTGCTATGCCATTTTTGAAAGCGTTTTAGCGTTAAGCTCAATTGTAGCATTCCATAACTGTTCTAGTTATTGACATATATATTTTTAAAATAGCCTAGGTTTTTACCCGCAGTTTCCCAGGATAAAATACCTACATATTTCATCAAAATCCGTTAGATTTTTCATCTAATTAAATTTGATTTAAGAACGGGATATCTATAAGTATTTTTTTATACATGGTAAATATTACAGATGCGCTGAATATTCGTTTGGTATTCGGCGTATTCGGCATCTTTTCCACTATTTGTATTCGGCCGAATTATTCGGTTTTGTTGCCGAATATATTCGGTTCAAGCATTTCTATTTTCTTGGCTACATGACAAGGTGTAGAACTAAAAAACAAAACTTCGAAGCAAAGTGACAGCGCGGTGTGTAAGCGGGTAGCGGGCGGCGAGGTACGGCTCGCTCGTCATCTAGCCAGCAGCTACACGTAGCGTACATGTTAGAACCTGTTTACGCGTCAAAACAATGATTGTTTTGCCGCGTAAACAGTAATGGTTAACCGAATAATTCGGCCGAATATCCGGTTCGGTAACGGTTAAACCGAATAATATTCGGTATTCGGTTGTTCGGTGAAACCACTATTCGGCGCATCTCTAGTAAATATCCCGTTTCTATAGCAAATTCTAACCATGATTATTTAATAACGTATTTTTTCACCTCATGTGTAGATGTGGAACTGAATTTTAAATTCATTATACCTTGGATAGTTTGCTAACGTATTAAAATTAGAAAAAAGCAATAATTATTAGGAAAGAAATTATTTGTTGATTTAGTGCTATTTTTAATATTATGGAGTTAAAAAGCACGTGAATTGTATTAAAACATAAATATTTTTAAGTTTTTCTGATTGCCTTGATGCGTCCGCTGAGCGAAACGAGCAGTTTCATAAATAAACTTAGCAAAGTGGGCCTTCCGAACGTTTAAAGGAAATATAAAGATATTAGTACAGTACAGAATACTAGTACTTAGAGTACTTGCAAGAAAAAGTACGCTGCGCGATGCTATCGCTAAGCAGCAATTTATTCAAGACAACCTTACGGCGGGCGTGATAGTAATAATCGAAGTGGTTGATAAATTTATCAACATGTCGTATGATCGAATAAAGTTTGTTGATTAAGATATATCTACGTAATATGAAACAGAAAAATGCACGCTTGCATATGCGTTTTTTTCTGCTTCGCTCGGTTCGCTCACACAGCGCCTCTAGTTCCAACTATTGTAAATTATTTAACTTTTAATGCATGTTTATTTTATGATTCGCACGTCTTGTGTTCATTTAATGCGAAATTATAAATACAATCAGATTTAATTTGTTAATCATTTTAAAACATTCTGTAAATAAAGACGTTGTTTCTAATTCTTGTTTTTTTTTCGGCTTTGGTGGTGGTTTTTAATTTGGTAGGACACAATACTATACAAAATTCTTTATTGTATACCAAACAAAAAGAATCAATAGGTACATGAAAAAACTTACAAGATCAAGTACAATGGGCGGCCTTATCGCTAAGTCAAGTTTTGGATGGAGTTAATTAACGGTGTGAGAGAGGTTTTATGTTAATTTTATTGTTTAAATCTATAACAATAATAATATAATTTATTTGGCAAAAATTTTAAAGAACATTTTTTATACAACATAATAGAATAAAATAAGATGAATTATAAAATAAGTTTTTTTAGTAGAATTAATTTTAATAAATAATTAAGAGACAATCTAGTTTTATGGTACAGTTAATTTTGCGTTTTAACCGATTTAAAAAAAGAGGAGGTTCTCAATTCGATTGTATTTTTTTATGTTTGCTACGTCAGACCTCTGTCATTTATAAACTGATTTAGAAAATTATTTTTGCATTAGGTTCAGTATTAAAAAAGTTAATGAAATTGACATATTAACGAAATTATAGCTTGGATAAATAACGTTTGGTCACAGGTTTCTGGCCCAGGCCCAGGGTCTACTTCTCAGATAGACAATTTCTCATTTTATCAGACTATATATCTGTAGTGCGTATTTATTTTGTTTTGTATAAATGAACAGCAGAGCGAATGTAGCTCAGTGGGAGTGTGAGCGACTTTCGATCCGAAGCACCCTAGTTCGAATCCCGCTGGCCCCGCACCACGGACTTTCTTAAGTTATGTGTGGATTTAACACTCGCTCTAAAAACGGCGAAGGAACACAAGAAATTCAAGTCAACAATCATTTTTCATAAAATATTGTGAATTTTCAATTTTGACAGTTCACTAACAGTTAGTTTTTGACAGTTTGTTAAGGCTTACTGTATATGCTAGTAGCGACATCTACGATAAGAAAGAAAGAAAGAAAAAAGAAAAAAACATTTATTAGAGAACCACCAAATTAATTAACAACAAAACTAAGAAAACAAAAATACAAAAAGAAGAAATAAATATAAAACTCAAAAAATGTAAAACCCTTTTTGGCTGTCAGTTACATTATACTACGTTATACTTAAGATTTTTTAAGAGCTGTGGTTTTTGTTGTAAATAAATAAATAAATATAAATGGTATAAAGAGACAGCTAAACTTTACCTTTCGGTAAGCTTTGCCTCTTCTTCCCTATTATTTGAAAGGTAGACTCTGGGCGCCTAAAGAATTCTAACACCCAGTTTGAGAACGTTTGGTTAAGGTTAAGTTACGGTATATTTTTCATACAAATTCAATCATTATTAACTTGTTCACTGAATAGTAGAAATGCCTTAATTAATGCGCGGTAAACGATTTACGGGTGGTTATTTACGCAAAATTAATAAAATGGTTATTTATGGTACAATTTAAATCAGAAACCTGATATAAACCATTTTATTAATGCGCGGTGAACTATTTACGGGTGGTTATTTACGTAAAATTAATAAAATGGTTATTTATGGTACAATTTAAATCAGAAACCTGATATAAACCATTTTATTAATGCGTGGTGAACTATTTACGGGTGGTTATTTACGCAAAATTAATAAGTACAATTGTTAAAATGGTAAAATTAATAATTTATATCAGGTTTCTGATATAAATTGTACCGAAACTAACCATTTTATAAATTTTTCGTAAATAACCACCTGTAAATAGTTTACCACGCATAAATTTAGGCATTTCTACTATTCAGTGAACAAGTTAATAATGTTTGAGTTTTGTATGAAAAGCACACCGTAACGTACTATAGGCCGACCGTTTAACTCGCGTATCGCCTGCGCGGTAAGAAGGGAGCGAGGGGAGATGTTAGCGGGTGGGTGAAAGGGGTGCGCGGAGCAGAGAGCTTACGTCCTTTCCCTTTCACCCACCCGCTAACATCTCCCCTCGCTCCCTTCTTACCGCGCAGGCGATACGCGAGTTAAACGGTCGGCCTATAGGTACCTTTATATTCGTTCAGAAACTGGTATTTTATATCTCAGCATGATTGTGTCACGCATGTGCTTATTAACGGCGAGGCGATGCTCGGCTAACGGAGGCAAGGAACACTGGATGCATGGTATGTGATATGTTTCATTCTTTATTAGTTTTATTTCGCACTATGGAGGCTGTTGTGTAATATAGTCTGAATTTATGTAAATCTGCAAGTAATATTATTTAACATTTGTTTTGGCATGTTGTAAATAGATATATTTTATATAAGTGATTTACAAGTTTGTAAGTAAAAAAGAAATTGGTAGAAAACTACTTTTTACATAATTTTCAAACTTTTGATGCTTTTTAACCGACTTCAAATAGGAGGAGATTCTTAATTCGACTTTATGTTGTTTTAATGTTTGTTATCGGGTCATACTTCAGGTGGTCCCATATAAATTTTATCGAAATTGATTCAGCATTTTTTTTAAATAACGAAATCACAATATAAGTTTAGTCTTGAAGTCGGTTCTTGTTTTTTTTTAATAATTATTAGTGTCAATTCTCACTGCTTGACCTTAACGGCTATACTCGACGTAAAATGTTTTGTTTTTATAGCATAGCGCTCAATAGGTAAATCTGTAAAATATGTGTAAAAATTAACTGTAAAATATGTTTATTGTTGTTTTAATGCCTTCTATGAAGATCTGGACGTTGCCGTTGAGAAAACGTGGGTATTTTGATAAATGAGTAGTTTGTATCTCTAAGGTCCTGTAGATACACTTTTTGGAAACCTGAATAAAGTTCATAAATCGTTTTATGTATTGAATTGTGACATACAGGGTTGAATTGAATTCGATATTTTTCCGAAATACTCATTACTCAGTCCATGCTTTAGAATATATATATAGCAATAAATAAAAAAAAGACCAATAAACCATTGTCAATTACCTGAAATGTCAATTTCACTAAATACGTTACGCGGGGGCGACCCCGGCGGCATCGCGAGGCTAGTAGGCGCCGTGCCGTGCGCCCGCGCCTCCCTTCGTCCCCGCGTAACTTGTTTAGTGAAATATAAATTTCAGCTAATTGCCAATTATTTTTCTGTATATAATTTATTTATCGCTATAGATTTATTCTAAAGCATGGACTGAATTGTGAGTACATACATTTCGGAAAAATATCGAATTCAATTCCACCGCGTATAACGATATATAAAAGAAGTCAGGGCTTCACACTTCTTGTTAATTACTGGGCATATGAGACTCAATATCTGATGTCTCGGGGCGATGAGCGCAATGCATTGCTGCGTAGTACTTTTTACGGTGTTAAAAGTTCTGAGTGGCACTGCAATTGTTATGGGCAGGCGTGGCGCTTACCATCAGGTGCACGACTTGATTCATTACTCAGTTCCATACAATTTCACCTGACCGGGGTGAAATCATAAACTATGAAGAGACAGAAAAATGAAGTGCGTGTCAAATCCTGTCCTTTTTTACTACTTTCTATTACTATCATTATTTAATGTTTTACCGTCCCGTAGCAATTACTAATGCTGTATCATTTTCGAAAATTCCAGGCGTTGGATGAGGAGTTCGCGGCTCAGTTGGACGAGCAAGAACGCCAGGCGGCGCTGGCCAGGATGCCACCACCTTCCTCAACCAGTACCTTACCCCAGCACAGCTCGACTCTCCACTCCTCACGGACCAGCCTGGCTTCCAGCCACTTCGACTGAAAGCCCTGAACTAGGGACCTGATAGATCGCCCTGAATCTAAGTGACTGACTGCCTTGAATCGCGCAAGACCCTTGTATCTAATTAACTGACAGCCCTGAATCTAAGTGTATAACTGCCTTGATTTAATTGACTGACTGCACTGAATCTAAGTGTCTGACCGCCTAGAATCACTTAAGAGCCTTGAATCTAATTGACTGATGTCATGAATCACGAGATAGTACTGAATCAAAGTCACTAATTGGCATGAATCATGACATAGCCTCTTATCCTTAGATTAGGTGCTGTTACTCAGTGAGAAGTTGACCGCGACTGACTGAAGTGACTGACTGCCTTGAATCATGAGAAAGCCCCGAGTCAACTGACCGACTGCCTTGGATCTAGAGTCATTTATAAAATGAATGGAATATTACGCATATTTACATTTATAAACTTACTATATTTGTGAGGGAATACCTTGTCTAGGTTTCTTGAGGGTAACCAAGGTTCTTCGGTGATAGAGTAATCTAATTCGTTACATTAACTTTCAAGAGAAGTATTTAAGCACTTGACAGTAACTGAAAGCTTTATATTGAGACAGCATATCCGTTTTCGTCGATTTCTTACCATGTTTCGTACTTTTAAATGCCTCGTTTCCGGTAAGTGGCGCCACCTGGCGGATTCACGCCATTTATCGTAAAGCTTCCGTAAAGTAATTTTAATATGCGTTTTATTAAAACGCTTTTATTATAAATCTCAATTGAATACAAAACTTAGTCTAGGGACGAGTCTGAAAAGCAACAACCGGTTGTGCAATTTACAATTATAAAATTCGTTAACCCTTTGACCGCCAATGTCGGCTATATACGACACGAAAATGTGCTCGCTACGCCGAGGTCGGCCTGAGCCCATTGAAACGTATGAAAATTGCATAACTCGGAGGGCACGGCTTCGCTTTCATAGCGTGGCACTCAAAAGGATAATAAATTTAAATTTAAAGCGGTAATTTAAATTTGAATATAATTAGACAAATATCTAATTAATTTTTAGAGAATTGGTGCCAAATTGATGTCGGTATGGAAGTTATTAAATTGGGGAGAAATTAGGGTTAGAGTTTTGCTTGCAATAATTAAAAATGCTAAGTGTGTGTGTTTTAAAATAAATATATGGATTTGTGGTACGAACAGTGATTGGTATTGCTTGAAATACGGAATAAACAAAAATCCGTAATCGATCAAAAAATAATCTAAAAAACCACGTTTTTATGGATTTAGAATGCATTGTCATCGAGTTGTGAGCTACCCTGAAAGTTTCAGCCGAATAGCTATTTGGGAAGTGCTCGAAATTTGAGTTGCGAGAACGACAGACAGACAGACAGACAGACACACAAGAAAATGACTTAATAAAAACGTGGTAAAGAAAATACTCTTGAATTGAAACGTATTGACTACAAATTGTAGTGTGTAAGCATTAGGCGTGCTATATACATAGGCGGGACGGCACCTTATGACCGCCACAGTCGGCTATACTCGACAGACGTGTTTGTCACGCCAGTGTCGGCATAGACCGACTAAACGGTCTGTTCAAGAAACGCAAAATAAGTGCATCCCTAGATCATTTATGTGATTAATTTCACATTTTGAATCGACTTTAAAATAAGAGATTCTCAATTCCACTGCATGTTTTTTGTTCACTCCGTAATAAGCAATTCTAGTTGCTGTTCTAACAACCAGTTGCAACTTTGTACCATATATTTGCTAATTAGACTGTCTAGTTAATAAAAAGGCGCGAGACGCCATTTTGGGTGTGATTTTGTAAAAATATTTTGGTCGTAACTTTAGTCCAAAAATGTTAGGAGAGAAGGAATTGTAAAAAGGTGCTTGCAAGCAACGAGGAAAACTAAAAGTCTGATCCAAGACCTTAGTATCTATTTCGACCGTAAGATGGCGCTATTTTAAATATCCTCGAGCTTCAAGGTTTCCACTAAGGGCAGATATTGGATGAATTTGTATTTTACGGGCCTACTCTTTTGATTCGTTCTTGCGGAGTAAAAGAGACACTCTTATGTCTGTTGCATAGCGCTGTCCCTCTCATCCGATGAATCGAAAATTCGTACCTACGAATCAGAGTAAGACCCTCGAGCACAATATAACCAAAACATGATGAAAAGGGGTCCTTTAGTGAAAGACTTACTAAATAAAACTGATGTTGCAAAACTTTAATTTCAATCGATTTTAGAAAAACAATACAATACAATACAATAATACTTTATTGATCACCAAAACGAGAAACAGAAGTTTATAGTTACAAATAATAGTGGTAGAACAATGGGCGGCCTTATCGCTGTGTGCAATTAAATAATACAAAAACTTAAATAATTTAACGTTTTTCCGCAATAGAGTTTGTACTATATATAATATTAAAACACCAAACGGTGCCTAGGTTGCTTAGAATAATTATATTCGTAAAAACGCGTGCAAGAAATAATTATATTTCGAAATGGCCTAAAAGTATCTAAAATTAAGTACTTACTTAGTGTTAAACTTGAACGAATAAAAAAAGGCGGACGGAATCTCGCTAAGCAATAACTGAAGTATAGTAATGGTGGCGTTGTTTGTTTGGGTGTACGGAGGGCCAATGTCAAGTCGATGTGACGGCCGATCGGCATAGCATGATGTAAATGTGTGCGTGATACTTGTGTACGAATGATCGAACCGGCATACTTTAAGTGCTTCATCTGAATTTGGCGACGAGCCGTAGTTCTTTTTTTATTCGTTCAAGGTGTTAAGTTCATTCTTTTGTTGTGAATGAACATGTGAGGAATGAACAGACGAACGACGCAAATAGCTTGGTCAATGATGTTGCTAGATTAATTTTAGGTGTGCTATACACGTATGCAGGCCGGTATTAACCCTTTGACCGCTAAGGTCGACTGTAATCGACGAACGAATATGTACTCGCTACGCCGAGGTCGGCTTCAGCCGACCAAAACTTACTGTAGTTAGATGGCGCTTTTACATACATTGTGAATAGCCGACCTTGGCGGTGAACGGGTTAAATGTGTAGCAGGCCTAACAGAAACATTGTAGATTGTCGAATGCAATCAATAATTTGCGGAGATTTGCAAAGATCTGATAGAAATACCACTGATATTAAAAACTAACAATTTTGAAGCAGATGTCGAAATATTTTCACATCTAGAGGTAACCCGTAAGTCCCTCAACCAAAAATCTTATATAGTGTTGAGCTCAAATTAAGGTATAGCTTCATTGCGACTAATGAAATGCGGTCTAACTATTGTCGATTCAGGTGGCTGATTCAGAACCTCACAATAACTTATCGACCGATTCGGTTTGATATCTTACGATGCGAAATAATGCACATATAACAAATTCTGTCAATGCATGTTGCATTGTTATTGTTATGCATATAAATATATTAAGAAGAGAAACATTTATTTGACAACCACAAAGTATATATATTGATTTTGTTAATCTACGCGGTTATTGTAACCGAAACTATCGATGTCTCGGAACGGAATAGCTCGAAAAGGAGCCTGCAACGAGATCGATATCCAGTCGAATCGATTCGAAATTCGTTATCGTGAGATTCTGAATTGGGGGGCAGGCAAGAAATCGTTTCTTCTCATTAATTTACCCTAAACGCGATAACTACAAGTTGAGATAAACTTTCATGGGACACTAAATGGCATTACAAGACATTGCCGCAGTGAATCTACACCCTAATCTGAGCTCCACACGATATACGATTGGCGCTTGAGGGTACGGCTGGTTGTTAGTAAGAAGAAATTGTAATAGAATAACATAGATTTAATTACATCTCGACAAACTTATATTAAAACGACGTTATTTCTAATTTTGTACGAAACGCATTGTTTTGTATTTTTCTTTTTAAATGTCTTCAAAAAAGGAGAAAATTCTCTATTCGATTGTTTTTTTTTATGTTTGTTACCTCAGAACTCCGTCATTCATGAACCGATTTGGAAAATTATGTTTGCGTTGGGTTCAGTATAGCTACGAAGTGGTCCCATATAAATTTCATCGATATTTGACCTTGGACTTCGAAGATACATTGAAGTCGGTTTTTTTGTTTGAGAAAACGAATACTTGTCAATCAAATAAAAAAATACAACATGTTCTGTTATTCCTTAGGCCACTTCTTCATTGGGACGACACAACCTACTCTGAGTTACTTTCGTTCGTTCGTGCGGACTAAAAGAGACACCCTTATGCCTATTGCATAGCGCTGTCCCTTTCATCCGACAGAACGAAGATTTGAATTACGAATCAGAGTAAGGCGCCTGGTCGCCTACTCCGAGTTGCTTTCGTTCGTTCGTTTCTTCGTGCGGACTCAGAGACACTCTTTTGCCTGTTGCATAGCGCTGTCTCTTTCATCCGACGGAACGAAGATTCGAATTACGAATCAGAGTAAGACGCCGGATTTGACAGCAGTATTCGGTAAAACATAGACAAAACCGGTATCGTCTGTGTCAAGTAGGCCCAATGGGGAAGCAACCTAATAAACGTTCAAAACATTATTTGAATTATGGTCTAAACTGCACCAAAATCTATCAAGCAGTTCAAGTGCCGAAAAAATAGACACGATTTTGTTTTATACTAAGAGTGATGAAGATAATAGAATAGATGAAGAGTGATGTCATACAGATTTGACAAAACTAGAACCTGCAACATACTAACGCACTGTCATGAGCTTCAACCTCTAACCAGTAAAGTACAGCTATAGACCTGGGGGCTTATCTAACTCTCACATCTGTCGCGATACCTTTAATTTGACATCTGAAGTACATTCACAAACTTCAGATCGACATAGCGATTGCGATCACGATCGCGATTCATTTTTGAAAAATTGAACATTATGCTAAAATTTTAATCAAAAGTCTGATTCATCATCATCAGCCTGTATTAGTCCACTGCTGGACATAGGCCTCTCCTAGCCCGAACTTCGGCTCTCCTCATGTAGTTACTGCCAGCCTCTTTGCGCAGGTCGTCGCTCCATCTGACCGGAGGGCGTCCTACACTACGTTTGCCTAAACATGGTCTCCACTCTAGAACCCGTTTACTCCATCGGTTCACCAAAAGCTCACCCCCACATCTTACAAAGCTGGAGTTCCCACACCACTCGCTTCACTCGCACTTTCCTTCCTCGCACTTGTAAGATGTGGAACGACCTACCTTCGTCGGTATTTCCTTTGAGCTACATGGAGTCCTTTAAAAGGGGAATTCATAGAGTCCTTAAGGGGCGGCAACGCATCAGCAATGCCTCTGGTGCTAAAGATGTCTATAGGCGACGATAACCGCTTATCATCAAGCGGGCCGTCTGCTAGTTTGCCGACATATTAAATAAAAAAAAATCGGTTATCGGTTCTTCGACATAATATGTCCGACCGACCGATTTTTTTTTTGCAATGGGCCTACCACATATTATGTGGTAGGCCCATTGCCACTTCAGCTTGTTTATTTTTTAAAAGTCTGATTGCTAATCGGAAATGACTGGTATTTATTAAACGTACCAGTAACAAAACTCATTATTTGAACCGATATGTGTCAATTTCTTTTGTATAATACATTCGTTTTGATAGCGATTGTGATTAAAAACTAAGACAATGCCATTTGAAAATTAAGATCACGATCATAATTGCAATCCCTTTGAAAGGTTTGCCACCGCTTTGCCAGTTATTCAGTCGCCAAGCAGTATTATGCAAGTATTACTGTGTTCCGGTTTGAAGGACACTGAAGCGAAATTACTGGGCACTATGAGACTCAACAGCTAATTGTCTCAGAGCGCAGTGCAGCGCCGCGCAAGATTTTGCAAAACAAAGTTCTGGGTAGTGCTGTTATTGTTATGGGCTGGCGTATTGCTTACCATCAGGCAAACGTCCAGCTCGACTCGTCATTCAGTTACATAAAAAACGTATCGCGATAGATGTTCGATTTAGACAATGAGCCCCCAGAAATTAGTGTTTTACCAGGCCTAGTGCACTCCGCGCTGTCGAAGCTACAAGTACATAGCCGGACACCGACGGCGGGTCGTGCGTCGTTACTCGTGCCGCGTCAGAAAAGATAAGAGCTATGCAATAGAAAGAGAGACGCTCTGTAGGTTAATATGACTGGTAGGTATGCAGCGCTACGCGAGCTGAATTGAATTTTATTGCGTCAGCAAGAGTCGCTATTTAATTAAATTTCTTTGCGGAGTGATGCTTCTGTCCCTTAGTATTCTGTGGTTATACATAAAATAGTACATATCTACTTAATTGAAACAATTCTACTTATTTTGTCGAGATATTAGTCAATACGATGAACATGATGTATATTTTGTACAGTAAAATCTGTTTAGTCAGCCTTAGGAAACGACTGGCTATGTAGATATAGTTAGTGAAAAGCTTCATAATTAGTCGTCACAAAAATAATAATTTTAACCTTTTGGCTGCGTATGTCGGCTATACCCGACACACGAAAGTGCTCTTTACGAAGTCGGCTTGAACCGACTAAACGTATGACATTTTCGTAGATTGGTGTGGAACGGTTACATAAAGCGTGAGCGCCACGGAAAAGATATTTTGGGTGAAAAACTAAATCATAATAAGAAAGAGAAGGTGTTATTTTGCATCTCTCTCTGCTTTCATTCAACGTACTGGCCTATCAATTGGATAATTTTTAACCGTTTACCAAAAATACTGATTGTGCACCAAATTTGGTCTGTTTTAGCACTCAAACGTATAAGGGGCAGCCCTCGGTAGTTGGGCCACCTCAACGGTATAAAGGGCAGCCCTCGGTAGGTCAGGGTGCGGCGGGGGTGGCCCTTGGGCCACTGCAACGCCGCGAACATGATTCATTAAATAGGTGCTCATTATCATATATTTTAACTAACATATTTTGGCGCACAATCAGCATATTTGGCGGAAAACGGAAATAAATTGAGGTATAGTTAAATATCCCTATCAATTTAGAATTTTTAGTAAGTTTTATACGAGCGTTGTTTGCCATGGCCTAAGAATAGCAGTGCTTGCTGCTACTGAGTATTTTGCGAGACGTTTTTGAGTCACGTGTTTTGATAGCCAGAAATAAATAGAAATTATAATGTTAACAAATAAATAAAAATTGTTACTTATGCGGCGACTATATTAGCTTAAGTATATTTTTTGTATGTATGTTGATATAACATACGTACATATAGCTTTTTAGCGACTTGGAAGTTAGTTAGTCTTCTAGTAATTAGTTGTCTATGGAATCGTCAATTTTGACTCTATGCTGTTTTTATTCTTTTTTAATTTGCCATAACATCTTTCGTATGGAAAACCAAAGACAGGTTATTTCTATTTTATAGCATTTTTACACGATCTAGTGTCAGTTTTCTTTTTGCGCAAAAATAAAAAGAAAGTTCAAAGTTCTTTATTCAATTTTGGCATCACAGACGCACTTATAAACGTCAATTATTACAATGACTACCACCGTATCGGAAAAAGAACCACTACTCAGAAGATACGGCAAGAAACTAAGGGTCATTTTTTTTTGAACTTTTGTTACAATGTTTTATGTTTGTTTTTGACAATATTATGTTTCTTATGTGCCAGTTGGCTACTTGGCAGAAGCGGAATGTTCCATGCATCTTTGTCTGTCAAAGATCCGGGTGGCATAAAATCCCAAAAATCGTATATTTTCATATATTTGTGACATGAATCTAAACGAAAACAGATACGGCACCGCAAATACTAGTTTCTTAAAATAACGCGTATACCAACAACACAACAGCTAATTGTCTCAGGGTGACGAGCGCAGTGCAGCGCCGCGCAGAAGTTTTCAAAATTCTGGGTGACGCTCTTATTGTTATGGGCTGGCGCGTCATTTAGTTTCATAAAAAATTCAAACCGCGGAATTCAATGGGTTAACCTATTGACCGCCAAGGTCGGCTATAGTCGACGTACGGAAAAGTGTTCTATATGCCAAAGTCGGCTCCACTTAAGCTGGCCGACTTAAGGTATGAAAATTTCGTTACTTGGCGTGGAGGGCATGGTTATGCCAGGCCTAGCGCACTCCGCACTGTAGGTACGAAGCTACAAGTACATAGCCGGACACCGACGGCGGGTCGCGCGTCGTTACACGTGCCGCGTCAGAAGAGATAAGAGCGGCGCGATAGAAAGAGAGGCGCTCTGTAGGTTAATATGACTGGTAGGTATGCAGCGCAACGCGAGCTGAATTGAATTTTATTGCGTCATAGCAAGAGTCGCTATTTGTTTAAATTTCTTTGCGGAGTGATGCTTCTGTCCCTTAGTATTCCGTAGTTTCACTACTTAATATAACACGGTTGTATAATGATTACTTTCAAGCTGACTACCTACTGACACATTGGATTGTGTAAAATGCGCTTATTCCTTTACTGAATTCATTTTGATATTACTAGTCTCTAAACTGAGCTAAAAAGACGTAGATAAGTTATTTTTATTTTTCGATTTTTTTTTAACCGTATTAGTAACATAGCTTATATTAATTTTAAGTCAACAGTGTTAAGACGCCGTATTTTCAACTTCCACTTAATATGTTTATTTTTATATAACTATATAAAGATTTATATACAGTCTTTGTATTAACCTGATACTTACAAAAATGTACATAGGTCTAGATAATTTTAGCATTTTAAGCGCCGGCTAAGTTGTGCTTTTAATAAATAAATGTATTTTTTATTTTTGAGATTACCGCAGTATTTTTAAAGCGAAATATCAATGTAATTATAATTGAGTACGTTAACTTTAGTAATTACTCATAGCCATTTCTTATTAATTTTATTATGTTAATGTCTATATGGTTTTACAAGTAAATTATTGTTACATCTTTTCAAGATAAAATATAAAGAACTTAATTTGTATGCTTTGGATTTTTATTTTCGTATCTATTCTAGCAGGTCGTGCACCTGTAGGTAAGCGCCACCAACCCATAACAGATTGCAACACCATCTAACATTTTGCAAATTGCCTGACTTCTTTACTTTTTGCAGTGGTAGGCTCTGCCCGTGGTTGTAATACCACCCACCGAACAAAGCCATGCCGTCAAGCGACCGAGTCGTGTCTCGGGATGATGTTCGGTAAACTATCGGGGAGACGGCTCTGAGCAGCAGCTCGACTGCCGTCTCTCTCTAGATCTATGTATGTGCTCCATCTTAGTCCACATCATCGCTTCACATCAGGCGAGATAGTGGCCAAACATAGATCTATTTTTATCATAAGTCGGAAAGGAGGTATTGTCAACAAACTGCTTTTAGGCGCCATTTTTCCAATATGGCGGCGCGTGCGGCAAAAATACGAAGTGGCAAAGTTGAAAATCGCAAGAGCACATAATTATCTATAAAATTACCTATTTTCAAAACTCCAGGTAAATCTACCAAATGACTGGACATAGTCTGACGTAAAAAAATCCCTGTACTGACATGCTGAACATCCCACCTGTAAAGCACTTACATCGAGAAAATATTCATGTCAGTCGTCACGTCCTAGAGTCATCTCGCGTCACAATACTACACTCCTCGCTCCTCGCACCTACAAGAGCCGAATGGGTTAAACTTAGTTAAACCTACATAAATAATTCAAGTTGGTAAGTAGGAAAGATTTTTATTATTTGGTAACACCAAGCACTTTTCCTCTTTTCTTTTCGTGCCCCTTTCCCGCCGTTTTCGTTTTGACAGTGACAGGTTCGACAGTGCCAGCTTTGACACGTTTCATCGAGAATTCGTGAGGGATGGGCAGTTGACCAAAGTTGTCGTCGCCGGGGCCCGGTTTCAGTTTACGTCTATAATCTGGATTTGAAGTGTCCGGACGATATCGGATAGTCTGATTGTGGAAATGCAGATCTCTGTAAAGAACGTAAACGTAGGTATCCTTATCGATTTTGCGTAGCACCACAGCCACAGGTAAAAGTATAATTAGTAAGTATTATACTACTCTTATTTATTTATTTTTAATTCGCCTTGTCTTACGTAGCTTTTATTTGAAAGTTTGAAAACTATAAAATTATTTCTTTCGTCTTGGATGTAGTCAAAGTCAATGCCATTCCTAAAGCTTCAATAAAGTGGTGGAACTTTATTCAATCTTTCCATGGACTTTTTGGGAGAACATAAAAAGCAATGTTTTTCTCTATTTTTTCTTTTTTCTTTTCTGCATTCTCTTCACCTAATTTGCACTAAGTTAGAGTTAGATGTGTCAAATACAGTTTCGTATTCTGATACGGACGCTATCTCTACACTTCAATTATTTTTAGAGAATCCGTATTCTGCTCGACTATCTGACACTTTTTGTCGTAAGTTAAGGTAAAAATACTTAATTTTAGCGCCGTCAAATGTAATTTAAATTTATAGAACGCGGAAAGTACATTAATTTTGGAAAACTTAGGCAGGTATGGGATTCTCATAAAAAAAAAAACAACAAAAATGCAGAGCAGACATATATAATAGAATCGATTGGCAACATAAAATATTTAGAGTTGATTAACGACTTTTTGGCGGGAAGTGAAAAGTGATACAGTTCGATTTTGTTTTATTTTCCAAACAAGTGTTATGTCGAGTGATCATGTGTAATATCGGTGGAATATTAACCATTATGTGTTCGTAAACGTGCACGAGTGTAGGCAAATGAAACAAAATAGAGAAAACATTGCTTTTTATGTTCTCCCAAAAAGTCCATGGAAAGCTTGAATAAAGTTTCACCACTTTATTGAAGCACTAGGAGAGGGTCCGGCTTGTTGCTGAAGACCCTCATTCTCAACAAAAGTATAATAAATGGAATATGAAACTATCAAATAAAAACTACGTAAGACATGGCGGTATGGTCCTAGAGACTTTAGCCTGCCATAACGGGCAAACTTAAAAAAAAATCTAGTACTCAAGGAGATTTACATAGTATGAGTGGAAGAATAGGTAGATAGGAACGATCCAGTAAGTATGTGGTAAAGTCAAGGCAAGATAAATACACTCGAGAGCAATGAATCCGGGTCACTTAAAGAATGTTAAAAATCTCGGAAACTAAAAATGATAGGTTAATGCAATAAATTGTATTTAATAGACAATGTAATACTCCTTAAATGAAAGTAAAAAAAATATGAGTCACCATACATTTTATTAACACAAAATTACATAAAGAAAAAAACTGCTGATCTCTCCTTAAAACAAAAATAGGAAACATGAAATTTTTGAACTTTATTACGATTTTCTTGAATTTTAATACTTCGTATTGCGTCCTCGTGCTTCCATTACTGCGTTTACGCGGTTTGGCATGCTGTACACCAAGTTCCTTATACGATTTTGGGGAATATTCTCCCATTCCTCTGTGAGAGCAATTTTGAGCTCACGAAGCGTGATTGGGGGAGGGTTTCGTTGTTTTACGCATCTGCCTAGCTCGTCCCAAGCATGCTCGATCGGGTTGATATCCGGGCTGCGCGCTGGCCACTCCATACGAGTAATGTTCATCTCTTGAAGGTAGTCATTCACAATCCTACCTGTATGAGGTCGGGCATTGTCATGCATAAATATAGCATCCTCACCTAAATTGACCATAAATGGACCAACGTGATCATTGAGGATTTCTTCCACATATCTTACGCTAGTTAAAGAGCCGTTTTCTATGATCACCAGCTCTGTGCGACTTTCAGAAGAAATTCCGGCCCACACAAGTACAGACCCACCACCGTAGGCTACTTTTTCTTCGATGCATGCTTGCTTGAATCTTTCCCCTGGTCTTCGATACACTCTGTGTCTTCCATCGTGCTTGTAGAGCATAAATTTTGATTCGTCGGAGAACATAACTTTTGGCCAATCTTCAATACTCCAATTTACGTGGCTCTGGGCATATCTTAGTCTCGAAATACGATGCCCACGCTCCAGTTTAGGGCCGTTTGCAGGTCTAAGGGGTTTTAAGTTAGATTCAGCAAGCCGACGTCTTACTGTCCATGCACTTGGGTTACTTCCTCCGAGGCGTCGAAACTGATTGGTGAGTTCGGTTCCTGTGAGAAAGCGATTTCGAAGCATGGTGTTCACCAAGTATCGGTCTTCTCGTGCTGTGGTACACCTGGTTCTGCCCGTTCCTGGTCTGCGTAGGTTAGAACCAGTTTCTTCGTAACGTCGGAGAACTCTTTGTACTGTTGACAGCGACACACCGACAGTCCTGGCTGTATCGCGCTGACTCCGGCCGGTTTCCAGCATTGTAAGTATTCTGGTGCATTCTTCAGGCGTAAGCGACATAATTTCAGCTTGAATAATGAATATAGAGCACTATCAACATGGTTTATGTACCCACATAAATGACAGATTACAAACAAAAGCAAAACCAAATGCTGTAATTTCGTAGTTCCATCTTCGAAAGTGGCCCTTTTTCAAATTTGATTTTTTTATGATATAACTTTACAATAACTAAGAAGTTTTAATACCTTCATTTAAGGAGTATTACATTGTCTATTAAATACAATTTATTGCATTAACCTAGCATTTTTAGTTTCCGAGATTTTTAGGATTCTTTAAGTGACCCGGATTCATTGCTCTCGAGTGTATAAGGACTCGATAGCTTTTTGTAGCCATTTAAGGTGGTCAATACTGTTTCAGTTTCAAGGCATCAATTAATAAATCAATCAAAATCTCTTTATTCAGTTTTGGCATCACAGACGCACTTATGAACGTTAAATTATCACCATGACTCTACCACCGTATCGGAAAAAGAACTCAGAAGATACGACACGAAACTGAGGGGCATATATTTTTTAGAAATTTTGTTAAAATTTTTGGGTTTTCTACAAAGTTATGTTTCTTATGTACCAATTGGCTATTTTGCAGAAGTGGAATGTTCCAAGCATCTTTGTCTTCTATATCAGTTTTCGTCTTATATGTAAGATAGTCAATGTTGAGGTAGGTAGGTACCTATATGTTTGAGATGGTGAATGCTAGCGCGACCCCGTCTCGCCCCACCATGGCAGAAGAGTGCTCACCGTGAGGTTTTAGTCGGTAGGAGTCCGACATAACCTCTCTGCTGCCCCCGCAGCGGAGAGGTATCCATGAGGATTTCCCCACGTAAAAAAAAGGTACCTATATGTAGACGTGTTTTAGGTATTCGGGAAACTCACGTGATGCTAGGCAGTTGGTACGGCATTGGCTTCTTTGTGTGGAAATTCGTCTTGTACTCCGCCCAGCGGCACAACAGGTTCCGGTTGTTGTTGAACGAATAGTGATGGATGAACGCGCGTTTGTGTTTCACTTCCTCGTACAGAGGGGGCAAGTCAAACTTCTGTTCTAGCGCTTTTGTAACTTCTGAGAAAATATTTTAAGGGACAAAATATAGTGACCATCAACACAATTTTTGATATTCCATACACTTCTACCCAAAAATTGTATCGGCAGATCAAATTTAGTAAATGACCACCAATTCGAATTGGCGCACCTCACTCTTCCGTGGTCCAACTCGCTCTTACCCCTAGAGTGTATATAAAAAGCGCGGAGCCAGAAGCTCGCGAAGGAGGTCCTGAATGAAGCGAGCCTACGAGGCCGTGTGGAGCGAAGGGAGGTGAACAAAGCGAGCCGGCGACTTCCGCAGCGGAGCGAAGGTCAAGTAGGGGAAGCGACATAAAGGGGTGACGAGCGAGACTTCTGGTAGAGCCTACTTTGGTGATCATTTTAAATTTTTTTGGTGATTTTTGTTGTGATCATTTACTATTTTTAACAATATAAATTGATTTTTCGCCGTTTCATTTTAATTTTACGGGTTTTAAAGTAATTTTTTTTTTATTACTTGTAGGCAAGCATTTGACCGCAGTCTCACCTGATGGAAAGTGACGACGTGGCCGAAGATGGATCATGCTTGCCTAGATACCGATTCACTAGAGACTTGAAGACACCCAGATTATAAGAATCGGAAAATAAAGACGCTGGTAAGGTGTTCCATTCCTGAGCTGTTCGCATTAATAAGGTCGAAGCACATAGATGTACCTTTAGATTTTTAGTAACCGGTTAAACATTATCCCTTTTGAATTCGTTTAAGAGGATATAATACATTTTAATAGAATACCTACCATCACTCACTTTGTAAGCGAACTCGGTTTTCGGTATGTAATCGCAAGCCCTGTAACGACCAGATGTTTCTTCTTTCCTCTCCATTTCAATTAATTACAATAAAACAATTAAATGAATCTAAAAACAATAAGACTGTTTCGAGTAAAACCACGTAAAACATAGAAAAATTATAAGAGAATATCAAAGTCTGCGAGTAAATCATAGATTGAAGTCAAATAAAAAAGGTGGACGCCGTGTCGGTCGGTCGCCAAATCCGAAGTGAAGCACTCAAACTATGCCGGTCCGCTCGTTCGTACACAAGTCACACGCACACATTTACATCATGCTATGTCGATCGGCTTGACATTAGCCCTCCGTCCACTCAAACAAATATAACGCCACTGCCATTGCTAAACTTCAGTTATTTTTTATGTAACTGAATGACGAGACGAGCTGGTCGTTTGCCTGATGGTAAGCAATACGCCAGCCCATAACAATAACAACTGTTAGCAACGTAGAATAACTTTAATAAGTTTATGCATTGTTAATAACATAGATATGATTTATAGCATAAGAAATAAAGTTGAATATTGCTTAGCTAGGGCCTAGGATAAGAAATGTATAGCTAGGTTGTTTCACTTTTGTCCTCCACCAATAGTAGAGCCAAAACGCATGGAAAATCCCCAGTTAGAGCGAGAAACCAATGATACAAAAGAAATAGAAAGAGATAGGAAATATTCGAAAAATCTTCAAGGTCATGATAGAAAGGGACAGACTTATCGCGGCTCTGCTATTGGTGGAGACTCGTGCGTCGCTCCTTATGACTGCGGGCGATTGCCGGGTATGAGTTTTAGACATAAATAGAGCAATTTTCAACGAGGTCAGTCAGTTATCATCAGACAGTCCACTTGTAAACAAGAAGAATAAAGTACCTCGAAGCAAGAATATTTGGAAGCCTTTTCTTCAGCCCGAACCAAGCCGTGCCCCTACAACAACACTACCCAGAACTTTGTTTTGCAAATCCTACGCGGCGCTGCACTGCGCTCGTCACCCTGAGATAATTAGCTGTTGAGTCTTGTAATGCCCAGTAATTTCGCTGGCTACACAGTGCTCTTCAAGCCGGAACACAGTAATGCTTGCGCATTACTGCTTGACGACTGAACAACAGGCAAAGCGGTGGTAGGTACCCACCCACACGGCCTCTCGCATACAAGAAACCTAAAACCAGTAAGAAACCTACCACCAGTTGTTGGTTAGCGAGATTCCGTCCGCCTCTTTTTATTCGTTCAAGTCAGAAAGTCTCTCAACTGGAGATTGACAAAACTGACACTCCCTTCCCTTTGACATTGAAATATTTTTATTTTATTCAAAAGTTCTGTTTACACGCGGTCTGCGACTGACTCCGAAATCGAGACGAGTCAGCGCTGACTTGGTCCAGCACCCGTACCCATATCTCCCTCAAGCGACGATCGTATATCGTGTTAAGCTCAGATTAGGGTGTAAAATCACTGCGACAATGTCTTATGATGCCATATATTGTCTCATTAAGTTTATCTCAACTTGTAGTTATCGTATTTTGGTGTAAATTAATGAGATTATTTCGATTTCTTGCCTAAATTGACAATAATTGGACCGCATCTCATTAGCCGCAGTGAAGCTATACCTTAATTTGAGCTCAACACGATATACGATTGGCGCTTGAGGGACATATGGATACGGGGGCTGACCACATCTAATTTGTTTTACAAGTCAGTACAGCGCCGACCAGAGAAAAGGACAATAGGTTAGAATAGCGGTCAACATGTTTTTGCGGAATTCGGTGCGTTGACTCGATATACGTCTACAACGTTGACATAAATACGATTGATCAATCGTACGATCGTGGCGCGTCTGCCACGCCTATCCAATTCTTCAGGTCTTTGGCGCCGACTGACTTGGACTGCAGGGGCGTACCCTAGAGCCATGGGGGTCATGGCCCGGGGCGGCGTAAGCTGCCTCTCGCACTTGATCATTACATGATTTTTTGTTAATAGGTTTTTGTTAAAAAAAAAAAAGCTTGCTTAGTTTGTGCATCCAACCCCAACACATTTTTTAAATTTATTTATTATTTAATAATAACATAACACAAGTTAAGCATAGCATTCGTTTGTGTTGACATATTTGGTCTACATCGATATATCGAGTATGGGCCATAATCCACCACGCTGGCCCAGTGCGGGTTGATGGTTACACATATCCTTGAATTTTTGTGATAATATCGTGGACATCCCGGTTTCCTCACGATGTTTTCCTTCGCCGTTTTGAGAACAAGTGTTAAAATCCGCACATAACTTAAGAAATTCAGTGGTGGTGCGGGGCCAACGGGATTCGAACTCAGGTGCGTCGGATCGAAAGTCGCACGTGCTCACACTGAGCCACACTCACTCTTACTGATTAAGCCTATAAGGCCTGTAGCCTAGCCTCTAGCCTGTAAGAAAGGACACAAAAACATATTATGGTATTAAAAAATCGTCAGTTGATATATTACCGCGGACCAAAGACGATTTATCTTTGCCGCGAACAAATGAAAACAGAAAAAAAAACTCAAGCATTTGTTGTAATAAGTTTTTAATAAGTATCATTTATTTCTAGTGAGCTATAGGTATACAATTCATGAATACATCGTACACATTTAGATTTCTGTTTATATTAAATTAACCATAGAATCAGTAGGTAAAATAGGCAGAGCCTGTATCTAGGTGACCTTATGTATAACCTTCCGTTTACCAATAACTGCTTCTGCTCAGACTGGCTGTACGTATCAGTGATTACATTGTTAGAAAATTTTTGATTAAATTAAATTCTCCCTCCTTTTACAAACAATATTAATTACAGTACACTTTACTTATGAGGGCAGGACAAGTTGCCACGCGCGTGTCGAGGGCAGAACCAGCTACCACGCGCGTGTCGAGGGCAGGACATACTGCCACGCTCGTGTCAAGGACAGGACAAGCTGCCACGCGCGTGGCGAGGGCTCTTCGGGTATTAAAAATGGTAAGCAGTACGCCTTCCCATACCTAATAGTTTCAGCACCATCCCGTTCTGCAAAATCTTCCGCGGTTTCGCACTGCACTCGTCGCCTTGAGACAATAGCTTTAAGTCTCATTCTGTCCAATAAAGCTAGTCTAGCGTAAACGCTAGATAAATCATAGGTATGTACGCGGTATGGGAGAAGTGGTAGATATGATAAACTGCCCGTTTGTTCGATCTAGTCCTACTAGTAGTTCGATCAACTGTCAAGTAGATCAATCGGTCATAAATGTCCAATTCGTTTCAGAACAGATTAAACTTTATTGTAGAATTGAGTATATGTCACAGCCAACTAGCTTAATTCGCCATTCAATCAACAGCCTAGCCTCTTTACTAAACAGCGCCATTCAACTAGCGGCCTGAATGATATTCAGCCATAGCGTCTATTACAACATTTAATAAACTGGCTGGCTAATGCTTAGGCATGTGGTTAAACTTAGATGGTTCCTACGCGAGATTGTAAACTGTCAAAATATTGTGAACCGTCATTATTTTTTGGTAGATTATAATCTATCGAAGTGATAGATTATAATCTACTTACATTATATTCGTATCTAACATACATGTTCGCGGCGATGCACCGTGCAACTACATTCATTATTATTGTCACTCCACTCTTCCATTGTACTATTTTTCATTAAACTTTGAAAAACAGGCTTTATAAATGAACAGCCTAGGCAAGTAATTAAACATCATCGATCCAAGTCATTTGCCTAGCTGTTTGATCAAATGGCTGAATATCATTCAGGCCGCTAGTTGAACGGCGCTGTTTAGTAAAGGGGCTAGGCTGTTGATTGAACGGCGAATTAAGCTACTTGGCTGCGACATATACATATGGTCTTAAAATGAAATATGTTCCAACAGTCTGTTCGTTTCGAACATACTATAATATTATTGCGCAGTCTAACTTAAATCTATTAGAATTAGACTCATTAGTTAATTAACTAATAATACTAGGTATAATGCGTTTCAATTAAGAATAGACGGTCTACCAGCTAACATCGCTCTGGTATCTTACCTAGCAGTAATGGAAATTATTGCTATTTTTCAATATCTTCATTAGCAGGTGAAATGTTACTTGTTAGCATGCTACTTGCTATTGCAATGCTAATTGCTAATATGATATCGTAGTTGTGCATTCACAATTTCATGCGAAATTTCATTATTAAATATGATTCGGAATCGCAACAGCATTAGCAGATCGCCGCAGTTCGCATTCTACGGGAATGCTGCTTAGATTTTGAAAAGTTTCGTGAGAGTTATTCATAATAACACGCGACCTACGCCGCGGATTGATCTCATAACTCCCAGAAGAAGGACTTCTAAAATGTCCGAAACCTGATCGGAGTAATTTTCGACGTTTACAGTGAGTCTCAGCCGTTTAAATATCAATTATGCATGCTGCTTACGTAGCGTGCTAAATGATGAATGTTAGCATTCATCGAATTTCGCTACTACAATTAATATGATTTATGCTAATATAAATGTATTAGCTTATTAATGCTACGAATGCTAATTATTAAATACTACATATTCTAATTCATTCAATTATTCAAAATGACTACCTATTCTGACACTTTTACTTCTTTTTCGTCTGTTTTAGTCTGAAGACACAGAGTTAGCTGGTAAACCAATCCTATTTTCATTTTAATCCAATTTGCTCGTTGTATAGGTAGGTAAAGGTAGTTATTAAATTACATTTCTACACGATTCTGGTACAATGTAATAACCTATCTAAAGAGACTCGCCTACTGGAGCCGAATGGGTTAAACCTAGAACAAGGAGTTAATAGACCATACTAGTATAACCTAGACCTGTAGGTTTATTATTTAGTATCTCCGAGTACTTTTCCGTTTATCTTTCCTTTCTCCTTTCCCGCCTTTTTTGGTTTGACAGTGACAGTTTTGACAGGGGTGTCACGTTTCATTATTGAATCTTGAGAAATGGGCACCTGACCGAAGCGGTCGACGCCGGGGCCCGGTCTCATTCTATATCTAGGATCATCATGTGACGTGTCCGGACGATATCGGATAGTGTTGTTGTAGAAATGCAGATCACTGTAAAGAAAGTAAACGCTTTTTTATCTGTTGTACATAGTACCACAGAATCTTAATAGTGTAGTACTCTTATTTATCACAGAATACTGAGACAGAAGCATGACTCCACAAAGAAATTTAAACAAATAGAGACTCTTTTTACGATGCAATAAAGTTCAATTCAGCTCGCGTAGCGCTGCATACCTACCGTTCATATTAACCTACAGAGCGCCTCTTTTTCTATCGCATAGCTCTTATCTCTTGACGCGGCACGTGTAACGACGCGCGACCCGCCGTCGGTGTCGGGCTATGTACTGTATTTGATCTCATTCCTCCACCACGGTTTTATCACCGCACTGCCCGACATCGTGCGAAAGTCCATCCACATACCATAGATCTATGGAAATCGCATACTGTCCGATTCTCCAGATCTTTTTGCCGCACACCTGCAAGATATGGAATGGGCTACCGCCCGAGGTTTTTCCGCAGAGCTATAACATGGGGTACTTTAAAAGAAGGGTGAAAAGGGTCCTTAAAGGTAGGCAACGCACCAGTAATGCCCCGAGTGTTGCAGGTGTCCTTAGGCGACGGTAACCGCTTACCATCCAGGCGGGCCGTCTGCTTGTTTGCCTATTAGTCACATAAAAAAAGACATTTTTTTCGGCAAAACCAACCATCACTCGATGCCCGTTCAGAAATGCGTTAGTTAATATTTAACTTGACATTTCACAGCGATTAACTGACAAGTATTCACTGGTGAACGTTTAACTTTTTCTGAACGCTACTTAAGTATATGTAGATGCGCTGTACTTAGGATGGCAGCTCACTTGGTATCAGGCAGTTGGTACGGCACGATGACCCTTTTGGCATAATTGTTCTTGTACTCCGCCCAGCGACACGCCAGGTTCCCGTTTCGGCTGAACGAATAGTGTTTGATGAACGCATGCTCGTACATTTCGCTCTCATAGAGAGGGAGTATGTCGACGGCCAGATCTTGCGGCTTCAATTCTGGGAAAATATTTAATAGGTAGTACTACCGAAGGTAAAGGCAAAGGCCAAGGGAACCTACTACCGTAGTAGTACCTTTGGCCTTTGGCCAGTCGTGGGACATCATCTCAAGCCTTTTATATCGCTCAGATGGGAATAATAGGCCTCAATAATAGGTCTCGGCTCTGTGCCACTCTCAACTAGGATCTCTCTTAGCTTTTATTAAACTTGCAATGTAGGTATGTTTGTTCGGGTGGAATCTTGCAAGCTGAATTAGAACCACTTCCTCTTGTCCTACGGAGTTGAAATTTTGCATACTTGTCAAAGTCCAATGACAATGCAAAATTATGGTGACAGCTGATCTGATGATGGAGACGGAAGGTGGGCAATGGAACTCCTTGATGGATCGTTAACTACTAGTGTTTGGGCTCATTTTAATCTGCTCGCGGTTCCGATTACGAATTCGTTAAAAGCTTATCTTGAAAAAAATATTTTTCAACAAAAAACTTACCGAATACTTAATTAACCTAACGAAAAAATTGTCCAGGATCTAAAGTAGGCACAACCTACAACTTACAAAATTTCATCAAAATCCGTTTAGTAGTTTTTGCGTCATCATCATCATCAGCCCATCACGTTCCCACTGGTGGGACTTGTGCCTTCCCTCATAGAGAGAGTTTTAGCGTGATAAGTTGCATTATTTATTATGACAGGATATAATAACTGAGTACCCTCATCCACTTCGTTCACGAATTTAGTTTTCGGTATGTGATCGCAAGCCGCGTAAGGATCGGATGTTTCTCCTTTGCTCTCCATTTCAATTAATTACAATAAAATAATCTAAAAACAATGAGTCTACTTCGAGTAAAACATAGAAAAATAGGAGTAAATTGACGAAAGTAACGAGTAAATTGCACTTTACGAGTGAATTGTCAAAATTGACATTCCTTTCCCTTTGACATTAGAAGAAATACAAACTTATTTAGCAAACTTTTAGTGTAAGAGGCTTTATGTATATTTTTTTTATATGAGCAAGGAGGTTACCATAACATAATATTTGCTTTCCGCTGGGGACTGGGGCTTTCCGCTGGGGGCTAGGGCGGACGCACAGTTGTACCTGAATTGCGAAGCAAAGAGGAATTAATTCTACGATGTACTGTTAGTTTCTCGTCATACTGGTATGACACAAGTAAGTAAACGTTTAATCAAACAAAAACACCGACTTCCATGTATCTTCGAAGTCCATGTTCAAATATCGATGAAATTCGTAGCTATACTGAATCCAACGCAAAAAGAATTTTCCAAATCGGTTCATGAATGACGGAGTTCTGAGGTAACAAACATAAAAAAAAACAATCGAATAGAGAACTTTCTCCTTTCTAACCGACTTAAAAAAGGAGAAGGTTCTTTATTCGATTGTATTTTTTTCATCGATATTTGACCTTGGACTTCGAAGATACATTGAAGTCGGTTAAAAATAGTATGACTACGAGGAAACACCATGTTATTCTACTCCTGCTATACCTGCATCAAGTGCGGTTCTTGTCTTCTGTGGTACGGTTATGGTATGTATTAGATACTTTTCTAAAAGACGGACCATTGAAGACGGACTTCAACGGTGCGGCAAACATTAGTAGCTCTTCCCCCCGGACCTCTGAGGAGTACAGACGTGTTAGAATAAAGCGTATTGTAATTTTAAAATTAATATTTAAATACAATTCCACTCAATAAATCGCCTTACAAAAATAGGAGAACATAAACAGCAAAGAGTTGTAAAATCACCGCTACTACAGTGAGTCATCTGTGCATCGCTACCGCCAAGGATACGTCACAGGGGCGTCGTCTGAACTGGCCCCGCCCACTACTCCTGCGCATCGAAACGTGAGTCATCAAAGCAGCCAACAGAGGGGCGGAGTCAACGCTGCCTGGTGCAGATCCACGTGGTGTGCGAGGTACGTGCGCGCTAGGCTCCATGTAACTACTGCTCTCCTGGTACTTCTCGCCTCGAAGCGGCCGCAACACTTAATGCCCTGCTTTTCTTGCTACAAACACGTTGACAACGCTGTCACTGAGCTACTATTTACTACTACGACTTGAAGCTTTCGCTGTTTTTTCGTAGCGACAGTAAAATGTCGCATACAAGGACTCCACCTGAATCGCCTGTGATGACCGCCCAAATGTCTGACTCTGAGCCTTGCTTAAAAATAACGGCTTCTGCTCCAGTAAATGCTCAAGCTGCAAGCCGATCCAAAAGGAAGAGAGATAACACGAACGAGGATATAAAAACTTTTATGTCAGATATGAAAAGGATGTTTGAGGACTTTAAGGAGAAACAGGAGCTGAATTTTACTTCTCTCGAAACGAATGTTAAAGAACTCAGTCAGCAGATTATTGGAGCCCGGGCTACTATGGACTTCATGTCTAAACAATACGAGACAGTAATGGAAAAAATTGGCTGCATGGAGTTAGAGCGTAAAAATAATTTGGTCATTATCCAGGCCCTGGAAGAAAAGTTGGAGAGCTTAGAGAAGTATCAACGCTCTAGCAGCATAGAAATTAGAAACATACCAGTAAATAAGCCAGAAACAAAGGATGAGTTGTCAGAGGTTGTTCTGAGAATAAGCAAGGTTATTAATCTTCCCTTAAAGTCAACTGATATCAAAGATATTTTTCGTTCGAACACTAGCTCGACCAGTAAACCAATTCTGATTGACTTCAGTACTGTCATATACAAGGAGAAGTTTTTGCAGGCAGTGAAAACTTATAACAAAGCATACAGAAATAATAAATTGAACACCAGCAATCTCAAAATTGAAGGACCTGCAAAGCCTGTATTTATCTCCGAGAACCTCACCCTTAAAACGAGGAAACTCTTTCACCAGGCCCGCGAGTTTGCGAAGGTAAATAATTTCAAATATTGTTGGAGTGCTCACAGCAAAATTTACATCAGGAAAAATGACGGTGCACCCCTAATCAGAGTAAACTCTGAGATGGATTTGAATGCACTGAAGGAGGGGAAATGACTATATTATTTTTTTCTATTTTTAATATGTTTTACTTGCATGCTGTTTGATTTTGTCTTGTATGTACTAACATGTTTTCTTTCTAATAGCGAGTGTTTTGTATCCACAATATGTTGTCTAAAAACTGAGCTTTACCATAGTATCGGCATACTATTTTACACACACACACTTTACTCACACACTCCTCACACACACATACTTAACCCGTGCTGTGCTACGAAAAAGCAAAAGATTTTGCGAGCAAGCCCAAATTTTTTTATTTCATGCTATATATACTTAACGTTGACTTACAAAATTATAATCCTGAAATTGACTCATGTCGGGATTTTGATATGTCTAATGTCTAATATTGATCTAATTTTGCGAGAATCTAACTGGTCTCTAAGACAGCTCTTCACTTTTATTATATCAAATGGATAATACAAACAACATTATTAATGAAATCGAATCTTTCAGTGTATCAAATTCTCTGATATGCTCCCCAGAAGACTGCAATCAACATATTAAAAAGACAATTAAGTCACTTACAATATTTCATGTTAACATTCGCAGTATCAATAAAAACTTTAATGAATTGCTTGTACTGCTGACGAGAGTTGGAATTTACTGTGATATAATAGTGCTAACGGAGTGCTGGTTAAGTAAAATAATTAACACTCCTTCAATAAAAAACTACTGCTGCCATATGTCTAAACATACCTCGCAAAACGATGGTGTTATGATGTATGTAAAGTCCGACCTAATATACACAATCATGGAGCCTGTCATAGATGACTGTAATTGCCTAGTAGTTAAATGTGGAACGGAAACTGCCATTGTTAGCATATACAGATCCCCGTCTTTTAGAAACCTAGACAACTTTTTTTGCAGCCTAAATGAACTTCTTTTATCATTATCATCCTTCAGAACTGTCATTGTTGTCGGTGACATTAACATAAATATTTCACCAGCTTTCAACGATTTAAACTCTGACGAATATTTAAATTTAACTGCCTCCCATGGACTTCTGCCTGCACATGTCCTTCCAACTAGGGAGGACAGATGCATCGACCATGTACTTCTAAAAACATGCTTCCTAAACACAACTACCTTAATACTCGACTCAAGTATGACTGACCATGCACCTATTGTTTTCCACATGGACTTCTCTACTTTTTCCACAAAGGCCTCCACCATCGTAAAAACGCATCTAGACGTACAAGCAGTTGTTTCTGATTTGTCTAAGACTGACTTTACGTCTGTGTTCACATCAGATGACGCTAACAGAGCAGCTGAAAACCTAATTAGTATATTGTCTACTATTATCCAAGCCCACACATTAAGCGTCAGATTTTCAAGGAAGAATAAAATAATTAAGCCCTGGATTACACCTGGAGCACTGAGATGTATACGGCATAGAGACAAGTTACACAAAAAAGTTAGAAGAAATCCCGAAAACTTGGTGCTTAGAGTCACTTACTCCCGATACCGCAACTTTTGCACTAAATTACTTCGCAAGTTGAAAAGAAACTACGAACGTCAACAATTTTATAAAGCCAAAAATGATTCAAAGGCTACATGGCGGGTAGTCAAGAATATCACGGGTCTTAAATCTAATTCCTCGGCGTCGACTGATCTATTGGATATTACCCCTCACCCCGTTACGTCTGTAAAACTAGTAAATAATTTCTTCGTTGATATTGGTAGAAAACTAGCTAATAACATTATAAACTCAAATTATCCACACACGATTGATACACATACTGAATATAATAATAACAAGTTAGGCAACTCTATGGTTATACTGCCAACAGACTTTAAAGAGGTAGATACTCTTATCATGAGTCTCCGAACTGACTGTGCTACAGGATGGGACAATATTCCATCCAAAGTAATCAAGTGTGCACGCCTATTCTTAATCCCTCCCATAACGTATTTATATAATCTCTGCATATCAAGTGGTATTTTTCCTAGTGTGTTTAAGAAAGCTATAGTGCACCCCATCTTTAAGAGCGGAGACAGAAACAGTGTAAACAACTATCGGCCAATTTCAGTTCTTACTGCACTCTCCAAATTATTTGAAAAAATTCTGAACATGAGACTAATACAATACTTAGAAACCAATAAACTGTTGGCTGAAAACCAATATGGTTTTAGAAAAAGCAGATCCACTGAGGACGCGGTTCTAGAGTTAACCAAAACTGTTGTACGGCACCTAGATCAGAAAAACAAAGCTTTGTGCATTTTTTTGGACCTATCAAAAGCTTTTGACACTGTTTCTGTCCCACTCTTACTACTAAAGATGGAGTGCATCGGAATCCGCGGTATTGTATTGGATATATTTAGGGACTATCTTACTGATAGAAAGCAGTGTGTTAGGATCGAAAACTATGTAAGCTCTGACGAAACCATGTCGTATGGTGTCCCGCAGGGTAGTGTGCTGGGCCCGACTCTCTTTATTATTTACATAAATGATCTTTGTAAACTACAGATGCAAAACTGTAGAATTTTCACTTATGCGGATGACACTGCTCTACTGGTCCACGGCACGAGCTGGGAGATGACCCAACAACTCGCGGAAAATGTACTTACAACAGTAATGACATGGCTGACAAAAAACATCCTCACCTTAAATATTGATAAGACGAAGTATATTGCCTTCTCTCTGAATCAGTGCTCGCAACCACCGCCTGATTTCTGCATTAAGGCTCACGCCTGTAAGCAACCTCCACTAACATCAACTTGTACCTGCCTCCAACTCACGCGTAGCTCAGATATGAAATACCTAGGCGTAATTATTGATAGTACACTAAATTGGAATGGCCAACTACAAGCGCTAATACCAAGAGTAAGAAAGCTTATGTATGTTTTTAAAAAACTGCGCTTTGTTGCATCCACTGAAACTATTATGACAGTGTACT
Organism: Petrophora chlorosata; assembly: GCA_951640565.1. Taxonomy (NCBI): domain Eukaryota; kingdom Metazoa; phylum Arthropoda; class Insecta; order Lepidoptera; family Geometridae; genus Petrophora; species Petrophora chlorosata. The sequence continues at coordinate 2,673,310 of OX621218.1, forward strand.
ATGCTCTAGCACAGTCTGTTCTGTCATACTGTATCACAGCATGGGGAGGGACATACAATACAAACCTTATGCGGCTGGAGAGGGCACAAAGAGCTATCCTAAAAGTAATGAGTGGTAAGCCCTTTAGGTACCCGACAACACAACTATACCAAGAATGCTCAGTGTTGACGGTACGGCAGATGTTTATACTACAAGTGGTTCTCCGCAGACACTCCATGCTTCCATATGATCCTAGCACACAAATTGATAAACGACGAAAGCATCGAGTGTGTGATGTTGAGTCGCATAGAACGGCTCTCGCTGGTCGCCATTACGACATACTCAGTTCTCGATTCTATAACACTATAAACAAAACCTTAAATATTTTTCCCTTACCTTTAAAGAAATGCAAGGAAATCTTACTACCCTGGCTTCAAGACCTCACCTACCAGGAGACTGAGGATCTCTTAAAAATATAGTGTTAATTATTTTTGAGCTCACTCAAAACAAACTCGTGCACACACGTTCACACCTACATTAAATACTCACTCGCATAAATACACTCACTTACACGCTGTCATCCTCACACAAACATACAACCTCACATACCCTTACACACCCTAACACATTACCATAGCGCACACAATAAATGCTGATATATTGGTTTAGTTGAAGCAATTTAATTAATCTAATTGAAATAAACAATTTAATTAATCTAATTATAATTATGCATTACCTAATCTGGAAATATTCCCTTTTCTATTAGTTACAATTTACGACATTTATACACATTATATGCTAATTTAATAAAAATAACGTACTGTAACATACATCTAAATACATTCGCTCTAGTAATTTAACTAAATTTTATTAATTCTTAATCTGTAATATTTTTATAATTAATTAATACTGATATTATTATTGTTAATCAACTAAATTTAATTTACTTAATTTAATTCAAATTTAACTAAACTATATGTACAAGAGCCAGAACAAAGCTGGGAAGAAGCTAACTGCCAAGATACAGGTGTGTCAATACCTAGTTTGGTGGCTAGAGTCTCAACAAATTGTAATTTGTACTATTATGAAATAAATAATTTTTAATTTTTTTTAATTTTTTAGTTCGCCATTCAGTTTTCAGTTTTGTCCGTATTACGCATGACACAACTACTTTACTGGTGGTAGGTTTCTCGTATGCGAGAGGCCGTCTGGGTAGGTACCACCGCTTTGCCAGTTATTCTGCCGCCAAGCAGCAGAGAACCTTCTCCTCCTTTTTAAGTTTTTTTTAGTCGGTTAAAAATAAGTCATGTCTAGAGGCCGCCTTGGAAAGTACCATACCGTTTACCTCTGCCAGATATTCAACCGCTAAGCAGTAGTGTGCAATCATGTGTTTGAAGGGCACTGCGGGTCTTTTTGCATTGTAGCCAGCGAAATTACTGGGCATTATGAGACTCAACAGCTAATTGTCTCAGGGTACCGAGCGCAGTGCAGCGCCGCGCAGGATTTTGCAAAACAAAGTTCTGAGTGGTGCTGTTATTGTTATGAGCTGGCGTATTGCTTACCATCAGGCTAACGACCAGCTCGTCTCGTCATTCAGTTACCTACATAAATTAATTAAATTACAATGGTACGCACCATTGTTGCGTTGCGCTGCGGTACCTAATTGATATGTAATGAGACTGGTTCGAGCAATGTCAAACTAGATCTGAAACGCAATTATGGTGCTAACTTCGAGTAGACAGTCAAATATGCTTGATATTTTATGTGAGGATGCTAAGCATGAGCTAAACATAATCTTAAGTTCCGAGCTGTCAAATTTGAGAATTCTCAAGCTCAAATGCTCAAACTATAAATAACGTCTAATGAGAAACAAGAATTGGCTTAAGCAGTCTTTAAGAAAAACTCAATTCAGAAACCGGCGGATAGCTTCTATCCTAATTACGTGACCCCATTGGAATGAGATAGCCCTATTTGTACTACAAACTTCTGTCTTATTATTTATCTTACAAGTAGACGTCGTAAAAATGTTCCCCAACTTACGGTAAATTTTGCAAACTTGGCAACATAAAAAAAAAACCTGTCTCACCGTTGCGTGGCTATATCTTTCTATCTGAGGCTACGGAAGACTGTGTCGGAGCTTTTTGCGTTTGAACAATAAAAAAATAACTTCTAAGAGCTGAATCTTCGTGAGACAACAAAATAAAATTCAAATGCAAATTATTAAACGCTTATTTATTCAGTTTCATATGAGACGTTCCACATTCGAGATAAACAAACTAACATAACATACTTCTACAGAGACATTTTGTGTCCCAACTTAAATATTGGTACTTATGTATGTTTAGTAATTATTTATAGCCATGTCTTATTAATTTTAAAATTATAATTAACTAAAATCATTATTATTTCTAATTAAGCTTAACTGAGGGTAGGTGCAACCTTTACGAACTTGCTGCTACAGATTTATATGCTATGCCACTTAGTATTGACAGTTCATAACAATAACTCCTACAAATTTTGTTTTATTAACTTAAGTTGGGTAACTTATTATTATACTGGCTGTCGAACATATTTTTAGACATGCAGGTTTTGTTCCAAATAGAACTAGGTACCTACTAAGTACTAACCATATTACGCTACAATCAATCTAAATACTGGTAACACGTAGTAACCTATATTAAGAGACTCGCTTACTGGAGCCGAACGGGTTAAACATAGATCAAGGAGTTTTTATACTATGCTAGTACAACCTAGACCTATAATTCAAGTAGGGAATCTCTTTTTATTTTTTGGTATCATCAAGAACATTTCCGTTTTCCTTTTCGTTCTCAATTCCCGCCTTTTTTGGTTTGACAGTGACAGTTTTGACACTGTGTTTAATTAATGCATCTTGAGAGATAGGCAGCTGACCAATGGTGTCGACGCCGGGGCCCGGTCTCATTTTATATCTACAATCTTGATGTGTAGTGTCCGGACGATATCCAATGGTTTGGTTGAAGAAATGTACGTCTCTGAAAGGATTAAAAAAGGTCATCTTATCACATATTAGATCAAAATCGTACTGTCCATATGCAAAATACTGCAACTCCGTCCGCGTAAAATTCGGTTTAAGCACCTATACTTAGTTGTTACATAAGGAAGTTGTTTTTCCGAAATAAAAAGTATTTTGTTTTATTCCAGGACCTAAATTAGGTATCTACATATCAAACATCATCAAAATCCGTCGTCGTTATGAAGTTAAGTGGTAACAACCAACCTCTGCTTGAAACTGTCATTGAAGACAGGATAGAAAATAGGATATTCGGAACGTATCAGCAATAAAAAAGTCAGAGCTAAAATACCAAAGATGGCGGGATCACAAAGAAATAAAATAATCGAACGCCTCGTCGCCAAATTCAAAAGTGAAGCGCTCAAGCTATGCCGCCAGTCCGCTCGTCCATCCACAACCCTCACGCATTCATTTAAATCATGCTACGCCGATCGGCCGTCGCGTCGGCCCTCCGTCCACTCAAACAAACATAACGGCACCGCCATTGCTATTTTTCAGTTGTTGCTAAGCGAGAAATGGAAATTAAAACATGTACCACCGACACGACGAAGAAGAAGTTGTTGCTTAGCGAGATTCCGTCCGCCGTGATGGCTGGTCCACAAGTCATACTCGTGAACGGGTGCTGCTTGCGGGGACTGGTCTGGTCTAGTCACTCCTACTGCTACTGTCATACCTACTTATATTTTATTTACACTTTTCTGTTACTGATACTATGACTATGGGACATCTCACTCGCATCTTGTTTGACATTCTGTTAATTCCAATTTATACGTAATTGTTCATTGTTATTTTCGAGACATTTTAAAAGAGCTGAATAAATGACATCCCCGCAGAGTTTCTTGGTGCTATCTTCTCTAGTGGGCGTATTTCCGAAGCACTGGTAGAGTCAGTTTTCGCATTTCTTTTCAGCACTCAGACTTCAATTTGAGTATAGGAATAAAATGGGTAAACATACTTACCTTTTTTCAAAGTCATGTTAAAATAAGTTACAATTTTTAACATATTTAATTTGTATCATGTGTTTATGACCTTTAAAAGTGCACTTTTGTGCATATTTAAGAAATGATATTTGACTTTGCCTTCATTTGTTTGTACAAGGACGGGATTCGCTGTTCGTTGTTCTATGACAACAACTCACTTGTCTTGAGGCACTTGGACCGGCACTTTCTTCTTGTTTGCCATATTCTTGTTCCTGTATGCCTCCCAGCGACACGCCATGTTCCGGTTTTGGATGAACGAGTAGTGATTGATGAACCTACGTTTGAACATCTCGCTCTCATAGAGAGGGAGGACGTCAAAGCTCCGTTCTAGCGGTTTTGATATTCCTGGGGAAATATTTAAAGGAATGTATTTAATGATCGTTTTAATTTTGTAAAAACGGCAAGCAAAAAAATCTAAACGGTCAACACTTTTAATGATTGATCCTCTTTCTCTGAGACTTAAAATAAAGCAAATCAAATAAATTTAAATCTGTTTAGAACTTATTCTTCCCGTCGTACCCATGTATGGCTTTCGCCTGAAGTAATCATTAAACAATACTGTATAAAACGAAAAAAATAAATAAACTAAACATTTGTAAAAAAATCGTCATTTAATGTATATCGTTTCATTGTTTATTTATTTATTGAACGCCAACACAATGTACATTATTAAATTTAAATGTTACTTAATTCTAAGATAGTACATGGTTAATGCCATAGTAATTATAGGCGAAGACTGCTTACAAATATTATATGGCGAGTATTGAATTGCTTTGATTAATTGAATTAATTGAAAATGTTTTACAGTTAAAACATTTCAAATATGGTATTGCTAAAAAATATTATTAATTTTAAATATATGCAAAATTTAATAAAACCTGTCGTCATGAAATTGAAAAATTGTAAAATTGTAAAGTGAATGTTAATCATAATAATAACTCATTTTAAAATTTTGTTTAAAAATACTAACATTACATAAAAGCCATTCATTTAAAATAAAATTAAAAACACATGCACAACTTATAAAAATATAAAACTTAAATAAAATAATAAATTAATTAAAACACCATAAAATTAAAAACTTCAAATTAAAATATTCTTATACTCGTAATCGTAAGCTATGAACTGCTTAAACTTGCTAATGTTTTCCACAAAAAGATCAATGTCATTCGACTTTGCATATCTATTAAATTCTCTTATCAGTCTATTGAGAGGTGCATTGTGACCTAAGTTCGAATTGCATAATCTATCTTTTAGTAATTGAAATCGTGACGCACGTGGTAGCCGCGACGGCGTGGAAAAAGATAAAGAGGAGAGGAGCTCAGGTGTGTCTAAAATACCGTTAGCAAGTTTATAAAGAAAAACCAGGTCCAGCGTTTGTCTACGATCCACGAGGGAGGTCATTTTAAAATGGTTTAGTCTTTCTCTATACGATAAAAGAACTTTCCCCAAATTGACCGAGTAAGTTAAATGCCACAAAAATCTCTTTTGTACACTCTCTAATCTTTTAACATAAACATTGTAAAAGGGATTCCAGGCGACACTGCAATACTCCAAACCACTGCGAACGAACGAGTTGTATAATAAAAGTTTGGTCTCAGGTGATTTGAAGTCCCTACCGTTACGGAGAATAAAACCCAGATTCTTAAATCCCCTAGAACAAATTTTATCAATGTGAACATTGAACTGTAGTTTAGAGTCAAGTTGTACCCCCAAATCTCTTATTGTGCTTACTTTTTCTAAAACTTGTGATTTTATTTTGTAATTCGTGTTAAATGTATTTTTTTTCCTAGTAAACCGCATATAATAACATTTTGAAATATTTAATTCCATTAAATTAAGATCACACCAGTCAACCAAGTGATTTAAATCCTCTTGAAGGAGTTCGGCATCTGAAGAAGTGTTCACGGTTCTAAAAAACTTTAAGTCGTCAGCAAATAAATAGTAACGGGAATGGTGAAAACAGTCTCCTATGTCGTTTATGAATACATTAAATAGCAGCGGACCCAGATGTGACCCTTGAGGAATACCTGACATCACAGGGAAAGAGTCTGAACAGTAACCATTCACAACAACCTTAGACCGGCGATCCGAAAGGTATGACCCACACCAACTCAGCAAAGGCTCAGCGATGCCAAGAAGAGAAAGCTTCTGAAGTAGAACTTGGTGATTTACTCTGTCAAAGGCCTTGCTAAAGTCAGTGTAGATCGCCTCAACGGAAGAACGACTGTCCAGTGTCAACGACACTTCATTTATGAACGACGTTAGGTTTGTAGCAGTTAGTTTGTTTCCATATTATTTCTGCTTTTGGATTTATTGTGTTGTGAGTTTATTTGGTGTGCAATAAAGTGTTATTGTATTGTATTGTATTGTATAATTGTATTGTAAACTTATTTTTAAAGTGCTCATTTACAATAGATTATAGAGGATCAAATAATATTCTCCCATATTTTAATAGGTTGTACCAGTTGTACCTTTGGCCTTTGCCCAGCCGTGGGACATCATCCCAAGCCTTGTAGATCCCAGCTGGGTATAGGCCTCTCTTATATCATGCCAATCGTCTCGGCTGTCTTCTCGTCCGGTTTGAACCGCGATTTAATTTTGGGTTTCGAGAATATCCTCCAGGCGATACGGATTTTTACAATTTCCATAGAAAGAAAACTTGTGTGCATGCTTTTAACCCACTTGAAAGGAGGTTCTCATTTCTATTGTATATATTTTTTAGTTTATTTATCAATATTGTTACCTCACAACTACGGCATTTATAAAACGATTTGGACAATTATTAATGATTAAACGAACTTATCTATACGTGAAGTTCTATCATAACTATACGAGGGCTTTGTCCGAAGAGATTAATAAATAAAGTACAGTTACCTACCCGCATTTTCGAGTTTAATTCTGGGAATATGATCACACGTCGTGTAAGTACCGGATATGCCTTCTTTCTTCTCCATTTCCATTAATTACAATAATACAACTAAATAAATTACAATTTATAAGATATGTAGTGGTGATATTAAAAACTTCGAGTATAACTCAATAATGCTTATACGGCAATTGCACTTATTTATGCTTATGTTCTTTAGGCGAAATTAACATTCGTTGAATTGTAGTGTTTCATTGACATTCCCTTCCCATTAACATAAAAAATATTGACACTAGTGTCAAAATCAATTAAAAAAGAAAATACATATGCAATCTCTTTTTAGTATTTTTATTATGTTGTAGCAATAATAAAGTATTATTAGCTTTGTGTTGTATGTATGCAGGCAAAGATATGGAATTAGGATGATCTTTCATTAGCCTATATTATGATTACTTAAGATTGTAACTGAATCTCTTGTATAAGCTGTTGTTCATCTAATAATAAATAAATAAAATAAAAAGCAGTACTTAGCATTCCACCTAGTTTTAAGTACTTTGTTAGGTACGCTTTTTGTGTTTGTATTAAATGGTTATTAATAACGTGTTTTCTTTCTTCCTTCGACCTGATTCCGCCCTCCCCTTCCATCACAGGACGGGTAGAAGGTTGGCCAAATAACACCCTTACTTAGTAGACATTCCGCCAATTCGTACAAAGCGTTTAAGTTCCACGTTTACAGTACGTACTGCTAAGGAATGGAACTCCATGCCGTCTTCTGTTTCTTGATAACTACAATCCTGGTATCTTCAAGGCCAAGGAATAGGTATCTTCTAGATCTACGTGCTCCATTTTCAGCCACATCTTAACATCACGCGAGTTGGTGGTCAAACATAGATCTATCATACTTACATATAAAAAAAAGTTCTAAGTTCACTAGATTCGCATTTCACTAGGTAAAATGAGAAACAAAATTCCAAAATTCAACATAAAACTTTATTGAAGTCAAAGTAAAAACTATCGCTCATTGCCCATCCCACAATGCCTGAAGATAACAGTGTAACTAACTGTAACTGTGAGACTGGTTCATTGAAAGTCTTTCAGCGAGTCATGGAACGAGCTATGCTCGGGGTTTCTCTGAAGCATCAAATCCACAATGAGGTGATCCGACAGAGAACCAAAGTACCGACATAGTTCACAGAATAAGTAAGCTAAAGTGGCAATGGGCCGGTCACATATGTCGAAGAACCGATAACCGATGGAGTAAACGAGTTCTAGAGTGGAGGCCACGTTTAGGCAAAGACGCCCACCGGGCAGATGGGGCGATGGACGATATTTGCGTAATGTGGCTGGCAGTAACTACATGTGGAGAGCCCAGGATCGGGCACAGTGGCGTGCATTGGGAGAGGCCTATGTACAGCAGTGGACTCGTACAGGTGATGATGAATCCTAAAATAATAAATTAATAAATTGTTCCACAACGTATGGTAAATTTTGCAAACTTGGCAATATTATGAAAAAATATTCCTGTCTCACCGTTGCATCGCGTCGGCCACGTGCGGCGCGGCTCTATCTTTCTGAGACTGCGGACGATCGGTCGGGAGCTTTTTCCGTTGCGGACAATAAAAAAGTAACTTGTTTCTCCAAAAGCTGAATCTTCTTGAGATAACAAAATAAAATTCAGATGCAAATTATAAAACACTTATTTATTCAGTTCCATATAATGAGACGTTACAAATTTGAGTTGAAAATACTTCTATAGAGACATTTTTTGTGTCCTAACTTAAATATAGGTACTTACGTGTAGGGATGTTAGTAACTACTTATAGCCATATCTTAATAATTTTATTATTTAAATTAAATTAAAAATATTATTATTTTTAAGTACGCTTAACTGAGGGTAGACGTAACCATAATACTCACTTAGATTTAGATGCAATGCAGTATTGCCAATTCATAACAACACCTACAAATTTTGTTTTATTTAAATTTTATTAACTTAAGTTACCCTTATACTGGCTGTTGAACATTTAGACACGCAGGTTTTATTCTAAATAGAACTAGATACTAAGAATATTAAGGTACAATCAATCTAAAAACTAGTACCAGGTTAGGTGTTAATAGTAACCTATATAAAGGGACTCGCTTACTGGAGCCGAACGGGTTAAACAGAGACCAAGGAGTTTTTATACTATGCTAGTACAACCTAGACCTATAATTCAAGTAGGGAATCTCTTTTTATTTTTTGGTATTATTGGTAACATTTCCGTTTTTCTTTTCGTTCTCAATTCCCGCCTTTTTTGGTTTGACAGTGACAGTTTTGACACTGTGTTTAATTAATGCATCTTGAGAGATAGGCAGCTGACCAATGGTGTCGACGCCGGGGCCCGGTCTCATTTTATATCTACAATCTTGATGTGTAGTGTCCGGACGATATCCAATGGTTTGGTTGAAGAAATGTACGTCTCTGAAAGGATTAAAAAAGGTCATCTTATCACATATTAGATCAAAATCGTACTGTCCATATGCAAAATACTGCAACTCCGTCCGCGTAAAATTCGGTTTAAGCACCTATACTTAGTTGTTACATAAGTAAGTTGTTTTTCCGAAATAAAAAGTATTTTGTCCTATTCCAGGACCTAAATTAGGTATCTACATATCAAATTTCATCAAAATTCATCGTCGTTATGAAGTTAAGTGGTAACAAACACACATTCACACTATTTCACACACACAGACAAAGACTAGCATTCATAATATTAAGTAAGATGGTATAGAAAATAGGATATCCGGAACGTAACAGCAATAAAAATGTCAGCTAAATAATAAAGATGACAGGATCTTGAACGAATAAAACAGGCGGACGCCTCGTCGCCAAATTAAAAGTGAAGCACTCAGCCTATGCCGCCGGTCCGCTCGTTCGTACACAAGCCTCACGCACACATTTACATCACGCTACGCCGATCGGTCGTCACATCGGCCCTCCGTCCACTCAAACAAACAGTAAATCTAGATATGTTACATCAAGTTTGACCGCACGGGATGAAAAATATACCAATGTGTAGGGAAAAATCTCCTGATTATCACATCAAAATGTTTAAGCTGCACGTGGATCGGAAAAAGTTTAATTAAGGAAAATAAATGTTTTGTTTCGCTGAGTTATTTTGTTGCGGTGATTTGCAAAGTTTGCGCAAGGCTCGCATCACGTGACTAGGGCTTGGCGCCATTAGATCAGCTGATCGTTTGGAGAAAAATAAATAAAATTTAAAAAAACTTAAAAAATTAATTGTTAATAAACGGTGCATCATTTTGCCTGCATTCCTAAGGGAGTTATGAAATCTACAAGCTGATATATTCCTTTCACCAACATTTGCAGAAGTTTCAGGTAAATAATAATTTAAGTGGATTTTAAATTTTTCACATTCGTTTTTAATTAATTATAACTTTTCTGATTCACGTGCAGCTTACACATTTCGATATGATAATCAGGCGATTTTTTCCCTACACATTGGTATATTTTTCATCCCGAGCGGTCCAACTTGATATATAACACATATAAATAAAACCTAGATTGACTGGACTATAACGCCACCACCATGCGCCATTGCTATTCTTCAGTTGTTGCTTAGCGAGATTCCCTCTGCCTCCATTTATTCGTTCAAGGGCGGGATTCGCTGTTCGTTTTATGACGGCAACTCACTTGTTATCAGGCACTTGGAACGGCACTTTCTTATGCTTGAAAATATTCATGTATGCCTCCCAGCGACACGCCATGTTCCGGTTTTGGTTGAACGAGTAGTGATTGATGAACCTACGTTCGTACATCTCATTCTCGTAGAGGGGGAGCACGTCAAAGCTCCGTTCTAGCGGTTTCGATACTCCTGGGAAAATATTTTAAGGTAGTACGTTTTTCATACAAAACTCAACCATTAGTAACTTGTTCACAGAATATTTATTTAATATACATTGTACCAATTGATTAATTTTTCGTAAATAACCACCCGTAAATAGTTTGGCCGGTGTGGTAAGTATGATGTGAGTATCTATCTATACGGCCAGGATAATATAATGCAGGTGCACTTAGCTGTAGTGTATGAAGCGGCGATGTGGGTGTAAATTAAATTCCAAATGCAATCCAGTTCATGTAATCCACACACAATACAGTTTGGGCACATACAACGAAGAGAAGGAGACGAGAACAAGCAGATAGTCAACAATAGCACAGAAGAAACAAGCACAGGTAGAAAGTATTAAGATTTAACAGTTAGCGAGCGCGACACGAAACGTAAACAAAGCTGAGCGGGCGAGCGGTACGCGAGCGGCGTGCGTTCGACGCAAGGCAGAGGTTCTGACTGGCGCGCGCAGCTCGGCCGTCGGCCGGCGGCGGCTTGGCAGCGGCGCGGGAGTATCGCGATCACCCCACCGGTTACGTCACGCGGCAAACAATAGGTGGGCGGATGCGCGCACATTTCCATGCGACCGAACGACCAGCTGATATCGCGGATGACGGACGGTACGGTAAGTATACAGGTAAGTATTTGTTTACTATTAGTGTGAAAGGTTGTGTGTGAATGTTAATTATGTAGGAATTAATATTGTATGGCTGGTGATGAATGAATGTTATTTATTATAAATTATGTAATATATATATTTATTTATGTTATGTATTATATGTATATATAATTATATATGTAAGTAATAATTTTATGTGTATATAGTATAGGTAATGTGAGAGAAGCCCACATCACTCCCCCCCAGAGACCTGGTTAGGGGCGATAAAAGTCCGGGAACCGAACATGACGTCCGGCACGTGTGGTTTTCTTTGTAACCAGGGCCGGAGGTAAAGATGGTGCAGTTACGTTAGAAGGTAGTGAAGGTGGAGTCAAGGTTGGTGGAGCCAAGGTAGGTGGAGGTAAGGTTGGTGGAGCCACGCTTGTTGGAGGTAAGGTAGGTGGGGGTAAGTTGACGTTAGTGCCTAACAAGTCGTCTGCGTCGGTAAGTATAAAAGCAGGCTTTAGACGATCTACAGTGACTGTGTTAGGTTTGCCTTTGATGAGTAGCTTAAAGTACTTATCCCCTCTATCCAGAACCTTATGAGGACCAGTATAAGCGGGTTGGAGAGGAGCACGCGTAGCGTCTTCACGAAGAAAGACGTGGTCCGCGGTGGCGAGCTCTTTGAACACGAAGACCTTTCCTTTACAGTGGCGAGAGGCTGGGACCGGTTTAAGTTTCTCGGCGAAGGAGCGCATGCGGGCTGTAAAGTCTGACAAGTCAGATGTCCCGGGTGTGCTCGGGTTGAAAAATTCGCCGGGAAGTCGTAACGGTTCGCCGTACAATAGCTCTGCCGAAGAAGACTGAATGTCTTCCTTAAATGCACTACGGATGCCAAGTAACACCAAAGGTAAGACATCTACCCAGTTGTGGTCGGCATGACATGTAATGGATGCTTTAAGTTGCCTGTGAAAGCGTTCGACCAGTCCATTACATGCCGGATGGTAGGCCGTCGTACGCTTGTGCTGGAACCCAATGGCTTTGGACAGATATTGAAACAGTGCTGACTCAAACTGACGTCCGCGGTCTGTAACAATATCTGTCGGGCACCCAAATCTGGAGATCCAGCCGGAAATAAGTGCCTTGCCAACGGTTTCTGCCGTAATGTCGGCAATTGGTACTACTTCTGGCCACCGAGTAAACCGGTCTATGGCTGTGAAGCAGTACCTAAATCCCTGAGATACGGGGAGAGGGCCAATCAGGTCGATGTGAACTTGCTTGAAGCGCGCGCGGGGCAAGTCGAAAGTGCCTATAGGTGCAGACACGTGGACTAACTTTCGCGCGTTGACAAGACAAGCAAGTTCTAGCCCAGTCACGACAGTCCTTTCGAATCCCAGGCCAAACGAATCTTTCTGCCACTAGTTTGGCAGTCGCATTGGCACCTGGGTGACTAAGAGAGTGAAGGCTTTGAAAGACCTGTTTGCGGAACCCTTTAGTGATGAATGGCCTGGGAGTCGATGTGCTGACATCACAGTACAACGGCGAACTTCCAGGGTATTCTATCTTCTTGAGGCGGAGGGATGAGCCCTCTGTGATATAATTGGAGAGTTCTAGGTCATTCTCCTGAGCTTTGGCAAGCTCAGTGAGACATATTGGACTACTGCCCAGTTCTTCGACACGCGACAAAAAATCAGCTACCGTGTTATCACGGCCAGCGATGTGTCGTATGTCGGTTGTGAACTGGGAAATGTAGTCCAAATGTCGGAACTGTCTCGGCGAACAGTTACGCTTCCGTTCATGAAAGGCGTAACTGATCGGCTTGTGGTCTGTGTAGACCGTGAAGTGTCTCGCTTCCAGCATGTGCCGGAAGTATTTTATAGCTTCGTAGATCGCGAGTAGCTCGCGATCGTACGGGGAATACTTTTGTTGGCATGGGCTGAGCTTACGGGAAAAGAATGCCAGTGGCTGCCACTGGTCATGTTTCAGCTGCTGTAAGACAGCTCCCATAGCTGTATCTGATGCGTCCGTTACCAACGCCAACTTAGCCTGGCAATCAGGGTGTGCCAGAAGAGCAGCGTTGGAAAGGCTTTCCTTGGTGTCTGCGAAAGCCTTCAGAGCATCACCGGTTAGGCTAATGGGAGTGGAGCCTTTGACTGATCCCAAGAGAAGGGCATTAAGAGGGGCCTGGGTTTGTGCGGCATTAGGCAAGAAACGCCTATAAAAATTGACCATACCCAGAAACCTTCGCAATGATCTGACATCCTTGGGTGGCTGACATTCGCGTATGGCCTGTACTTTCTCGTCCAAGGGTTTGGTTCCGCTCTCCGAAATACGATAACCTAGGAAGGTTACCTCGGGAGCACCGAAAACGCACTTGGACACATTTATGACCATGCCATACTCGCTAAGTCTGGTAAACACTTGACGCAGGTGGTCCTCGTGCTCAGATGCAGTTCTGCTGAACACTAGGAAGTCATCTAAATAGCAGTAGACGAAATCTAGTCCCCGCATCATCTGGTCCACGAATCTTTGAAATGTTTGACCTGCGTTGCGCAAACCAAACGTCATAAAAGGGAACTCAAACATTCCGAACGGTGTGGTGATTGCCGTCTTGGGGATATCGTCCGCGCTGACCGGTATCTGATTGTAGGCTTTTACTAAATCGATTGTCGAGAATACCCGACAACCAGCAATGTCGTGAGTAAAATCGTGAATGTGCCGAATCGGATACATGTCAGGGATGGTTCGATTGTTGAGTTGCCTATAGTCACCGCAAGGACGCCAACCGTTGTCCTTTTTTGGTGCCAGGTGTAAGGGAGAGGACCAAGGGCTCTCTGAAGGCCTTGCCGTGCCGTTGGCTAACATAGCCTCGAATTCCTCTTTCGCGATTTTTAACTTATCCGGCGCCAAACGTCTCGGGGCACAAGATACTGGGGGACCGGGTGTGGTGCGGATGTGGTGTAGTGTGTTATGAGGTACCGCACGCTGTGTACCAGCTGGTCGCGTAATCTCAGGAAACACGCTCGACAACAAAACATGGTAACTAGAATCGCCAGTCAGTACCTTTACCGATAAGATATCATTATCATTACAAGAAGCCAGTGAAGCTGGGGTAGACAGAGTAGTTGTATTATCTATTAACTTTTTGTTCTTACAATCTACAATTAAATTATAATGACATAAAAAATCTACACCGATAATGGGCTTGGTAACATCGGCAACTACGAATTGCCAGGGGTAACTACGTCGAAGTCCGAGGTCCAAGTTGAGGTGTGCGTAGCCGTAGGTGTCGATCGTTGTCCCGTTGGCCGCGGTGAGTTTGTAACTCGTAGGTGCACGGCGCTCTCGTAGCTGGGTCCGAGGAAAAACACAAAGATCGCTCCCTGTGTCGACCAGAAATTGTGTCTTTGTACTGCGGTCCGTTACGAAGAGGCGACCTGGGGTGGTGGGGCAGTCGTCAGTCGCCATTACCGATTGCCCATGTTGTTTCCCGCCTTGTAGTCACACGGTTTCTGGCACTTGTGCGCCTTTGACCCAAATTTGTCATGGTACCAACAAACTGGATACCGCCGGTAGCTGGATGCTGAACGTGTCCTGCTTCTGTTGCGTGAATTAGAACGACGCTGCTGCGGTCTGGAATGCTCCGATGTCCGTTCTGTCCGTGTGTGTTCGTCCAGTTTCACTGCCAGACGCTCCACCATCTTCTTGAGCTCGGCGATCTCGCTGTTGGGGCTGGGGCTGCAGTCAATTCTGGTGCCAGATGAAGAAGCTGCCGCGACGTTTGCAGGTGCCGATATCTCCTGGATGCGATCTGCCAGGTCTGCCAGCTGCTCCAGCGAATGAGTGGGTTGGGATGCCAAAACCGTCTGGATGCTTCGGGGCAGGCGGTTGCTCCAGATTGTTCGCAGGAACTCCTCTGGAACGTTTGGTCCCGCCAGATCTTGCAAGTGCCGCAGGAACTGTGAAGGTTTACGATCTCCGAGTTCCTCATGAGTGAGGAGTTGGCGCACCTTCTTTTCGTGGGAGGCGGTAAGTCGCTTGATTAGCTCGCATTTAATCCTTTCGTAACGGTTTCGGGACGGGGGGTTGATTATAACGTCTTTCACGGCCTTGGCGTGAACAATGTCGAGGTTCGTGATAACGTTGTTAAATTTCACGTTGTCCTCCGTTATCCCAAAGTTGTCAAATTGTCCTTCCAAAAGTGCGAACCATATTTCCGGATCGTCTGGAGAAAATGCCGGAACCTTCAAATTAAATTTCCGGATGTCGGACGATTTGTCGTGATGACGTTCAATGGAAACGCGCATCTTTTTTGGTCGCCGGATCGTTACGCCGTCTTCGGCTGCGCCGTCATTATATGACTTGGCGGATTTTGCTGTGTCACTGTCACTTCCGCTCATTCTGGTGTTCTTTTGAGGGGTCACCAATTTGGCCAGTGTGGTAGGTATGATATGAGTAAGTATCTATCTATACGGCCAGGATAATATAATGCAGGTGCACTTAGCTGTAGTGTATGAAGCGGCGATGTGGGTGTAAATTAAATTCCAAATGCAATCCAGTTCATGTAATCCACACACAATACAGTTTGGGCACATACAATGAAGAGAAGGAGACGAGAACAAGCAGATAGTCAACAATAGCACAGAAGAAACAAGCACAGGTAGAAAGTATTAAGATTTAACAGTTAGCGAGCGCGACACGAAACGTAAACAAAGCTGAGCGGGCGAGCGGTACGCGAGCGGCGTGCGTTCGACGCAAGGCAGAGGTTCTGACTGGCGCGCGCAGCTCGGCCGTCGGCCGGCGGCGGCTTGGCAGCGGCGCGGGAGTATCGCGATCACCCCACCGGTTACGTCACGCGGCAAACAATAGGTGGGCGGATGCGCGCACATTTCCATGCGACCGAACGACCAGCTGATATCGCGGATGACGGACGGTACGGTAAGTATACAGGTAAGTATTTGTTTACTATTAGTGTGAAAGGTTGTGTGTGAATGTTAATTATGTAGGAATTAATATTGTATGGCTGGTGATGAATGAATGTTATTTATTATAAATTATGTAATATATATATTTATTTATGTTATGTATTATATGTATATATAATTATATATGTAAGTAATAATTTTATGTGTATATAGTATAGGTAATGTGAGAGAAGCCCACAATAGTTCACCGCGCATAAATTTAGGCATTTCTACTATTCAGTGAACAAATTAATAACGGTTGAATTTTGAATGAAAAACGTACCGTACCTAACGGGATTTTTCTAATTTCCATGGAGAAATAGAAAACCGCCGCGTTTAGACAGAAAACTTAGGGCCTTGTTTTTTTACATAATGCTAGCTCCACAATATGGTATCACCCGCGTGGACAATATTTCGGGATAAAAACCATCCTTTGTCCTCCACGATCTAAATTAGGTAATTTAGGTAGATTTAGGTTAGATGAAAGTAGGTAAGTAGGTACCTACTTATATTTCATTTAAAAATCCGTTCATCCATACATTCATTGTCACAAACTTTCGCATTTACAATATTAGTAGCTTGAACGAATATAAAAAAGGAGGACGCCTTGTCGCCAAATTCAAAAGTGAAGCACTTAAGCTATGCCGGTCCGGCTCGTTCGTACACAAGCTTCACGCACACATTTACATCATGCTATGCCGATCGGCCGCCACATCGGGTTGACATCGGCCCTCCGTCCACTCAAACATACATAACACCACCGTCGTTGCTATGCTTCAGTTGTTGCCTTTCTTATTCGTTCAGGGATAGAATAATATAATAAATTTTTAGAAAAAAACAAAAACCGACTTTAATGTATTTTCGAAGTCCAAGGTCACATATCGATAAAATTTATATGGGACCACTTCGTAGCTATACTGAACCCAACGCAAAAAGAATTTTCCAAATCGGTTTTTAAATGACGGAGTTCTGAGGTAACAAACATAAAAAAAATATAAAAAAACAATCGAACAGAGAACCTCCTCCTTTTGAAGTCTGTTAAAAACCACCTACCCTCATTCGTGAGTTTAGTTTTCGGAATTTGGTCACAAGTTGTGTAAATACCAAACTTGTCTTCTTTCTTCTCCATTTCAAATAATTACAATAAAACAACTAAATTAATTACAAATTATAAGATACGTACTAAAAACTTCGAGTAAATAAATTAAATAATGCTTATATAGAAATTGCACTTATTTATGATTCTTTTCTTTGGGCAATATTATAGAGTAAAATTGTATATGTATGTTGTCATTCGTTGATTGTCAATTGTAGTTTTGATTGGCATTAACTTCAAATCAAGATTAAACAAAACAAGTCAATGAAAAAAAAGAGATTACATTAATATACAATCTCTTTTTAGTTTTTAGGGTTCCGTGCCAAAAGGGTAAAACGGGACCACTTACTGAGACTCCGCTGTCCGTCTGTCCGTTTGTCACCAGGCTGTATATCATGAACCGTGATAGTTAGACAGTTAAAATTTTCACAGATGATGTATTTCTGTTGCCGCTATAACAACAAATACTAAAAAGCAGAATAAAATAATTATTTAAGGGGGCTCCCATACAACAGACATGACATTTTTGCCGTTTTTATAGATAATGGTACAGAACATTTCGTGCGCGAGTCCGTCAAGTTTCGCACTTGGCCGGTTGTTTTACTGTGTTGTATACATGCGTTATGAAGATTGACAGATAGACAGAAAATTCTTTATTGCACAAACAAATCTGTAGGTCCATAGGCAAACTTAATGCTAATAAGCATTATCTTCCAGTTAACCTCGGTGTACTGTAGAGTTTTATAACGTAATGCAAACAAAATGTTAAGTGAATTTGGAAAAATTAAAGGTCATACAAAAATAATATAGGTAGGAATTCAAAATGAGAAAATAGTAAAAAATAATAACAATATATATATATATCAATATATATTAAAAATATAAGAATAATATATATACTTGAAGATTACATATCATTGTCACAGCTAATTGTCTCAGGGTGACGAGCGCAGTGCAGCGCCGCGCAGGATTTAGCAAAACAAAGTTCTGGGTGGTGCTGTTATTGTTATGGGCTGGCGTATTGCTTACCACCAGGCAAACGACCAGCTCGTCTCGTCATTCAGTTACATAAAAAAAAATATACTTATTAACAAAATAAAAATATAGAATTCAGGTCAATGGTTTTTGTACCCTGCACTAGTGATGGGTAATGGAAAAGTTTCGTTCGGAAAAGAAATAAACAAAGTTTTATTTCCAGTAGATTTTTAATTTTTCCTATATTATTCTTGTATTTTTCTAATCTAAAATTTAATTATCTATACTTAGAAAATAAAGATAATTAAATTATCATGTATTTGCAAACAATATCTTCTAACAAATTATTGATTGTTACATGTTACATTATGATTATTGGACAATAACACATGTTGATGGTTCGTGGAACTATGTTACTACTCTTGTCTTTTTTGTATGGATATATTTCAATTAAGACGCCTTTAATTTAGAAAGAAAGAAAGAAACAATTTATTTGACAATTAATTTAAACGCAGTTTTATTTATTTATATTATAATAAAACGCAGTTTATAATAACCGCGATTTTAATAATAAAACACAGTTTCATTTATTTACATCTGAATTTTACAGTAAGCAACATTAATCTATTTATTTTTTCGAAAAATTAATTGAAACATTTTCATAATTGAAAATTTTCGGACAGTTCCCATTACTACTCTGCACTATTAGATTATTCTGTAACCTGTCGCTTTCTGCTGGGGGCTGGGGATCAACGGACGCTCAAGTGGTCGTCTAAATTTACTTTTTTTTATGGAATTGAGTGGTGAGACCCCTCCCCTTCCCTCATTTGAAAGCTGGATCCGCCCTTGCGTCCACCACGTGGTATATACTCGATGGTTTCCGCTATCATCTCATTCCGCCGTCATCACAATCCAAGGTTCCGTTAATTTTGCTTCCACCTCTTGAATTCTAAATGCTGAGGTCCGTATTCCAGAATGACGCACAGATTGTTAGAAAGAGGTTTACAATAGTATACCTAAGAGCGAGTGTGGCTCAGCGGGAACTCGTGCACCTTTCGATCCGACGCACCTGGGTTCGAATCCCGACTCGGCCCTGCACCAATGACTTATAGTTAAGTGCAGATTTTGCACGCTCGCTCTAAAACGGTGAAGGAAAACATCGTGATGAAACCCGCTTACGCGCTTTGCAGTGGTAGGCTCTGGCCGTGGTTGTAATACCACCCACCGAACAAAGCCATGCCGTCAAGCGACCTAGTCGTGTTTCGGGATGATGTTCGGTGAACCATCGGGGTCTGAGCGGCCTCAGAACTCATATTTTTAACCGACTTCAAAAGGAGGAGGTTCTCAATTCGACTGTATGTTTTTTAATATTTTTTTTGTATGTTTGTTACGCGATTACTCCGCCAATTATGAATTGATTTTGATGATTCTTTTTTTGTTTGGTATGTCATTCTTCAGAGGTGGTCCCATATAAATTTTAACGAAATTGATTCAGCACTTTTGCGCAGGTCATTATATTGATGCCGGCCAGCGCGGCAATTCTCGGAACCCCAGTGACTCGTTCACAGAACCCTGGGGTTCCGCGGTACACCTATTAGGAACCGCTGATCTAGACGTCACTTGCATCAAAAAATGTCAAATCGCAACTCGAGGGCTGATTGAGGTATTAGAAAAAGCGTAACTCAAGTGAACTACGATCAAAAAACCTTGACTCAAGCATGGTTTTGGAATAAAAGCTCTACCAGGCCTAGCGCACTCCGCACTGTAGGTACGAAGCTACAAGTACATAGCCGGACACCGACGGCGGGTCGCGCGTCGTTACACGTGCCGCGTCAGAAGAGATAAGAGCGGCGCGATAGAAAGAGAGCCGCTCTGTAGGTTAATATGACTGGTAGGTATGCAGCGCTACGTGAGCTGAATTGAATTTTATTGCGTCATAGCAAGAGTCGCTATTTGTTTAAATTTCTTTGCGGAGTGATGCTTCTGTCCCCTAGTATTCTGTGGCTCTACTTAAATCTAGTTTTAAATCGAGATTCAAACGTAAACTTCATTCTGGAATACGGGCTAAGTGTCACATGTTTCGACTACATTTGTCGAACGAGATCTTTTTGGTGGTAACTGTACATTGTGTTTTCTTCTTAAATGTTTTTTCATGGCATCCTTCGACCGAAATTGTACTTCGCAGAAACCGCACGCGAAAAATTTCCCGTCACCGTGGCTTCTCTCGTGCCTTCTCTTATCGTGCACCCTGAAGAAGCTTCTGTCGCAAAACAAGCACTTATAATTTCGTTCCGCTATATGGACGGCTCTGACGTGAATCCTAATCGCAGTCGGTGAACTGAAGGGTTTAGAGCAAAATTCGCAGTTGATCTTCTGACGTTTCGCTCCGTGATCTTCTATCATATGCTCCGTCACCTGGTAGGAGTAGCGGAACGTCATTTCGCATTTCGCGCAATACTGTTTACGATCGAACAGCTTTCCGTGGACGCTTCTCATGTGTGTCAAACGAGCTGAAGTCGAATGAAAAACTGATGGACATTTCGAGCACTTTTTCTCTGTATGAACTCTGTTGATATGGCTTGTCAAGCTGTTCCGATTGGTAAAAGCCATTCCGCAAGTCTCGCAAATATTGCTAGTTGAATGACTGTTCATATGGATAGCCAATCGCATCAAAGTTGCAAACGTTTCTTGGCAGAAGACGCACGTGAATCCTTCTTCCAATCTGTAAGGCACCAGCAAATGTTCCGCGTTTTCAAATGTCACTCTGTGTTCTAATAGATGCTCTCTCAGACCGTTCAAGTCTTGGCATCTTTTGGAGCATATTTTACAGGATAAGTTTGAGATGTCGACATTTTTATAAGTAATCTTTTTAGAGTTTAAGTTGTCTGAGGTGTGAGTGAGCGAGTGGGCTCTAAGCTCACTGATGTCGAAGAAGGTTTCTGCGCAGGAGTAACATGCAAGCTTGGTGCGTTTCAGCCGGAACAGACACATGTTGGAGTTCGTGATTAGTTTTAAGGTGTTGCTTCGAGCGCCGTCTAATGCGGTTTTCTCGCACGTTTTGTCTGTAAATATATGACAAAATTGATTTCAATAAATATTTTTAGTTTTTTGATATACAGAAGTTCCTTCCTTTAAACCTACATGATTTTTTAGGAAAGTGTGTATGTCTTAGAAAAAAATGGTGAAAGGACTTAACATTTTTTGATTTTTGAGATAACTAAAACAGCAATACTAGTTTTTAGGGTTTCGTACCCAAAGGGTAAAACGGGACCCTATTACTAAGACTCCGCTGTCCGTCCGTCTGTCTGTCTGTCCGTCTGTCACCAGGCTGTATCTCATGAACTGTGATAAACAGTTGAAATTTACAAATGTATTTCTGTTGCCGCTATAACAACAAATACTATAAAACGGAATAAAATAAATATTTAAGTGGGGCTCCCATACAACAGACATGATTATAGATAATGGTACGGAACCCTTCGTGCGCGAGTACGACTAGCACTTGGCCGGTTATTTTGTTATATTATTATTATTACTTCTTTATTTCAAAATTGAAACGCAATGAAAATATATAGTGTAATCCCGCTGAATATTATGTAGGTTGTTGTTAGTTCCTAACAACAACACTCTTTGTACGACACGTGTTTCGCCGTCTGCACGAGGCATCATCAGGTGTCGACTCGCCGAACGCTCTCCTAACGCTTGACTCTCGTTCTAGCGTTCGGCGAGTCGACACCGGGACCGACAGCGGGATTACACTATATATTTTCATTGCGTTTCAGTTTTGAGATGAATTTCCGCAACGTCACGCCTGATTCCATTGCATTCTTTTTTTCAGGTAACTTAAGAAAACAATAGTGACAAAATTAATTGTAAGACCCATATTATATATACCTTACAGACTAACATACAACGGTACTTAATGCCCTTATTGCTAGTGATCCAGACGTCGACATCTTTTTTATGAGTGTCCGTATGTTCGTAGCTAAATGTATTTATTTTATAAGTTAATTATTTATTTGTTATCGTTTTCATTATTATTTTTATTCTACAAATTACAATGTCATATGATTATTATAAATTAACTAGCTGACCCGGCAAACGTTGTTTTGCCATATAAACAAAAAAAATCACTTAGTGGTATAAAAAATAGATAGTAGCCGATTCTCAGACCTACTGAATATGCATATAAAATTTGGTAAAAATCAATAAAGCCGTTTCGGAGGAGTAAGGTAACTAACATTGTGACACGACAATTTTATATATATGATGATGATATATTTGTGTAATTAGGTTTTATATTATTATGTAAAACGCTGTTGTGGCTTGTTGTACGTCTCGGCGTCGCTGTAAATGCAGCAAGCGTTTAATTCTGAAATAAATAAATAAATACAACAACGTTATAAAATGAATTAATTTAAAACTTACCCTTCTCAGTGTTTTTACTTTTCGCTGTATTTTTAATACGCCTATCCCCTGGCGTTAATGTCAAGTGCTGTTTGGTGATTCTCTTTGATACGCCTTTACTAAAAGTTCGAGTTTTTTCTTGAGATGTTTGACTGATTTCCGGTTCTGGTTTCACATAATTTTCTTCGGCTGAAAAGTGATAATCAATAATTCTTCTTTCTTTTATTAAACTTTCATTATAAATATTTATTTAATTCTTTAAATGAAGATAAGTATGTATTTACAATTGTCACAAAAAAAGGAAATTATTAATAAGATACTAAATTATTTACAACTAGAAATAGGGAATATGCATGTGTTGTCGAAAAATCTGGAAATTACTTTTTACTATAGATTACTCCTGTAAACATTTTGTAGTGATATAGTTATTATTATTAATTACTACGTAGTTTTTTGTATTTCAATGATTCTTTTTCTTATTTTTGGAGAAACGGAACGTAATCGCAAAAAGCTTGAGTACTCAAGCGTTTTGAGATGACGTTCCGTTTCTTCAAAAATAAGAAAAAGACATTGAAATACAAATAAACTACGCAATTAATAATAATATGTAAAATGTTTACAGGAGTAATCTATCTTAAAAAGTAATTTCCAGATTTTTCAACCACACATGCATATTCCCTATTAATGGGGAGGACTTGCTTGAAATTGACTTAATTGTATAAAATAGGTTATATTCTTTGTACGTACCACAGCCATTTTCGTTCAAGTACTCTCCTATAGCAAGTCGGCTAAGAAGGCGGTTCTTCACTTTCGCAGCAAGCTTGAAGTTTTCAGAGCACTCGATGCATATCATTTCATCAAAAGAATGTAAATGGCAAATCTGTAACAAGAAACTGGCAGATGAAAAAAAATAACCTAAAATTCACGATTTTATAGGGTATTGTAGCCAGCAAAATTACTGGGCATTCATGGGCGCCGGCAGGGGGGTGCCAGGGGGTGCACTTGCACCCCTTGGGAATCTCGGGATCAACAGGAATTATTGAAATAAAAAGCCGTCTGTTGGAAATCATTTTTTTATTCACAATAATTAGTAAGCAGTAATTACACAATTCTCATTTATTTTTTGGTGTGAGCCGTGACGACTGGGTACCTATATAATAAATTCATAATGAATAGTCAGAAATTTGTAAATGTCTCGAACATTCAGACTAAAATTTCATCTTTTTATTAACAATCATATACGGCAAAGATTGTAAGAAAACTAAAATCTGCACCACCTGGAAATTATTTCTGCCGGCGCCCATGGGGCATATGAGACTTAATATTTGATGTAACAGGGTAATGAACGCAATCGTATTAAGTACTTCTTATGGTATTTAAAGTTTTGGGCGTTGTGTGGCTCAGCGGGACCTCGTGCGCCTTTCGATCCGACGCACCTGGGTTCGAATCCCGACTCGGCCCTGCACCAATGACTTATAGTTAAGTGCAGATTTTGCACGCTCGCTCTAAAACGGTGAAGGAAAACATCGTGATGAAACCCGCTTACGCGCTTTGGAGTGGTAGGCTCTGGCCGTGGTTGTAATACCACCCACCGAACAAAGCCATGCCGTCAAGCGACCTAGTCGTGTTTCGGGATGATGTTCGGTGAACCATCGGGGAGACGGGTCTGAGCAGCCGCTCAACTGCCGTCTCTCTCTAGATCTATGTGCTCCATCTTAGGCCACATCATCGCTTCACATCAGGCGAGATAGTGGCCAAACATAGATCTATAAGGCGTAAAAAAAAAAAAAAATCGTTGCACTTATGATTTATTTTTAAATGTTTGTCAAGTCTGTTTTTAAAACTGTTCACTGATGGCGCACTGATCACTGACTCTGGTAGATTACTCCAGTGATTTACTACGCGACTTGTCAAAAAGTGTGACCTAGGGTTGCTACATCCATACATTCTTACAAACTTTCATGTTTATAATATTAGTAGTAAGTAGGATATTGGTCAATTTTAAACTAAAACATCTTTTTGATTGAAAAGCACACAACACATTTATACTATAACAAATTACGGTAGTAACCCCTATTTGATGGCTTGATAAGGCACCCTTAGCGCATACAAATGGCAATCAATATTTATAACAAACTTCCAAAAGAAATGAAAACACTTAATAAAAATAAATTTAAACTAGAACTACAAAAATGGCTATTAAATATTTGTTTTTACTCTGTAAATGAATACCTACAGCTAAAATAGACAAGTTAAAAATTGTATAAATTTGACATTTAAAATTTGTAATAACCTATACCTACCTAAGACATATGAAAATAATTAATTAAATTTTGACACTTAATATAACTAATGACTATTTCTAATAATTAATTTGAATCCAAGAATGTAAAATAATAAAATTATATCTTGTAAATTAATTAAATTATTTTTATGTGAATTGTATTGCACAACCTTAAAGAGGGTAGATTATATGGAACATTATAATTATTACTGTAACACCTACATTACCTACCTATATTCTAGCAATAAATGTTTATGATTTATGATTTACAAATCAAGTGTTCTCATACCTGTATATTGAAGGTGTCTCTAACCATCTTCTCATACATTTTATTTTCATCAGAAATGAAGCCTTTAGTTGCATTACTTGAATCTGTTAGGCAGAAACGACATACAATAAAATGATTTGATTCGTCTTTTTGGGAGGCCATAGTCTGTTACTATATAAATGAATAATCTTGTCGTGTGTGTGTGTGGCCAACCCTGGTGTCGGAGATTTAGACCGCCCGAAGACCTCCGATATTGCCTAACGATTGTTGTCATTAGACAACAACCGGTACCGACGGTTTTACGTGCCCGAAGCACGGTAGCGCTCAGATGTAAATACCACACAAACGGTCACCCGTTGAAGTTGTGACCGCTGCGAACCTTGCTTAACCTAGCAGATCTGTTACATTGGCTAGGCGAGCTACGATCAAGGAACATATACTCTGCTACGCTTCGAGCGCTACAGCGAGAAGAGGCATGAATAATATTGGTAGATGGATTAACTGTTTCTTTTTTCTGTTAACAAATTACACCGAACCCATTTCCCAGAAACGAGAGTATTATCACAGAAGACTTATGTATTATTATTTAGATTATTTTAATTGAACAATGAAGTCAGTGAACAAAACAAAACAAAATATTTTGACATGATTTAATGACATTGACACATGACAAACACATGATATGACGTGTGACGTTGATTGACGTGACAACAAGTGAAGGGCTCGAATTTTTTTCTCTTTTCCCCACATGTGGGATTTGGCTTTGCTCGTGAATAGAATTTCAAAGTCAGTGAATTTGATAGATTAGCGATGGGCCAAACCGTTAATTTCCATAACCGAATCAAACCGGATCAAAATATACTCAAACCAAATTGCAAACCGAATTTATGGTTAAGATTATGAATCCCGATATTCAACAATATCGAAAATAATGTATGGAGTATATACGCGTTCCTGTAAAAAAGATACACTCGCGATGCTGACTTTTGGATTTGGTTTGTTCACAAGTTGTAATAACCTTGGAATTACGAGATTACTAACTTACAAAACAAAAACCCACTTCAAATCCCTAACTTTATGAGACTAGTAACGTTTTATTTATTTTTTTACTGTCAAAGAGTAAGCTTACAGATAGTTTTATGTACGTCAGTTAACGTATTTTATTTTACATACGTTCCCCCGTTCGATTCTTAAACATTTGATCCGATCTGAAATTTCGAGTTTCTCAAATTAAATAAAAACGATAGAGAAAGAATCTGTCTTATTACATAGTTGATGGTTTGATGATGATAAGCATGTCAAACATGGTAAGTAAATAATTATCTTAGATATAATATCTGAAGCAACGATCGAGCTAAATTTAATTTAAAATTTGATCGTGTTATTAAAATCGGGTACGGGTCATATAAAACCAGCGGGTTACATTAAAACCAGCCGATTTCAGGTTTCAATTCAGTCTGACCATTGCCACCTATTACTCCAGTCTACTCGAAGGACCATTATGAAAAGTTATTCGTAGCAATTAGGTTAATATTTTACTTTTTAAAGCAAAGTATCTTAATGCCTACAGATGCAAGAAAAAATAAGATTGTTTGGAGTCGTTTAGAATTCTTATCGATATTTAATCGTATCAGCAATAAAATAAATATCGATAAATATCGATATGTTTGCGGCCCCGCCCTCACCTCAACAAAGCAAGGAATAAAAAAGCTGAAAAGTGCGTTTTTTGAATCCGCGTTCCAGTTTATAATCAGTGATTTTCGTATCAAAGTAAATCGTTAAATCGAGAATCAAAACAAATTAGTGTAAGACAAATCTCTGGTAAGTAAAATATCTAATGAGTTTGTTTTTTACAATCAGTGGGTACCTTTTGACCTTCAATCAAACATTCTTTAACAGTTTTCTGCTGTTTAATTTTACATATTACATTAGTAACTACATTCTCATTCTTAACCTCGAGCTTAAATAAAGTTTCCTGAGGGTTTCTTTACTCGTAAGATCTAAACTAAAACCTCTTTGTGGTCATCTGTTTGTGCTTGTCCATCTATCACAAACATTAACGGCCATGTATCCTCATTGGGCCAAACCGCGTACTGCACTCTTAAAATGTATTCAAATTATGGTATTTTAGTCAGTCAGATATTAATAAATAGGCATTTATACCTTTCAACTTCTTGGAACCGGAACATCTTTTTTACCACGTTTTTATTAAGTCACTTGCTTGTTTGTCTGTCTGTCTGTCGTTCCTGGTGAAAAACTGCACTTTCGAGCACTTCCCGATTAGCTAATCGGGAAGTGCCGGATAGCTATCCTATCATAGTAGATTAAAAAAATTAATCTAAAACCATATATTTATGCGTTTGGATTATGGATTTACAAAGCATTGTCATTGAGTTGCCAGCTACCCTGAAAGTTTCAGCCGGATGTTCTGAGTAGTGGTTCTTGTTACGATGCGGTGGTAGTCATGGTGTCAATCTGACATTCGTAAGTGCATCTGTGATGGCAAAACTATAGATTTTGTTTCGATTTGGTCATGTCAGTTTATTGTATTGTATTGTTGTCAGACAATGGAGCCCCACCCACATCAGCTGGTAACCTGCCCATTCAACATGTCTCACCAAGTCGAGCACTATCGTTTCCAGGTAAACATTAGATAAGATTAGCAGCGCCCCGCGGTTTCGCCTGTGGATAAAAGTTGTCTATATATTAATCCATGGTATAAGCTCTCTCCATTCCAGATTTCACTCAAATCTGTTGAGCTGTTACTGCGTGAAGAAGTTACTAACATGCTAACATACAAACTTTCGCATTTATAATATCAATGTCATAGTCTTTATTGTTTAAACAGGAACACGATTTAATAATAGTAGTACAGGAAAATCATATATATAGAATTCTCGTGTCGCAATGTTAGTTACCTTACTCCTCCGAAACGGCTTTACTGATTTTTACCAAATTTTATATGCATATTCAGTAGGTCTGAGAATCGGCTACTATCTATTTTTCATACCCCTAAGTGATAAGGGTTGTTCACCCTTAACATTTTTTTAAATTTATATGGCAAAACATTTGCCGGGTCAGCTAGTAGTAATATAGAATTGTTAAAATCATGTCAATTTGTTATCAATTTCGACATTTATTATTTTATTATTAGTCATAAGTATACCCTACTAATATTATAAACGCGAAAGTTTGTAAGTATGGATGTACCTTTGTTACTCTTTCCCGCAAAAACTACTGAATGGATTTTGATGAAATTTGGTATGGAGATAGCTTATACCCTGGATTAACACATAGGCTACTTTTTATCCCGGGAAACCGCGGGTGAAACCAAAGGGCGTAGCTAGTTATTTTATAAATTTGTTAACTAATATCTCAACCTACCACCGTGGGTTGAATCTAAAGATTCAAAATGTGTATTTTCCAGGTGCACCTGGCCAAGTGTCAGAAGCAGCATCCGAATCAGCGCATCGCAATTTGTCCGTTCGATGCTACTCACCACGTTAAGGAGGAGTTACTCAACGTAAGTATAGTGCTCCTTAAATACAAACAAGACACTAAGTAAATTAAAATTTAAAGAACCGCCAATACAAAATAGCTATTAAAAGTAATAATAAATTTATATAATAAAAAAACAAGACCAACTTCAAGACTAAACATAAATATTGATTTTGTATTTTCTTCAAAAAGTGCTAAATGAATTTCGATAAAATTTATATGGGACCACCTAAAAAGAATCATCAAAATCAATTCATAATTGGCGGAGTAATCATAACAAACATACAAAGAAAAAAACATACTGTCGAATTGACAAGCTCCTGTTTTGGAGTCGGTTGAAAATGGCTGAATCGATTTTGATAAAACATGTCTAAGAACCACCGCTAGAACATATGCTTTCAAATTAAAAAAACCGCATGCAAATCGGTTTACTGTTTTATGAGCTATGGTGCCACAGACAGACACATAGTGGTCTTATACCACCCCTCCTTTTTAAGTCGGGGGTTAACGTTCATCATCAGCCCACCACATTCCCACTGCTGGGACTCGAACCATCTCTCATAGAGAGAGTAAAATAAAAATAAAATAAAATTTGTTTATTTCAAGTAACAAAAGACTCATATGATAGACAAAATATATAAACTAACCTAACACATAATTAGTAGAGCCTGCTGCACTGATCTGTCACTAGTTGCTACCCGGAGCTGCTAGTAACATGCCTGTTGCAGCAGTGTCTAATATATGGGCAGTCTACCCTGTCTGCAATCATTGATAGCACGGTGTTGGAGCTGGCCCGCACTCTGCGCACCAGAGACGCGGCGCGTAAAGAGTATGGACCATAATCCACCACGCTGGCCCAGAGCGGGTTGGTGTCACATGTCCTTGTATTTTGATATTCCTGGATATGCTGTTTTTCCTCATGATGTTTTTACCGTTGCAAGTATAGTGATACAATAATTTGAGTCATTTGTGGCTTATGTGCTATTATTTATTGTGTTATTTCCTCCATAACAACTACACGCCACGGGAAAATCATCAACTATTTTTATGATTTTACCTTTTACTGGGACAATACGGGTGCTGCTTGCGGGGACTGGTCTGTTCTAGTCACTCCTACTGCTACTGTCATACCTACTTATATTTTATTTACACTTTTCTGTTACTGATACTATGACTATGGGACATCTCACTCGCATTTCTTGTTTTACATTCTGTTAATTCTAATTTATACGTAATTGTGCTGAAAAAAGACATCCCCGCAGAGTTTCTTGGTGCTATCTTCTCTAGCGGGCGTATTTCCGAAGCACTGGTAGAGTCAGTTTTCGCATTTCTTTTCAGCACTCAGACTTCAATTTGAGTATAGGAAAGAAATGGGTAAACATACTTACCTTTTTTTCAAAGTCATGTTAACATAAGTTACAATTTTTAACATTTTTTATTTGTATCATGTGTTTATGACCTTTAAAAGTGCACTTTTGTGCCTATTTAATAAATGATATTTGACTTTGACTTTGAATAACTGTCCTGACATTATAACTTCGCTACTGAACCATAATATTTCATTGTCATCAGACTTTGACTTGTATCACAGAATACTAAGGGATAGAAGCATCACTCCGGAAAGAAATTTAAACAAATAGCGACTCTTGCTATGACCGGACACCGACGGCGGGTCGCGCGTCGTTACACGTGCCGCGTCAGAAGAGATAAAAGCTATGCGATAGAAAGAGAGGCGCTCTGTAGGTTAATATGACTGGTAGGCTACGCTAAAATTCAATTCAGCGCTACGCGAGCTGAATTGAATTTTATTGCGTCATAACAAGAGTCGCTATTTGTTTGAATTCCTTTGCAGAGTGATGCTTCTGTCCCTTAGTATTCTGTGCTTGAACTTCGAAGATACATCGGGTTTTTTTTGTTATGCAAAGGTCAAACCGACTTAGTAAGAAGAAGTATATGTTTTATGTTTCGTTTCTCAGCACCACGTGACCAACTGCCGGGCGCGCGAGATGCTAGACACGCAGATGTATATAACGGACGACGACCACCGTCCCGTGGTGCCGGTGCAAGTTGCTCAGGCCGACTTCAGCTGCAACGAGAACTGGGACGACGTGAGTATACTCTATCTCTCTCAGTCGCTCTCTTACACACTGATGATTTTTTCATCAGATATTAAGTCTCATATGTCCAGTAATTTTGCTGGCTACAGTGCCCTTCAAACCGGAACACAGTAATGCTTGCGCACTACTGCTTAACGGCAGAATAACTGGCAAAGCTGTAGTACCCAGACGGCCTCCCGCATACGAGAGACCTACCACGAGTAACGCAATGACAACCCAGCTGAACGTTTTAACTAATTTAGCTGCTTTAAATGTTTGCTGTTTTGTAAAATGACTAGTGGTTTTGTAAAACAGCTACGACATGTATGAAGTTCTGCGAGAATGATGAATGAGATAGTGTGTTTAGTATAAGCTTTGTCATAATTTTATTTTATTTTGACACTGAAAGATAATGACTTACATACTACAATTTATATTTTAACATATTTTTTTTTAATACAATCTTGCTGTAATGACTGAGATTTTTTTACAGAACAATTATGTACAAATATATAGAATGATAAAAACTAAACTAACCTACAACAAAATTAAAAAATTAAATTAAATATAAAACACAGAATTTAGGTTACCGTCTGCGGGCAAGGTGCCCAAAAAGCTGGCGACGTTACCTCGTTGAATGGCCAGACTAATTCGTTGGCCGAGGTAAGCGCGAGGCAGCTCTTTGGTCACCTGTTGTTTCTATGAGGCGTCTGACCAGCTCTTTAAACAGAAGCCGCGCGTTCTCCCCCCAAGGCCCCATAGTTTCAACCCCAAACGGAAGCAATATGTATCCCTCGCCCAGTGATGCATAATTCCTCTGCTTGACGCATATTTATTTAAAATTTATATTTTGACATAATAGGGGATCGGACAACTTTCCAGAAAGTTTTTTAAATCAACTACAATGAATATATAACCATGAAAAATACTATTTTAATTAAATAACGCTCTCAAAGTACCTAAAACTATGTTTAAATATTATGTTTTAAATATTGCCGCGCAAAAGGTCACCTCAAAACTTGTGATATCATATATGTAGGTAGAAAACGACAAACTCTTCGAAATGAAACTTGCAAAGAGATTCTAATACGTTTTGTGAAGTTTGGGGACGATATTGTAGTAATGGAACGAAAAAAAATAGCAAAAATACATTTTATGAAAAGCAAAAACGTAAAATAAACACAAGCTTCACTCACGGCATTTGCCTACAAATGACGTCATGCGCTGTGATTGTTGTTTCGTTTGAGATGAAGAACAGATTAAAAATGTCAGAATTATTAGATTTTATTTATTGATTTAAAAATATAAATCATTATTATTTCACAAAAATATTGATCGAATGATCTTTCTGGTTCGACGAACATTCGTTCTAACTACATTTTAGACTTTTCTTGACTAATGTCCGATCCCCTATTGTAATTAGTGTTCTGTGACTATTGTATCTTTTTAATCTGTAATTTAATTAACTTTGGTGTAAACCGTGTAATTAAATTGAATTGAAAATGTATAATTTTTTTTTCAGGATAACGTGGAGACGTACAAGCCGGCGGAGGCGAAGAAAAACGCACAAATTTACAACAAAATAAAGGGCGCCACAAAATCTGAACGGAACCGATTCCGATTTGAAAGTGAGTACTAACTGCTGTATTTTACCCTAGCTTTGCCCCGCGGTTTCGCGGGATGAAAAGTAGCCTGCCCTTTTAACCGACTTCGGATGATGTTCGGTGAACCATCGGGGAGACGGGTCTGAGCAGCCGCTCAACTGCCGCCTCTAGATCTATGTGCTTCATCTTAGGCCACATCATCGCTTCTCATCAGGCGAGATAGTGGCCAAACATGGATCTATTAAGAGTAAGCGTAAAAACTTCAAAAAGGAGAAGGTTCTCTCTATTCGAATGTTTTTTTTTCTTATTTTTCATATTTGTTACCTTGTAAATTCGTCGTTTATGAACCGATTTGGAAAATTCTTTTTGAGTTGGGTTCAGTATAGCTACGAAGTGGTCCCATATAAATTTCATCGATATTTGACCTTGGACTTCGAAGATACATTGAAGTCGGTTTATTGTTTTTTAAATCCAGGTTCTAAAGCACCTACATGCCAAATTTCATCAAAATTCGTTCAGTAGTTTTTACGTGATTGAGTAACACACATCCATCCATCCATCCTCATCATATTATATTATCTAATTCCATTATGTACACCACCAAACCGCACTGTTTCTCATACCTGTTCTCCATCTGTCATCCATCCAAAGGTTGTCTGGAAGAAATCGCTCTAAGCGATAAGGCCGTCCATTGTACGTCAAATTAATGTATATTTTTCATTTTTTTTGTGTAGTGTGTTTATTTGGTGTGCAATAAAGTGTTATTGGATTGTATTGTATTATTTTTGCGAACCGAGCGAGTGTCGCTCAGTGGGAGCACGTGCGACTTTCGATCCGACGCACCCGCGTTCGAATCCCGCTGGCCCGCACCAGTGACTTTCTTAAGTTATGTGCGGATTTAACTCTCGCTCTAAAACGGTGGAGGAAAACATCGTGAGGAAACCGGCATGTCCAAGAATTTATCACAAAAAAAATTCAAAGTCATGTGACATCCACCAACCCGCACTGGGCTAGCGTAGTGGATTATGATCTCTACGAGGGAAGGCCTGAGTCCCAGCAGTGGGGACGTGATGGGCTGATGATGATGATGATTTTTCGAAGTGTCCTGTCGAGATAAAGAACAGTCGGAAATTCAGAAGGACACCGGTTAATATATATATATTTTATATATAACTGAATGACGAGACGAGCTGGTCGTTTGCCTGATGGTAAGCAATACGCCAGCCCATAACAATAACAGCACCATCCAGAACTTTGTTTTGCAAAATCCTGCGCGGCGCTGCACTGCGCTCGTCACCCTGACACAATTAGCTGTTGAGTCTCATAATGCCCAGTAATTTCGCTGGCTACTATGCCCTTCAAGCCGAAACACAGTAATGCTTGCGCACTGCTGCTTGGCGGCTGAATAACTGGCAAAGCGGTGGTAATAATATTATTAATTATTTTCAGATAGCGTCAAGTACTCACAAGCTCAGGCGAGAAGCAGTCAAAACGAAGGCGAGTAACCAACATCGAAGACCCAGCATTATAACAATGAAAATACTCTGATAAAAAAACCAATTCCTAAAGTAAAATCAGCATTTAATTTGTATTGAAAAGTGTCGGAAAATAGTACAGGGTCTAATTTGTAGAGATTTCTAGTTATGTAATTTTGTGACAATTACTCAAAAGCCGGGCTCACACCGGCCGATCCACGATCAAACATTTTTTGATATTGAATGCATTAGGCGAAAATCTTAAGATTTTAAATAATTAGGAAGAAGAAAAATGATATTGCTCGGGCGGGGATCGAACCTGCGTCTTCGGAATACCGTCCCGACGATCTAATCACTGGGCTATCGAGCCAACTGCTCGACTGCTGCTAATTGTAATATTAGACTTGTTCGGATCAATGTGACAGATAACTTAGAATTGTCCCCGTAAGATTATATAAGGATAGCAGAAATGTGGTTGCTCGAGCAGTTGGCCTAGTGGTTATGGCGTCGGGGTGGTATTCCGAAGACGCAGGTGCGATCGCTGCCCGAGTAATATAATTTTTCTTTTCTTATATTTCTTATATTCTTTAATGTACACTGTCAGAAGATTTACATCGTGGATTATAAACTACATGTACAAAGGCGAGCTTAACCCTAAAAAGAGCTTTCTTCCAATCTTTCTGATTATTCAAAATCTTACGATCAAATATTTGCTTCGTTTGGTTCGTCACAGATTACTTACTTGTAACGTCTCTTTTCGTCGTTTGTATCGCGCGAGCCCACACCGATCGCGCGTTTGGATCGCGATTCTGCCGCGAGTTGGATCGGCCGGTGTAGATCCGGCGAATATACATGTACATATGGACAACTACAACTCCAGATGGGTTCGAACTCAAGACTTGCGTACCAGCGCCTATTCCCAGTTGCCACCACCAACTTGCGACACCAGTGGTGGCATCCAGAAAAAAGTTCCTCATCGCCACCAGTGGTGGCAGTCGGGACAATTTTTTCCCAGTTGCCACCAATGGCAAAATGTTTATGTAAGACCGGCATGAAATAAATAATAACATATTGATACAAATAAACTTTTACCGATGATTATTTAATCTTTGAAGAATAAATCAATCATATAAACGTCTCTAAATTAACACAACTTACCGTAAAATACGATTGTTTAATTTCTCTAGGTTTCTGATCGCCTAGTGTTAAAACTAATACACATAATAATCGAATACTATGTTATTCAGTTTACAATTTTATAAATTTCATATGCTTAGTGCTACCTTAATCTTAAATGGCCTTTACTTTTATGTTTTTTATTTATATAGATGAGGTTAAATTAGTCCCAACTAAAAAAATATTTAAAAAGAACAGATATTCTTGCTAAGTCAAAACAATTACTGGGAACTAAAAATGAAAAATCTCTTGTTTGCCACCAGTGGTGTCGCTGTTGGTGGTGGCGAATGAGAATAGACCGCCTACCAGCAGGGAAGTGCTCCAACCACTAAGTCACCGGAGATTGTCACGGGCTATTGTTGTATTTTCAATGATTCCTAGTTATAATTAACCTTAGGCGTATGATATTTTAAATCTTTACACATAAACACAAAATACGACTCGACGGGATTCGAACACGTGACCTGTAGCCGGCAAGAGCGACGACGGCCGTACCAGAAAAAAATAAACCATTAAATATACAGGGTGGACCAAACTAATATCCCCCGGAGGGAAAGTAACCTAAATATTGAAGTTGGCAAATTTTACTCAAAAGAAACATTTCCTTATTTTTAGAAATAAAAATAATTGCACTTAATGTTTTTTTAAAGTCTCTTGTCAGAGCCGGGCATCAAACCCGCCAAGTATAGAAAATAAACACCTGTATTTTTATGATACCTACCATCCTGTATTGTTATGATACCTACCATCCTCTATTTTTATGATACCTACCATCCTGCATTCTTATTATACCTACCATCCTGCATTGTTATTATACCTACCATCCTGTATTGTTATGATACCTACCATCCTGTATTGTTATGATAACTACCACCCTGTATATTTATGATAACTACCACCCTTTATTTCTATGATACCTACCGCCCTGTATTTTTAATTTAAAAAGTATTGTTGTAAATTCCACGGGAATGCTCCATGGACTATGTCGCTCTCCTTGTTGATAACAAGTGTGTGTAAAATTAAGTGTATTTTTGGTAATTATTAGCAAGTAATTAGTTACCAATTGTTTTTTCTTATTTTCATGTAAAAATGTTAGAAATAAATCTTAGAAATAAATGAATACCAACTACAGGTTATTCAGTTTTTTATTAATTTAACCAATTTGTCTTTATTTATAATGATTTCAGTGCCTAAGACTTACAGATAGAAAACTCTTTATTGCACAAATTTGTAGGTACATAGGCGAACTTAATGGCCTTAATGCTGTTTTTATCCGACTTCAAAAGAAGTAGAGTTGAATTGTATTTTTTATTTGTTTTTATCATTATTTTTTTATGTTTGCCTCAGAAATCTGTCATTTATGAACCAATTTGGAAAATACTTTTTGTATTGGTTCAGTATAACTACGAAAAAGTCTCAAAATAAATTTGCATTAAAAAAAATACATGCATATTCCGACGCACACATTACACACACACACACAATACAATACAATACAATGATGCTTTATTGAATACCAAACACAGGAAAAACAATAGTTAACAAAGTAATATCCAGTGGGTACAATGGGCGGCCTTATCGCTATGCGCAATTTCTTACAGGCAACCTTTGGATGGACGGGAATTTTAAAAGAAATATTGCGGTCAGGGTGTGTTCATTATAAAACTCTTATTATATGTAAATATACATAAATATAATTTATATACATATACATAAATATAATTATACTTACAATGTCAAAAATAGCAATGGACTTGGCATGACTCATTTCTACGGGCAATGCATTCCACAGACGGACAGATTGTATGGTGAAAGATTTGTCGTAGAAAGTTGACGAATGGACAGGAGTTTTGAGCTGAAGGGTATCTGAGGAACGAAGGGAACCAGGATTGGAATGATGGAGAAACTCAAACGTTCTTTCAGATAAGGGCGGGTAGATGGAATAAATAGGACACCATACAGGAGAGAGAGAACATGAACACATATCAAATCTATCAGGTAGCGCCTGCTTATAAAATACCTATTTTGTGTTTGATTTATAATTTGCTCATTAAATTCTACAGGCGCTTAGGCATCGAACTAGAGAAGTGATAATAACTTTTTATCCTTAAAAGCTATGAGGTTCAAAACGATATATATAAAAGTAGCAATCTAGTAGCAATTATTGATTACAAAAAACTTGATTCATTTGCGCAATTTGTTCTCACTGGATAGGTGACCAGCCATCCTGATGTCAGAATGGCCTGTCACCTTAAAACGTTTATCTTTTTAATGATATGGCAATTATTCACGATTAGTTGCAACTAGGTAGCAACTCTATTATTTCGTATTTTTAAATATTTTATTAAAGTACCACTGTCCCCGTTTAACGGGGACACGGCTTACGGGGACAACGGACCTACACCGCAAGTTAAAAATAAAACACAAATTAACTACAAATGTTTAATTTACTCCAACATGCGTCCTTTTCATATGACGTCTCAGCGAGTCCCTTGAAGCAAATGGATTATTGCACATTTGACAGGAATATTTCTTCTCTCCCGTATGAGTCACTCTATGCCGGGCCACATCCGATTTAGTATAAAAAAATATATGACAGACATCGCACTCATGCTTTTTTTCCTTATTATGTACATTTTTAACATGGTTATTGCATAGACTTTTAGTTAGAAAAGATTTTAAACAGACGTTGCATTTATGGTCAGGCTTGGACATTCCATGTAGCTCGACTAAATGTAAAACTCTTAAGTTTTCCTGAAAGAACCTTTGAGGGCAGAACGGGCAAGGAAAGCGAAGTTTTCGTTCATATTTAACATTGTGAATTGTTATATCATGCTGCTTTTTATCAGTTTTATTGCTAAACGTTATATTACAGATTTTACAGCTGAATTGTCGATGGGATCTTGTTCTGTGTAAGTTAAGAAAAACTAAATTTGAGAATCCTGCGCCGCATATATGACATACTTGCTTCTGAAAGTGCTTGTTCATATGTATATTTAATAATCTAAACATAGAAAACTTTTCAAAACATATTTGGCACTTCAATTCGCTTTCTATCTTGAAAGGAACGAGTAAATCCTCGCTGAGGCTCATACCATGAGTTTGATTAAGATGCTGTTTCAACTTCGACATATTTTCGAGTTGTTCGCGACATATTTTGCAATGTAGACTCGATATTTCGACTTTGACAAGTCGATTTTGCTGTAGAATTATCTTTTTCTCTATATTTTCTATTGTGTGAGAGTTGTGTGTGTGTTCTTTTAGTAAATTCATGTCGGAGAATGGTTCTTTGCAGCAGAAGCATCTGTATCTGCTTTTGTTCCATTGGAAGACGCATATTGTCGAGTTTAAGATGAGTTTGAGTGAGTTGTCCCGTAGTAGGGGCCCGGTGCCGCGGCGTTCCGCGATTTTACACCAATCTTTTTCAGGTGGGTTGGGTAACTCTGAAACAACAAAGATTTTGGTAAAAAAAATCTATTTTCGAAAAAAATATATTACGAATTTCTTAAAAGCATTTAAGAAATTCGTAATCGGAACCGCAAGGAGATTAAAATGAGCCCAAACACTATAGTTTACGATTATCCGTCAAGGAGTTCCATTGCCCTTCCGTCTCCATCATCAGATCAGCTGGCTGTCACTCTTAGAGTATACATTACTAGGTATAGAGCGCGTGTTCCTAAGTGGGAACAGTAGGCACGGGTGAGAACATGGCATCGTCCTGTCGATAAGCGCAAGTAGTCTTACGAGTACTAGCAGTGTGAGCGCCCGTTGCGAGTTCTTAGCTCTATTTATCTTAAAAAATTGATAAATGTGCAATAAAAACTTGTAAAAACGATACTCGGAAACACACTAAACAGAATTCTAACATCACATTTCACCGGTAAGCCAATTTTTAATACTTTTAAGTTCAAACACAGAATACTAAGGGACAGAAGCATCACTCTGCA
The DNA here is from genome assembly GCA_951640565.1 of Petrophora chlorosata. Taxonomy (NCBI): domain Eukaryota; kingdom Metazoa; phylum Arthropoda; class Insecta; order Lepidoptera; family Geometridae; genus Petrophora; species Petrophora chlorosata. The sequence goes on from OX621218.1 coordinate 2,712,462, forward strand.
AAGAAATTTAAACAAATAGCGACTCTTGCTATGACGCAATAAAATTCAATTCAGCTCGCGTAGCGCTGCATACCTACCAGTCATATTAACCTACAGAGCGCGTCTCTTTCTATCGCGCCGCTCTTATCTCTTCTGACGCGGCACGTGTAACGACGCGCGACCCGCCGTCGGTGTCCGGCTATGTACTTGTAGCTTCGTACCTACAGTGCGGAGTGCGCTAGGCCTGGTTCAAAGTTCGTTTCGTTTCGCGGGGGTGAACAAGACGTGGGACGCGGGGCTACGTGTACCGCCCGCACTGCCCCGCAACCCCGCTTCGATTGCCGACTCAAATAGTGATGTGACGCGTTCGGCCTATTCGATAATGATGTTTGTTATGAGTATGGCGAGCAATAGTTTACACCGGCACATTATCTGCGATAATACTTACCAGTAACATGATTTTCTTTAATTTTACATCTCTTAGATTTGGACTTTTTATCGTTCGAGTGTTTCCGTTTCCGCGACCGGACAGTGGCGCCATCTGTGTCCCGCAGCTCTAGTTTTAGATTCGATAATTTTTCTGAAAATAAATACATAATTAAGTCATAATGAATTTTTAGAAAAAAACAAGAACCGACTTTAAGACTAAATTTATAATTTTTGATTTTGTTATTTTTAAAAAAAGTGTTCAATCAATTTCGATAAAATGTATATGGGATCACCTCTGAAGAATGACCTATCAAGCAAAAAAGAATCATCAAAATCAATTTATAATTAGCGGAGTAGTCGCGTAACAACACAAGTTAATTAAATAGGCACAAAAAGTGCACTTTTATTTATTTTATTTATTTAATCTTTATTTCAGGCAACATTAAAATAAGTTACAGATGTTATTTACTTATTCTATGGCCCATATAAATATATACCTTAGAACTAACATTCATATAATTTATATTAAAATATTTATTTATGTTAAACGTTTGGTCGGCGACGTGTGACGCAACTGCGCGGTGTCAGCTTGCGGCGTCAGCGGTTGCGGCGACGCTTGCAGCCGACAAAAGACTTGATTTGAGTCTTTTTTAAATGACATACACATAATACAAATCAATTCAAATACGTTAAAAATTATAACTTAAAATATCACTGCGGGAGCGGCACGACATCATTAAGTTTATAAAGGGGAGATTCAAATGTCAAATTTAAATTTCAAATTCAAATTTCAAATACAAATTTCAAATTTCAATTTCAAATTCAAATTTAAATTTCATATTCAACTTTCTAATTCAAATTTCAAATTACCCAGTTTTATTCCGAGGGAATAGTGTTCCGGCGCTACAGAGAGGTTAAACCGAAATACTAGTGGTAGGTTTCTCGTGTGCGAAAGGCCGTTTGGGAGGGTACTACTGCTTTGCCAGTTATTCAGCCGCCAAGCAGTAGTGCGCTAGCTTTACTGTGTTCCGACTTGAAGGGCATCGTAGCCAGCGAAATTACTGGGCATTAGGAGACTCAAAAGCTAATTGTCTCAGGGTGACGAGCCCAGTGCAGCGCCGCGCGGGATTTTAAAACAGAGTTCTGGGTGGTGCTTTTATTGTTATGGGCTGGCGTATTGCTTACCATCAGGCAAAAGACCAGCTCGTCTCGTCATACAGTAATTAAAAAAAAAACTTGTTTACCATCGTCATCGAAGCTGTCGTCACCACGGTTGTCACAGTCAAAGGCCATGGCGTCACTTAGTTCTTCTACCTTGATCGGCTCCAATTTTAACTTGGGATCGGGGAGTTTCATATCTGTAAATGAAAGTCATCCATCTATACTAATATATACTACATCTGTCCATCATCGAGAGCGAGTGTGGCTCGTTGGGAGCATGTGCGACTTTCGATCCGACGCACCCGAGTTCTGAGACATAATATCTGATGTCTCGGGGTGATGGGCGCAATCCAGTGTTATGCAGTGTTTTTATGATATTATAAGTTCTGGGTGGCACTGCAATTTTTATGGGCAAGTGTGGCGCTTACCATCAGGCAAACGACTTGCTCGTTTAATCCCCAAAACAACAGATCCATAAAAAAATAGGCTTAACTGGTACTGTGTTATGAAAAATGATTTTTAATTTTGTGACCAATAAAGATTTATTATATTCAAAATTAATAGGAGACAACTTAAAAACCGCATACCTCTATAATCAGGCTCTAAGCTTCGTAAATAGTCCAGGAATGTCTCCTCACTCCGTACCACCATCTGCTTGAAGGTACAGGCATCTCGGAGACGTGTGATGCATTGAGAACAGATCAACCTCTTTGTACCACCATTGATCTTGTGATGCAATATCTGTAAAATATAAAGGAGGTGATGAACACACGAAGATGTTTCTTACCCCGGACTTCTGGCCTACAGGGGTAGTCTACCGCCGTTATAGGGAACCACCGCCGTTTAATTGTCTCAGGGTGACAAGCGCAGTGCAGCGCCGCACAGGATTTTGCAAAACAAAGTTCTGGGTGGTGCTGTTATTGTTATGGGCTGGCGTATTGCTTACCATCAGGTAAACGACCAGCTCGTCTCGTCATTCAGTTATAAAAAGTTGGCAAAAACAATAATTCCTTGTGTGGTGTAGTAGCGTAATAAAATACTTTAGTTATTGTGTTATATGTTTGTATATATGTTAGTCTGTAAGGTATATATTCTATGGGCCTCTGTTAATATAACACTGTTATATAATTGTCTGGACGACAATAAAAGAAATAAATACCTAACTAAATGCCAACTAGATGAAGCGATCTGCGAAGGTGGCTGGAAGTAACTGGATGAGAAAACCTGGTCGGAGTTATCCGACATAATCATAGCCATTTATATTTATAACAAATATTTCGACTCACAATAGTTTCCAAACCTTAATTGGATGAGAATAGCGAAAGACCGGGCTCAGTGGCGTTCATTAGGAGAAGCCTATGTCCAGCAATGGGTGATTACAGGGTGATAATGATTTTTTCTGAATTTACAGTGACGAGACTTCAAGTCGTTCACCATGGTAAGCGCCACGCCTGCCTATAACAGTTGCAGTGCCACCCAGAACTATTAATACTATAAAAAGCACTGCGTAGGACTGCATTGCGCTCATCAGATTTTAAGTCTCATATATGCCCAGTAATTTCACTCCTAGAACTTTGATGATGAAGTGTTCAAGCAAACCAAGCAATGTTTAAGTAACCATAGAATAAACTTCTGCAATTGTATTATCTGTACTTCTAAGCTATTATTAGAGCTTGTGCAGCTAAAAAAAATTAACAGGCTAGTTTTACAGGATGATAAATCCATTTAGTTCAAGCCATTTTCTAGAAATTATTGTTATAGTAATTCTACAGTTGCAGATAAAGATTTAGTGATGATGATGAAGGTGGCTGATTACAACAAATTATATTAATCTATGAAAATGTTTATGACTATGCGTACCCACGTAGTTTGTCCAATTAGTAGAGCTAGGTTTGGAGCATGTCCGATACTCTACATCAGTGGCGAGATTACGCTGCGAGATCACGGATCGCGGCGACCACTGTGATGCTCGAAACCTAGGTCGACTAATTCGACAAACTACGTGAGTCCTACCCGTTTCATTAAATGTTTATAATGAATCAAACCCACGAAAACTTTCAAACTAAAACTTTGCGTACCATTGATTGTTGGCTGCAAAATAAGAGAAATAGTAATGAAAAAACTTACCTGGATATTGAGGGTGTCTTTTAGCATTTTTTCGTATCCTTCGCATCCTTCGGCATCATGTATTTCAGTACAAATATCTGTTATTCCATCTTGTTGTAAGCAACAACAACAAATATTTGAATATTTGGATTCAAATCCTATTTTGACTGTAATATCCATCGTGTACTTAGATAATACTGGAAACTACAATATAAATACTATTTTAGTTTATGTTTCTGTTAGAATTAAGTAATTAACTTGATTTATGAAAAAATAATTAAGGAAAACAAACAATAAACTTGCTTTTTTTGATATTATGACAATGTCAATGTCATAACATTGACGGAAACTTTCTTTTTTTTTTATTAGCCCCTATGGGCAGGCTAAAGTCTCTAAGACCATACCGCCTTGTCTTACGTAATTTTTATAAGATAGTTTAATATTCCTAATTTTGTTGAGAATGATCATCAGCAACAAGCCGGACCCTCTCCTAATGCTTCAATAAAGTGGTGGATCTTTATTCAAGCTTTCCATGGACTTTTTGGGAGAACATAAAAGCAATGTCGTTATCTATTTTGTTTCATTTGCCTTCACTCGTGTACGTTTACGAACACGTAATGGTTAATATTCCATCGATATTACACTTAATCACTCGAAATAACACTTGTTTGGAAAATAAAACAAAATCAAACGGTATCACTTTTCACTTCCCGCCAAAGAGTCTGACGGAAAGTTTTACGCTGTGGCCACAGATTATAGATACCGTGTGCGGCTGCATAAGGCGTACGTACGTACGATCACGATTTAGAATCCATTTCAAGCTCAGATAAAAAGGTTTCAAGTCATGTATGCTAACCACAAAAATATGGCAGGTACTGATGAATTCATGAAGCAATCAAGTAGTAATATAGTAGTCTTTTAACGTACCAAATAACAGTATATTTATAAAAAAGAAATATGAAATGGTACAATGAGCGCTAGTGATACTAAGAACGATCTTTTCCAGACAACCCTTTGGAGGTGATCATCTATTCAGCTTATTAGGCATTTTTAATAATGACAGGTAGGTATAGGTACTGAGATGTTTGATTAATCACTACATCACTATCACTACATACATTGCGGTAGTGTCATTCCTCAATGACTACATAGTATAAAATTAAATCTTTGGTATAAAACAAAGTCGCTTTCTCTGTCCCTATATCCGTATGTATGTTTAAATCTTTAAAACTACGCAACGGATTTTGATGTTGTTTTTTTAATAGATAGAGTGATTGAAGAGGAAGGTTTATATGTATAATAACCGTGCGAAGCCGGGGCGGGTCACTAGTGTAATAATAAGACGGAGTGATTGAATGAAATACCTTTATTGTACGAAAATAAACAAAATCAACAGCATATTTTACAAACTTTTTGAATCCAAAAAGATGTTATATCGATTCCTATTTATCGAAGTTTACAAAGTTCATTACACGTACCTAATAATTAAATTGACTTTTATGTCTACTAGTGGAGTACATAATTCTACACGTTAACTCTTAAATTAATATATTTGTACATAAATATAAGTGAAAATTATTTTGAACTTAGTTATATTTTTACGTAGTAGATTGATATTATTACTACTGTCGGTCGCTAGTTTTTGCAAGTAACAAGTTTTACTTTTTTTTTAACATGGCGCTAAATTAAAACATGGCCGATTTTAAGGGAGCTTCTACACGATAACAATAGTGGCACAAATGAGTAGCATATATTTAGGTGATTGTTGAAAATGTGGCTGAAAAACATATTGGCTTATATTCTTTTGAAATTATGCTTAGGTAAATAAGTGCTTTGATGTTAGAATATTATTTGAACTTTGATTGTGGAATATTAAACAGCCTTTAAATAATAAAATTCAGATGTTTTATAGAAAAAAAACTTAACTAAACTACATTATGAAGTATTTTATTATTAATATAAATATTTAGACGTCCATGCCCATGAGTTTCTTGTCGAAGATGAATTCTCCAAGAGCCGCGTGGCGGTCAATCATCTTCTTTAGGGTGGAGGCCTTGCCGGCGAGGTCGCGTTGTCCCTTGTACTGCTCTTCCAGGAACTCACCAGTTAGGTAGTCGACGAGCTGAGGTAAATAAATATAAATAAGATACTGGTGGTGGCAGAATGCGTGGGTCGTGCGATACCAAGAAGAAAAAATATTAATAAATTATGGTTAGCATTGTTTCTTTTTTGGCAAGGCATTGTATTTGGTCATCTACTTATATATATTTGAGTTGGGTATAAATAAAACGTAGTGATTTTAATACTTTTGGGTATATATGTAAAAGAGTGGGAACTATTTTTTTAAATTATTGCCAAAACTTACGATTTGGTTTGGTAAGTTACTTTGGGAAAAGTGTTCCTGGTTGGAAATAGGGTCGATTAAGACCAGCTTGTTTTTTTTGACAAATGTCATTTTTTGGGTGAGCCGTACTTTTTTCAAAAATCTAAAAATGGCAATATTATTTTCTTATAAAATATAACAGAAAGTTCCTAAGAACAAAACCTTTAACTACAAAAGAAAAGGTAGCTACCCTTAAGGGGCTAAAAATTTGCCCCACCCTGTATATGATCGAAGCTTTTAGGCATGAGTCAATGTGTTGTCTGAGATGCATGTCTTTGGTTTGAACAAAATTTTGATTTTGCTTCTCAGTGGGTGTTCAAAAATCTTACGGTATGCAAAAAAATAGGTACATGAAAAACAAATCAAGATAGTCGCAGGTGAGAAACGAAATCTTGCAATGGTATTTCAAAAGTGACACATCTCGGTTTGGACCTGCGGGCCTGGCTCGATTGGCAAACGATAGCCAGGAGGTAACTGACGTTACCACACCTGATGAGTTTTAAACAGACGAAACAGCTATACACTTTTGGAATTTGATATCTATTTGCCTAGAGTTTGAATTTCTTTTCGAGTTGTTTCCATCCAGTTGTTTCATTGTCGTCCTTCATAAGTTTCAAGTACTCACGTGGTAGTCGTTGAACTCGTGGTCGCCCTCGCAGTCGGAGATGACGGTGCGGATGCTCTTGGTGACGTCACTCTCCATGCGCACGGCGTGCTCCAGCGCGGACGTGCCGCTCTCCCATTGGTTCAGAGGTGGCGCCTGGATAAATGGACGAGAATAAATGGAGGACACCAATGATCTTTTATTCAATAAGGTTTCAAAAATTCCTATTTAATCTCTATTTCTAAAACATGTATACGTTTTATCTAACAAAAAACCGACTTCAATGTATCTTCGAAGTCCGAGGTCAAATATCGATGAAATTTATATGGGACCACTTCGTAGCTATACTGAACCCGACGCAAAAAAATTTCTAAATCGGTTCATGAATGACGGAGTTCTGAAGTAACAATCACAAAAAAAAGTACAATGGAATAAAGAACCTTCTCCTTTTTAAGTTTTTTGTTTTAGTCGGTTAAAAATAAGTCATGTCAGAGGCCGCCTTGGAAAGTACCATACCGTTTACCTCTGCCAGATATTCAACCGCTAAGCAGTAGTGTGCAATCATGTGTTTGAAGGGCACTGCGGGTCTTTTTGCATTGTAGCCAGCGAAATTACTGGGCATTATGAGACTCAACAGCTAATTGTCAAAGTTCTGGGTGGTGCTGTTATTGTTATGGGCTGGCGTATTGCTTACCATCAGGCAAACGAACAGCTCGTCTCGTCATTCAGTTACATAAAAAAAAAAACTGATTCAAGCGAAACTACTGGCATTGGATTAAAAGACTTGAGAGCTATTCTATCAGGGCGACGAGCGCATTGCAGTGTAACAGAAGATTTTGAAAAATTAATTTCTAGATGGCGCTGCAACTGTTATATTCAGGTGTGTTACTTACCATCAGGCGAACGATTTGCTCGTCACATCTCAGTTACAGAAAAAACATAATTCAAAGTTCTTTATTCAGTTTTCGCATCACAGATGCACTTATGACCGTCAATTATTACAATGACTACCACCGTATCGGAAAAAGAACCACTACTCAGAAGATACGGCAAGAAACTGAGGGGCATATTTTTAGAACTTTTGTTACAATATTTTGTTTGTTATTGACAATATTATGTTTCTTATGTGCCAGTTGGCTACTTGGCAGAAGCGGAATGTTCCATGCATCTTTGTCTTCTATGTAATTACTAACTGTATAGTATGCTTTTTTCATTAGAATTTTTTTCACACGCAATTTGAATCTACTTTCTGTGAGCTCCGTTATACATTTTGGAATTTTATTGTAGAAACGTACGCAATTGCCCATGTTTTACTCAGTCTAAACCTAGGTATTGCAATTCTATCCTTACTTTAATTAATACTTATGAATCGCACGGGTGAACCCCGGGCAAATCACTAGTTTCAAAACTAAAACGAAAAAAAGTATAAAGAGACGTTCCTGGCTCCTGAGTTTTGGCCGGAAGGCATAGTATTCCGGCGCTACAGGGAGGCGAAGCCGAAGTTCAAAATTCATTTATTTGACTTTGTAACAACTTTGTTTGTGAGACCCTAACTAATAAACTAGGCTGTAAGGCCTGTGCCTTAATAGTTAGTTTCTTCCCATTATAATCAATTTCTTTTTGTTAAACACTAGTTAATTCCCTGATCGTAGCTTTAGTGTTTATAATTTGTATTGCCTGAAATAAATGATTTTAATATTACTATTAAAACTACATTAACTTACCCTGATGGTGATGAGCGAGGTGACGTCGGTGGTGAGTTCTCCTCTCATCAGCATGTATTCGATGAGCTTCATAGCGTGTTCGCGCTCTTCTGACGCTGCCTCGAAGAATAGCTTAGCGAAGCCGGGACGGTTGATCTGTCGACGGTAAGTTAGGTGTAAGATTATTTGACATTTAGTTTCACTATCTCTTACAGTTGGGCATAATTAGGTCAAGAGGAAGTGGTTCTGATTCAGCTTGCAAGATTCCACCCGAACAAACAATAAGTAGTAGTAATAATAAGTAGTAATAATAGTTACATACATATACATACATACATGGCAAGTAAAATAAAAACTTGTAAAAATGGTCACTGGTTACACGTTAAACTTACGTCGTCTTTAGAGAAGTGAGCCCCCATGGCGAGGTATTGCAGGGAAGCGGCCACCTCCATCTGAATCTGTCGGCGCATGCTCTCGCGGCACGGCCGATGCATCGTGATCCATTCCTTGGGAATGTTTACCGGGTTCACGGAGCCTGGAGAGAGAGAGAGAGAGAACATTATTAATTAAAATTAGAAGATATACTATATTAGAAGATATATATATATATATAATAGAATAGAAATACTCTTTATTCTACACATGCATAGGGTTATGTAATTGGCGGTCTAATCGCTTGAAGCTTTTACAAACAACTTTTGAATGGAATAATAATGTCATACAAGATTCCAAACCGATTTCGGTTACTGCGACAGTTTCTGCGCTCTAATCAGTAGTGCATTGATGACATGCTATAATAGCATGAAACTACGTCGTCGACGAATCGACGACGTACTGGTATTGAAATTTAGCCTGAGCCACTAAATTTAATTAAGATTTCAAAGCACCAGACTAATTTTGTTATAACAATGCAATTAAAATTCGTATGAAATCGGTAGTGTTGACCTAACATTTAATAGTGCGTCTATTGTAAACCCTAAAGTCTAAACATTCATCAACTAACCTCGTGTGAACAAAGCATTACGTTGACAACTTGATAACCTGACTTCCGGATTTTCGAGAATAAAAAGATAACGGAAATAGGTAGCAAATGAACAGTAAATGCTATGAAAACAGGCATTGTAAAGAGTACATAAGTACTATACCTACGACAAAGAAGCTTCTTTATTTTGGCGTCGATTCTTTGTATCATTCAACAATAACAACAAAGGTCATAGTCCAAGTACATTGGCGTCAGAACAAGATGGCCGCTATCGATTAGCATTTTGTTGCATCGCAAGAGAAAACAAAATACAAATTGGGTGCGAGTTGAGTTTGTTCCACGTTTAAAATTGCCAATTGCTGCCGCGGCGCGCAGTTTTCTCGCAACTTAAAAACGGTGACAGCTAGAGTTATAATGGAAAAATAATGGGTAATGGAAAAATTTCGTCCAGAAAAAAAATAAATATTCTATTTTTCAAAAGTTCATTATCTATAGGTACTTAGAAAAAAAGATAATTAAATTCTCATGTATTTGCAAACAATATGTAAGTCTAGTGGTGGATTTTCATATAATAAATGATTGATTGTTTAAACATTATGATTATTGTTGGACAATGACAGGTTGATGATTCGCAAATCTATGTTACTACTCTTGTCTTTGTTGTATGTTGTATGGTTTTAAATTTAAATTAATTTATGTCAAAATTTTACAGTAAACAATATATTTCCGTTATTTACGTTAGAGGGTCCGGCTTGTTGCTGATGACCCTCATACGGTGATACGCGAAAGAAATTATTGTAATGTTTTCAAACTATCAAATAAAAACTACGTAAAACATGGCGGTATGGTCCTAGAGACTTAAGCCTGCCCAAACGGACGAACCTAAAAAAAAACTATACTGGATAATCGCAAAGAAAAACTATTTAAATCTTTGGGATAATCGTACAAACATCTTCGTACAACATTCGACCATTGAGGTCTCTTTTATTTAACTGACGTAAACTGTTTTTTTTTAAGAATTTATTTTTCCGTCGTATATCATAATTTATTATGTAGGTAAATGATGGTGAACCGGCAAGAAATTCGGTGGCGAATATTATAATAATTTAAAAACCTAGGTACAGTAGGTATTAAAGCCACTAGTAACTATGACGTAATCAAAAGGTCGTAAGTCCAGTAGCCATGGCACCTAATAGATACATCCTCTAATCTAGCTCTCTTTGTCTTCTTAAGTGGCGTTAGATAAAGATAACACGTACGACAAACTTAGCACGTACTGCTTATCTAAGCGTGTGATACCAGGCCTAGCGCACTCCGCACTGTAGGTACGAAGCTACAAGTACATAGCCGGACACCGACGGCGGGTCGCGCGTCGTTACACGTGCCGCGTCATAAGAGATAAGAGCTACGCGATAGAAAGAGAGGCGCTCTGTAGGTTAATATGACTGGTAGGTATGCAGCGCTACGCGAGCTGAATTGAATTTTATTGCGTTATAGCAAGAGTCGCTATTTGTTTAAATTTTTTTGCGGAGTGATGCTTGTGTCCCTTAGTATTCTGTGGTGATACTAAATATATATAGGTACATGTAAAAATTCGTCTGTTGGCTGAAACTATTTGCATAAAATTTACATAGTATTTTTTATGTATGTGTCTCGTATGCGGGAGGCCGTCTGGGTAGGTACCACAACTTTCCCAATTATTCTTCCGCCAAGCAGTAGTGCCAAGTAGTGTGTTCCGGTTTGAAGGGCATTGTAGCCAGCAAAATCACTCGGCATGAGACTTAATATGTGATGTTAGGGGTGATGAGCGCAATGCAGGGCTACGCAGTGTTTTTTATGGTATTAAAAGTTCTGGGTGGCACTGCAATTGTCATGGGCAGGCGTGGCGCTTACCATCAGGTGAACGACGTGCTCGTCTCATCACTCAGTTCCATAAAAAAATAAGTTGCGTAGAGAAACGCACGCAGTACTTAGTAACCAGCTATGATCCTCTAATCTGTCTCTTCCCTGTCAATTGTCAGTTATCGGTTACATACAGACGCACGTAAAACTTATCTGACGTGAAGAAAGGTCATTTACATTGAGGTCTGTCATTTACATACAACTGTCAAGTAACAGATGAGTGGGAGACGATTAGATTAGAGACAATATTGATATGATACCTGTGATGAAGAAACTTCTTTATGGAGGGTGATGACCGGAATCAATGTGGTATAGTGGTTCTTTTTCCGATACGGTGGTAGTCATTGTGATAATTTGACGTTCATAAGTGCGTCTGTGATGCCAAAATGATTAAAGAGATTTTGATTTGATTTGATTTGAATGTCCCACTAATATCATAAATACGAAAGTTTGTGAGGATGGATGGATAGATGGATGGATGTTTGTAATTCAATCACGCCAAACTTCAGTATGGATTTTGATAAAAGGTATGTAGGTTCTTTTCTTGAGGTCGTTTTTTTATTCCGAGAAACCGCGGGAAAAACCGCGAAGCGCGGCTAGTATAGAATCATTTTCTAAGTATAATGTAATACATAGTTAGTATTCTTTGGTATATATAATCTTTGTTTAGCTATGATGATACTGAACTGTGAAAAGAAAGGTTTTGAAAAGTATCGAGAGTGCTATTAAAATATTTCATAATGAGCACCCATTTTATGAATATTACATGTTCGCGGCGTTGAGGTGGCCCAAGGGCCACCCCCGCCGCACCCTAACCTACCGAGGATGACCCAAGGGCTCTTATACGTTTGAGTGCTAAAAACAGACCAAATTTGGTGCACAATCAGTATTTTTAGTGAACGGTTAACAATTATCCTTATTTTAGTAAATAAGTACCTAATTTCATTAGAATTATGTCACTTAATTCCTGTAACTTCTTGTGATAAGCACGGGGATTTCCTCAAGAGATCTGAATTTAAATGAATGAGGAAAACTGTCATGATACACACACACACCGATACATGCTATAATAATCAACCAAGTGCGAGTCGGACTCGCGCACAAAAGGTTCCGTACCATTTTTTATAAAAACGGCAAAAAAATCATGTCTGTTGTATGAGAGCCCCCTAAAATATCTATTTTATTCTGTTTTTTAGTATTTGTTGTTATAGCGGCAACAGAAATACATCATCTGTGAAAATTTCAACTGTCTAACTATCAAGGCGCATGAGATACAGCCAGGGCCCTAATTTACTATGACAACTTGGCGATTCCTTGCTTCAAGGAAACGTCGATTCCTTCATTAATAAAGGCCATCTGCAAAATTTGTATTCTCTATGACGCGTCATATATATATATGAGAGATGTCGCTTATTAATGAAGGAATCGACGTGATTTCGCCAAGTTGTCATAGTGAATTAAGACCCTGGTGACAGACAGACGGACAGACAGCGGAGTCTTAGTAATAGGGTTACCCTTTGGGTACGGAACCCTAAAAGTGTCCTTGGAACACTGAATGCTTTTAATTTCTGAAGTAAACTACTATTTACGTTTATATATATTTTTTGTTAATGTGATATATTGTGAACGCAGTCATTCTATATTTAGTCTATGGTTTTTACTCTGTGCTCTCTTCCCATATAGATATGTGATTTGTGGTACGTACGTAATTAATTAAATAAAGCTAAGTTAATAAATCTTCAGCATTTTTAATATATAACAGTGGCGACGAGTTTTAGAACCAGTGAGCTACTATTTTGTGCGTTGTACATATGTCGCAGTCATCAGATTCGGCAGATTCAAATTCAATGTTAATTATATAGATTGCATTCTTTAAATCGTCACGTCATACGAGATATATTTAACTCTTGTACTTCTCTGTAATATGTTATGTCTATGACGTATCCTTTGATTGTTTTTAATATTATATATATTATCAAAAACTATTAAATAATAATAAAAAAAACTATTTATGTATTGTATAAAATTATATATATTAACCGACTTCAAATAAGGAGAAGGTTCTCTATTCGATTGTATTTTTTTTATGTTTGTTTCTTCAGAACTCCGTCATTCATGAACCGATTTGGAAAGTTCTTTTTTGTTGGTTTCAGTATAGCTACGAAGTGGTCCCATATACATTTCAACGATATTTGCTCGGATTTCGAAAATACAGTTTTTTTAATAAAATGTATACTTGTTACTGAATAGGCAAGCATTTGACCGCTGCCTTACCTGATGGAAAGTGATGACGCGGTCGACGATGGATCATGCTTGCCTAGAAGATACCGATTCACTCGAGACTTGAAGATACCTAGATTATAAGAATCGGGAAACAGAGACGCTGGTAAGGTGTTCCAATCCTTAGCTGTTCACATTTTGAAAGGTGAAGCGAAACCAGTGAAAAGCAAAATATTTTTTTAATTTATCAATCGAGTAATGGTTAATCGTTTTGTAGTCAACAATATTCATTAATTATACTTAACCCAATTGGAACACAAAATTTGTGTCACAGCAGGCCTAGCGCACTCCGCACTGTAGGTACGAAGCTACAAGTGCATAGCCGGACACCGACGGCGGGTCGCGCGTCGATACACGTGCCGCGTCTTAAGAGCCCACACTACCCCAGCTCAAATCAAAATGCTCCCACGCGACGGCCCGTCAACTCGTAGCTACAGTCGCAACTATCTCGCTCGCACCTAGTACGTTGCGCGGCCGAGCGGGAGCGAGTGCCGGAGCGCGTCTGAACCAACACAGCGGCTGTCGCGGACGTGTAGTTTTCCACGCAATATTTCGGTATTAAATTTCTAACAAAATAAAAAATAACATTATTTTAAATTGAATACATAAGATACACGTATTATATTAGTTCAGATTTGTGTAAAAAGTTTCATTATAATAGGTCAAGTATTAACTGTATACTGCTTTTTATTTACAAAATTTAAGTGGGAAGTTTGTGAATTTTTTGTATCGAGACTTTTTTTAGTAATCGTGTTTTTACAACGTATGGACATCAGAGTATATCCTCAACTATACTATATATTTTTTTCAACACGATTGATTCAATACTATTATTGATATGCAACTTCAAACGCGAACGGTAAAGCAGTTTTGAGGTAGTGTGCAGACTTAATAAGAGCTATGCGATAGAAAGAGAGCCGCTCTGTAGGTTAATATGACTGGTAGGTATGCAGCGCTACGCGAGCTGAATTGATTTTTATTGCGTCATAGTAAGAGTCGCTATTTGTTTAAATTTCTTTGCGGAGTGATGTTTCTGTCCCTCAGTATTCTGTGGTCACAGTTAATAGATAGTGAGTAATTGAATAGGTATTTAAATTGTTTATCTCTGTAGTTTTGGTATGAAGTTTCCTTAACAGGTTATTAATAAATTCAGACAACCACTTCTCATTTATTATCTCACTAATAATAATATTTCTGGATGGATTTTGATGTTTTGTACTAAGACCTAGGACATTTTCTTTCCCCGAAATGTGTCCACGCAGGTGAACCCCAAAGGCACAGCTAGTTCACACTGATATTATAAATGCATAATTTTGTATGTAAGTGTTTGTTTCTTCACGCTGTAACGGCTCAACAGATTTTAGTTAAATTCAGAACGGAGTTAGCTTATACCCTGGATTAACAGGCTCCTTTTTATCTCGGGAAACCGCGGCTGAAACCGCTGCGCTGCTAGTTCATCATGTAGCATTGTCAATAGTTTTTTTTTTATAATGATCTGTCTCATAAAGACATCCCATTAATATTACAATCTAGCCTACTAAGACTTATAAGTAATTTAACTTTGACTTAAATTGCTAAGTATAGTATAACTAAGAATGTATCCATTAACACTTTTCTTACTGTCTCTATTTAGGCGAAGACTGTTGTTGTGTTCTTTACGGGTAGCACTAAAGTATGTATAGGTACTACGGTACACTGTCACTTCACTACACTAACTCAAAAGGTTTTGTCCTTTTGAGCCTTCTCACTAGGTCTGTATTGTCAATAGATGATGTTACGCCCCTTTTACAAGTCGTAGCTTAAAAAAGACATCTATTTCTATTTTCATATCGCTTGTCAGAAAGCTTGACCTATTTGGATGACAGTTGAGATGTATTTATAACTAGCTGCGCCCCGCGGCTCCGCCCGCGGTTTCCCGGGATAAAAAGTAGCCTATGTGCTATTCCAAGTCCTAAAGTACCTACATACCAAATTTCATTAAAATCGGTGCGGGAGTTTTTGCGTGAAAGAGTAACAAACATACATCTATACATTCTTACAAACTTTCGCGTTTATAATATCAGTACGAGTAGGAAGTACAATACAGTACGAGTATATAATATATATTGATACAATTAGTAGGATAGCCCGTATCTTCCCCAGATGTATTAAAATGAACCACCAAGCTGTGAAAATATAATGGAAATTATCAGTTCTTTGTTCACCACATGACAGGCAATTTTTAACCGATTTCAAATAATTAATTTTTAGAAAAAAAAAACCGACTTCAATGTATCTTCGAAGTCCAAGGTCACATATCGATGAACTTTATATGGGAGCAATTCGTAGCTATACTGAACCCAACGCGAAAAGAATTTTTCAAATCGGTTCATAAATGACGGAGTTCTGAGGTAACAAACATAAAAAAAAATACAATCGAACAGAGAACCTCCTCCTTTTTGAAGTCGATTAAAAAGGAGGAGGTTCTCAATTCAACGGAGTTTTTTTTTGTATATTTGTTACGCGATTACTCCGCCAATTATAAATTGATTTTGATGATTCTTTTTTTGATTGATAGGTCATACTTCAGAGGTGGTACCATATAAAATTATCGAAATTGATTCAGCACTTTTTGAAAAAATAACAAAAACAATAAATATAAGTTTAATCTTGAAGTCGGTTCTTGTTTTTTTATACATATGATAGATCTACGTTGATGTTAAGCGACGATGTGTCCGAAGATGGAGCACGTAGATCTAGAAGATACCTATTCACTCTGGCTTTGAAGATACCCAGATTGTAGTTATCAGGAAACAGAGAAGACGGCAAGGAGTTCCATTCCTTAGCAGTACGCACTATAAACGTGGAACCAAAACGCTTCGTACGAGTTGGAGGAATGTCTAAGTATAAGGGTGATATTTGGCCGGCTGTTTGTAGACAGACATATGTTTATAATCACTATTATTATTTGTTGTATTATTAATGCTAGAATGCTAGTAGGTTATCTAAGTTAGACCTTTCTGCAGTTTCTTGATGATAAAATTTACATAAGACATGTTACAGTTATTCTGCTTTGATTTTCAATGCAAGATTAAAACGAATCTTGACTGTACCATCTTGTCCAGCCTGAAGACCCTAAAGTAAGCGTTCATCGTCGTTCGTCGTTCTTTCACTTAACAGTCTCTTACGTTCGCCATCGTACTGCTGGAAAACGGGACTTCCCTCCAAGAGTATGGACTATGGACCATAACATAGTATACCATGCAGACTCAATGCAGTTTGGTGGATGTCACAGACATGTTTTACTGGTGGTAGGTTTCTCGTATGCGAGAGGCCCTCTGGGTTGGTACCACCATTTTGCCAGTTATTCAGCCGCCAAGCAGTAGTGCGCAAGCATTACTGTGTTCCGGTTTGAAGGGCATTGTAGCCGAAGCGAAATTACTGGGCATTACGAGACTCAACAGCTAATTGTCTCAAGGTGACGAGCGCAGTGCAGCGCCGCGCAGGATTTTGCAAAACAAAGTTCTGGGTGGTGCTGTTATTGTTATGGGTTGGCGTATTGCTTACGATCAGGCAAACGACCAGCTCGATTCGTCATTCAGTTACATAAAAAAAAACCTTGCATTTTTGTGATTCTTGGACATGCCGGTTTATTCACGATCTTTTCGTCGCCGTGATAAGTAGGAAGCATTATTTGAACTCCGGTTTATCAGTTTCATAGACGGACGAGTTCTTGTTCTCGCTAACTCTAGACACATTCGCTAACGGTAAGCTATATTCTTTAGATATCGTCTGGCTGAACCTTCATGGTCCTAGGTTTTGAATCTTGAACCCAGCAACATAGTTCAAAGGCTGAAGTATTACTACCACAGTATACTAAGGGACAGAAGCATCACTCCGCAAATAAATTTAAACAAATAGCGACTCTTGCTATAACGCAATAAAATTCAATTCAGCTCGCGTAGCGCTGCATACCTACCAGTAATATTAACCTACAGAGCGGCTCTCTTTCTATCGCATAGCTCTTATCTCTTCTGACGCGGCACGTGTAACGACGCGCGACCCGCCGTCGGTGTCCGGCTATGTACTTGTAGCTTCGTACCTACAGTGCGGAGTGCGCTAGGCCTGTTACTACTAAGAGGTTGTATTAATAATGACCTATATTTAATTGTAAATAATAATGTATTCTTTTGATTTATTGATTGATTGATTGATTTTAGAGGCGTGGAACACGTAGGTATAAAACTATGGGTTTCGACGTCGGACCTACAATGATCAAGTCTCGGATAGAAATAACAGAGCAACGCCCTATTAATTAGGCTATTAGGTACTTGTTATAAACAGATAGCGTTCAGTTCCAGATATCTGTTTACGAACTAATTTTGCCATTTTGTTGGCAGCCATGCTTTTATGAATCATTACAGTGGGCAGGTACCTATGTGTTTATATTGTCAATACTAATATCGCACAATAGTGATATATCATTGTGTTTTTCCACGTCCAGTATCTGTCGATGTTATCTGTATCTATTTTGAGATGTGTCTTGCTTACATTGTTGCTTATTTACAATAGTTGGGACATTGTTTGGCGTTCTTGTTTTCTTGGCATCACAAAACATTTTGTAGTGGATGTCATGCACGGGTTTCGCAATCTGTGTACATTTTTCCTGTTTGAAATAAATTTCTTCCTTACTCATACCATAACATAAGCTGTAGGAATAAGATTGTCCTCCTTAGCCTCTTATGAGGAAATTCTCTGATTTATTCCTTCTGAATCAATGCTTTGAAGTTTCTTAAATCTTTACGAATTCCCTTCACATAGTTTGCTTACTGCTGATTTCACAATTCGTCTTAGAATTTAGTTTTTGTTTCGCCTTTCCGTCTATGCTTGATCACAGAGATATCTTTTAATACGTTATCTTTTGTGTGTAATGTGTATTGCCGTGTCTAATCTTATATTGACTGATCGACGCCTTGAAGGGTGTTAGCTTTATCGGCGACCATTAGGTATTTTGGTTTGGTCTTGGACAGTCTTGGTTAATTTGAGTCCCCCATTCTTCGACATACCAGACTAGACCATGGTAGAAATCGCGTGGTATACGTACCTTGCCTACCCCTGTCACCTATATACCTATTGATTCTACAATGAAACTGATTCTTGGCCCTGATCCAAAAATGGTAGCGTTGTAGCCGTTTCAAGTTATGTAGGTACCTAATAATTTATGTGTTATGTCTATGTTAGTGACACTGCATGTTTTAATAAAAATGGGAATAAATAACAACTTTATAAATTATCGCACAATTGAGGGTAGGTCTCTACTAAGTGGACAGATCATTCAATTGATTTACAAATTGAGGAAACCCGCAAATGCCATAAATAAGAAGTTGAAGTTGAATAAAATATGAATGAATTACTAGTTAGGTAGGTCGGATAAACGTGGGGTGCTTGGACAGGTTACCTCCTCGAGCACCTGAGCGCTTCGGATACGGCTTATCCGGTGAAGACTAGTATTTCGGGACTGTTCTCTGGTAAACAGTATTAATAACTTCTTACTTACTTCTTGGGATCTTATTGACCGTTGGCTAAGATCTTGGCAAGACACGCTTCTCCGCGAATCAATCTAGTAGCAGAACGCATTGGAGAAGCTAAGGGGGTCTGGGCATTTGGCTGGACAGCGGCGGGGAAAGACTTCTAAAAAGCGTCTCTTTGTTGAGGTTTTCTCCTCGCGGGTAGGAGATCCAATGATCAATTTGTTTTGGCGGCAGACTTGTTGAGGTTCGCCTTCAAGGAAAGCCCGGAATGGCGCGTTCCAGCTTCACCTCAGCCAGCCAAACGCCACCGTCGGAGCTGACGACGAATGCGGAAGCGTATCTACTTGTAACTCCAGAATAAGGCGGCTGAGGAACACGGTGGGGTTTCAATTTAATAGTGTGTGTAATACCATATTTCAAGGGTTAATAATGATGGTACCGCCAAGCAGTAGTGCGCAAGCAGTACTATGGTTTGAAGGGCATTGTAGCCAGCGAAATTACTGGGCATTATGGGACTCAAGTTCTGTGCAGACTATTGCATGAAAAAATTCTGGGTGGTGCTGCAACGAGCTCGTCTCTTCAATCAATTACATTAAAAAGGGTACGTATCTTACCGCTTTGACGGTAACCTACTACCTACCAAGGTACCTACATCATAGGTGCCTATGCCTACCTATACAAAAGAACGGCATATAAAAAAAAATCGATAGTGACGTTTTGCGTTTTTAGGTTATGTTGTACCTACAGTATTTATAAACTTCCTAAACTTATTTATAAAATTAATTTATTAAACTGAAACGTAGGGTCGAAAGCTTTCTTCAAAAGTGGAATAAAAATATTATCGAAACATCAATTTTCATATTTCAAAGATGGCCACCAATCAGCTGATATTGTTTACGAAAACGCCATGATACGACAATTTGACATTTCTTGCAACAAAGATATGAAATACCCATTCCTTTGTGTATGTACATAAGTACATAACTAAGTACGTATTATCTTTGTTTTTGTTTCCAATGAGGACGACGCGACTTCCAAAGGTTGCACCCTGACCAAACGCGTAGAAGTACATTTTTTAATTAAAAAAAGAAATTAAATAGAAATACTTACATTGTGTGGCGGAAGCCGGATAGTATACAGCCAGGAGGCAAGCGAGGGCAAACAGAATCACCTTCATTTTTATTTCTAAAATAAATCACAGATACTTTGACGATACGAGCGAAATTTGTTCGTGAATAGGCACAGTACTATAGGAAGTCAAGCCTTTACACTCACTGGTGTAGAAGGCGACTTAACAAACACAACAAATGTGGAAAAACGGACTATTCGCGTGGTTGATTCCAGTCTGATGTACTACGCAGCGATAACCGAACCATCTCGTGTTGACAAGTGATTCAAGTGGAATGACGGAGCGAGCGAGACGGATATAATGTTCTTGCAACCCGCGAGGTTTTGTGTTTCGAGGCCATTCATAGAATATTTTCCTATGAATATTTAGAGCTTCCCAAACTATAATATCATACTTTTTAACCTTAATAAACCTACAAAGTAATCTATGAGATGTTTTAGGCTGGAAAGTACAAAGAAAAGACTAGAAAACATAACATGATGAAAGAGTCAGAAACGTTTTGGAACGCAAAACCTCAACGTTTGGGATACGTCACGAAAAGGGTCGAATAGCGGGGCGGGTTTCAAGGGAGAGGTGGAGTAGACGGTGATACCATACTTCTACTATTACCCGGTTTTGTAGAAATTCTTAGACTGCTTTTTTACAACAAATTTACTTAAAACATTTTCAAAATACTATATTGATTTGCAAAAGATGTTAATGTAACGTTTAAACTGAATAAAATATTTTTTTCTAGTTTATGTACAGTAAACAAATAAAAATTAAGAAGTTAAGCGTATTTATCATAGCTATCTGGTCACCCTCGTAAAAGCATCTGCTAACTTCACGCGTGACAGTTCATGATTATTTTACTTGGAAGTTCGCTGCCAATCGCAACGCGTAGAAATAAAATTAAATTACGTATTTGCCCCGTCTCCATTACGAGACTATCAGTTCCGAGCTCTTTGTGTTGAAAGTCGCCTTCTGCGCCAGTGTGTGTAAAGGCTGCACTTTCAACGGATCTATTTTATTGTAATACGAAGTTACGTCGCACATTATTTTTGGTGAGTCGCCTATAATTTTATTTTTTTATGTCTACCTTGTTTGGTACTGGCTGGTAAAAATACTTTCATAATGAGGAACAATAACTTTTTATTCGTTTTTGTCTCATCACGATTTTACGGCCTGTTTACTTTTTTTTCCTATTGTGGGTAGGCAATGGCGAATTATTATCAAATCATAATTTTTATCTCAACTTTTTTAATCAACAGTTTAGATTACTCCAATTGCCTGTTTTATTACATTAATCCTATTAACAACAATATTGATTGTTGCAATCGGTGTTTTGATTTATTTTTATTATGTTGTGGATTAATCATGATTTATATCACTTATTTAGTTGACACTTCCTTGTTTAGTTCTTTGAGAACTTTGGCCTTCTTGAATGTACAATGAATTATTGATTTTGCTATAACTAGGTATGTATTTAAAGGCCTTTAGTATTTAAGGCAAGATATACCTTTTCTATCAGTACAATCGGTAGTTATTGGCAGTAGATACCTATTGATAGGATACCTACATATTATACAACAGAATTTAGATAGATATTTTTCTCTGACTATCTATGCATGCCACCTACTACTGCCGACCTACATCTACAAACAGGACCTATAATTCAATACTGGACAATAGGTACTGTCATTTGATAGTTTGAATAAAACTTACCTTCTTGGCTAGTTAAGTACCTACCTATTTATCAAAACAATTTTCATCTTTGTAATATTAAATTTTAAAAATGATAACTACTTTATATTGATACCTACCTACTTTATAAATACATACTAGGTATACTTATATAGGTATCTGAATACCTACTGATAGCAATATTTTAATTCTCTGATGGATAACAAATAGTTTTTTTGTTTTTGTTTTTTATCAACAAACATGCTTTGAGGCTAAGCAAGTGACTCATTCAGCCAATCTTTTTTTCTAGCATCATGAAGGTCGCCACATTCTCTCTTGTCTGCCTCTTGGCCGTGTCCAGTGCCTTCGCAGCTGACTCCTGCTACCAGGATGTGTCTCTGGACTGCAGTCAGGCTTCCAATAGCTTAGGTGAGTTGTCTGATGATGCTGAATAACTTTTGGTGATTGTTTTTTTTACTATTCCATAGAGATGAGTTTAAGGAGCTATATTTTTATGGCCTACATATGCTGTCAAATATGCTTTTAAAGATTATATTAAATATATATAATATATATGGATATGCAAAGTTTTCATCTAGGACTTAAATTATAAAATTACAATTTCTATGATAATAAATAATCATTTAATATACATAATCTGGTTATACATATAAAAGCAAATACACAACATACCTGCTCACCCTATTTATAAACAATGTATGAATGTATATTTTAATACTAGGTATTTCTATTTAGTTCTGTTATTTATTGTTAGTTATATATATACCTATATTCTTTTTCTATGTCGGTTGTAGGCACATGTATATTTTGTTGTTATATTTATTAATTTTTTTTTGTCATTAGGTTTCATAAATTTTAACTATTAAATATCAGAACTACTAGACAGATATTGATGTTATTTTCACTATTTAAAAAGCTGACAATCCGGGCATTAATATAGAGGGTGAGTTTTTTAAAGCAGGAGGGATAAATTAGTAATGACGGAGCATAGACCAAAATTAAAAAAAAAACAGGTCATAGACCGATGATTCGAAAGATGGATTAAAAGTAAAATATAAATTAAAAAATGTAGGCATACATAGTTGTTTGTTAGATTTGAAATCTTCATCTTATTTTTCCAGTAGTTGGGAGATTTTTACGTAAGTAGTTAATAAAATGATCATACATTGCATGAATTACAATATTTACAATACATGCATGATATCCATTCATGTTTATGTAAAAGTGTATTCTATTGAATGTCATTGCAAGTTATTAAAAAAAAATAAGGCATTGAACATAGGGAGATTCATTGCGAGAACAATAAATGAAGATATATGAGAAGATAATTACCATTATATGAGGTGTTCTGTTTCCGATACGGTGTTAGAGACATGGTGATAATTTGAGTGCGTCTGTGATGCCAAAAATGAATCGAGAGATTTTGATTGATTGATATGTCAATTCCTATAGATGAAATATAGAATCTTTAGCTCTAGCTAAAGGTCTGTATTCTGTATTTATCATTATAATAAATAACGCCCAACGAACACATACATAGATCTTGCCCCCTAAACAGGATTCCCTGTATGTAGGGAACCAAGAACTATAGGACCATTGTCCCGCAACACCCAGACACAAACAAATGCTTGCGCATTTTTTTATTTTTTTGCACGAACATTTGGCCCGGCGCGGGTATTGAACCCGCAACCTCAGTGGTGTATGAGATCATATTAATTCCGAGAACAATACATAAAACAATTATTTATGTCAATTTCTATATCTAAAGGTATTATGTATTTATCATTATGATGAATCCTAAATATATTATTATTATAGTTCGTTTTAGGGTTTATACATGTATACATATACTCAATATCTTTATATGTGTATATATTATGACTCATACATACCTATGTACATTCAAATTTACCCGACACTGTCTAAACTATCTTCATACATTTCGAAAAAGTTAGTTTTAGTACATGTAAAACATATTATATCATATTTTCGAGTTTCGATAGCATGACAGAACTGTAGTCTAAGCATTTCACAATCCACTCCGATTTCTCCCTATGAACAAATCAACCTAACAAAATATGGTACAAATAAGTCTGCCCACGCATTTCTCCCAAAAACGGTAGAAATTAGTGCCCCAATTGGCAACATTCGCAGCTCTCCCGCGCTGTAACGCCGTGTATGGCGAGTATGGCCGCCACGGAAACGTCGCGAAGGAAATGCAGGCGTACGCCAACCTCCACCTCGAGCGGTCGTTCGAGTACCTTCTGTCTGCTGCGTTCTTCAACAACTACCAGACGAACAGGGCTGGATTCAGCAAGATGTTCAAGAAGCTGTCAGATGACGCCTGGGCTAAGAGCATTGATCTGATCAAGCATGTTACTATGAGAGGTAAGTTTTTAACCAACTTACTCGTTTTTTATTTTTTTTGTTTGTTACTTCTGAACTCCGTCATTCATGAACCCATTTGGGAAATTCTTTTTGCGTTGGGTTCAGTATAGCTACGAAGTGGTCCCATATAAATTTCATCCATATTTGATCTTGGACTTCGAAGATATATTGAAGTCGGTTTTTTAAAAAAAAAGTATACTTGTTAATCTAAAAAAAATAATGTAAATTTTGTATAAGCGTAATTTTTTTCCACTTTTTCCCATTCAAGAAATTCGAATCAATCGAACCTAATACCTATATTACTAGCAGACTTCGTGCGCGTGGTTATATCGCGATATCCTCTGAAACCACGTCTTAAATTGAAATAAATAATAAAAAAATCTCCTAAATCTTATCTTCTTCACCGGCCTACAGTCTATCTCCGTGTCAAATTTCATCAAGTTCGGTTCACCCGTTTAGTCGAGAAAATGTAACAAACAGACATTTACTTTCGCATTAATATTATTATGGATTGCGCAAACCGTCACTGAATGCGTGAAGATAGTGTCACCTTGACTATCGTCTCGTTTACAAGATAATCTTATTATTGATAGAATGACAGGGCAATAGAGGCTCATTTTATTAAAAATACTCATACTCTCTCGATGAAAGAAGGCCCGTGTCCCAGCAGTGGGAATGTGATGATTATTACGAGAAAAGCAATACTGTTTAAATTTTAAAATCACTATCATCAACAAAAAATATAGTGCTAGTGTGGGCGCGAGAAAACTCGTGCGTCTTTTGACACTGCGAAATGGGGCTCAAATCCCAGCTCGGCCTCGTCTCACCTTCGACGTGCCAAGTACTAAGCGAACGATTCACTACAAATCTACAATAAATCTTGCCGTACTATGTAAATGAATTTATTATTATGTCGCTCTTTCTCACGGGTTATACAGCTGGTCCTTTGGAACGCTTGCGCGGAGACATGAGTCCAACACGTAGAGGCCTCTTAGAGCATTTAATTTAGATATGTAATGGGCAACACTTATTGTTATTATGTACATACTCTTATCGTTAGGGAATGTGCTTTATGTATAGATACCTACGTAGATTAATGATTTGTTCTCCCCAGGCGACACCATGGACTTCGCCGCCCGCAGCACAGCCAAACCCGCGGAAAAGAAGAACTACACAGTGGAGCTCCACGAGTTAGAATCCCTCGCCAAGGCTCTGGACACGCAAAAGGAGCTCGCCGAGCGCGCCTTCTACATCCACCGCGAGGCTACAAGGAACAGCCAGCACTTACACGATCCGGAGGTACGGTATAACCCGTATAATATAAGTCAGGGGTTCCCAAACTTTTTCAGTTAGCGGCACACTTACAGGTTCAGTATTTTGTCTCAGCGCACCCTAGCTAGTTGAAATAGGGTACAATGATACTAAGTAGATAGGCACAAACCACAATATGAATCCGAGTTTTTATATTTATACTAGCTGATCCGGCAAACGTTGTTATACCATATAAATTAAAAAAAAAATGTTAAGGGTAAACAACCCTTATCACTTAGAGGTATGAAAAATAGATAGTAGCCGATTCTCAGACCTACTGGATATGCATATAAAATTTGGTAAAAATCAGTAAAGCCCTTTCCGTCGTAAAGAATTTTATATATATGATACAAGAAAAACGTTTATTATTTAAGAAAAATAGGAAACAAAATACAATGGCAACTTATTTAATATGACGTGTGAGTTTGGTGATCACCACACATTTTTTCAAAGGTATAAGGTGTGGTATAAGGCTTGACACCGCTATTTTCATTTGCCTAAGATAGTAAACAGGGCTCTTTACTCTCTACGGCGCACCAGGGCGCCGCGGCGCACACTTTGGGAACTTCTGATATAGGTTACAAAGCCTTGAACCAAATTGCTTTTACTAAATGCCACATGCGCCAGCGTGCTCGATTCCTTGCATGAAAATTAACACCTAATCAAACGGTTTTTAGCTTGAAATGGCGTGTTATATTCGAGTTGTCAATTTTCATATAAAAACAATTTAACACGCGGGTTGAACGCGATTTCACTTTGGCGGAAGTTGGCATAGTAAAGTTTTTTTATTGTCAAATAGGCATGCGTTTGACGATATACCGCCTGACGCGTACCTTGCACCTGAGCACGCTTGCCATGAGATGCCTATCCACTCTATACTTCAAGAGGCACAAGTTGTTAGCTGTTTGGGTTCCACTCCTTAGCAGTCTGCATGATCAAAGAATCTACGAAACGGATTTGTAGGATATTAATGACGTACGGGTGAAACGACTCTCCTCGCTTGGAAGTCCTTAGAGGGAGAAGAGAAGGGATCAGTTCGTGCAGTTTCTGGGCACACTCGCTCGGAGCACACTCACTCGGAGTGTGCGCAGTTCGGTACTACGCAAAACCCGTATTATTGCATCTATTATGGGCAGGGTTGAGGGTATAGTCAATTATAGGTTTTTTTTCTAAGAATCATATGTACTGTCACAAAGCATAAACCTTCTCATTTGTATATTTTTCCAGATTGCCCAATACCTTGAAGAAGAATTCGTCGAAGACCAGGCCAAGACTATCCGCAACCTCGCCGGACACACTACCGACCTCAAGAAGTTCATCACCGCCAACAATGGACAGGACCTTTCTCTGGCCCTTTACTTGTTCGACGAGTATTTGCAGAAAACTGTTTAAATATTTTATTTAAATTAAATACTTCATATTTATAAAGGAATTAGTTTTAAATTACTCCACTATTTAGATTTGCTCGAAGATCGACTTTGCTATAAAAACTAGAAAAATCTACCATTTTGGTAGGTTGTTTATTAAGTAGTAACATTTTTTTTTATTAAAAATCCGTTACGTTCAAAGTATAGGCTGTTAAATTGTGATTGCTCCCCATTTATTTTAAGTGAATACAAATTATTAAATATTATATTTTAAGTTTAGGTGTATGTATTCGTAGACTGTATTTTTCAGTTATTTTCAAATAAAAATTATCCTGTAACATAAAATGTCGTTTTATTTATCGACATACTAAATTACTCAAGTGGATACGGAGACAAGAATAATATATTCCGTTGGCCTCACTATTTTAACTAAAAGTGGGGAACATCTGGTGTAATTGTTTAGATGTTTTCCGGGTGTCCCCCACTGGAGCCGAAAACTGGGGGATATCAGGAATAACCCCGCAATTTTGCCAACGTCTAACCGCAGATCACTTGTTTTTTGTATGAGAATTGAGTCATTCTCTCATGCGTCTTCGCACAGTTCATTTATAAAAACGCAAAAGAATGATTTTTACCCCTCGTCCCCGTTTAAAGGGGACACGACTTACGGGGACAACGGACCTACACCCCACAGGCCACTAGCCATTCTTACGGTAACTAGCCCTTTGTACGTCAAAAATACGGTGTATATTGTGACTTATTATTCTAATATTGTCTGTTATTTGGTGTGCAATAAAGTGTTATTGTATTGTATTGTATTGTATATACGAAGTGGAGCTTTGTTCTTTCGAGTTTAGTTTTAGCACTAAATATATTTTAAAGACAGATCTCAGCCTTAACAGCTACAAGTACATAGCCGGACACCGACGACGAGTCGCGCATCGTTACACGTGCCGCGTCAGAAGAGATAAGAGCGGCGCGATAGAAAGAGAGGCGCTCTGTAGGTTAATATGACTGGTAGGTATGCAGCGTTACGCGAGCTGAATTGAATTTTATTGCGTCATAGCAAGAGTCGCTATTTGTTTAAATTTCTTTGCGGAGTGATGCTTCTGTCCCTTAGTATTCTGTGCTTAAGTAACTACATGAGATTTTACAAATATTTTTAAAAGATTTTAAATAATTAGAAAAATAAAAATGATATTGCGCGGGCAGGGATCGAACCTGCTTCTTCGGAATACCATACCGACGCCAACCACCGGCCAACCGAGCCAGCTGCTCGAGCAACCAAATTTCTTCTATCCTTATCATTTTTCTTCTTAATTATTAAATTCTTCAGATTTTCGCCTAGCAATATCAGATATATTTTTCATAGATAACAACAATCATAGAAACGATTTAAAACAAAAAAAACTATAATAATTTGTTTATAAATAGTTTATTTATATTATTATTTTAATAAATACATTTAATCTGTAGAAATCACTAAACATACATACATACAGACGCGGCCGGCCGAATTGTGTCGGTGTGCCGTTTTATTTAACTGGCTTAAAAAAGGAGGTAGTTCTTAATGAATATTTTTTAAAAGTTCACCAAAAATACTGAATGTGCACCAAATTTGGTCTGTTTTTAGCATTCAAACTATAGGTGGCCCATGGGCCACCCCAACGGTATACCTTAGGGGCAGCCCTCGGTAGGGTAGGATGCGGCGTTGGGGTGGCCCTTGGGACGCCCCAACGCCGCGAACATGTAATATTTATAAAATGGTGCTCATTATGAAGATTTATGATTTTTATGAACATATTTTGGTGTACAATCAGTATATTTGGCGGAAAAACGGGAATAAATTGAGGCAGAACAGGTACGATCCGTTCTTAATTCAACTGTATTTTTTTTAATATTTGGTACCTTAGAACTTCGTGTTGTAATTCATTTGGAGTATTCTTTTAGCGTTGGCTTCAGTATATATTCAATGTGGTCCCATATAAATTTCATCGATATTCGACCTTGGACTTCGAAGGTACATCGGAATAGGGGATCGGACAGCAATCGAAAAAAATCTAAAATGTACCTAAAACAAAATTTGTCGAATCCGAAAGATCATTCCATCAATATTTGTGTCAAATAAAAATACATTATATTTTTAAATCAATAGATTCAATCTATTAATCCTGACATTTTTTATCTGTTCCGAAACACAACACAGTGCATGACGTCATTTGAGGAGGTTCTTTTCAAAACATGACTATTACACTTTTTGTTAGTTTTTTATGTATGCAGCTTTGTGTTGGAATAATCTATTTTTGACGAAATCATGCCTTGAAACTTTTTTTCTGGTGTAATTATCAAGTTTTGGCCCAATTTTATTTTCGCGGAGCGTAAATTTGAATGTTACCAAAAAAAAAAAATCAGTTTTATCGAAAGTGGAACAGTCAAGTTTTGAAAAGAAGCTCCTCATTTCAAATTAAATACCGTGTGCGAAGCTTGTGTATTTTATATTGTTGCTTTTATCTAAATCAAAATAATGTTTTTCATTTCATGACAACCCTAAACTCCTTAAACTTCACAAAAACATAGACATCACTTTGCAAGTTTGCTTTCGTAGAGCTTGTTGTTTCGTTTGCCTGCGTGTGACGTCATACGTTCTGAAGTGACGTTTGCGCGGCAATATTTGAAACATAACATTTAAACATAGTTTTAGGTACTTTTAGGACTTTGTTTAATTAAAATACTGTTTTTCATGGTAATATATATACATTATGGTTAATTATAAACACTTTCTGAAAAGTTTTCCGATCCCCTATAATTGTCGAGCGAGTGTGGCTCAGTGGGAGCACGTGCGACTTTCGATCCGACGCACCCGAGTTCGAATCCCGCTGACCCCGCACCACTGACTTTCTTAAGCTATGTGCGGATTTAACACTCGCTCTAAAACGGTGAAGGAAAACATCGTGAGGAAACCGGCATGTCCAAGAATTTTTCACAAAAAGTCAAGGACATGTGACATTCACCAACCCGCACTGGGCCAGCGTGGTGGATTATGGCCCATTCTCTCTCTATGAGAGAAGGCCCGTGTCCCAGCAGTGGGAACGTGATGGGCTGATGATGATGATGATGATGATGATAATTGTCAGTTTTTTTTAAATAACGCCCAACGATCACATACATAGATCCTGTCCCCTAACCAGGATGCCCTGTATCTAGGGAACCAGGAACTACGAGCACCATGGTCCCACAACACAGACACGAAACAAATGCTCGAGCTTTTTTCTGTGCACAAATATTTGTCCCGTCTCGGGAATCGAACCCGCAACCCCGAGGATGTATGAGATTTAAGCCAATCTACCCAACCACTATTTTGCTGTACTGTGAGACTTTAATTATAATTTATTGAAACAAATTAAAAAATCATTGTATAATTGATTGTGACCGCCGCCGCGTCCGTATGCACACTACTACAGAGGTAGTTTATCCATATTCTGGATGCTGGCTCTTCATGTGGCCTTTCAAACTGCAGTTCTGTATAAACGCCTGACCGCAGATGTGGCACCTGTACATAATAAATTATACATATAATTGTACAACTTTTTTTTTTCAATATCCTAATACTTTTTTCAAAATCCACATCTCTTAATCTAACAAATATACTAAACATATTTTTAAAACATAGCCAATAAAAGATTTTACTTTAAGAAACTCGTCGTTCAAGCTTAATGAAATTTCAGACTCACTTCAGACATCTCAGTAAAACAATGCTTTAGAATAAATCTATAGCATTAAATAAAAAAATAAATTACCAAAGTTGACAATTAATTGAAATGACTAAAAAAATGCTTTGGAATAAATCTATAGCATTAAATTTAAAAAATTAAAATAAATTACCAAAGTTGACAATTAATTGAAATGACTAAAGAAATGCTTTAGAATAAATCTATAGCATTAAATTAAAAAAAAAATTACCAAAGTTGATAATTAATTGAAATGCCTAAAAAATGCTTTGCAATAAATCTATAGCATTAAATTAAAAAAATTGAAATATATTACCAAAACTGACAATTAATTGAAATGTCAATTTCACTACGCGTTACGCGGCGCGACGCGGCGCCAAGATATCGAAATCAATTCAGCAAAATAAAATATCGAATTCAATAGGGAATATGCATGTATTTTTTTTAATATTTTATGAATCGATTCATTATTGAATACTAATAATGAAAAAATAATGTTTAAAAATTTTACGGCATCACTCGTCAATAACTAAATGAAAATTTGAATCAACTTAAATCAACATAAACGCGCCATTTGTGTGTGACGTCAAACGGTGGGGACCTAGGATCTCCTCATTGGTCCATCTATGCTACATGTGTGTGTGTGTCAATAATTTACCAATAGGGCGGGCTCTATGTCACAAATTGAACAATAAGCAGCGAGGCGCGTGACGTCAGATAGTGGTTGCACGTACTCAAGCGTTTTGCGATTACTTTCCGTTTCTCCAATAATAAGAATAAGAAACATTGAAATACAAAAAAAGCTACGTAATTATTAAAAATAATTATATCACTACTAATGTTTACAGGAGTAGATAGATAGGTAGATACTTAAATAGATAAAAAATTAAATTAAAATCGATCTCTTCCAGGCAACCTTTGGATGGAGAGGAATTAAAATGTTAAAGACGGAGTAATCTATCGTAAAAAGTAATTTCTAGATTTTTCGACAACAAATACATATTCTCTATTCCACGTTATTATGTAACCGCATGTACCTTGACTCTCAAGCTTACCTGTATAGCCTCGTTGTTATGCAACCGCATGTTCCTTACCTATATCGTCTCGTTGTTATGTAACCGCATGTACCTTGACTCTCAAGCTTACCTGTACAGTCTCGTTGTTATGTAACCGAATGCCCCTTATCTATATCGTCTCGTTGTTATACAACCGCATGTCCCTTACCTATATCGTCTCGTTGTTATACAACCGCATGTCCCTTACCTATATCGTCTCGTTGTTATACAACCGCATGTCCCTTACCTATATCGTCTCGTTGTTATACAACCGCATGTCCCTTACCTATATCGTCTCGTTGTTATACAACCGCATGTCCCTTACCTATATCGTCTCGTTGTTATGCAACCGCATGTCCCTTATCTATATCATCTCGTTGTTATGCAACCGCATGTCCCTTACCTATATCGTCTATCATTGTTATGTAACCGCATGTACTTACCTATATCGTCTATCATTGTTATGTAACCGCATGTACTTACCTATATCGTCTATCATTGTTATGTAACCGCATGTACTTACCTATATCGTCTATTTTTGTTATGCAACCGCATGTACGTACCTATATCGTCTATCGTTGTTGTGTATCCGCATATGTTCCTTGAGAGTCTTGAGTCTCGGATAGCATTTCTCGCACACTTTGCACTTGAAGTTACGTTCTTTAGTATGTGTCGGCATGTGGTTGTTCAAAGAAAAACGAGTGAAGAACTTCTGTCCGCATACTTGGCATTCGTATCTGGAAATAACATAATAATTAGATATAATTATATAAATGTGAAAGTTTGTGATGATGGATGGATGGATGTTACCAATATTATAAATGTGAAAGTTTGTATGGATGGATGTTTGATACTCAATCACCATCACCATCGGGGAGACTGGTCTGAACAGCCGCTCAACTGCCGCCTCTAGATCTATGTGCTCCACCTTAGGCCACAACATCGCTTCACATCAGGCGAGATAGTGGCCAAACATACATCTATTAAGCGTAAAAAGAAAAAAAAAAAAATTAGTAAGCCTTTATGTATATTATATCTAAGCCCTTAGTATGTATATTATAATTTCTATCACCGCCGTCAGTTTATTTCGTTATTCCTCTCCATCCAAAGGTTGTCTGGAAGAGATCGCTTTGAGCGATAAGACCGCCCATTGTTACTTGCAACTTGTACTTAACTATGTTTAAGGTGAATAATAAAGTGTTTATTTATCTATATCTTTTTTTTATGTAACTGTATGACGAGACGAGCTGGTCGTTTGCCTGATGGTAAGCAATACGCCAGCCCATAACAATAACAGTACCACCCAGAACTTTGTTTTACAAAATCCTGCGCGGCGCTGCACGGCGCTCGTCACCCTGAGACAATTAGCTGTTGAGTCACATAATGCCCAGTAATTTCGCTGGCTACAATGCCCTTCAAACCGGAACACAGTAATACTCGCGCACTACTGCTTGGCGGTTGAATAACTGGCAAAGCGGTGGTACCCACCCAGACGGCCTCTCGCATACGAGAAACCTACCACCAGTAAAAAACCTGTACCTAACCTGTGTATGCTTACCTGTAGTCCTTGAGATGTTCTTTCCGCCAGTGTATGGTTAGCGTTCGACGAGTTTCAAATACCTGGAACAAACGCATGGTCCATAAAATTAAAGATAATTAATTTTTAGAAAAAAACAAAAACCGACTTCAATGTATCTTCGAAGTCCAAGGTCACATATCGATGAAATGTATATGGGACCACTTCGTAGCTATACTGAACCCGACGCAATAAGAATTTTTCAAATCGGTTCATAAATGACAGAGTTCTGAGGTAACAAACATAAAAAAAAAACAACTCCTTTTTTGAAGTCGGTTAAAAATACAGTTGTAGGGTTCCGTACTCTAGGGGTAAAACGAGACCCTTATATTTACTTTATTCTGTTTTTCAGTATTTGTTATAGCGGCAACAGAAATACATCATCTGTGAACATTTCAACTGTCTAACTATCACGGTTCATGAGATACAGCCTGGTGACAGACAGGCGGACAGCGGAGTCTTAGTAATAGGGTCCCATTTTACTTTTGGGTACGGAACCCAAATAATATAGCTAATATTTATGACGAATATACAATAATAAATACATAATATACACTGACGGTTATATAATTAAATGACAAATTGTAAAATGCTAAATTAAAGTAAAATTAATCTTAAGGCTTTTTAAATAATCGCAATTATTATTATGTCGCTCTTTCTCACGGGTTATACACCCGGTCCTTTGGAAGGCTTGCGCGGGGACATGAGTCCAACACGTAGAGGCCTCTTAGAGCATTTAGTTTACATATGTAATGAGCAACACTTATCGGGGACTGTCTCTAAGTGCAACATTAAGAAGACACAATCAAAGACAGCCCCCGATAAGTGCGAGGACTATTATGGGAGATATGGAAATTACTTATGATTGGGCTATTGAGGTGAATTTTTAATGGATGAGAGCCGGTCTATGATATGAGACTCCGGCACCTGCCAGTTCCGCCTCATAAGAAAATATTTAGGCAGGTGGTGACTCGCCACCCACTAAACGGGCCCCTTTAGGGCCGCCGTTCATTGGCAACGTTATTATTATTATTCTTATTAGTTTGATCATATTTTCTACATAATTTTTATGCTTAGAAGCAGTTTTCCTCTCTTCTAAATGCGTGCCCGAGAGGGTCCTTAGTGAACTGACTACAAATTGACCATCTGTTGCACCTACATACATTCTTCATCTTCATCGTGTGGTCCTTATGTTTTAATTTTAAAATGTTTAAGCTATTGCATAGCTTCTATCGCGGGCCTTGAGCGTGGAGACCGAATCCAGATATTTCGTAACGAAAATAACCTAACACCCCCCACTCCGAATGCTATGCAATAGCTTTACCGCGGCAGTCTCCGAGTGCCACACGTCTTTTTTTAATTTTTGTTTTGTTTTTGTGTTTTTTTTATACCTACATTAAGGAATGCATCCAATCATCATTTCAGCCCGTGTCCACCCACTGCTGGGTATAGGCCTCTTCCTCACGCCATTTGTCCCGGTCCTGCGCATTCCGCATCCACAAGTTTCCCACCCCTTCACTATGTCATCGGACCATTTGGCCGGTGGTCTGCCTACTAGTCTTCGCCCGTCTCTTGGCCACCATTCTGTAACTGCCCTGGTCCATCTACCGTCCTCTCTTCTAGCCAGATGTCCTGCCCACCTCCACTTTAGCCTCGCAATTCGTATACCCACATCTTCGACCTTTGTACGCTGCATGCATTCAATAAATAAATAGATTTTGGAGTGGTAGGCTCTGGCCATTCTCTCTCTAGATCTATGTGCTCCACCTTAGGCCACATCATCGCTTCACATCAGGCGAGATAGTGGCCAAAAATGGAACTATTAGGAGTAAAAAAAAAAAAAAAAAACCTAAGAAGTCCTTTTATTTTATTTTTAGCCTGTGTCAGATTCAGTTTCATTTATTAATCTTTGCTTTGATTCTCTTTGTTTGGGTTTGAATCTGTGTGCCCTTTAGCAAAGGCCTCTTCCAATCACTTCCAACCTTCTCTTTCCCGTGCTAGTCTGGACCATGTTCTACCAGCTGTTTTAACAATCTCGTCATCCATCTTTTAAATTGTCGCCCTTGCCTTTCCCTCTCTTGGATACCACAAACTAGCTGATTTGCTCCATTTCTCTGCTCCTCGAATTGTGTCCAGCCCATCTCCAGTTTAAGGTTCTTGTTTTTAGTACTGCATCCTGGGTTTTGTTACTTTCCTGGTGCTGTGTCTTGTTTTGTCCATAAGCCTTTTGCTCAACATACCACGTTGGCATGTTTGCAAATTCCAAATTCCAAAATATTTATTTTCTTTAAACATGGTACATTAAATTACACAGGTCTTAAATGTTTAAATGATTATGACACTTTATTGTACACCAAAAACATAACAAGAACAAATAGACATAGAACTTAAAAATTTAATTAGTACAATGGGCGGTCTTATCGCTAATAAGCGATCTCTTCCAGACAACCTTGGGATGGAGAGGATTTGTGATACGACAAAAGACGGTGGTGTACTTATATAATAATTATTATTAGTAAAATCATATAATATCATATGAGTATAATATAATACATACATAGTATTATTATATATATACAACGTGTAACATTAATGTGTAGTAATAATTAAACCACGCATATAGAAGCTTTTTAATAATTCAAGTCCAAGTGCAAATCACCAGAAACTTTTTAAAATCACAAGATATGATAATTTAAACATTTCTGGTAATCAAGTTCATTTCAACCCTAACAATCAGCTGATAAAGAGCAATGAACTTGTGACAAAGAATATTAGTGCGCCGCGTGTACAGATCTGACAAACAAATTTTATCTTCAGTTAGCAAAGCCAGCTGCCCTACCAACCTTACTTTAAAAAAAGGAATGTAATGTTTTCGGGGTTAATGTATGTGCGTTTTTTTATTACACAATAAATGCCTCAACAGATTTGGATGTATGGGGTATCCTCGGAATCCTTAAATCATTCCAAGTGACATAGGCTATAATGTTTTTGGCAGGGTATTTTTTTATTTTTATGAATGCTTACTTATTAATTACAGCATTAAACATCATCGCTCCAATTAACATTCAGGAATAAGGATCTAATCAGTGTAAACGCCTAATAAGAGCGAGCATGGCTGATGTTCTTAAAAAATACGCGAGGTCACCAACCACCGTAGGAATAGGATGTAAAAAACATCATGCATGAATTTCAACAGTAGGAATGTAATAGGCTGATAATGATGGTTAAGACATTTCCAACATTTGATTTCATTGCATAGTAAAAGAGTGTTCGTAAGTCAGTAATCAATAAAGCGTCTTTACTTAGTCAGTTTTCAGAAATAAACCTGTTTAATCTTTGACAAAACGCGGCAAACACTAAAGCTATCAAACATTCGCCGCCGCTTCATGATTCGCTAGCCTTGTTTCGTATTGCACCAATCATAAAGATGTAATCCTAATAAATAATAGCCGCTGCTCCTCATTGGTCGAGCGGCACAAACAAAGTTACCTTCTAACGCCGCCCCATAAAACTCCACCGAAAAGGACCGTTTTCGTTTCGGAAATTCTTTTTAGGTTATTTCTGAATATGAATTCTAAGACGTCAAGTTGGATAAAAAGTTGAAACTGATCAAGGCAAGGCTAAGTCGGGTACGTTCGCGGAGATTTTTTTGTATACCGGTTCCGGAACATGCAAATAAAACTATGGTAAAAAAAACTTAAACCTATGTTTTTATTATGGTTTTAATGCATTCAAATCTGTCCAGGCAATAAGAAGTAATGGTGGAATAAATAAATACATACATACGTAAACCCTGAAATACTCCTTATGGGCAGTCGTGTAAAAATGTGGAAATACCCTTTTTTACGAGTGGGTTCCGGAACGGAACCGACCGAGTCCAAAGATCCGTTCAGTATGAAATTCCGGTATTTGAGACTCGAAATCAAGCCCTTGTAAAATGTTCGGCGTTTTCAAAGACAGAGCGCCTAGGCCACAAAACAGATAAATACAGAAGTTATACTCATGTATGTACTTTTCATACCGGACGGCGCAGGAAGTTTTTGGGAGGAAAATTGATTGATATAAAAAAAAAATAAGTGTACAAGATATCGACATAATTTTTTCGCAGTTACTATTATAACTGAATAAAGTTTTTTTGAAGACAAAACAAATGCGATTAGTTTACATTAACATCTTTCTCATTAGATTATTGAACACAAGGCTAACACAGCTTATACTACAATAAATATCTAATTTTAAATTGTAAAAATATGACAGGGCCACAAAGTCATGTTCGCTTGTTCGGCGCAGGGCCGGGGGCCGGGGCGCTTACCTACCTACCTAACTATTTTGTGTTACGTGAAAATGAACCATCGAAATACAAGCAAATACCTACTTACCTCTCTGAAACAACTGGTAGCTTAAAAAACGACAATTCACCGTTTAATGTTGAATTTAAACAACCGTCCACCGAACAGTTATACCTTTTTTCGTTGCTCCATTTCTGCACAAAAATGTTCACAGACGCGTGTCTCAAGCGGATGGCACTCGCGCTCGCATCCCAACTGTGCCCAGATATCGTGTCCGTGAGCGGTGTCTATGTGTGCGTTGCTCGAGCGCACTTTGTATGTAGATTGATTTCTGTACTTATCTGTTTTGTACCTAGGCACAAAGTAGCTCGGTCAGTGACCCGTACTACCTCGACTAGGCCACAGTTTGTTAGGATTGTCCAAAATAATTCAAATAAATAATTTTTAAACTTTGTATGGAAAATATAATAGTGTTTTTTTGGTTGTATATTCTGCCCGATGATTCATGACTAGATACCCATACACACCTTTCAGTATTACTACACATTAATGTTATTCCCTGTATATATATATATATATATATATATACACACACATATATATATATATATATACACATATATATATATACATATATATATATATATATATATATATATATATATATACATACATAGATATACACAAATACTTAACATTAATAAAATATAGCAATAAAATAATAAACAATTAGCTAGACAGGTACAATTCTTTGACTTGTTTTTTAAAAGTAGAAATTGACTGTGCACGCCTAATCTTGACGGGCAAGGCCACAGGCGAACTGCTTGGACAGTGAAAGAATTGTCATAGAAGGAGCTGCCATGTGGAGGGGTCTGAAGCGACAGATTTTCTGATGACCTAAGAGAATAAGTGTTTGAAAAGTGAAGGAAATCAAAGCGTTTAGGAAAAAAAAATGTTTAGTCGTTACACATGTTTTATTGCTTTATCAGCGTGCAAATGTTTATAATATTGTATTTAATAAAAATCTAATTATTTGAAATGTCAATACACCATATAATTTCATTACAATTACAACATTCGATTTAATAACACCGTTAAAAAGTCAAATAAAATCATAATTATTATAATTAATTTTTAGAAAAAAACAAAAACCGACATCAATGTATCTTCGAAGTCCAAGGTCACATATCGATGAAATGTATATGGGACCACTTCGTAGCTATACTGAACCCAACGCAAAAAGAATTTTTCAAATCGGTTCATAAATGACGGAGTTCTGAGGTAACAAACATAAAAAAAAAAAATACAATCGAACAGAGAACCTCCTCGTTTTTTTAAATGGTTAAAAATGTCAATGTTTCAAATAAATTCCAAAAGCGTCATACAATAAAAATAGTAAATTTTTTTTTTTTATATTACTGACTGACGAGACGAGCTGGTCGTTTGCCTGATGGTAAGCAATACGCCAGCCCATAACAATAACAGCGCCACCCAGAACTTTGTTTTGCGAAATCCTGCGCGGCGCTGCACTGCGCTCGTCGCCCTGAGACAATTAGCTGTTGAGTCTCATAATGCCCAGTAATTTCACTGGCTACAAAGCCCTTCCAACCGGAACACAGCAATGCTCACGCACTACCGCTTGGCGGCTGAATAACTGGCAATGCGGTGGTACCCACCCAGACGGCCTCTCGCATACGAGAAACCTAGCACCAGTACAACCACCAGTACAACAGTACCACATAATTGATAACGTCGAGCCTTTACGCTTTTTATAAGTAATAATAAATTAAGTCACAAAATTGCAAATTGCAGTCTGGATTGTTGTGATTTGGTGAGTGCCCATGTTTGACGTCCAAACGTTAATATAGTCCATACGTTAATATTATTATTTATTATTATTATTATTGTTATTATTAATTATTATTATTATTATTATTATTATTATTAATTATTTGTTATTTATTTGTATGTTTGTTCTCTTTTAATTGAATTCATTGTAATAATAACTATTGTATATGATCTTTTGATTGAAATAAATGAAATTGAATTGAATTGAATAGGAAGTATGGAGTGTTAAACAACTTTCCTTTAACACAACTGCTCATTTTCTTGTCTTTCATTATAGATATATAAGAAGTTCGTTAAGTTTTTTCGATTTAGCAATTAGAGCGAGTGTGACTCAGTGGGAGTACGTGCGACTTTCGATCCGACGCACCCGAGTTCGAATCCCACTGGCCCCGCACCACTGACTCTCTTAAGTTATGTGCGGATTTAACACTCGTTCTAAAAACGGCGAGGGAAAACATCGTGATGAAACCGGCATATCCAAGAATCAATCCCAAAAATTCAAAACATGTGACATCTATCAACCAGTACTAGGCCAGCGTGGTGGATTATGGCCCGTACTCTCTCTATGAGAGAAGGCCCGTGTCCCAGCAGTGGGAACGTAATGGGCTGATGATGATGATGATGATAAAAGAAGTCCTTACCTTATGACAGACACTACAGGGCAGGCTGGCAGGTTGTTCGCCGTGCACTTCCACCAAATGCTTCAGTTTCTGCGGGTGGGACATGAGGCGAGCATCACATTTGGGACAGTACACGCGGCCTCGCTTCTTGTGAACCCTGGATATGACGAGCGAATGTAACATTACAATTTAAAAGAGCGAGTGTGGCTCAGTGGGAGCACGTGCGACTTTCGATCCGACGCACCCGAGTTCGAACCCGCTGGCCCCGCACCACTGACTTTCTCAAGTTATGTGCGGATTTAACACTCGCTCTAACAACGGTGAAGGAAAACATCGTGATGAAACCGGCATGTCCAAGAATCAATCCCAAAAATTCAAAACATGTGACATCCACCAACCAGTACTAGGCCAGCGTGGTGGATTATGGCCCGTACTCTCTCTATGAGAGAAGGCCCGTGTCCCAGCAGTGGGACCGTGATGGGCAGATGATGATAATGTTTGTTATCTGAAAACTTTTTATGTCGCTGAATGACGAATCGAGCTGGTCGTTTGCCTGATGGTAAGCAATACGCCAGCCCATAACAATAACAGCACCACCCAAAACTTTGTCTTGCAAAATCCTGCGCGGCGCTACACTGCGCTCGTCACCCTGAGACAATTAGCTGTTGAGTCTCATAATACCCAGTAATTTTACTGGCTACAATGCCCTTCAAGCCGGAACACAGTAATGCTCGCACACTACTGCTTGGCGGCTGAATAACTGGCAAAGCAGTGGTCCCCACCCAGACGGCCTCTCGCATACGGGAAACCACCAGTAAACTCCGTCATTATAAATGACGGAGTTTACTGGTGGTTTCCCGTATTCCCATTTCATTTCATTTCAATTCTTTTATAGCAGTTGGAGGTCAGTTTTAACGGTATAAACCCACCTGTCTATATGCAGGTCCCTGTTGTACTCGGCCTTGAACAGTTTTCCACACGTCTCGCAAGGGTAGGTGCCTTGCT
The DNA here is from genome assembly GCA_951640565.1 of Petrophora chlorosata. Taxonomy (NCBI): domain Eukaryota; kingdom Metazoa; phylum Arthropoda; class Insecta; order Lepidoptera; family Geometridae; genus Petrophora; species Petrophora chlorosata. Next base: position 2,753,500 of record OX621218.1, read on the forward strand.
CGTGCCTTGCCTGGTGCATCAGGAACCGGTTTCGATCCACGAACCCTGGACACCAGACGACGATAATATAGATACGTGTTTGTTGAAAAATATTTAGAATAGAATGTAATAGAAAACTTTATTGCACTTAAGAAGGAATTTTGAACAATATTATGTCTTATCGCTAAGCAGCGATCTCTTCCAGACAGCCATATGCTATAAAGAGACAATATTTATAGACCATAGTGTGCAGACATAAAAACGTACACATACTTAAACTAAAGTTATATAAAATATATACAAAACCAATGAAATATATAATTATACATTTCACACACATTAATATATATATATATATATATATATTATATATATATATATTATATGTGTGTGGGATCGATAAATAAAAGAGGCACACGTTTGGCAAACTCGGCTTTGTAATAATTTCCACAAAATTAAACTTTTACATATCTATTTCGTCACACCGCACACCATATATATATATATATATATATATATATATATATATATATATATATATATATATATATATAGATGAGACTTAATCTGTGGTGGAAGGAAGTTTTTTTGGCTAATATATATATATAATACACATAGTAGGAATTTAATATCCGACTAGGCTATACCTTGTATTATTTTATCTGTGGTAGGGCCTTTGTATCTATGGTGCGTAGCCGCATTAATCTATGCGTGTGACACTTAATCTGTGGTGGAAGGAAGTTTTTTTTTGCTTCGCTCTCTCTATGGTGTGCGGTGTGACGATGCACATATGTAAAAGTTTAATTTTGTAGAAATTATTACAAGCCGTGATTGCCAAGCCTGTGCCTCTTTTATTTATAGATCCCACACACATATAAGCACATCTTTATTATACACATACATTTTATATTATCTATACTTATAATAAAACTGTAACGAAGCGGTTACTGTATGTACATTGAAGATATTTTTGAAAATCAATTTTTTTAGGAGTATATGGTAGCAACAGAACCCAAAAATACAGTTTTTAAAATTTTTGTCTATCTGTCCGGGATGAACTCAGAAACTAGGGCACGGAATTGAATGCAGTTTTTTTAAAATATGTTCTGTGGAGTCCGGCGCTACACATAGGCTTTGTTTCATCAAAATCGGTCCAGTAATATTGAAGTTATGACGCAATTTAGGACAAATATAGGTGTCCACTATAAGTTGAACCACAGAACATACCGGACCCTTAGTGTATATGGCATGGCAAAGTTACTGGGCATTATGAGACTCAACAGTTACTTGTGTCAGGGTGACGAGCGCAGTGCAGCGCCGCAGGATTTAGCAAAACAAAGTTCTGGGTGGTGCTGTTATTGTTATGGGCTGGCGTATTGCTTACCATCAGGCAAACGACCAGCTCGTCTCGTCATTCAGTTACATAAAAAAACCTTATTGTTAAGGGCCAGCGTGGCGCTTACTACAGGCGAACGACTTCTTCTAATTCATCATCATCAGCCCATCACGTTCCCACTGCTGGGACACGGGCCTTCTCTCATAGAGAGAGAATGAGTCATAATCCACCACGCTGGCCCAGTGCGGGTGGATGTCAAATGTCCTTGACTTTTTTTGTGAAAAATTCTTTGACATGCCAGTTCCCTCACGATGTTTTCCTTCACCGTTTTTAGAGCGAGTGTTAAATCCGCACATCACTTAAGTCAGAGGTGCGGGGCCAGCGGGATTCGAACTCGGGTGCGTCGGATCGAAAGTTGCACGAGCTCCCACTGAGCCACACTCGCTCTAATCGCTAAATCGAAAAACACTTACCTAAGCCGCAAGTTTCGCACACATAGTTGCTGAAATGTTCGTTCATATGTTTATTCAACGCGTGGAAGTACGGAAACACTGCGAGGCATATCGCACAAGAAATTTCATCCTTGTTCAGTCTGAATGGCAACACACAATCTTTACTGTCAAAATAATATTTCTTCTCGTGCACTGTCACTATATGTCTTTTGAAATCTTCCAAATGATCAATTTTCTCTGAACACAACCTGAAACCCACACAGACCTAGTAAGACTTAACTTTACTTATAGCAGGCCTACCGCACTCCGCACTGTAGGTACGGAGCTACAAGTACATAGCCGGACACCGACGGCGGATCGCGCGTCGTTACACGTGCCGCGTCAGAAGAGATAAGAGCGGCGCGATAGAAAGAGGCGCTCTGTAGGTTAATATGACTGGTAGGTATGCAGCGCTACGCGAGATGAATTGAACTTTATTGCGTCATAGCAAGAGTCGCTATTTGTGTAATTTTTTTTGCGGAGTGATGCTTCTGTCCCTTAGTATTCTGTGCTTACATTCTAATTTAAAATAATAAATTTTTAGAAAAGAATAAAAACCGACTTGAATGTATCTTCGAAGTCCAAGGTAAATATCGATGAAATTTATATGGGACCACTTCGTAGCTATACTGAACCCAACGCAAAAAGAATTTGCAAAATCGGTTCACAAATGACGGAGTTCTGAGGTAACAAACATAAAAAAAAACAATAAAAAAAAACAAATAAAAAACAGAAAACCTTCTCCTTTTTGGAGGCGGTTAAAAATTTACAAAATACAAAATCGTTTATTGCTAAAAGAAAATATAACATAATAAGGTACAATACGTGCCACGAAAGATGAGACTTGACAAGCGTCAGTAGTGGGGAGCCTGCGCAGGTACAGTCGTGTACGAAATAGTTATCCATAATTTGTATATCTACTCAGGGATTTTTGACAACATTCAGAATTAGGTAGGTGTGTAGCAATACTATATTAATTTTTTTAAACCTGTTATAGATTTATTACTAAATAATAAAATTTAAGATAAAAAAGGCAGATTGTCCTAGTCACTGTCTCTGTCAATATATGATGTAAGTGTAAACGTCGTAAACCATCTTCCTACTTTGTCTTCTTAATGTTTCACCTCGAGGCATAATTAAGATTTCACAAAGTTACACTCGTATACAACACAACTATAACAAAGTAGAAATTTATAAACACAAGTTGCACTCGATTGTACCGCGGAGTCAAGCGGTGCGTACACGGGGTGAGGAGGACTGACACGCATGCGCAGTGCCGTACTTGCACCTCCCGCGCCCTTTCCGCTGCCCTGTTGATCCCCGATCCCTTCCCGCCTCAGACCTCATACCGCTAAAGAGACCTATAAATCGTCTACTGCGCAAGTCAAACCACGTGGTTTGTCAAGTCTCATCTTTTGTGGCGCGTATTATAAGCAGTAGTCCTCGCTCTAGGGCAAGCCTGTATCGCGGGTGGCTGTGGCCGATTTACAATACAAATACTCCTTATTGTAAACAAATAACATAAAAAAAACTACAGATAAACCTTATAACTAGGGTAATACAATAGGCGGTCTTATCGCTTAGAGCGATCTCTTCCAGACAACCTTTGGATGGACAGTATCGGAAGAAAGAAGTAGACGGTGGTGTACAATAATTCATAAATATAATATAGTCTGTATGTATGTAGTCATATTAATGGAGTCCTTAAGGGTCGGCAACGCATCAGCAACGCCTCTGGTGCTGCAGATGTCCATAGGCGACGGTAACCGCTTACCATCAGGCGGGCCGTCTGCTTGTTTACCGACACATTAAATAAAAAAAAATAAAAAAAAGAGAAAATAAATAATACTATTAAACCATTAAATATACAGGGAATAACATTAATGTGTAGTAATACTGAAAGGTGTGTATGGGTATCTAGTCATGAATCATTGGGCAGAATATACAACCAAAAAAACACTATTATATTTTCCATACAAAGTTTAAAAATTATTTATTTGAATTATTTTGGACAATCCTAACAAGCTGTGGCCTAGTCGCGGTAGTACGGGTCATTGACCGAGCTACTTTGTGCCTAGGCACAAAACAGATTAGTACAGAAATCTACATACATACAAAGTGCGCTCGAGCAACGCACACATAGACACCGCTCACAGACACGATATCTGGGCACAGTTGGGATGCGAGTGCCATCCGCTTGAGACACGCGTCTGTGAACTTTTTTGTGCAAAAATGGAGCAACGAAAAATAGGTTATTATAACTGTTTGGTGGACGGTTGTTTAAATTCAACATTAAACGGTGAATTGTCGTTTTTTAAGCTACCAGTTGTTTCAGAGAGGTAAGTAGGTATTTGCTTGTATTTTGATGGTTTGTTTTCACGTAACACAAAATAGTTAGGTAGGTAGGTAAGCGCCCCAGCCCCCGGCCCTGCGCCGAACAAGCGAACATAAGTTTGTAGCCTTGTCATATTTTTACAATTTAAAATTAGATATTTATTGTAGTATAAGCTGTGTTAGCCTTGTGTTCAATAATCTAATGAGGAAGATGTTAATGTAAACTAATCGCATTTGTTTTGTCTTCAAAAAAACTTTATTCAGTTATAATAGTAACTGCGAAAAAATTATGTCGATATCGTGTACAGTTATATTTTTAAATCAATCAATTTTCCTCCCAAAAACTTCCTGCGCCGTCCGGTATGAAATGTATGAAAAGTACATACATGAGATTAACTTCTGTATTTATCTGTTTTGTGGCCTAGGCGCTCTGTCTTTGAAAACGCCGAACATTTTACAAGGGCTTGATTTCGAGTCTCAAATACCGGAATTTCATACTGAACGGATCTTCGGACTCGGTCGGTTCCGTTCCGGAACCCACTCGTAAAAAAGGGTATTTCCACATTTTTACACGACTGCCCAAAAAGGAGTATTTCAGGGTTTACGTATGTATGTATTTATTTATTCCACCATTACTTCTTATTGCCTGGACAGATTTGAATGCATTAAAACCATAATAAAAACATAGGTTTAAGTTTTTTTTACCATAGTTTTTTTGCATGTTCCGGAACCGGTATACAAAAAAATCTCCGCGAACGTACCCGACTTAGCCTTGCCTTGATTAGTTTCAAATTTTTATCCAACTTGACGTCTTAGAATTCATATTCAGAAATAACCTAAAAAGAATTTCCGAAACGAAAACGGTCCTTATCGGTGGAGTTTTATGGGGCGGCGTTAGAAGGTAACTTTGTTTGTGCCGCTCGACCAATGAGGAGCAGCGGCTATTATTTATTAGGATTACATCTTTATGATTGGTGCAATACGAAACAAGGCTAGCGAATCATGAAGCGGCGGCGAATGTTTGATAGCTTTAGTGTTTGCCGCGTTTTGTCAAAGATTAAACAGGTTTATTTCTGAAAACTGACTAAGTAAAGACGCTTTATTGATTACTGACTTACGAACACTCTTTTACTATGCAATGAAATCAAATGTTGGAAATGTCTTAATCATCATTATCAGCCTATTACATTCCTACTGTTGAAATTCATGCATGATGTTTTTTACATCCTATTCCTACGGTGGTTGGTGACCTCACGTATTTTTTAAGAACATCAGCCATGCTCGCTCTTATTAGGCGTTTACACTGATTAGATCCTTATTCCTGAATGTTAATTGGAGCGATGATGTTTAATGCTGTAATTAATAAGTAAGCATTAATAAAAATAAAAAAATACCCTGCCAAAAACATTATCACTTGGGATGATTTAAGGATTCCGAGGATACCCCATACATCCAAATCTGTTGAGGCATTTTGTAATAAAAAAAACGCACATACATTAACCCCGAAAACATTATATTCCTTTTTTGGGGAGTCGCGTAAAAAGCAGTTTGCTTGAAAGTTAGTTGTAAAGTAAGGTTGGTAGGACAGCTGGCTTTGCTAACTGAAGATAAAATTTGTTTGTCAGATCTGTACACGCGGCGCACTAATATTCTTTGTCACAAGTTCATTGCTCTTTATCAGCTGATTGTTAGGGTTGAAATGAACTTGATTACCAGAAATGTTTAAATTATCATATCTTGTGATTTTAAAAAGTTTCTGGTGATTTGCACTTGGACTTGAATTATTAATAAGCTTCTATATGCGTGGTTTAATTATTACTACACATTTATGTTACACATTGTATATTTATAAATCCTAATAAATAAGTATTTATATAACTATAAATATATATTCAAAATAAGCATAAACAGAGTTTTATGATAGCATTAGAAAGCAATTTAAAGTAGTGATTTACTATGATAACTTGAGAACTATGTGTTATTTTAATTCATCATCACCATCATCATCATCAGCCCATCACGTTCCCACTGCTGGGACTAGGCCTTCCCTCAAAGAGAGAGATATGGGCCTTAATCCACCACTCTGACCCAGTGCGGGTTGGTGGATGTCACATGTCCTTTTAATTTTTGTGATAAATTCTTGGACGTCGGTTCGCTCACGATGTTTTCCTTCACCGTTTTTAGAGCTAGTATTAAATCCGCACATAACTTAAGAAAGTCAGTGGTGCGAGGCAAGCGTGTTTCGTACTCGGGTGCGTCGGATCGAAAGTCGCACGTACTTCCACTGAGCCACTCAATCTCCACACAAAAAAAAATACTAACCTGCAATCGATCCGAGTCAGGTCCAACTTGATCATATTTTTGTAGTCAGCCACTCTGAATCTTTTAGGATTGTGGGTCAAAGTGTGCTCCCTGAGCAACACCGGATCGAGATAGTTCAGGCCGCAGTAGTAGCATTGAAGGTTGTTGTGTCGACATTTGAACGGGCAAGCGTAGGAGAATTCCACGATGGATATAATGTTTGTGTCGATCATGTATGTTAGATCTTTTTCCCGGATGAGCTCTTGCACTTTTGATATTGGGAGTTCTGAAACAAAAATTATGAAGTTTTAGAAAGAACGATAAATAATTTTTAGAAAAAAAACAGAAACCGACTTCAATGTATCTTCGAAGTCCAAGGTCACATATCGATGAAATTTATATGGGACCACTTCGTAGCTATACTGAACACGACGCAAAAAGAATTTTTCAAATCGGTTCATAAATGACGGAGTTCTGAGGTAACAAACATTAAAAAAATATATACAATCGAACAGAAAACCTCCTTTTTTGAAGTCGGTTAAAAATACATTTATTCAAGACAGATACATATAACATACTTTAGTGCTACCCGTGAAGAACACAACAAAGTGTCTTCGCCTAAATAGAGACAGTAAGAAAAGTGTTGATGGACACATTCTTAGTTATACTATACTTAGCAATTTAAGTCAAAGTAAAATTACTTTTCATCCCATCTATTCGAAAAGGACGACTTGGTTCGCCTTTATGTGCACCCAAAGGTGGTGTTTTCTATAAGAAACTTTTAGCGGGCAGTAATGAGTTTTTAATCCTCTTTATAAGTGCGCCGCAATTATCTTTGCCGCGCACTTTTTGAATTTGGAACATCTTAGTGTTCAGCACCAAAGAAATCGAACGCAAATATTGTTTGAATAAAGACTGGCTGGTACGACGGCCCATAGTCACAAATGTAAATATAAGTTTTTAGTTGTTTTAATAAAGCATACTATTTAATTTCAATTTAGTTGTTACTCTATGTTTTATTAAATAATAATATTACAATAAAATATGAGGCGCTTTTATTTTCTCATAGTGGGTGATGAAAAGTAGAGTGTATCACTCGGGCGCAAAATATATTTGTCCGGCTATGTACTTGTAGCTTCGTACCTACAGTGCGGAGTGCGCTAGGCCTGCCGGAACCTATGACCGTGACGTCACGAACAGTAAGATGACACATATTCATTGATTTTTACATATTAGTTACTGGTTGCTCCCTGCGGTTTCAACCACGGTTTCTCGGTTTAAAAGTAGCCTATGTCCTCTACTAGGTCATATCTACATACTAAATTTCATCAAAATACGTTCAATAATCTCTCCATCCATCCTCACAAACTTTAGCATTGATAAGAAATACATTTCTTGTCGTATCTTCTGAGTAGTGGTTCTTTTTCCGATACGGTGGTAGAGTCATTGTAATAATTGACGTTCATAAGTGCGTCTGTGACGACAAAATAGAATAAAGAACTTTTGAACTTTATCCTGGAAAACCGCAGGGTTTTAAACAATTTAATTTTAATTTGCGAGTTTTATATTATGTGCTGGGTACATTTTGAGCAAGGGACGTTTTGCGAAAGATACATTTTGCAACGGGGACTTTAAGCAAAATCGATTTTTGGCTTTCAGTTGGCTTAGTTTTTCAGAAGGGGGCATTTTGCGAATGTGACCTTTTGAGAATGGGACATTTTGCGAAAGGGACATTCTGCAACGAAGCCATTAAAACTTACTCGGTTTCGCGTTATTTTTGTGTTGTTTGAGCCACCAAGTCTGGCTGGTTGCTGGTAGGGCGCCCAGTGGTTTGACATCACTCTTGCACCGCATCTTGGAAGCCACACTCTTGAGCGGAAGGTCATCATTAGAGTTGGAGTTATCATTTAGCTGTTCTGGTTTTATTTCCTCATCTGAAAGATTTTTTTTTATGTAACTGGGTGACGAGGCGAGCTGGTCGTTTGCCTGATGGTAAGCAATACGCCAGCCCATAACAATAACAGCACCACCCATAACTTTGTTTTCTAAAATCCTGCGCGGCGCTGCACTGCGCTCGTCACCCTGACACAATTAGCTGTCGAGTCTCATAATTCCCAGTAATTTCGCTGGCTACAATGCCCTTCAAACCGGAACACGGTAATGCTTGCGCACTACTGCTTGGCGGCTGAATAACTGGCGGATGGCAAATAGAATATATATTTTTAAACACTTTCGTCGCCACGTATTTATATACCTACTAGCTGACCCGGCAAACGTTGTTTTACCATATAAATTTTAAAAAAAATGTTAAGGAGGGTGGGAGTGTCGCTTCTTTACATAGTAATATTTAGTTTTCTTTGCTGTAATATTTTCTGTGATTTAAGCTTTAACTTACCAAGGCTATCAGCCAAAGCGTCAGCTCCGATATCTCCATCGCTCAAGTCCTTGTCACCGTCAGGGTCGTTGGGCTCCATCTTCACGATTTCCACTTGAAACTGTTGAGGCTGCGGCTCGCCCATCACCAGAGCAGATTCCAGCTGGTTCTTGGGCTCTGAAATTAAATTTATAATAAAACAATACATTAAATCTATATATATACGGATATATATATAATATATATATATATATATATATATACTCTATACACTAATATTTTATTTATGTATATTTCTGCATATGCATTGAGATCGCTTTGAGCGATAGGACCGCAAAAAGCTAACCTGGCAATAAAAATGCTTAGCATATCGAATGGGCTCAGCTCAGCATAAAATGCCGATAGTTTAGCACAAAGTTCTGGGTGTTGCTGTTATTGTTATGGGCTGGCGTACTGCTTACCATCAGGCAAACGACCAGCTCGTCTCGTCATACAGAAGCATTACTTTCTGTTTAACATTTTTTCAGAGAATAACATTTGACATGCATTGAAGTTTGATTGAGCTCCACGACCCCAAAATCCTCTCCGCAGAACGTCATTACTATTCTAGGATGGTACGTGAAGCGGTTGAGATAATTAAACACCGTAATTTCAACCGGGAGGATGGATTTAAACTGGCAGCAGCATGGAACCCAGTGATTAGCAAATGTTCTCGTCGCGGTTTGGGTTCGCCGACGAAAGCCAGTGATACCGTCAGTGTAGTGTCCAGTGATGACAATCCTATGTTTTTACAAGACCAAGTGCGGGTAGTTGGTGACAACGCTCGCCTTTCTCGACGCTGATACCCGCATTCTCCAGTCTTCTCGTGACCACGGCCAATGCAACTTGGTCGAGACGTCGAGGTAAATAAAATTAATGTTTTTAGCGCGATGAAGTCCCGTTTTATTATCATAACCATTGAAGTTTGGTTTTTGGAAGTATTTATTATACTTATTTACAATAAAAACATGGAACAGCAACAAGCTCAATGGAATATAGTACTTTCAGTTAATTTTTTTATTAATTTGTTAATCGACGAGCTGCATGGGTGCTGTTATGTCCATATAAACAGTGTTGAAAGCCACTTTCCAATATTTATAGTAGAGATTGCTTTTTAGTTCGTAGCCAGTTGTCCAATTTGTTCTTGAAGCTAGTTACTGAAGTGGCAGACACTACATCCTCAAGGAGCCGGTTCGAGTTGTGTACCACCCCATTACTGAGGAAGTGATGTGCAGTGTTAGTGGTGGATAGTGCCCTAATAATTTTGGTCTGGTGTTTTTTCAAATAACATTTGACATGCATTGAGTTTATTCTCACCTGATTCCTCCATATCGTACAGCTTGCACTGCAAGAACGCCTCCTCACATTGCAGCACTTGCTTTTTGAAGCTGTCGGCGTCCCGCAACCTTGTGACACATGTCGCACACACCAGCCGGTCCGTCATCTTGCCATCCAGGTGGGATAGCTGAAATAATAATAATGATTATTATATATGAGGAACTACCAGCTTGTTAAGCTGATACATGCATATCGTTGCACTTGTGATTTATTTTAAATGTTTGTCGGGTCTGTTTTTAAAACTGTTCACTGATGGCGCACTGATCACTGACTGTGGTAGATTATTCAACTGGTTTACTACGCAACTTGGCAAAAAGTGTGTCCTAGGGATGCTCATACTAGGAGGCTTGGTAAGTTTCAGTGAAGTCTCTTGAGTGTGCATTTGGATTCATAATGTTTATAATTTTTCTTTGAAACATTTTTATTCTGTAACTTTAAAGGGTTTGTGATAATAACATATTTTTTTATGATTAATGAGTGGTCAAGGTAAAGATGTTTTACCGTGACAAAGTCTGTTTTATTATCATCACATTCAAACATTTAAAGTGAAATAGGAAACATTAAACTTACAACATCAGTATGATTCCAAGAGGTTTTGACAATTTCTACGATGTACCCAAGTAAAACAGAAGTGTAACTTACCAGAAGCCCGAAGCAGTCCATCACAATGTCAGAATACACTTCTTTCTTCCCCAAACATTCGTATTCAGCGTTCAGGACTCTACATTTTTTAATAGTTCCACAGCATCTGCACACGCCAGGGTCGAATATAGGACCCTTTCTCTTGACTGTACTCATTTTTAAATTTAATCCAACGGGATTGAGAAGTGATTATATTTGCTACGAATTATACATTGTTTGAATAAATAATTTAGGGTTCTCGATGTTTTTCGTAGACTGAACTGAAAACTGCTGAAATGAAAGATACAAAATTGACGGCTAAAATAAAAGGCCTGCCAGGTTGCTTGACAGACTGACAATGACAGCGAAAACAAAAAAGTTTAAGGCCAACGTTCTACTCGACAATAGATGGCGCTTTTTGCCCTATACTTATGGGGTAACCGTGCACTTGGTAGTACACAACTCTAGTCGATCGATTCATTCAGCATCGATTCGATCGCGGCTAGTTAGCTGTGTGTTCCACGATATCGAGGTCGTTTCCGTAGCAAGTAGTAATGGAAATTATTGCTATCGTCATTAATTTTATTAACAAGCGAAATATAATTTATTAGCATGCTACGTGCTATTGCTATGTTAATTTCCAATTCACAATTTGGTGTGAAAATATGTGCTCACAATTTCGTGCGAAAATTCCTTAGATAATATATACCTAGTTATTTCAAATTATTTTTATATTAAATTTTACGACAGAGGTAGCACATACGTATTTTTCCATTTTAGCACAGAACACCTAATAGTACCAAAGTATATACTTAGGGTTTTTCCAAGACCATCTTAGCATGACCTACCCTGTATATGGACAGCGCGTGCTACGAAGAGGTCAACCTGTATCTTTGTACCTACTCACTCAACCGATGTTGATGTAGGTAACATAGTTACTCTATGATCTAATTTGGGACATACTACCAAACCCTGAAAAACACTAAACCACATCAAAATCCGTTCAGAAGTTGTAAAGTCTACGAATAACAAACAAACAAGAAGACAAATTAAGTTTACAGAATTGCCTCAGTTACATATTTATAATAGAAGAAGATTAATGTAGGATTAACATCATTCGCATACCTAGGTATACATTCGTAAAATTAATGAACTGCTTAACATATATTACTAATTTTAGCAATTTTAGTCAAATTAGGCGCTTTTCTTAATGCAGCTTATGTAAGTACTAAAAAAGGGTCTATTAGGTATTTTGTGTTACCGTACTAGTGCCTAAACTTATTTATTTTCCAAACTAAGCGACCAGCCTTGCAAATGCACAACGTGCGAAGCCACATTCCTCAGAAGGAGGAAAAAAACTCAGCAGCAGAAGCAGAGTTATGTCGGACTTTTTGGCGGGAAGTGAAAAGTGATACAGTTCGATTTTGTTTTATTTTCCAAACAATTGTTATTTCGAGGAATCATGTGTAATATCGGTGGAATATTAACCATTATGTGTTCGTTAACGTGCACGAGTGTAGGCAAATGAAACAAAATAGAGAAAACATTGCTTTTTGTTCTCCCAAAAAGTCCATGGAAAGCTTGAATAAAGTTCCACCACTTTATTGAAGCACTTGGAGAGGGTCCGGCTTGTTGCTGTTGACCCTCAATTTCAACAAAAGTATAATAAATGGAATATTAAACTATCAAATAAAAACTACGTTAGATATGGCGATATGGTCCTAGAGACTTTAGCCTGCCGTAACGGGCGAAAATTAAAAAAAAGCAGAGTTATGTCTAAAAACTAGTAAACATTTTTGTGAATAAATAAACTGTCATAATAAAATATGAGAAAATGACTCCTAATTATAAATTAACTAGCGACCCGCCCCCGCTTCGCACGGTTATTATTCATATAAACCTTCCTCTTCAATCACTGTAGGCATCTATTAAAAAAAACCGCATCAAAATCCGTTGCGTAGTTTTAAAGATGTAAGCATACATAGGGATATAGGGACAGAGAAAGCGACTTTGTTTTATACTATGTAGTGATATTAATGCGGAATTGATTCAATTAATTTCAAAAATCACTAATTTGACATTTATTAGACTAATCATATTTTGACATTATTATTTTATGAATTTGTATGACATGTAAAGCTCTTTGACATTAATTAATAATAATTAGTTTGTATAAGTATGTGATCGAATGTAATTAAAATAATAAAAGAAATGTGTTTGCACACCATTGTCATGGTGGAGTGTAAGGACTTAGTTTAAGAATTCACCACTTCTACGTACCTACTATATTCTGGCAATAAAAGATTTGATTGATTGACTTATAGGGTTATAAACGTTTCAATTCATTGCATTATTTATTTTTGTCGATATTATTTTTTCTGTTACATATCTACACAATAGAATAATTGAATGACAAACATACTAACTCAATATTGCGATTATAGGTAGGTTAGGAACGCATAATAATTAATTGAGAGTTTCCTGTCTCCAGGAAATGGGATAAAATCGGGAGCACTAAAGAAACACAGCTTTATTGTACGGCGTATATTGCGAAGAGAATTACAGACACAATTCTTGTTAATACTCACAATGACGATATAAAAATATTATATCTCTAAATGAATTTATGACGAAATGCTGGAAGGAGGAAATATTCATTTTCTAATCTCATATATTCAAACTTTCTTATTTTAAGTAGATTATATTATTATAATTAATTAAGTAATTTTGTATAATAATGACATGCCTAATATAACGTATATTGTTATAATTCAGTCAATAGATGAATTAAATGACAAATAAACGTTGAAATAATAGGTACCTTAATCAAACAAGTTAAGGAATGATAATGACGACATGAAATGATCTATGGTAGCTAGTATATTATAATATGACATGTATTTTAAGTATATAATAACATAATAATAATAATACTATTTTAAGTATATAACAACATAATAATAATAATATTTTAAGTATATATTAACATAATAATAATAATATAGATACCAACACAAAACAAGAACAATTAATATAACAATATATTTGGGAATCTGGGCATATAAGACTTAATATCTGATGTCTCGGAGTGATGAACGCAATGCAGTGCTACATAATTACGTTTTACAGTATTTAAAGTTCTGGGTGGCATTGCAATTGTTATGGGCAGGCGTGGCTTTAACCATTAGGCGAACGACTTGCTCGTCTCATTACTCAGCTATATAAATAAGAACAATGAAGTTACTAAGTACAGGAAAATATGAAAATGTATTGTAAATAATGATGGCCCACAGACATGTAATCAATTGCAAACACCCTCGCAGGGTCAATTTACATACATACACAGTAGATACCTACACATACACACATTCCTACATAGGACATACATACCTACTATAACAGCATATTTTTAAGATCTCTGCTTTAATTGATTAAAACTTTCGTGAGTATGACACATTATTTAAAACTATTTAAGACAATTTCACTCAAGTGTTTGCTTATCAGTTGAGATCGCGACGGCGGCGGCGCTCGACCCGTTTCGGACCTTAAAAATGTCTAAAAATATAATACTAAACAATGAGGTAGGTATAAATAGGGGATCGGGCAACTTTTCAGAAAGTGTTTTAAATTAACCATAATAAAAATATATATAGCCAGGAAAAATAGTATTTTAATTAAATAAAGCACCTAAAACTATGTTTACATGTTTCAAATATTGCCGCGCAAAAGTTTACCTAATCACGTGTGACGTCATAAGAAAGCAAACGAAACGACAAGCTCTATAAAAGCAAACTTGAAAGTAATTTATACGTTTTTGTGAAGCTTAATGACGTCGTGGAATCAAAAACATATCGTTATGATTCAAAGTCAAAGTCAAATATCATTTATTAAATAGGCACAAAAGTGCACTTTTAAAGGTCATAGGATTTCAATAAAAAGCAAAAATATAAAATAAACACAAGCTTCGCACACGGTATTTACTTTCAAATGACGTCATGCACTGCGTTATTTCGGAACATATAAAAAATTACAGAATTAATTATTACATATATGACAGAATTAAGATTTAATTTATTTATTTAAAAAATAAATCATTATTATTTTACAAAAATATTGATTGAATAATCTATCGGTTTTAGTTTTTTTTTTCGATTACTGTACGATCCCCTATTATGATTAACATAACACAATGTCAAACTAGATTCAAGATTCATTTAATGCATAAAATACAGGTGCCAAGGAGATGTTATATACAATCAGATTCAGAAACTATGCCGTACTTTGCCAATCTAGGCGTGCAAATATTATATCATTAGTACAATTGCAGAGCACCTGATAAATTATTACACTTTTTCAACCAGCATATGCACTCACACCACACACACGCAACATTTATCTTTTGTCCACAACACATGACACAGTCACTATACGCTCGCACACCCACACATTCATAACACATACATACCTCGTAATCACACACGTAGCTTAAAACCTGAGATACTTCTTTAACCTTATTTATCCACATGTTATTATTATATTAGACTTATTTTAGACTTATTATATTATATTAGACCCTAAAACGGAAGAGACTGAACCCCACGACACAGGTCACCCTAGTGTGGGGTTCAGGGTTCTCTAATGATACCACCAGACAAGTGCTTATTTTCAATTGATATTCTTTTGTAAATACTAGGTGTAAGTATCATACTGTTACAATGTATTTTAAGATTCAATAAACGTTTATTATTATTATTATTAATTAAAAATAATATTAATACAATTAAACACACATTATCTAATTAAATTAATGCAATTAAAGTTAAGAGTATTTGCCAGAAGATTAATAAATAAGTAAATTATTATTATTCATATTATTTCATTTAACAATGTCAAATTAAATAAATATATGTAATTTAAATTATATCAATATCATTTCATTTACAATGTCATATTAATTAAATAAATTTCACATGTCAACAATTTGGTAATTTCTATTTGAATAATTCAGAGACAGTATAGAAACATTTATTCAATAGCCACAGTTTGAGTTTTCTCCTGCATCTACTGACAGGCACCTCCTTTATATCATTCGGGATAGCATTATATATTCGTCCGCACAATGCATAACAACTTTTATTGTACATTTGAGATTTTGGAATATTTGGCAAAACAATTCTATTTGGATTCTATGTATTCCGGAATAAATCTCCCGGACAGTTTTAAAAAGGTGTGGATTGTACTTTACGTATAAATTTAGCTTTTTCCAGTATGTACATGCAGGGCAATGTTAAGATTTTAAATTTCTTAAACAGTGGTTTACAAGAATCCCAAGGTGGTAAGCCAGCTAAAGCTCGCTCATCATCATCAATCATTTATTGATAAAATATTTTTCAACACACTTGTTCATAAAGTGGCTCTATGGTCACCGCAATAAGGCACAGAATGACACCCATAATCAAACTGTGACTTTCATTGCTATAACTCACTAGTGAATTATAGTTATTTTTTTAAATTTTATTGGTTGATAGTTCTAAGTTTTTATTCAAAAAAAGATCGTGTTTAATAGAACAAATAAATTAATGTTCCTATTGCTTGCTCATTTCATGCAGCTTCTTATTTAAATAGATAAGTTCAACTCGTACGTGTCTAATAAATAAAACTTTCACTCAAATACAAATTTTGATCTCTCTGTAATAAAAGAAAACTTTAAATTCCCCATTTTGTACGTGGCAGAATAGGCGCAAACCCTATGCGCGGAAAATAAAAGAAAAACCTCATCCGCGCGCATAGGAAAACTGATTAATTTTTCCCGCCATAGCGAATCATTTTTCACAACTCGTTTTCACTGTTGAAAATGAGTTTTTATTGTTATTTTATTCACAAGTGTATTGAAAAACGTCGTATGATACACGTGTGTATTGATGATTACCGTCCTCGGCTCTCTTAAGACCCTCACCTAACGGCTCGGGTCTCAATGGCGCCTCAGCGGTAATCACCAACATTACACACTAGCCCCATAATGTACTATTACAAGTCAATAAATTATTAGAAGTTGGATGATAAACATTTTTGAATTATTGAATACAATGTTAAAAAAATACTTTGTAGCTACGTATTGTCATAAATATGTTGTCATAGGTAGGTACTACATACATATGAAAAAAAATGTGTTGTCAAAGGAACTCATCTACACTATATTATGCTCTGGCGAGCAGCAGCAACCTGAGTTTTGTAAAAATATACGAATCTATTTAATTTATTACATACTTTGTCAACATGCGGTTTCCAGTTAAGATGCCTGTCCAAAATAACTAACTAATAATTAGAAGTGCGAGTGATATGTGCCATAGTCGTAGTATCAGTAACATGAAAATATGAGCAATATCACAGAACACTAGGACAGAAGCATCACTCCGCAAAGAAATTTAAACAAATACTAGCGACTCTTGCTATGAAGCAATAAAATTCAATTCAGCTCGCGTAGCGCTGCATACCTACCAGTCATATTAACCTACAGAGCGCCTCTCTTTCTATCGCGTAGCTCTTATCTCTTCTGACGCGGCACGTGTAAAGAAGCGCGACCCGCCGTCGGCGTCCGACTATGTACTTGTAGCTTCGAACCTACAGCGCGGAGTGCGCTAGGCCTGGTAATATATAAATAGGTATATAGATAAATTAGCAGTTAGTGACCAGACCAGACCAGCTCCCACAGCCGCACCCGTTCACGAGGATGACTTGTGGACCAGCCATTACCCCCCTCAACCTTATTTTTAGTCACTTCCTGTTACAGTTCTATAGTCAGACAACTCACGCATATCACATGCATATAATGGTTTCTCTCCACTGTGTTCTCATAAGATGTTTAGTTAAATATGTTCTCTGTGCTCTTTTATAGTCACACATAGAAAAGAATAGAATAAAAATCTTTACTGGCCATATAACTAAGTCCGTTATACAAGGCAAAGCATATTACATGCATATGGTCTTTCTCAAGTGTGTGTTCTCATATGTCTTTTTAAGTTACCTCCTGTTGTAGTTTTATAGTCACACATATCACATGCATATGGTTTCTCTCTAGTGTGTGTTCTCATATGTATTTTTAAGGTACCTCCTGTTGTAGCTTTATACTCACACATATCACATGCATACGGTTTTTCTCCAGTGTGTGTTCTCATATGTGTTTTTAAGTGACCTCTTGTTGGAGCTTTATAGTCACACTGATAACATGCATGTGGTTTATCTCCAGTGTGTGATCTTATATGTTTTTTTAATTCACGTCCTGTTGTACCTTTGTAGTCACACATACCACATGCATATGGTTTCTCTCCAGTGTGTGTTCTCAAATGTATTTTTAATTCACCTTTTGTTGTAGTTTTATAGTCACACATATTACATGTATACGGTCTTTCTTCAGTGTGTGTTCTCATATGTATTTTTATGTGACCTCCTCTTGTAGCTTCATAGTCACACATATCACATGCATATGGTTTCTCTCCAGTGTGTGATCTTATATGCTTTTTTAAGTCACCTCCTGTTGTAGCTTTATAGTCACACATATTACATGGATACGGTCTTTCTCCAGTGTGTGTTCTCATATGTATTTTTAAGTGACCTCTTGTTGTAGCTTCATAGTCACACATATCACATGCATATGGTTTCTCTCCAGTGTGTGTTCTCATATGTATTTTTAAGTTACTTCTTATTGTAGCTTTATAATCACACATATCACATGCATATGGTTTCTCTCTAGTGTGTGTTCTCAAATGTATTTTTAATTCACCTTTTGTTGTAGTTTTATAGTCACACATATTACATGTATACGGTCTTTCTTCAGTGTGTGTTCTCATATGTAGTTTTATGTGACCTCCTGTTGTAGCTTCATAGTCACACATATCACATGCATATGGTTTCTCTCCAGTGTGTGTTCTCATATGCCTTTTTAAGTCACCTCCTGTTGTAGCTTTATAGTCACACATATTACATGGATACGGTCTTTCTCCAGTGTGTGTTCTCATATGTATTTTTAAGTGACCTCTTGTTGTAGCTTCATAGTCACACATATCACATGCATATGGTTTCTCTCCAGTGTGTGTTCTCATATGTATTTTTAAGTTACTTCTTATTGTAGCTTTATAATCACACATATCACATGCATATGGATTCTCTCCAGTGTGTGTTCTCAAATGTATTTTTAATTCACCTCCTGTTGTAGCTTCATAGTCACACATATCACATGCATATGGTTTCTCTCCAGTGTGTGTTCTTATATGTTTTTTAAGTTCCCTCTTATTGCAGTTTTGTATTCACACGTATCACATGGAAACGGGTTTTCTTCAGTGTTTATTCTTAAAATATGGTTAGATACTAACACATGTGGATCTCGGTCTAAAATAATAAAATATTTTTTTAAAACAATTTTTAAGGTGTATTCTATGGTAGAGACAGAACCCAAAAATTCAGTTTTTAAAATTTCTGTGTGTCTGTCTGTCTTCCCGGGATAAACTCGGAAACTAAGGCACTGATTTGAATGCAGTTCTATGAAATATGTTCTGTGGAGTCCGACGCTATACATAGACTTTGCTTCATCAAAACCGGTCCAGGAAAATTGAAGTAATAACGCAATTAAGGAAAAAATATAATGTCCACTATAAGTTAACCCCAGAACATACCAGACCCTTAGTGCAAAAGGCTCAGTTTAAAATGGTTTTTTGCTTATCTTGAGAACTAAAGGATGCGTTGATATGCCGTTTTCTAAAAAATGTTTTGTTGAGTCCTAGGCTAAAACGAGATAGGACGGGATCGAGACAGGAGCGCGAAGGTTACGGGATACGAGAGGGACATTAACGGGATTGGAGCGGGTAGGTAACTTGATAGGAGGATGGTAATGGAATACGAGGATTCCGGGTTAGGAGGGGTCGGTAACGGTATATAATGGGGATAGAAGCGGGACGGTAATGGTATAGAATAAGGACGTGATCTGGATAGGAGCGGGACGAAAGCAGGAGCCGAAGCTCCTGCTTTGGAGCGGAGCGGGATCAAGAGCGAGATTAGGGTGGGATGGAAAATTGTCGAGAACAGGCAGGCCTAGCGCACTCCGCACTGTAGGTGCGAAGCCACAAGTACATAGCCGGACACCGACGACGGGTCACGCGTCGTTACACATGCCGCGTCAGAAGAGATAAGAGAGGCGCTCTGTAGGTTAATATGACTGGTAGGTATGCAGCGCTACTCGAGCTGAATTGAATTTTATTGCGTCATTGCAGAGTCGCTATTTGTTAACATTTCTTTGCAGAGTGATGCTTCTGTCTCTTAGTATTCTGTGGAACAGGTTACATTACTTCACTATGCGTATCTACGAAGTCGCAGGCAACAGCTAGTTAAAGTAATAAAAGAAATGTGATTGCACACTATTGTCATGGTAGGATGGAAGGCCTTATTTTTAGAATTTTACCACCTCCATGTACCTACTATATTATGGCAATAAATGATTTGATCGAGTGACTTACGGGGTTATAAACATTTAAATTCATCACATCCACATAATAGGGGATCGGACAACTTTTCAGAAAGTGTTTTATATTAACTACAATTATATATATATAGCTATAAAAATAATATTTTAATTAAATAACGCTCTAATTGTACCAATAACTATGTTTAAATATTATGTTTCAAATATTGCCGCGCAAATATAATGATAATTTATGACGTCATATGTAGGCAGAAAACGACAATCTCTTCGAAATAAAACTTGCAAAGAGATTTGTGTCGTGACGTTTTGTGAAGTTTGGGGACGATATTGTAGTAATGGAACGAAAAAATTTGCAAGAATACACTTTATGAAAAGCAAAAACGTAAAATAAACACAAGCTTGACTCATGGCATTTGCCTACAAATGACGTCATGCGCTGTGATTGTTGTTTCGTTTGAGATGAAGAACGGATTAAAAATGTCAGAATCATTAGATTTTATTTATTGATTTAAAAATATAAATCATTATTATTTACCAAAAATATTGATTCAATGATCTTTCTGGTTCGACGAACATTCGTTCTAACTACATTTTAGATTTTTTCTCGATTACTGTCCGATCCCCTATTCATAGTTCTCCAAATTGTGAAATATGAGGATCTGTTGAGGATGTTCATCATTTACTTACAGAATATGTCTAAGGTTCCAGAGAACGAACTGTTCTGATTGAGAAGTTTGGCCTTAATATCTTAGATGTATGAGTGTAAAATGGAATCTTAGCATCACCTGCGTGTGGTGCTGCTCAATTTTTATTTAAAATATTTATGAGTAGATAAATTATTTTTAGGGTATGATGAGGCTGGCATGTCATGTGGAAAAGTCCCTTATAAAAAGAAGAAAAAAAATCATTAAACTACATATTTATATTTGTCGACACTATTTTTTTCTGTTATAAATACACACACTAGAAGAATTTAAGAATGACAAACATACTAACTCAATATTGCAATTATAGGTAGGTTAGGAACGCATAATGTTAATAATTGAAAGGTTCCTGTCTCCAGGAAATAGGATAAAATCGGGAGCACTAAAGAAACAGCTTTCTCGTACGGCGTATGTTTCGAAGAGAATTACAGACACAATTTTTGTTAATACCCACAATATCGATATCGGAACCTTCTGTTTTATTTTGAAGAAAAAAATATTGACATTTTTAGTTTTTTGAAAATAAGTAGGTTTGCCCAAAAAATGACATTTGTCAAAAAAAATACAAGTTTATCTTAATCGACTCTATTTCCAACAAGGAACACTTTTCCCAAAGTAACTTACCAAATCAAATCGTAAGTTTTGGCAATAATTAAAAAAAACAATTCCCATACATTTTTCTAAGAAGTGCCATTCGCCGCAACAAAGTCATGCATACCATTCGAACACGGAAAGCAATTTGTTCTAAATTCAACTTATTTATTGATATTTGTTATTAAACCTTATTGATAGAATAATTTACCACCTCTTTGAATGACAATACCGCTTAAAAAAAATTGGCGGCAATTATTTTTTTAATTTTAAATCCAAAATGTCCCTTACGAATCAACAGCGGCTAAGCTTAATAAAAGCTTATTTTCTATATAACTGTCGTGTTTAACCAGTGTTAGAAGCATTTCGTAGAGAAAATGAAGAAATACCACTACCAGACAAGAAAGTTACAAAACTCCGGACTCCACAGAACATATTTCAAAAAACTGCATTCAAATTCGTGCCCTAATTTCTGAGTTTATCCCGGACAGACAGACAGACAAAAAAATTAAAAATTGTATTTTTGGGTTATGTTGCTACCATATACTCCTAAAAAAAAGACGTGTGGCACTCGGAGACTGCCGCGGTAAAGCTATTGCATAGCATTCGGAGTGGGGAGTGTTAGGTTATTTTCGTTACGGAATTTCTGGATTCGGTCTCCACGCTCAAGGCCCGCGATAGAAGCTATGCAATAGCTTAAAAAATATATTTTCAAAAATATCTTAAATGTACAGTAACCGCTTCGTTACAGTTTTATTATAAGTATAGATTTGAGATGTTGGAATATTTGGCAAAACAATTCTATTTAGATTCCTTGTATTTCGGAATAAATCTCTCGAGCATTTTAAAAAAGGTGTGAATTGTACTTTACGAATTTAGCTGTTTCCAGTAGCACATGCAGGGCAATTTTAAAACTTAAAATTTTTTAAACAGTGATTTACAAGAATTCCAATGTGGTAAGCCAGCTAAACCTCGCACATACTTTTTTTAAGCGAGGAAAGCTCTGTGTACGTCTGTAGAGTTACCCCATAGTTTGATCCCATAACTTAGGACAGAGGAGATATAGCCATGATACGCTCTTAGCATGGTGCTCTGTGTAGAAGTTTTTCTTAATTTATAGAGCACATATTCAATTCAATTCAATTCAAGAACACATTGTTATGAAAATAAAATACTTTGTAGCTAAATATAGTCATAAATATGTTGTCATAGGTAGGTACTCCATACATATGAAAAAAAGTGTGTCAATGAGCAGCTTTTATATCTTCAAAGAACTCATCTACACTATAGTATGCCTTGGCGAGCAGCAGCAACCTGAGTTTAGTAAGAATATACGAATATATTTAATTTATTATATACTTTTTCAACATGCACTTTCCAGTTTAGATATTCCTGTCCAAAATAACTAACTAATAACTAGAAGTGCGAGTGAGATGTGCCATAGTCGTAGTATCAGACTCAGTAACATGAAAATATGAGTAATATCACAGAATACTAGGACAAAAGCATCACTCCGCAAAGAAATTTAAACAAATAGCGACTCTTGCTATGACGCAATAAAATTCAATTCAGCTCGCGTAGCGCTGCATACCTACCAGTCATATTATCCTACAGAGCGCCTCTCTTTCTATCGCGTAGCTCTTATCTCTTCTGACGCGGCACGTGTAACGACGCGCGACCCGCCGTCGGTGTCCGGCTATGTACAACACGTGCCACGAAAGATGAGATTTGACAAGCGTCAGTAGTGGGGAGCCTGCGCAGGTACAGTCGTGTACGAAATAGTTATCCATAATTTGTATATCTACTCAGGGATTTTTGACAACATTCAGAATTAGGTAGGTGTGTAGCAATACTATATTAATTTTTTTAAACCTGTTATAGATTTATTACTAATTAATAAAATTTAAGATAAAAACGGCAGATTGTCCTAGTCACTGTCACTGTCAATATATGATGTAAGTGTAAACGTCGTAAACCATCTTCCTACTTTGTCTTCTTAACGTTTCACCTCGAGGCATAATTAAGATTTCACAAAGTTACACTCGTATACAACACAACTATAACAAAGTAGAAATTTATAAACACAAGTTGCACTCGATTGTACCGCGGAGTCAAGCGGAGCGTACACGGGGTGAGGAGGACTGACACGCATGCGCAGTGCCGTACTTGCACCTCCCGCGCCCTTTCCGCTGCCCTGTTGATCCCCGATCCCTTCCCGCCTCAGACCTCATACCGCTAAAGAGACCTATAAATCGTCTACTGCGCAAGTCAAACCACGTGGTTTGTCAAGTCTCATCTTTTGTGGCGCGTATTATACTTGTAACTTCGAACCTACAGCGCGGAGTGCGCTAGGCCTGGTAATATATAAATAGGTATATAGATAAATTAGCAGTTAGAGTGACCAGACCAGACCAGCTCCCACAAGCAGCACCCGTTCACGAGGATGACTTGTGGACCAGCCATTACCCCCCTCAACCTTATATCTTTTTTAATCACTTCCTGTTACAGTTCTATAGTCAGACAACTCACAAATATCACATGCATATAATGGTTTCTCTTCAGAGTGTTCTCATATGTCTTTTTAACTCATTTGCTCTTCTAGCTTTATAGTCACACATATCACATGCAAATAGTTTCTCTCCAGTGTGTGTTCTCTTATGTATTTTTATATAACCTTCTGTTGCAGTTATATAGTCACACATATTACATGCATACAGTTTCTCTCTGGTGTGTGTTTTCATATGGTAAGTTATATCTATTTTCCATCCACTTTAATAGTCACACATATCACATGCATATGGTTTCTCTCCAGTGTGTGTTCTCATATGCTATTTTAAGTCAACTCCTGTTGTAGCTTTACAGTCACACACATAGAATAGAATAGAATTATTTACTGGCCATATAACTAAGTCCGTTAAACAAGGCAAAGCATATTACATGTTTTTTTTTAAGTGTGTGTTCTCATATGTCTTTTTAAGTCATCTCCTCTTGTAGCTCTATAGTCACACATATTACATGCATATGGTTTCTCTCCAGTGTGTGTTCTCATATGTCTTTTTAAGTCACCTCCTCTTGTAGCTCTATAGTCACACATATCACATGCATATGGTTTCTCTCCAGTGTGTGTTCTCATATGTCTTTTGAAGTGACCTCCTGTTGGAGCTTTATAGTCACACATATAACATGCATGTAGTTTATCTCCAGTGTGTGATCCCATATGTATTTTTAATTCACGTCCTATTGTAGCTTTATATTCACACATATCACATGCATATGGTTTCTCTCCAGTGTGTGTTCTCAAATGTATTTTTAATTCACCTCCTCTTGTAGTTTTATAGTCACACATATTACATGCATATGGTCTTTCTCCAGTATGTGTTCTCATATGTATTTTTATGTGACCTCCTCTTGTAGCTTCATAGTCACACATATCACAAGCATATGGTTTCTCTCCAGTGTGTGTTCTTATATGTTTTTTTAAGTCACCTCCTGTTGTACCTTTATAGTCACACATATTACATGGATACGGTCTTTCTCCAGTGTGTGTTCTCATATGTATTTTTAAGTGACCTCCTGTTGTAGCTTTAAAGTCACATATACCACATGCATATGGTTTCTCTCCAGTGTGTGTTCTCATATGTATTTTTAAGTCACCTCTTCTTGTAGCTCTATAGTCACACATATCACATGCATATGGTTTCTCTCCAGTGTGTCTTTCCGTGTGTTTTTTTAAGTTCCCTCTTGTTGCAGTTTCGTATTCACACATACCACATGCATATGGTTTCTCTCCAGTCTGTGTTCTCATGTGTCTTTTTAAATTCCCTCTTGATGTAGTTTCAAAGTCACACATACCACATGCATATGGTTTCTCTCCGGTCTGTGTTCTCATGTGTTTTTTAAGTTCCCTCTTGTTGCAGTTTTGTATAGGTACACACATATCACATGCAAACGGTTCTTCTTCAGTGTTTATTCTCAAAATATGGTTAGGTTAGGTTAGTCACTAACACATATGGATCTCGGTCTAAAATAATAAAATATTTTTAATAACAATTTTTTTAGGAATATATGGTAGCAACAGAACCCAAAAATTCAGTTTTTAAAATTTCTGTGTGTCTGTCTGTTCGGGGTAAACTCGGAAACTAAGGCACTGATTTGAATCCAGTTTTTTGAAATATGTTCTGTGGAGTCCGGCGCTACACATAGGCTTTGTTTCATCAAAATCAGTCCAGAAATATAGAACTTATGATGCAATTTATGAAAAAATATATATGTCCCAGAACATACCAGACCCTTAGTGCTCAGCTTAAAATGGTTTTTTGCTTATCTTGACAACTAAAAAAAAACTAAAATTTATTACAAGTAAAAATTTATTGTAAGTTACAATTATATATTATTGAAGTCTGTAGCCCTCGACGTAGCTTGACGCTGTGTTTCTGAATGCCAAATCTGAATACATAGTTGAAATAAACAAAGAGAAAATTAAGAAAACATAAAAAAAACATGCTGTGTGTGAAGGTATGAGAGGGTGTGTGTGAAGGTGTGAGAGGGAGGGTGTGTGTGTGAGTGTATGTGTGATTTGTGTATACGTATATGTGTGTGGTAGCGGTGAGGGTGTGTGATGTTCAATGGTTAAATAATAAGTCTTCCACATTGTCGTAGTCCAGAATATGTATTTCTTTAATTTGTTGTTTGAGTATTCCTTAACATTACATTTGCCATTTAATTTAATTAGCTTGTTGTACAGATGCGGTGCCGCATAATCGAAGTGCATTTGAACAAATTTACTGCGAGCACGCAGCACTGGGCATCGGTCAACATGTTTGTTGGATACAGGTAAATGTGGCACTATATTTGTGTGATAACGTCTTAAAACCTGATACACGTACAGTTTCCTTACAGATAGTACCTATGCTTTATTGTAGACTTCTGAAGTGGGATGTCTGTAGGTACATTACAACTTTTAATACTGCCCTTTGTGCTCGTTCAACATTAATGAGATATGTTTTTGCAGCATTTCCCCAGCCACAGATGCAAAAGTTGATGATACATTCACAGAGAGCTTTGTACGTTTGTATTAGTAATTTAAAGTTAGCAACAGTTCGCAGGTTTTTAAAAATATAAATAACTTTCCTAATTCTTTCTGTTAGTTATGTTATGTGAGATCTCCAATTTAAATTCGAATCCACGACAACTCCCAAATATTTAAGATTTTCTACTCTAATTGTTCACAGGTGCAGGCGTTGCGATTGTTATAGGCAGGCGTGGCGTTTACCATTAGGCGAACGACTGGCTTGTCTCATACTCAGCTATTTAAAAAAGGAACAATACATATGACTCAGCACAGAAAAATAAGTTAATATATTATAAATAATGATGGCCCTCAGACATGTACTCAATTGCAAACACCCTCGCAGGGTCAATTTACATACATACACAGTAGATACCCACATACACACATTCCAGCGTAGTTAAGCAACACTAAGTCATCTCAGAAAACCGAGCTGAGCTCGTTCATCTTGGTACTGTATATTAATATGTAACTAAGTAAAGCATGTATAACAAGATTAATCTAATCAAACGAAACAAAGCCAGCTAACTATAACCTCTCAAAAATAAAATGATATTCTTCTACACATTTTTTTCTGGAATACTTTTGTAAGAGTGAAGAATATATTTTTGTTGTTCAATATTTGAACAGGTTGAATGTCCACAAGATTGTAAAATACGGACCACTGTGGGTCAGGTCGGCCGGGCCCAGCCAATATACTTGTAGCTTCATACTTAAAGTGCGGAGTGCGGTATGCCTGGTATTCACTTGGAAAATATATCACACTTCTCACTAATTCATACTAATATTGTTGTCAAATGCAAAAGTTTGTAAGTGTCTTGTTCCCTCTCCACGCTAGTACCAATTATATACATTCTAACAGTGTTAACCTTAGCCGGAATAATAAAAACAGAGTAAGTTTACACAATTTCAGAGAAAAACAGGGTAATTGCAAACGAAGACTTGAACGAAACCATGACGCTTGATACTAGTACCAACTACCCAATTTAAAAAAAAACTTCGAATACCTACTTTATCTGAGAAAAAAAATGAGAAATATGTCAGGACGATAGATAATACAAAGTGTTTGGTAAGTTTTACGAACCTGGAGTTTCTAAATAGTATGAAACACAGCATTTGGTGTTCGCTGTTTACGAAACAAAATTCACAGTTGTCCAATCTCAAATTAATGGAGTGATTGAGTTTCTTTATCAGTTTTTCATTGCACAAGCACAGCACAAGCAATGCAAGGCTTATATTGACTTGTTGGAGGAGTCAATGCAATACTCAACAAACGCAGTATGAAGAGCGTGGAGATTACTGAAAATTCTGAATATAGAAAACCTATATATATAATATACTAGATAAAATACAGTACCAACTTCTTTTTTTAAGTTTTCCCGTTAGGTTAAGCTAAAGTCTCTAAGACCATACCGCCATGTCTAGTAGTTTTTATTTGATAGTTTAATATTCAATTTTATTATACTTTTGTTGAGAATGAGGGTCAACAGCAACAAGCCGGGCCCTCTCCTAGTGCTTCAATAAAGTGGTGGAACTTTATTCAAGCTTTCCATGGACTTTTTGTGAGAACATAAAAAGCAATGTTTTCTCTTTTTTGTTTCATTTACCTACACTCGTGCACGTTAACGAACACATAATGGTTAATATTCCACCGATATTACACATGATCACTCGAAATAACACTTGTTTGGAAAACAAAACAAAATCGAACTATATCACTTTTCACTTCCCGCCAAAAAGTCCCAAAATAACTCAGAGTAGGTAGTGTCATTACTCTGAGCAAATCTTTGAGGTCTAGTGTCATTCCTCAATGGAGCAAATTCGGAGGGAGGGTCCGGCTTGTTGCTGTTGACCCTCACTCCCAATGAAAGTATAATAAATGGAATATTAAATTATCAAATAAAATCTACGTAAGACATGGCGGTATGGTCCTAGAGACTTAACCCTGCCATAAGGGGCAAACCTAAAAAAAATATATGTTATTTTGACAAAAGTCAAAACAAACTTTTTGATCTCAAATCCTACAATTGTAATTACAATTGTATTGTAATTGTATAATTGTCTCTACGGAAGAGTATTATAACTGGGTGTTAAGAATCATCAAATTCAATAAATATCCCCATAATTCAGGTTCAGATAATCAGATATGAGTGCAACAAAAAAGGTATCAGTTTTCGATCCAGGCTTATGCCGATGTTGCGGCGCTATGACACGATGTCGGGTACTGAACGAGCAATACGAAGATATCGGACGCAAGGAAATATATTCTGACATGATCTGGAACTGCTTCGGAGTTAAGGTAACTTTTATGAGCAATTCGTGGAGACTTGTCAGACTAGAGAGCTATTAAATTTATTAAATATTTAAGACGAAGAAAAATTATATTGCTCGGGATCGAACCTATCTTACGTAGCAGTTGGCTTGGTAGCCCAGTGGTTAAGGCGTCGGGACGGTGTTCCGAAGACGTAGGTTCGATCCCTGCCCAAGCAATATAATTTTCTTTCATAATTATTAAAAATCTCAAAATTATTACACTACTTATAATAAAAAACTTCCAGCTATCTCATCTAGAAGACAAGCCAGCAGAGAGGCTGATATGTAACCTGTGTGTCGAACAGTTACGACAAGCTCTGAGCTTCAAGATACAAGTGCTGCAGAGTGAACAAGCATTTCTACGAAGTAGGACTTATGAAACAAATTTAGGTAACATAGTTGAAGTTCATAAGTTCTATTTTCGTAGTCGAACCGGTGTATGAGATTTTAGTCAACCACTACACCACAGAGGCTGAAGTATATCAATATTCAGTTTAATTCTAGGGTTCGAAATCCACTTGAAGTCCACTGCAGAAATGAGAGCATCCCATCACTCATCGGGATTTGTTAAAGAAGAGGAAAACCTTGATGACTTCGGTGATGATATGTTAGATGGAATGTCTGATGGTTTTGGTATGTATCTATATTCTTTTTTCTCATCTTCTCTATCTTCCCTTCTTCTTTCCTTCTCTCTCGTGTGGCCAATCTGGGTGTCAGAGACTAGACCTCACGAAAGCCTGCAACATGATCTAGCGGCATCTATCCTAAGACATAAACTGGGAGCGAAGGCTCAACATGCCCTCCGAAGCATGATAGCTCAAAGTTCAAGGTCAAAGTCAAAAGTTCTTTATTAATTATTGGCATCACAGACGCACTTATGAACGTCCATTATTACAATGACTCTACCACCGTATCGGAAAAAGAACCACTACTCAGAAGATACGGCATGAAACTAAGGGGCATAATTTTAGAAACTTTTGTTACAAGAACATACAATTTTCAGATGATGAAATCGATCCTGAGCTTTTAAACGAGTATGAATCACTGAAGGCCTTCGACAATGTGTGTAAGGAGACAGCCGTTGTTGACTCCAGCTCATGTAGAAACATCCATCAAAAAACCCAGCGTAGAAAGTGTTCCGCTAAGCAAAGTAAGTTGAAATCCACCAGAAAATTCCGGTGTTCTGGTTTGAAGGGCATTGTAGCCAACGACATTACTGAGCATTATGAGACTCAACAGCTAATTGTCTCAGGGTGACGAGCGCAGTGCAGCGCCGCGCAGGATTTTGCAAAATAAAGTTCTGGATGTTGCTGTTATTGTTATGGGCTGGCGTATTGCTTACCATCAAGCAAACAACCAGCTCGTCTCGTTACTCAGTGAAAAATAATTTATCTGTACTGTGTTCCGGTATGAAAGGCATTGTAATCAGCGTAATTACTGGGCATATGAGACTTAATATCAGGTGTCTCGGGGTGATAGTACAATGCAGTGCTTTTAATGGTTTTTGTTTTTTACAACTGACTGGGTCTGCGTTTGACCACAAGCTCACCTGATGGGAAGTGACGATATGGTCGAAGATGAACCGTAAATACTTGTTCACTCTAGATTTGAACACACCCAGGTTGTATTTATGTGGAAACAGACGACGGCAAGGCATTCCAGTACCTTGACGTTCGCACTAAAAAGGATGACCCAAAACGTTAAGTATGATCTGGCGGAACTTGTACCATATAGGGGCCTTGTACCATGTACCGTTGTACCTCAGAACTTCGTAATTAATAATAATAATAATAATAATAAAAAGTTTATAGGTAGAAATGTTTACAGAAATTTTGGTAACGACAATAAGTAGGTATTTTAAAAGCTATGAGAAAACCCACACACAATTCTACGACCGCTTCACCCAGCAACCGTGTCACCGCCGGAGATGCCCGCTCCCAAACTAAGAACCATTTATAATCTGATTTAGAAAATTTCAGTATAGCTACAAGGTGGTCCCATATAAATTTCATTGATATTCGTCGTTGGACTTCAAGAAACATCAGAATCAATTAAAATCAACATAAACGCGCCATTTGCGTGTAACGTCATAATGTGGGGACCTAGGATCTCCTCATTGGTCATGTGCATGTGTGTGTATGTCAATAATTTACCAATAGGGGGGTCTATCACAAAAATTGACCAATAAGCAGCGAGGCGCGTGACGTCAAATAGTGGTTGCACGTACTCAAGCCTTTCTGCACTCTCGCATTTTGCGATTACGTTCCGTAAGAAAAAGAAACATTGAAATACAAATAAACTACGCAATTAATAATAATAATTATATCACTACTAAATGTTTACAGGAGTAATCTATCGTAAAAAGTAATTTCCATATTTTTCGACAACACATGCTTATTCCCTATTGAAGTTATTTGTTGTTATAATATGTAAACATACAACTAACCTTAATGTTGGTTTTTAAAAATCTCTTAAGACTCCCAGTGCCAGTGCCAAATATGAACTAATTTGTTCAAAGTTTAAAAGTTCTTTATTCAATTTGTCATCACAGGCGCACTTATGAACGTCAGTTGTTACAATGACTCTACCACCGTATCGGAAAAAGAATCACTACTCAGAAGATACGGAGGGGCATTTTTTTTAGAACTTTGTTACAATATTTTATGTTTGTTTTTGACAATATTATGTTTCTTATGTGCCAGTTGGCTACTTGGCAGAAGCGGAATGTTCCATGCATCTTTGTCTTCTATTTAACTTTTGTTCCTTTTTTTTAATTATAAGTTATAATCATACATACTATTACCAGAACCCCGACATTTTTTTTTTTTTTACACTTAATAGATGTATGTTTGGCCACTATCTCGCCTGATGTGAAGCGATGATGTGGCCTAAGATGGAGCACATAGCGTGCAAGATCTGCACTTAACTGTAAATCATTGGTGCAGGGCCGAGTCGGGATTCGAACCCAGGTGCGTCGGATCGAAAGGCGCACGAGTTCCCGCTGAGCCACACTCGCTCTAAATCATATAAAATATAATAAGAGCTATGATAAATGTTCTAGATGGTGCTGCAACTGCTATAGGCAGGCGTGTTGCTTACCATCAGGCGAAGACCAGCTCGTCTCGTCACCATCTTTAAACAAATACAATTTTGTTATTTCAGTCAAACAAATCTCGGATCTTGGAGGTTACACTTCTGACGACTTCACTGAAACCGTAGAAAAAAACACAAATATCAGGAGTTCTAGAACCACAGCCAAAGTGCCGAGAGAGAAACAACTCTCTGCTGAGATAGGTGAGTTTAAACCCTTCCCTACATTTCAGTAAACGAAATCAAATAAAGTATTAAACAAGGTTTTTCGGAAAACAAAAATATGAGCACTGGCTGGGACTTCAACCCGCATCTCAATCTTCCCTCAGCGCGGGAAGTGCTCTGCCCAATTGAGCTACGGTGTTCACCAAGTTGATTGCCAAATTTTTTCTTCCGTTATTTAACCGTCTTCAGGGTAACTTTTTTTCTTTCCGTAAAACCTTTATTGAGTTTTTTCCTATTTAGTAGTTTCGCTTGGCATTGGTTAATGATTCGTATAAATAATTGTTATTCCACCACTTGCCTTCAAATTCCTA
Source organism: Petrophora chlorosata (assembly GCA_951640565.1). Classification (NCBI taxonomy): domain Eukaryota; kingdom Metazoa; phylum Arthropoda; class Insecta; order Lepidoptera; family Geometridae; genus Petrophora; species Petrophora chlorosata. Next base: position 2,786,087 of record OX621218.1, read on the forward strand.
GCTATAACTAACGTATATCCGGTTATTAGACACACTTAATATCCATTTATAAAACACACTATATATCCAATTATTACATACTAATATCCACTTATTAAGCACACTTCTATCGATTTATTAAATACTAATATCCATTTTTTAAACACACTAGTATCAATTTATTAAACGCACTTGTATCGATTTATTAAATACTAATATCCATTTGTTAAACACTCTAGTATCAATTTATTAAACACACTTATATCGATTTATTATATACTAATATCAATTTATTAAACACACTAGTATCAATTTATTAAACACACTAATATTCATTTCTAGAACAAATTAATATTGATTTTCACAGCACACTAATATTAACTTATTTAACACACTAATTACCTACTATTTTTAATATCCATTTATTATATTCAATAATATTCATTTATTAAACGCACTAATATCCATTTAACATTTTGACCACCAAGGTCGGCTGTACGTAAAACATAAAAACATACTAAAAAGTTTTCTCTACGCCGAGGTCGGCTTCAACAGCTATGGAATTTATTAACTTACCAGCGTCTCTGTTTCTCGTTTCCTATAATCTAGGTGTCTTCAAGTCCAGAGGCAAGCATGATCTATCATCGACCGCGTCGTTTCCATCAGGTAAGACTGTGGTCAAATGCTTGCCCATCAGGTAATAAAATAATAATAGTAATACATCTCAAGAGGCTCTCTCTAGACGGTTGGATCAAGGGTCAGATGCAGAAGGAAGAGCGAGTGTGGCTCAGCGGGAACTCGTGCGCCTTTCGATCCGACGCACCTGGGTTCGAATCCCGACTCGGCCCTGCACCAATGACTTATAGTTAAGTGCAGATTTTGCACGCTCGCTCTAAAACGGTGAAGGAGAACATCGTGATGAAACCCGCTTACGCGCTTTGGAGTGGTAGGCTCTGGCCGTGGTTGTAATACCTCCCACCGAACAAAGCCATGCCGTCAAGCGACCTAGTCGTGTTTCGGGATGATGTTCGGTGAACCATTGGGGAGACGGGTCTGAGCAGCCGCTCAACTGCCGTCTCTCTCTAGATCTATGTGCTCCATCTTAGGCCACATCATCGCTTCACATCAGGCGAGATAGTAGCCAAACATAGATCTAAAAAGTGTAAAAAAAAAAAAAAAAAAAGAAGGCAGTAGTCCTTGACACGGCACGTGTAGTCAGGAGGTTCCTCACTCTGCAGCCCTAACCACCGGTAGTTGGGGCCTGCCCCGCTGCCGGCGGCACACTTGGTTTTTTATAATATATATTTTTGTTTTGTGGCGACCTCAGCTGCCACATATATCAAAGACATGCTCACAGATGGCGCTGACATAAAATAGCAGACAGATAAGACCTATACATGTTCCAAGTAGATTCTGTCGGACAGCTGTCCCCGGGACATTACCTGGTTTGGTCGGAAGATCTTCCTTGAGGCGCTTCTACAGTGGAAACCTACCTATCTACCTATCCACTTACCACGACACCTCCATAGTATATATTTTATTATAGAAATATTATAAAAATCATAAAAATAAAGTTCAAAGTTCTTTATTCTATTTTGTCGTCACAGGCGCAATTATGAACGTCAATTATTACAATGACTACCACCGCATCGGGAAAAGAACCACTACTTAGAAGATACGGCAAGAAACTGAGGGGCATATTTTTTAGAACTTTTGTTACAATATTTTATGTTTGTTTTTGACAATATTTCTTAAGTGCCAGTTGGCTACTTGGCAGAAGCGGAATGTTCCATGCATCTTTGTCTTCTATATAATTACTAACTGTATAGTGCATACTATACAGTTTTATAGTAGTTTTTTTTCATTAGAATATTTTTCACACGCAATTTGAAATCATAAATAATGTTAATAATAAAATCAATTTATCAAACACACTAATATTGTCAATTTCAGATCAAACCGACGAGCCGTTCATGCAAGCAACAAACATTACATACATAGTGAAATATTCATACGTCTGTCCGTTCAAGAACCGATTCAACCATATTCTGTGTTACTACTGCGATCAGTATTTCTTAGAGCCTGAATTGTTGAGGATGCACACTAATACGCACAATCCTAAGAAGTTCAAGGCAACAAGGAACAGGTAGGTAATCTATTTGAAGAATACAGTACAGAATCCTACCACAGAATACTAAGGGACAGAAGCATCACTCCGCAAAGAAATTTAAACAAATAGCGACTCTAGCTATGACGAAATAAAGTTCAATTCAGCTCGCGTAGCGCTGCATACCTACCAGTCATATTAACCTACAGAGCGGCTCTCTTTCTATCGCGCCGCTCTTATCTCTTCTGACGCGGCACGTATAACGACGCGCGACCCGCCGTCGGTGTCCGGCTATGTACTTGTAGCTTCGTACCTACAGTGCGGAGTGCGCTAGGCCTGGTCCTACTAATGTTATAAATATGAAAGTTTGTGAGGATAGATGGGTGAATGGATGAATGTTTGTTACTTAATCATTGAAAACTAATGTACGGATTTTTATAAAATTTGGTATGTAGGTACTTTAAGTCCTGATGGTAAGCGCCACGCCTGCCCATAACAATTGCAGTGCCACCCAGAACTTTTAAAACCATAAAAGCACTGCGTAGCACTGCATTGCGCTCATCACCCCGAGACATCAGATACATATTAAGTCTCATATGTCCAGTAATTTCGCTGGCTACAATGCCCTTCAAAACGGAACACAGTAGTGCTTGCGCACTACTGCTTGGCGGCAGAATAACTGGCATAGGTATTACCCAGACGGCCTCCCGCATACTAGAGACCTACCACGAGTAAAATTATATTAAAAATGTGATCATTTGTCTTGGTCCTTTGGACCCTGTAGAGGAACTAGTGTGGCCTCGATCTTAAGAGGATATGGCACAGCCGCGGCCAGCGAGCACTAGGTATTTGAATAATGGTTTACGGTCTCGCAGAAAATGCGTAAATTAAATTAAATAAATTAACTAAATAATAATAAAGGCCAGGGGCGACTTTGTGGCGAGTGTCGGTGCGTGGCAACACTGACCCTTACCCCGAGATTCTCTATTCTGCAGCACACCTCTCGACACCCTTTAGCCACCCACACCAACGTTGCCCCTCTCGTTGCCAATGAACGGCGGCCCTTATAGGGGGCCCGTTTAGTGGGTGGCGAGTCACCACCTGCCTAAATATTTTCTTATGAGGCGGAAATGGCAGGTGCCGAGGTCTCATATCATAGACCGGCTCTCATCCATTAAAAATTCACCTCAATAGCCGAATCATAAGTCATTTTCATATCTTCAATAATAGTCCTCGCACTTATCGGGGGCTGTCTTTGATTGTATCTTCTAATGATGCACTTAAAGACAGTCCTCGATAAGTGCTGCCCATTACATATCTAAATGAAATGCTCTAAGAGGCCTCTACGTGTTGGACTCATGTCCCCGCGCAAGCCTTCCAAAGGACCGGGTGTATAACCCGTGAGAAAGAGCGACATAATAATAATTTAACTAAATTCGTATCAACTTCAGATTTTTGTTAAAATTAGCGTTTCGGGAGAAAACGTTTCTACCACACTAAATCTCAACCAAATTTGGTAATTTTGGTCCCAATTTCTTAAATGGAGAATAAACTAGGTTTGTAGGTTCTCCTTTTTCTTAGTTTATGTCTATTTTTAAAGTTAACAGCTTCAAAACTTCAAAAAAAAATTTCGAGTAAATATCGAGTTTTTTGGGTCCATTTATTCAAATTCTATAGGAATTATCGAAAAATTAAAAACCTACAAACCTCAATAATGATAATATCTCTTACATGTCCAAATTTCATCGAATTTGGTTAATGTTTAAGGGTAGAAAAAAGTTTTCTCTTTTTGTATGAAAATTTCAGCGTGCCGTTCCCTATTAAAAATTTGGAGAGAGATTTAGTGCATTAAGTTCATGCTTATAACAAATAACTACAAAAAATCAAGATGGCGGCCACTACCAACCGTATTTATAAATTTTTGGGCTCAGAAAAAAGCGCAAGCATTTATTTCGTGTCTGGAACCATGGTCCTCGTAGTTCCTGGTTCCCTAGATACAGGGAATCCTAGTTAGGGGCCAAGATCATGTTGCAAATTAGCAATATTCATTGTTATGCGGATGACAGCACTGGTGAATCCCATTACGCAGGCCGCACAAATTTCCCTCGATCTGAAGTGGAGGAGAGCAGAAAAGGACTTGTGTCTGACATAGAGTGCTCCTTAGAACAAGTGTCGGAGTGGGGACGACTTAATCTAGTCCAATTCAACCCTACTAAGACACAAGTCTGCGCATTTACCACCAAAAAAACCCCTTTTTCCATAGCTCCCCAGTTCCAAGGCGTTCCCCTTACCATCTCAGAGTCTCGGGATCCTTGGCGTCGATATTTCTAGTGAGGTCCAGTTTAGGGGTCATTTGGAGAGTAAAGCTGGTCTCGCTTCTAAGAAATTGGGCGTACTTAACAGAGCGAAGCGATACTTTACATCGGGCCAACGCCTAACGCTTTATAAAGCGCAGGTTTGGCCCCATATGGAGTACTGCTCCCATCTTTGGAACGGTGCACCAAAGTACCAGCTTCAGCCACTTGACTCCTTACAAAGGCGAGCCATTAGACTTGTCGGCGATCCCGAGCTCAAATAAGATTTGGAACCACTGAGTCAACGTCGAGACATCGGTGCACTCAGTGTGTTTTATAAAATCTATAATGGGGAATGTTCTGAGGAACTATTTGATCTCATTCCTCCATCACGGTTTTATTACCGCACTGCCCGACATCGTGCGAAAGCCCATCCACATACCATAGATCTATGGAAATCGCATACTGTCCGATTCTCCAGATCTTTCTTGCCGCACACCTGCAAAATATGGAATGGGCTACCGCCCGTGGTTTTTCCGCAGAGCTATAACATGGGGTACTTTAAAAGAAGGGTGAAAAGGGTCCTTAAAGGTAGGCAACGCACCAGTAATGCCCCGAGTGTTGCAGGTGTCCATAGGCGACGGTAACCGCTTACCATCCAGGCGGGCCGTCTGCTTGTTTGACTACCTAGTCATATATAAAAAAAAAAGAGCTATGTATATGATCGTTGGGCGTATTTATTTATTTATATTTAATCACAGCTTTTTTGCCTGAAAATTATTTTAATTTTTAACCGACTTCGAAAAAAAGGAGGATGTTACCTATTCGATGGTTTTTTTTATGTTTGTTACCTCAGAACTCCGTCATTTATTAACCGATTTGAAATTCTTTTTGCGTTGGGTTCTATAGCTACGAAGTGGTCCCATATAAATTTCATCGATATTTGACCTTGGACTTCGAAGATACATTGAAGTCGGTTTTTTTTATAAAATGTATACCGACTTATACAAGTATTATTATTATTGAAGCCCATTTATTCCTTAGAAATTAAACAATTAAATTAAAATTTAAAAATATGTTTTAGTAAGGACCCCTCTTAGGGTAAAGGCCTCCTCCATGTCGAACCATTTATCTCTATCTTGTGCCATTGTTAGCCAGTCTTTGCCCACCGCTCTGTCTATTTCATCTACCCATCTTTCTTATACAAGTATAGTAATAAACTATTCATTTATATTGTCACAGAAGTGAAACGAGCGCAAATATATAACGTGTTTTTTTTTAACATTTCAGATATACAAAGATAGACGTCACCCGCATAGACTGTCGACTTTGTTCCCAAAAGATAAACAACTTAGAAGAGTTTAAGCGCCATCTAGTTTCGTTTCACGGAAAGAATTATTTCCTACAAAGCAAAGACTGCGTTCTGCCGTTCAAACTGGTTCAAAATATGAATAAGTGTACGATTTGCGACGAAGAATTCTCGTATTTTTACGGATTATACAAACATATGAACCAGCATTACAGCAATTATATGTGTGAGACTTGCGGGATGGGTAAGTTCTTTACGGATTATACAAACATATGAACCAGCATTACAGCAATTATTTGTGTGAGACTTGCGGGATGGGTAAGTTCTTTACGGATTATACAAACATATGAACCAGCATTACAGCAGTTATATGTGTGAGATTTCCGGGATGGGTAAGTTCTTTACGGATTATACAAACATATGAACCAGCATTACAACAATTATATGTGTGAGACTTGCGAGATGGGTAAGTTCTTTACGGATTATACAAACATATGAACCAGCATTACAGCAGTTATATGTGTGAGACTTGCGAGATGGGTAAGTTCTTTACGGATTATACAAACATATGAACCAGCATTACAACAATTATATGTGTGAGACTTGCGAGATGGGTAAGTTCTTTACGGATTATACAAACATATGAACCAGCATTACAGCAGTTATATGTGTGAGACTTGCGAGATGGGTAAGTTACGTCCAAGGGCTAAAACTGTTATCCTGCTCTTACTAATATTGTAAGTGTAAAAGTTTGTGAGTAAGAGCGAGTATGGCTCAGTGGGAGCACGTGCGACTTTTGATCCGACGCACCCGAGTTAGAATACCGGTGGCCCCGCACCACTGACATTCTTAAGTTATGTGCGGATTTAACACTCGCTCTTAAAACGGTGAAGGAAATCATCGTGAGGAAACCGGCATTTTTTATTATATATTATTATTATTTTTCTATATATTATTCCATGGATCGGAGCAAAGAGATTTTAATGAAGTCTTTATTATTTTATTACTGTGGTAGGTTTCTTTACTGGCGGTAGGTTTCTCGTATGCGAGAGGCCGTCTGGGTGGGTACCACCGCATTGCCAGTTATTCAGCCGCCAAGCTGTAGTGCGCGAGCATAAATGTCAAGTGTCGTTATTTGACACCCGACGCTGGTTTTTAGCAAAACCTTAAGGCGTGCGGATGTTTGGCCAAATCCGAAATAGAAGATAAATACATTACAACAAATATTAGATAAATACTGGTGATAGGTTTCTCGTATGCGAGAGACCGTCTGGATGGGTACCACCGCTTTGCCAGTAATTCAGCTGTCAAGCAGTAATGCGCGAGCATTACTGTGTTCCGGTTTGAAGGTCATTGTAGCCAGCTAAATTACTGGGTATTATGAGACTCAACAGCTAATTGTCTCAGGGTGACGAGCGCAGTGCAGCGCCGCACAGGATTTTGTAAAACAAAGTTCTGGTGGTGCTGTTATTGTAATGAGCTGGCGTATTGCTTACCATCAGGCAAACGATCAGCTCGTCTCGTCATTCAGTTACATAAAAAATATTATATTGGTGTTATCTCCGGTTCCAGGGTTCATGGACGAAAGCAGCCTTCAGAAACATCTTCCCGCGCACGACTCCACTCGCTACCCGTGCCTTATCTGTGGGAAGTCTATGAAGTCAGAGTATACGAGGTTTATACATGTTCAGAGGTACTCACATACCTAGATTAGATTAGATTAGATTAGATAACGCTTTATTGTCACACAACAACATGAAATAATTACAAAACAATACTTAAACCTAAACTGTTACAATGGGCAGTCTTATGGCTTATAGCGATCTCTTCCAGACAACCTTTGGATGGACATAATAATATATAAAAAAAAAATCGCTTAATAGATCTATGTTTGGCCACTGTCTCGCCTGATGTGAGGCGATGATGTGGCCTAAGATGGAGCACATACTTAGATCTAAAAAGAGACGGCAGTTGAGCGGCTGCTCAGACCTTTCTCCCCGATGGTTCACCGAACATCATCCCGAAACACGACTAGGTCGCTTGACGGCATGGCTTCGTTCGGTGGGTGGTATTACAACCACGGCCAGAGTCTACCACTCCAAAGCGCGAAAGCGGGTTTCGTCACGATGTTTTCCTTTACCGTTTTAGAGCGAGCGTGCAAAATCTGCACTTAATTATAATGCATTGGTGCAGGGCCGAGTCGGGATTCGAACCCAGGTGCGTCGGATCGAAAGGCGCACAAGTTCCCGCTAAGCCACACTCGCTTTAAAACAAAGTACATAATAATATGTGTTACGGTAAGCGATGTTTAATTAAGTATGCTAAAAACATACTTTCGTATCCAAAGGGTAAAACGGGACCCTATTACTAAGACTTCGCTGTCCGTCCGTCTGTCACCAGGCTGTATCTCATGAACCGTGATAGGACAGTTGAAATGTTCACAGATGATGTATTTCTGTTGCCGCTATAACAACAAATAAAAAAACTATAAAATAAATATTTAAGGGGGCTCCCATACAACAGACATGATTTTTTTGCCGTTTTAATAAATAATGGTACGGAACTCTTCGTGCGCGAGTCCGACTCGCACTAGGCCGGTTTTTTTTAATTAGATGGTTAGGTTATTAATAATCACCGATAAATGTGATTTTAGCTCGACTTTCTACTCACATGAACATGAACCGAATGGAAACATTTGAATTGGCGGAACTAGACTGTTTCGCAAACACGTTTCCTGCAGGGCGATCACGTAAGTCTGTTGCGAACATCGCACGTTGCGGACTGACGTGCAATAGAAATTTATTTCAATCGATAAAATGCGATCACGTAACTTTTTATGTCTTGATTTCAATGTGCTCCTATCGATAACTTCCAATGTGAAACGGGGTTACCCGACAAATTTACAAAGCGAGAATGTGCTATGAATCGTTATGTATATGTCCAATCTATTCAATTTTACTGTGTAATACGGCTCTTTTGTCTATAGTTTATGTATCGATTTAAACTTTGTTTGTCATAACGTATTATTATTTCAATTGAGCTTTCGTTGACGTTTGATTGCAACAAACGGGTTGCGTGATCGCAAAACCATCATCGAACTGGTTTCTTATTGAAATTGATTGAAATAAAAGATACATGATCGCCCTACTGAACATGGTTCTGAGATGGAAAGGAATTGTTCCATGTTCGATCCGCTCCAGGACATGATTAGCGCACGTCTAGACCGTCTAGTTATAAATTTTATTATGTCTAATAGACATAATAAGTGTAACAATTGGCGGTCTTATCGCTTAAAGCGATCTCTTCCAGACAACCGTGCAGGGAGAGGATTTACGCAAAAATAATGGACGGTGGTTTTCAATATCTCAATACACTTACATAAACCAATTACATAAAATACACACTAATAAAATAGTAAATAATCTTAATACATACAATACAATACAATACAATAATACTTTATTGATCACCAAAACAGGAAACAGAAGTTTATAGTTACAAATAATAGTGGTAGAACAATGGGCGGCCTTATCGCTATGTGCAATTTCTTACAGGGAACCTTTGGATGGACAGGAATAAAATGGTAAAAATTTGCGGTCAGTGGGTGTATGAAGTAATTACCTAATATAAAAGATATAATTTAGTAAATACAAAACTTCAAAAATATAATAGTATAGACATGATAATACATACAAACAAAATAATACATATATATAAAATACGATAAATATTACATACATAAACATTAAAAAATATATATATATTAAATACATTACAATAACATGATAAAGATGATTGTGGCTATAGCGAATGGTAAAAGACTTTTACTTGGTGTTTAAAAGTATCCAGGGAGGGTGCTCGTTTAATCTTAATTGGAAACGCGTTCCACAAACGAACAGCTTCCACAGTAAAGGAGCAGTCATAAAAAGTTGTACGGTGTGGTGGAGTCTTTAGCAATAAGTTCTCTGATGACCTTAGTGAACTAGAGTTGGAGGCGTGAAGAAACTCGAAACGTTCCTAAAGGTAGCGCGGGGATGAGGGATTAAACAAAATATTGTAAAGGAGGGCCTAGATATGAGTCTATTCAATTTTACTCAAGAATGAGTTAGGTGTCAATCAATCAATCAATCAAAAGTTCTTTATTCAATTTTGTCGTCACAGACGCACTTGTGAACGTCAATTATTACAATGACTACCACCGTATCGGAAAAAAAACCACTACTCAGAAGATACGGCAAGAAACTGAGGGGCATATTTTTTAGAACTTTTGTTACAATATTTTATGTTTGTTTTTGACAATATTATTTTTCTTATGTGCCAGTTGGCTACTTGGCAGAAGCGGAATGTTCTATGCATCTTTGTCTTCTATGTAATTACTAACTGCATAGTATGCTTTTTTCATTAGAATATTTTTCACACTCAATTTGAATCTACTTTCTGTGAGCTCCGTTATACATTTTGGAATTTTATTGTAAAAACGTACACAATTGCCCATGAAGGACTTATTCGTTTTACTCAGTCTAAACCTAGGTACTGCAATTCTATCCTTATTTCTAGTGTTTAGGTGTGTGAGGAGCTGAGGAGTTGATTTTTACTCTATGGAGTGAGGTGCGAGTGAGGCGAGTACCGATCGTATAATCGTGCGGTGCGTGTCATGTTCATCATTATAAAGGCACAGAGGACAGAAATCTAGTAGAAGTACAACGTTGGCTTATTTGTATAAAAATACAGCATTTTAATTCGAGTGAACGAAGAGAGGCGTTCGACCGTTCGAGGTTCCGTTTACTCGAACACCTCTCCTCAAATGAGGGGCGCCTCGTGAGTACCTCACGAGGTAATACGAGGTCCTCCCTCGTCCTCGAAATCGATGAGTTACCCATTACTAAGGTCTATGCTGAATAGACATGTGTAAGTAATGCGATTGATGCATTACGCGTAATATTACCCGATCGAGTACTGTAGCATTACATATTACTCGACGAAATTAAACATTACACATCACACCATAGCATCACACAGTGCACTGTTCTGTTCATTGCATTATGTCTATCGAGTCTATGCCTCACTGACACTAATCGCGCGCGCGTCTGAGAGAGAGGAAGCGAGCTTCATCGCACGTGCGCCCTGCCTGCCACTTGATTGAACTTCCATTTAAAACCGTATTACTAGAAAATTAAGGCGACAATAGGTTATTTTGGCACCGCCCCCGCCCGTAATATTTGAATGTTTTGAACCTCTCGCTCAAAACGATATTGTTATTTTTATTTGATGTACTCGCTCCAGTCAGAAAAAAATAAGTAACTCGCTATCTCATGTATATGCGCTATAACTATCACTTGCTATTGCATTCGAGCATTCCATTACAATATCACACAAGTGATAGATAGTGCGTCCGACGCGACCATCTCAGGTGATGTTTGGGGTGATGAAGTAATGAAATATTACTCGGTACGAAATGTAATGCCATATCACATTACTTTTCAATGCACTGTTTTGCGCATGTCTAATGCTGAATTTGATAAGACGTTATCGGTAACGTCCTTTTCAAAAACTCGCGACTTAGAAGCCGCGGGAACAGCTAGATTAAGTAGGCGACTACTATAAACTTTTGTCTGTTTGTCTGTACCTTACTACGCGTAGTTCGAAATTCCCTCCAAGTCTCAGCGACAAACGTTTGCGTGTTTTAAGAGTGCCCAACGCCATCTAGTTTCGTTTCGGTAGAATAATAAAAAATTCGTTTTCGCAAGTTTTGTACATTAAGCCGGTGTTACCAGAAGCTACGGGCAGATAAATAAAAATAATTTAATTTAATAAAAAATAAATTAATTTATAAATTAATATTGATAATAATAAATTAATTGAAATTACTGGGTATATGAGCTTTAATATCTGGTGTCTCGGGGTGATAAGCGCAATGCAGTGATGCGCCGTACTTTTTAACCGACTTCAAGAAGGAGGAGGTTTACAATTCGACGGTATGTTTTTTTTTCGTGTGTTTGTTACGCGATTACTCCGCCAATTATGCATTGATTTCGATGATTCTTTTTTTGATTGGTAGGTAATACTTCAAAGGTGGTCCCATATAAATTTTACCGAAATTCATTCAGTAGTTTTTGAAAAAAATTGCAAAAACAAAAAATATAAGTTTAATCTTCAAGTCGGTTCTTGTTTTTTTCGTAACCAACTTTCTAAAGGTGGAGGTTTGTATTCGACTGCTTCACCTGCTTCAACCAGGGTTAACTTCCGGTGAGGGAACTCCTCAACGGTGAATAGTACAGACACAACATTTCGTAAATGGATTTAACCATAATAGCCTGTTCTAAATTCCATCATGACATGGCAGATACACCCAGGATTGACTTCCGGCGAGGGAACTTCTCAACAGAGATATAGGATAGACATGAAATTTTTTTGTACATGCATTTAATTGTGATAGCCCGTTTTAAACTTCGTCATGATGTGGCTTCTAGATCTTAAAAGCTTGTCTTTAAAACTTTTTGGATTAATTTAATTAAAACTTGTTTTTCACTAAAACGGGTAAAATAAATTATATTTCAAAAAAAACTAAACCGACTTCAAAACCACAAATGGCACTCAAAAGTAAAAAATAAATTAATATAATTAGCATAAGCGCTACCTACTCATATATTTGAAGTCGGTGCCAGCCAAGTCTAAAAGGTAGTAGATAGATACTACCTACAAGTAGTACTTACTATATACATATTTATCTGCTACCTATTAGACTTGGCTGGCACCGACTTCAAATATATGAGTGGGTAGCGCTTACGATAATTATATTAATTTATTTTTTACTTTTGAGTGCCATTTGTGGTTTTGAAGTCGGTTTAGTTTTTTTTGAAAAATAATTTATCATACTGTCAAAAGTTCTGGGCGGTAAATAAGATTTATGTTAAAAATATTTTTTCAAGACAAGCTTTTAATTAATTCGTAATCGGAACCGCGAGCAGATTAAAACGAGCCCAAACACTAGTAGTTTTCGGTTATCCGTCAAGGAGTTCCATTGCCCACCTTCCGTCTCCGTCATCAGATCAGCTGTCACCATAATATTGCATTGTCATCGGACTTTGACAAGTATGCAAAATTTCAACTCCGTAGGATAAAAAGTGGTTCTAATTCAGCTTGCAAGATTCCACTTGAAGAAACTTGGTTATTTTTTAAATTAATAAATTAATAAAAAAAAAAATAAGCCTTTATTCAGACAAGTACGTAAAATAAAAATAGTAATTACCTAATCATCATAGGATACAAACTTAGATAATTTAAATTACATTAGTTGAATTTTAATTGAAATTGTTTTTATTTTAATTGTAATAAACGCATGCATTATAATTTTTAATCTTAATGTTTTATTTATAAAAATATGGATGTGTATATTGTCCTAAATAAAGAATTTTTATTATTTTTATTTATTATTATATCTATATTTATATATTTAATTTTTAAACGTACATACATTGCAAGTTAAATAAAAGCTTGTAATACGTTTTCTTGGACATGTTCTAAGGCACGATCACTACCGCCTTCTCCAAAACATTATGGTGGGAAAGATGGAGAAGAGCTATTTCAAGCAGTAGTGCGCAAGCATTACTGTGTTCCGGCTTGAAGGGCATTGTAGCCAGCGAAATTACTGGGCATTATCAGACTCAACAGCGAATTGTCTCAGGGTGACGAGCGCAGTACGGCGCAGGATTTTGCAAAACAGAGTTCTGGGTGGTGCTGCTATTGTGATGGGCTGGCGTATTGCTTATCATCAGGCGAACGACCAGCTCGTCTCGTCATTCAGTTACATAAAAAAAACAGAGTAATATATGAATATTTAACACTAATTAAGATTAGACGAAAGAGCGAGTGTGGCTCAGTGGGAGCACGTGCGACTTTCGATCCGACGCACCCGAGTTCGAATCCCGCTGGCCCCGCACCACTGACTTTCTTAAGTTATGTGCGGATATAACACTCGCTCTAGAAACGGTGAAGGAAAACATCGTGAGGAAACCGGCATGTCCAAGAATTTTTCACAAAAAGTCAAGGACATGTGACATCCACCAACCCGCACTGGGCCAGCGTGGTGGATTATGGCCCATCTTCTCTCTATGAGAGAAGGCCCGTGTCCCAGCAGTGGGAACGTGATGGGCTGATGAAGATTAGACTAGATTAAACACTATTATAACTACACAGTACAGTTGCCACTACAGTTGACACTACGGTTGTCTGGAAGAGATCGCTGTTTAGCGATACGACCTGATATTGTACTTAAGAAATTATGTTCAAAATGTAAATCTCAATTAAGTGCAATGAAGTGTTTTCTATTCTATTCTACAGTAAAATAACAACGGCAGATTATCGCTTAAAAGCGATCTCTACCAGACAACCATGCAAGGAGAGAAATAGCACTAAAATAGAATTATCTTATAAGGGCATACAAGTGTTACAACTTACTCTCTATGACACGGATACAGATTTATTCAACACCTCTGCGTTCAATCTGAAACGAACACTGAGCAAAAAAATATTTACGTAAATAAAATAAAAAATTTTATTTCAGGCAATAATAAAAAACAAAGTAATCTTATCAGAGATCCATATCACAAATACCATAGAGACTAACATATATATAAAATTTATAAAAAACTAAACACTTATTGAGCACGTAATACCGTCGCGCCGCTCTGGAGACTGGTGGTGTCTCGTAGCCTGCCTCTGAATTTTCTGTACGGTACACCCTTGGGCCAAAAGTCCTCAGTGAAGGTTTCTAAAGGGCGTGTGTACGAACTCGCACAACAAACGATTTGAAATTGACGTTGTGGCGGGACTGTAAGGGCACAACCGTCAACATCAGTTTCTATATAACATCTGTTATTAATATATATTTTTTCATTTCTATTACTTCTGTGTTCAAATCTTCTCTTCTTTTCTTCTGTTCCCGTTCATACTTCTACATCTACTGTACATATATATATATATATATATATATATATATATATATATATATATATATATATATATATATATATATATATATATATATATATTTTATGTAACTAAATGACGAGACGAGCTGGTCGTTTACCTGATGGTAAACAATACGCCAGCCCATAACAATGACAGCACCACCCAGAACTTTGTTTTGCAAAATACTGCGCGGCGCCGCACTGCGCTCGTCACCCTGACACAATTAGCTGTTGAGTCTCATAATGCCCAGTATTTTCGCTGGCTACAATGCCCTTCAAGCCGGAACACAGTAATGCTTGCGCACTACTGTTTATTTATATCAAATCGTATTTTATATTTATTTGTGAAAACTTTTAATTGGCCTTCCACTATATACGAGTATAGATAATAGACGTTTACAATCCATCTATTATTGTACCTAGCTGTAAGTTTTCCTATGAAAATAAAATAAAATAGTTGGACAGTGGCTTTTAACATGTGTATTGAATACACTTATTTATTATATTATTAATAATATTAAAGCATATAATAACTAATAGCATAGTACAAGATGAAGAAGGAAGTTACGCCGGTTGAAACTAGATGGCGCTGGCAACTGTTAAAACACGCAAGCGTTTGGTTTCTGCGAATGGTCTATAAGTTCAAATAATTCAGATTCAACTAATCGAGTACACAACAATTGAGCATAATGATACGTCTTTTATAGATGTCTATGTCAATAGTTTTTGGATAGGCGACCTTTTTAAACTCGCCTTTATAATAATAGAATAAAAATTATAAAAAAAAATTACCAAGTTCAATAATAAAAAAGATATATTCCTAAAAAGAAAAGAGACTGACAATTAAATAATGTATGTAGTAGAATTATTTCATGTGGATATTTTTTTTAGTAATGAAAATTGTAATTTTGATAATGTTTATGATCAATGATTAATAATAAGATTTATATAATGAAATTTTAGTTATTATTAATATGTTTTACAAAGTTATTTACTAACCATGTATTACTAACCATGTAGTAAGATATTAATTCTGGAATAGGTAAATGATTTGATTGATTGATTCATTTTTTTTTTTATTTCTTTTAAAAGAGCTGGCCAGACGCCTCATAGAAACCACAGGTGAACAATGAGCTGGCGATTACCTCGGCCAACGAATTATTACTGGCCATTCAACGTGGTAACGTTGCCAGCTTTTTGGGCACCTTGCCCGCGGACGGTGACCTAAATTCTGTTTTATCTTTAATTTATTTTTTTAATTTTGTTGTACGTTAGTTTAGTTTTTATAACTGTATATATTTGTAGATAAATTGTCTTTTTACTAATTAATAATAAGTAATAAAATTATTAATTTTTAGAAAAAACCAAAAACCGATCTTTGAAGTCCAAGCAAATATCGATGAAATTTATATGGGACCACTTCGTAGCTATACTGAATCCAACGCAAAGATAATTTTCCAAATCGGTTCATAAATGACGGAGGTAACAAACATGAAAAAACGATTTAAGTCAGTTAAAAATTAAAAATGATTGAAATTAAATATGTGAATAATAATTGTCTTAAATAATCTATTGGGATTGCGACTGCGACCGTTTAGGTTCTACTGCTGCGCCCTGCGGCTTCTCGAGATAAAAAGAGCCTATGTGTTAATCCAGGGTATAAGCTATCTCCATACCGAATTTCACTCAAATCCATTGAGCCGTTACAGCGTAAAGTACATACATACAAACTTTCGCATTAATAATATTGGTCGGGGTAGGATCATCCCACCGCTGGGTCCCGACCGGTCCCTACGCTGGGCAGTGCTCGTCGACATCACCATCTAGGGTCACGTTCTCCCACTGAGCCACACTCGTTCTCATCAGGGCCCTAATTCACTATGACAACTTGGCGATTCCTCCATTAATGAACGACATCTGCTAAATTCGTATTCTCTATGACGCGTCATACATATGAATATATGAATGCGTCATAGAGATGTCGTTTATTAATGAAGGAATCGACGTGATTTCGATGCAAGGAATCGACGTGATTTCGATGCAAGGAATCGACGTGATTTCGATGCAAGGAATCGACGTGATTTCGCCAAGTTGTCATAGTCAATTGGGGCCCTGATATTAAGTCTCATATTGCCAGCGAAATTACCATTATGAGACATACTTTCGTCTCCAGGATCCACAAGAAGGATTCAGCGGGTTCGTTCTGCAGTAAGTGCGACGCCTTCCTTCTCCGCCATCAGAAGACCAAGCACATGGTGGAGGCTCACGGAGAAGCAGCCACCGTGCCGTGCTTGGGGTGCGATCAGGTAACTATCACATTATTAATCTTCAAAAATATGTTTAAAAATCACTACCTTTCCCACATTAACACTGCTTTCTATTGCTGTCATAATCAATCAAATTCTTTATTGCCAGAATGTTGTACCAGGCCTAGCGCACTCCGCACTGTAGGTACGAAGCTACAAGTACATAGCCGGACACCGACGGCGGGTCGCGCGTCGTTACACGTGCCGCGTCAGAAGAGATAAGAGCGGCGCGATAGAAAGAGACGCGCTCTGTAGGTTAATATGACTGGTAGGTATGCAGCGCTACGCGAGCTGAATTGAATTTTATTGCGTCATAGCAAAAGTCGCTATTTGTTTAAATTTCTTTGCGGAGTGATGCTTCTGTCCCTTAGTATTCTGTGGTCGTATACAAAGATGATAAATAATAAAGATAATTCGAACATTCTACCATAACAATGGCGTGCAACATTAAATTATTAGCACTTTCCTTGAATGTATGTAGTATACATGTCGCAGCCAACTAGCTTAATTCGCCGTTCAATCAACAGCCTAGCCTCTTTACTAAACAGCGCCATTCAACTAGCGGCCTGAATGATATTCAGTCGTAGCGTCTTTTACAACAATTAATAAACTGGCTGGCTATTGCTTAGGCAAGTAATTAAACGTCATCGATCCAAGTCATTTGCCTAGCTGTTTGATGAAATGGCTGAATATCATTTATTTTATTTATTTATTTATTTATTATTAATTGCATGCATGTACATATATTTATCATGTAGGTCTTAAATTACATCTTATGTTGGTACATGAGCCCTGTAAGGGCGTTTGCAAGTCAGTGCGAGAGTACATTTAGTCATTTTAATTTATATTGATTTATGTTTTATTAAAGTCAGTATATTTTATATGTCAGTATAGTGTCACGGAATTGAGTCATTTTTTTCCACATGCTTGTCAGTTTTGAATTCATCTACGGAATAATAACATTTTTTAATTAGATAAGATTTAAGTTTTCTGCAGAATACGTTGTATTTAGTTTCGTTTTTTAGGTATTCAGGGATTTTGTTGTATATTGATACTAATCTAAAATTTGGACTTTTTCCTAATATTAGTTACTGTATATAGTAGTTGGACTTTTTCCTAATTTAGGAAGCTAGTTGAACGGCGCTGTTTAGTAAAGAGGCTAGGCTGTTGATTGAACGGCTGATTAAGCTAGTTGGCTGCGACATATGCATGTGATTTGATCCAACCTGACCACTACACCACAGAGGCGGTGGAGTATTCATCTTAATAATTGTTTGTGGCAGGTTTTCAACTCGCGTCGACTGTTGACACTGCACGTACGGCGAGCGCACATGAAGGACTACAGGTATTTTTGATATATATTTCTTTATTTAATTCTTTATTGCACTATTACAAGTAATGTACAAAAGGAGAACTTAATGCTAAAGCATTTTCTACCAGTTATCCAGTGACGGTAAAAGAACCCTACAAAGCGTGCATCAAAAATCAAAAAGAAAAAAGAATCTAACAGTAAAACAAAATAAATATCATAATACATATTATCGTAAAACAAAAGCATAAATTATTAAAATATATAGCAGTAAAAAACACTACATATATAATCCAAAACTAAAATACATAGAAATGAATACTTCTTTCTTAATATATAAAATTCTCGTGTCACAATTTTCGTTGCCATACTCCTCCGAAACGGATTGACCGATTTTGATGAAATTTTTTGTGCTTATCCGGTATCTATGAGAATCGGCCAACATCTATTTTTCATCCCCCTAAATGTTAGGGGTAGTCCACCCATAATTTTTTTTTTAATTTATATGGCAAAACAACGTTTGCCGGGTCAGCTAGTATATTATATAATTAGCAAAAATAAATTAAAAATCAAAAAAACCCCGACACATTCTGATACATGTCTAAGAACCACCGTTAGAGAACCTTTTTTTTTTGTTATTGACGAGACGAGCTGGTCGTATGCCTGATGGTAAGCAATACGCTAGCCCAGGGCTTCCTAAAGTGTGAGCCGTGGCGCCCTGGTACGCTGTCTGATTTAAAACATTCACGTACATATGAACTATTAATTCACATCGTGGGAAAAAACACATTGCAAAATCTTACATAAAATATAACCTGCCCCCGTATCCATATGTCCCTCAAGCGCCAATCGTATATCGTGTTGCGCTCAAATTAAGGTATAGGCTAATGAGATACCGACTAATTATTGTCGATTCAGGTAAGAAATCGAATTAATCTCATTCATTTATACCAAAATATGATAACTACAAGTTGAGATAAACTTAATGGGACAATAAATGGCATCATAAAATATTGTCGCAGTGAATCTATACCCTAAACTGAGCTCAACACGATATACGATTGGCGCTTGAGGGACATATGGGTAGGGGCGCTGGCTCTCTAGTGTGAGATCAAAATCTCACCTTTTTTTAAACGGGTAGGTACTTGGTTGATCCTAACTCCTAACTAGATTACGCTGTAGATAGATAGATAGATAAACACTTTATTGTTAAAAAACCTTAAATATAGGTACTTGATAAACAAGTAAATTTCACAGTAATCAGCATAACAATAGGCGGTCTTATCGCTCAAAGCGATCTCTTCCAGACAACCTTTGAACAGAAAGGACTAACATAATTTGGAAGGACGGTGGTTTTTTGATAGAAATGCAAATTAAATTATTTAGGATATATTTACAATATATATCCTGTATTTAGGATATAAGTTCCTTCCTGTCTACTGTTAAAGTTTGTTTTATTTTTAATTGAAGTCCCAGATTATTATTGCATGAATGTACCTATTTTAGGTCCTGGAATAGGTCATTGACTTCTACCATCGTGAACGACAGATGACTTAGAACCGTACCCGTAAGACGAGAAAAGAAGGAAGAAATTTGGTTGCTCGAGCAGTTGGCTCGGTGGCCCAGCAGTTAAGGCGTTGGGACGGTATTCCGAAGGCGCAGGTTCGATCCCTGCCCGAGCAACATCATTTTAACCACGACGGAATAAAGGGGTGTTGTAAGTTTGACCATTATGTGTGTGTCTGTGGCACCGTAGCTCTTAAACGTGAACCAATTTGGCTGCGGTTTTTATATTGTAGCCAGTGAAATTACTGGGCCGGCTCGTCTCGTCATTCAGTTACATTAAAAAAGTAGCGGTTTGAATGCTCTCTGTTGAAGAGTTATTGTTACAAGGTAGAGGGAAGGGAGTTACATTTATTGAAACTAGATGGCGGTGGCAACCCTTAAAACACGCAAGTGTTTGATTTTGTTCAAACACTAGCCGCGCGAATGGTGTATTGTGGTTGACTATTTTGTCACTGCATAATCATAGATTTTTGAAGAGGCAATTGTCTTATATAATACTCATGATGAATGAATGAAATATGATATGAATAATATGAAAATAATATGAAAGAAATGAAATCAATGATTCAGGCCTAGCGCACAGCGCACTCCGCACTAGGGATGTTCAATCCAGGTGCTTTGTATATTATATATCAGGGGTTCCCAAAGTGTGCTTCATGGAGAAGAGAGTAAAGAGGGGCGCCGTGAGGCGCTAAAATAACGTCTGGGTGCAAAGTGTTATGAAGCCCATCGTTGCCAGTGTGGTACTGCAGTTGATCAACTCGGTCACCACTGTCTCTCATGTTCCAGAAGTGCCGGTCGAATTTCGCGTCACGCCAGTCTTAACGATATCATCCGCCGGGCTTTTACCAGCGTTAATGTTGCAGCCATTCTCGAACCGAATGGTCTAATGCGTGACGATGGTAAAAGGCCTGACGGTATGACCCTGATCCCCTGGAAGTTGGGGCGGCCTCTAGTGTGGGACGCTACTTGCGTCGATACTATGGCGCCGTCACATCTTCCGGAGACGCAGAGTAAGGCTGGCGCGGCGGCTAATTCGCCCGAGCAGCTCAAGTGGCGGAAATATGCTAACCTCGGTAGCGGTTACATATTTGAGCCGTTTGGTGTGGAGACTTTGGGTCCGTGGGGACCGGGAGCTCATCGTATTTTCAAAAGTCTGTCAGAGCGCCTGATTGATGCGACGCATGACCTAAATGCTGGGACTTATTTGGCTCAACGTATCAGTATTGCAATCCAACGGGGCAATACTGCCAGCATCTTGGGTACCCTTCAAACCGGAACACAGTAATGCTCACGCACTACCGCTTGGCGGCTGAATAACTGGCAAAGCGGTGGTACCCACCCAGACGGCCTCTCGCATACGAGAAACCTACCACCAGTCCACCAGTAAGAGGAGGATAGGATAGGAAGAAGTAGGTTAGGATTTCACGGTTACAATAAGGATTTCTGTTCGAAAAATCCTGTAGGTAGGTATAAATAGTTACTTCTGCTTATTACCATTATATAAATTAACTAGCTTTTCCCGCGACTTCGTCCGCGTAGATGACAGAAGCCCATAGTCGTATTTTTTCTAAAACCATTTTAGCAAGACCTCTCCAGTATATGGGAGCGCGTACTACTAAAAGGTCAAGCTGTATCTTCGTAGTCACCCAACCAATTGTAATGTTACATACCCTGTAATCTAAGTTGGGTCTAATGCTACCAAACCCAAAAAACCGCATTAAAATTCGTTCAGCAGTTTCCGAGTCTATAGATAACAAACAGACAAAAATTCTAAAAACCATAGATACGTGTTCAGTACCCTCTAAATACTTAGTCCATCCCAGTTGGTTTTGCAAAAATATCTTCAATGTACAGAATTGTCTCTTTTCCATTTTTATAATAGTATAGATAAAAACATTTTCTTACAGATACGAATGCCACGTGTGCCACAAGAAGTTTTTCCGTCGGTCGTCGTTAACCCTCCATATGCCGACCCATACGGGGGAACGCAACTTCAAGTGCAAAGTGTGCGAGAAATGCTATCCGAGACTCAAGACTCTCAAGGAACATATGCGGATACACAACAACGATAGACGATATAGGTACGTACATGCGGTTACATAACGAAGATAGACGATATAGGTAAGTACATGCGGTTACATAACAAAGATAGACGATATAGGTAAGGGACATGCAGTTGCATAACAACGAGACGATATAGGTAAGCACTAGACTCAAGGTACATGCGGTTACATAACAACGAGACGATATAGGTAAGCACTAGACTCAAGGTACATGCGGTTACATAACAACGAGACGATATAGGTAAGCACTAGACTCAAGGGACATGCGGTTACATAACAACGAGACGATATGGGTAAGCACTAGACTCAAGGTACATGCGGTTACATAACAACGAGACGATATATGTAAGCACTAGGCTCAAGGTACATGCGGTTACATAACAACGAGACGATATAGGTAAGCAACTAAGCACTACACTCAAGGTACATGCGGTTACATAACAACGAGACGATATAGGTAAGCACTACACTCAAGGTACATGCGGTTACATAACAACGAGACGATATAGGTAAGCACAAGACTAGAACCTTATCGTTGGAAGCAATCTCTTACAGACAACCTTAGTATACCGGATTGATGCAGAAAAGAACTTCGAAGATACATCAGAATTGAAGTTGGTTTTGACAGGCTTTTATTGCAAGCATTTATTTAACTTGCAATGTTTATTGTTTGTTTGGGTCAAATCTTGCAAGTTCAATCAGAACCACTTCCTCTTATCCTACGGAGTTGAAATTTTGCATACTTGTCAAAGTCCGATGACAATGCAATATTATGGTGACAGCTGATCTGATGATGGAGACGGAAGGTGGGAAGTGGATCTCCTTGACGGATAACCGAAAACTACTAGTGTTTGGGCTTATTTTGATCTGCTTGCGGTTCCGATTACGAATTTGTTAAAAGCTAGTCTGAAAAAAATTATTTTTAAACTACAATCTTGTTTTGTGTTTATTGGCCTCGTCCGCGCCTCGTCCGGGGCACGGCTCACGCTCGGCACGGTTTATTATAAATCATAGTAAATTTTTTAATATTTTCTTATTTCAGATGCCACATCTGCGGCCAAGCTTTCGTACAAAACTGTAGCTTGAAAGGTCACATGAAGAGCAAACACCCTGATTACGGATGAATTTATTTACTAATTTAAAATACACATTAATTATGTATTAAATAGATAGATAAGGATCGATAGATAGATAAATAAAAGAAAGAAAGAAAGAAAATACATTTATTTGACAACCACAAAGGCATAAATGAAAAAAGACACGTGGGATAAAATATAAAAACAAAGAGAAAGAATACTTTAACAAAACAATAAAAAAAAACGAAATACATCATATATATAAAATTGTCGTGTCACAATGTTAGTTACCTTACTCCTCCGAAACGGCTTTACTGATTTTTACCAAATTTTATATGCATATTCAGTAGGTCTGAGAATCGGCTACTATCTATTTTTCATACCCCTAAGTGATAAGGGTTGTTCACCATTAACATTTTTTTAAAATTTATATGGCAAAACAACGTTTGCCGGGTCACCTAGTGAATATATAATTTTAAGAAGAACAACGCACGGAAACCCGGCATCCGTACATGGTTGACATTCCTCCTGCCAGAACAAAGCGTTTCGCTTCAACTTTCATAATGCGAACAGCTAAGGAATGGAACACCTTACCAGCGTCTCTGTTTCCCGATTCTTATAATCTGGGTGTCTTCAAGTCTCGAGTGAATCGGTATCTTCTAGGCAAGCATATCGTCGACCGCGTCGTCACTTTCCATCAGGTGAGACTGCGGTCAAATGCTTGCCTACTCTTTAATAAAAAAAAATAGATACCTTATATATTAAAAAATTAAAAACTAAAATTAAAAAATATAATTAAAAACTTAAAACTTTTCTTTTACGCTGTTTTACGCCGCCATGTTCTTTCACTTACTTATTATGTCATGAATTTGTCTTTGGTATTGATAAAACTTACATAAAGCATAAACAATAAGCTGCCTAGGAATAACTGCTATTTTATGTTTCATTTAGCTTTAGGCTAATTTTACAATTCTTGGATAAAGTTATCTAGCCGAAATAAACTTCTCTTTAAACTGTGCAAGCGAGACGGACTTACGTGGAATTCAACATGAGAGAAAGAGACGAAATGTGTTCGTTATTACCGCTGACAATATCTACGGCTAGACTAGAGAACTTTATCACTAGCGTGCTCCACATAAGTGAAGTTTGTATGCCGATTGGCGACAATGTATTAATACATATTTATGTGTGTGTATATATCCCGCGCCGCCCGCTTCCCCGCGAGTTCCCCGTGTTGCTCTACGCAATTACTTTCGTTGCGCTACTGTATGGATTGTAAAGCTGTGGTATTGTTACTAAATTAATACAATTAAATTAAATTAATACAATTAATTTTTTTTTTATGGAACTGAATGACGAGACGAGCTAGTCGTTTGCCTGATGGTAAGCAATACGCCAACTCATAACAATAACAGCACCACCCAGACCTTTGTTTAGCAAAATCCTGCGCAGCGCTGTACTGCGCTCGTCACCCTGAGGCAATTAGCTGTTGAGTCTCATAATGCCCAGTAATTTCGCTGGCTACAATGCCCTTCAAACCGGAACACAGTAATGCTTGCGCACTACTGCTTGGCGGCTGAATAACTGGCAAAGCGGAAATACAATTATTATTTTAAATAAATTTTATATTAGATAGATAGATAGATAACAATTAATTGCACTAATATACTATACTAGCTTTTGCCCGCGACTTCGTTCGCGTGGACCACAGCAAATGGTTTATGCTACGGGTTTTTGCCATTTTCCGAGATAAAATGTAAACCATAAAAGTTTTGGGTAGTTGATAAATTCTTTTTTAGCTTCTATCGGAGTAAGTCACGTCTGGGATCCTTATTATATGTTCAGAAAGACGAATTTCATGTTGTCCGAGTTTCTAGCAGCAGCTAAATTGTGTTTAGAAGAATTTAAGCGCTTGTCTTCATCAGATTGACTTTCATTTAAACGACAAAAGCGCATTCTCTTCACGTGCAATGACAACGAAGAGTGTTCTCCACAAAAAAGGGCGCATTCCAGTTGCTTCCTTCTTTTCTTAGTGTATCAATACCGATAGATGACCATCTTGACTTTCTAGGAGCCCATCTAAATGGAATCCAAAGCTATAGATGCTGCAAAAAAATTGGTATTTTGTCCAAGGTCAGGCAAATATTTGCACGCTTGCTCGCAGGCTGAATACTTGATTGTTGTAATTAGTGTTAAGACCTTTATTGTATGTATTCTGGCATAAACAATTGATTTGATTTGATTTATTATATTAGTACGATCGATTGTAGATAGTTATATTATACACTAGTAACCGCCCGTGACTTCGTTCGCGTCGACATAATGAAACACAGCCTACTTATGTTACTCAGGGATAATGTAGCATTTTAATGATGAAAGAATGTTTATAATCGGTCCAGTAGTTTTTAAGCTATTGCATAGCTTCTATCGCGGGCCTTGAGCGTGGAGACCGAATCCAGAAATTCCGTAACGAAAATAACCTAACACTCCCCACTCCGAATGCTATGCAATAGCTTTACCGCGGCAGTCTCCGAGTGCCACACGTCTTTTTGTGTTTATTAGTGTAGATAAGGACTTTTTATGTGCAATAAAATAAATAAATATGAACTTATTGAAATGGCATTTTTGTCTTTATTTGTTGATATCGGAACCATCAAATAGGTGCCTATTTCGACTAAAATAATCATCTTTGTCATTACCCCGCATTGAAAGAAAGAAAGAAAGAAAGAAAGAAACGTTTATTTGACTGTGACTTTATCATAAGTAGCGGTAGGCACAGAATAGTGGTTTAGCTGTGGTGGTTTTATTTGTGGTAGGTCTCTCGTATGCGGGAGGCCGTCTGGGTAGGTACGACAGCATTGCCAGTTATTCTGCCGCCAAGCAGTGTCGCAAGCATTACTGTGTCCGGTTTGAAGGGCATTGTAGCCAGCGAAATTACTGGACATATGAGACTTTTTGATGTCTCGGGGTGATGAGCACAATGCAGTGCTACGCAGTGGTTTTTATGGTATTAAAAGTTTTAGGTGCCACTGCAATTGTTATGGGCAGGCGTGGCGTTTACCATCAGGTGAACGACTTGCTCGTCTCATCACACAGTTCCGTAAAAAAAGTTAATTTTACAAAACTATAGTTATGCCTTAGCGAATGCTGAGTCTGAAGCTTTTTCTGACATCGCGCAACATTTCACTGATTGTATTTATTGTTTTTGTTTTATCTTTATTTTAGTATGTTCAGTGTAAAGTTGTGTGATGTCCTTAATAAATGTATTTTTTTTTATTCTTTTTTATGTCCATCCACACGAACAAAGCCATACCGTCAAACGACCTAGTCGTGTTTCGGGATGATGTTCGGTGAATCGGGGAGACGGGTCTGAGCAGCCGCTCAACTGCCGTCTCTCTCTAGATCTATGTGCTCCATCTTAGGCCACATTCATCGCTTCACATCAGGCGGGATAGTGGCCAAACATAGATCTATTAAGTGTAAAAAAAAAAAGATCCATCACTCCCGCATTCACTTTATCCCACGGTTATTATATAAGTAAACGGTAAACGGGTTCTTGAGTGGAGACCACGTTTAGGCAAGCGTAGTGTAGGACGCCCTCCGGCTAGATGGAACTACGACCTGCACAAAGCAGCTGGCAGCAGTAACATGAGAATCGAAGATCGGGCTCAGTGGCGTGCATTGAAAAAGCCATCTCAAGCAGTGGACTAATACGGGCTGTTGATGATGATTCAAAATTCAAAATTCATTTATATGCATAAACATAGGTAGAAACACAATTTTATTATAGGTTTTAATTAATGTAATAGATCGCTATGTTATGACCGTCAGGTGTGTGAATTTTTATCACAATATGTAGATATTAAATTAAATATAAATGTAAAATTCAAAGCTTATTTTTATTTAACAAATAGCAATATTTATGAGAATTAATTAATTTAAAATATCAATAATAGATACATACATGTCAACATCAAATTAAATTTCCATAGTCAATAATGAGCATAAAAGTAGTCATGTCAGTTAAGCAATTACAATTAATTATCAGTTAGAAATTCTTTATTGGAATAAAATGCCTTGTCGATTAAATAAGATTTAAGTTTATTTTTATAGATATGAAAAGATTCAATTTCTTTTATTTCTTCTGGTATTTTATTATACATTTTTATTCCCATAAAGAATATACTATTACTAAACAGTTGTTTCACAGTGATGTTTTATTTTTTTATTTTATTTTTTACGCTTAATAGATCTATGTTTGGCCACTATCTCGCCTGATGTGAAGCGATGATGTGGCCTAAGGTGGAACACATATGTAGATCTAGAGAGAGACGGCAGTTGAGCGGCTGCTCAGACATATATATAGATATATATTTATTATCATCATATATGATGATTATAATTAAGTAGCGGTTTGAATAGCAGGTACTCTCTGTTGAAGAGTTATTGTTACAAGGTAGCGGGAAGGGAGATACATTTATTGAAACTAGATGGCGCTGGCAACCCTTAAAACACGCAAGCGTTTGGTTTTGTTCAAAACACTATCCGCGCGAATGGTCACTACATGATCACCATCGAAATATAAGTACAATACCTACTGTCATCGATAGACTCTATGTCTACGATGATAACAGATTTTTGAAGAGGCGATTGGCGATTGCCTATTACAACTTGAACACAACTAAACAGAAAAATATCATACAAGGAAACAGAATAGTACTTCTACGATTGTGACGGGGTTTGCATCTTGTCCTGCCTGCGTAGGATTTCATTTTTATTGTGGTGAAGAATAATTTCCATTCCATGACATGACTTAATAGGTTAAAAATAGTTAAAATAGTACGTGGCGCGCATGCGCAACGCACATGACACACGTGATTGTCTCACACCAGAGATAATGTAGAATATTGTTCACTTCACTTCTTGTATTTCTTGTTTGGATGCATTGAGACCTCAATGTTTGGATGGCATTTGTGGAGTTGCCATATTATAATATTATTACTGCTTTATTCATTTTTTTTGGTTTTATGTTTGTTTTTTATTTTAATTTAATATGTCTTCGTCACGCTGAAATTTTCATACAAAAAGAGAAAACGTTTTTCTACCCTTAAACATTAACCAAATTCGATGAAATTTGGACATGTAAGAGATGTTATCATTATTGAGGTTTGTAGGTTTTTTTTTTTGATAATTCCTATAGGATTTGAATAAATGGACCCAAAAAACTTGATACTTACTCGAATTCTTTTTTGAAGTTCGGAAGCTGTTAACTTTAAAAATAGACATAAACTTATAAAAAGGAAAACCTACAAACCTAGTTTATTCTCCATTTAATAAATTGAGACCAAAATTACCAAATTTGGTTGAGATTTAGTGTGGTAGAAACGTTTTCTCCCGAAACGCTAATTTTAACAAAAATCTGAAGTTGATACGAATTTAGTTAAATTATTATTTTTTAGTTAATTTATTTAATTTAATTTACGCATTTTCTTCAAGACCGTAAACCGTTATTCAAATACCTAGTGCTCGCTGGCCGCGGCTGTGCCATATCCTCTTAATCACCATTGATATATATGTATTATGCTGTTATCGGTAGAATATGTCTAGGGTCCCGAGCGCAGCTATTGTTATGATTTTTATACATATTATAGTCAATACTACCTACTATTATAAAATGTAACTATTTTACAAGTAAGAAATAGAAGAGGAATGCGACACCCAAGACAAACCTGTTTAAGGTTTATAAGGTGTTAGATATTTATGAAAAGTCGTAAAATTTAAAAAAATAAATTTAAAAAAAAAAGCTACCTCATTATTTTCTCGTCTCTATGCGGCGGTCGGCTATAAACAGTATAAATGCTGAAATTCATTGCGTTCCCACCGTTTGTATGAAGGTTGCATCCCAGACGCTAGTTAAGCATTTTTAGGTTGTAAGCAGAGACTAAGGTCAAAAAATATTTCTCAAGCGGTTAACAATATATTCTTGTTGTCATTTTAAAATTAAATAGCTTTATTTTTAAAAATATTTATCTGTTAAATAACAATAATAAGAGCGAGTGTGGCTCAGTGGGAGCTCGTGCGACTTTCGATCCGACGCACCCGAGTTCGAATCCCACTGACCCCGCACCACTGACTTTCTTAAGCTATGTGCGGATTTAACACTCGCTCTAAAACGGTGAAGGAAAACATCGTGAGGAAACCGGCATGTTCAAGACATTTTCACAAAAAGTCAAGGACATGTGACATTCACCAACCCGCACTGGGCCAGCGTGGTGGATTATGGCCCATTCTCTCTCTATGAGAGAAGGCCCGTGTCCCAGCAGTGGGAACGTGATGGGCTGATGATGATGATGATGATGAACAATAATAACGCCCAACGATCACATACATAGATCTTGGCCCCTAACTAGGATTCCCTGTATCTAGGGAACCAGGAACTATGAGGACCATGGTCCCACAACACCCAGACACGAAACAAATGCTTGCGCTTTTTTTTTTCTGTGCACAAACATATGTCCCGTCGCGGAATCGAACCCGCAACCTCAGTGGTGTATGAGATTTGAGCCAACCTGCTCAACCACAATACACACACACAGAGGCTGTCTGTTTATATTAAACTCAGCTATTTAGTAAAAGATAAAAAAAAAATATAATATATTAATTAGACATAGGTTATGACATGGGTTACTTAACAAAAAAATATGAGCTGCGAGTCAGACAACGGTTCAAACACTTGAATTATTGTCTGTCCGGTTCAAGTATTTGAAGTTCAAACACTTGAACCGGGGCTCAATTCGGAGGTCTCTCGTATGCGGGAGGCCATCTGGGTAGGTACCACAGCTATGCTAGTTATTCTGCCGCCAAGCAGTAGTGCGCGAGCATTACTGTGTTCCGGTTTTTTTCAATCAATCACTCAAAAGTTCTTTATTCAGAATTGGCTTCACAGACGCACTTATGAACGTCATTTATTACAATGACTCTACCACCGTATCGGAAAAAGAACTCAGAATATACGGCAAGAAACTGAGGGGCATTTTTTTAGAACTTTTGTTACAATATTTTATGTTTGTTTTTGACAACATTATTTTTCTTATGCCTGTTTGAAGAGCACTTTCGCTGGCTACACCAGCGAAATTACTGGGCATATGAGACTTAATTAATATCTGATGTCTCGGGGTGATGAGCGCAATGCATATCTACGCAGTGCTATTTATGATATTAAAAGTTCTGGGTGGACCTGCAATTGTTATGGGCAGGCGTGGCGCTTACTATCAGGCGAACGATTCATCCAAAGGATGACTGGAAAAGATCGCTTGTAGCGATAAGTCCGCCCGTTGTACTATAGTTTATAAGAGTCTTTCGTGTACATACTTTGTTAATTTCTTATTTGGTATAGGTACAATAAAGCATTATTGTGTTGTATAGACATCGTTTTAAGCTACTACGTCTTTTGCTTTTTGGAGATCAACTGCTTTAATAACTACGCTACTGTACTTTACATCTCGATGTGAGGATGGTTGGTTAAAACTGACACCATAATTTGTTGATCTCTCTGGTAGCATAGAATAACTTTTACTATTGTAACACCAACATAAAGAAATAATTAAAACTAAAATAACAACTAACTTAATAAAACTGTCACAATGGGCGGAGTCTTGCGTCTTTAACACGTGTTTGTAAGTTTCCAAGTCTCTCTCTCTTATTTTATATGAGTACGTCAGACTTTCTTTACTTCTTTTTTTGTATTCGCCCGTTTGGGCAGGTTAAAGTCTCTAGGATCATACCGCCATGTCTTACGTATTGTTTATTTGATAGTTTGAAGACAATATTTTTATTTTATTTATTTTTGCAATCCAAACAGCTAATTTATGAAAATAACAATATTTCATGTTAATAAGGCCAAAATAGGATTACACAACTAAAGTACCTACTTAATAAGTTAATACATAGCATGATAACATAAAATAATAGTATATATACATAACCTTCGTTATAAAGTTAAGTATACAGAATATATATTTTTATTATTATTTTAAACATAGTTGTAAACAAAAGTATAATGATTTCTTTCGTATTGTATGTACTAGTGATTCAATAAAGTGGTGGAACTTTATTCAAGCTTTCGATGGACTTTTTGGGAAAACATAAAAAGCAATGCTTTTCTCTATTTCGTCTCATTCGCCTACACTCGTGCATGTTTACGAACACATACCTAATTGTTATTTTATAATTGTTAATTTTGATAAAATTTTAATATCTTCTCCATGTAGCAACTTTACCACAGCCATATGTTAAGATAGCATTTTCAGTGAAAACAAACATTTCATATGTACTCTGGATATTTTCACTTTCTTCACGTTGCATTTTATCACCATTACCATCGTTATCATCTCCGAGTTTATTTATTATTTACAAGTCTTTTCGATTTCCTTCTGGTAACAGTAGTAAAGCTGTCTAATACCACCTCTTAAACTTTCATCACCTTTTTCTCTCAACTTCTCTCCTATTGTTATTACAAGATAGAGGGAAGGGAGTTACACAAATTGAAACTAGATGGCGCTGGCAGCCCTTAAAACACGCAAGTGATTTGATTTAGTTCAAAACACTAGTCGCGCGAATGATAAAACACAGATACAGATAAAGTATCCTGCTAGGATATTGGCTGTCTACTCGAAGAGATTTATAATTCACAAATTTTTAATAGGCGATTGCCTTTCTTAAAACCTGTGATAAACATTAAACTTAGTTTACAATTTACATTTACAGATATAGTTAATTTTAATTACTTAAAAGTAAAAAAGATTTAATTTAAAGTATTTAATGAATTATGTCACAATGTTAAACGTTACATAAAAATTAAGTCACAATCACAATGTTAGTCACGAGAGTGCCGTCCCTTCCCACCGTCGTCGCTGGTGTCCAGTAGTACGTAGCCGGAACTGGCGCTTCATCAGCAATCGGTTCACTGAGATGTTGTGAGGTGTATATGAGTCATCCTTATCGGGGTGGTCTTCATGTACTTCTGGCACTTAACTTACCTTAATGTGTATTCAGCAATACCTACCTTGATAATTCTTATTTTGACGAAAATCACTTGCGAGCACCAGCGTCCCTGCAGGATAAAGTTGCAGTCTTACTTCCTATTTAAAAAAAATAGAGAATTTTATTTTCAATTAAGTTAAGAAAACACCGTGTGAATCGCGCTGATTCGTTATATACCTATCTATATACCTGCCTCATCAATCAAATACATTTTTTTTTAAAGTTCGCCCTTTAGGGCAGGCTAAAGTCTCTAGGACCATACCACCATGTCTTACGTAGTTTTTATTTGATAGTTTAATATTCCATTTATTATACTTTTGTTGAGAAAGAGGGTCTTCAGCAACAAGCCGGACCCTCTCCTAGTGCTTCAATAAAGTGGTGGCACTTTATTCAAGCTTTCCATGGACTTTTTGGGAGAACATAAAAAGCAATGTTTCTCTTATTTTGTTTCATTTGTCTACACTCGTGCACGTTTACGAACACATAATGGTTAATATTCCACCGATATTACACATGATCACTCGAAATAACGCTTGTTTGGAAAATAAAACAAAATCGAACTGTATCACTTTTCACTTCTCGGCAAAAAGTCCAATCAATATACATTGATAAGTAGATTTTTAAGAGTAGGTATATTAGTTACGGCTAAGTTCCTAATTATTTTGTATTGGTATATTCATTTTAGGATGTTATGAAAACATATGCGTCTGACGCGTTGATTAAACTGTTTATTGCAAGCTGTATAATAAAATCTTAAAAAGATTGTACGTTTCACTTAAACATTTACAAGCCCCAGCGGGATAAAGTTGCTGTCTTCTTCCCTATTATAAATAAATTGTAACAAAATGTCTAAAAATTCTCCTCAGATTGTTGCTTTACCTTCTGAGTAGTGGCAGGCCTAGTGCACTCCGCACTGTAGGTACGAAGCTACAACTCTACAAGTACATAGCCGGACACCGACGACGGGTCGCGCGTCATTACACGTGCCGCGTCAGAAGAGATAAGAGCGGCGCGATAGAAAGAGAGGCGCTCTGTAGGTTAATATGACTGGTAGGTATGCACCGCTACGCGAGCTGAATTGAATTTTATTGCGTCATGGCAAGAGTCGCTATTTGTTTAAATTTGTTTGAGGAGTGATGCTTCTGTCCCTTAGTATTCTGTGGTAGTGGTTCAACTTTTCTTGTTTGGCTTCTGAGTAGTGGTTCTTTTTCCGTTACCGTGGTAGACATTGTGATAAGTTGTCGTTCCCGTTTTTATAAAATTCTTATAAACCATTTCTAAAACAAAAAAAATAAGTTAGGGTCACTGGTTTTAACAACTACATTTCTGCAATCTGTGATGAGATAATATACGCGTGTGGGTGCATTTAATAGATACACACGTATATTACCTAAAATGTAAAAGAACAACTTGAACGAATGCGGAATGAAAAAAGGCGGATGAGGATTAGTGTTGTTTAAAATTTGGAGGAGATGCTCTAAAGATTCAAATTACCAACACTTCTAGGTTTTCTTTCGTCTTGATTTTTATGCTTGCACCTCGTTGTGTAAGTATTGTATTCAATTCATTGACTTTTAAATAACTATATTAAGGCATTTTTCATATACAATTTCAGATCCAGTCAAGTTTTTCAGAAGTTTTTTGCTTGGATATATTTTATTTGCTTACTATTTATGCTAGTAGCGACTTCTATGCTAAGTTATACTTATCATTTTCTACAGCTACTCGACGCTAGATGGCACTATAACAGAAATAGAGATCGAAACTGAAAGTAGGAATCGATCGATTAACGCATTGAGGAATGACACTATAGAGTCCTCGACAGCGTAACACTTTTGGAAAGCAATAGTTTTTTGACAGTAATTTTGGAGTGTTTACCATACCTATGAAAAAATCTCCCATTCGCTTGAATGAAAATATAACGTGTTCTGCGTTGCATTGCAGCCACTATAACTTCAGAAGTTCGTGGTTGGTCTGTAAAAGGTAGGACATCTGTACTATTCTGTACCCCAGAGTGAAGAATAGGGAATATGCATATGTTGTCGAAAAATCTAGAAATTACTTTTAATGATAGACTCCTGTAAACAGATCAAAAGGTGAAGGTCTCTTTTAGGTGGCCGAGTAATGAATACATTCTAGCGTGGCCACAGAATAGTAGTATAGATTTCCTACCTTTTACAGACCAACTACCTACGACTTTCTGAAGATATAGTGGCGGCGATACAACTCAGAGCTCGAATGACATTGCGGTAACTACATTTCCTTACGGTATGCTTCTTATGCAATCATTAATATTTTGTTGTTAACCAGGTTTTATCTAGGATTAAACCAGTCAGGTAAATAAAAATAATCAAATAAAATATATGACACATTTATACAATATACATACATTAATTATTTCCATATAGGTAAAATTTACAATAGAAGAACTAGTATTTTGACATAATTTACAAGACTGCAGCACAACTGATACTTAGGATATAGGTAGATAGATAAACACAATGTTAAAAAAAAAACACTTGAAGTATTCTAAATAGCATAGTGTCTCAGTTAAATGTCATACTGTCGGAGTAGATCACAGACGTACTTATGAAAGTCAATTATTACATTGACCATACCACCGTATTGGATAGCACTAACTATACATAACTGTCAATTCACTACACTAACCCGAAACGGTTTGTCCTTTTGTGTCCTGAACAGCCTTGACGTTCACATGATGATGAAGTCTACGCTCATGAACTCGTTCTCACTATGTGGCGTTAATTAGGATTAGAAATCCGAGATTCGTTGCTTACATTTTTATTGTAGGATTGTGATCCATCAATGGAATTGGATGATTGGCCATAGTAATCGACAGCAAGGACCTGTAAGATAAATTTATTACACAAAATAAGAACTTATTTACAACATATGTTCTTACATAAGAGGCGAATGCCTTTACTATTAAAACAATTCTACTCTCTTCTCACTAAACTTTAACTTTTTAATTTCAAATTAAATAAAAACTATAATCATTAACTACTTTTATTACCTTTATCTTAATTAAATGGTTTAAGAATGCACAATTTTAATACATTTAACATTTTACACAAATATGCAATTTGTTACCCGACGTAATGGGAACTGAAATGTTTATACGATGGCCACACTGACACACGAAACTGGTCAATGTTGTTTTAACAAAATAACACCGAAAACTGAATATATCAAGCCAAATGCAGGTTCTAATTGTCGAACCCGATGTATAGTTACATCCACATAAATTATAGTTACCGAAAAACATCAATAAACACAAGAAAAACACAAACGTTTGAAAACTTAATCTTTCAGTACAATTTTCACTTCACCATGAATGGAACACCCGAATATTTTTTCACATTTAATTCTAAATTGTTTCTAGTACACATTCACAAAGATTCACTTATAAATAATAAAAAATACCACAACACATATTAAAAAACCACAAGCCGACCCTGCCGGGCCACTATTTTGACTTAACATGTCATGGCCAATGTTAAGAAAATGGGTTACGCGATAGAGACAATATGATAATAGTTCTACCTCGTTCTTTATAAGAGCCTGTTGTATAGCGCTATCCTTTTTTAGGTCGGAAAACTTCGTAATTATCCCTCTATAGTGTAAGACCTCAATGGATTAACGTATTGTTCCATCTCTAGCTACGCCGCCCCGCCACACGCTGTATCTATTCTATGTTATCTATGGGTGCTAATGGCCATTTTTGACTTGATTCTTGATTGACGGCTATTTCCAGGGTTGCCAGACCGTCCTATTTAGAACGATTTCCGTCCTATTAATTACAAATTTACTCTATGTATTCATTACTGTCTCTTACACACGCACAGTCCCTTCGCCAGCATCGTTCTATTTCGGACACCACCAAACTATTTTCATAAATTAATCAGTTTCATATATCTGAACCCGGTTCTAACACGGTTTGCTATTTATTCTGTTGAAAGATGAAACGTATAAAATCAAACAGCTGCAGTCTGAACACCGTAAATGTAGGGTTATAGGATATAACTCATAGCAGCCAGTACGAGTAAGGCATCAAACATTCTGGTGGGATTAATTTGAGCAAATACAAAGTAATTTTAAAATATTAAAGATTGACAAAAAAATACACATTACTTAAAACAACAGACCCTGACGGCCCCGCGGCATACCTTGACGGAGATAGCGGTATGCCCTGGACAACAATAGCGAAAAGTCTTGAAATGTGGAAGAATAAAAGAGACATTTGCCCGGCAGTGGGACACTTTGGGCTTTAAGTAATACAACACAATACAATAATACTATATTGAACACCACAAAAGTTTACAGGAAACAAAAGTTAACAGTTACAATTAATGGTGGTAGAACAATGGGGTAAACAATTCATAATGATTATTATAAAAAAGAAATAAAATAATTGAATAATAATGTTTTTCATGAATAACAGAGACGAAGCAATATGGGAATGCTTGTCTTTGGTAGCTGAAGTTTGGTAGCTACAATAGCTCTGAAAAGCATTAACAACAGAACTATAACTATATAAGTACATGTAGTACCTAGTCTACCTAACAAAGGCATATTAGTATACAATTTGTATCATAATATGTGTATAAGTCCGAAGGGTGCCAATTCTGCACGTCACGTCGAACAATGTTAGTTCTACGAGTTTTGAAATTTCGCAGATTTTCATTCATGAAAGTTCTCGTAAAGATTTTTCCGCGAAATGTAAAAACCACAACGTGATAACCATGTAACAGCTGTTTTGTGACAAGGTCAATGACCTTTGCTCTCATCTTATGAGAACAGTTAATAACAGAAGTGCCACCAATAAATAATGTGCCTATTTTTGAGGTGGTATGCATCAAGGAGTTCAACTGCCCATCTTCCGTTTCCATCATCAGATCAACTGGCTGTAACAATAATAATGCATTGTCATCGGACTTTGACGAGTATGCAAAATTTCATGTCCGTAGGATAAGAGGAAGTGGTTCTGATTCATGTTGCAAGATTTGACCCAAACATTGTAAGATAAATAAAAGCTTCTAATAATTAACTATTTAGGCAACTAATTACGTCCGCCATAAAAGTTGTTACTTCTGTTTGTAGTTAGTCTTCATTTAGTATGGATGACGTTGGCCTATCATGACATATGATCGCTATCCGGAAACTGACAGACGCGTGATTGACAAAATGCCATCACACATTCATTTAAAAGTCAACAGAATCACAATATCCAGGAGTGCGTTTAGGACAGCCAACTTGAATAAAACTCACTCTAGATAAATATCAAATAGCCCGTTTATAGTGTCCAAGATGTGAAAATTACTGGCTAAAATTTAAACTAAACGAAGGACATACTTTTTATACCGAAATACGAACAGTTCCCCAGGAAACAGCTACAAACCGAATTCTACGTGGACGAAGTACTTACGGGTTGTTAACTCATGATTTAATGAACAAATTAACATTTCAAATACATGCAAACATAATTTCCTTGAAGTAATACGTATTTTTTATTGACAACTCGGACAAGACAGCTTTAAAATATCAACCTTGTTTTTAAAATGAACGCAAATTGTAACATCAAAAAAGTTTGCATATCAACTCCGGAGGTTGCATGCTTTTACAGAAGTCGAGAAAATCGTCGAAGTCGTAGAAATGAACAGAGTATACTAATAAATTTATCAAGCCTATAGAGATATTACAACAATTGCTGTATCAAAAATAGTTTACAAGGCAAAAAGCACGGTCATAGCTGAAGTTAGTATGAATGATGTAGTACGGTGAACAGTCAGATGATGAATGGTAGCAAAGACCGTACATTTTGGTCTGGTTACGCTGTACCTGTCAATTGAATTTAAAATAAAGCTATGACGCCGTTTCATGAGATCCGTATAAATAATTTTGTCCAGCTAAAATTTATACGACTGGCTTGCCTAAACGCACCCCAGATATTCATCATTCAAATTCATACAACGTGATTAGACCTCTTTATATTTGCATTAGACGGTAGGTTATCCGTCAATCATAGCAGTGACTGTGGCAAAACTGACAGCAAAACCTATCGTCATTTATTTGTGAAAACAATACAATGATTTATTTACAATGATACATGTATGTTTACGTGGTGATTATGCAATGATAAAACCGAGTCAACGATAGGCCGTATTCCTAGCTACTGCCAACCGAGGAGAACGTTAAAAAGGTACGTAGTTAGGTACCTAATCTTTCATAACTTTTCTCTTCCTTTTCGATTGTTGATTCTGTAAAAACTTTCATGATATCTTACTTAACTTATTAAATGCGTAAGATCCTAAGTGGACTTTTAACTTTTATTTATTTTGATTCGTATGCTGTGAGCCTAGGAGCTAGCCAGCAGACGCAATAATATTTAACACTGATTCAAGTTAGGGTTGTTGCAAATTTCTGCGATAAAAATAATTTTACTTTTGTATGGGGATTTCAATTATGCAATATCCAACCTTTTTACACGTCAAGTTAATCGTATGCTCGGTCAGAATAGCCCAACTTCGGGTTATATACATATTATGATAAACGTTGTATATATATTTTACATGCCGTATATTCTTATATCACGTCAAAATCGCTTAATGACCCTCAGTCTTTCAGCTCAGTTATAATACTCTTTGCTTTCAGCGATCAGCAACGTAAAACTAACATGCCAAATCATAGAAAACCGTCTGTTACCGTCCAAAATTGCTTGGTGGAGCTGGCAACACTGGCCATTCTAGATTTCGATTCGATGGCGTCTCTTGAAAAGTAAGGGCGCTGAGATTTTCATCACTGTATTTGAGATCTATTAACCGTAAAATGGTTGAATTTTCCTATTTTAGTTCAGTAATGTACTTCTAGTATCATAGTTATATTTTTCATGTAAATACGTAGGTAATCTATTGAATTCTATTGTGATAATGGCTGCGAAAACATCGGAGTGGAGGCCCGGTCCTACAGTGTGCCGTTGTTGCCTCGCTGAAGGATGCTATAAAGATATTTCTACGGAGTACTTTTGGATGGGGAAACGGGAGGTCTACGCTGAAATGCTTTCCGACACCCTGAACGTTTCCGTAAGTTTACAACTTTCCTATCAACATCATCAATGCTTCGCCATCTTGGATTATGCGGCGTTCCCTTGTAATCCTACCGAGTTTGGAAGATCTTCTTTTGTATCGGGGCTCGTTCATTGGATATACATCCTATTTGCTTGGATTATACAATCGATAAAAGCTAGTTTACACCAAAATGTGAATAGGTACATACCGGATCGGATATTGATTTTCCCAAACACGTCCGACGCTTCCCTTACAATGTGCCTTTTATACCTACCTAGAGACTTCTGTCTACGACTAGAAAGCAGAGAAGACGGTCTTTGCTAATAAGTTGAGCCTTTGGCCAATTAGGTT
This sequence comes from Petrophora chlorosata, assembly GCA_951640565.1. NCBI lineage: Eukaryota > Metazoa > Arthropoda > Insecta > Lepidoptera > Geometridae > Petrophora > Petrophora chlorosata. The sequence continues at coordinate 2,825,546 of OX621218.1, forward strand.
AGCTGATCCCAGCGTCTATTTTAACCATTAAACTGGCAAAGTGATTTTTGATACATCATAATTCTTATTTATATGTGACACCTACCACATTATATATATGACAGCCTCTAAGGTGTAGTGGTTGGGCAGGTTGGCTAAAATCTCATACATCACTGAGGTTGCGGGTTCGATTCCCGCGACAGGACAAATGTTTCTGCACAGAAATTAAAACGGAAGCATTTGTTTCATATCTCGGTGTTGTGGGAACATGGTCCTCATAGGTCCTGGTTCCCTGGATACAGGGAATCCTAGTTAGGGGTCAGGATCTATGTATGTGATCAATGGGCGTTATTTATTTATTATATCTCTCGGAGTGCACAGGCTACCTGAATTTGGACTGCAACTCAACTGCAAAAGTGAATTGCAGTTTGAATGTGGTTCCTGACAATTCAACTGCCCGCAGATATGCTATACTACTGTGACTGCAGTCCTGATACAGCTAGCATGTACCATCATGTAGTTAAGACAAATGTCACACAACAACGAATTAATGCATACTATGTTTGAGCGTGACACATATTGGGTTCAATCAAACTGCATTAAAATCATTTGACCTGGTGGGCGATCACGTATGTCTGTTGCAAACCTACATGCAATAGAAATTTAATTCAATAAACGATAAAATGCGATCATCTAACTTTTTATGTCTCGATTTCAATTCGATTACCTGACTAATTTACAAAGAGAGATAAAGTACCATGGTCTGATTTCTTTAGTTTAGAAGAGAATAAACAGATGTAGTTGTTGAGCAGGTTAGCTCGAATCTCATAAACCACAGAGGTTTCTGGTTTGATGTTTGTAGCCACAAAGATTGTGCACAGAAAGAAAACGCAGCGTTTTTTTATGTGCCTGGATGTTGTGGAACCGTGGTCCTTGTAGTTGTTCCCTAGATCTCTAGAATCCTAGTTAGTACCAGTATCTATGTATGTGGTAGTTGCTTATATTTACTAGTTTAGCTAAAAAATAAAAATATATTTTGTAATTTTTAATTAGATATATATATATATATGTAACATATTGTAAACATACCTAAAAAACCTGGGAGAAGCTACTGGCTCCTGAAACACAGTTTCGACTAGTTCGGGAGCCTATGTATTCAATACTTACCTCGTGCAATACTTTATGTCAATAAAAATGAACAAATCATTGGAGCTTTTTCCCATCTGTATAGAAGACAGGAAGCCCATAGTTTTTCTATTTTTCAAGACCATTTTAGCAAGACCTCCACAGTATATGAGTGCTTGTGCTCCGAAGAGGTCGAGCTGTATTTTTGTAGACACCCAACCAATTTGAATGTATCAAACCTTATAATCTTAAATAGACTTCTGCTACAAACCCTTAAAACCAAATTAAAATCCATTCAGCAGTTTTCAAGTCTGGGTAGGTAATGAAAAGTTACAATTTTATAATAAATAGTAAAGAAGATTAAGGGAAGCTTATTTTTTTTCTTTTCTCTTAGATTGCATACTCCCAGTCTGGTGGCCCGAACAGCAACAGTCGCTTGATCTGCGAGCCGTGCATCTCCCGTCTCCGAGATGCCTCGGACTTCAGACGCCAAGTGCTGGAGTGCGAGAAGACATTCATGAATCACTTGGACCCTGGAAGCTCAAGTGTGCAGAAAGAAGGTATGATGTGACTTGACACTTTCCAAACTTTGTATGATAACTCAAAACTTGCTCATAGTAGGTAGGTCACTTGCATGATGGAGATTATCTGGGTAGATACCACAGCTTTGCCAGTTATTCTTCCGCCTAGCAGTAGCGCGCAATTATTACTGTTCCGGTTTGAAGGGCATTGTAGCCAGTAAAATTACTGGGCATATGAGACTTAATATCTGGTGTCTTGGGGTGATGAGTGCAATGCAGTGTTGTGCAGTGCTTTTTATGGTATTAAAAGTTCTGGGTGACACTGCAGTTGTTAGGTGCAATTGTGAAGGCGAGGCGCTTACCATCAGGCGAACGACTTGTTCATCTCAACACTCAGTTCCATAAAAAAAAGACCTTAAAAAGTAGATCTATCCATTGCTGAAGACTAATAGAATCCTTTCTCTTTCAGTACAACTTTCCCTGGAAGAGGTGAAGATAGAACGAGTGAAACAGGAGAAGAAGGGAGTCAGCGACGATGAAGATTTCGACGACCGAGTCGACTTCATTGTCGACAACGACGATGACGATGATGATCGTAAGTACATTGCTTAAGGCTGTAACAAATAAAAAAGGTGGACAGAATCTGTCAAAGCAACAACTGAAGCATAGCAAAGGCGGTGGCGTTATGTTTGTGTGAGTTGAATAAGGGTCGATGTGACGGCCGATCGGCATAGCATATGTAAGTGTGTGCGTGAGACTTGTGTACGAATGAGATGACCGGCATAACTTGAGAGCTTCACTTTTGGCGTAATAGGCGTCAGGCTTTTTTGTCAGGCTTGTTTCTTAAGGACAAACATTAAAGAAGCTCGCAATGTTTATCAAACCCACCAACTCTCTTTAGTTGTTCACTCTTTCTTTTATTTTATTAAGTGTTGCAATCCATATCGTAATTGTTGTGTCTATATGGTTTGATCCTAAAGCTAGCACTACACTTCTTCGAAGTTGATCGAAGTTAAGCGAATACGAGAGTGTAGAGGGGCACTTCCGATCGTTGTCGGTTTTTGCGCCCGAGTCAAAGGATTCGAAGCGTACCGAAGTTCGAACACGAAGCGTCTTACTACACTACTCGGCTCACTTCAGATTGCGATCACCCACCATCTTCCTTTTCTCCAATTTTTTTTTTAATTTTCGTAAATTGTAGAATATGGACGTAGTTATAATGTGCGAGATTACACATAGCGACGGCAGCTGCCACTTGAACGTTATCCATATCCATGATGCGTAGCGTGCGAGCGGTGGGCGACTGAGCTCTTCGCGAAATTGCACGAGTGTGTAGTTACGTACTTCGAACTTCGGTTAACTTCGACCTATCGTACGTCGAAGCAACTTCGCGAGTAGTGTAGTGCTGGCTTTGTGGGAGTGCTGACTGACTCGTCGATTCCGCTGCGTGCGGACGCACTCCCGCACTCTTTCTCACTCTAGTAAATGACGGTTCTAAGTGACAGAAAAGGATAGAAGCATAGAAAAGTGCGATTCGGTGCGGCCAGATGTAGTTCAACCATAAAACATTTTATGTTGTATTGTATTGTCCACCTGATTAAATTCTCTGGGAATGTCATCCATAGGTTTGGCAACGAATCTGCATTGTCTCTAGTGTAACCGCCACTCTATTACATAAGAATAAACTTAAAACTGCTTTTAGTTGTGAAACAAACGGCGCCGGCAGGTGTGGTATGACGGAATGACTCGAGGAGGTCCGAGTCGAGTCCCAGCAGTGGGAACGTGATGGGCTGATATTTTTTTTACGCTTAGTAGATCTATGTTTGGCCACTATCTCGCCTGATGTGAAGCGATTATGTGGCCTAAGATGAAGCACATAGATCTAGAGAGAGACGGCAGTTGAGCGGCTGCTCAGACCCGTCTCCCCGATGGTTCACCGAACATCATCCCGATACACGACTATGTCGCTTGACGGCATGGCTTTGTTCGGTGGGTGGTATTACAACCACGGCCAGAGCCTACCACTCCAAAAAACGATGATGATGATGATAACTTAACTCATCTTTTTCTTTCCAGTTGATGATGAACCCCTAATGAAGCTGGCTACTAAAGTGCCCAAAAAGGAAGTTGATCTCCTAGACTTACTGGATTCGACACAAATAACAGTGAAGCGAAAGTCCACAGCCAAGACTAAAGCGCCGCCAGCCAAGAAAGCCAAATCTCTCCCGACCGTCAAACCTTCAGCGAGCAAACCATCTGCGTCTGCGCCTAAAGCAGAGAAGAAGAAAAAAGGTAGGCGTGTTCTTTGAACCTTCTTGTCGGCCAGTTGAGTTGCTGTGACAGTCTTTTTACATATGCATGGAATGAAACCCTCATTTGGGTTTAAGTTTTCTAAAATTGGAGCAGATGAATAGTAAGGGAGCTAGATTGATTTAGCTGTTATGTTTGTTTCTCTATGAAAAAGTATAGAAACTCAAGAGTATTCAAGGAAAATTCGAGATGTCAGGGTGCAACTCAAGAGTACTTTAGATCAGGGAAATCCAGGAGTTGATGTAAGTCAGTGAGTGGTTAGGGAAAGCCAGGAGTTTCGGGATGTAAGTCATTGAGTGATCAGGGGAAGCCAAGAGTATCAGGATGTAAGTCAGTGAGTGATCAGGGAAAGCCAGGAGTTTCAGGATGTAAGTCAGTGAGTGATCAGGGAAAGCCAGGAGTTTCAGGATGGAAGTTAGTGAGTGATCAGGGAAAGCCAAAAATATCAGATGTAAGTCAGTGAGTGATCAGGGAAAGCCAAGTGTATCAGGATGTAAGTCAGTGAGTGATCAGGGAAAGCCAGGAGTTTCAGGATGTAAGTTAGTGAGTGATCAAGGAAAGCCAAGAGTATCAGGATGTAAGTCAGTGAGTGATCAGGGAAGCCAGGAGAGGATGGAAGTTAGTGAGTGATCAGGGAAAGCCAAGAATATCAGGATGTAAGTCAGTGAGTGATCAGGGAAAGCCAGGAGTTTCAGGATGTAAGTCAGTGAGTGATCAGGGAATGCCAGGAGTTTCAGGATGTAAGTTAGTGAGTGATCAAGGAAAGCCAAGAGTATCAGGATGTAAGTCAGTCAGTGATCAGGGAAAGTCAGGAGTTTCAGGATGTAAGTTAGTGAGTGATCAGGGAAAGCCAAGAGTATCAGGATGTAAGTCAGTGAGTGATCAGGGAAAGCCAGGAGTTTCAGGATGGAAGTTAGTGAGTGATCAGGGAAAGCCAAGAATATCAGGATGTAAGTCAGTGAGTGATCAGGGAAAGCCAGGAGTTTCAGGGTGTAAGTTAGTGAGTGATCAGGGAAAGCCAGGAGTTTCAGGATGGAAGTTAGCGAGTGATCAGGGAAAGCCAAGACTTTGAGGATGTAAGTCAGTGAGTGATCAGGGAAAACCAGGAGTTTCAGGATGTAAGTCAGTAAGTGATCAGGAAGTCAGGAGTTTGAGTCATTATAGCGCAACAATTATTGGTTCTGGGGAAGTAGTTCTTATACGGGTAGCGTAGGTTCAAATTGATTTTAGAAATCCTCCCTTAAGTAGTTTTTTATGTGTACCGAATTTATAATATGACTGGTCACGGCAACTCAGCTCGCTGATTATATACTTGACAATGTTTCTACTGAAGTACACTTACACACCACACACACAATAAGACACAATTTACATTAAATGTGTATATTCTCTCCGACATGAGGCAAAGAGGAGTTTATGCCCAGCTGTGGAAATAGTAGTTGTCAAGGAATGCCCAAAAGTGGGAATTATGATAGATAGTCTATGTATACTGTTATAAAAATTGAACTGAGTCAATTCTGTACATTGAAGATATTTTTGAAAATCTGACTGCGATCGACTATTTAGAGGGTAGTGAACACGAGTCCACAGTTTTTAGATTTTTTGTCTGTTTGTTTGTATGTTTGTTACCTATAGACCCGGAACCTGTTGAGCTGATTTTAATGCGGTTTTCAGGGTTTAACATTAGCCCCAACTTAGATTATAGGGTATGTTACACCAAAATCGGTTGGGTGACTACGAAGACACAGCTTGACCTCTTCGTAGCACACACTCTACACACTGGGGAGGGCTTGCTAAGATGGTCTTCGATGAAATACGAATGTGGGCTTCCTCTCTCGCTCACGCGGACGTAGTCGCGGGAAAAAGCTAGTTAATATATTTATTATTTTTATTTATTATTATCCAGAGAAAATTGTATAGGAGTTCAGTTCAAGTTTAATAGACAATTAAATGTTTATTTTATTATGTGACAACCTTCCAAGCACAGGCTGATGGTAAGCGTGATGCCATCTAAGACAGCCTTTGTGGTGTAGTGGTTAGGCAGGTTGGCTTAGATCTCATACACTAATGAGGTTGCGGGTTCGAAGTCACTTTCTTGATTCACTCTAGATTTGGATTCACTTCACAATAAATAAACTGGAAGAAATAGATAAATAATTTAATTCAGCAATCGACATGAAAGCTTTTCTATACACAATCACTTTTTTTATTAGGATCATTCGCCAGGGCTATGTAAATAAAAAAAGATACATAGTTCTGGCTAAATGGCCCTAATGTGTATGCCTGAAGGGTTATTAAAAAAAGAAATAAAACAAAACTTCACGTAGAAATGTTGTCAACCTCTGTATTGTTTGTGCATGTGTGTATAAATGTAAGGTATCACATGGACATGTCTCATTAGGGAAAGCACTGTATTGCATATGTTTACTAAGGTTGAGAAGTAACCAACACTTTAACAAATAATAATTGTTTTTACCGTTTTGTTAAATGTTTCAAAACATTTTAACGTATAATTGATTACACAATTTACAGAATTTTGAAATAATAATTACACCTACGTAAGATAAAATATGGCCTAAGATTAGGCCTAAGATCGCAATGGAGAGAGATCCATGGAAGGAGATGGGGGAGACTTTTGCCCAGCAGTGGGATCGAACAGGTTAATAAAAAAATAAAAATAAGTTGCCAGATCATTCGCTTCAAAAGTTACTTGAAACTTTAAGTTCTAATATACAATAACCTGCATACAATATACATGAATAAACTGGTCATTAAAAAAAATTATACAGCAACAAATATTTCATGTCTTTTTTCGGCAAATATCTGTTTTAAAAATATAGCGCACACTGATCTTGAAATTTTCCAGACTTTCTAGGTTCTTTCTTATAGACTGAACCTGAGGTCTTCTATATTTATTCACCGGTTATACAGAGACATCAAAATTACCATAGATAATACAAAATGCTATAAACTTCAGTGTTGCCAGTCTACACGCCTAAGAACTACTACACGGACTTTAGTAAAATGTAATACAGTGTTTCAGAGCTATTAGATATACGAATTGTAGATTGTAGTAATTTGTTATATCTATTGTGTGTTTTTCTGTGTTTTCCCTACAGGTTTCTGTTTATAATATTCCTTCGGATAATTGCTTAGGATTGATTTTATGAAACCAGGGTAGATTTTTAATTTAAAAATTATAATGTCAGTTAGATATGATAGATTGTGTCTAATATTAAAACTATTGAAAAACAGCTAGATCTTTTAACCCCCGACGCAAAGAGATGTTATATGTAAGTTTGACTATGTGTCTGGCACCGTAGCTCTGAAACGGCTGAACCACTTGGGAGGCGGATTTTTTAAATTTGAATGTATATTTTTTGGCTATGGTTCTTAGACATGTTTTTGCAAAATCGGTTCAGTCGTTTTTTACTATCGATATTGCGAAGATGAATAACCATCACGTATTATCGGATACCTTTACCACATTAAGTGTCTAAAAGTAAAATGATCAATAACAAATGAGTGCCGTATCTTAAAACTTAATTTTTAATTATCTTTGAAATGGCTATCGTTTACGTACGATTACATTGTTGTCGTATACATTTGAAAAATTGATGGCTCATACTCTCTCTATGAGAGAAGGCCCGAGTCCCAGCAGTGGGAATGTGATGGGCTGATGATGATGTTAATGATGAAATTGTTGTAAAATGTACGTGTTTGCTCTCCCCACTGAAAGCTACCCAGGAAACAAATCGAGTCCTGTTTTTAATATTCTATAAGACATTTTTTTTAAGTATAAACATTGTTTGAATGAAATTACCTAAAAGGTGCCATAACGTATACGCCGTTCTCATATTTTAATACTCATATTAATCTTAAATTAATCTCATATTAAACCTACATTAATCTCATATTAATCTTAATTCAATCTCATATTAATCTTAAATTAATCTCACATTAATCTTAAGTTAATCTCATATTAATCTTAAGTTAATCTCATAGTAATCTTAAGTTAATCTCATAGTAATCTTAAGTTAATCTCATAGTAATCTTAAGTTAATCTCATATTAATCTTAAGTTAATCTCATATTAATCTTAAGTTAATCTCATAGTAATCTTAAGTTAATCTCATAGTAATCTTAAATTAAACTCATATTAATTTCATAATATCAATACTCATACTCATAATGACATTTATCAGAGAACGGCACGCCAAACATCGCGTGGCTAAATATGTACTGAGGCAACAACTAGATTATTTTATGGAACATACAAGTACAGAGCAACAAACCTTTTTTCCTAACGTCATTCATTTTTCAAATGTATACGAAAATACTGTTTTTTGCCAAGCTTGACACAATATCAGAGTCAGTCTTAGGTCCAGACATCGCTAACGTTGGGTTAAATAGATTTATCTTTTCAACTAGCAACCGCCCGTGACTTGGTTCACGTCGAGAAAATAATACAAATACGAAATACAAAAACTCTTTATTGTATACCAATAACAAAAAAACGATTACAGACAACTAGGGTAGTACAATGGGCGGCAATAATATATAGCCTATGTCTTTAAGGGATAGTGTAGCTTTCTGTCAGTCAAATAATATTTAGAATCGTATCAGTAGTTCCAGAGACTACCTCCTACGAACATACATACGATATTTCCTCTTTATATTAGTAAAAAGATGTATAGTTACCCAATTCTTCTTAGGAATAGGTATCTCTTTGAACGTGCTATGTATATTTATGTATAGGATTTTCAGATGGTACTCTTTGCATTGATACAACGGTCAATAACTACGCACTACTGCGGGTGTTTGATTGCGTTTAATACATTAACATTTTCACGGGAATATGATGGAAGAAAGACAATTTTGTTTTCTTTTTTGTGTAAAAAAATAATGATGTACTTAGAGAAAATAAAGTGTAAAACGGCACGGATATCTGCAGGCTTACCACCATCTCTTAAACCAGTATTATTTTAAGCTTACTTCCGTTTTCCGTACCACGAAGTCGTAAAACAAGCTTACTTTGATATTGTATTGTTGAGAAGTTTTGGTGACGTCATCGTAAATCATTCATTCAGGTGTTTTTGACAGCTGACACTTCGCAGGAACAAAAACTTTATTGTTTTATGAAGCTCATGGTACGAATCAGAGTAATAAAAAATAAAACGTTCGAGTAAGCTTCAATTAAAACGTTCCTGAAGCATGTTGGTTTTGTAAAAGTTGGTGGTAAGCCTCGTGGTCTACGGAATGGACTAAATCGGAACGGCACAGGCAGAACAGACGGGGGTTCTAGCCAGTAGATTGCCTAGACGAAGTCTGGCACTACCCGGGCCCTCTCTTCCCGTATGTCTATGGGATATACCCCGTCTAGGCAAAAAAATAAAAAAAATACTATTTTTTTTTCTTTAATTTTTTTTTAAGCTCCTTCATTCTCTGTGGTGCTCTCGATAGATAGATAGATAGGTGAATGCTTTATTGCAAACATTAAGTTACAGACATTACATAAAATAATTAAAGAAAGTGTTACAATGGACGGCCTTATCGCTAAAAGCGATCTCTTCCATGCAACTTCTGGATGGAGAGATAATCAATATGTTAAAGACGGGGATGTAAGGTCTACAGTCTCGATGTTCAAAGACTAGCGTTTAGAAGCCTCCTTCATAAAACTCCTTTCGCACCCCAAACGTTAATCGAAATTATTCACTTATGCACACAAGTTATTAATATATATATGCATATTAAATGTAGTTCTGTAGTTTGATGGGTTGTATCGATGCAAATAGGTTTCAGCTTGGACCCGCAGCCGAAGTCACCGAGATCGGAAGTCGCAACGTGGTAGGGTTCGAATCCCGAAAGCTGGTTTCCACTAGGTATAGCTGCTAATTGCTATATGCTATTTTAGAATAGAAGTGTACCTCACCCCATCGAAGTAGACTAGGTATCGACATCAGCAAGAAACATTGTATTCAGAAACCGATCTTAAGTATTTTGATGACGCCTAAAGGCGCCTTAGAAGTAGGTCGAGTAGGTAACCATGTTATACTTTGCGCATTCAACAATTTATTTTCTTTAAGATAGATAGATAGATAGAAAACACTTTATTGCACTTAAAAAAGGGATTACTGTTAGTAATACCAGGCGTAGCGCACTCCGCACTGTAGGTACGAAGCTACAAGCACATAACCGGACACCGACGGCAGGTCGCGCGTCGTTACACGTGCCGCGTCAGAAAAGATAAGAGCGGCGCGATAGAATGAGAGACGCTCTGTAGGTTAATATGACTGGTAGGTATGCAGCGCTACGCGAGCTGAATTGAATTTTATTGCGTCATAGCAAGAGTCGCTATTTGTTTAAATTTCTTTGCGGAGTGATGCTTCTGTCCTTTAGTATTCTGTGGTAATGCATAATTTCTTATAAGTACATGTACTTGTTCGTATATCTAAGAGGTCGAGAACCTAAGGCTTTTAGAATTTGACACGTTTCGAACTAACGCTAAGACCAACATAAGTGCTTTAGTTTTTGTTGCTGTGAAATGCGACAAGGACCATCGGGTGGGCCGTTGCATCTTGCAGGTTTTTGTGTCACCATGATTCAGGTTAGAATTAAAATTAAATGTTGGAAACCAAGCATTTTTATCAATCTCCGCACTCGTCGCGTCGGTCTTCGAAAGGTGAGTGCCGATTTTTTTACAAAATTAAATGTTGTTTAATCTTCAACTCGTGTGAAGTGGTTGTTATTGATTTAATTTCCGATCTACGATGTTTTTTTTCTAATAAACAACATTTGGTTTAATTTTATAGTGTAGTTTACAAACGCTCTGAATTTTCAAGATGAGAGACATATCCATGTGAAGGGTCTTCGAACCTTGAGACGTGAGGAATTGTTTGGTCGAAATTATCAATATAATTTGGTTTATACTTCCGATCAAGTATCTTGAACAGGATGTAGCAATTAATTTGGTCTCTATCATTATAATTTTCGTAAAAATACCGGTCAAGCAATTCCTTGTGTTTTACTTTTGACACACACTGGTTTGTGAATACAGCTTCATAAATAAATCATCAAAAAATAAATCGGTGTCTCACAAAACTTTGTGTACAGTTCCCGGTGAAGAATATAGCATGACGGGAAGGAAATGAGTACTCGTTTTGTATAATACCAAATCGGTTAATAGCATATGAAGCTAGCCGATATGGAGAAATACAAAACAAACGTCTTACGTTTCAGATTTTCATGGCTTTTCCAGCGTGCCATATTTTTAGCCGCGAACTGCTGATGTGTACAAAAATCAGTTGTCATTTTTGTATATACCATTGCATATAAAAGTAAATGTACATGCCACTAAGTGTGTCACAACTGAATTTTGATAGTAAGTAGTTTTGAAATTATAGCGTTAAGTCTACGGATTTAAGACCATTTCATAATTGATCTAACAACTGCAAGTTGTATACGACATTGAACTGAGCGTGTGCTCCCAAAACGATTTAACCTTGTGCCCTGGGCACACCACTGATTAATTACCTGAAACATGAACGAATTTGCGATCACAACTCTTCTTGATTTATATAAAGTTATTAGTCGGATAATATCTAGTAAAATATATAGAAGAAAAAAAAAATGAACATATACATACGACGAGGTGTCGCAAACCAATCGCCAAATGAGAAGTAGCAACAAACGCCGCACCGCACCGGAACTACAACAGAGAATTTTTCTTTTTTAGCGGATTATGATCCGACTCGCAGTAACGCCGAGACGCTACTGCGCTGCACGACCGCTCTCCCGTTCAGAGTCAACGATAAGGCAATACTGTGCGTATACTGCCACGAACTGTTCGATGATCCGGACACTTTCAGGGAGCACATGGAACAAGAACATACGAACTGCACTCTCAAAGTAGTCTTTCATAACCTCCCCAAAACGGAATTCATCAAAGCGGACCTGACTAATCTACGCTGCAGGATGTGCTCGCTGACATTTGACGATTTGGATACTGCAGCAGCGCATCTGACGTCACAGCATGGGGAAGAGATAGACCCGAATGGAAAGCTAGGCGTCATGCCATATAAACTGAGAAAGGACGTGTTCAACTGCGCAGTTTGTGATAAAAACGTGCCGTCGTTGCTGCACCTCAATCGACACACTATCACGCACTTCCTCAGCTACGTTTGCCACGTTTGTGGAAGCAGCTATATTGCGACTACGGGTTTGCTCAGGCACCTCCGATCGAAACACCAGGAATACGAGGTTTGGTGCAAGACTTGTCGAAAGAAATTTCCCAACATGGAAGCGAAGGAACGACACAGGCGGACGGAGAAATCGTGTATGCCGTATTCCTGTCCGCGATGCGCAGAGAGATTCCTCGATTGGAAAGCGAGGCAACGCCATATGGAGATGAAACACGGGCTAGCGAAGAAGACGTTCCGGTGCGGCGATTGCAACATTGACTTCACCAGCGATATCGCTTACTATAGTCATTTCAAGTTGCAGCATTCAGACAACTGCGCTGTTTGCAAGCACTGCGGGATGAAATTTGTGTCACCTTACCGGCTGAAACGACACCTCGCCAAACATAACCTCTAGATATGAATATATACAATAATCATTAGGTAATTTAAAAAACTACATATCGTACGTTTAATCTAGTGCGACCTTTATTTACGCGGTGCTGTGCCCATTTGATTTAATTATATGAATTTTTTAAATAAAGTGATACTGTACGGCAGAAGTTGGTGTTATAAACCCTATGATTCCGGCTAACTTCGTTTGGACTTCGGACATCTTTCGGACTATCGTTTACGGTGACTCAAAAATTTACATTTTGAATATCCCTTTTCAGGACTGCATAGAAGTGCCGTATTATGAATATGGCTAATCCATGTTCGAAATGTTGTGTTGTGAGAACATTAATGTGTTGTTGATTTAATAAGGTTAAGCATAAGGTTTTATGTAGGTATAGGATACACTATGATTATTTTCTCTTATGAGTTCTATTTATGATAGGTATTTTAATTGGTATACATAAGTTTATAATTTTACGGATATTATTATTTGATCAATGAGTTTTATTTCTATGAATAAATCGTAAACTGAATTCAGTGCTACTTTCTATATAGATAAATTACTACGCGAAATACGATGCCTTTACTTTATATTATTAGTTTTAACTATGCTAAGTGTGATGGTAGGTAATCAAAATTGCGTATGGTAACAGAACTACCGCCGAACTGTGTCATATTGTCACAGTACCATAAGTATAGCTAGACAGTGTTCAGTGAAGTGAAGTCTAATATGACGTGTCAGTACAGCAGATAAGGCAGTTTAGTGCAAGTTTTATTCGTTTTAAAATATACTAAACTGTGCTAAACTAAGCATACCAACATTTATAACCTGTCGCCGTTAAACCAAAATGTAAGATGAATTAAAAAATATTTCACATTTCTTATTCCATAACGAAAAAGTGCGAACATCCATCAAGCAAGTTGTGATCAAGAACATTTCTTTTTGTTTTAGAAATGAATTGCCCGAATATGACGGCGAGGCGGAACGCCGAGATTATAGTGAAATATTCTACAGTGTACCCCTTCAGACTACCCGAGTCATGCATGGTCTGTGTGTACTGCTGCGAAAATTACGAGGACCCCTCGGCGTTTAGAACCCACATGGATGTCGAACATCAGACGTTTTCGATCCGCAGCGCATTCGCGCACTGCCATGAGGGCTACCTCAAAGCCGACTGCTCGGACATCCGCTGTCGCATCTGTACCGAACCTTCGGGCAGTTTAGAAGAGGTCGCTCTGCACTTGCAAATAAAACACCAAAAACACATCAACTTTAGCGCGCAATTAGGGATACAACCTTTTCTACCGGATAAACTTCTATGTGCAATTTGTGAGGCTAAATCTCTTTGTATAAGACAGCTCAGTCGGCACACGCAGACCCATTTTCTAAGGTTTACCTGTGACGCTTGCGGTAAATCTTACGCCACCAACAGCGCGTTGCAGGTCCACATCAAATACTCGCACATTGTAAATGAAAAAATATGTAGAAAATGTAAAACAACGTTTGAGTCAGTTGAAGCTAAAAGGAAGCACGTGCAGGAGTCTTCCAAGTGTTGGTACCATTTGTGCAACGTATGCGGGCAGAGATTCATTTCTTGGAACGCGAAACAGCTACATTTAACTGAAGTTCATGGCGTCACGAAAAAACCCCATATCTGTCCGGTCTGTGGAGAGGAGTACCCTAACAGAAAAGCCTGTCGAGTGCATTTTAGGTTGTCCCACACAAACGACAATTTCATGTGTACCTGCTGCGGTCTGAAGTTTGAAACGAAAAGGTTATTAGAAGAACATCAGGTCATTCACACCAAAGAAAAGCTCTTTCCATGCACCGTTTGCTCCAAGTCGTTTCCTCGCAAGAAGAATCTAACTCAGCACATGTGGATACACAGCGAGTACAAAAGATTCGAATGTAAACTCTGCAACAAGAAATTCAATCAGAGAGTCACTTGGAGGCTCCACATGAAGTCCTATCATCCGGATTTGGTGAACCTCGAGCCGGGACAGAATAACAACGTGAAATATTTATTGAACGTGCTAAAACAAGTTTGATATAAACTATACGCAGCTTTGTTGGTTTGTGTGTGAGTTATGTATGACTTTATATAGAAACCTTTGTACAGACAATGTACTCGTATAGGTGTGAAGGAATAACAAAGTTATATATAGACATTTAAACCCTCGAATAACTATTAAAATGTAAGAGTTAGGAATATATTGCAAACAAACAATAGGTGTTTCTTTGTTCTAGAAATTTATCCCCAAGTCATCGCGCGGAGAAACGCCACTCTGATTGTGCAATACACGACGGCTTATCCGTTTAGGCTGCCGTCCGATGAAGTTAGTTGTATCATCTGCTGTAAGGAATTCGACGATCCAGGGGACTTTAGACGCCATATGATGGAAGACGACCATAAATCCCCTCATAAGATACTGCGTTTGTTGCAATTATCTCAATCTATTACCGTTAAAGTAGACGTAACCGAGCTGCGTTGTCGTATTTGTTCAAATAAATTCGATAACTTGGACGATATCGCTAATCATTTATCCACTGCACATCGTGTATCTGGCCTTAATTTAAAACACGATTTAGGTGTACACCCTTTTAAAATATACATAGATAATTATACCTGCGCTCTATGTCCCGAAAAGTTTGTCAGTCTATGCTCTTTAAGTAGACACATGCAAGCACATTATTTGAAACATACGTGCGAGACTTGCGGAAAGTCTTACGCGAACTTAGCTTCGCTTAAAACGCTCGCTGTGTTCTCGCATAAAGGTTCCGAAACTTTATGCAGACAATGTAAGAAGTCATTTGATTCTACAGAAGAGAAACAAACATTTTGCAGAATCATTCAGTTGTTAGCTATTCTCGTGCAAAGTCTGCGGTGAGAGATTTGTGTCACAGACTCTGAAATCAAAGCATTTGCAAACCGCAAACTGGGAATCTTCAAGTCTCGAGTGAACGGGTACTATCTTGGTAATCGTGCTAGATCGTCGACCGTATCGTCGCTTACCATCAGGTGACATAGTGGTCAAACGCAAGCCAATTAACGATTTTTTTTTAAAAAAAAACGCTCACAAAACTGAAAACCAATACGCTTGCCCTGAATGCTTAGAAGTTTTTACTGACCAAGTCAAAAGGCGGAGTCATTTCATCGCCGCTCACACGGATAGGTTTAAATGCACGTGCTGTGATAGGACGTTCTCTACCAAAACTATGCTGACCAATCACTTCGTTGTACACTCTCTAGAAAAGAAATATCAATGCAAAGTGTCTCTGAAGGAGTTTGGCAGATCGAAAAATTTAAAACAACACATGGCTATCCACATGGAGGAGAAGCCGTACAAATGCACATCTTGCAATAAGCAGTTCAGCCAACGCGTTAGTTGGAGGACTCATATGTCTAATAATCATCCAGAAATAGAAATGCCGAAACTTAGCTCCAAAGCGTAGAACCCACTTCTACGCCGTAAATGATTGGAAAATGTAATGATAAATATTGAGGTTCAAGACACACGTCTCTAAGGAAACTGTTCCCGACTAAGATGATGCTAAAACTATTCAGGTTTAACTTTATTTTTAGTAAACGATGACGTTTCATTGACAAACTTCGACAACGTTTTAAACTAATTTGAGCAATTACGTAACTGTTCAGATGTTCATATAAAGTGATTAGTAACCCTTCGAGCTCAAATATATCATCGAAATGAACAACCGATCTTTCTTTTGTTTTAGACGTTTCTCCCAACGTCATCGCGCGGAGAAACGCCATTCTGTTAGTGCAGAAAACAACGGCTTATCCATTTCGACTGCCTTCCGATGATGTCTGTTGTATCGTCTGCTGCAAGGAGTTCAACGACCCGGAAGAGTTTAGGCTCCATATGATGGATGACGACCATGAATCGTCTCATAAGATATTGCGTTTCACCAATAAATCTTATACCATCAAAGTCGATATTACAGAACTTCGCTGTAGAATATGTTCCAAAAATTTTGATAGCTTAGAGGAAATCGTCTCTCACTTATCCATTACACACAGCGTAGGTTTTAATTTGAAACATGATATAGGCGTTCAACCATTTAAAATTTACAAAAATAATTATACGTGTGTGTTGTGTCCTGAAAAGTTTGTCAGCTTACGTGCTTTAAGCAGACACACGCAGACTCACTACTTAAAACATACGTGCGAGACTTGTGGAAAGTCTTACATAGACTTGTATACGCTAAAAGCGCACACCATGTTCGCACATCAAGGCAAAACATTATGCAGAAAGTGTAAGATGGCGTTTGATTCGCAAGAAGAAAAACAAAAGCATTTAGATGAGTCGCCGAACTGCTGGCATTACTTGTGCAACATTTGCGGAGAAAGGTTTATCTCACGGAATTTAAAAACCAAGCACTCGCAGTCCGCGCATAACATAGACAACCATCACGCCTGCCCGGAATGTCCGGAGGTTTTTAACGACACAGGTAAACGCCGAGAACACTTCATGTCTACCCATACGGATAAATTTAAATGTTCGTGTTGCGAAAAAACATTTGCGACTAACCTAAAACTGGCCAATCACTTTGTAGTGCATTCGTCTGAAAAGAAATTTCAATGTAATGTTTGCTTAAAAGAGTTTAGTAGATCTAAAACTTTAAAACAACACATGAATATTCATATGGAAGATAAGCCGTACAAATGTATAGCTTGCAATAAACAGTTTAATCAACGCGTCAGTTGGAAGACCCATATGACGTCGTATCATCCTGAAATGGATACGAATATAAAATATATACGAACTTAAGCTGTATAAAATGCATACAAACTTAGGTCGTATTAATTGACTTGTAACTTGAATGTTGGAAATTGTCATCATCATCATAAGCCCATTACGTTTACATTGCACGGTGGTACCGTTCATAGGACAAAATTAAAAAAAACACAACCTCGAAAATCGCACAAAAACAATGATAACTAGGCAGTCCGATAAACAAACTAGCCATAGGTATAAATAGTTTAGCAATCCTATTTAATTATCATTTATTTTTTGACCTTTGAAGTGAGTGCATGTGCACTATTGCAACTTGTCGTTATCAGTGACTCATTCCTTTGGTATTTGGCGAAAGCATTTCTCAGAATTCAGTTGTTTGTTTATCAGTATTTGTGATAATGGAATTCCAAGAACAAGGTATGTATTTGGTTACCTGTTATATATTACGCAGATATTTTGTTTCATAATTGCAATATTTACGTGCTACGCCGCAGATATTATTTTAAAATATTTTATTCGCATATTGATTAATCATCGACTTACAAAAATTGGCAGGCACGGGCCGGCATTCACACTATATACAAAGTAAAGCTCTATTTGTATATTTTCAAAATAGAAAAATTCAGCTGCCTCTGGTTGCCTCTCTGGGAGTTATAGGGTCATTTTGCCGTCGTAGCTAATGGCGTAGAACGGTCTACGAAGACGTTGAATTAATTAAAGTTTTTATTTTCAGATACATCAATCAAATGCTCCTTTTCAAGATCGTTTATCTTATTATATGATATTTGGGTCAAAGCTGTTGGGAATACAAAGGAGAAACCTAAAAAAGTATTAGAAACCTTACAGGAAAGCTTCGACATCACCTATAACGTAGATATAAGTGCTTTAGATAAACGAGTTTCTAATTTGTGTAAAAGTTTAGAGTCATTTTGGAAAATAGTAAATAGAACTAAATCGAAATTATTATCAAAGTATGCAGATTGGTTGGCGATAGTCGAATTTGTTGATTTACCCAATAATACTGCGACATGTACCACAAGCGCGAGTGACGAGAGTTGTGTCAGGCTCAGGTAAAATATGCAGTGCCCTAACTGAAACCTCATGCGCTAGATGTTATATTTGTGAAGCTACTCCAAAAGGAATGAACGATATTGATCACTGTTTGCAAAAATAATGCGAGAAAAGTAGATTTATGTTTGGTTTATCGCCCCTGCATTCATGGATCTGTTTCTTCGAATATTTTCTTCATCTCTCTTACAGGACTGACATCAAAAAATGGCAGGTTAGGTCGGAAGAAGATAAAACATTGTTAAAAGACAGAAAATTGTATATACAAAACCAATTTAGGTGTAGGTTAGGCTTAATCGTCGACAAACCACGAAGTGGCGGAAGCAGGACATCGAACGACGGCAATACCGCCAGAAAATTTTTCATGAAACCTGAAATTTCAGCTGAAATCACAGGTTTAAAAAAAGATTTGATCGTTGCTCGATTATTTTACAAGCTTTGTCATCAGGATTTCATATTGATTTGGAAAAATTTAGAGAGTATGCTTTAGAAACGGCTCGTCTTTTAGTTCAAGAATATCCGTGGTAATCTTCCGGCTTCCGTTCACAAAGTCCTTATCCATGGATCTGAGGTTATTAAACATGTGATAGTTTCTATTGGGGAACTTTCCGAAGAAGCTGCTGAATCAAATAATAAAATTCTCAAGGCTTGTAGGCGTGATCACACTCGAAAAATGACACGAGAACTCACAAACACGGATTTCATTAATAGGCTTATGCTCAATTCAGACCCTTTTATAACAAGTCTTCGGAATCTTCCTCGGAAGAAAAAGAGCCTGTTTTCAGGTTAGGTTTTAGATTTACTTATTCTTTAGATCATTATATAAGAACATTTTGGTTTAATGTAACTATTAGTTTATTGAAAATTTAGTTTAAATTAATTTTTAATTTATTTTTGAAGGATGCATTATTTTAGATCTAGTTTGTTAGTTAATTTTATTTTTTAAGACTTTGTACAGCTAGTTGTTACTGTTATATTTAGTTTTATTATTAGTAATTTCATGTTAGAGTTAGAATTAAGCGTCATAAAAATCTAGTATTTTTTTAATGTTTTGTTTTTGATAATAGCATGCTTAAAACATAATATACAAATGAGTATTTAATAAATTAGGATTTTTCGTTATTATTTGTGTTATTATTTATGATTTTAAGTAATATTTACACAACGAATAACCGCTAATTAGGATTTAAGTAATTTTGTCCGCCGTTCTTAGGACGCGGTACCACCGTGCATTGCTGGAATACGGGCCTTTTCTCAAAGAGAGAGTATGGGCCTTAATTCACTACGCTGTGACTATGCTCTTTCGTAAATGACAGACGTCCTTGAATTATTATGATTAATTCTTGGACACAACTTCTGCACACACAGTGCGGGACCAGTGAGATTCGAACTAGGGTGCGCCGGAACGAAGGTCGCATGTGCTCCCACTAAACCACACTCGCTCGTCGTTAAGGCTTATTAAGATAACAGAATTTTACTTATTAAAATAACATCCTCCTATTACCTACCTAGGTACTTATTTTTCAAGTCGTTGTTGTTTTGACATTGTACTTCTTACATAATAATTTCAGTTTATCGTCTTAGCACAATTGATTTATTCGAAATGCAAATGAACTTTTCTTTTGTTCTAGAATTTTCTCCTTATGACATCACGCGGAAAAACGCCACTCTGTTAGTGCAGTACACGACGGCTTATCCGTTCAGACCGTCGACCGATGTTGTCATTTGTATCATCTGCGAAAAGGAGTTTCACGATCCAGAAGAGTTCAGGAGTCACATAAAGGAAGACAACCATAAATTCCCTCAAGATATACTTCAATTCATCCCTACAACGAATCCAATTAAATGCGATATTGTCGACCTTCGCTGTCGAGTTTGTTTCCAAAATTTCGATAACTTGGACGATGTTGCTGCACACCTTTTTTGTGACCATTGTGTATCTGATTTTAACTTTAAATACGATTTAGGCATTCGTCCGTTTAAAATATACCAAGGTAATAATACCTGCGCGCTATGCCCAGAAAAGTTTGTCAGTTTACGCGCTTTAAACAGACATACGCAGACACATTATTTGACGCACTTATGCGAGACTTGCGGAAAGGCTTACGGAAGTATGCATACACTTAGAGAACATACTAATTGTGCACATCGTAATAAATCTAAAATCTTTTGCAAAAGATGTAAAAAGGTTTTTGATTCGAAAGAAGAAAAAATAAAACATGTAGCCAAGTCACCTAAGTGCTGGATGTACATATGCACCATATGTGGAAAAAGATTTATGTCACGTCCCTCGAGACTTAAGCATTTGCATTCCGTGCACAATACCGACAACCACCACGCTTGCCTTGAATGCTCTGAGGTCTTCACTAGACGAGCCCACCTTCAGAGGCATTTCATCGCCTCTCACACAGATAAGTTCAAATGCACCTACTGTGATAAGAAGTTTGCCAATAAGTACTTGTTGAACAGACACACAGTGGTACACTCTTTGGAAAAGGTGTATCAATGTGACGTATGCTTGAGAATGTTTAGCGGACCAAGAAATTTAAAACAACACATGATTATTCACATGAAGGATAAGCCGTACAAATGTTCAGCTTGCAATAAACAGTTTAATCAACGCGTGAGTTGGAAGACCCATATGACGTCGTATCATCCTGAAATGGATACGAATATAGAATATATACGAACTTAAGCTGTAACTTAATCTCCTAAGAATTGAGTTCATACCATCAAATTCACATTATTTCACATTCAGCCCATCACGTTCACACTGCTTTTTTCATAAAGGACACGGCCTAATAAAGCCTTTCTCATAGACTATAGCAAAATCCGCCAAGCTGGCCCAGTGCGGGTTGGTGGATGTCAGTGGACGTCCTTGAACTTTTGTGATAAAGTTTTGGACATGCCGGTTTCCTCGCGATATTTTCTTACACCGTTTTTAAGTTAAGTGTTAAAGGAAATTAAGAAAGTCAGTGTGGGACTAGAGGGATTCCAACTAGGATGCGCCGGATTGAAAGTCGCACGTGCTTCCACTGAGCCACACCAGCTCTTCCATAAGGCAGTAAGCAATACTCGACTTATTAAGATAACATCCTCCTATTACCTACTTACTTATTTTTCTCGTCGGTACAAATTTTGGCATTGTACTTCATACATAATAATTTCGGTTTACCGTTCGAGCACAATTGATTTATTCGAAATGCAAATGAACTTTTCTTTTGTTCTAGAAATTTCTCCTAATGACATCACGCGGAAAAACGCCACTCTGTTAGTGCAGTACACGACGGCTTATCCGTTCAGACCGTCCACCGATGATGTTATTTGTATCATCTGCGAAAAGGAGTTTCATGATCCGGAAGAGTTCAGGAGTCACATAAAGGAAGACAACCATAAATTCCCTGAAGATATACTCCAATTCATGCCTACATCGAGTGCCATTAAATGCGATATTGTCGACCTACGCTGTCGAGTTTGTTTCCAAAAATTCGATAACTTGGACGATATTGCTACACACCTTTTTTGTGTACATTCTGTATCTGATTTTAACTTTAAATACGATTTAGGCATTCGTCCGTTTAAAATATACCAAGGTAATAATACCTGCGCGCTATGCCCAGAAAAGTTTGTCAGTCTACGCGCCTTAAACAGACATACGCAGACACATTATTTGACGCACTTATGCGAGATTTGCGGAAAGGCTTACGGAAGTATGCATACACTTAGAGAACATACTAATTGTGCGCATCGTAATAAATCTAAAATCTTTTGCATTCGATGTAAAAAGGTTTTTGATTCGAAAGAAGAAAAACTAAAACACGTAGCCGGGTCGC
Source organism: Petrophora chlorosata (assembly GCA_951640565.1). Lineage (NCBI taxonomy): Eukaryota > Metazoa > Arthropoda > Insecta > Lepidoptera > Geometridae > Petrophora > Petrophora chlorosata. The sequence continues at coordinate 2,847,712 of OX621218.1, forward strand.
CGAAGTGCTGGACGTTCATATGCAACGTTTGTGGAAAAAGATTTATGTCACGTCCCTCAAGAATTAAGCATTCGCATTCCGTGCACAATACCGACAACCACCACGCTTGCCTTGAATGCTCTGAGGTCTTCACTAGACGAGCCCACCTTCAGAGGCACTTCATCGCCGTTCACACGGATAAGTTCAAATGCTCCTACTGTGATAAGAAGTTTGCCAACAAGTACATGTTGAACAACCACACGACTGTACACTCTTTGGAAAAGGTGTATCAATGTGACGTATGCTTGAGAAAGTTTAGCAGATCTAAGAATTTAAAACAACACATGATTACTCATATGAAGGTTAAGCCGTTCAAATGTGCACCTTGCAATAAACAGTTTAGTCAACGCTTCACTTGGAGGACTCATATGTCGTCGCATCATCCTGAAATAGATACGAAATACGAATACAAAATACATGCACACGACTAAGTATCCGTAACACAAACACAAACACAAACTCATTAGAATTGCCTTTTTTGGAAATTGATTACTGTGCAAATTGTGTTGGAAATTGATTACTGTGCAGTAACAATACCTACTCAAGTTGCATCAAACAATTTTACTTAAGATATTTTTTAGGGTTTTGTTAGCGTAAGTCCCAACTTAGATTATTCGGTATGTTACATTAAAATCGGTCGGGTGACTGAAGATCCAGCTTGATATCTTCGTAGTAGCGCTCATTTACTGGGAAAGTGTTTTTTATAAACGTTTGTGGTAAAAGGTTTATGTCACGTCCCTCGAGAAATGAGCATTTACATTCCGTGCACAATACCGGCAACCACCACGCTTGCCCTGAATGCCCTGAGGTCTTTACAACACGAGATAGACGATTCAAGCTTTTCGTCGTCGCTCACACAGATGAGTACAAATGCACCTACTGTGATCAAAAGTTTTCCAATAAGGTCGTGTTGGACAGACACACAGTTGTACACTCTTTGGAAAAGATGTTTCAATGTGACGTATGCTTGAAAAAGTTAAGCGTACCAAAGAATTTAAAACAACACATAATTATTCATATGAAGGATAAGCCGTACAAATGTACAGATTGCAATAAACAGTTTAATCAACGTGTCAGTTTGAAGACCCATATGTCGTCGTCTCATCCTGATATGGATACCAACACAAAACGAACTTAGCCGCAATTTATAAACTCGCAAGAATTGACTTGAAACTATCTAATGATAAAGGAAATTGATTCATGAGGCTGTATAAAATTATTTTATCAAATGCAATGTTATCTATTGAAACATGTTACAGCGTTGTACTTATTACTTATTAGTTTGAGTTATCCAATTTTAAGAGATTTTTTCGAAATGCAAATGAACTTTTCTTTTGTTCTAGAAATGTCACCTAATTACATCACGCGGAAAAACGCCACTCTGTTAGTGCAGTACACGACGGCTTATCCGTTCAGACTGCCGGCCGACGGTGTCACTTGTATCGTCTGCGGCAGGGAGTTTCGCGATCCTGGAGAATTTAGGAATCACATGACGGAAGACGACCATAGATCGCCTCAAAAGATATTACGCTTCATTCCAAAATCAGTTCCCGTTAAAGTTGATATCACAGACCTTCGTTGTCGAGTTTGTTGCCAAAATTTCGACAACTTAGACAATATCGCCGCACATTTATCTTCCGTACACTGCTTGTCTGATTTTAACTTCAAGCACGATTTAGGCGTTCATCCGTTTAAAATATACAAAGATGATAATACCTGCCTGTTCTGTCTTGAAAAGTTTGTCAGTCTACGAGCTCTAAGCAGGCACTCGCAGACACATTATTCGACGCATATATGCGAGATGTGCGGAAAGTCTTATGGGAGTTTGCATTCGCTTAAAGGGCATACAACTTCCGCACATCATGATATATCTAAAACGTTTTGTAGAAAATGTAAAAAGGCGTTTGATACGACAGAAGATAAACGCAAGCATATAGCCGAGTCGCGGAGGTGCTGGATGTTCCTATGCATCGTGTGCGGAGAAAGATTTCCGTCATGGAACTTGAAAATCAAGCATTCTAAATTCGCGCACAATACCAACAGCCACCATGCTTGTCCTGAATGCCCCGAGGTCTTCACTGATCGAGTCAAACGCCAGAAGCATTTTACTTTCGCACACACGGAAAAATTTAAGTGTACATTTTGCGACAAGATATTCGCAACCAAAAACGGACTAAGCAACCACTTCGTTATACATTCAGCTGAAAAGAAGTATCAGTGTAACGTGTGCTTAAGAGAATTTAGTAGATTAAAAAATTTAAACCAACATATACCTATCATTATCGATTCGGATTAACGACGCGTGGGGCCAATACATTAGCGTCTGTGAATGAGGCGCTAATTATTTTTAAATAAATAATTGACTTGTTTTCTATAGACACATGGTTACTCGTAATCGTAAATTATATCTTATGAGGACCTAGTGTACCAACATATGCTGAATGTTTTTAATTATTCTAGCACATGTGGACACTGAAGACAAACTGGATTTAGTAATATTAGAATGAGCCTGTATTAGTGTTTTCAAATCTCATTTCTAATCCTAAAAGATTCGGCGTGGCATTCTCCGTACATAGAGTTATAAATGTCATAATAGCTGACTCAGGGTCATAAAGTCATCGAAATCCGTCCTTTTCAGGACCAAAGGCAAAAGCTCAACTGTCGATATGACAGTAACAAGAACATAAATCATATTATTATGAAAACCAACCACAACGTTTCGGTGCTTCTGGAGACAATCATTTAAATTACTGATTTCTATTTCATAGACGCGATTACGTTGTCGGTTCCGAGTGAGCAGAAATATTAAAATGGATATTTCTTTTTGTTCTAGAACAAAATCCGCTGTACATCGTGCGGCGGAACGCCCACGCTGTTGTCGAATCCTCGACCGCGTATCCTTTCAAGCTACCGGAAAACTTGATGGTTTGCTTTTATTGCGCCGAAGAATTCGAGGATCCGGCTTTTTTCAGGCGACACATGCACGATGATCATCAAGACTTTAAGATATATTCATCTTTTTACCAAATATCTGGTTATTTTATAAAGGTTGATTGTACCGATCTTCGGTGTCGCATTTGCCTTCATTCTTTTGATAATTTAGAAGACACAGCAAAACATCTTAGCGTGCAACATAAGAAAAACATAAACTTTGACTACGATCTCGGTATGATACCGTTTAAAATTGAGAAGGACAGATACGAATGCGCCACGTGCTGTGTCAAGTATGCAAATTTACGTTTGTTGAGTAAACACATGAACACACATTACGTTAAATATACTTGCGAGTCATGTGGAAAGTCTTACGCTGCATCGGCGGCTCTTCATTGTCACATACGGAATTCGTGCGGACGTTCGACTACCTTGCCTTTTTGTCGAAGGTGCAAAAAATCTTTCGGAACGGTAAAAGAACGAATGGACCACCTATTATCGTCAAAACGATGTTGTCAACACCTGTGCAGCGTTTGCGGTGAAAGATTTCCTACGTGGTGTATGAAACAAAGCCACATGAGAGAATCTCACAACGCCCCTATGAAAACCTACCCGTGCCCTGAGTGTGGAGCTGTATTCCACAAAAACGAAAGACTCCGCATACACTTTACTATAGAGCACACAGAAAACCATTTTCAGTGCACATTTTGCGAGTTAAAATTCGCCTCTGAGTATACTCTAAAAAAACATATTGTCATACACACAGGAGTGAAACAGTTCACGTGTAATATATGTGCAAAATCATTTTCCAGACGGTCTGGCTTGCGACAACATATGTGGATTCATAGTGAAGTTAAAAAACACACTTGCAAAATTTGCGATAAACATTTTAATCAGAGAGTCAGTTGGAAAACGCATATGAAATCTCGACATCCGGAGATGTGTGACTTTTAACTTCTATAGATATAAAGTTGTGCAATTCAACTTTACAGACTATTAGCCATAATTGGTATATTAAACCAGAGCATCGAAGAAATAAATCCCAAATCAGATTCTCTTGTGTGTTGTGACGATTTGAGACTATTATTAAAGGATAGTTTTTTAACCACTTTTCATGAATTGATACAATTCTGATTTGGGATTAAATAAACATTTTATGTTTTCTCAACGTCCTAACACTGAATATTTTATTCCATATCAATATATTAAAAGCCAAATGTATTGAATCAAGGGCATTTCTTTTTGTTCTAGAACATAATCCGATGTCCATCACGAGGGGGAACGCGTACACGATTGTTGAGAATTCAACGGCGTATCCATTTAGACTTCCAGACAGCTCTATAATGTGCGTGTTTTGCTGCGAGTCATTTCGGGAGCCTGAAGTGTTCAGACAGCACATGCAGGTCGACCATCAGGACTTTAAGTCGAAACACGCGTTCCATCACATCCATGAAGGATACCTTAAAGTTGACATCACTGACCTCCGCTGCCGCATTTGCAATGAAACTTTCCACATGCTTGAATATGTCGCTATACATTTGAAAGATTATCACAACCAGCCTATTGACACCGACTACGAACTAGGCCTGCTACCATTTCGCATGGAAAAAGATAGGTTGTCGTGTCCGATTTGTGAGGACAAGTCCACTAACTATCGCACGCTCAGCAAACACGTCCAGACTCATTTCTTACAAAGCATATGTGAGCATTGTGGCAAGGCGTATTCATCGAATACGTCCCTAAACCACCACGTGAGGTATAGTTGTGTCAAGTCTGGTAACGCAACGCAACGCCGGTGCAGAAAATGTAGGATGGTCGTCTCCTGCGTAGAAGAGCACTTTCGAACTTCGATTCTCTGTAGGCAACATATTTGCAGCGTGTGTGGTGAAAGATTTGGTTACTGGAAGTTGAAACAAAAGCACATGGAAGAGAACCACGGTATACCCAGGCGGACCTACAAGTGTCCGGAATGCGACAAAGTTTTTCAAAGCGCTACCAAACTTAAAACGCATTTCAAAATATCGCACACGGATAGTTATTTGCCATGCGCACACTGCGGAATCAAATTTGACTCTAGGTATAAGTTAGACAGACACATGCTCATTCATACGGGCGAAAAGGAATTCATTTGCGACGTCTGTTTGAAACGGTTCAATAGGAAGTCTACTCTGACTCAACACATGTGGATTCACAGCGAAGTTAAAAAGCACGAATGCAAGCTTTGCAAGAAAACGTTCAATCAGAAAGTATGTTGGAAGACGCATATGAAGATGCGCCATCCTGAACTTTACGATCCTATGAGTTAACCGTTCCTTGGTCCTATGTCATTTGAGAACAATTGACCCTAACCTAACCCTAGACTGCTTTATTGGCATTAGGGTGGGTAGTCGACGAAAATAAAACACTGTTGTCGTCACGGAATAAATTATACTGTCTTGGGATTTCTTCAATTATGTTATTACCTACCACTATTTCAATAAGAAACATTTTAAGCTTCCCATTTAAGATAAACAATGATTGACTAACTGATAACAATTATTTGCCATTAGATTACTTTTAACGGTAGATAGACATTATTCAGTATAGGTAAAATTTCTTCTCGGCTACACGCCCACAAGAGAGATGAAGAAGTGAACTGTTAATTTGAATGGTCATGGTGAGTGATCCTATTCCTCGCATACGATGTTCTCGCCCTATGTACTATCAAAGAGAGAAGAACAGTTTACTCAGTTTATTAGGACTATATTATCGCACGTTCTAGTTTGAGAATCTCTCCTTGTGTAACGGCGCTTTTGTCTGCAATAACACAAGAAATTCAAGTAAATCGAAGTCAGCATGTAAATAAAAAAAATTAGGGGTTGACTGTCGCGATAATAATAATTTATTGTGATTGAAACTTGTAAACATTTAATTTGCAAACATTGTTCGGAATTATGGTTTAGACTCGTGGTAAAAGTATTACAGAATTGACATTTATATTCATTACTTGGTAAGGATTCTCTTGTGCTTCGTGGCAGTAAATAGATAAATGATTGTCTTCGTCAGACTAGATTTGGAAATAAGCAATAAAACAGTTGACAGCAAGAAATATCGGAAAACGTCGGCAATGTGCATACATTGTGTGGAAAAAAATTATAGATAGTGGTGAAAAATATGATGATGTTACTTACATTCCGGCCTTTTTGGCTATATTTCTTGCTTTTACTGTACTTCCTATCCTTTTTATAGGTATTAGATTTAGGTAATTAGCGTTCCATGTTATTTAATTTTATCTTCATATAGATAGGTTTATAAAATTCATGATTTCTGTAAATATTTGTAAGATATAATTATTTACCCGCAACTTTTTGTTAAATCTCTCCTTATTTTAAACTCGGTGTGGCTTTTACGTAGAAAAGTAACAAAGGCAAATAGAATATAATTTTCTGTACTTACATCATTCAGCTTTCATTTTTATCGCGGATGAAACTAAGTTACGCACAAGTTAAAGCAAAGCCAAATTGAGTCATAATAGCTTACCTCAGATAGCGGAGAAATTATGGATTTACTTAAAATTTTAAGTTTCTTAATTTTCAATCAAAAAATTGTTTTGCTAGACTAGGTAGAGCATCTAACTTAACACTTGTTAATATCTATGAATATTTGTTAAAATAGTACCTACGTGTATAATAATTGTAAGTGTTTTTTTTAGTTTTAAATAAATAGTTTTTACTGTACATTTATTGTTTTATTTACTTACAATTAAATTTTCTTACAATTTTGACTAGGTAGGAAAACACACTAATTTCTGACCTAAAAAAGCTTGGTCTCGTTACGAAACGAAGTGACGTTATTTTGTAAGTAAGCTCTCAACTCTTGCATTTATATTGTTTCAATCAACATGACCAATAGTGAGCTCGTGTTGCCATATCAATTGAAGGACGAATCTGAACGGGTTTTTTTTCTTTTCTAGACCAAGCGCGCATATTGGCGAGACGGAACGCAGAGGTAATCGTAAAAATGTCAACAGTCTATCCGTTCAGATTGCAAGGCAAAAAAATCATATGTGTCTACTGTTGCGAAGAGTTCGAGGATCCGGGCGAATTCAGAAGCCATGTTGACCAGAAGCACTCGAAGATCAACCTATTCACAGCCTTTGCACATATAGGAAGGCACAAAGACTACCTCAAAGTCGATATTAGTGACCTCCGATGCAGAATTTGCTCGATGGCTTGCGAAACCATCCAAAAAATTGCTCAGCATCTAAAAGACTCCCACAGTAAAGAAACTAATAACTTAAACCTTAAATACGAAGTGGCTTTGCATCCATACAAGTTAATAAAAGACAAATGGATATGTCTTATATGTAACTTAAAAGTTCCCAGTTTGACCAAGCTAGGGAGGCATATGTCCACACATTACTCGGAGTTCATTTGCGATACTTGCGGAAAATGCTACTTGACTATCGACAGTCTCAAGTACCATATCAGATTCAGCCACTCGGGAAAGAATGTATGTCGAAAATGCTGGAAAGACTTTCCTACACTAGAAGAGAAGAAAAATCACTTGAAAAAGTCGATAAAGTGCAGGCCTTTCGCTTGCATACATTGCGGTGAAAGATTTGCCTCATGGGAATTTAAGCAGAGACATTTGGTCACTATGCACGAGGCTCAAGAACAAACATATCCTTGTCCGGAATGTGGCATAGTGTTTCAAACTAGAAAACTGTTCTATCATCATTTCACTGCAAAACACACTTCTGATTCCTTCTTGTGCAACTGTTGTGGTAGGAAGTTTACTACCAAAAATGCGCTTAACGATCACAAACTTGGACACTCTGGAGAGAAGTTATTCCAATGCCCCGTCTGCTCGAGAGGCTTCACTAGGCGCAGGAACCTTAAGCAGCATTTGTGGATTCATAGCGAAATAAAGAGATTCACCTGCCTCATATGCGACAAGCAATTCAATCAGAAAGTTAGCCTGAAAGGTCATATGAAATCTCACCATCCAAACGTTCAGTCTATTGAATTAATATGTTGATAGTTGTTTTTTTTTTGCTTTTAAATAAATGTGCATGATATACCTACTTACTAGTGTTTCAATTTTAGATTTTACACAAGCTAGGCTTCCTCGGGCATAACATTGACAATTTTCTTTTTGTTTTTAGGGGCAGTTTTGGAAATACGCGGGCGTAATGAGAGTGACAGTGACCCAAAAAAGAAAATTGTTCTTGTATGCCAGACGCCACAGCGGCGCAATGCCGAACTCATTCTCAGATATTCTACCGCTTACCCTTTTAAAACGCGTTTCAGTCAAATTCTGTGCGCATTTTGCCACGACGAATTTAATACATTGTCGGAATTGAGATATCACATGAAAATAGATCATATCAATTCAGATTTCAAAAATGTTTTTTATAGGACTAATGATAATTTGATCAAAATAGACATAACTGAAATGAAATGTAAAATTTGCTCTCAAGATATGCCCGATGTCGATACATTAATGAGTCACTTTTCAAGAGAACATCAGAAACCTGTTAAATTTAATGCACGTTTTGGCGTATTACCTTATAAACAGAATGAAGAGAACCAGTGGATGTGCGTATACTGTCAGCGTATATTTGCCGAGTTTGTAGCATTCAAACGTCACATTGCAACTCATTTCATGCAGTTTTCATGCGACAAATGTGGCACAAGTTTCGTGTCCGATCACGCTCTACGTGACCACCACCGACAGGTGAAATGTTTCAGAACAGCGTATCATCCTCGTAACGGCAAGATCATGAGGTCTCGGAGTAACGCTGAAATTATTCTTCAATGTTCCACCGCTTGCCCTTTCAGAACTTGGAAGAGCAACTTCAGTTGTGTGTTCTGTCGCCTTCAATCAAACGATCCCACCACTCTGAGAATCCATATGGCTACGCGTCATGCCAATTATGACATTCAAGCTGCCTTTTATAAGAAATTAGGAAAAGACTTCCTTAGTATAGACGTAACAGATCTCCAATGTAAGCTTTGCTTCATGCCTGTACCGACGTTCGATACTTTAACCTACCATTTGAAAAATGATCATCAGCAACCTATTAATCTAGATGCACAGCTAGGTGTCTTACCGTTTAGATTAAATGATGGCTCCATTTGGAAGTGCACGATATGTCCGAACGAATTCAAAGATTTTATATCATTAAAAAAACACACAGCAGAGCATTTTCAGAATTACGTTTGTGATGCCTGTGGTGAAGGTTTTATTACGGAGTCTGCGATGGTTGCGCATACTAAAATACCTCACGAAAACAAGTATAGCTGCAGTCGATGTATCGCTACTTTTTCTTCATTGGACGAGAGAAACCTTCACGTCAAGACTCAGCACACGTCCACTCCCTACATGTGCATGTATTGTGCAGACAAACCACGCTTTGCAAACTGGGAACTGCGGAAGAGGCATTTGATGGAAGTACACAATTACAAGACCGGAGCTGATAAGTACGAATGTACCACATGCCAAAAAACTTTTAAGACTAGATCTGGGAAATTCAATCATATGGCGAGAACTCATAGAATGAAAAAAGATGCAGAACTAAATTACCCCTGTCCGAGTTGCCCTAAAGCATTTACGACCAAGTTGTTCTTAGATAAGCATATGGCCAAGAAGCATTTAGATTTGTAATTTTTTAAGGTATTCTTGAACCTTATAACGTATTTATTCCGTAAAGATTTTTGTAGTGTGGAAAGCTTTGCTGTATAAATAATGTATGAAAAGTATGTGATACTGATGAAGTTCTTTTCTTTTTTTAGGGCGCCGAAAGGAAATTGGCGAAATTACTGAGAAAGAACGTAAACCAAAAAAGAGATTATTTCAAAGACAAGTTAGCCAGAACCCGCAATGGAAAAACGCTGTACTCGTACTTAAACACTCGACCGCATTCCCATTTAAGACTTGTTTTAATAGAATACTGTGCTCGTATTGCCAAGATGAGTTCGAACCCATGGCAGCGTTAAGAGAGCATGTGAAGACTGTACATTCCAACGCTGATTTTAACAGCGCATTTTATAAAGTAATCGATGGATTGAAAGTTGACATCACAGAATTGAAATGTAAGATTTGCTCTCAAGACATTCCAGACATTGATACGTTAATGACACACTTGTCAAAGGATCACGAAATAGCAGTTAATTTCGACGCTTCTTTCGGGGTGCTGCCTCATCGACAGAGTTCTAATGGGCTTTGGATGTGCCTGTATTGTGACAAAACTTTCATGAAGTTCTCACAAATCAACGAACACTTGCGTAATCATGTCAAAACTTTTACTTGCGATAAGTGCGGAGCCACTTTCTTATCGCCTCATGGATTGAGGCAGCACGAACGAAAGTTCCAGTGCTACAAGATGAACTATAAACCCCGTTTCGGCAAAACTTTAAAACATCGTAGGAACACGGAAATAATACTTCAGTGTTCAACAGCGTGTCCATTTAGAACCTGGGGACAGAATTTTAACTGCGTCTTGTGTAGAGTTCAGTCAAACGATCCGATTGGTCTCCGATCTCATATGGCTGCGAGACACGCGGAATTCGATATAGATCTAGTCTTCAGTAGAAAAATACGAAAAGAGTTTTTGAAAGTGGATATAACAGACTTGCAGTGCAAACTTTGTTTCATGAGAATAGACTCGATCGATATTCTGCTAACACATTTGAAGAATGACCACAAGCAGCCAATAAGCACTGACGTCCAACCAGGTGTGATACCGTTCAAACTAAACGACGGCTCCACATGGAAATGCGCCATGTGTCCCATCCAGTTCACAGATTTCTTATCATTGAAGAAACACACTGTGGAACACTTCCAGAACTACGTTTGCGACACGTGTGGCGAAGGTTTTATAACCGAAACCGCTCTGATAGCTCATACAAAGGTACCCCACGACAACAAATTCGCGTGCGGGCGGTGCGTCGCTACCTTCTCCACAGTCGAAGAAAGAAGCGTTCATATTAAAACTCAACATACTTCATTACCGTACATGTGCGTCTACTGTAAAGATAAACCTAGATTCGCAACATGGGAGCTAAGAAAACGGCATCTTATGGAGTTCCACAATTACAAACCTGGCGCAGAACAGTACGAATGCACCACTTGCCATATGACGTTTAAAACGAGGTCTCAGAAGTACCACCATAATGTGAAGGCGCATCGGACAAAGAAAGAGGCAGAGTATAATTACCAATGCGGCAGCTGTGCTAGAGTTTTCGCTTCCAAACTCTCTCTGGACAAACACATGGCTAAAAAGCATTTTCATGTTTGATATATCTCTAAACTGATTTTGAAATAGAAAAAAATTTAATGAATTCTTTAATGAACACGATTTATTGGACTAGATATCTCAAAATGAAATGAACTGTAAATTAAATTATAAACATTGATATATCTAGGTACCTAGTATTATTTGTAGATTGGTATGGTTCATCATGATCGGCTTACTATTGGAGAAGTACTTATACGTATTTTTATGTAGCGTAGGTGTCTGTAGATATCGGAGAACGTGGTTAGAAACGTAATAAAAAAGTAATATTTGTTTTAAGTATATCTATAATAAATATTTCATATTTATTATAGAAAACTGATTTATCAATAGAATGGATACTACGGATTTGATATGATCTGAATAAAGTCTCTTTATTTTATTATTTATTAACCCCCGACGCCAAAAGACTTAAAAGTACACCACACAGCGGGCGTATTTCCGAAGCACTGGTAGAGTCAGTTTACGCTTTTTTTTTCTGGGCCCGGACTTCAATTTGAGTATGGGAAAGAAATGGGTAGACATGTTTAACTTTTTTAATCATGATATTTTAGTTTCAATTTTTAAATCTTTTTATGTCACCACTATGTGTGTCTGTACCGTAGTTTTTAAACGGGTGCACCGATTTGTATGCGGTATTTTTTTTGAAAGCAGGTTTTCTAGCGGTGGTTCTTAGATATGTTTTATTGTCGGGGTTTTTAATTATTTTTTTTTATTGTATTATTGGTGAAAAGTTGTATTATATAAGTCAGGTATGAGTATTAATAAAGTAGTGTGTCAAACTACATATAACTAGGTATTGAATTGAAACATAACGTACCTATTTATAATCTTTTTTTTATTGATTTTAGGCTTGCGTTTGACATCACAAAATTGGTTCACCTGAAGATAAGAGCTACGATGCCACAGATTGACACACATAGTGGTCAAACTTGTAAAACCCCTCCTTTTTGCGTCGGGGGTAAAAAAATTTATAACACAAATTAGGGCGTTAAAATCCAGCAGTCTAACGCGCATGCGCGCGCTTCCATAGACAATGTACGGCCGCAGTACTGTCTAGTTTTCAGTGAAACCACTAGGTACCAAATGAAAGTGTAATATCTGGTTTAGCGACACGCACCGTCGCCACACACTATTTTTGAATTCTTAATCTTAACGATATTATGAGTGTTGATAAAATAACACTAATAGTTAATGATCATAATAATGTCAATAGGTACCTCTGTACGTCTACAATTTATTCATACATATTTCTAATGAAAGAGACGCATCTTCAATGTTTGTACTTTACTATTAAGTAATCTGTGCTCGTACTTGTAAAATGTCCTTTAACTCAACATCTAAACGTGATAAAAATATTTTACGTATTTAAACATAAATATATCATTATTTATTGTTAATAAGGCTATATTTTTTAGGAAATATAAGTAATTAGAAACTTTTTTGATTTTTATTACATATCCAGTAGTTTCCTGATGTACTTATATAACAAGTAAGCTATAACAGGAGTCTTAGTAGGTAGTTGGTTAGGCACATTTTAATATAGTTATAAATAAATACCTACTAAATATACTAGGTCTTGGAATAATAAGAAATATTCCAAGACTGACATGAAATGCCAATTAAACTAAAAAAAAAATACAAACTCAAGGCTCCAGAAATGAAGAAATCTGACGATGCAATTTTCTATTTTTAGGAAAACACGGACATACCGGCTTTGAAACTGATGAAACTATATTAAAATTAGAGGAATCCCATGACTATGAACAATACTCAAAAGTGAAGAGCAAGTCCGGGTACCAGAGAAGCGCCAGAACAGAAGCAAGAATCCTAACAAAGAAGAACGCAGCTTCCATATTGGAATGCTGGACATTCTGTCCCTTCAGATGGACTAAGAATAGGTTCAAATGCGCATACTGCGAAGCGAACTTCACTGAATGCACCTCACTTAGAGACCACGTTAGGATCTGCTCCACTCAGCACAATATAAATGATGTATACAATAAGTTCAAGGAAATGCCACTCATCAACGTTGACATTACAGATGCTATTTGCTGTTTATGTTCGACTCCTTTTACTACCGTCACTCAAATGCGCGATCACGTCATTCAACACGGTTTTGAATTTGACACTAAACATCCCGATGGCGTACTGCCTTTCTCGTTAGACAAAGAATCTTGGAAATGTGTGCTTTGCCAAGAGAAGTTCAATAACTTTCTCAAATTGTACGAGCATATGAACGTTCATTATCAGCATTATATATGTGCTATCTGTGGAAAGGGATATATGACAGCACCGCGGCTGAGAAAACATTCGGAAGTGCATATATCTGGATCGTTTCCTTGCAACGAGTGCGGCAGGATCTTTACAATGCGCGCCGCAAGGGATGCTCATAAAGCTACTTCACATCGAAAATGTCCACGCTACGAATGTCCCCATTGTAATACCCGTTTCCGTAGTTACTACGACAGAATGACACATTTGAAAGAAGCACATAGCGAAAAGGAAATCCTTTATAGCTGCTCCCATTGCGATTTATCGTTTAAAACGAGCGGAAGCCGTGCTACTCACGTCCGATCTGCTCATTTCCCGCCGCAACTCGATTACAGTTGCACGTACTGTGATTGGCATTTTAAAACCAAGTATGAACTGAAGAGACATATGGTGAGACATACGGGAGAAAGAAACTTCCACTGTAACATGTGTGGAAAGTCCTTCCCGAGGAATAAGGCCTTAGCAACCCATCTGAAGACTCACCAAGATTTGAACTGCAAGTGGTGTGGACTGGTCTTTAAACAGAGAAGTCAGTTGGTCCTTCATTCGCGGACGACTCATGCTGACCTGATGGATATGACAGCTATGGAAGTGAGAATATAAAGTAGGTAGAATAGTGAATTATAGGATCTGAATTTAAATGTGGCGTTCTGAATAGATTTGACTTTTGTTTCTATTCTTATTCGCAGTTTACCAATTTTATCATAATGCATAGAAATTACATCACTGACAATTCCACTGTGTAATGTTTAAATATTGCGAGTAGCTAACGAGAAAGTAATTTAGTTTTTTTGTTTGGTTTTAGGTTCCAATATCGACGCTCAGAATAGTATAGGCGTGGTTAACAAAGGTAGAAAGTTGAAACAAAACGTTAGCGATCGTCAAATGCGTAGAAGACGACGCGCTAACAACGAGCTACCTGAAGAGTCAGAAAAAAGAATTTCGAAAACTATGATGAGACGAAATGCAATGACTTTGCTGGAATGCTCTACAGCCTGGGCCTTCCGGTGGTTTCATGGCGCGTTCTACTGCTCCTACTGTGATGCCAAATTTGTAGACACACAGCCCTTAAGAGAGCATGTTAACGTTAGTCATCTAAACCAGCCGCCTTCAAAACTTATATTCTCTAAACTTACCGAAAATAATTTGGTCAAAATAGACGTTGCCGATCTTCGTTGTAGACTTTGCAATATTCCTCTGAATAATATCGAATCTCTAAAATATCACGTCCAATCTCACGAAAGAAATATTAATGAGAATTACAGCGATGGGATCTTGCCTTTTAAACTCAACGACAATGGATTCTACTGCCAACTATGCTCAAGCCATTTTGTTAGCTTTACGAAAATAAATGAGCACATGAATACACACTATCAGAATTATATTTGCGATACCTGTGGAAAGGGATTCGTTTCGAAATCGCGGTTTAGGACTCACATCCATGCTGCGTATAATTCTCACGAAAAAGGAAGCTATCCATGTGGCATTTGCGAAGAGATACTTAGTACTAAAACCGAAAGAAACAGTCATAGATTACGTGTTCATCGGAAAGGTGTCAGGTACACTTGTCCACGATGTCCCGAGGTCTTCACGAGTTACAACTCTAGAGTTAAACACCTAATCAATTTTCATGCACAACAGGTTCATGAATATGCCTGCAATGTTTGCGGCAAGACATTCGATACGAGCTCAAAACGAGCTGGGCATTGCAGATTAGTTCATACTTCATCGGCACAGCAAGAGAGTCATCAATGTGCTCAGTGCCTGGTGGTGTTTGTCAGCAAATCCAAACTAGTGAGACATTTAAAGTCCCACAGCAATTCATGAGATCATTCCAAAATACGTTTTTCATAAGGTACATAACCTTTTCTACACGACTAAGCGCTTCTGTATTGATTTAAATGAAAGAGAAACACTTATCGACTTCAAAAAGTATTTTTCTATTTTTAGGACTGGACCGCACCAAAACTGAAGTCAGCCCGTCGTCCACAGACGCTCCGAAAATCGTTTGGAAGCGCAAACGGATACTGTTAGAAGACAAAGCTAACGCAGCTTTACTCTTAGAGCATTCTAATGCTGTAGTTTTCAGATGGCAAAGAGGAAAATTTATGTGTGCCTACTGTCCGAAGATATGCACCAATATACATGATATTCGCTTGCACTCGTCCGAACACAACCGGTTAGACATATTTGAGAACCCACAAGTCCGGCAACTATTTCCCCTTAAAGTAGAGATAACCGACTTATCTTGTACCATTTGTAATTTACCAACTAGTACCATCGATCACTTGAAAATTCATCTGTCTGATGTGCATTTGAAAAGTATAGATCCAAATCATACCGATGGCATTATACCTTTCTATTTAACAGGGAAAGAGTTAAGATGTGTTCACTGCGATGTGCAATTTGATAAGTTTATGACTCTTTTCATACACATGAATAAACATTATCCGAGTTTTGTGTGCGACACATGCGGAAAAGCCTACTCCGGACAGAATAAACTGCGGTCACACCAAGCCATGCATGAAACTGGGGAATTTAAATGCTCTCATTGCGATGTGGTTTTACCCAATCGGATTGCTAGAAACCGACATGTAAACGACGCTCACGGTCCGAAAGAAAGATATCGCTGCCCTATTTGCGATGATCACTTTGATTCGTATCATAATCGCTTGAGGCACCTTAATGTGGTACATGGAGAAAAGACGGAATATAAGTGCACCTACTGTCCTGCGGTCTTCATCAGCTGTACTTCCAGATACTCTCACATAAACGGTGTACATATGCGAAAGCGTAAAAAGAAAAAGAAGAAAGATATTTGTGATAGTAGGATATGATATGATAGGAGATTTCAAAAATAGATCACCTTAATAATAATACAACAGTATTTTTATTTTTGCTCTTGAACCTGAAACTACCTCTGTAATGAATTGGGGATAGGGACGTTTTAATGCTTGGTAAGTTTCCATCGGCCAAATTAATCAACTGATTCTCATGTGCAATGGTCTGATGTAACATTTTCTTTTGTTTATAGGGACCGAACAACCAGACGAACTCCAAAGTAAATGGAAGCGGATTAAAGGCAAATATGAGAGAAACAATGCAATCATTATTCTAAACTCCTCAAATGTTTGCCCGTTTAGATATTGCCGAGGAGATTTCGTATGCAGTTGCTGTCAATTTTCTTCACCTGATATAGGTGAAATCAGAGAGCACTTAGTTAGACATCCTAACATGAGCGAGGTCGTTAAAAAGGCACGAGGCAAAATAATTAAGGCTGACGTTACAAATCTCAGATGCGAGATCTGTCATGAAAACATTAAAGACATGGCATCTCTAGTTCACCATTTGATCAATATTCACAACAAACCTTTAGAAAAAGAATATGGTACTGGCATTATGTCATACCTTTTACAAAGCGATGACATTTACAAGTGTGCTCATTGTAACCTCACCTTTGTGTCGTTCACCAATTTAAATTGTCACATGAACGATCATTATCCCAATAGTACTTGTTCTGTATGTGGGAAAGCTTTTGCGGATGCAGGCAGGTTAAAGTCTCATTTATTCAAGTCTCATCTACTTAAAAGGCTGAATGAGGACCAGACTCAAAACCAGTTCCAATGTCCTAAGTGCGGAGAGAATTTTTTAACAAGAATTGAAAAATTCAAACATATGAGACAACACATAGTACGTGGTTTCGAATCAAATGCGTGTCGATTTTGCAACAAGACGTTTAAATCCCACTTGGAGAGGTTGCTGCACGTAAGAAAAGAGCATAGTGTGAACAAGGAGTATCGGTGCTCCAAGTGTCCAGCTGTTTTCAAGCGGTGTATCAAAAGAACGCTGCACTTTAGAGCGTTACACATGAGCCAGAAACCATTTGGATGCAGTGAATGCACTTATCGATGCGTCACAAAATCTAAGTTGCAAACTCATATGAGAACGCACACAGGAGAGATAGCCTTTCAGTGCGAAGAGTGTGGCAAAGCCTATACAGACTCGAAGTACCGGGCGAAACATATGCGTATACATGTTAAAGAGCGATTTACTTGTGGCATCTGTTTTAAACCATTTCTGGATATTGGCAGTCTTACCGAACATTTAGAGACTCATTAATACAGAAATTTAATTTTCATGTGCTGAATAGGATGTCTCCTATAGTACATTATATTCAGGAACCTCATAAATAATTACCGATGAAACAAAACATACTTATGACGATGAACCCAGTAGTACCAATTATCTCTGTCACCGTAGACAAAATTACTCCATGGTCTGCGCGTCTTTCCTATGAAGCACTTGGAATCAATTTCGCAGGATCACTCTACTTTGTCTGTCAAGAGACACGCGTCTGACCGAACAGCCAGTCAGATGAAACAGAATCGGCCTGTTATAATTACATCATATTTTTCTTTGTTTTTAGGGACCACACCTGACGACGTCGATTGTAAGCGAATGCTGATGAAAAATGTTTATAATGACTGGAGAGACAATGCGATAATTATTCTAAATTGCACCAACGTGTGTCCTTTTAGATGGCAGCGAGGTGCTTTTGTCTGCGGGTGTTGTGACCTAACCTCGAGTAAATTCGGTACCATCAAAAATCATACTCTAGAACACACACAAAAGCACGAAGCTATTCAACGGACTCGCAAAAACCTTGTGAAAGTTGACATCACAGACCTAAGATGCGAACTCTGTTTCGAAAAGTTTGAAGACATACCAACTATCTTCGAACATTTAATCGATGTTCATGAAAAACCTCTAGTGAAAGAATATGGTCCCGGTATCATGCCTTATTTTCTATATGGTGAGCATGAATACCAATGCGCAAGTTGTAGCCATACTTTCAATTCTTTTGTGGCATTAAACCACCATATGAACGACCACTACCCTAATTCTACCTGCTCCGTTTGTGATAAAACTTTTTCCTGTAATGTCATGCTAAAGAATCATTTGCTTACGCATACGTGCGATACGAAACAGAACCAAAATCCTAATAAGACCGACGCCCTCGAAAGATTGTGCATGGAAAAGAAATATATGGATAGCAGAAATAATGCTCTTATAATTATAAACTGCTCCAATGTTTGCCCCTTTCGATGGTATCGAAGTATTTTTATTTGCGGCGGCTGTGAATTAACATTCACCGAATTTAATACTCTCAGGGAACATGCATTAGAACATCCAAAAAAGATTGATTCCATTCGACAACTACTAATACGTAAATGCGAAATCAAAGCCGATATCACGGATCTTAGATGCGAGCTCTGCCATGAAAATATCAAGGACTTGCCAACACTTCTAGACCACTTAATCGATGTTCACGAGAAACCTGCAGTGAAAGAATATGGTCCAGGCATCATGCCTTTTCTTTTACAAAGCGAAGGCGATTACAAATGCGCAAATTGCGACCAAACTTTCCACTCTTTTGTGAAATTAAATAATCACATGAATGATCACTATCCTAATAGCGTGTGTGCCGAATGCGGCAAGTCTTTCTCCTCAATCACGAAACTAAAGTCTCATTTACTCACACACAGTGGCACTGGAGCGCAGTACAAATGCTCTGTGTGCAGTGAGGTCTTTAGCACAGGCAAGGATAAAGTTACTCATTTGAGAAATGTACATAACAGGACTGTCAAACACAGATGTCCATATTGCAATGAAGCGTTTAAATCTTATCAAAACAGGCTAGAACACATGAGAGAAAATCACGGCAAGACGATAGAGTATCCTTGCACTGAGTGTTCGGCAGTTTTTAAAAAGTTTAGTCAGAGAACGATGCACTTTCGATCGTTTCATATGAGCAAGAAACCATTTTCATGCCAGGAGTGTTCATATCAGTGTGTTAGGAAAGATCAGATACGAAATCACATAAAAACTCACACTGGAGAGAGGAATTTCAAGTGCGAGGAATGTGCCAAAGATTTCACCAACGCGAGATATCTGACAAAACACCTGCGCATCCATGTACAGCCGCGATATACTTGTGGCGTCTGCTGTAAGTCGTTTCAACATCGTGGCCGTCTAATGAGTCACTTGAAGACTCATAGAGACGAAGATGAATTTCTAGATGCCAGTTCAGTTACATCGTGGTCATCTTAGAGTGGAATAATTCGATTTTGATCACTTCTTATTTTGATT
Organism: Petrophora chlorosata; assembly: GCA_951640565.1. Classification (NCBI taxonomy): domain Eukaryota; kingdom Metazoa; phylum Arthropoda; class Insecta; order Lepidoptera; family Geometridae; genus Petrophora; species Petrophora chlorosata. The sequence continues at coordinate 2,867,384 of OX621218.1, forward strand.
ATGTTAGGTACAACTATACATTTTTAGCGCCGTAGCACCCCCCGGTACTGTAAAAGTTATCTCTCTTGCGTCGTGGCGGAAACTAAATCATAACTGTTTTAATAATATCTCGCTAAAAACTATTCTTTTTCCTTTTTGCCCATCCAATATCTCTAAGCTGTGCTAATAAAAACAATTCGTTCACTTGACTCGTTACCGTTTAGTACAGAAGGTAATGAACATGGTACCAATTTACCAACTCGCATATTTTATGATATTTAGTTAAGATGTACTAAGGCAGGCTCTAGACTCTAACTTTAATTAGATTAGATTAAAACGGTACTCATAATATATGGAGAATACGTTTATAAATTTATTTTAAATTAGATGAATGTCCTCGTATAAATGGACGAGAGTTGTAAAGACCGGCGTAAACTTCGAAGAAAAGTTGTAGATATTTTGTTTGTTAAAGCTAGGGCTTTAACAAACAAAATAGCCGGGCTCGTAACTGTATTTTTATTGTACCTTATCTACTTATATGTGATTTTTAAACTCTTTATTTGGGTTAATATAAATTAAATAGAACTAAACTTTGTTTTCTGCTTAAAAATAAACGAATTAAAAGGAAATCCGGCTACAGCATTAAAATTTAGTTTTACTTTACTTTATTGTAATTTTGTTTGGCAATAAAATCTTTAAAATAACTATTGTTTTATTGATGAGGAATTTTAAGTGTTCCCTAAAGATACTCCCAACAACAAGCCTGACATGATGTATGTAGGTACACTTTTATTTAAATAGATGGCTTCATGAGAAAAATGTCTATAATGTATCTGAATTATTAAATAAGTAATGGACCTGATAACATTATTATAATTATTTTGACTTTACTTAGATTCTAATTTGACAAAATGTGTGATTTTAATTGTTGTATGTTAATATTATTTGTGCTAAATTTTCTAAATTGAAATGAATTGCTTGTGACTTTGTTGTAAAATAATTATGATATAGATTCGTATTTTTATTAATTTTAAATTTTGCATGTCAGTTATTTATCTGACAAAATATGTGATACAATTTATCTATTAATTTGACCTGTCCAACAACCTACACCATATTTTATGCAAATAAATACATTTCATTTCATTTCAATAAATACTTAGTCTCTAGATCTGTAATGTAACCAATGTTTTTTTCATTCGTTGTCTCATTGTGAAAGCGCATCGAAACTAGCTTAAGAACATAAGAATACGTTCTGATGTCAAATTTTCTTTTGCTACTAAGGACCACAAAACTAGATGACCTCGAATTTAAATGGAAGCGAATGAAAAGCACAGGATGAGAGAGAAAATGCATTCATTATTCTTAAGTGCTCTAAAGTAGTATGCCGTTTTAGATGGCTTTGGGCTGACTGTTTTGTTGCTGCACTATACTAATACTGTGACCAAACGTTCCTTATGCCGAACATGCAGAATGCATGTAGGTATGTATTAAAAAAAATATGGAACACTTCCTTCGCGTCACGGGAAAATCTATGTAATCTTAAATCCTTGTTGCATTTCGTTGTCGAGGTACATACGTACACAGAACAGGTGTTCACCATAATAATTAACGTATTCAATACCGTAGCTCAAATGGACAGAGCCCTCGTGTCTAGGAAATGTAGTGATTCGGGTTCAAGTCCCAGCCGGTGGTCGTAATGTATTTTCCAAACACAACACAAAACTGAGTTCTTCATCAGTAAAGTCTCAAGTTTCTCGTTTCTCAAATGAAACGGGCGTATGTCTCTTGCATGTACTCTATGAGGAATATTCAATTAACAACATTTCATTTTTATGAAGGTACAAAATAAATAATAGATCTGATGTGACGTTTTCTTTGTTTATAGGCGGCGTCACAATAAAATGGAGGCCACTACGCAAGTATAAGGACGAGAGAGACAATACGGCCATAATTTTAGAATGTTCGAACGTTTGTCCATTCAAATGGCATCGGGGTATTTTCGGTTGTTCGTATTGCTCGCATACGTCGGCAGATTTCGGTCCAATCAGGGAACATGTTAAAGAGCATCCGAACAGGATAGAAGCTCTACGCCGAGGCTACGCACTTAAAGCTGATGTCACTGATTTAAAATGTGAACTTTGTCTCCAAAACATTGTCGACATTCCGACATTAATTGATCACTTAATTGAAAAGCACAACCAGCCACTTAAAAAGGAACAAGGTTCTGGCATCATGCCTTTTCTTCTTAACGGGGATGTATACAAATGCGCCATCTGCCTTGACTCTTTCGATCTATTCACCAATTTAAACAAACATATAAACGAACATTGCCCTAACAGCGTATGTTCGTTGTGCGGCAAATCCTTTTCACAATTGTATAAGTTGAAGTACCATCTTCTCACACACGAAAAGGTTTCTAAACAGAGCTCATGTACAAAATGTGGCGAGACCTTTACTAGTATTTGGGAAAAAGATAAACATATGGAATCGAAACACGGCGTTCTGAAACACAAATGTCCGTATTGCAACGAGAAGTTCAAATCCTACACTACTAGGATGAAACACATGAAAGAATATCACGATAAGAAAATAGAGTATCCGTGCAACATATGTTCAGCCGTGTTTTATATACGCAGTCGTAGGACAGCACATATACGACAGGTGCATATAAAAGATAAAAAATTTGCCTGTACGCTATGTCCGCTTCGCTTCATAACACCAGCGCAGTTGAGAACTCATAGTGTGAAGCACGGTGGAGAGAGAAAGCATCAGTGCCAAGAGTGCAAAAAATCCTACGCGAGAAAGCACACCTTAAGGGAACACATGCGGATACATAATAACGACAAGAGATTTGTTTGCAAACACTGTAATAGTGCCTTCGTACAGAATTGTAGTTTGAAAAGCCATATCAGAACACATCATCCTAATGCTGAGCCGTTGTCATCCGGAAACTAACAGAGTCATTTTGACTATTATCATTACTTAGTGTTGGTCAAACACATCTTTTATAAATATCATTATCGATGATTATAACTGTAACGGCATTGAAGAAACAGTTGAAGCTGAAAGTGAAGTTGAGGTTTCAGACACGCGTTGTAAAACCTGATGAAAATTTTTGATTTGCATTGTGTCGGTGTCTTCCGTCTGACTTTTCAATCCTCGGAAAAAAAATAGATCTGATATGACATTTTCTTTTGTTTTTAGGAGCCGTCACGCTCAGAATAACATGGAAGCCTGTATGCAAGTATAACGACGAGAGAGATAATGCAGCCATATTATTAGAATGCTCTAATATTTGTCCGTTTAAATGGAAAACTGGTGTATTTGGTTGTGCGTACTGCGATCTAACCTCAGCTGATTTCGGCCCTATCAGAGAACATTTAATAGATCATCCGAACAGGATCAGCGCCCTACGCATAGCACGAGGCTCCACCATCAAGGCTGATGTCACTGATTTGAAATGTGAACTATGTCTTCAAAATATTAAGGACGTACCAACATTAGTTGACCACTTAATTGAAGTGCACAACAAGCAAATTGAAAAGAAATACGGTTCTGGTATCATGCCTTTCCTTAACGGGGATATATTCAAATGCTCTATCTGCGACCTCTCCTTTGATCTGTTTACTAATTTAAATAAACACGTGAACGTCCACTATCCAAATAGTGTATGTTCTTTATGCGGCAAATCGTTTTCACACTTGACTAAGCTTAATGCGCATTTATTTACTCACAACAAAGGGAACAAAATGCGATACAAATGCAAGCAATGTGATGAAATGTTCACTTCCATATCGGATAAACTTAAGCACATGTCGTCGAAACACGACTTTCTGAAACACAAGTGTCCGTACTGCAACATGAAGTTCAAAAACTACACTGGTAGGATGAAGCATTTGAGAGAGTATCATAATAAGAAAATAGAATATCCATGCAATATGTGTTCGTCCGTATTTTTTCTCCACAGCCTGAGAACCAAGCATATTAAACATGTTCATATTAAAGATAAACAATTTTCGTGCACGCAATGTCCGCTTCGCTTTATCACAGCAGCACAGTTGAGAAACCACATGGTGCGGCACGGTGGAGAGCGGAAGTACCAGTGCGAAGTGTGTAAGAAAGCCTACGCGAGAAAGTACACGTTAAGGGAACACATGCGAATACATAATAACGATAGAAGATTTGTTTGCGGTCACTGTGACAGTGCGTTTATACAGAAATGTAGTTTGAAAAGCCATATCAGGACACATCATCCCCATGCTGAGCCGTTGTCATCAATAAAATAGTGATAAGAAGTGTATGGCTAATTATACCATCTCTTTGTCGTCTATGCAATTTTTGCGTCATAATTAAATTTTATGTTGAAGACATTTGCGAAACTTCTCAAAGAGGTGACGTAATTTTAAAATTACAGGTCCCGTTTGAGCTTAAAATTATCCTTGCCTGTCTTGGCTTGGCAATGTAGCCTTTAGGTACTTTTCTCTACTAGAGGAATTATACATAGATTAAAATTAATAATTATGCAACGGATGTGCAGGAATATTTGTACAACAATGTATTGCGGATTTCGTAAATCGGGTCCTAGGGCCATGCCTTCTAATTTCAAAATCTGTTGAAGGCTCAGATAAAACTGGATCTGATGTGAAATTTTCTTTTGTTTTTAGGAGCTGTCACGCTCACAAAAAAATGGAGTCCGCTTCGCAAGTATAACGACGAGAGAGACAATGCAGCCATTATTTTAGAATGTTCTAATATTTGTCCATTCAAATGGAAAGGTGTTTTCGCATGTTCGTACTGCACGGAAACTTCGGGTGATTTCCGCCTTCTTAGAGAACATGTGAAAGACCATTCAAACAGGATAGAAGCTCTACGAAATTTGGGAGGGCGCACAGTCAAAGCTGATATCGCTGATTTGAAATGCAAACTCTGCCTACAAAACTTAAATGATATACCAACATTATTTGACCACTTAATTGAAGTTCACAACAAACCACTCGAAAGGAAATACGGTTCTGGCATCATGGCTTTTCTTAACGAAGACGTATACAAATGCACTATATGCGATCTCTCTTTTGATCTGTTCACAAAGTTAAACAAACATTTAAACGACCACTTCCCTCATAATATATGCTCTTTATGTGGCAAAACTTTTTCACAAGTGTCTAGGCTTAAAGCGCATTTATTGACTCACGACCAGGGAAACAAAATACGATGCAAATGCATACATTGTGGAGAAATCTTTCACTCTTTAGCAGATAAAATCAAACACATGGAGTTGCGACACGGCATTCTGAGACACAAGTGTCCGTATTGTAACGAGTCATTTAGACATTACTCATCCCGGATGAAGCACATGAGGGAATTCCACAATAAGAAAATAGAGTATCCTTGCAATATGTGTTCGTCCGTGTTTTTTCTTCATAGTCGAAGAACCACGCATATACGACAGGTGCATATAAGAGATAAATGGTTTCCCTGCACGGTGTGTCCCCTTAGCTTTATTACACCTGCTAAGTTGAAAAATCACATGATAAAACACGGCGGAGAGCGAAAATACCAATGCGATGTTTGTAAGAAAGCCTACGCGAGAAAAAACACAATAAAGGAACACATGCGGATACATAATAACGACAAGAGATTTGTTTGCAAGCACTGTAACAGTGCGTTCGTACAAAATTGTAGTTTGAAGAGTCATATCAGAACACACCATCCCCATACTGAGCCGTTGTCATCCGGAAAATAACAGAATCATTTTAACATTATCATTACATGGTGTTGATCAAACACTTTTTTTATAAATATCTTTATCGATGATTATAACTGTAACGGCATTGAAGCATAGTTGAAGCTGAAAGTGATGTTGAGGTTTCAGACACCTAAGTGACACACGTTATAAAACCTGCAAAATATGTCGATTTGCATTGAGTCTGTGTCTTCCGTCTGACTTTTCAAATCGTCGAAGACTCGGATAAAAACAAAACTGATGTTTCATTTTCTTTTGCTTTTCTAAAACCCGTCACGCTCCAACTAACATGGTGGCCAGTTTGCAAGTATAACGACGAGAGAGATAATGCAGCCATATTAATCGAATGCTCTAATATTTGTCCATTTAAATGGAAAACTGGCGTTTTCGGTTGTGCGTACTGCGGTTAAACCTCAGCGGATTTCGGCCCTATCAGAGAACATTTAATAGACCATCCCAACAAGATCAAAACTTTAAGCATAGAGCGAGGCTCCACGATCAAGGCTGATGTCACTGATTTGATATGTGAACTATGTCTTCAAAACATTAAAAACGTACCAACATTAGTTGACCACTTAATTGAAATGCACAACAAGAAACTTGATAAGAAATACGGTTCTGATATCATGCCTTTTCTTAACGGAGATGTATACAAATGCTGTATCTGCGACCTGTCCTCTTTATTAATTTAAATGAACATGTCAACGTCCACTATCCAAATAGTGTATGTTCTTTATGCGGCATATCATTTTCAAACTTGACTCAACTAAAAAAGCATGTACTTAATCACGACAAAAAGATCAAAATGCGATGCACATGTACACAATGTGGCGAAATCTTCACCTCCATATCGGATAAACTTAAGCTCAAAACGCGATTCTCTGAAACACAAGTGTCCGTATCGCAATGTCAAGTTCAAGACCTATAGCAGAAAGAAGCATATGAGAGATTATCATAATAACTAAATAGAATACCCATGCAATATGTGTTCTTCCGTGTTTTTACTCTACAGCGAAAGAACCAAGCATATTAAATAGGTGCATTCGAACGGTAAACAAATTCCATGCACGCAATTTTCGCTTCGCTTCATCACAGCAGAGGAGTTGAGAAAACACATGGTACGGCACGGTGGAGAGCGGAAGTACTAATGTGAAGCTTACGCGAGAAAGTACACGTTAAGGGAACACATGCGAATACATAATAACGATAGAATATTTGTTTGCAAGCACTGTAACAGTGCGTTTGTACAGAGCACATCATCCCCATGCTGAACCGCTGTCATCAATAAAATAGTAAAATATAATATATGGCTAATTAAACTATCTCTTTGTCGTCTGGGTTTGCAACTTTGGCTTCATAATTTTGATTTGATTTTATGTTATAGAAATTTGCAAAACTTCTTGCCGAGGTGACGTAATTATAAAGTTACGATCGGATTATGAGTCCTGTTTGAGTTTAAAATTAGCTTTGCCTGCCTTGCTTGGCAATCTTGCATTTAGGTTCATTTCTGTTCTAGAGGAATACATAGATTAAAATAAATAATTATGCAACGGATGTGCATGCTTAATAATATTTGTACAAAATGTATTGCGGATTTTGTGGTTCGGATCCTAGGAGCCGACTACTCTCAAAGAATTTCGAAAGCTCATAAAAGTGGATCTGATGTAAAATTTTCTTTTGTTTTTAGGAGCTGTCACGCTCACAAAAAAATGGAGTCCGCTTCGCAAGTATTACGACGAGAGAGACAATGCAGCCATTATTTTAGAATGTTCTAATATTTGTCCATTCAAATGGAAAGGTGTTTTCGCATGTTCGTACTGCACGGAAACTTCGGGCGATTTCCGCCTTCTTAGAGAACATGTGAAAGACCATTCAAACAGGATAGAAGCTCTCCGCAAATTGGGAGGGCGCACAGTCAAAGCTGATATCACTGATTTGAAATGCAAACTCTGCCTTCAAAACTTAAATAATATACCAACATTATTTGACCACTTAATTGATGTTCACAACAAACCACTTGAAAGGAAATACGGTTCTGGCATCATGGCTTTTCTTAACGGGGACGTATACAAATGCACTATATGCGATCTCTCTTTTGATCTGTTCACAAAGTTAAACAAACATTTAAACGACCACTTCCCTCATAATATATGCTCTTTATGCGGCAAAACATTTTCACATGTGGCTAGGCTTAAAGCGCATTTACTGACTCACGACCAGAAAAACAAAATCCAATGTCATTGCATACATTGCGGAGAAACCTTTCAGTCCTTGGCAGATAAAATCAAACACATGGCGTTGCAACACGGCATTCTGAGACACAAGTGTCCGTATTGCAACGTGAAGTTCAAAACCTATTATAGCCGGATGAAGCATATGAGAGAGTATCATAATAAGAAAATAGAATATCCATGCACTATGTGTTCATCCGTATTTTTACTCCACAGCGAAAGAACCAAGCATATTAAACAGGTACATTTAAACGATAAACAAATACCGTGCACGAAATGTCCGCTTCATTTCATCACAGCAGCGGAGTTGAGAAAACACATGGTGCGGCACGGTGGAGAGCGGAAGTACCAGTGCGAAGTGTGTAAGAAAGCCTACGCGAGACAGTACACGTTACGGGAACATATGCGGATACATAATAAAGACAGAAGATTTGTTTGCGGTCACTGTGACAGTGCGTTTATACAGAAATGTAGTTTGAAAAGCCATATCAGAACACATCATCCCCATGCTGAGCCGTTGTCATCTGTAAACAAGGATCCGCAATAGATTATAAAGTTAATCTAAAAACCACGTTTTTATAGATTTAGAATGCAGTGTCATCGAGTTTTGAGCTATCCTGAAAGTTTCAGCCGGTTAGCTAATGGGGAAGTGCTCGAAATTTGAATTGCAAGATTCTGCCCGAAACGGCGGATAGACAAACAAGAAAGTGATTTAATAAAAACGTGGTAATATTTTTTTTTATTAAATCTATTGCTTGTATATAGTCATGAATGTCGTTCGTTGATGAATCGATGATATATTTGATTTAGCATACTGAAAATTTCACCGCATAACACATCATTTGCTATTTGCTATCCCTTAGGTTCGTAATTTCAATATCAGTAACCCATAGATATGCAGATGTATAGATAGAATCAGATATTTGGAAGTTATCTTAGTACATTTTTTGTAGGACTGACTGCGCCCCGTGGTTTTACTCGTGGTTTTCCGAGATAAAAAATAGCCTTTGTCCTTTCCAGGACCTGCATAGCAAATTTCATTTAAAACCGTTTTGTAAATTTGGCGTGATTGAATAACAAACATACATCCATCTATCCATTGGTCCGTTCTCGCAATCATTCGCATTTATAATATTAATAGAAAGAAGGGAAGGAAGGATTGTTCAGGTGACGTAAATATGACCGGAATTATTAGTCACGCCCGTCTTGACTTGGCAATGTGTGGCTACATTATGGACTCTCTGAACCAGAGGAATAGGGGATCGGACAACTTTTCAGAAAGTGTTTTAAATTAAGTACAATGAATATATATAGCCATGAAAAATACTACACTCGAGAGCAATGAATCCGGGTCACTTAAAGAATGTTAAAAATCTCGGAAACTAAAAATGATAGGTTAATGCAATAAATTGTATTTAATAGACAATGTAATACTCCTTAAATGAAAGTAAAAAAAATATGAGTCACCATACATTTTATTAACACAAAATTACATAAAGAAAAAAACTGCTGATCTCTCCTTAAAACAAAAATAGGAAACATGAAATTTTTGAACTTTATTACGATTTTCTTGAATTTTAATACTTCGTATTGCCTCCTCGTGCTTCCATTACTGCGTTTACGCGGTTTGGCATGCTGTACACCAAGTTCCTTATACGATTTTGGGGAATATTCTCCCATTCCTCTGTGAGAGCAATTTTGAGCTCACGAAGCGTGATTGGGGGAGGGTTTCGTTGTTTTACGCATCTGCCTAGCTCGTCCCAAGCATGCTCGATCGGGTTGATATCCGGGCTGCGCGCTGGCCACTCCATACGAGTAATGTTCATCTCTTGAAGGTAGTCATTCACAATCCTACCTGTATGAGGTCGGGCATTGTCATGCATAAATATAGCATCCTCACCTAAATTGACCATAAATGGACCAACGTGATCATTGAGGATTTCTTCCACATATCTTACGCTAGTTAAAGAGCCGTTTTCTATGATCACCAGCTCTGTGCGACTTTCAGAAGAAATTCCGGCCCACACAAGTACAGACCCACCACCGTAGGCTACTTTTTCTTCGATGCATGCTTGCTTGAATCTTTCCCCTGGTCTTCGATACACTCTGTGTCTTCCATCGTGCTTGTAGAGCATAAATTTTGATTCGTCGGAGAACATAACTTTTGACCAATCTTCAATACTCCAATTTACGTGGCTCTGGGCATATCTTAGTCTCGAAATACGATGCCCACGCTCCAGTTTAGGGCCGTTTGCAGGTCTAAGGGGTTTTAAGTTAGATTCAGCAAGCCGACGTCTTACTGTCCATGCACTTGGGTTACTTCCTCCGAGGCGTCGAAACTGATTGGTGAGTTCAGTTCCTGTGAGAAAGCGATTTCGAAGCATGGTGTTCACCAAGTATCGGTCTTCTCGTGCTGTGGTACACCTGGTTCTGCCCGTTCCTGGTCTGCGTAGGTTAGAACCAGTTTCTTCGTAACGTCGGAGAACTCTTTGTACTGTTGACAGCGACACACCGACAGTCCTGGCTGTATCGCGCTGACTCCGGCCGGTTTCCAGCATTGTAAGTATTCTGGTGCATTCTTCAGGCGTAAGCGACATAATTTCAGCTTGAATAATGAATATAGAGCACTATCAACATGGTTTATGTACCCACATAAATGACAGATTACAAACAAAAGCAAAACCAAATGCTGTAATTTCGTAGTTCCATCTTCGAAAGTGGCCCTTTTTCAAATTTGATTTTTTTATGATATAACTTTACAATAACTAAGAAGTTTTAATACCTTCATTTAAGGAGTATTACATTGTCTATTAAATACAATTTATTGCATTAACCTAGCATTTTTAGTTTCCGAGATTTTTAGGATTCTTTAAGTGACCCGGATTCATTGCTCTCGAGTGTATTTTAATTAAATAACGCTCTAAAAGTACCTAAAACTATGTTTAATATTATGTTTCAAATATTGCCGCGCAAAAGGTCACCTCAAAATTTGTGACGTCATATGTAGGTAGGAAACGACAAACTCTACGATTAAAACTTGTAAAGAGACTCTAAAATGTTTTGTGAAGTTTGGGGACTATATTGTAGTAATGGAACGAAAAAATAGCAAAAATACATTTATTTTATGAAAACCAAAAACGTAAAATAAACACAAGCTTGACTCACGGCATTTGCCTACAAATGGCGTCATGCGCTGTGATTGTTATTTCGATTGCGATGACATGCAGATTAAAAATGACAGAATTATTATATTATTTTTAAAAATATAAATCATTATTATTTCACAAAAATATTGATTGAATGATCTTTCTGGTTCGACGAACATTCGTTCTAACGTCCGCCTTTTTTTATCGTTGAAGGATTATATGAAGTTAAGGCCCTCATTATATGTATTATGTACATACAAAAACCATATCTCCTCTCTAAATAGTATAGCACAATGTAAGTTTCTGCCACCTCGTTTCTGTTTCCCCGCTTACTTTTTGTAATCCACGCAACGGATTTTGATATGTAATGAAACCAGGCGTGACGTTGCGGAAATTCATCTCAAAACTGAAACGCAATGAAAATATTTAAGTGTAATTCCGCTGAATATAATATACAGCGGAATTACACTACATAGTGGATCTTGATAAGGTTTTATCTACCAGAGGTTTTTTCACGGAAGGCTAGTATGTAAATACATTCTAATTAAGTTCTTAACCCAATTCCCAACAAAAAAAATAAGAGGAGGTTCTCTGTTCAATTGTATATTTTTTTTATTTTTTTTTATGTTTGTTACCTCAGAACTCTGTCATTGATGAACCGATTTGCAAAATTATTTTTAAGGTTCTCTGTTCAATTGTATTTTTTTATGTTTGTTACCTCAGAACTCCGTCATTTATGGACCGATTTGGATAATTCTTTTTGCGTTGTGTTCAGTATAGCTACGAAGTGGTCCCATATAAATTTCATCGATATTTGACGTTGGACTTCGAAGATACATTGAAGTCGGTTTTTGTTTTTTTCTAAAAATTAATTATTGTATATTAGAGTAAATTCTATGTATTGTAAAGAAGTCGTCAAAAATGACACCGCATTAGTAATTGCAACCGTGCGGAACCGGGGCAGATCGCTAGTGCTATGAAATTTTTCTTTTTCTATCATTGTCATTTCTATCATTGCTGTTCTCTGTTTGTTTTTATATCCGTTACCTAGCTATTAACCGACTTCAAAAAAGATTCTCTTCTTTTTTGATTCTCTATTCGATTATGTTATTTACCTCAGAACTCCGTCATTCATGAACCGATTTGGGAAATTCTCTTTGCGTTGGGTTCAGTATAGCTAAGAAGAGGCCCCATATAAATTTCATCGATGTTTGATCTTGGACTTAGAAAAACACTGAAGTCGGTTTTTTGTTATAGTTACTTGTTATACCTACCGCAAGCCCTAGTATGTACACTGAAGTTTCAATGCGTCATATCTAAATGTCGTCTATTTCTATTAAGTACCAATCATTGTAAACAATCATCAATCATTCTTGATATCAAATTTCGTTGACCTGAACGAAAGCGATATAGTTGTTGTTCGCATTAAAATTTCTGACCTTGTATTTATTGTTGTAGAAGCTTCGATTTGTTATTCATTTCAATTTGCTGATTAAGTACTTATCGTTCTCGAAGCTTCCATATCACCCACGCATAAACTAAGGTTATATAAGGAAGTAAATAAGTTTAATTTAGCATTATTATTTTCGTTTAAGCAAAGAAAACTAAATATTACTACGGTTTAATTGTGGTCTTCAGTAGACCAAAAATAAAGTTCAATTATATTAAAAATTCCCTTTACGACACGCGTCGCCCAAATTTGTCATTTTTTAACATTTATATAAAAAAAAATGCCCACGTCTTGTCGAAGCTGCAGGTGACAAAAGGGCTGGCTCATTCCTGGCTCAAAGATTAGCTTTAGCCATTCAACGCGGGAATGCAGCCAGCGTTCTTGGCACCTTGCCGCATGTCTAGTTGTCATAGTTTAGTATCTTATTAATAAGTTCTTTTTTGTGACAATTGTATATTTCTTCCTAATAAATACTTAATTGTAAGTTTATTTTATGTAAATTTTAATTAATGTCAGAGTGCCGTCAATTTAAATGTCAGTATTAAAAATCATCAGCCCATCATGTTCCCACTGCTGGGACACGGGCCTTCTCTCATAGAGAGAGTATGAGCCATAATCCTTCACGCTGGCCCAGTGCGGTTTGGTGGATGTCACATGTACTTGAATTTTTTGTGATTAATTCTTGAACATGCCGGTTCCTCACGATGTTTTCCTTCACCGTTTTTAGAGCGAGTGTAAATATATAAATGTAGTATTAAAATATTATGTTAAAATATTAACTAATCTAAAATAATCTAAAATAATTTCTATACCTTCTAACCGCTCTAACCTTAACCTCTCCTAAAGTACATCATAAACTCATTCTTACCCTCACTCCACTAAGCAACATAACACCTACACACAACTCGCACGCACACTCACCATCACACCCTCACCCTCACACACCCACACACACACACAACCATAGACTCAATAATCCATACAGAAGACACAAAAACCGGCACCACTCACTCACTTATTTAAATTCATTATCTTCACAAATGAAGGCATATATCCATCTGCGTGGGGGCCACTGGTGACCTGTATCACAGGTTCTTTAAGAACCTACCTCAGGCACCAGTCTCTCACAAAGACAGGCTAGGCCCAAATGTTTTAACCACAGTGTTGTTAATTTAAATATCTTATACCTACCTATATTTGTGAGATAAATAAATGAAATAAATTAAAATAAAAAAATAACATTTTAACATAATATATTTTTATATAAATATGCATTCCATCAATTACAAAATTTATAACATAATATTGTACAATAATTATTACTTAGGTAATTGCTCTTAGTAAGTACTCAAACGTGTATTATAATGAAGTTACATTGTATTTGTTAATAAATGTTAATGCACATTAAGATCATTTTTTATTTCGAAATGTCTACCCTATATATCACTGTTTGTTAATTACCAAACATTTAAAATTGAGCGAAGCAAGACATTGTAAAAGTGCTGTGAGAATTTTTGGTTACTGCTTCGAATGACAGTTGAAGTTTCCTGAAACTGTAGAGTCTTGGACATTTCAAATAATAGGGAAGGAAACGCAAAACTCAACGTAGATATTACCACTAGCATATACAGTAAACAAACGAATGTCAAAACTGTAAATTTGCGAAAATGTTCTGATCATTCATTTAAAATTCAGTGAATCAAATACAACTCTTAGACAACGAAGTGCACGTTTAATACAACAAAATAGCTGGAAAGGTTAGTATTTTGATAGAAGTGAAATGCACTCACACGTATATATTTTTTACGCTTAATAGATCCATGTTTGGCCACTATCTCGCCTGATTTAAAGCGATGATGTGGCCTAAGATGAAGCACATAGATCTAGGGAGAGACCCGTCTCCCCGATGGTTCACCGAACATCATCCCGAAACACGACTAGGTCGTTTGACGGCATGGCTTTGTTCGGTGGGTGGTATTACAACCACGGCCAGAGCCTACCACTCCAAAGCGCGTAAGCGGGCTACCCGTGAAGAACACAAAAACAAAGTGTTTTCGCCTTAATAGAGACAGTAAGAAAAGTGTTGATGGACACATTCTTAGTTATAGTATACTTAGCAATTTAAGTCAAAGTAAAATTACTTATTCGTCTTGTAGGCTAGATTGTAATGTTAATGGGATGTCTTTCGGAGACAGATCATTATTAAAAAAAACTTACTGCTAGAAATATGTGTTGATGAAGCTGGTACTTAACTTTAACCTATGTCTTGGGTTCTTTGTTTTGAGAAAATAGTCGTTTCTCGTTATTCGGCTATCTGGCCTTAATGTTTAACCAGCAATCATTTGTTGATTCTTGTTTTGTACGACTTGTTTTTACGCGTGGTAGGTCTCTCGTATGCGGGAGGCTGTCTGGGTAGGTACCACCGCTTTGCCAGTCATTCGGCCGCCAAGCAGTAAAGCGCAAGCATTATTGTGTTCCGGTTTGAAGGGCATTGTAGCCAGCGAAATTACTGGGCATATGAGACCTAATATTTGATGTGTAGGGGTGTTGAGCGCAATGCTTAAAAGTTCTTTGTGGCACTATACGTATTACGTACGTACATACGTATCTTCTGAGTAGTGGTTCTTTTTCTGATACGGTGGTAGAGTCATTGTAATAATTGACGTTCATAAGTGCGTCTGTGACGACAAAATTGAAATAAAGAACTTATGAATTGAATTATACATAATGATGACAGTGCAATTCTGTCATTATTATGGGCAGGTGTGGCAAGATCGAATAATTTTTAAAGTTTTACGGCCTATGCAAATTTGGGATTTAGGGATTCGTTTTTCCAAATATAGGGAGCCTCTTACATACTTTCGTGTCCAAAAGTGAACCTATATGCGATCACTGATCATAAAAATTTAAATTTCATCCCGTATTCTGAAACACCTACGTAGGTGTTATCTTTTGCGGTCAAAATCTGCGACTACCTACGCGGTGAACTCAAGAATGGATGAACGAGCCAGTATTTTGAATAGGTTTTACCATGAGAGTAAGGTCATGTACCAGGACTGACATTCGTTTTCTTTTGTTTTTAGGCTCCAGGCGGGTTAAATGGACGCGAAGGAATGACGGCATCATTTACGATGCGCGAGACAATGCAGCCATAATTCTAGAGTATTCCAATGCGTGTCCCTTTAAATGGCATCGAAATGTGTTCGGTTGCTCATACTGTCCCTTCTCTTCGGCAGAATTCGTACAGATCAGGAATCATTTTAAAGAACATCCAAACAAACACGAAGCACTGAACACTGCGCGGCCAGCTATAAAATTAAAGGCTGACGTCACAGATTTAAGCTGTAATATATGTCAAGAAAATTTTAAAGACATAGTAAAACTGTTTGATCATCTAATCGAAGATCACAAAAAGACAATGAATAAAAAATTCGGCCCCGGCATCCTGCCTTACCTTTTAAACGACGGTTTCACATGCGCTGAATGTGGTCTATCATTCGATAAATTTACATTGCTAAACAGACACTTGAATGAGCACTTCCCAAATTTCGTCTGTTTTCAGTGCGGCAAAGCTTTCTCTGATGCGGACAAGCTCAAAAACCATCATGAGTCGCACGAAAAGAAAACGACCGAATACAAATGTTCCAAATGCGATGAAGTGTTCTCTTCAACTTATCGCAGAAGTAAACATAAAATGCTAATGCACGGCATGTCTATTTATAAATGTCCATATTGTATAGAGGAGTTTAAACTATACGCTCATCGATTGGAGCATATGAATAAGCACCACGGCACGAAGATACGGTATCCTTGCAGTATGTGTCCAAAAGTGTTTAAAACAGCCTGCACGAGGGCGGCCCACGTGCAGCAGGTACATATCCGAGATAAACGGCACTCGTGCTCCATATGTGGAACATTATTTATAGATACATCGCAGTTGAGAGACCATATGGTGAAACATGACGGTGAGAGGAAGTTCCAATGCCGTGTTTGCAAGAAAGCTTACGCGAGAAAGAAAACTTTGACGGAACACATGCGGATACACAACAACGATAGGAGATTCGTTTGTGTGCACTGTAATAGTGCATTTGTGCAGAAATGCAGTTTGAAGAGTCATATGAGGACGCACCATCGTCACGCAGAGCCGGTCCCTTTTGAGAAGCCGCAATAGGTACTAACAAACATGTAAAAGTTTGGGTACATTAGAATATTTGAAACGACGATCTCCTTCGGGATCCTAAAGTAAAGTTCGTCGATAAAGTTATTAAAAAATATGCCGAAGCTCACGAACAGGTTTCATCATCATGTGAATGTCGAGGCAATGCAGCTCCTCGACCACACGGAACACGGATATAATGATAAGACTTAAAAAAACAAAACCGTTTGAGTTAGTGTAGTGTCTAGTGATAGTGAATTAGTGTAATGTAGTACAAGTGCCACCCATAAAGAACACTAGAACAAAGTGTTCGCCTTAATAGAGATAATAAGACAAGTGTTAATGGGCACATATTTAATATTAGTCTATCAGTTTACATTAAATGTAAAATACTTATTAACCTAATCAATTAGCTAGATTGTAATAAAAAAGGGGATCATAACGACTATGAAACCATACCAAGGGAAAAAATATTAATAATAGTTACTGCTCCAGATCAGCATAGTGTTAAAGGCTGAGGCTACGTGGAAACTTGGTTTGATTTAATTGTTGTAGCTGTAGGTTCTTGCTGTAAAGATTTGGAGGACGTTTTGATATAGCGGTAATTTGCAATGAAGAGAGGAAGCACCGATGCCAGAAATGTGTAAGAAAAAGTAATCACACTAGCCGTCCTTCATCATCATCATCATCATCACATCATTGTGAAAGATTGTCATAAATGTTATGAAATAAGACAGGTAGGTTTAATTAAGTTCGCAGTCTTCTATCGAAACTTATCATTATTATCATCATCAGCCTTCATCAGTCCACTGCTGGACATAGACCTCTCCCATAGCACGCCACTGAGCCCCGACCTTTGGCTTTCCTTCTCCAGTCTCTACCAGCAACCCTGCGTATATCGTCGCTCCGTATAGTCGCAGGGCATCCTGCACTACGTTTGCCGATTTGCGGTCTCCACTCTAGAACACGTCTACCCCAGCGGATATCGGTTCTGCGGCAAATAAAACCAGCCCACTGCCACTTCAGCTTGCTAATCCGCTTAGCTATGTCGGAAAAACTATTTATAACTCTTTTCTCTTTCTAAAAATATAATTTGTTGTTAAATTACTCATTTCAAAAAAATAATTAATTAATTCTTTAATTTTTTAATTAATTTTTTGATTAATTTAATTATTTTTTTAATTATTAAATTAATTATTTTATTAATTTATTTAATTATATTCATTAAATTAATTCTTTAATTATTTTTTAAAATAATTAATTTTTGGGCGTCGACGCCAAGGAAGGCCCAGAAAGCGTTGGCGGGACGATTTGGATGCTTTCCGTAGTGACTGGCCTGAGATCGCAATGGAGAGGGATCCATGGAGGGAGATGGGGAAGACCTTTGCCCAGCAGTGGGATCAAATAGGTTAATTTAAAAAAAAAATAATTCTTTTATCAGTGCTGTCCTGTAAAATGTACCTATTTGAAATCGAAAGCCTTATCTTAGGACATAGGTAATAGGTATCCAATTCATATAATTATGACGAAAACACACGACATTCATAATAACGGCAAACAAATCTAATGCTTTCGTTTTCATAAAGCAACACTTGTGAGTCGTGCTCGACACGTCGAATGAATAGAAACAATCTGAACTGATGTCTATTTTCTTTTGTTTTTAGGGCCAGACGTAATATGGCGTTCAAAATTCGACGCGCGAGACAATGCAGCGATAATACTTATCCACTCCAACGTGTGCCCCTTTAAATGGATAAAAAATGCATTCGGTTGCGTGTTCTGTAACTTTGTTTCGATAGAATTCGGTCCAATGAGAAAACACAATATAAAACATTCGGATATGGCTGAATATCTATTCATCAACCATCTCTATAAATCAGGATTTGATAGTGATGTCAACGTAGAAGTTTCAGACCTCAAATGCAAAGTCTGTCATAAAAATATGAGGAATATATCAACGCTAGTTAAACACCTAATGGAAGTACACAATAAGCCAATAGAAAAAAAACTGGGTCCCGGTGTTATACCTTACCTTCTGATCAATGGTTTCTCGTGCGCTGATTGTGGAAAATCATTCGACAAGTATATGAAATTAGACATCCATATCAACGAGCACTACCCTAATTTTATCTGTTCCCACTGTGGACAGGTTTTCTCCAGTGATAATAAATTGACTTCTCATACGTCAAAACACGAAAAGAAGGCGCAATTTCACTGTCCAAAGTGCGACGAAATCTTACCATCGATGGCTCTTAAACGTAAACATATGTCCTTAAAGCACAAAATATATGCCTATAAATGTCCTCATTGCGTTGAAAGTTTTGAATTCCACCACCAAAGAGTGCGGCATTTGAATGTATATCACGATAAGAATATAAAATATCCTTGCAGTTTGTGTTCGAAAGTTTTCAACTGTGCCTCCAGTAGAGTGAGACATACGCGTCTCATTCATCATAAAGATAAACTCTTAATGTGCTCAGTTTGTAGCCATAGGTTCTATGACACCAAGGCTTTGGAGGATCACATGATAACACACGGCACCGGAGAAAAGATCCATCAATGCCAGATGTGTAACAAAACGTACTCAAGAAGGAGGACTTTGATTGAACACATGCGTATACATAACAACGATAGGAGATTTATTTGTTTGCACTGTAACAGTGCATTTGTCCAGAAATGCAGTCTAAAGGGTCACATGAGGACGCACCATCCTTACGCCGAGCCCCTTCCATTTCAGAAGCCAGAATAAGTATAGCTCATCTTTGAACTTGCAATTTCAAAAATAATGACTAAGCTGTCTTTAAAGTTACAAATAAATAATTGAAAAAAATAATTTCAAAAATGTTTGCGTTCTAGCTTATAACTAGCTGATTTGGATGAGATAATAATATGTAGAATTTAAATGTACCTTGATTGTTTTTTATTTTATTTAAGTTTTATGTTTAAAAGAGCTCAATTTTGCGTGTCTCTCACTTGCTCGTGCTTGCGAAATCTTCAATTATTGTTTTATTTTATTTTAGGGCCAGACGTAATGAGGCGTACAAAACACGACTCACGAGAAAATGCATCTATAATTCTAATACTCAAACGTGTGCCTTTAAATGGCTCAAAAATAAATTCGGCTGCGCTTACTGTAACTTTAGTTCAGAAGAATTCGGCCCCATCAGAAAACATAACGTTCGATCATGACTGAAAGTTCAATCACCAACTATCTGTCTAGATTAGGACTGGATGAGGCTGTCAACTTAGAAGCAACAGACCTCAGTTGTAAAGTCTGTAGTAATGAAAATATGAAGAACATATCCACTCTAGTTGAATACCTAATTGAAACACACAACAAGCCTATTGAAAAAAAAACGCGGACTCGGCATAATACCTTATCTTTTGAGCGGCGGATACTCGTGTTATTATTGTGAACATGTTTATTCCAGTCCTCAAAAATTAAAGCTACATATATTGACACACAAACAAGATGCTCAGTTTAGGCAAAGAAAATTAAATATTACGTTCAGGTGTTCGAAATGCGACGAAGTCTTCCCATCACCTAATCTAAAACGTAAACATATGTCGGTAAGACACTGTGTTTGCCTACAGATGTTTTCATTGTATTAAAAAATTCAAATTATTCCATCAAAGACTGCGACACTTGAACAAATGCCACGATAAGAAAATAAATTATCCTTGCAGTTTGTGTCAAAAAGTGCTACATAGTGCTTCGTCAAGAGCGAGGCACGTACGTCGTATTCATACGAAAGTGCAACTGTGATGAGTTATAAGTCCATATGGCTAAGCACAATAGGGAGAAGATTCACCAATGCAAATTGTGCAAGAAAGCGTACTTAAACAAGGGGACGCTGAGATTATACATGCAAACGCATACCTAATTGTCGTGTACCTTATGACGAATATTTAAATCACGTCACTGTGAAATGAACTGATATTTAAACTAAATTACTTAGGATAGGTAAGACATATTTGTTTACTGATTTCTGCTGACTGTCTGGTACTGAATATTGATCGCATAATAACATAAGGGGGGAGGGTTTCCCCCAGTGGCCTCCAACCTCCCCTATAGCCACCTAAGCTTCGCAACTGATAGTCGCGTCTGATTCTGATACCTGTCGGTCTGATCTCTGAATCTGGTCATTGTTCGCAAACAGGCCGATAGCATCGGCAGCTAGTTAGACTGATACACATCGCAACAACTGATAGATGTGGTGCATGCATTAGCACTGATTAACCACAGAGTCACTCACCGATGTTGCTCCTGCGCCGACCGGTACGTCAATGCCGCGGGCGAGTGAGCGCACCCGCTGCCCGCGTGTCACCTCACTCCCGTGAATTCATAGCATGCTTTAGCTCGTTATCTACCTTACCTACCAATATTACTTCGCGACACTAATATCGTGACGTTTAGGTGGTTTAAAGAAGAATGAAACCACCTCTAGTCTTCACTTTATTGGAGTTCTAATTTGCGCGTCATTATTGATTATGGTCACTCTCACTGCACAGTTAGTTAGTTCCACTCTCCCGCATACGAGAGACCTGCCACGAGTGTTAACAAATTGACACAGAAAGATAGAAAAAAGGCGCGGCTTAAATGTCCGAAATGCGATGAAATCTTTCTTTCCACCGATGACTCCCAAACGTTCCTATGTAAAACTGTCAATGGTGCAAGAATAGGATATGTTTATGTTAAATTCGGCACTTCTAGCCTTCGCAGGGCAACGCGGTGAGTTAGAAGATCGTCGTTTGAAGACTAAGTTGTATTGTATTTATTTTACTTCCCAAATTTTAAATAATTAAAATATAGACAATAATTTAATTATTAAGTATTTCGATAATTATTTCCGGTTAAGTATTGTAAACGAAAATTAATTGTTAACCTTATTTTAAATCGTATGAATAAAGACGTTAGAAAATAAATTCGAGGTTTTAATTTGGCCTAATGCTAATAATCATAACCTGTGAATATAGTCTCCAAAATAATAATAATTAGGTTAATATTATAAAAAACAATTTTATCCAAACTTGTGATGCGGATATTTGATGAATGAATGCGCCCAATGATCACATACTTAGATCCTGGCCCCTAACTAGGATTCCCTGTATCGAGGGATCCAGGAACTACGAGAACCATCCCACAACACCCGACTTCGAGAACCAAATAGGAAATGGGACGGGAATCCAACCCGCAACCTCAGTGGTGTATGAGTTTTTTTTTTTTTTTTTTTTTTGTTGACGCTGGGAAAAATGCATTACGCATACCCCCCCATCGGGGGATGAGGGGGGTATGTGGGACTCCCGGCACTGAGACCGGTATACCCACTAAACAACCCAGCGGCACTCCGGCATCGTCTGTGCGGAGGGGGACTGGGAAACCGGCAGAGCCTTTCCATCCAGTCCCCCGCCGACGACCGCCCACCTTCACGGAGGGCCCCGCACGCCCCTCCCAGCGGGAGGGGCCCGGGAATGACCACGAGTGCTCGGCCATTCCCGCCCGACGGTGGTGGCGAATAGGTGCAATGCGGGAGAAGGCACCCCCGCGCCTATCTCCCGCTATTCACCACCGGGAAGGGGTAGGAGAAGACCACGTCTTCTTCTGCCCCTTCTCCGTCTCCGCAGCGGGGTGTATGAGATTTGAGCCAACCTGCCCAACCAGTATACACCACAGAAGCTGACTATTTTATTGCGTTAATAAATGCCCTTTTCTACCGTACTAAGCAATTAATAGGGTTTCAAAGCGCTAACAAATACTTGAGATGGGTGGGTCAACGCTGTGCATAAAATTTAATTATGTGGTTTTCTATTGGGTTTTACAAAATTTAAATCTGCAACACGACAAGTAATAAAATGCAACAGTTTACATCCCCGTTTTATTTCTCTCTCCTGTGAGCTCGGCCTACCGAAAGGACATCGACAGAATCCGACAGACCCCGCATTACACATCTAATTAAAAAAATATTCGGATTTATTTAGTTTCGTCTGCGTGCCTCATTCGAGCCCACATTTGTATATTTTTCAAGACAAACTTAGCAAGACATCCCCAGTATATGAGAGCGAGCCGGTACTACGAAGAGGTCAATCTGTGTCTTCGTAGTCAGTCACCCAACCGATTTTAATGATCTATAATCACTGGGACTAATGCTTCCAAGCCCTAAAAACCACATTAAGGCCGTGTCCTCATTAGGCTCACGGTGAGCTAACTATCTGCTGACTAACTCCGAGCGGCGTATGGGTCGTTAACTCAATGTGTGGTGAGCGGCGAACTGTAGCGTATTAGCCGCGAAGCGCTTGCAAACTCTCGGGATAGAAGGTACGGCTAGTATATATCAGTGTTCTGAGAAGAGTAGTTGTGTTTGACGCCATGGATATTCTCGAAGCAATAGCTGTTTTGGAGGCATTAGATGAAGATAAATATGAAATAAATATCAAAACAAGCACGGCATAAAATCTATTGGCGGGTATACAAGCAAACAGAATTGAGCAGAGCATCTTACAGAGCTCTGTAGGTTAATATGACTGGTAGGTAATAGGTATGCAGCGCTACGCGAGCTGAATTAAATTTTATTGCGTCATAACAAGAGTCGCTATTTGTTTAAATTTCTTTGCGGAGTGATGTTTCTGTTCCTTAGTATTCTGTGGTGTTATATAAATATCATGTATATACATATATAATAATATGTGTGGTGTTGTTTTAAATTTTACTCTGTTGTCTAAAAAAAATGATAGATTAATTATTAGTTCAGTGACTTCCATAATACCAAATCACTCAGATAACTAAGCCAAAACATGTCAAATTAACTCTTTAAAAACGGAACTTATATATATTTTTTTCTTTTGTTTTTAGGGCCAGACGTAATAAGGTGTTCAAAACTCGACGCACGAGACAATGCAGCTATAATTCTAAAATACTCCAACGTGTGCCTCTTTAAATGGCTCAGAAATAAATTCGGCTGCGCTTACTGTAACTTTAGTTCGGTGGAATTCGGTGCCATCAGAAAACATAACGTTAAACATTGGAACATGGCTGATTGTCCCTTCACCAACTACCTGTCCAAATCAGGATTCGATAGGGTTATCAACGTAGAGGTTACAAACCTCAGATGCGAAGTCTGTCATGAAAGTATGAAGAATATATCGACCCTAGTTGAACACCTAATTGAAACGCACAGCAAACCCATAGACAAGAAACTCGGGCTCGGAGTAATACCTTGCCTTTTGAGCGACGGATTCTCGTGCGCCGACTGTGACAAAAGTTTCGATAAGTATATAAATCTTAGCAGTCATATAAACGAGCACTATCCAAATTACACGTGTTCTCAATGTGGGAATGTTTTCTCCAGTCCTCACAAATTAAGGTCGCATGTCAGCATGATTCACAAGGATAAGGCCCAGTTTAAATGTCCGAAATGCAACGAAGTCTTCCCAACAACGAATCTCAAACGCAAACATATGTCGGTAAAACACAGCATGTTTGCCTACAAATGCCCTTATTGTAGTGACGATTTCAAATCGTACCATCAAAGAGTACGCCACATTAACGAGCGCCACGATAAGAAAATAAATTATCCTTGCAGCTTGTGCCAAATAAAACTACATAGTGCTTCGTCAAGAGCGAGGCACGTACGTCGTATCCACCAGAAAGAGAAACTGGTCATGTGCTCCGTTTGTAGCGCTAGGTTCTTGACCAATGATGAACTAAAAGACCATATGATAAAACACGGCAGCGGGGAGAAGACCCACCAATGCCAGGTGTGCCAGAAAGCATACTCGAGAAAGAGGACGCTGATGTGTCACATGCGAACCCATACATGATATTAATGATCGGAGGTCTGTTTAGGTTGTACCTGCTTTAACCTTTTGACCGCCAATGTTGGCTATACTAGACAAACGCAAGAGCTTTTACGCTGCGCGTCGAAGCCGGCATAATATGCCAACAAAAACCTATTATGAATATTTCTTAGCTTGGTGTGGAGGGCTCGGCTTTTCTCTAGAGAAAAGCCACGCACGCTAGAGCGTGGCGCTCAAAAGGGTAAATGCGCATAAAATAATTTATTAAAAAGTAAGAAAGTTTGAATTCATTTAAGTATACAAATTAGATTGCACTGTGTTATCGATAAGAGATTTATTTATTTAAATAAATACTTTTTATAAGGGCTTCGTTAAAATGAAATAAAGTTTTTGGGCAAACCTTTTGTTTTTGTTACAATCTAGAAATAACCTGTGTGATGGAAGGCAAGCACTGCGGCTTGTAGGCAGGCATCTAGTCCTCTCCATAATATAGATTATGTGTATGGATGGAATCTATGGATGTCAACTTATGTCTGAATTAATAATAAATGTCCAATCTTTAAACTCAAGATATGAAATTACTAGGTAATCAGTTAACTCGCACGATATATAGTATTATCTCCGTAACCGTAATCTTACGCATTTAAAATCCAGAGGGCACCTACACACTGTTCAGCGAAATTACTGGGCACTACGAGACTCAACAGCTAATTGTCTCAGGGTGACGAGCGCAGTGCAGCGCCACGCAAGATTTTGCAAAATAAAGTTCTGGGTGGTGCTGTTATTGTTATGGGCTGGCGTATTGCTTACCATCAGGCAAACGAACAGCTCGTCTCGTCATTCAGTTACATAAAAAAAAAGACTGGCAGAATATTTCTCGCAACTCACAAACGGTAGGTACAGTTGATTGATAAAGTGTTTAAGAATTAGGTAGGTACTGTATAAAAATTACTTATCATCCGCCTCGGCTTCATACGGGCGGAAGGTTTTATAACTGGTCTGGGTGTTGCGGGATGTGTGGTCTTCGTAGTTCTTGGTCTCTTAGAAAATTCTAGGTAGAAGCCAAGATCTTTGTATGTAATCGTTAAGCGTTGTAAGTATTATGTCTCTTTTTCACACCCAGTCAAATCAACCCGGTACCCAACAAATTTTTAACTGATGTGCACATCATTCTTTTTTTGTCGTGTACCTAAATGCGTAACAGATGCGATAAAGATTATTAAATCAAGTCAACTCAAATGGTCAAAAGATTTAATAAATACCTAAGCATAATACTTACTTTTTTCTGATGTGCATTTTTCTTTTCTTTTAGGCCCGATCGCCAATCAAGGGAAAGAAAAGCTCGGTCAACTTGGCGATGCTCAGAACAACGCGGCTCTTATTTTGGAATGTTCCAACGCGTGCCCCTTTCATCTTCACCAAAACGGCTTTTTCGGTTGTGCCTACTGTTCTTTCACGTCCGCAGAATTTGGTCCCATCAGAAACCATTCCAAGAAACATCTGAATAAAGCTAGAGTCTTACGCAAAGACTACCCCACACTAATGTGCAAAGCTGATGTTACGAATCTGAGATGCGAGCTCTGCGAGACAAACATGAAAGATATACCTACGCTGTTCGAACATCTCATCGAAGCGCACAAAATACCTTTACAGAAGAACTGTAAACCCGGTATCTTACCTTATCTACTCAGAGACAATAAATTCACATGTGCTGACTGTGGTCAAACTTTCGAACGTTTTAGGATGTTAAATACTCATATAAATGAGCACTACCCTTATTTTATCTGTTCTGATTGTGGACAAACTTTCTGTAGTCCGAGAAGGTTGAACACTCATTTATTAATACACAACACAAAGTCAAGCCATCATCAGTACAAATGTTCGAAATGCAATGACATTTTTCCGACAACACATCTTAAACGCAAACATATGCAGTCTGAACATGGCGTCTTTGCTAATAAGTGCCCGTACTGCAGCAAGCCTTTCAAATTGTATCGAGAGAGAATTATACACATGAATGAGGCTCACGATATGAAGATTAATTATCCTTGTAGTATGTGTTCGAAAACATTTACAGATAATTCAATACGAGCGAGGCATTTGCGACGCGTCCACATGAAGGATAAACGCAGTGTCTGTTCAGTATGTGATGATAGGTTCTCTACCAATAGTGAACTAAAAGATCATATGGTAAAACACAGCGGAGAGAAAAATCACCAATGTCAACTGTGTGAGAAAGTCTACTCAAGAATGAAGACGTTGAAAGAACACATGCGGATACACAATAACGATAGGAGATTTGTTTGCTCGCACTGCAGCAAAGCATTTGTGCAGAAATGCAGTTTAAAGAGCCACATGAAAACGCATCATCATAATTCGTCTTTGATAAAAACTGATAATACACAGAAACATTAATTGTGAATAAGGTTTAAAGGTTGGCAAACTTATGGCACGGACTTACGGTTGTGGTCTGAAAGCTGTGAGTATGATAACAATATTATACCAGCAGTGGAATCTAACTTCCCGATTCCGATGGCTTTCAATATCGAGTTTGGAAGGTTAGCATCCTTCAAACTACGATATCGATCATTTCTAAGGGTCTTGATTGGGATAAGGGTATTGGGACGAGGATTTTGAGTTTGAAAATTAGACAATTTCACAGAAAAATACCGAACCCAGGATGTCTTTGAAAGCAATCGGAATTGGTGTTCGAGTGAGGCGATTCCCCTCCAGATCTGTAAGCTATGGCGAGACCAAATTAATCCTTGTATTTCCCGAGAAAGTCGCGAAGTATAAGAGGCATGGTATAAGGAAATAACGTGCTTAATATTATGATTAACTGTAGATGTAATATTTTTTAATAGCTGTTTAATAAGAATGTGACGTTAATAATAATTTTCTGGACATTTATCATACAATTTATCATTAAATTTTTTGTTGAGTAAATGTTATTTTTAACCGAATTCAAAAAGGAGGAGGTTTACAATTCGACGGTATGTTTTTTTTTTTTGTGTGTTTGTTACGCGATTACTCCGCCAATTTCGATGATTCTTTTTTCGATTGGTAGGTAATACTTCAAAGGTGGTCCCATATAAATTTTATCGAAATTCATTCAGTAGTTTTTGAAAAAAATAGCAAAAACAAAAAAATATAAGTTTAATCTTCAAGTCGGTTCTTGTTTTTTTCGTAACCAACTTTCTAAAGGTGGAGGTTTGTATTCGACAGCTTCACCTGCTTCACCCAGGGTTGACTTCCGGTGAGGGAACTCCTCAACGGTGAATAGTACAGACACAACATTTCGTAAATGGATTTAACCATAATAGCCTGTTCTAAATTCCATCATGACATGGCAGATACACCCAGAATTGACTTCCGGCGAGGGAACTCTTCAACAGAGATATAGGACAGACATGAAATTTTTTTGTGCATGCATTTAATTGTGATAGCCCGTTTTAAACTTCGTCATGATGTGGCTTCTAGATCATAAAAGCTTGTCTTTAAAAACTTTTTGAATTAATTTAATTAAAACTTGTTTTTCACTAAAAAGGGTAAAATAAATTATTTTTCAAAAAAATCTAAACCGACTTCAAAACCACAAATGGCACTCAAAAGTAAAAAATAAATTAATATAATTATCATAAGCGCTACCCACTCATATATTTGAAGTCGGTGCCAGCCAAGTCTAAAAGGTAGTAGATAGATACTACCTACAAGTAGTACTTACTATATACATAGTATATATCTGCTACCTATTACACTTGGCTGGAACCGACTTCAAATATATGAGTGGGTAGCGCTTATGATAATTATATTTATTTATTTTTTACTTTTGAGTGCCATTTGTGGTTTTGAAGTCGGTTTAGATTTTTTTGAAAAATAATTTATTATTGTATTAGAATGTTGCATGTAGCTCCCATTAAAGTAGGGATGAAAATTACACCCCATTGGAATAGTTATCGTTGAATAGGTCTTTCAACATGAAAGGTTGGATACATCACTTCTATAAACTATACTGTTAGCAAGTTAAACTTTGCCAAAGTAGCTAACAATGTATGAAACTTGTGATTTCCTACACTGACCATGCTAAAAACTCACTCTTAGATTCATTCGAATATTGTGTCTAATAAACTTTTAAAGGTATAGACAGAAATCTTAATTATCGACAAAACCTTGAAATGGATAACGATCAATAATATGATCTTACCATTTGATTCTTAATATGGATCGCAAGCATTTTATGAATATTTATTAAGTTAGGGACATCAAATCTGGTATTTAGGATAATTGATGAAAAGTATAATTAATAAAATAAAAATAAAAAAGGGTAAAATAAATTATTTTTCAAAAAAATCTAAACCGACTTCAAAACCACAAATGGCACTCAAAAGTAAAAAATAAATTAATATAATTATCATAAGCGATACCCACTCATATATTTGAAGTCGGTGCCAGCCACAGCCAGCTACTTTAATGTTATATTATAGGCCGACCGTTTAACTCGCGTATCGCCTGCGCGGTAAGAAGGGAGCGAGGGGAGATGTTAGCGGGTGGGTGAAAGGGGTGCGCGGAGCAGAGAGCTTACGTCCTTTCCCGTTCACCCACCCGCTAACATCTCCCCTCGCTCCTTTCTTACCGCGCAGGCGATACGCGAGTTAAACGGTCGGCCTATAGTATAACTTCTTATTATATTATGTTACAGTTTAGGTATTTCCTTATATCATTATTTATTTTATTATATTTAGTTTGATTGCTAAATTATGTAATACGTATTAGTATTGTTATTATGTATTTATTACTCATTTAGATTAGTTAATTAATTGTGTGTTAGGAATGTTATTAATTATTATTAATATTGCAAATTAATTCAAATTCGAAAATAGATTTACATTTGATTTTATTATGTTTTTTTAGTTATTATAAATCTAGTGTTTATTGTATAATATAATATAATTTATTAAAAATTGCTTAGTAAAGTGATATTAAAAAGGTTTAGGAATACAGGTTTGCTGTCGTATCAAAACAAAGTAAGTATGTGTTAATGTACCTATATCAAATCATGCCAACTAAAACAGTCAAAAGCTTAATAATACTTAATTACTTAATAAAACTTAATTAATTTTTACTATTTCTTTCTTAATGAAGTTTCTTAATAAGACACCGCATTAAAATTACGATCTAGCATAAAAATACTAATAAGTAATTTGAGTTTAACTGCTAAGTAGAGTAAAACTAAGAATGTGTCCATTAATATTTTTCTTACTGTCTATATTAAGACGAAGACACAATGTGTTTGTGTTTCTTATGTGTAGTAATACCAGACTCCCGACACTCTATACAAATTAGCCGAGCTAACTGTCTTGTACTACTACTGGCGTACCGGCCTGTCCGCACACGTTTTGTGTGTGTGCGTAATTATTGTAGGGATGAGCTAATACGAATCGAGCGCGACAAGGACAACGCTATGCGTAAGCAACCTAAGTGTTTCTCTTTCACACCCACTTTCGCTTGGCTGGGAGACGCGAAAAACCAAAAAATTCATTTCATCGGTTTGTTGCGGGTGACGACAAATTAGCGGGGGGTAGGGAGTGTCGCTTCTTTACGTAGTAATATTTAGTTTTCTTTGGTAATACTATACTATAATACACTGTCACTTCACTACACTAATCCAAAAGGGTATGTCCGTTAGAGTAATTACTTATAATACTTAATTAATTTTTCTTTTCTTTTAGGCCCGATCATCATTCAACGGAAAGAAAAACTCTGTCAAGTTGGTGATGCTCGACACAACGCGGCTATTATTTTGGAATGTTCCAACGTGTGCCCCTTCATTGTCCACCAAAAGGGCCCTTTTGGTTGCGCCTACTGTTCTTTTACGGCGCCAGAATTCGGTCCCATCAAAAACCATTCTCAACTTCATCTGGATAGAAATAAAGCCGTACTCAAAATGAATTCCGCATCAATGTGCAAAGCTGATGTAACAAATCTGAGATGCGAACTCTGTAAGACAAACATGGAAGATATACCTACGCTGTTTGAACACTTGATCGAAGCGCACAAAAAACCCTTACAGAAAAAAATTAAGCCCGGTATCTTGCCTTATCTTCTAAATGATAATGGATTCACATGCGCTGTCTGCGGTCAAACTTTCGATGGATTTAAGATGTTAAATAATCATATGAATGTGCATTACCCACATTTCATCTGCTCTGAATGCGGACAAGGTTTCTGTAGTGCGATAAGATTGAACAGACATTTATTAATACACAACAAAAACTCTAGCTACTATCAGCACAAATGTTTAAAATGCAATGAAAGTTTTTCGACTGGATATATTAAACGGAAACATATGATATCTGAGCATGGCATTTTTCCTTATAAATGTCCATACTGCACCGAGACTTTCAGAGACTACAGAGATAGAATTGCACATCTTAAGGTTCACGATAAGAAGAAGATTGATTATCCTTGTAGTATGTGTCCTAAAGTGTTCACAGAGAACACTGCACGAGCACAACATATACGGCGCATTCACATGAGGAAGAAACCCTGCATCTGCACAATTTGTAGTGACAGTTTCACTACCAAAAGTGAACTAAAACATCATATGATAAAACACGGAGGGGAGAAAATACACCAATGTGAAGTGTGTCAGAAAGCCTACGCAAGAATGAAGACATTGAAAGAACATATGCGGATACACAACAACGATAGAAGATTTGTTTGCTCGCACTGCAGCAAAGCATTTGTGCAGAAATGCAGTTTAAAGAGCCACATGAAATCACATAATTCTAAGGATTAGCCTTTGAAATATAGTAATATAGTTTGAATATACCTAATATACTACTATAGTTGTGTGTATGATAATAATTGTACTAGATCTTTAAACCACTTGTACTAATATTTATTTTGTGCTCAAACTAAGGCGAGACGAAATTAATCTTTAATAAATAATAATAATTAATCAAATCAATTAATTATTTTATCGTCCACAAAGGTGTGCAAATTTATCAGCAGTTACTTACTTAAAAAAGAACTACGCAACATTTTTTGTGACCGGAGCCTGATGTAGGTCTTAAAATCTGTGACAGACTGTAACCGTATTATCAGCGTAACATATAAGATTGGCGTTTGGTTAAGATATAATCCATATAGACGGTGAACAGAGTGGTTGCTAGAATACTTCCATGCGGGACGACAAAAACTACATACCCGTTACTGCTTACGTGTTCTCCCACTCTGAGACACTGCTTCCTGTTGATGAGGTCGCTGGTGATCCATTAAAGAGTGTTTACCTATTATGCCAAAGCATTGTAGTTTCTTTAATAAGATTGATGTCGAAACTGTGTCGAATGCTTTGGCAAGGTCGAGAAAAATTCCAACGCATATCCGTGCGCTATTCAAATGAGATGACACCGTTTCTGTCTACCAGTTGCACATTGACTAGCTTTTCCAAAATCTTAGACAAAATACAGAGAAGAGAAATTGGTCTATAATTATCTGGGCTGGATTAAGGTCCACCTTTGTGTGCCGGAGTAACAACGGCAGTCTTCGTACATAAGAAATAGGTTATTCGGGTTACCGAATGGCACCAATTTAGTACTTGTACTCGTTAGTGTAGTTTCGCTCATTTTTAAGCACCCTAAATTTTTTCCGATTCTACAACGCTCCAGGGTAGAATCAAGCCCAGTTTTGTATACACCTCATGATGATCTTCAACGAATATGCCGGGTCTCATGCTAGTTACCTACTCGATGAGGAAATGTTTGCCAAAAACCTAACTACACACAACGTTCTAAGATTTGCTTTGGCAACCCTATTTATTAAGGAATCCAGTTTCTGGCTTCGCTACATTATACAAGTCCCATCTAGTACTCGATGACGATGATGTAGTTTTTTACGGTGTTGCGCGTTTTCAGATACTTCTTTTTTCAGGAAGATTAAAATGTATAGGTATTGTAGGTATTTAAATACATAAATATTCGCGCCCGTGCGAAGGCGGTCACGGGTTTGTAATAATAGAGTAATTTATTCCACTGAGATAGATAGATTTTACGAACAAGTTGTTGTCGTGTAAAGACAATGCAAAAAAAATTGTTCAACTGAAACGGTCAAAAGATTTACTACGTACGTATGTGTAATACTTAGTTATTCACTGATGTGCATTTTTCTTTTCTTTTAGGCCCGATCGCCATTCAACGGAAAGAGAACCTCTGTCGACTTGGCGATGCTCGAGACAACGTGGCTATTATTTTGGAATGTTCCAACGCATGTCCCTTCAATGTCCACTATAATGGCTTTTTTGGTTGTGCCTACTGTTCTTTTACGTCGCCAGAATTCGGTCCCCTTACAAACCATTCCGAACTTCATTTGGATAAAGCTAAGGCTGTACGCAAAATGAAGCCCACATCATTGTGCAAAGCTGATGTAACGGATCTGAGATGCGACCTCTGTAAAACAAGCATGAACAATATACCTACACTGTTTGAACACCTGATCGAAGCGCACAAAAAGCCCTTGCAGAAAAATATGAAACCCGGTATCTTGCCTTATCTTCTCAGAGGTAATAAATTCACATGCGCTGACTGTGGCCAAGCTTTCGATCGATTCAAGACGTTAAATAATCATATGAATGTGCATTATCCATATTTCACCTGTTCTGATTGTGGACAGACTTTCTGTAGTGTGATGAGATTGAACACTCATTCTTTAATACACAACACGGCAAGCCATCGTGAGTACAAATGCTCAAAATGCAATGAAACCTTTTCATCAGCTCATCTTAGACAGAAACATATGATGTCTAAGCATGGTATCCGTGCTTACAGATGTCCATATTGTTCCGAAACATTCATGTATTTTGAAGAGAGAACAGCACATTTAAATAAGATTCACAATAAGAACATAAATTATCCTTGTAGTATGTGCCCTCGAGTTTTCATGAGTGCCTCAAAAAGATCATGCCATACGCGACGCACTCACTTAAAAGACAAAACTTATATCTGTGCAGTTTGTAGTGACAGGTTCTCTACCGAAAGTGAACTAAGAAACCATATGATAAAACACGGCGGGGAGAAAATACACCAATGTGATGTGTGTAAGAAAGCCTACGCAAGAATGAAGACGTTGAAAGAGCACATGCGGATACACAACAACGATAGAAGATTTGTTTGCTCGCACTGCAGCAAGGCATTTGTGCAGAAATGCAGTTTAAAGAGCCACATGAAAACGCATCATCCTGAAGATAAGTCTTTAAAGACTGAAAAATAGTAACAAGTGTCCTGTCCTCATGGTTGTCCGATAAACATTACAGATCTCCTAACTAAATGTATTGGGGCGAGACCAAATCAATCGAGGCACGGTTTGTTGCTGTAACCGAGAAAACAGAAACATGTCAAAAGTGACATCAGTAAAAAGGTTTCTTATGTCCCCTCCGTCCGGATCGAAATTCTTCGCCAGTGAACTATGACATGTTGGAGTGCTAAGATATCTCGAGTTCTTTTATTCTTCTTTTTTACATTCGCGAAAATTAAAATGCGGGGTAACCTAGTTATAAAAACTGCATTTATCTTGAATATTTTAATGTTTGTTCGTTGTTTGTTGAATTAAATAAAGTTAAAACTACTTGAGGCTTTGTGCTTATTACCTAATCATTCTTCTTAATATCACCAAATTAAAATAAAATAAATACACTCAACGATCACATACATTGATTCTGGCTCCTAACTAGGATGAGCGCGGACGAGTTCGCCAACAGGATTCCCTGTATCTAGGGAAACAGGAACTATGAGGACCATGGTCCTACAACACCCAGACACAAATGCTTGCGCTTTTCTTTTCTGTCCACAAACATATCACATCACGGATATCAAACCTGCAACCTCAGTAGTTTATGAGATTTGAGCCAACCTTGTAATTACGTCATTGAATCCATATTGCGCGATAAAAATATTTAGGTAGGAATTACTTGGATCAGGTATCCATAAAACGGAATATGCGTGTTTTTTAATGCATGAATGGATTCATTATTGAACACTAATTATAAAAAAAGATTTTTTTAAATATTACGTCATCATTTGTCAATAAAATCATTAAATGAAAATGTGAAACAATTTAAATTAATATAAACGCGCCATTTGCGTGTGACTTCTAAATGTCTAGGATCTCCTCATTGGTCTGTCTATGCTACATGTGTGCATGTGTCAATAATCTACCAACCAATAGGGCGAGCTCCGTCAAAAATTTGACTAATGAGCAAGGAGTCGCGTGACGTCAATATGTGGTTGCACGTACTCAATCGTTTTGCGATTACTTTCCGTTTTTCCAGAAATATGAAAAAGAAACATTACAATGCAAAACCTAATCAATTAAAAAAATAATCAAATAATTATATCATTACTAAACGCTTAAAGGAGTAACCTATCATAAAAAGTACTTTTTCAGATTTTTCGACAACACATGTATATTCCCTATTCCTGTGAAATACCTAATGTGGTGTTTCAATTAGGTACTTACTTATTTTTAGAATTGTAACACCTGTAGGTATGTATTATATTCTCACAATAAATGATCTTAATGATTGATTGATAAAATAGAAATTAAAATAATGTAGTTATTATTTATTCTAATTTTTATTAGGTATTTTTACCCAGGATTTTTTTTATAGAAAATTAATGTAATTATTACAATTTTGTACAACTTACATTAATAAGGTTTGGAGGTTAAACTATTCCTGTTACGTATAAACACAAACCTGTGGATAAGAATGAAACGCAATATCGTTTTATGAAGAAGTGGCCATTTTCTGACTATTTTTCAAATAATTTTTGCGAGATATTCATATCTCAGACCTAACATTCTAAATCCAAAACTGTCTAACTTCACCAGAAAGGGTAACTAACCTATTCGAGCAGTGGGTAATACCGCGCCGTTTTGAAAATATAGATGTAGGTTTAATTTAAGCAAAGATATAGACTGATATAACGTTTTTCTTTTGCTTATAGAAACCAACACTGTAAATCGGAGACCACAACAAGGAGACTTACGCGATGCGCGAGTCAATGCGGCAATTATCTTGGAGTGCTCCAACGCGTGTCCATTCGTTTTCCTCCGAAATATATTCGTTTGCGCGTTCTGTTCATTTACGTCGCCAGAATTCAGTGCCATCAAAAACCATTCTAATGACCACCAAGATAGAACAAAGGCTTTGCGCAACATTAGACCCAATGCAATGTGCAATGCAGACGTAACGAATCTGAGATGCGATCTCTGTCAGACAGACATGAAAAACATAACGACGCTGTTTGAACACCTGCTCGAAGCGCACAAAAAGCCTCTTAAAAGAGAATATAAAGCCGGTATCTTGCCTTTTCTTATGAGAAATGACAGATTTACTTGCGCTGACTGTGGTAAAACATTCGATAAGTTCTTGAACTTAAGTTATCATATAAATCAGCACTACCCATATTTCATCTGTTCTGAGTGTGGACAGGGCTTCAATAGTGCGGTTAAATTGGACACTCATTCATCAAAACACAGAAAGTCACGTCAGTTCAAATGCTCAAAATGCAATGTCAGTTTTTCGACATCAAATATTAAACGGAATCATATGATATCCGAGCACGGCATCTTCGCTTACAAATGCCCATACTGCACGGAGACTTTCAAAGAATATCGAGCAAGAATAACACATTTAAACGAGTTCCATGATAAGAACATAAACTATCCTTGCAGTATGTGTTCCGAAGTTTTTAAGACTTCCTCGATAAGGGCAATACATAGACGACGTTTTCACATAAAAGAAAAAAATTGTCCATGCTCTATTTGTGGCGATAGATTCATTAGTCCTAGTGAATTAAGAAAACACATGATCAGACACGGCGGGGAGAAAAGTCACAAGTGTCACGTGTGCATGAAAGCGTATGCAAGAAAGAAGACGCTGAAAGAACATATGCGTATACACAACAACGATAGGAGATTTGTTTGCTCGCACTGCAGTCAAGCATTTGTGCAGAAATGCAGTTTAAGGAGTCACATGAACACGCGTCATCGTGATGCTGGACCGTTACCCAAAGGGAGATAGTCATGTGCCTCAACGCCTTATAGGTAGGTACATAACAAATTTTATGTAGTTTTTTCCTAAAATCCGTATTATACCGGTTTGACGTATACCAAACCATTCGATACATGTTTTGAGAAAAAATCTATGTGGCCAAAGTGGGCTTATGTCACCACGTCCACAGGTTTGAGGTATTCTTTGAGCAATATTTGAAAATGTGTGACCGTATTCATTAAAGATAATTCAATTCTTCGTATTATATTATAATCCTCTTTGCTATATTATTATGTTAATTTATATTTGAATATGTCTACTAAATAACCTACCTACTTAAGAATGTTTTAACTTGTTGACACTCATTGGATCTAGGTACTTTCATTCATTACTCTTTATTCTTTCGTCTGACGTAAACAGCGTTTGACATAATTAACCGAAGTATAAGAGGTCTGAGCAAATAAAGTATGTGTACCCTAAAATCTAAAAGAAGCCCTACAATCTCATTTTTTAATATAACTGAACTCATTTTTTTATGGTAAGCGCCATATGCCTGATGGTAAGCGCCACGCCTGCCCAAAACAATTGCACTTTGTTTTGCAAAAATTTGCGCGGCACTGCGCGGCACCACTCTAATATCATATAATTCCACAGTAATGGGTTTGTAAAAAATTATATAGTTTTATTTAATGGCGTAATCGATCTCAACACTTCTTAAAATAACTTTCAAGTCTTCTTCTCTAGTGTGGGTGTGTGGCCAACTCTGGTGTCGGAGTTTTTAGAATTGTTCAAAGGTACGAAAACCATTTTCAGAATGAAAAAAGGTGTTAGGAGATGTAACCTCTCACCATTCTCGCTAGAAAAATCAGTAGAGAAGTCTCAAGTGTCGCAACGCACAGTTCAGGAAATTTAAATGTTGATGTCGGTGAAGATATAGACTGATATAACTTTTTCTTTTGCTTTTAGGAAACATCACTATAAAATGGAGTCTACAACTCGGTGATTTTGGCGACGCGCGAGACAACGCGGCCATTATCTTGGAGTGTTCCAACGCGTGTCCCTTCAAATTTCATCGAAATGCTTTTACTTGTGCATACTGTCCCTTCACCTCGCCAGAGTTCGGTCCTATCAAAGAGCATACTAAAGAGCACAAAGATAGAGCTAAGGCTATTCGAAATATTAGAGCCTCTGCAGTATGCAAAGCAGAGGTCACTGATCTGAAATGTGAACTCTGTCAGAAAAGCATGAAAGACATATCAACGCTGTTTGAACACTTGATTGAAGTTCACGGCAAGCCGTTGATAAGAAAACACAGAACTGGCATCTTGCCTTACCTGTTAAGCGACGGGTTCACTTGCGCCGACTGCGGCCTTACTTTTGATTGGTTTTGGAAATTAAATCAACATGTGGATGAGCATTACCCCTATTTCGTTTGTTCGGAATGTGGACTTGCATTCTCGAGCGCGATAAAGTTAAATGGTCATTCTGCTACTCACCAAAAGAGGACATCTCAGTTAAAATGTTCTCAATGCGATGCAACCTTTACGAAAGAATCTTCGAAACGTAAACATTTAAGTTCTAAGCATAACATCTTCTCCAATAAATGTCCATATTGCCCCGAGAAGTTCAAACGATATGAAGATAGAATAACACATTTAAACGAGTTCCATGATAAGAACATAAACTATCCTTGCAGTATGTGTTCCGAAGTTTTTAAGACTTCCTCGATAAGGGCAATACATAGACGTCGTTTTCACATAAAAGAAAAAAATTGTCCATGCTCTATTTGTGGCGATAGATTCATTAGTCCTAGTGAATTAAAAAAACACATGATCAGACACGGCGGGGAGAAAAGTCACAAGTGTCACGTGTGCAAAAAATCGTATGCAAGAAAGAAAACGCTGAAAGAACACATGCGTATACACAACAACGATAGGAGATTTATTTGCTCGCACTGCAGTCAGGCATTTGTGCAGAAATGCAGTTTAAAGAGTCACATGAAAACGCACCATCCAGAAGCTGAGCCGTTGCCCGATGGAAAATAGTCCGTAGATCACCGTCCCCAAAAGCCCCAAAAGCTGGGTCCACAATTGTCCGATCTACGATCGAACAAATGCCACGTTTGGTTCGTCGTCACAGATTACTACGACGCGACGTAACGTTCTTTTGTCGTTTGTATCGGGTGAGACGCGTCCACACCATACCGACCGTGCGTTGGGATCGTGATTCTGCCGCGTGCGTTGTAGCGGACGTGGATCGGCCGGTAAGGACCCAGCTATTACATTGAATGCACTTAATGACAAAAATTTCTACGTTTTTTGTCATAGGCATACAAATACAAATACAAAATGGTTTATTGTGCAACAAACAATAATAATCAGTAGGAACATGAAAACAAATATTTAAACAACAATTCAAATTATCTTTTAACTCTTATTTGTTACTCATCAAGAAAATGACAATTCATGCGGTATGGTGATACATAGATTAATTCTAGTAAATTAAAAAAACATGAAGACACGGTTGAGAGAAAAAGCACAAGTGTCACGTGTGCAAGAAAGCTTACGCCAGAATATATACTTTGAGGCAACACATACGTATTCATAACGACGATACAAAGTTCCTTTGCGCCTACTGTAGCAGTGCGATGATGATAGTTTGCAGAGCCATATCAGGAAACATCCCAATGCTGAGCCATTGCCGTCTGGGAAACAATATTTACTTACTACTCAGGTGTCATTGTTGTAGGTTATAGTTAAACTAGTAACTGTTAACGTATTATACCTATACTTAAAATGGCACTCTGAACATACAGAACTGAACACATTTGTCTGAGAATCAGAACTGATTATGCATTTTCTTTTGTTTGTAGAACCTGGCAAAAGGAGGCTGAAAATCGGAGACTATCACGACGCACGAGACAATGCGGCCATAATCCTAGAGTGTTCCAACGTCTGCCCCTTTAAGTGGCGCAAAAACGTTTTCGGTTGCTCGTACTGCTCCTTCACTTCACCAGATTTTGGTACATTTAAAAATCATATGACAGGCCATCCCCTGAAAACTGGCAGAATCGAGACTCTCCGCAACTCTCGACCTGCGGACACGGTTAAAGCAGATGTTGTTAATTTGAGATGCGAACTTTGCCAAGAACATATGAAAGACATAGCAACACTAATGGATCACCTTATTGATAAACACAATAAGCCTATAGTCAAAAAATATGATTCGGGTGTAGTACCGTATCTGTTAGATAAAGGATTTACGTGTGCCTATTGTGGCCAAACGTTCGACCGGTTCATAACGTTAAACACTCACGTGATTCAGCACAAGCTTAACTTTGCCTGCTCTCAATGTGGACAGTATATCTCCAGTCCTGAAGGTTTAAGGAAGCATATCCTTAGGCGTCATGTGAAAACTCCGAAAACAGATTTCCGACCAAAGTTGAGCGACTATAACGACGCTAGACACAACGCCTCCATTATTCTAGAATGTTCCAATGTTAGTCCCTTTAAATGGCATCGAAATGTGTTCAGGTGTGGCTACTGCGAATTCACTTCCGCAGATTTTGCTCCATTAAAGGCACACATACACGTGGCGCATCCGAAA
The DNA here is from genome assembly GCA_951640565.1 of Petrophora chlorosata. Classification (NCBI taxonomy): domain Eukaryota; kingdom Metazoa; phylum Arthropoda; class Insecta; order Lepidoptera; family Geometridae; genus Petrophora; species Petrophora chlorosata. The sequence continues at coordinate 2,907,541 of OX621218.1, forward strand.
AGGCTCGAAGCCCTTCACTACTCCCGTCCAACTGAAATATTCAAGGCTGATGTTACTGATCTCAAATGCCAACTGTGTGATCAAGCGATTAAGGATATGAAAACACTGATTGACCACTTAAGTGAAACCCACGAAAAGTCGATAAAGAAACATTACGGCCCCGGCATCGTTCCTTACTTGCTGAACGACGGATTCACGTGCGCCGACTGCGGCCTACAGTTCGATCGTTTCATGAAACTAAACATACACGTGAATGAGCACTACCCTAATTGCATTTGTTCGCAATGCGGGCAGGCCTTCTCCAGCGTGAATCGGCTTAGAGCGCATTGCGAACAACATAAAAAGAAGACTACTGCACAGTTCAAATGCTCCGCTTGCGGAGAGATCTTCACCTCAAGATTTGCTAAACAAAAACATATGGAGTCTAAGCACGACATCCTCCCCCACAAATGTCCGTATTGCAGTGACGCTTTCAAATCCTACGCTCACAGATTGCAGCATTTGAACAAGTATCACGACAAGAAGATAGAGTACCCTTGCCGTATGTGTTCGGCCGTTTTCAAAACTGCTGGCAAACGGGCCGACCATATGCAACACTTTCATTTGAGGGATAAGCAGTATTCTTGCTCTGTTTGCGACTATCTGTGTACGAGCGTGACTCAGTTGAAGAAGCATATGATGAAGCACGGTGGCGAGAGAAAGTACAAAATTTAATACTGAAAGACGGCCTAACACCTTTGATGAAGACTTTGACTCTACGCGGATTTCAGAGAAAACAATTGACATGAGTTCTCCGAGATGCTGATATACATGAAAAATTATGTTTTTATGAAAATACGGAAATATATTGTTTTCTTTCAACTGATGTAGACGTCGTAGACACAACCTTCATGTTAATTACTCCTCATATCAAACCACCACCTGCAATACGTACAATTTACAATTTATTACACCTAGATACAGGGAATCCTAGTTAAGGGCCAGGATCTATGTATGTGATCCTTGCGCGTATTTATATCTGTTACTCTTAATAAAGAACTGGACACGAATGGCGCTGAGTCGAGCCGATGGGCATGACATGAGAGAGGCCTATACCTAATGGGATGTAAAGGGCTGTGGATGATGATGATGATAATGATTCTTAATAAATAAGGTTAGAGGTGTTCACAAATGATACAAAAAAAAATAACGAGTATCACAAATATTTTGGACAATCGACGGAACGTGCGCTGTCAATCGGCGGTGAGCGTCGAGTGTGGCGGCCGAGCGAGCTGCACGCATGCCGCTTATATAAAGATATAAATATATATATATGATATATAATAGGTATAAAGTTACTCTTTACGTGATGTGCATTGCGCAATTATGCCTAATCATAAATACAAGTTTCGAAATGGAAGCATGTATTATTTTATTTTGTTTGAAATATGATCTGACATAAATAACCGAGTCGTAATAAATAGCGCAATAGATAGGCAGATACGCTATAGATATATGAATGAAATAGAATCATGGTAATATAAAATATTTATTGAAGTATAGGTAGTAGATAGGTACGTAATAATAGGCTTTGTGAGCCACAGAATAACTAATAGGTAGTTGAAGTGTCAAGTCAAAAGTAAAAAAAAACACTTTTAATTGTCAAATACTCATAATATAAATCAATGCGAGTCAATCAATCTAGAGCGAGTGTGGCTCAGCGGGAACTCATGCGCCTTTCGATCAGACGCGACTGGGTTCGAATCCCGACTCGGCCCTGCACCAATGACTTATAGTTAAGTGCAGGTTTTGCACGCTCGCTATAAAACGGTGAAGGAAAACATCGTGATGAAACCCGCTTACGCGCTTTGGAGTGGTAGGCTCTGGCCGTGGTTGTAATACCACCCACCGAACAAAGCCATGCCGTCAAGCGACCTAGTCGTGTTTCGGGATGATGTTCGGTGAACCATCGGGGAGACGGGTCTGAGCAGCCGCTCAACTGCCGTCTCTCTCTAAATCTATGTGCTTCATCTTAGGCCACATCATCGCTTCACATCAGGCGAGATAGTGGCCAAACATAGATCTATTAAGGATAAAAAAAAATTAAAACACTTAAAATCTGTAACTTAAAATATCATGATGTTTGATCAAAAAAAGGCAAGCATGTCTACTCATTTCTTTTCCATACTCAAATGGAAGTCCGGGCCCAGAAATGAAATGCGAAAACTGACTCTACCAGTGCTTCGGAAATACGCCCGCTAGAGAAGATAGCAAGCACCAAGAAACTGCGGAGATGTCTCTTTTTTTTGTCTTACTTTAGTACACCGGATAGATAAATAGTACCTACCTACTAGGTTGTTGATATTATGTATGAACTTAGTGTAGAATTAAAATTTACAAGTTATTTAAAAATATTTAACAAAGTATGGTAGGTACTAAAATGTAAAGTTGTATATAAATCGAGGTATATTTTCTGTGTAAATTGTTGCCGATAGAGTAAGAATAACTAAATACCTATACGCACTTTCACAGTTACAGTAAACAGCTGGGATATGATTTGTATAAGTCCTCTACATAAGAATTAGCTGTGTGTATAATAAAGGGACGAGACTTATGTTCCGAGATCAGCAGGGCGATCATGTATCTTTTATTTCAATCAATTTCAATAAGAAACCAGTTTCGATGATGGTTTTGCGATCACGTAACCCGTTTGTTGCAATCAAACGTCAACGAAAGCTCAATTGAAATAAAAATTAGTTTTGACAAACAAAGTTTATATCTATTATACCAAAGACAAGACCCGTACTACACAGTAAAATTGAATAGATTTGGCGTATACACAACGATTCATAGCACAATCTCGCTTTGTAAATTTGTAGGGTAATCGATTGAAGCACACTGAAATCGAGACATAAAAAGTTACATGATCGTATTTAATCGATTGAAGTAAATTTCTATTGCACGTTAGCCCGCAACATGGGATGTTCGCAACAAACTTACGTGATCGCCCTGCAGGTGAATCGAGTGGATATTACATAAGAATAAGATACCTAAGCTCAGAATAAGATAAATGAAATCCAGTAATCGCCTTTGACTGTATATTAGTATCAACAATACACTCGCAAATGTACGTCCGTTGAAGATGACTATTATAATATTAGATTAAATAATTTAGCACAGAAACACAATGTCGACGGAGGATAGCCCGAACGGAAAGGGAAGAGACTGCAGTACAGATAATACAGATCTGACATATGTCACATGACAGTTCATATGAGTCGTTCAAAAACTACAATATTATAACAACTTACAGGTCGCCGGTTCTTGGATACTTCTTTATCCACACAAGGTCTTCTTTTTTGGGGTTCCGTACCCAAAGGGTAAAACGGGATATAACAACAAATTCTAAAAAACAGAATAAAATTAATATTTAAGGGGGCTCCCATATGACAGACGGTCAACAGACAGTACGGAACCCTTCGTGCGCGAATCCGACTCGCGCTTGACCGGTTATTAATTTTCGGTGCACAGCCGATCGATCTCGGAGGCACCCCGGGGTGCGTTCTAGGGTGACCTGGGTGACTTTGCGAGAGAGTTGTGATCTGCGTGCGCGCGCGGTACTACCTTTTTCGGAAGTGATGACGCAGGGGTTATGTGACGAATATACAAATATACCAGTAATGCTATTGGTAGGGACCTATAACTCATACTGTATACACGCGGGCCGTCGCTCGAAACCGGCTTTGTACAATAGGTGCAAACAATGCGTACGGCGAGCGGACATCGTCTTACCTGGTTCCTCGACTAATTAATAGTCTACCTCCGGATTTGGTTAATGATATCACGCCACTAAACATTAAAGTTAAACTTAAGGCTCTCTTCTTGAAACACGTTGAATGTTAAGATTGCTAAGAAATGCACTTACCAATTTTCTACCTTCATAGATAAAGTTATTAGATGATTGTGTTACCTAATATCGATATAGACTAAATATGGTATTGAACACAAACCTCAGTGGTTTACGAATGCCATGCAACTTGCTATTGTTATGTTATTTTTAAATGATAAATAAACTAAAAAAAATACTAAATATCCCAGAAGTTTGTTGTAAGTTTGTTGTAAGCTTTGTAAATACTTTTAACACCTAGTTGTACGTTAAACTAAACTTCATATAAAATAAATGGTATATGAGAAATGCTTGTGTATTTTCATTTTTAGATTTTGTAACTTTAATAAAAAGTCATTTGCTTTATAACTAAACAAGCGTCACGAAGCTTTTAATGGAATACCACAGCTTTAACATAAAGCTTTTTGGTAAAAAAGACCGAAGCCCATATCATCATCAAATTCTTCAGGTTCTTCCTCCTCCACCTTAACTTCAGTGGGTGCAGCCGCGGCGGCGGCAGCGGGGCCTGCGCCACTGGCCGGTGTCGCGCCGACGCCGGATCGATTTTTTAATACATTCATATTCGCATCATATTACACTTATAGTTCTTCCCCAAAGACCTGTTTTTTTTTTCCAGTATAAAAGTATCCCAGGTCATATTCCAGGACACAGCTAGATAGGTAGATGAACGCCTTTATTTGCAAACATTAAATTAAGGACATTACATAGGAACAATCAAAGAAAGTTACAATGGGCGGACTTATCGTTAAAAGCGATCCCTTCCAGGCTACCTTTTGGTGTTTGGTATGTACATAAAGATGTATATAATATCTATATACGTACCTATACCAAAACACCAAAATCTGTCGCTATGTAGCTAATAAGTGGTAACAAACACGTCCGCTTACAGATTTATAAAAATATATACTAAGATTTTTAAATATCTAGTAATATCTAGGTAGGTAGCAACACAATAATTAATACAAGTAAGTAGGTATACACTCAGTTATTATGTATCTTTTATTTCAAACAGTTGCATTTTGAAACCAAATTCGATGATGGTTTTGCGATCACGTAACCCATTCAAATCAAACGGGTCGGCTTAACCCCGCTTAGCTGCAACTTCACTTCTAAAGTTCAAAAGGAGCACATTGAAATCGAGACATAAAAAATAACGTGATCGCATTTTATCGATTGAATTATATTCCTATTGCACGTAGGTTTGCAACATGCGACGTTTGCAACAGACTTACGTGATCGCCCTGCTGGCGTCTGATGGTTTAAAATTTTAAATCGCCACTAACCAAACGCGTCCGATGACCTCATGGTTGCACTAATTTACCTAGTTACATTTTTCTGTAGTTACTTACTACGGTAATATAATCTTTTTAGTATTTTTTTTTATGTAACTGAATGACGAGACGAGCTGGTCGTTTGCCTGATGGCAAGCAATACGCCAGCCCATAACAACAACAGCAGCACCCAGAACTTTGTTTTGCAAAATCCTGCGTGGCACTGCACTTTGCTCGTCACCCTGAGACAATTAGCTGTTGAGTCTCAATTAAGTGTTGAGTAATCCCTAAAATATATAAAAAATATACAACATAAATTATATTCTCTAGAATTCGACGTTTATTTACGTTAATTATTGTTAATGAACGTCGCTCTATTTTAAATTATTAGATAATTGCTTTTATTGTACCTATACATCCTTATGAAACTGTAGATGTAGTTTTTGTACTTTCTATCGAAATTTCCAATTGGATCTCAAGAACCTATATCGGATTTTTTTATTTTTAGGAAGAAAAAAGGAAGAAATACAGATAAAACACGAAGTGGAGTCAGACTCAGAGAATATTGGAGCCCCGCTCGTAGAGGCCTCAAAAGACGGAGTTCAGAGGCGAGCAGCCTTCCGGAGTAACATTACCACAATCATAGAAACGTGCACAGCGTACCCGTTCAAATACAGGAAGGGCACGTATCTCTGCTTCTACTGCAAGACTACCTTCCTCGAGCCGGAGAAGCTACGAGAACACAACACCTTGCAGCATTCAGAGTCGAAGCAACTGCTAAAGCCGAGAAAGTACGAACCGTTGAAGATGGACTTTTCTAACACGACGTGCAGACTCTGCCGAGTCGACATCGACGATTACGCCACGTTGAAAGCTCATCTAACAGCTGAGCACGGAAAGATCATCGACTGCACGTGGGGAGACAGCGTGCTCCCGTACAAGCTGAGCAAAGAGGAACACCGCTGTCAGATCTGTGGCAAAAGATACGAGATGTTTCTCAGTCTGCATAAACACATGAATGAGCATTACGAACACTACATATGCGAGACTTGCGGAAAAAGGTTCGCCACGTCTCAGAGGATGGTCAATCACTCGCGCACTCACGAGAGAGGAGTATTTCCGTGCAAGCACTGTACTGACTCCTTCCCATCTTACTCCGCTTTGTACGCCCATGTCGCTAAGGTTCATAAGTTGAACAAGAGGTACAAGTGTCCTATATGTGACGAGAAGTTCGCCTCCTACAAGCATAGGTTAAAGCATCTCAACACAATTCACGGGGAAAAGACGGCCGTGTTTCCCTGTCCGTCTTGCCCGAAAGTCTTCGACCTTTGCAGTCGGAGAACTGCGCATATAAGGTTCCAGCATCTCCAAGAACGGAATCATATATGCTCCGTTTGTGGTATGAAGTTCTTTACGAACTATGAGCTGCAAGAACACTCGATCAAGCACGGCGGTGAGAGGATATATCAGTGTGATGTATGCAAAAAGTCATACGCTAGGTTAAAGACTCTCAGGGAACATATGAGGATCCACAACAATGATAGGCGGTTTGTCTGTCCGGTTTGCGGACAGTCGTTTATTCAGAACTGTAGCTTGAAACAACACATGAGAGTGCATCACCCGACGCATTTGAAGGATGTTTTTTAAAATTTAAGTGTAAAACCCTATAGCATGGCTTCCCAAACTTTTTTTTACTGTGACGCCCTTGGGCATTTGCCATTTTTTTGCGACGACTCCCCCCCTCTCCCCAAATAACTCTTATATTTTTCATTAGTAAATAAAAACAAAAACAAAACATAAGAATGAAAACTAAAAGAGATATTCATTTAACTTTGTTGAATGGCTACTAATGAAAAAGATGTGCTTGTTTTCTAGACAGCATAGCGATTTCGAGCATAGCATTTCAAAACGGGGCTCCAGTTTGGTAATTGCCACTCTCATCTCTTTCTCTACATTTATTTTCGATCTGTACATGTCTTTTATTACTGCAACTGCAGGAAAGCCTGATTCGCACAAGTACGATGTCGCAAATGGTAGCAGAACCCTTAATGCTGCAGTGCTGATGGCACGATATTCACGAGAATCCATGTGGATCCATGAATGAAGCCAATCCGTGTGGATCGCCTCTTGACGTCCTTGGGATAATGCCGCGACGCCCCAGTGCGTCACGACGCACAGTTAGGGAAGCCCTGCCCTGTATTGACTCTACGCGGTGATTTACTGGCTTAGTATCTTTTTATTTCATTTAGTTCAGCCCGAGAATGCAACCGCTGCATTTTGAGCAAGTTTGCTTTGTATTTTTTGTGATCTCACACAAAATGTAAGTAGGTTGCCTAGTATTTAGATTGTTATGAGGTGACCAACTTTTACTCATCTTTTATAAGTATATTTTTAAGCCGATAAAATATTAGGTTATTTTTTTTTACACTTTATAGATCTATGTTTGGCTACTATCTCGCCTGATGTGAAGCGATGATGTGGCCTAAGATGGAACACATAGATCTAGAGAGAGACGGCAGTTAATGAAGTAAATGACGATTATGACGGTTAGGTATAGGGCCATTAATTATGTGAGGCGTTAGAGGGTCGAGCCAACTCTCACATCTCAACAAGGGGAGTGGGAAATTCGAAAAACCGCCAAAATTAATGGACGCCCCCTATGTTATGAATTTATAATCAATGAAATATTTTAAGTAATTGTATCTTTTATTGAGACAATTGTGTTTATAAAAATTACCTCTACATTTTTAATTTACACTTTAATTTTGTTTTAATAAAGTACTCAAGGTTCTAGTCAGCCGGAGAAAACGTGTTTTATTTTTCTAAACCAATATAGTAGAATGGCTTAACTTCATATTAAAACATAAAAATTACATTAACCCTAAAAACCACGTTTTTATGCGCCTTTGAGGTTAGGTCGGCATTGCATGCTAATAAATGGATTTAGAATGAACTGTCATCGAGTTGTGAGCTACCCTGAAAGTTTCAGCCGGATAGCTAATCGGGAAGTGCTCGAAATTTGAGTTGTAAGATTTCACCCGGAACGACAGACAAACAAACAAGGTGACTTAATAAAAACGTGATAACAAATGATAATAAGGTATTGCTTTAGACTGAATGGGGTAAATAAATACTCAGTCCCAAGATTTTTACGAACCGGATATTAATTTAGGAACAAAACTAGATGTTCCCTCAGTTAAGAGCAATGATACTCCATGTTCAAGAGAGGTCAAGAGTCAAGACGCAGAACAAAATAGGTATAGGTAGGTACTTGGTATAGGTATGTAGATCTAGAAGTAACTTTTCAAACATTACGTTTGTTACCACTTACTATGTCATATATGCCACTTAATCATAATCATAAACTAATATTATATCGATTATACGTCAATAAAAAATAAAAAATAATATAAAAACAAATGTAGGTGTACACTCTACTTATTAAAACTTAACTAACTACTTACGAGGACAACCCACTGACCATTAAAACATAATAATAACAAAATTAGTAGATAGGTACATAAAATTCTAAATTTTATATATATTAACACATTAAAAATAATATAAATTATTACAAAAGACTTTTATAATAAAATGTCAAATTCAATTATTAATATCATCATCATCATCATCAGCCGGAAGACGTCCACTGCTGAACATAGGCCTCCCCCATAGATCGCCACAACGAGCGGTTGCTCGCTGTATGCATCCAGCGGCTCCCCGCGACTTTTACCAGGTCGTCGGTCCACCTTGTGGGGGGCCGTCCTACGCTCCGCCTTCCGGTCCGTGGTCGCCACTCGAGAACCTTTTTGCCCCAACGGTTATCGGTTCTACGAGCTATATGGCCGGCCCATTGCCACTTCAACTTGCTAATTTTGAGAGCTATGTCGGTTACCTTTGTTCTTTTGCGGATTTCCACATTCCGGATCTTATCTCGCAAAGAAATCCCAAGCATAGCTCTCTCCATAGCTCTTTGAGTGACTTTGAGCTTATGAATCAGGCCAATAGTCAGCGACCACGTTTCAGTGCCGTAAGTCATCACTGGCAACACACACTGGTTGTACACCCGCGTCTTCAGGCTCTGGGGAATTTATTATTAATATTAATGTCATGAATTTAAAATGTCTCATCATTGTTTCGTTTTTATAAATTCTGTACAGGTGTAAAAGGTTTTATTGATAACCCAGAGCTTTAACTTCGGTTTCAATAAACTTAAGCTGTACTGTTACTGTTCGTACTACGGCAAAGGGTCCTGGCGACTCGAAGTCTCATACCATACGATTGTTAAAAAACACCATTATAAGTAATTTTTAATTAATATTATTCTATTGAGTCACAATATTTGCGTTGCATGCTAATTTACCCTTACTTAAAAGTTGAACGGTTAAATAAATAATCAACGTTCAATACTAAATCTTAGAATTGCACAACTATATATTACTTTTTATATCTGATTGCACATTCTCTCATTTATAGGTATTCACGAAGACTCAACGGAACAAGGTACACAAAATATCAGAGTTGATAATACAGACAATAAGCCAATCGTCGAGGCCAAGAAACAAAACGAAGATGTCACTGCCAGAAAAAAACGTGCCTATACGCTTCTAGAGTTCTCTCGAATATGCCCGTTCAGATGGATGAAGAACCTATACTTCTGTTTTTACTGTGACGTACAGTTCTCAGATCCTGCTGAGTTAAGAGAACATAATTCTAATCATTCCCACACCACCCCTCATCTTTCCAAGCACGGAACAAGACTGAAGAAGCACGACCTTATCAAAGTAGATATTACCGACGTGAGCTGCAAACTTTGCGATGAAGCGATACACAACTTTCATGATCTCAAAGTACATCTATTGAAAAAACACAGCAAAAACATAGATCCGAAATCCGATGGAGTCCTACCGTTCAAAATAAATAAAGACAGCTTCAAATGCTCGCTGTGTGATAACAAATGCGATGATTTTAAAACGTTGAACCAGCACATGAATGTTCATTTTCCGAACTTTATTTGCGAGCAATGTGGCACGGGTTTCGTCACTCCGGACCGGTTGAGAGTTCACTCGTATTCGCATGGAACAGGCGCCTTCAAATGCGACGCTGACGGCTGCGATAAGGTCTTTCGTTCCAAGAACAATAAGAGCGAACACTACGCCATAGTGCACATGAAGAGAAGACGACACAGATGCCCGCACTGCTCCGAGACATTCATGAATTACTTCCAAAGGTCGAAACACATTTCCGCTGTACACGGAGTGAAGCTGAAGGAATTTAAATGCGACATGTGCCCTAAAGTTTTCACGCTGAGTGGTAAACTAGGCGTGCATGTTAGAACAGCTCATTTAAAAATGAAGCGATACTCTTGCGATGTTTGTTTGTGGAAGGTGTACTCCAAGACGGAACTGAAGCAGCATATGATTAAACACGTCGGGAACAGAAAGTTTCAGTGCAACGTCTGCAAGAAGACGTATGCGAGAGACTATACGTTGAAGGAGCATATGAGGATACACGAGAACCTCAGGCGTTATGTCTGTGCGGAATGCGGGAAGACTTTCGTTCAGGCGTGCAGCCTGAGCAGGCATACTAAGACGCATCACTCTAATTCTGTTCTTGTAAAACTTAACGCTATTTAAATATCAATTTTCTTCTCTCGTGTGAGTGGGCCAACACTGGTGTTGGAGTTTTTAGGCTCGAAGGCCTGCGAACGTTGCTTAATACAGCAGATCTGTTAACTACTACGAAAGCTATGCTACGAGCGTTTCAATATCAACAACAATAATTATTAGGATACGCACAAATCTCTCAAATGTAGGTACCTCTATTTATATCCATTTCATCAATTTGTTATAAACTAAGCTAGGTGTATGTTTAGACTATATATTTTAATAAACGGATTTTAATATGATGACTTTCATTATTATTTTGAATGAATAGATGTTGCCAGGTTTACTCAATTTAAATATACTTTCGATCATAACAACGAGGCATGAGCATAACCTGCCAAAGTTACACTGTAGGTACTGTACTTGAACCTAGACGTCGCGTTCAACTAAGGTATTGTACAATGAGCTGCCCGTCTGTGGAATACTCTTCCAATTGACATCAGACGTGCCAAGTCCTTGACTATTTTTAAACATATGATAAAAGTTCACTATTTATCCTACCCCTAACCCGCTGCTACTTATTATCTTTATGTAATTATGTAAACGTATATGGTATGTATGTATATTGATATAAGTATATTAGCTTATATATGTATTAGTATGTATGTATTGGAATGTATGTTTAAGTATGCAGGTATTTATTATTTTATTGCACACCGCCATCTACTCCTTTCGATACTGTCCATCCAAAGGTTCTCTGGAAGAGATCGCTTTAAGAGATAAGACCGCCCATTGTGCTACCATTGTAAGGAATTTAATGCTATTATTATTTTTATTGTTTTGTATCTGGTATGCAATAAAGAGTTTTGTAATTTGTAATGACGATATTGTAGTATTAACTCCCGACGACTTAGCATTAAGTACTAGCAGTCGTGTAACCATCCGCCAGATTTTTCACTATGGTTCACTACCGCGGCTAGGAACCTACAAAACCTCATAGCGACCCCTCTACAGTACAGTAGGTACATTACATTTTTGTACCGCATATTTGAATTACAGTTTATACTTACCACATACCTACTTAAATCTTACTAATACTATAAACGCGAAAGTTTGTAAGAATGGATGTATGGATGTATGGATGTACCTTTGTTACTCTTTCACGCAAAAACTACTGAATGGATTTTGATGAATTTTGGTATGGAGATAGCTTATACCCTGGATTAACACATAGGCTACTTTTTATCCCGGGAAACCCTGGGTGAAACCGCAGGGCGCAGCTAGTGCTCTATAAATTCAACCTTCATAACCAATACGAAATTAAGGCCTTAAAAAATAACCACTATCGATAGGTATTTATTTAAATCTGGTGTTGGGAAGCAAGCAATTGTCATTTTATTGTGAGTCGAAGAAGTCTCGCACGCAAGCACTCGACACCCAAGCACTGCAATATATGTCTGTACGAGTACAATTTTATTTTTGTTTTCTAGGATCCGACACAATACCTGACTCCGCGCAGCCAAACAGAAGGATAGTGCCGCTATTTCAAGTCGCGTACGATCGCAGCCTGTGTAAGCCGCTGGGAACCATCAGGGACTTCAGTAAACTCGGAAATAAGGGATCAAAGAAAACAAAAGGATTCTCAGCAGCACTCGAGACCATAACTTTCGTTGTTTCCCGGAGCCCTTCTCCTCTCTTACCCGTCAGGTCACCATCGCCATTCACTGTAGAAGATATAAACCCTCCAGCAGAGTTTCTGCTTAAACCGGAGCCGAAGAAGAAGTGTTCGGATTCTAGACAAAATGCCTTAACCATCTTCGAATTCTCAACTGCTTATCCCTTCATATTCTCAAATAACAAGTTCAAATGCTTCGTCTGCTCGCAACCGTATCTGGATCTCATTGTCTTAAAACAACACATGCAGGAACACGCCTTCGCGCCCTTGAAACGACTAGTGAATAACAGGAAAGAAAACGTGCTGAAAGTTGACGTCAGCGATTTGGCGTGTAAACTCTGCTCGCTGCCAATCAGAGATCTGATCACGCTAAAGCGGCACCTCAAAGAATCTCACAATAAACCAGTCGATACAGAATTACAGGATAATTTGATACCATTCAACCTGAACTTGGTTAACGAAGGATACCAGTGTGTCATTTGCGAGCAAAACTTCATAAAAATCCGTATATTGGTGATTCATATGAGCGCCCATTTCAGTAACTACAGCTGCGAAATTTGTGGCTCAGGATTCATGACGTTACGGCTGCTGAAGAAGCATTTGGAAGTCCACGAGACAGGCAGCTTTCCTTGCGATCGCTGCGACAAATCCTTCAGCACAAGTTATAAGCGTGCTCTTCACGTTCGAGGAGTTCATCTTAAACAGTATCCTCGCCGTTGTCCCATGTGTCCCGAGCGATTTAACTCGAACTACAAGCGGACGATTCACTTACAAGACGTCCACAACCAGTCGACTCGGGTGCACAAGTGCAAGACTTGCGGTCGAGGCTTCAATCTGAAGTACCACTTGATCTGCCACATCAGGTCGGTGCATCTGCAGGAGAGGAACCAGCAGTGCGATGTGTGCCACCAGAGGTTCTGCAACAAGGAGTCGTTGAAGCGGCACATGGTCATCCATACAGGAGAGAAGAACCACAAATGTGAAGTGTGCGGGATGGCGTTTTTGAGGAGAAAAAATCTTAAGGATCACTTGAGACTGCATGATATTAACTGATTAAACATTCACTTCAACACGCAGCAAGCGTTTTTAAAATTTTTAATGTACCTAAATAATTTTTACCTAAATGTGGTCTACATAAGATCCGTCGTTAGTACTCGAGAAATTGTGAGCCGTTTTTTTACGATAAATTAATCTGTATTGGTTTTAAACCATTTTGCCACTTTGACGGAATAAGTACCTATGAATTCCCTATTAATATAAGCCCTGTTTAATACATTAAAGTTTCGCCGCGCCTTCGCCGGCCGCTGCTGCGTTACGCTCGCTTAGCTCGCTCAACTCGCGCGATGTGTGGTCACTGTTCTAACATACCCTAGTCTCTGAGGCCGTTTGTATTGTCGAAGTAGTTTCTGTCGAACTATTACAAAGAGTATCAAGTATTATTTTTAATAGATCAATTAGATTTTAGAGGATCAAATAATATTGTCCTTCTTAATAATACTGGAACCATGCCTTTGTTTGATTCATCTTATGCCCATTTTAGCTAATTGATAGTAAAGAAATATAACAACTAACTTTGCATTCTTTTTAAAAAGCACGCATTACTATATCAGCTCTAGTTGTTCTTCTGAAATGTTTATGTTAAACCTCTCAGTAATTTTTAATCTCTTTATAATATTAGGTTTATTCCGAACTGAAGCCATGGTTTTGAATGTGATGAGGATACAGGATACAATTTGTGCAGTAGACAAAGAAACTAAATAAGCACTGAAAACAGCATGATTCGCACTTGAGTTATATTCATTACTAGTTACGCCCTGCGGTTTCACCCGTGGATTCCCAGGATAGTCTATGTCCTTTTTCAGGACCTAAAGTACTTACATACAAAATTTCCATCAAAATCCGTTCAATACTTTTAGCGTGATTGAGAAGCATTAATCCTTCCTCACAAACTTGCGCATTCATAATATTAGCAGGATATTTTGAAAAAATGCTTTTATGTTCACTACAAATATCATCCTTATGTATAAGTAATAAAAAACACGAATCTAAATATGTTTTTTATTTAACGTCACCGGTCGTCCATGTTTATTTAGAATAATCAGAATCTTACTTCATTTTACCAAGAATTTTATAGAGATCGTAACTATTTTCGCGAAATTTATCTTATGGTTTGGTCGTAAACTTAATATAAAGGTTCTTTATATATTTATTTTATTTGCGTCACTTTTTCATTTTTTGTTTTTCTGTTGGTTATCTCAAACGTATAAAACATTTTTGTTTCTCTTCTAGGAGTCATCGAAGAGTCGGGTTCTATCAACACGAATAAAGGCGTCGACGGCAGTGACATGACGCTATCATTACTCAAGCATCCCATATCACTTGATGATATCAAAACTGAAGCACTTACTCCAAAAGTTAATAAGAAAATTTGCAGCGCCAAAGGAAAAACCAACAACGCTAAGGACAAAGTCAATAAAGATGATAAAAAAAGTAGTAAAGCAGTTCCAAAAAAGGCAGTACCAGTTGCCGGCTTGAATGTGGATTCGTTAATGAAGACCGATATTAATGTTAAAAAAAAGGATGAACCCGCTAGCCGAAAGGGGAAACGTAGGGCGAATCCTAACTTTGAAGCTTGGAAACAACACACTCTGGCTGTCTTCCAAAACTCATTCGTTTACCCATTCACTCACTCAAACAATAAATACAAATGCTTTATCTGTTCCATACTTTTTTCTGAAGCGTTTCTACTAAGGAAACATATAGTTGGAGAACATAATCTACAAGATATGGATCTAGCTTTACAAAAAAAAGCTCGTGATATGACTTTGAAAGTCGATGTCACATGTCTTCAATGCACAATTTGCTCTAGCACACTCAATACTCTTCAAGACTTGAAATCCCATTTGAAAGGGCATGGAAAAAATATCAACATGGACCTCCAAGACTGTCTAGTTCCTATCAAACTGGAAGACAAAACTTGCCCATGCCAAATATGCGGAGAAAACTTCGTAACATTGAGACTTCTCATTGTCCACATGAAGAGACACTTTAGAAATTTCAGCTGTGAAATTTGCGGGAACGCGTTCCTTACACGAATTTTGCTGAAGCGGCATTTGCAAACTCACCAGACTGGCAGTTTCCCTTGCGATAAATGCGATAAAGTTTTCAGTAACGTTCCGAAAAGACTCCATCATATGAGATGTGTTCACCTAAAAAAGCTAGCGTCTACGTGCCCAATATGTTCGGAGAGATTCAACTGTTACTATCAGAGAAAAAGACATCTTAGGGTTGTTCACAATCGCAGCACAGAACGTTACAGCTGCGACTCCTGTGGCAAAGAATTTGAATTGAAGTGTCATCTGCTCAGTCACACGAAAAGAGTGCATCTACAAGAGAGGAAACACGAATGTTCGATTTGTCATTCACAGTTTTTCGCAAAGTCACATCTTAACACACACCTGGAAATTCATTCAGGGGTTAAAAAATTTAAATGCGGTGTATGTGGAAAAGCATTTTTTACAAATAAATCCTTGCAGAGACATTGTAAGACTCACAAAATTAAAGATGGATGTACTATTTGTGGCCAGAATAGTTGTGGGGGTCATGCGAGTGTAGCTGAACAAATTTAAATAGGTACGGATTTCGTAGACTATTTGTAACTTTAGATATATAAGTAATCCTATCTACCACCTTCTTTACACTCTCTGTCTTGCCTGCCAAGTTTGCATTGTTACCCTTTAAACTATTAAATAATGTATAATGTTTATCGTAGACACGATCAACCTACGGATTCTGCCCAGATCAAATACAAACTAGAAAAAGAAATGCACTTCTGTTCTGTACAGTTTTATTAATATACTACAAAGCTTTTTTCTCTTTTGTACAAAACCAGAAGTAGTAGTCGACGATTGAATTCCACACGAGGCAATTTAAAGGCAAAATTTTATTTTCCCAGGATCTCCAGCACCACAGGAAACTCCCACGAAAGAAGATAATGGACCTAGAACAAGCATTTGGCACATGACAACACCGGAACGCGAGAACGCAGCTATTTTTATAGAATTTACTACAGTTAGGCCCTTCACATACCATCAAGGCAATTTCAAATGCTTCTATTGCGAGGAAATGTTCACCGAAGTACATGCAGTCTTACAGCATACAGCTTCCCACGCCACACCTAACAAAAATACTCTGTTGAAGCAATATGTAAAAAGTGGCAAAAGAGTCATCAAAGTTGACATATCCGGCCTGAAATGTAGGATCTGCGAACTTAAGTACTCAGAACTGGACGATATCAGAAACCATTTGATAAGCACACATAAGAAGATATTCAAAATGGCTGGGAACGGTCTGATGGCTTACAATCTTAGCACGACTAACGGGCTTATGTCTTGCCACAAGTGTTTGAAGGAATTCAGCTCTTTCTTCACACTGAACCGCCACATGAACGTGCATGACAACGTGGTCTGTGAAACTTGTGGTCTGGGATTCGTGAATCACCAAAGACTTAGAAACCATAGGCTCGGTCATCAAAATGGAACACACAAGTGCGACCAATGTCCTAAAGAATTCACTACGAAGTTAAAGCTGCGATATCACGTCGGCCGATACCACGAAGTCACAAATGTGAAGAAGATGAAGCCCCTCAAATGTCCACATTGTTTCGAGCGGTTCGGGGAAAACTACAAGAAACTAGCACACATGAAAGAAGTTCACGGGATTACGTTCTCTTTCGAATGTCAAGCTTGCAAGGCGGTATTTCCGTCGAGAAGAGGTCTCACCGCGCACACAAGGATTGTTCACATACAAAACATACAGTGCGAAATCTGCGGCAAGTGCTTTTCATGTACAAGTAACTTAAACATGCATATGCGAGGACACAGAGGCGAGCGCAATTTTTTATGCTCTGTCTGCCAGAAGGCGTACTTACATGAAAAGCTATTAAGGCAACATATGAAGACCCACGCTGGTGACCCATTCACATGCCCGAAATGCGGGGACGGGTTCCAGAATAAGCATCTCTACAACAAACATATGAAGCAGCATATAACCTCTGAGTGGCAGTCTAAAAATAAGAATAGTACATAATTGAAATATATAACTATAAGCAACTAATTTTAATCTATTATGTACGTACTTCTATAGTATACTGATAGAATATAAGATCCTAGTGTTAAGAAGGAGCACTGACAACAGTTGGTTCTTAATTCGTTGTCGAAGGATTGTTACGCACATTACTTGTAGTATCAATAAACATGCGTCCTTTAAACCGTTATTTTATTGTATTTACCTCATACCTCACCACCACTTAGTAATGAGAGTGCTTCTTCACGTTCTTCTAATCAGCCCGTATCCACCCACTGCTGGGTATAGGCCTCTCGTTCACTCCACTCTTTCCGGTCTTGTGCTAGCCTCATCCATTGCAATCCGACATGCTTCACAATGTCATCTGACCATCTGCAGGTGGTCTGCCTAGATGTTTTCGCCCAAGTCTCGGATTCGGAAGGTTCGAAAGTCTCTGTGACTGCCTTGGTCCACCTTTTGTCATCCGCCTTGCCAAATGTCCTGCCCATCTCCACTTAGGCCTGGCAATACGTGTTCCTGCGTCTTCGACTTGTGCGACGTCAGATTTCGACATTTGGTACACGACTATTCTTCACGTTACTCATAAAATAACTACTTTGCCCTTACTCCACAGCACAATAAATTGCAATGTAAGTAACACAATAAGTAACTAAGTACCGGCCTATTACTATAACTTCTAACCCCTTCAGAAGGCATAATCACTAGCATTAGTTAGTAAGGTACTTTCGCAAGGAATGGACCAGTGATTTCAGATCATTAGCTAATGAACCCAGGGTGTGACCAGATTATAACCAAAAATGTTTACGCCCCCAAAACTTACATCTACGCCACCGCCTCGTGCTCATGTATCGGGTATGTAGTCCATGTACCAACTCTATTTATGAAACTGAATTGTCGTGTACATACCTAAAGGTACACAGTTCTGACAGGTCGTTACATAAAGTACTAAAGGAAAAGCCTCGGACAAAGTACCGACCCTTGAGGAACTCCGGTGTTAGATAACTAAGAAAAACATCGGTCAAGCAGCCATCAATGATCAATTTAACTATCTACTATACCTATGCTTCCCTCAAGTCTTGTTATTTCATCAATACAGAGGTGACGAATCAATTCAATTCAATCAAAGCTTTAAGTTAAGTATAAACAAGTATAGTACCTAGAAGAAGGATGCCAATGTCAAAGAGGTTTAGCAGCATGTATAGTTACTGGGCAAAAGTAGCTGTAAGCGTCTTTTGAATTTTTTTGATTAACTTTTGTTATTAACTAACTTTACTTTCACCCTACACAAAAGAAACGAGGTGCACTAATTGGAATGTTTACTCTTTCCGCCTGTCCACAATCTCTAATGCAAATAAGTATACATACCCAACTTGTCTTTTGTACAAAACCGCGAATAAGTAGGACTCCGCGTTCGAAAAGCAAAGAGCCAATTTAAAGGCAATTTTTCTTTTCTCAGGATCTCCAGCGTCACAGGAAGCTTCCGCAAAACAAGACAACGGCTTATGGCACATGTCGGTATCCGAACGCGAGAACGCAGCCGTCTTCATCGAATTCACGACAGTTACGCCCTTTACATATCGTCAAGGCAACTTCAAGTGTTTTTACTGTGAGGAAACGTTCACTGAAGTTCACGCAGCCTTAAACCACACAACATCTCACGCTACTCTTAACAAAGACACTCTGATGAAGCAATACCTAAAATGTGGCAAAAGGGTAATCAAAGCCGACATATCAGGCCTAATGTGCAGGATCTGCGAACAGAAGTACTCAGAGTTGGACAATATTAGATCTCATCTGATAAACAAACATAAGAAAGTGTTCAAAACAGCTGGGAACGGTCTTATGGCGTACAACCTTAGCATAAACAACGGCTATATGTCTTGCCTCAAGTGTTCTAAAGAATTCAACTCGTTTTTCACATTAAACCGTCATATGAACGAACATGACAACGTGGTCTGTGAAACTTGCGGCTTGGGCTTCGTGAATCACCTGAGACTCAGCAACCACAGGCTCATTCACCAAAACGGATCACACAAGTGCGAGCAGTGTCCGAAAGTGTTCGCAACAAAGTTGAGACTTCGAAACCACGTCGACAGATACCACGAAGTAACAAATGTAAAGAAGATAAAGCGTCTCAAATGTCCACACTGTTTTGAACGTTTTGGAGCTAACTACAAGAAAGTGGCGCATATGAAAGAAGCTCACGGTATCACGTTCTCCTTTGATTGTCAAGAGTGCAAGCTGGTTTTTCCTTCGAGGAGACGACTCACAGCCCACACGAGGATAGTCCACACACAAAATATTCAGTGCAAAATTTGCGGCAAGTGCTTCGGAAGTGCGGTAGCGTTAAACATGCATATGAGAGGGCATACGGGGCAGCGCAATTTCTCGTGCGCTATCTGCCAGAAGGCGTATATGCATGAAAAATTGTTAAGGAAACACGTGAAGACGCATGCTGACCCATTTACGTTTTCGAAATTTTGATTGAGACTTACACCGAGCTCTGGCTAGGATGGTATTAGAGAGATTTAACCTACTTATATAAGTTTTATGGTGGTTTCAGCTAATTTTACTAGGTATGTTTTTATTAATCACTTTCTTGTCTGTCTGTCGTTCCGGGTAGAATCTTGCAACTCAAATTTCGAGCACTTTCCGATTAGCTATCCGGCTGAAACCTTTAGGGTAGCTCACAACTCGATGACATGCATTCTAAATCCATTTATTATTTTTAAGTCGCATAATATCGTGGTTATAGATAGATAAATACATTTGATCTACATTAGGTATATATCTTGGTTGAAATAAAAAAACTTACTAATCTTATTTTATTTTATATTTGTTACGTTATCCCTTATTCGTTATAAACCCGGTCCTTGTGAACCTCAGATAAAGTATCCAGCCTATATATTTGGCTGTCTACTCGAAGTTGTGAACGCTTGCGATGGGGTCATGGATGGAGTAGACACGTAGAGGCCCGTTAGAGAATTTAATCTAAACATTTGGATACCTAGTTGGTACTTGTTATTGGGGATGTAGATATCAGTGCATCAATAAGAATATGCACTCAAAGAAAGTGCAGCGAATGCAGTCTATTAGAAATATTAGATTAGGCTAGACTAACCTACGAATGTTAACATTTTATGTACTGCAATTGTTATCGGCTGCCGTGGCGCTAAACATGAGGCTGACAACTTGTTCGTCTCGTTGCTGTTCCATAAAAAAATGTCTGAGTCGTTAATAATTTTGGTGACGTATGAGGGCGTTGCCGTAAAGGATAGGAGTGATAAAATAAACACTGGGTAGGATATTACTATGAAACCTACATTTTGTATCTATATTAAATATATGTAAAGTAAGTACCTACTTAATACCTACTTATGTTTCTTTCTGTTCAGTCCTTACTTACTTACTTACTTACTTATTAAGATAGTGCGATGACCCCAAAGTGGGTCTTGGCATCCAACAACAAAAAGCACGACTGATCTCGCGTTGCGCGGTCTCTTCCCAGGCGAGCTGCTGCACTTCGCGAAGATTCTTCACCACCTAGCCAGCGGTATCGATCCCATCCGACCGGGAGACGACCCATGGGTCGATTCAAGTACCTACGCTATCTTTGCAGCCGATCATTCTCCATGCGCACGACTCGGCCGAGCCATCGAAGTCTGTGTCTTGATCTTGTTGGTTTCAGTAAACAACTCCTCCACCCCTCTTCTTTCTTACAGAAAGAACAACCTAAACTCCTTAGTTTTATCTAGAAATGACTTCAATTTTACATTCCTAAAAACATATAGAGTACGCGGAGCCGACGACCAATATTAGTAGTAATTGCTGTTGTTTGCACTGCTTTAAGTACCTACAGCTAGTTTTGCACAAAACAATGAGTGAATGAGTCGCTAAACTAGGTCCGTCCATCTTAAAGGCAAAATTTTGTTTCCCCAGAACCTCCAGCGAGACAGCGGTCTGCGCCACAGACCAGCGTATGGCAAATGACGAAGTCCGAGCGGCAGAACGTCGCCACCTTCCTCGAATTCACAACCGTCAAGCCCTTCTATTATCAACAAGCAAACTTCAAATGCTTTTATTGCAGCGAGATCTTTCCAGAAGTGCACGCAGTCCTTCGACACACAGAGTCCCACGGGATGCCCAACAGATCCTCTCTGCTGAAGCAATATTTACGAAAAGGCAAGAGAGTGATCAAAGTCGACATATCAGACCTTAAGTGCAGGATCTGCGAGTTAAAATATTCAGAACTAGACGATATCAGAAAGCATCTCATAACTACACATAAGAAAGAATTTAACGCAGCCGGAAACGGTCTGATGGCCTATAATCTCAGCACGACCACCGGCCTCCTGTCTTGCTACAAATGCGCAAAAGAATTCAACTCCTTCTTCGTATTAAACCGGCATATGAACGTCCATTTCAACGTGGTGTGCGAGACATGTGGCTTGGGCTTCATGTCTCACCAACGGCTGACTAACCACAGGATCGTACACCAAAATGGCGCCCACAAATGCGAGAGGTGTCACCAAGTGTTCCCAACAAAGTTGAAGCTGCGATACCACGTCATCAAAAGGCATGAAGTTGCCAATGTAAAGAAGCTGAAACCTCTCAAATGTCCGCAGTGTTTCGAGCGGTTCTCTGAGCATTACAAGAAGATGACGCATTTGAAAGCAACTCACGGCATCTCTTTTACCTTTGAGTGTCAAACTTGTAAAGCGGTTTTCCCGACGAGGAGAGCTCTAACCGAGCATACGACAAAGCTGCATACCCAAAAAATCCAGTGCAAAGTCTGCGGCAAGTGTTTCGGGACATCGACTCTGTTGAAGATGCATGAGAGGGGACATTCAGGGGAGCGCAACTTCTTCTGCGGCGTCTGTCAGAAGGCCTACATGCACGAGAGGACCTTGAGGCAGCATATGCGGGTTCATGGTCCCGTGTGGAAGTTCACATGTTCAGAGTGCGGGAATGGGTTCCAGAATAAGAATGATTACAACAAACATATGAAACAATGGCATCTTAGGACAATTGTGATGAATTTCGATGGTGATGTTGGCTCGAATCAAAGTTGATATTAAAAATTGTACATAATATTATACACCACCTGTAATATATTATAGGTACGTACTTTTTTATATGCTTATCAACACGGTAAGTATGCGGCGAAAACTTCTTTTTTTTTTAATGTAACTGAATGACGAGACGAGCTGGTTGTTTACCTGACGGTAACCAATACGCCAGCTAATAACAATGACAGCACCACCCAGAACTCTGTTTTGCAAAATCCTGCGTGGCGCTGCACTGCGCTCGTCACTTTGAGACAATTAGCGTATAAAATATTGACGTAATTTACCTGAAAACTAATTATTACTTATTTACTCATAAGCATATATTTTTATTTCGCTTCATAGGTATCTACATCATTTCACTAATACTTGGTACATTATATCTATTTATCTACTACATACCTAGGACACAGAATAATCAGTAATATAGCCTATAATAGGTAAGTGTCCTTCGTAATTTCTTTCAATCTACCTAAATTTTTATTTACCTTTATCGCGCTCGAACTTGCAACGTCCTTTATTGTCATCTTAAGCAATCTAGCTTTACCAATCTAGATTGATTAGAAGCAAAAATAAACCACTAAAAACCCAACGTTTCTCCTCAGGAACAAAACCCAACGAAGTGAAGAAACGAGTAATCACCAGTCTCTGGGAGCTGACGATCTCCGAACGCACCAACGCTTCCAGGATTGTGCAGCTCACCACCGCCAAGCCCTTCTTCTACTGCCGCTACTTCTTCAAGTGCTTCTTCTGCCACGAACACTACTCCGACATAAAGAAGCTCCTCGACCACACAACGACGCACGAAGTACCCGACCAATCCAAAATCCTCAAAGAACTACTCAAGAAAGGGATGAGATCTCTCAAAGTCGACATCTCGGAGCTAAAATGTCGGATGTGCCAACGAGTGTTTGCAGAACTCGACGCAGTCAGGACTCATCTTGTCACAGATCACAACATATCTTTCACGGAGTCGGGCAATGGCGTCGTTGCTTATAATTTGGCGACTGAAAACGAACTGTTCCGCTGTCACGTCTGCAATAAGAAGTTCCAGACTTTTATTCTTCTAAACAGACATATGAACGTACACTTCAGCAATTCTGTCTGCGAAGTATGCGGGGCTGGTTTTATGTCGCATCAAAGGCTGATGCAGCATAAGGAGATCCACCAACCTGGCGGGTATCCTTGCAGCCGATGCAGCAAAGTCTACACGACGAATTCCAATCTGAAATTCCACATAGAAAAAGCCCACGAAGGCAACAGGAAGATGCGAATGCTTCGCTGTCCTCACTGTCCCGAAAGGTTCACGGAGCATTTCAGAAAGCTGAAACACTTGAAAGACGCTCACGGCATAACGTTTTCCTATGAATGTGATATTTGCAATTCCGTATTCCCTAGCAGAAGAGCACTGACCACGCATACCAATAGGCAGCATTCAGCTAAGACTCAGTGCGAAGTGTGCAAGAAATGCTTCAGCTGCATCACAGCTTTAAGAGTTCACATGATCTGCCATTCGGGAGAAAGGAACCACATGTGCGAGCTGTGTCAGAAGACTTACCGGCATAAGAAGAGTTTGAAGTACCACATGAGAACACATGCCAACGGTGACCAGCTGATCAAATTTACGTGCCCGGAGTGCAGCACTGGCTTTCCGAGTAGGAACGACTTTAACAAGCACGTTAAGGAGTGGCATCCGAGGAGCTATTTTAATTATATTATCAACTAACTTTTTCTCGGGACTTAGCTGGTCGCTTGTGGCGTCTGGCCCTGAGTGTATATTAGAGAATTGCTATCAATTTGCTACTATTGGTACCTTTCTTAAATCATTGCTACCTACCTATGATATCGAGATTTTTTTTAATTAAGTTGACGAGCCATTCTGATGTCAGGATGGCTGGTCGCTTCTTTGTTTAGCATGAAGGGCGCAGATTTTCCAGATTTGATATATTGTTAAACGCAATATTCGGAAATATAAAACAAATATTGAAGGTGTAGTCAATCAAAGATTCAAAAGTGTTAAGAAACTTTTGTCGTTGACCGTATCTACTTACTTATTTTGTAGCAAAAAAGTGATCTCAATAAAATTTTAAAGTAAGTTTTGTAATTGCTAGAAACGTGTGTCTGTGAGTGTAATAAAGAGAGAGAAAATTGTTTTGTAATTAATTATTCTATTTTACAACTTGTCCCTGCCCTTGGGCCAACCCAACGCCGCGAACATGTATATTAGATATATTATAATCTACCGAACAATAATGCGACAGTTTACAATCTCGCGTAGGATACATCTAAGTTTAACCAGGCCTACCGCACTCCGCACTGTAGGTACGAAGCTACAAGTACATAGCCGGACACCGACGGCGGGTCGCGCGTCGTTACACGTGCCGCGTCAGAAGAGATAAGAGCGGCGCGATAGAAAGAGAGGCGCTCTGTAGGTTAATATGACTGGTAGGTATGCAGCGCTACGCGAGCTGAATTGAATTTTATTGCGTCATAGCAAGAGTCGCTATTTGTTTAAATTTCTTCGCGGAGTGATGCTTCTGTCCCTTAGTATTCTGTGGTTTAACCACATGTGGTAAAACTAGGTGTAGCCGCACTTCGGCTATTAGCCGTAACATATATATATATATATATATATATATATATATAATAGATAACTGAAGAATTAGTCTTTAACAGTCAGTAATAAGTATACCTATTTACTACTTTAGACATTAAACATTATCAATAGCTACTTACCTACCTAAAGGTACGATACAATACATTACAAAAATGCTTTCATCATCATCATCATTAGCCTATCGCAGTCCACTGCTGGACATAGGCCTCACCAATTGCACGCCATTCAGCACGATCTCCGGCTACTCTCATCCAGCTGCTACCAGCCACCCTGCGAAGATCATCATAGCTCCTAAAAATGCTTTATTGAACACCAAAACAAATATGAAAGTACCTGTACCTTGATATTTGTTTTGGTGTCAAGACAATTCCTGAATTGTCTTACAACAAACAGTACAACGGGCGGACTTATCGCTAAAGGTGATCTCTTCCAGACAACCTTTGGATGGAGACCCATTGTTACACCATTGTTAACATTTAACTCGTACTCAGTTTCTATCTAAAAAAATATGTTTGTCTATCTACTAATCGGCTTCACCAAGAAAAACCCTGGTATAAGATTTGTACCAATAGTAACGACAATCATGTTATACCAAAAAAGATGGGATATTTAGCAGGTAAAAATTTAAATATTATTAAATTTATATAAGTAGGTATATATTTTTTATGGCCCCCGTAAGACGTTATAAGAGAATAGAAGAAGTTTGGTTGCTCGAGCAGCTGGCTCGGCGGCGCAGTGGTTAAGGCGTCGCCGTCGGTCGGGACGGTATTCCGAAGATGCATGTTCGATTCCTGCCCGAGCAATGTAATTTATCTTCTAGCCAATTATTTAAAATCATAGGTATAAACATTCATTTATTATTGTTTATTGATTTATATATTACTAGCGACCCGCCCCGGCTTCGCACGGTTATTATACATATAAACCTTCCTCTTCAATCACTCTATCTATTAAAAAAAACAGCATCAAAATCCGTTGCGTAGTTTTAAAGATTTAACTATACATACGGATATAGAGACAGAAAGCGACTTTGTTTTATACTATGTAGTGATTAAGAATACCTGCTGCGCCCCGCGGTTTTTCGGGATAAGTAGTATAGGTACCTACTATGTACTTTACCAAGTCCTCAGACAGAGACTCCTCAGACTGTGGTCGTCAAATAAATGTTTTTAAGCTATTGCATAGCTTCTATCGCGGGCCTTGAGCGTGGAGACCGAATCCAGAAATTCCGTAACGAAAATAACCTAACACCCCCCACTCCGAATGCTATGCAATAGCTTTACCGCGGCAGTCTCCGAGTGCCACACGTCTTTTTTCTTTCTTTCTTTCTTTCTTTACATCTACATCAAAATCCGTACAGTAGTTTTTGCTTGATTGAGTAACAAACATACATCCATCCTTAAAAACTTTCGCATTTACAATATTCAAACACTTTCATACAATAATTATACGCTGACATATTTTGTTTCATTTTATAGGTATTTATACCTAATAACTTTTTCACATTATACCACAAAGTACTTAATGACATTTAAAATGAAATTAATAAATACCTATAAATATAATTAATAAGCACTGACTCTAAAAACGGTGAAGGAAAATATCGCGAGGAAACCGGTATGTCAAAAAACTTCAAGGATGTGTGACGTTATCGACCCGCACTAGGTCAGCGTGGTGATTCATATGAGGGCCCATACTCTCTCTATGAATTAAAGCCCGTGTCCCAGCAGTGGGAACGTGAGGGGCTGATGATGATGCAATTAATAATTATGTTAGGTACTCTAATACCAAAACTGTTCAATATTTGAACCTACGCCTAAGGCCCAATTTTGTTGGGAAAAACTTCTGCTGCCACCTTGCAATATTGTAACCAAAAATATTACGAATAAATTTATTTAATTTCATTAGTATTAGAGTGTGGCTCAGTGGGAGAACGTGCGACTTTCGATCCGACGCACCCGAGTTAGAATCCCGCTGGCCCCGCACCACTGACTTTCTTAAATTATGTGCAGTTTTAACACTAGCTCTAAAAACGGTGAAGGAAAACATCGTAAAGAAACCGATATATGCAAGAATTTATCACAAAAATTCAAGGACAAAATCATTCATCAATTCATCCACCAACCCGCACTGGGTCAACGTGGTGGATAATGGCCCATACTCTCTCTATGAGAGAAGGTCCGTGACCCAGCTGATGATATTGATTTCATTAGTAAGATAAGATTTATCAAACTGCGATTTATACTCACGGACTATAATATGATGATGATGTAATATAATATGATTAGGGTCTAAACTGCCTATAATATGTGTTCTTTTTCGCAGACGACACCGCCGACACGCCAAAGACCAGCATCTGGCAGATGACGGTGGCAGAACGGAGGAACGCGGCCACCTTCATCCAGTACACCACCGTCATGCCTTTCATCTTCATGGGATTCAGCTTCAAGTGCTTCTACTGCCTTCAATACTACCAGGACTTACCAACTTTCCTCGATCACACTTCGTCTCACGCAGCGTGCGATAGACTCACCATCCTAACTAAATACCTTCCGAAGGGCAAAAGAACACTCCAAGCTGACATCTCCAACCTCAAATGCAAGATATGCAACAAGAAATTTCTGGACCTGAACTCCATTAAACAACATCTGGAGGAGGAACACGGTAAGACGTTTTACGGTAATAGCAACGGGATGATTGAATTCAACTTGGAGATCATCGACGGTATGCTGATCTGTCATTTATGCGGTAAGAAATTCCACAGTTTCTCACTGTTAAATTCTCACATGAATACCCATGTACAGAAAGTAGTCTGCGAGAATTGCGGAGCAGGATTCCTGACACAGCATCTTCTTAGAAAGCATAAAGAAACCCATTTCATCATGACATACAACTGCAAGGAATGCAACCGAGTGTTCTACAAAAAAAGCCAACTTAGATACCATAAGGAGAAGCTGCATCAAGGAAAACAAGTTAAGGCGTCGAAATGCCCGCTCTGCTTCGAAACTTTCAAAGAACATTACAACAAAATGGTCCATATGAAAGAAGCTCACGGCATTTCAGGCTCGTTTCAATGCCATATGTGCAAAATTACTTTCAGTATAAAGAGGCGGTTGACGGAGCACATTGCCAAAAGCCATACTGAGAAATACAAGTGTGAGATTTGCTTAAAATGTTTCGGAATGGAATACCGGTTGAAACAGCACATGAATAGCCATACGGGAGAGAAGAAATACGCTTGCCATATTTGCAAGAATGTCTATGTGCATAAGGTGACTCTAGCGAAGCATATGAAAAAGCATAACACTCTCCAGTATGAAAGTTCCTAAAACAAGACATGTAACGCGGCACGACGTAGCTGTTGATGTAGCACTAGGTAGGTCTATAGGTGATGAGCGCAAAGGAGTGTTACGCAGTGCTTTTTATGGTATTACCTGCAAGATATGGAATGGGCTACCGCCCGAGGTTTTCCCGCGAACCTGTCATAGCTTCGCGGGAAAACCTCGGGCGGTAGCTTATGGGGTACTTTAAAAGAATGGTGAAAAAGGTCCTTAAAGGTAGGCAACGCACCAGTAATGCCCCGAGTGTTGCAGGTGTCCCATAGGCGACGGTAACCGCTCACCATCCAGGCGGGCCGTCTGCTTCTCTGCATACATCATATAAAAAAAGAAATGTTTTAGGTAGCACTGCAATTTGTTATGGGCAGGCGTGGCGATTATCATCAGGCGAACGACTTGCCCGTCTCGTCAATCAGTTTCATAAAAATAAATAAACGCATGCATCGGCGCACGCGCGTCCGCTCCGCGCCGGCACGTGTACAACCGTTTATTACAGACCTTTAATAAAATAAACAGTCCAGTTTATAAATAGCTTTTAATTTAAATTTAAATAAACTAATATAAAATACAACGTAAGTATAACTATTTAACTATATAACATTATTCTGACAATATTGATATGCTGACACGTGTTCAACGAAACGATCTAATAAAACCGGCCAAGTGCGAGCCGACTCGCGCACGAAGGGTTCCGTACCATTATCTATAAAAACGGCAAAAAAATCATGTCTGTTGTATGGGAGCCCCTGTCCCCCTCTGTCACCAGGCTGTATCTCATGAACCGTGATAGGACAGTTGAAATTTTCACAGATGATGTATTTCTGTTGCCGGTATAACAACAAATACTAACAAACAGAATAAAAAAATATTTCAATGGGGCTCCCATACAACAGACATGATTTTTTTGCTGTTTTTATAGTTAACTAGCTGTGCCCCGCGGTTCCACCCGCGGTTTCCCGGGATAAAAAGTAGCCTATGTGCTATTCCAAGTCCTAAAGTACCTACATACCAAATTTCATCAAATTTGCGTGAAAGAGTAACAAACATACATCCACATTACCACATACATACATTCTTACAAACTTTCGTGTTTATAATATTAGTAGGATGGTACGGAACCCTTCGTGCGCGAGCCCGACTCGCACGTGGCCGGTTTTTTTTTAATTTCAAGATTACCGTTGACGTTCGAGAACCGCACCCCGCGTCAGTATAACAATATTATCACATGATGGACGACTCAATTCCTTCATATTGCACTGTATTAGGACTACATTGTAAAAATTCGTCTGCGGTACTTTAAGGTGACCGCACACTTGTCCGCGCCGAAAGATTCGACCGCGCCGAAAGAATCGACCGCGCCGAAAGAATCGACCGTGCCGAAAGAATCGACCGTGCCGATGAATCGACCGCGCCGATCGAAACAATGTCTTCGTTTAAATGTTCGCGATGTCATGGACAGGGTTTCGACTGAAATCAGTGCTAAGGTACATAAAAACACCTAACGTATGCGAGTCGGTACCTTTTCCTGACATCGCGCAACTGCAACTGTATTGTATTGTTTTTTGTTTTAGAATAATCCGATAGGAATTTATTTTAGAATAAATGTACCTATTTTCTTTCTTTTTTAGGCCTCGCACACTCATGCGCGCCGAAAGAATCGACCGCGCCGAACGATTTCTGAAGTGTTGTCAGAGTGATCGGTACGATGGAACTTGATAAAGTTTCTATTTGACAGTTCTTTCGGCGCGGACTAGTTTGCGTTCACCTTTAACATTTTACTTATAAGAAAAACAATCCATAGATTTCGGTGATCTGACGGTCACCTGATATATTGGCAGTGATATAGCACCAGCGTGCGCTTCAAATCTTATTATAAAATACCTACAGAGTGGAAATTTAAGATGAGACATGAAGGGCATTTCAAAATCTGTAACGCAAGTAAACGCAACTCCAAAAAATAAGGAAAACCTTTTCCTGTATCTCCAACGGTTCAAGTAGTAACATGCAATATCAAGTGGATACGGAGGCAATAGTAATATCTCTAGATGGCGTCACTATTTTGAACTTTTATTAAGTGGGGGACATCAGGATTTTTTCCGGATGATCTCTCTGGGGCCGAAAACTGGGGGATACCAAGAACAACTTTTTCATGACCCATTTCAAATTTCCACCAATTTACAAATAAATTTACTTCCACTTTTGTATGTAGGGTTTTTTGTATGTGCGCATTATTTTTTCGAATAAATATTGAACAACCATGATTCCGTAATATTATTAAATGTATTAAGATCAAAACTCAGTAGTCAACCCGACACCCGACTAACGACGCTTCGCCACTCGGCGTCCGCGGGTGGTCATCGCGCGGTCGGCGTGTTGACGGCGCCGGCGCGGCGTCGACGAGGTGCATTACATTTACTAAACAAACAACTCGCGGGCGGCGCGTTCGACCCGGTACCCGCGCGTTGTCAACCCGCGGTAAGCTTACGGGCGGTGGGTTTTCACCGGGTGGTTCACTCGCGAGCGAGGCGTTCCTGTCACATTACGGAGTTGATAAGTGAGTGTATATGAAATTCCACATTCATTGAAATATCAAGAATTCCCGACCGCTCGCGGTATGTTCTCACTAGTTCGATCCATTAGTTTGATCGTCGAACTAGTGAGATATTTTCCTCTCATTTGTTCGACCGTCGAACTAATTTTAATCGAGAAACAAAACACAATATACTAACATTTAAAAAACACTTGTTTCGTTAAATAAGGTTTATATTTGTAAATACATAATATGTTTGTACATCTGTACCACACATGACTGGTGAAGGGCAAAGTCATACATAGGTACGACGACGAGCGAAGCGAGGAGTGTTAGGTTACTGGTGCACCACTAGCGCGAGCCGAGTGAGCGAAGCGAGCGTGCCTCGGCAGCGGCCAGCGATGCGCCAGAAGAAGCCAAATTCATATTTATGTACGACGATGAATCAAATCAAAATCTCTTTATTCATGTCATCACAGACGCACTTATGAACGTCATTTATTACAAAGACTCTACCACCGTATCGGAAAAAGAACCACTACTCAGAAGATACGGCAAGAAACTGAGGGGCATTTTTTTTAGAGATTTTGTTAAATTGTTTTGGGTTTCTAGAATGTTATGTTTCTTATGTACTTGGCTAAGTAGCCAACTGGTAACTTCTGCAAAGTTGCAGAAGTGGAATGTTCCAAGCATCTTTGTCTTCTATGTAATTACGAACAGTAGTATGCGTTTCTCATGAATGAAGCGAATCTTATTTAACGAAACAAAGGTTTTTTAAATTTTATTAAATTATGTTTTGTTTCTTGATTAAAATAAGTTCGTCGGTCGAACTAATGAGAAAAAATATTCTCCATACTTCGACGATCGAAGAAATGAATCGAACTAGTGTGAACAAATGCTCGAGGCGCGGCGGCGCGGGTCGGGTGCCGGGTTGACAAATGAAATGTGACCTTTGATTAATTGTAAAACGTGTTCGTGTGTCTTCATAATTATTAGCACAGAATACTTTATGGTATAATTATATTTACATCGAACTACATGCACTAGATGTCCTGAATATCTACAATATGTTACAATTCCACATTAAATGAGTATTTGATAAAATTCCAAAATACATTTCATGTACATCCTACTTACTTATATTATAGCTGCTCTACGCGGTTTCACCCGCGATTTCCCGGGATCAAAAGTAACCTATGTGCTCTTCCAGGAACGTAGGTCCGTTGTCCCTGATGGCCTGATTGAACATCTTGAAACACGCCTAGAATGCTCAACGGTATGGCTTTGTTTCATTTCTTGGGTGGTATAAAAACCGCGGCTGGAACCTACCACTAGCATACTCGTAGCGCAGCTCACCTAGCCGTTCGTAAAATATCTAGTTAAGCAACGTCGCTGCGGTCACTCACTGCCTGGATGGGTGACAGTTTGTGTGGTAGACATCTGAGCGCTACCGTGCTTCGGGCACGTTAAACCGTCGGTCCTGATTGTAGGAGAACAATTGTTAGGCCATGTCGGAGGCCTACGGGTCTTAAAACTCCGAAACTAGGGTTGGCCACAGACACACACGAGAGATGACTCCAAAGCGCGTACAATTTGGCTATTATATCTAAAGTATATAACAAAGTCGCTATCCGCGTCCTCATTTCTGTCTCCGCTTACTTCTAAACGTTTCGATTTTGATACGGATTTCACTGTCATTTAGATATTTTTTTACGGTCGATATCTAAAATACATTCTAATTAAATTTTGTACAAAAGAGAATCAACGTTTTGTAATCAACCCGTCAAAAATGACACCATTAGTAAATTGCCGTGAAACGCTAAATATCACTTATCACATTTATGATTCCGCTCATTTAAGTGATCCCTCCTCACGTGACTTGATAAATGGCCGGGGGTTATGTAACTCTGCGGGCTATTAATAACTTTGCATTTGTATCTTTTTAGGTTTTTTTACGCTTTGGCCTCTATCTCGCTTGATGTGAAGCGATGATGTGGCCTAAGATGGAGCACATAGATCTAGAGAGAGACGGCAGCTGAGCGGCTGCTCAGACCCGTCTCCCCGATGGTTCACCGAACATCATCCCGAAACACGACTAAGTCGCTTGACGGCATGGGTTGTTCGGTGGGTGGTATTACAACCACGGCCAGAGCCTACCACTCCAAATGTTCTGCGTTGTGGTTTTCTCCGATTTTTTTTGCATTCGTGCGAAGCCGGGACGAGTAGATATTTAACATTATATAGAATGCAAAGGTTGTGGTACCTTGTCATCGATATCAACCTTCCTTTCGTGTACTCGTAAATGCCCTTTCAGAGTGCATTTCTGAGTGAATGCCCTCCCGCACACAGGACAAACAAATCTCTTGTCATTATCATGTATTCTCATATGTTCGCGCAACGTCTTCTTCCTCTGATAAGACTTATTGCAGACATTACAAACGTGAATTCGTTCCCCATCGTGCTTAATCATATGCATGTTTAGCGCGTTTTTAGTGTAAAACGCTAAATCGCATTTATCACACTTATGATTCCGCTCATTTAAGTGATCCCTCCTCACGTGACTTGATAAATGGCCGGGGGTTATGTAACTCTGCGGGCAAACTTTGCATTTGTATCTTTTAAGTTCTTCGTTATGGACTTCTGCTAAGTGTTTCTGTCTAGCGTAGAATGAGGTTAGAGATATATTGCAGCGCTTGCACGCGTATCTAACACCAGCTTTATGTTCTTTTGATACGTGGTTTTCTCTTTTAGTGACTCTATCGAAGACTGCATTGCAGTATCTGCAAGGAAACTGCCCCTCTTCATGAGTTCTCATATGACCTCTCAGTCTCGCTTTAGAAGCAAACGCTTTGCCGCAACTTTCGCAGATGTAATTTGGATAGTGAACATTCATATGTGTATTTAAGTTGACGAAGTTTAAAAACCGTTTCTTGCAAATTGGGCAGTCTAATTGATCCTTTTCTAGTTTGAACGGCAAGTTGTTCCATTTTTTTGGAACGTGTTTGAGCCTTGTGCAGTTTTCTATGTGTTGCTTCAGTTCTTCATAGCTGGATATATCCGCTGTGCAAATTTTGCATCTCAGTTTCGTTGAAAATTTGTAGAAGCGGTGTGAATCTGAGAACATCATTTTGTAAAATGCTAGATGTATGTTGTATTTTGTGTGTTGGCATATGTGAGTCTTCAATTCATCTAGATCAGTTGATGTTTCTGGACATATTGAGCAGCAGAACGTCCGGTTTTTTCGTATTTTAAACGGGAAAAGCCCGGTTTCCAACATAGCTTCCGTTTCGTGGATGTCGTGGGGCAGTTTTCGGGAGTACTTTAGGGTTTTCTTGGATTTCTTTGGCTTCTTCATTTTGACGACGTCGGGAGTTTCTCTCTTTATGGGCTGGGTGTAGTCTGGAATAATTAGAAAAAAAAATTCATAAACACTTTTTATTATGGAACTGAGTAATGAGAGGAGCAGTCGTTCGCCTGATGGTAAGCGCCACGCCTGCCCATAACAAATTGCTATGCCACCCAGAACTTTTGATAGTATAACAACGCACTGCGTAGCACTGCATTGCGCTCATCACCCCGAGACATCAGATATTCAGTCTCATATGCCCAGTAATTTAGCTCGCTATAATGCTCTTCACAAAAACACACCGCAAAGCTTGCGCACTACTGCTTTGGCAGCAGGATAACTGTGATAGGAGTGAAATTTAACACTCGACTTGGTGACCACAGTAGTTCAATTGAGTAGAGCACTTCCCGAGTTGAGGGAAAATTAAAAACCTACT
The DNA here is from genome assembly GCA_951640565.1 of Petrophora chlorosata. Classification (NCBI taxonomy): domain Eukaryota; kingdom Metazoa; phylum Arthropoda; class Insecta; order Lepidoptera; family Geometridae; genus Petrophora; species Petrophora chlorosata. The sequence continues at coordinate 2,942,397 of OX621218.1, forward strand.
TCAAAAAAGGGAGGATTTTTTCAAATGTTTGTTCCCACAGAACTACGTCATTTAAAAAAAAAAAAAATTTTTTGCGTTGGGTTCAGTATAGCTTCAACATGGTCCCATATAAATTACATCGATATTCGACCTTGAACTTCGAAAATACATCAGAATTGAAGTCGGTTTTTTTATAAAATGAATTATTTTTCGTTTCAAAAGTTGGTACTTGAAACCCTGGATTAAGACATAGGATAGATTTACCCCGGAAACGTTTCCACATGATCTATGTAAACATTGACGACAGATGACGTAGAATCGTCCCCGTAAGACGATGTAAGAAGGATAGAAGAAATTTGGTTGCTTGAGCAGTTGGCTCGGTGGCCCAGTAGTAAGGCGTAGGGACGGTATTCCGAAGACGCAGGTTCGATCCCTGCCCCAGCAATTGCATTTTTCTTATTGCTAATTATTTAAAATCTTAAGATTTTCGCCTAGCATGAGCTAATGCAATAAATATCAGAAATTTCCACATGGGTGAAACTGCAGGGAAAGAAGAAAGAAATGAAGGAGCCTCACCTTCAAAACTGAAACGCAATGAAAATATATAGTGTAATCCCGCTTAATATTATGTAGGTTGTTGTTAGAATAATATAATATGTATGGGGGTTGATGGCAAATGTAAAATGAATTTAAATTAAAATATATATGTATAAGTAATCCCTCTGCTCTTTTTTTTGTTAGGGCTTTCTTTATTTAACATTATATATTATTTACTTAATTAATACATTATTTATCTTTTTTATATACAACATTAAACTCATTACCATATTTATTAATAAATATTATATATTTAAATTAAAAAAAAGCAGAAGGATTACTTACATATATATATATTTAAATTCATTTTACATTTGCTATGTACCCCCATACATTATTATATTATTCTAACAACAACCTACATAATATTCAGCGGGATCACACTATATATTTTCATTGCATTTCAGTTTTGAGATGAATTTCCGCAACGTCACGCCTAATTCCATTGCAAGCCTCACCTTCGTCGATGTCATCTTCATGGTGAAGATCAAACAAGTCCTCAAAGGTGTCACTCAATTCTTGTTTCACCACCGATGACTCCTCTGGAAAATAAACATTTTTTTTAATGACGAGATGAGCTGGTCCTTTGCTGATGGTAAGCAATACGCCAGCCCATAACAATAACAGCACCACTTAGAACTTTGTTTTGCAATAACCTGCGCGGCGCTGCACTGCGCTCGTCACCCTGAGACAATTAGCTGTTGAGTCTCATAATGCCCAGTAATTTCGCTGACTACAATGCCATTCAAACCGGAACACAGTAATTCTTGCGCACTGCTTGGCGGCAGAATAACTGACAAAGCTGTGGTACCTACCCAGACTGCCTCCCGCATACGAGAGACAAGTGTTTTTTTACAAGCTTTTATTTAACTTGCAATGTTTATTTCTTTGTTTGTTTGGGTCAAATCTTGCAAGTTGAATCAGAACCTTCCTCTTATCCTTTGGAGTTGAAATTTTGCATACTTGTCAAAGTCAGCTATTCTGATGATGGAGACGGAAGGTGGGCAATGGAACTCCGTGATGGATAATCATAGACTACTAGTGTTTGGGCTCATTTTAATCTGCTCACGGTTCTGATTACGAATTTGTTAAAAGCTTGTCTTGAAAAATATATTTTTTTTAACATAAATCTTATTTTGGTTTTTACCCCCGATGCAAAAAGAAGGGGTGTTACTTAAGTGAACACCCCTTCTTCCCTCCTGCCACAGACAGACACATACTGGTCATACTTATTTGACCAGTATGTGTCTGCCACAGACAGACACATACGTGTCTGTCTGTGGCACCATAGCTCTTAAACCCCGACACAAGAATCCTATAAAAAGTAAGAAAACGACTGAACCGATTCTGATAATACATTTTACAGACACATAGCGGTCAAACTTATAACACCGCTCCGTTTTGCATCGAGGGTTAAATAATAACCCAGCTGAACTATGAATGTGATCATCATCATAGTTGGTCATCAATAAGTTTCCAGGTCTACTCACTGTGCAGTTTAACAGTAGCCTCCAGGGTGTTGAGAGCCTGTTCCACTTGCTGCTTGAAGGTCACCACCTCCCGGAGACGGGAGATGCAGCCCGAGCATATCAGCCGCTTCGTGTCTCCAAGATGGAACTGGGATATCTGTGCATATAACACACACATAACAATACTGGAAATCTAAATCTAATGAAATTGATTGTTACAGATATTAAATCTCAAATCTAAAACATAATAAATATTTTGTGTATATCTATTTCTCTATGAGTTGTGAGATGATATATAGGGCATATATAGGGCATAAGTTTACTGATGGTAGGTTTCTCATATGCGAGAGGCCGTCTGGGCGGGTAACACCGTTATGCCAGTTATTCAGCCGCCAAGCAATAGTGCGTGAGCATTACTGTTCCGGTTTGAAGGGCATTGTAGCCAGGGAAATTACTGGGCATTATGAGACTCAACAGCTAATTGTCTCAGGGTGACGAGCGCAGTGCAGCGCCACGCAGAAAATTACACAAAAAAAATCTGGGTGGTGCTGTTATTGTTATGGGCTGGCGTATTGCTACCATCAGGCAAACGACCAGCTCGTCTCGTCATTCAACAACATTAAAAAAAAAGTTTGTAGGTATTAAATTATGGTAAGGTTTAATTTTTTCAAGACTGAATATGCAAGAATGTTATCTTTTGTGTATGTAAGCGCAAAGAAAATCAATTCAAAACATTGGGTTCGTCTTAAGAGTATTTTTACAGTACCTAACAGGAGTAGCAGGCAGCGCCGAGTGGTGTAAATCTATTTCTATTTCTCTGTACACTTACATCGATAGAAAAGCATCTCTGCAACATTTCAGTGTAAACTTCTTTAATGCCGTTGTGTACATGTTCTACCACCATACTTTTGACCGCACCTTCGTTCAAGCACAAATTACACACGCCCAGCTGTGGGAGACTCTCTACTATTATTTCAGCATCCATTCTGGTATATTTCTCTAGACGTTCTCATAACAAATAGCGATTTCTCGTCGTTTTCCAATTGGAAAATAAAAATTTCAATAGGTACTCAATACAACGAAGCTTCGACAATCGCATTCGAACACAGTCCACAGATTAAATCAGTGCTGCCGGCAGTCAAACATGAAAAAGTCCGAAACTGATTTAGAAATTACCTGAAATTACTTTACCCGTAATGGTGTTATTTTTAATAAAAAATATATGAATTAGGTATCTATATACAATATACGTTTACGTAGGTTTTTTAGCGATTCATATATAATATCTACTGACTGTATGTATACTACACAACTCTTCTGAATTTCTTCTCGTTTTATCCAACTACGGTGAAGCAAAACGAAGAGTTATGATTTTAGCATAGATAGATAGATAGATGGATGAAAGCTTTATTGTAAACATTAAATAAAAAAATATACATAAAAACAATAAAAGAAAGTGTTACAATGGGCGGCCGCAAAAAGCGATCTGTTCCAGGCAACCTTTGGATGGAGAGGAATCATTAAAATGTTAAAGACGGGGATATAAGGTCTACAATAATAATAATAAACATAAACAATGTCAATAAAATAAACTACAATACATTAGCAACATTCTAAATGCCTACATAAAACATACATACATGTACTAGGTACATATTATTACATATTTTAAAACGTACACAGATAATTACTTAAAAGCGTATGACGTATGCTTGAGAGCTATTGTCTCTGTGAGAAAAACCAACCACGGAGAGACTCTTCTCTCCAGGCTTAACTCACGTAGCAGAGTATGGATGTAAAACTAAAGAATTATAAATACATTTTAAAACACAATTAAAATATTTTATTCACATGACAGTTAGTTATAAAAGGCAGAAAACACGACACATCAAAAGATATATGAAAAACACCTTTTACTCTCTATTCAAATATCCTTCATTCTGTCATACCAGCCAGTCTGAAGGTAAACTATTGCAAACCTCTTTCTAACACTCCTCCTCAATCGTTTCCATCAGACTTCCTCTCTGATTCATGCTCCTCATTATCCTCTCTGACAGCCCCACAATCACTCACACGCAACGACACACACCCATCTCTCTTTGACAGAATTCGTGCTTTCCTTTCAAAACTGCCTTGGTGAGTACATCAGCAATCATGTTCTTTGTGTCTAAGTATTTTACTTTAATGACACCATTTTCCAAACATTCCCGAATAAAATGGTATCTCACATCGACATGTTTTGTTTGTTGATGATGTACCGGGTTTTGTGCAATTGCCATTGCTGGTTGACTGTCACCGTAAATGAGTATGGGTGACTCCTCCTTACCCGTAAGTTCTTTAAGGAACCGTTTCAAGAAAACTGCTTCCTTTGCAGCTTCGGACAGGCTAACATATTCAGCCTCTGCAGTCGATATTGCCACGCTTCGCTGCTTTGTGCTTTGCCATGAGATAGCTCCATTAGCTAGCTTAAAAATGTAGCCCGAGTAAGACCTTCTGTCTGTCAGGTCACTTGCATGATCTGCATCTGCAAAACCTTGAAGTCCTTTATTTTTATCTTTAGAGTACTTAAGCCCCATGCTTTTCGTACCCTTGAGATATCTCAAGATTCTTTTAGTAGCTGTCCAGTGAATCTCCTCATAGTTAGTACAAAACTGACTCATGTAATTCACTGAATGGGCTATATCTGGTCTAGTACAGACTGCAAGATACATCAGTGAGCCTATAAGTTCTCTGTACGGTATCGTCTCATCCGGTGTTGAGCCTTCTGGTTTTGTAAAATGCTGACCAGCTACTCCAGGAGTTGAAACTGTTTTACAGTCCGCCATTCTAGATCTGTGAAGAAGTTTTTCGACGTACTCCTCCTGATCAACTGTAATACAACCGTTCTCTTGCTTGAGCCTCATGCCCAAAAATAGCTCAGCACTTCCTAAGTCCTTCATTTTGAACTTGGACATAAGTTCTCGTTTTACATTCTGCATTTCCTGCTGATTGTTGTAAAATACAAGAATGTCATCCACATAAACTGCTAGAATAATCCTATCCTTGCCAGTTGTCCTTGTATATACACATGGTTCGTTCTTACATCGCTTGAAGTTCAGACTTTCTAACTCTGAGTGCAACTTCAAATTCCAAGACCTAGGCGCTTGTTTGAGACCATAGAGAGATTTCTTTAGTAAACACAGATAATCCTCTTTTCCTTTTTCCTCAAACAAAGGTGGCTGCCGCATGTATATTACCTCATCTACATTCCCATTAAGAAAAGCAGTTGTGACATCCATATGGTCAACTTTTAGTTCAAGATTGGCTGCTAAAGCAAGCAATAGTCTCAACGTACTGTGCCTGATTACGGGAGAAAATGTTTCATCGTAGTCAATACCTTTTCGTTGACTGAAGCCACGTGCAACCAAGCGTGCCTTATATCGCGTTTTATTTCCCGCCTCTTTTTTGATTCTGAAAATCCATTTAGAATCAACAACGTTTACTGCTTGCTCAGGCTTCACCAAAACCCATGTGTCATTTTTATGCAGTGCATCCAGTTCTTCTTGGATAGCCACTTTCCAAAATTTGCTATCTCTACGTGATAGTGCCTCTTGCACTGTAACTGGATCACCTTCCTCAGACGTAGTTTGGTACGTGACATAATCGGGATAGCTAGTAGGCCTTCTATCTCTTAGTGGGTATCTTCTTTCCACTTCAGTTTCTGTTACTGTATCATTCAAAGATTCTTGGTTTTCATCTTCTTCAAAAGATGTCCAGTGTTCATTTTGATCTTCAACTGTGTCAGGAACCTCATTAACATGATCTCTATCATATAAGTTTTCCCCCTGAACCGACTCGTCAAGTTGAATAGTTGCTCTCTGTGGCGTAGGTTCATGTCGTAAGGTAGTATCTTCATCATTTTGTAGATTGACAGCTATCGTCCCACCTTCCTTTTCAACTTCGGTAACCTTTTTATACATCTGACTTTCAAAGAACACCACATCTCTGGCTCTATGAAGTTCTCCGTTTACAGGGTTTATAAGTGTATACCCTTTTGACTCTGTACAGTAACCCACAAATACGAACTCCTTGCTCTTGGGATCCCATTTAGTCCTTTTCTCATCTGGAATGTGTACAAACGCTCTGCAACCGAACACTTTTAAATGACTCAGGTCAACTTTCCGTCCTGACCATGCCTCTTCAGGCGTCATGTTTTTGACTGCGATAGTCGGACTTCTATTTTTCAAGTAAACAGCCGTATTTACTGCTTCAGCCCAATAACAAACAGATAGTCCTGCCTCCTGCAGCATCGCTCGTGCCTTCTCTGTTATTGTGCGATTGGCACGTTCGGCAACCCCATTTTGTTGCGGCGTGTATGCAATTGTCAATTGATGCTTGATGCCGTGTTCCCTCAGGAATTCATCAACTTTCTTATTGACATATTCGCCCCCGTTGTCCGTCCTCAACACCTTCATTTTCTTGCCGGTTTGAGTCTCTGCGTAAATTTGAAACTCCCTAATCTTTTCAAAAGCTTCATCCTTTTTCTTTAGAAAATAAACGTAAGTTTTCCGCGTATAATCGTCAATAAAAGTCATAAAATATCTTTTACCACCCAATGATTCATTGGACATAGGCCCACAGATATCAGAATGCACAATTTCTAAAATATCTTTGGCTCTAATAGCCTTATTGCATTCAAATGGTTCTCTGGTTTGCTTACCCAAAAGACAAGCAACGCAATCAAGTTTACGATCATTATGTTTTAAAAAACTTACCCCAGTTGCCATTTTGTCACTCAATAACGATAGATTATTCATACCCAGGTGCGCTAGCCTCTTATGCCATAACTCCATATCGCCATCAGCTGCTGTAGACGCAAAAACTCTGGCCTGTGAAGAAGATTTTATTTTGTAAACCCCTCTATCAACCTCTCCTTTTATAAGTGGTTTACCCTCAATTTTACAATCACTCGAGTTGTAGATTTTACAATCCTTGTCTGTAAAAACAGCAATTTTATTTTTATTAGTAATCCTACTAATACTCAATAGGTTTGTTGAAAGACCAGGTACATACATTACATCATCTACCGTAATATCAAGCATCTCACTTGCCACCATACCATATCCCTCACCATAAACCTTACCTCCATTCGCGCAAGATACCTCAATCTTACGATCAACCTTTACAATGTCATGCATCCAATCCTTCCTGCAGCTCATGTGTTCAGAAGCTCCGGAATCCAGAATCCAGGAATTATCACGAGTAGGCTCCTCTTCATGCTTCGTACCTAGTGCCGTTGCCATATGAACCTTCTTGGTATGCCTTGGATTATCTGGGCAATCACAAGCTTTATGAGGCCCTTCACAAATAAAGCATTTTATAGTCTTCTCCGTCTTTTTCCTGTTATTATTCCTCTGAATATTCTGTTTCGGATGCTTGGGTTTCACGGCAAGTGCAGAACTTGACTGATTTGAAGCGCTCGTGCTTGTGCATGGTTTATCTCCATCTAATTGCAAAAGTTTTGTTTTTATGTAATCAGTAGTCAATGCGCTATTAGTGCTCTCCAGCGCTAATCTCAACGGTGCATACTCCTCTGGCAGACCTTGTAGCATCAGTGCTGCTAAAAGTTCATCATCAATCTCTTTTCCTAAGTCTGAGAGTTGATTGGCTACTCGCATTAACTCTGTTACATATTCGGTTATCGAATTAAACATACTCAGTTTCAGGCTCACCAGCCTTGACAATAGCCTGCATCTATTGTTGATGCCTTTGTCCTCATATGCTGCTTTCAAATTATTCCATGTCTCATATGCAGTTTTTGCTTTACGAACGTGTACCTTGCAGTGATTATCAATCAGCAGACAAATTTTTGTGCGTGCTCTCTGGTCTCCACGTTTTATGGCAGCATCTTCTCCTGAAGCGTGAGGGCTTTCGACATATTGCCATAGATCATCATGGACTAATATACACTCAACGTCGAATTTCCATGTATCAAAATTACTACTCCCTTGTAATTTCTCAATAGACGGAAGTCCGGATCCCGCACTGGATGTGGTTGGTGTGCTCATTTTTCTTTGTATCATGAAACTCCATCAAAAGAACTAAGTGTGTCCTCACCTTTATATTCTTGGCGTTCTTGCGCTTGTTCTCTTTAGTACAAGCAATGTACTTACATTTTCTTTATTTTACTGAGGTGCTTAGCACAATCACCTGTGAGAAAAACCAACCACGGAGAGACTCTTCTCTCCAGGCTTAACTCACGTAGCAGAGTATGGATGTAAAACTAAAGAATTATAAATACATTTTAAAACACAATTAAAATATTTTATTCACATGACAGTTAGTTATAAAAGGCAGAAAACACGACACATCAAAAGATATATGAAAAACACCTTTTACTCTCTATTCAAATATCCTTCATTCTGTCATACCAGCCAGTCTGAAGGTAAACTATTGCAAACCTCTTTCTAACAGTCTCGGGGTAAAGAGCGTAAACCAGTGCCGCGCAATACAAAGCTCTGGTTATTGCTGCATCTATTACGGGCAGTTAAGCCTGCCTGTAATAGATGCAGCAATACCTGGCCATGGCCGCGTGTTAAAGGATATCATATTCTTAAAAAACATTGTATGGTGGCCATGACACATCATAAAAATCATAAAGTTGTGAATAAAAAGATAAAAATAGGGGATCGGACAATAATCGAGAAAAAAATCTAAAATGTAGTTAGAACGAATGTTCGTCGAACCAGAAAGATTAGTCAATCAATATTTATGTGAAATAATAATGATTTATATTTTTAAATCAATAAATAAAATTAATAATTCTGTCATTTTTAATCTGTTCTTCATCTCAAACGAAACAACAATCACAGCGCATGACGTCATTTGTAGGCAAATGCCGTGTCAAGCTTGTGTTTATTTTACGTTTTTGCTTTTCATAAAATGTATTTTTCCTAATTTCTTCGTTCCATTACTACAATATAGTCCCCAAACTTAACAAAACGTATTAGAATCTCTTTGCAAGTTTTATTTCGAAGAGTTTGTCGTTTTCTACCTACATAATTATGACATCATAAGTTTGGATGTGACCTTTTGCGCGGCAATATTTGAAACATAATATTTAAAAATAGGTTTAGGTATTTTAAGTGCGTTATTTTATTAAAATAGTGTTTTTCATGGCTATATATCTTCATTGTTGTTAATTTAAAACACTTTCTGAAAAGTTGTCCGATCCCCTATTATCGGAAAATATATTTAGTGAGAAGTTTCAAATAAGAGTAAGTCGTAGTCGGACGCTTCTATATAAGGAAAGGATCACGTTCCGTTCGCTCACGATAGGATATATGAAATAGTTATTTGTCGCAAGATTACCCGAAATTACCCACTAGTCATCGATTACCCGCTTATGGCCTACATTACCCGAAATCGGGTAAAAATACCCGCATCGGCAACGCTGGATTCTACGTCCACACTACTACATATTGGGGTACGTTCCAAGATTTGTTTGACGTTTGACCGTTTGACGTTGACGTTACCATTGATTTCAGGCCGCGTTCAGAAATGGGTAAATGTTCACGAGTGAATACTAGTCAGTTAATCTCAGGGATATGCCAAGTTAAAAATTAACTAACGCCTTTCTGAACGGGCATCGAGTAATACAATAAGCCAGCCAATCAAAACCAATCATTTTCAAGACCGAGATTTCCCGCGCTATTGTTTATCAGATTTAACTGCGTTATTTTGGCTAATATCGGAATTTTACCTTATATTTTGCTTCAAATACACGAATCGCTTATTTTATTTGTATATACAAAAAAATCAAAGCAAAAATATTGCAAAATTTAAAGGAAAATGACAACTGACAACTATTACCTGACAGGTGAGAATCGTAACCCGCTTTTATATCGGTGAATATTTTCACCTGTCAGGTGAACTTTTACTCTCCCCAATTGGTTTTCTGAACTGAACTGATGTGGATTTGTAAATTCGGACAGATTCTCCCTCAGACAATCACCGGCCAAATTCTTAATAGACAAACAACAACTCTATAACGTTTATGAAACTAGCATGGAACGGACATTGGCAGAATTGTGTCATTAAGACACAGAAGCCATAAAACAAGAAGTCAAGTCAAGTCAAGTCGGTTTTCTGAACGGCTCAGGGTAAATGTCAAAGTTCACCTGAGTCATTTCTGAACGGCGTTAGGGTAATAATTACATTAACTGGGTGATTTCTGAACGCGGCCTCACTTGACATTACCATTTCAACTATATCTTACTAGTCTGTGGAGTGTAGAACGTTTTTCTAACGAGCCTTGATGTAGTCTATGGTTTTTTGTTTTTTCTTTATGTTCTGTGGTGGTGGACCCTCCCTCTCCCTTCCCCTACCACCACACTTCCCTTTTCGCTAAAAAAGTTGGTGTTGTGTTGGGTGATTATTTTGAGAATTTTATTTTGTACATGCGGTGAATTACTGTTTTCATATGTTTTTGTATAAAAGTACAATTAAGTCATGAGTTAATAGATAGTCAACATAAATCCACTACATAGTGGCGAAGCTTTGTACCGCGACATTCGCGGCCACGGCCAGTTGGGAATCTCTCGGTGAGTAACGTCAAAACTTTGGTTGTCGTAAAACTTTTTGAAACCAAAGTTTGACTCAAACTTTGCTGCACTTTAATAAATAAATATTGTAAATGTTTATCATTATTAAGAAATGTCATATCAGAAATATAATTTATTATAGGCTTAAGTTTAGGTTTTAATACAATATTATGTATGATAAAATACCTACCGAAAGTCTATCTCAACCTAGGTCTCCGTAGGAACATAAAAGTTCCCTGAACCATCGGAACCATGTCAAACTGCTAACTGTTATAGCACCATGACTGACACTGCCTGCTGTCGGCAGAAAGGTATCGCCTTGGTTTCATTTTTGCATACCTCTGACATTCATACATTTCGGAAGAAAGAATAAAAGAAGTTCTTCGTATTTCTACATACCCATAACTTAAAAGTAACGCGCTGAATGATGATCAATGATTTATATCTTTCGGACAATTAGGATGTCCTTTTCCGGGAGTTTACGCTTTGGATTCGCGGCGCATACCCATAACGTGAGTGTAGCCGTTTATATTTTTAATGAATATTTCGACTCACAATATTTTCCAATCCTATAATGAACCTGTCTATAGATAGGAACAACTTATTAGGTTAATAAGTAGGTACTGCACTTGATACTAGTTATCAGACTTTTTGTTTTTTATGGAACTAAATGAGACGAGCAAGCCATTCGCCTGATGGTAAACGTCACGTCTGCCCATAACAATTGCAGTGCCCAGAACTTTGATACCATAAAAAGCACTGTGTTGTATTGCCCTCACCCCCCCGAGACATCAGATATTAAGTCTCATTTATAAGACAATTATTTTGCTGCTAATTATGCCTAAAAAAATGCCGTTCAAAACCGGAACACAGTAATGCTTGCACACTACTGCTTGGCGGCAGAATAACTGGCAAAGTGATGCAGGTAGCATCACTTTGACCCACAATGCCTCCCGCATAGGAGAGATCTACCATGAGTAGTAATTTATAAATACACAGTTTAGTACCTCTGCCAACATACTAATGATTTATTTCTTTGTTAATAGAGGAGCAACAATGGTCCCCGTATGTCTATATTAACTATTTACTATTTGCTCCAACATCGGATGCAGTTAGGATTCTATATCGGTCCACATACAGGCTGGTAAAAGCAGTACTTAATTTTATAATTACATATAAAATTGGGAATACTGTGGGACTGACATGACGGACGATTCAAAAGTCCCTAAATTAAAATAGATTAAGTGACAATGTTTCAGGACCTATTGAGTAATTTTTTAACAAGTTACTTAATTTTTAGGATTCCGTACCCAAAGGGGACCCTATTACTAAGACTCTGCTATCCGTCTGTCTGTCACCAGGCTGTATCTCATGAACCGTGATAGTTAGACTGTTAAAATTTTCACAGATGATGTATTTCTGTTGCCGCTATTACAACAAATACTGAAAAACAATAAAATAATTAATTAAGGGGGCTCCCATACAAGAAACGTGTTTTTTTTGCCATTTTTATAGATAATGGTATGGATCCCTTCGTGCGCGAGTCGGACTCGCACTTGGCCGGTTATTTAATCAAAAACTATTGTTGATTTCAGAAGTATCTGAAAACTAATAATGATGAACCCGCAAGAATATACCATAATGTATATTGAAGATGAAACTGGCCTGGACCTCAATGACGATGGCGGGCACATCAACTTAGAGTAAGTGTGCCTTTATCTTTACTATTATCTGTTTTTTTTTTAATCTATTTTAAAGGGCTTTTTCACTCGTGCGAATATGCCGCCCTGGTAGGCTTAACTGTAATATAATAAAAATTTATCGCACTATTGGTTAATTAATTTGTACAACATTCTGGTCGAATCTGATTCAGGCTCAGACAGAATGCTGTTACAACCACCTATTTCAGGCAACTGTAAATTACATAGGTTTCGGATAATTTCATTCCATACTCACTTTCATTGTATATGTCATCAATTTTATTACATTCTGGACAATTGGGTGATGGGGATTTCCTTAGGACTATTATATCTGTTTCCCGATTCTTATAATCTAAGTGTCTTCAAGTCTCGAGTTAATTGGTATCTTCTAGGCAAGCATGATCCATCTTCGGCCGCGTCGTCGCTTTCCATCAGGCCCCCAATTCAATATGACAACTTGGCGATTCCTTGCTTCAAAATCAGGTCGATTCCTTAATTAATAGACGACATCTCATTTTGCATACTTGTCAAACTCCAATGACAAAGCAGTATTATGGTGACAGCCATCTGATCTGATGATGGAGACGGAAGGTGGGCAATGGAACCCCTTGACGGATAATCGTAAACTACTAGTGTTTGGGCTCATTTTAATCTGCTCGCGGTTTCGATTACGATTTTTTTAAAAGCTTGTTTTGGAAAATATATTATTTAACAAAAATCTTAGTGAGTGTTAAATCTGCAAATCAGTCAAAGTCAGTGGGAGGCCAGCCGGATTCGAACTCTGGTGAGTCGGAACGAAAGTCGCACGTGCCACATTCGCTCCCAACACAAAATAGTTGTTCTTATTGTGTACGCCATCTATTGAAATTGGAGTGAACCTTTTTCTCAACGAGCAAGATCAATGTTGCAATTGAATACTTGTGATGACGCGAACCCATATTCATTCTTATTATATTTTATCTCAAACAAGGTTTATCGGGAAGAAAAAAAGGGTTCGAGTCCAAGCCGGTGGTCGAATTTTTTCTTCCCGAAAAACCTTTTAATTAGTTGTGTTTTTATTTTAGTTATCGTTCATTTCAGCGCGGTACTTCCCCTGCCAGACTCACTTCCGGATTTGAATTTCGATGGAAAGTTTGAATTGTGTGAGCCTTCTGGATCAGTGGTAAGTAATTTTTTGTAAATATACAATACAATACAAAATATAAGATGGTTACACATGTGTTATAGTGGTTGGGCAGGATGGCTCAAATCCCGGGCTCAATTTTCGAGAGTAGACAAATAAAAATGAAATAAAAAGACTATTAAACAGGCACAAAAGTGCACATTTAAAAGTCATAAACACACGATACAAATAAAATTAAAAATATGTTAAAAATCAATCCATAGTATTAGTATGTAAGTTCATTTATCGCAGACTAGCTAAGGTTAGTTGTGTTACTAGCTAGTAAGTTTATGGTATTGAATGTTTGTGTACAGGAAAAAAGCGCTACGTTAGTTTCGTGTCTGTGTGTTGTGGGAGCATGGTCCTCGTAGTTCCTGGTCCCTAGATACAGGGAGTCCTAGTTAGGGGCCGGGATCTATGTGATAGCGTTATTTACTTACGGATTAATTATTTTTAGTGAATTTTTGAGAAGGTTTAGGATGGTCGGCTCTGCTACTATAATGTTTATAATCATCTAATAATGTTTACATAAAAAAATTTAAAATTTCGTATTTTTTTTCCGTTTTCTTTCTTTATACACAGTAAGCTTGCTAGTTCCACAATATTCCACACTAATTCCACACTATTCCATATTTTTTTAACCTATGCTGTCCCAATGCTGGGCAAAGGTCCCCCCCAAGTCTTTCCAGCCGTCCCTATCCTGCGCCGCTTCGCACCAGCCTTCTTGGTATGCATCCAGATCGTCCCTCCATCTCCTTTTGGGCCAGCCTGGGCGCCGTCTTCTATCTTCCATTCCTTACTATTCCACATAATTTTATATATGCGAAAATAACTGTCTCTTTTTAACCTATTCACGACCAAACGATTGAACCAATATTGATGAAATTTGGCACAGAGATAGCTTGTAACCCGATATATAATTTGTATCTCAATCTAACAGGTAGTTCCCGAGGGATCACAATATAACCAATTCCTGCGCACAAAGTCGCTGGCAGCAAGTTCCCCAAAGCTTCGCAGTTGACCCCTTTAAAAATGCACCATTTTTTTTATCGGGTGTCCCTCTGAACTTCGATAGTTCTTTATGTCGACACTACACTTACAAAAAACATAGTTCGACAAGTCATTGTTTTGACTGAACTGAGTTCGACAAGTATTGATTCGACAGAAAACACCTTTCGTGGTAGGTCTCTCGCATGCGGGAGGCCGTCTGGGTAAGTACCACAGATTTGCCAGTTATTCTGCCGCCAAGCAGTAGTGCACAAGCATTACTGTGTTCCGGATTGAAGGGCATTGTAGCCAGCGAAATTACTGGGCATATAAGACTTAATATCTGATGTTTTGGGGTTATGAGCGCAATGCAGCGCTACGCAATAATTTTATGGCACTAAAGTTCTGGGTGGCACTGCAATTGTTATAGGCAGGCGGGGCGCTTAACATCAGGCGAATGACCAGCTCATCTCAACACTCAATACCGTAATAAATAAAAAAAGTACTTTGACAACACTTTCAATTTACTTTCGGCGATGTGTGGTCACTTTTTTTTGAGTGGGGAAAATGCCATCTTCTGCCACGGGGGTGGCAGAAGGGGGTGTGTGGGGCTCGAACCCACTAAAAACCCTCCTGTGAGCAGTCCTCTGCCGTGGTGGGGCGAGATGGGGTCGCGCTATCATTCATCATCTCGCCCCGGCCATGCGTGGTCACTGCTCTAACCTAACCTAACCTAACCTAGTCCTTGAGGCCGTTTGTGTTGTCGAACTAATACTTGTCGAATTGTTCAGTCGAAACAATGACTTGTCGAACTATATTTGGTCGAAGTGTCGTGTCGAAATAAAGAATTGACAAATTTCAGAGGGATATTTTTTTTGTCGCCTATAGATCTGTTTGGCCGAAGGTGGGGCACATGTAGATCTACAGGAAGGTTGAGCGACTGCTCACGCCCGGCTCCTGATGGTTGACCGAACATTATCACTAAACGAGGACTAGGTGGCGTGAAGCATGGCTTCACGGCTTTATGGCTTGTATAATATATTACGACCGCATCTGGAGTGTACTGTTCCATACATGGAGTATAATCATCATTGGCTCCTAAGAAAACCTGTACAGCAGCGTTTCCCAAAGTATGAGTCGCGACCCATTAAAAGAAAGAATGAAATAAAAAACATTTCAATTCAATTCAAAAGTTCTTTATTTCAATTTTGTCGTCACAGACGCACTTATGAACGTCAAATATTACAATGACTACCACCGTATCGGAAAAAGAACCACTACTCAGAAGATACGGCAAGAAACTGAGGGGCATTTTTTTTAGAACTTTTGTTACAATATTTATGTTTGTTTTTGACAATATTCTTCTTATGTGCCAGTTGGCTACTTGGCAGAAGCGGAATGTTCCATGCATCTATGTCTTCTATGTAATTACTAACTGTATAGTATGCTTTTCTCATTAGAATATTTTTCACACTCAATTTGAATCTACTTTCTGTGAGCTTTTTTTTTTTACACTTTGTTGATCTATGTTTGGCCACTATCTCGCCTGATGTGAAGCGATGATGTGGCCTAAGATGGAGCACATAGATCTAGAGAGAGACGGCAGTTGAGCGGCTGCTCAGACCCGTCTCCCCGATGGTTCACCGAACATCATCCCGAAACACGACTAGGTCGCTTGACGGCATGGCTTTGTTCGGTGGGTGGTATTACAACCACGGCCAGAGCCTACCACTCCAAAAAATTCGAGCTCCGTTATACATTTTGGAATTGTATTGTAAAAACGTACACAATTGAAGCCCATGAAGGACTTATTCGTTTTACTCAGTCTAAACCTAGGTACTGCAATTCTATCCTTATTTCTAGTGTTTATGTTGTGGCGGCGGTATTTATTCAAGACGCTACACTATAAAGTCTAAAATATACGATTGGCGCTTGAGGGACGTTTTGAGGGACATTTGACAGCCTCTGTGGTACAGTGGTTGGGCAGGTTGGCTCAAATCTCATACACCACTGAGGTGGCGGGTTCGATTCCCGCGACGGGACAAATGTTTGTGCATAGAAAAAAGAAAGCGCAAGCATTTGTTTCGTGTCTGGGTGTTGTGGGACCATGGTCCTCATAGTTCCTGGTTCCCTAGATACAGGGAATCCTATTTAAGGGTCAGGATCTTTGTATGTGATCGTTGGGCGTTATTTATTTATTTATTACGAACTAGTATGGCCTTAACGAATAACACTAATTCTCACATAATTTACAATATTTGGTAAGAGACAGAAATATATCAAAAATATATTTTTTTAACTAAATAATAATAATTAATTTATTGACAATTATTTAAATATCTAAATTATAATACCAATTAATAACATGAAACTAAAACTAAAAACCTTAATAAATATAATACTAAAATATATTATTAAAAGGAGTCCCTTTAGGCAAGGTTCCGTAGATACTGGCAGCGTTCCCCCTTTGAATAGCTAGACTAATTGTTTGTCCGAGGTAGCTGCCAGCTCTTCGGTCTCCTGTGATGTCGACTAACCTTTTTGCTATTTCTTTAAAAAGCTTTATAGCGCTAGGACCCCATGGACCAAGGGTCTCGACACCGAATGGGACAAAATCATATTCGGAGCCCAGACCCCTGTATTTGTATGCTTTCGCTTTTTCAGCCGCTTCACAAGCCGCACCAGCTTTGTTGTTGGTCCCATGTAGATGGGAAGGGGCCAGAAAAAAAATTAATAATTAATAAAAATAAATAAAATAATTAATACAAACAACAAAAATTAATAATACACAAGTCATGCAAAATAAATATGTCACAATTGAAATAGATAATTAAATGGATGGCAACGACATATGGGTAGGGGGGTTGTTCCTTCATGAACACCAAGAGGTGTTCATGAAGGAACATCATCATCTGGAAATTGGGAGTTTTTGTTAGGTGGTAGCGGTTCCGTCAACTTTGAGAAACACTGCTGTATAGTATTTGCTGGACTCCAAAAAAACCGGCCAAGTGCGAGTCGGACTGACGCACGAAGGGTTCCGTACCATTATCTATAAAAACAGCGAAACACACATGTCTGTTGTATGGGAGCCTGACTTAAATATTTTTTTATTCTGTTTTTTAGTATTTGTTGTTATAGCGGCAACAGAAATACATCATCTGTGAACATTTCAACTGTCCTATCACGGTTCATGAGATACAGCCTGGTGACAGACAGACAGACAGACGTACGGACAGCGGAGTCTTAGTAATAGGTTCCCGTTTTAGCCTTGGATACGGAACCCTAAAAGGAAGAAACATCTGCCTTCTTACTTAATAATTGGACTCTAAGTATTTGGTTGGTTTTTTCAGATGCCGAGGCGCGGCCCGCCGGACCGGGTGCCTTTCCCCGGGAAATACGATTTCCACGTAGAAATCAATAGTACCCATACTAATACGAAGAAATATGTGGTAAGTACCAACTAGGAATATTTTATGTAACTGAATGACAAGACGAGCTGGTCGTTTGCCTGATGGTAAGCAATACGCCAGCCCATAACAATAACAGCACCACCCAGAACTTTGTTTTGCAAAATCTTGCGCGGCGCTGCACTGAGCTCGGCACCCTGAGACAATTAGCTTTTGAGTCTCATAATGCCCAGTAATTTCGCTGGCTTTCGCCCTTCAAACCGGAACACAGTAATGCTCACGGACTACTGCTTGGCGGCTGAATAACTGTCAAAGCCGTGGTACTCACCCAAACGGCCTCTCGCATACGAGAAACCTACCACCAGTAGTTGAATGGAACTGTGCTTATCATCATCAGCCCATCACCTTTCTACTGCTGGGACACGGGCCTTCTCTCATGGAGAGAGTTTTTTTTATATTATTAATAGACGAACAAGCAGAGATGCCGCGTCAGAAGAGATAAGAGCTATGCGATAGAAAGAGAGCCGCTCTGTAGGTTAATATGACTGGTAGGTATGCAGCGCTACGCGAGCTGAATTGAACTTTATTGCGTCATAGCAAGAGTCGTTATATGTTTAAATATCTTTGCGGAGTGATGCTTCTGTCCCTTAGTATTCTGTGCACTTACTATGTCAATTGATATATGATTATGTGAGAACGGCCAGGCTTAAAAATAAATATTTATACAGGAATAAAAAGAAATGGCGCGTGGATTAACTTACAGCTAGTTAGCATAGCCCGCTCCAAATAAAAAAAGTACTATTTCTTTTTTCCAGTTGTCTCACAAGCTGAACCGTATTTACGTGGAACTGGGAATGGACTTCCCGGTGCAGTTCCAGTGGAGCGGGCCCGCGGACATGTTCGTGCGCGCCGCCTGCGTGTTCGCGGACGCGGCGCAGGCGCAGAAGCGCGTCGAGCGCTGCATACAGCACTACCACACGCACCCGCCGAACGCACCCGCAGGTATACACACACACACACACCCGCGGACATGTTCGTGCGCGCCGCCTGCGTGTTCGCGGACGCGGCGCAGGCGCAGAAGCGCGTCGAGCGCTGCATACAGCACTACCACACGCACCCGCCGAACGCACCCGCAGGTATACACACACACACACACCCGCGGACATGTTCGTGCGCGCCGCCTGCGTGTTCGCGGACGCGGCGCAGGCGCAGAAGCGCGTCGAGCGCTGCATACTGCACTACCACACGCACCCGCCGAACGCACCCGCAGGTATACACACACACACACACACCCGCGGACATGTTCGTGCGCGCCGCCTGCGTGTTCGCGGACGCGGCGCAGGCGCAGAAGCGCGTCGAGCGCTGCATACAGCACTACCACACGCACCCGCCGAACGCACCCGCAGGTATACACACACACACACACCCGCGGACATGTTCGTGCGCGCCGCCTGCGTGTTCGCGGACGCGGCGCAGGCGCAGAAGCGCGTCGAGCGCTGCATACTGCACTACCACACGCACCCGCCGAACGCACCCGCAGGTATACACACACACACACACACACACACCCGCGGACATGTTCGTGCGCGCCGCCTGCGTGTTCGCGGACGCGGCGCAGGCGCAGAAGCGCGTCGAGCGCTGCATACAGCACTACCACACGCACCCGCCGAACGCACCCGCAGGTATACACACACACACACACCCGCGGACATGTTCGTGCGCGCCGCCTGCGTGTTCGCGGACGCGGCGCAGGCGCAGAAGCGCGTCGAGCGCTGCATACAGCACTACCACACGCACCCGCCGAACGCACCCGCAGGTATACACACACACACACACACCCGCGGACATGTTCGTGCGCGCCGCCTGCGTGTTCGCGGACGCGGCGCAGGCGCAGAAGCGCGTCGAGCGCTGCATACAGCACTACCACACGCACCCGCCGAACGCACCCGCAGGTATACACACACACACACACCCGCGGACATGTTCGTGCGCGCCGCCTGCGTGTTCGCGGACGCGGCGCAGGCGCAGAAGCGCGTCGAGCGCTGCATACAGCACTACCACACGCACCCGCCGAACGCACCCGCAGGTATACACACACACACACACACCCGCGGACATGTTCGTGCGCGCCGCCTGCGTGTTCGCGGACGCGGCGCAGGCGCAGAAGCGCGTCGAGCGCTGCATACAGCACTACCACACGCACCCGCAGGTATACACACACACACACACCCGCGGACATGTTCGTGCGCGCCGCCTGCGTGTTCGCGGACGCGGCGCAGGCGCAGAAGCGCGTCGAGCGCTGCATACAGCACTACCACACGCACCCGCCGAACGCACCCGCAGGTATACACACACACACACACACCCGCGGACATGTTCGTGCGCGCCGCCTGCGTGTTCGCGGACGCGGCGCAGGCGCAGAAGCGCGTCGAGCGCTGCATACAGCACTACCACACGCACCCGCAGGTATACACACACACACACACCCGCGGACATGTTCGTGCGCGCCGCCTGCGTGTTCGCGGACGCGGCGCAGGCGCAGAAGCGCGTCGAGCGCTGCATACAGCACTACCACACGCACCCGCCGAACGCACCCGCAGGTATACACACACACACACACACCCGCGGACATGTTCGTGCGCGCCGCCTGCGTGTTCGCGGACGCGGCGCAGGCGCAGAAGCGCGTCGAGCGCTGCATACAGCACTACCACACGCACCCGCAGGTATACACACACACACACACCCGCGGACATGTTCGTGCGCGCCGCCTGCGTGTTCGCGGACGCGGCGCAGGCGCAGAAGCGCGTCGAGCGCTGCATACTGCACTACCACACGCACCCGCCGAACGCACCCGCAGGTATACACACACACATACACCCTCAGACACACACGTCCTCGCGACTATAACTAGTATTATAGTTAGCTGGTATTATTTTAAATAAGACCGCCCATTGTAAAACTTTAGCTTTAAGTATTGTTTTGTAATTTATTTTATGTTGTTGTGTAACAATAAAGCGTTATCTAATCTATTTTAGTATTCATATATTTAGTGTTTTACAATATGATTATTAAATCAAGCTGACTCCCACCATCATCCTGCACATCTATCCTCTGTGCCAAGGGCGCTAATAAACCGTGCGTGCCTCTGCGACCCTCAGTACATCGACGCTGAACTGGAACATGTCAGAAGAGTGCTGGAGAACAACGGTTTTGGATGGCGTCAGAGCTCACGACTGGTGAATGGAAGTGAACGCATGCGACCAGCTACTGTCGAGAGATCGCCCATTTATCTGCCATTTGTCAAAGGAATAACGGATAAAATCGGATACCTTTTACAACGGAGATATGGCATCAAGACGATTTTTCGGCCGCAAAGCCAACTCAGATGTTGCGTTCACCTAAAGACAAGGAACCACTCAACGGCCCTGGAGTATATAAAATACCCTGTGATTGTGGGAAGAGCTACATCGGGGAAACACGACGAAACATCGCGACTAGACTGACTGAACATATAAGGAGCATTAAGAATCTGGACACATACAAGTCGGCTATAGCCGAGCACGTCCTTACCGAAGCGACGAAACATTTCATTAGGTTTGACAAAGCATCCGTACTTGCGAGAGAGAAGTATTTCGTGCCGCGGAAAGTACGTGAAGCCATTGAAATAAATCGTCATCCGAATTTCAATCGGGACTCCGGTTGGACACTACCACCCGCTTGGACACCACTTCTTAATGTTGCCTCGACCAGTGCTAAACCTTTCGTTCGCGAGTTCGATAGTGTGCGATTACCTTACTCGGTGTGTTGACGTTTGTGATGCAAGTGGCAGTGACAATGACGGCGCGTCTGCTGTCACCCGAGCGACGTTCGCCGCCGGCGCCGGCGCCGCCTCTCTCGCGGCGGGCGACACGAGCCCTGGCCCGCAGTCCGCGCCAAGCGCTCGCCGCGACCGCACGTGCTCCTTGAAGATGAGCGTCTGTACCGCTCGAACACTGGTCGAGTGGCTCGACTTATTCTCGTGAGTGTAGCCGGTTAGTAAACAATAATAATTTTACAATATTGTTAATGAATGTTGAAACCCACCAGACCCGGCCGTGAAAGCGTTGAACGTGCTCCACTCGTCGCGGCCGCGCGACACGGCCGACGTGCACTACGAGGGCGATGCGTCCGCGCAGGACTCGTGGCTCTCCGTGCGCGTCGCGCTCCACAAGGCGGGCTTGGAACCCGCGGCGCACGCTTACCGCTTCGCTTGCAAGAACTCCTGCACCAGCGGCATCAATCGTCGAGCTATACTGATTATATTCACGCTGGAGGATCAAAAGTAAGTTATTTTTATAAAACTGTATTGGGACGAGCAATTCGTTCGCCTGTTGGTAAGCCGGTGCTGTCAACTCCACGTTACACATAGGGGTTCATAATTTTATTAAATCATATTATTGTAATATGACAATATTGATTGATTTTTGATAGATATAAAATGTAACTATTAATAATATAATTATAATAATAATAATAAAAGCCAGGGGCGACTTTGTGGCGAGTCGTCGGTGCGTGGCGACACTGAGCCTTACCCCGAGATTCTCCCTGGGGCTAAATGAGACCCCAGACCCCCGGCTTGCCTTAACTGGCCGTCCGGGGGTGGAGATGCAAGAGCTAAGAACTAAGCTCCAAGGGTGGAAGTGTTAAAGGGCATAACGCCGGGAGTAGCGCTTAAGTGAAACTGCAGCACACCTCTCGACACCCTTTAGCCACCCACACCAACGTTGCCCCTTTCGTCGCCAATGAACGGCGGCCCTTATAGAGGGCCCGTTTAGTGGGTGGCGAGTCACCACCTGCCTAAATATTTTCTTATGAGGCGGAACTGGCAGGTGCCGGAATCTCATATCATAGACCGGCACTCATCCATTAAAAAATCACCTCAATAGCCGAATCATAAGTAGTTTTTATATCTTCAATAATAGTCCTCGCACTTATCGGGGGCTGTCTTTGATTGTATCTTCATCTAATGTTGCACTTAGAGACAGCCCCGATAAGTGTTGCCCATTACATATATAAACTAAATGCTCTAAGAGGCCCCTACGTGTGGGGCTCATGTCCCCGCAAGCCTTCCAAAGGACCGGGTATATAACCCGTGAGAAAGAGCGACATAATAATTTGACATAATTTTAATTTAAATCAGGCCTAGCGCACTCCGCACTGTAGGTACGAAGCTACAAGTACATAGCCGGACACCGACGGCGGGTCGCGCGTCGTTACACGTGCCGCGTCAGAAGAGATAAGAGCGGCGCGATAGAAAGAGACGCGCTCTGTAGGTTAATATGACTGGTAGGTATGCAGCGCTACGCGAGCTGAATTGAACTTTATTGCGTCATAACAAGAGTCGCTATTTGTTTAAATTTCTTTGCGGAGTGATGCTTCTGTCCCTTAGTATTCTGTGTTTAAATGTTATTTTGTAATGTGACCATGTATTGTATTCTATTAATTTTAATTGTATGAGTCTACGTAACTTGAAATAAATAAATAAGCGCCACGCCTGCTCATAACAATTGCAATGCCATCCAGAACTTTTAATACCATAAAAAGCACTTCGTAGCAATGCATTGCGCTCATCACCCCGAGACATCACATATTAAGTCTCATAATGATAAATAATGCCCAGTAATTTCGCTGGCTAGAATGCCTTTCAACCCGGAACACAGTAATGCTTGCGCACTACTGCTTGGCGGCTGAATAACTGGCAAACTGGTGGTACCCACCCAGTCGGCCTCCCGCATAAGAAATACCTACCACCAGACTATTTAAAAAATATTTTTTGACTTGACTTTTCGCATTTCAAGTGGCATAATCCACGGGCGACAACTAGTGGGTGCCCGTGTCTGCGCCTGCCCACGTCGAGATATGCTCAAGGACGAGGAGAGCGAGGCAGCCCCGCGAGCCAAGAAGCGTCGCTTGCCCCCGCCGCCTCCGCTGCCGGCCAGAGTCAAAAACGAGGAGATGTCGCCTGACAATGCTGTCATAGATCTGTCGGTGAGTAAAAAAACTGGCCAAGTGCGAGTTGGACTCGCGCACGAAGGGTTCCATATCGTTATCTATAAAAACGGCAAAAAATCATGTCTGTTGTATGGGAGCCCCCTTAAATATTTATTTTATTGTTTTTTTAGTATTTGTTGTTATAACGGTAACAGAAATACATCATCTGTGAAAATTTCAACTGTCTAACTGTCACGGTTCATGAGATACAGCCTGGTGACAGACGGACGGACAGCGGAGTCTTAGTAATAGCATGGACCAAATATACAAGGACTGTCAATCCCATACAAAAAATCGTACCCCCTGAAAGAACTTAAAATGCGGGCAATATCCAGATGGCGCTGACCTTTAGCCTGAAACTATTCGAATCGGCAATTAGCGCGGATAAATTTCAATTATTTCTTCGGTAATATAGACCAAAAGTGTCCTAGTTATTTTTAATAATAAATATTATTTGAATTATCTGCTTTTACGATATTGCTTCAAGTGAGATAAAGACCAGCGTTGATTATGCAGAACGATAGATGGCGTTGTGATACCATTCGATAAAAAGGAAGGTAACATTCAAAATTACGCTTGATAGCTAGCCTAGATGGCGCAAATATGAAGAATGAGTCGTGCATGTTAGAACTAGGTACGTGAATTGATTACGTGCTACGAAACGTAAATATATTCATTATTAGCGTTATTAGGTAATCCTGATACAAATGCGAAAGTAAATCTGTCTGCTTGCTGCTAGCGTGAGCCCGAACTTCCCTTAGTATTCTGTGGTGCTATATCAAAAACCTAGATACTCTATCACAAAGACGAAGTATATCTCTATCCACTGAACTGAGTCAATATAGCGTTCTCTCTTTTGCACTTTTGTATGCAAATGATAGGGACAGGTGACTGCTTTTTGAGATCAGTGCGCAGTGGGCGTAAACAATTGCAAAAAACGTATAGATGGGTTTACATGGCGTTATTATACGGGGAGTAATATTCGACTTCCTTATATCACAGAATTATGTCTACAGTTTTACCAATCGAAGAAAATATTATCATTGTTTGTACAATAATAATAAGTACCTATTACGACTGTTTAAATAAAAAAAAAGTATAGGTTCACACGTCTTTTTTTATTAATATATCGTCATTTATGTATTTACAGAACCAATTAACAATTATGTACAAATATATAGAATGATAAACACTAAACTAACTTACAAAAAAATTAAAAAATGAACACAGAATTTAGGTCACCGTCCGCGGGCAAGGTGCCCAAAAAGCTGGCAACGTTACCTCGTTGAATGGCCAGACTAATTCGTTGGCCGAGGTACGCGCCAGCTCTTTGGTCATAATGTATTAATTAATCAGTATCTAATACATGCACACAATGGATTCTTCTCGGTTGCCTACAAAAACTCGCCTTAGCGAGATAGCACACGCTAAGCGCCCAGTAGGACGCCCGATGTTGCGGTTTAAGGACAGCGTCAAACGCGATATGTCGTCCTTCAACATCGACTGTTCGAAATGGGAGAACGAAGCAGAAGACCGTGACCTTTGGCGAAAGTCTATTGCAGAGGGCATTACTTCGCAAGACAATACTTGGTTTAGGCTCCTTGAAAGCAAACGTGCAAAAAGGCACGACCGGATTAACAAGCCCACATTAGCTATAGGATCGCAGCATTTAAACATCTGCACACGGTGTGGCCGGATTTGTTATTCCCGTGTCGGCCTTTTGAGTCATGAGCGGAAGTGCCGTTCAATTATTGTTACTCCGGACGCTGATTAAATCATCTCTTTAGATGGAACAGGCCTATGATGATGAATTTATTTGAGTCTTCATCATATCATTCAAGGCAAGGTGGGGCATTTGCCCCACCCTACTATCTGACCCGAAGCTAAGATTTTTTAGGCACTTGCACAGCTCATTTAGTACTTTACGAAGAATAAAAACTTGGTTAAGGTAAACAATGACCGAAAACCGTCTTGTCAGCCTCTGTATGAAGAGTGGGCATGGAAAGAGGGTTCTAGAAGAACAAAAAAAATTAGAATACGAAATTTTAGCTAGATTTAGCC
The DNA here is from genome assembly GCA_951640565.1 of Petrophora chlorosata. NCBI lineage: Eukaryota > Metazoa > Arthropoda > Insecta > Lepidoptera > Geometridae > Petrophora > Petrophora chlorosata. The sequence continues at coordinate 2,968,371 of OX621218.1, forward strand.
AGAACCCTCGCAGGTTATTATTGAAAAAAGGTGTAGTGCAGTATATAAACGTATCAGTCAGTATATAAAAAGCATGTTTGATTACCTACTACTTAGTTTATTTACTTTTGCCCCATCCCATAAAAATGCTGGGTACGCCCATAAAGTCGTAGCCGTAGGTTAAACAAGAACAATAGACGCGTCCGCACGGTGCAGTGGCGTTTCGCCGCCATGTAAACGCTTTCTTAGGTTTCTGCCAACCAATGTCACCGCTGTAATTTTTCTGGTAATAACACAGAATACTAAGGGACAGAAGCATCATTCCGCAAAGAAATTTAAACAAATAGCGATTCTTGTTATGACGCAATAAAATTCAATTCAGCTCGCGTAGCGCTGCATACCTACCAGTCATATTAACCTTCAGAGCGCCTCTCTTTCTATCGCATAGCTCTTATCTCTTCTGACGCGGCACGTGTAACGATGCGCGACCCGCCGTCGGTGTCCGGCTATGTACTTGTAGCTTCGTACCTACAGTGCGGAGTGCGCTAGGCCTGCTACTAGTTTCTTCAAATTCGTGTCGACCCTTACACAAACAGTCGTCGCGTCAACTGTCTAGAAGTTGTCGGCTCTTCTATCAACATCAAACGCGTCAACCGACTGTATGATTTACTAGACTGTGGTACAACTAAAGACAATACTACAGATTTATACCACAAAACACAAATAAATAAACACAGATAGGTACAGAAATCAATCTACATACAAAGTGCGCTCGAGCAACGCACACATAGATACCGCTCACGGACACGGATATCTCAGCACAGTTGCAGTGCGAGCGCGAGTGCCATCCGCTTGAGACACGCGTCTGGGAACTTTTTGACAGCCTCTTTGGTGTAGTGGTTGGGCAGGTTGGCTCAAATCTCATACACCACTGAGGTTGCGAGTTCGATTCCCGCGACGGAACAAATGTTTGTGCAAAGAAAAAAAAAATCGCAAGCATTTGTTTCGTGTCTGGGTGTCGTGGGACCATGGTCCTCATACTTCCTGGTTTCTTAAATACATGGAATCCTAGTTAGGGGCCAGGATCTATGTATGTGATCGTTGGGTGTATTTATTTATTTATTTTGTGCAAAAATCGAGCAACAGCAAAGTAGCATGCAAAACTAGTACAAGCTGTGTAAGCCTTGTGTTCAATAATCTAATGAGGAAGATGTAAATGTTGCATGTTTTTGTCTTCAAAAACACTTTATCCAAAAATAATGATAACTGCGAAAAAATTATGTTGATATCTTATAAAGTTTTTTTTAAATCAATCTATTTTGAACTCTTCAAAAACTTCCTGCGCCGTCTGGTAACCGTCGTGACGTCACACCGCCGGTGCCGGGTCGCAAGCAGGGGGCGCGCGCATTCAGTATAATAACCCTAGCGCGACCGCCGAGCGTAGGTATGAAAAGTGAAGTACATACATGAGATTGACTTCTGTACCTTTTTTGCGTTTATACTAAGTACTAGCAGAGAATATTAAGGGCTGTCCTTTAGTATTCTATAAAAGCATCACTCCGCAAAGAAATTTAAACAAATAGCGACTCTTGCTATGACCCAATAAAATTCAATTTAGCTCGCGTAGCGCTGCATACCTACCAGTCATATTAACCTTCAGAGCGCCTCTCTATCGCATAGCTCTTATCTCTTCTGACGCGGCACGTCTAACGACGCGCGACCCGCTGTCGGTGTCCGGCTATGTACTTGTAGTTTCGTGCCTACAGTGCGGAGTGTGTTAGGTCTGGTACTAACTGCATCCAACGTTTTTCCCGCGAAGTCAATTTTCCGGGATAAAATGTACCTACCTATTCTGTCCTATATCAGGTAGAACCTATGTACCAGGGCTTTCAATACCAGAATCCCGGGATCTTTTTCAATACCGGTATTGAAAAAGCAATACCGTTATCCCCGTATTAAAGTATGACATTAAATTTCAATGAATTCGAAATTGAAATTCCATTCACCGTGTTATTTCGTGTGGCATGCCGCATGATCATGGACGATACGAATGTATAAGTTTTTTTTATGGAACAGTGATAAGACGAGCATGTCGTTGGCCTGATGGTAAGCGCCACGCCTGCCCATAATAATTGCAGTGCCACCCAGAACTTCTAATACCTTAAAAAGCATTGCGTAGCACTGCATTGCGCTCATCACCCAGAGACATCAGATATTAAGTCTCACATGCCCAGTAATTTCGCTGACTACAATGGCCTTCAAACGGGAACACAGTAATGCTTGCGCACTACTGTAAGTAGACTACTAATACTAGGGTGACCATGATTTTTTAATTAATATTTTGGATTGCAGCACATTATTCACACTCAATATGAAATCCCTTTAAAGCAAGTAAAAGAGTATCAGACCTCTTTGGTATACCTACAGCTCCGTCATTTTGAAAATATGTATCTCATTTCGGTGGCCAATGATGAAACATGACTTGAATCGATAGAGTAAATGATTACAAACAAAAAGTATTCAGTGATGAAATGTCATAAGTGATATATCTTCCGAGATATTTGGGTTAGAAAATGTAAAAAATGAAACATGATTTTTTTTTTAATTTAATGGATTAAAAATACAGTAGTTTTAATATTCTTTTTATAAGTCTCTGTGTTGGTGCACTGACTATGGATGGTCCTTTGTACAACGATGATGGAGATGTAAGTCCTGAATTATTTTCTTGCGTAGTAGATGTTCGAGTTCGTCGCACATCAAATTTTGTTGGTGTTTTCACCTTTAACTGTTCTGGTGAGGATAACACATCTGGAATAAAATAAAATTTTAAATAAAAACAAAGACATCGATAATTCTGCCTAAAATCGATACAATATGTTTCGACTTAATTTATTGCGCTGGTGATAAGTTGTTTAAAAAATAAATTGTATAAGCATAATTTTCTAAAGTCGCTACAACCAGGCCTAGCGCACTCCGTACTGCAGGTACGAAGCTACAAGTACATAGCCGGGCCACGATGGCGGGGCCGTGCAGAGTGCAGTGGGTTGCCACTAGGGTTTGCTCCCGGAAATTCCCGGTACTGGATTTTCCCGGGAATTTCCGGCATCTTTCTCCTTTATCTAGTACCGGAAATTACCGGTACTGGTAATGTCCGGGAATTTCTGGTATCTTTCTCCTTTATCTAGTACCGGTACTGACAACACAATTCCCGGGACTTTCGGTATTAATTTCATAACTATTTTCAAATATTTGCTCCATATTGGCATTCATTTGAACCAAGGTCATGGCAGATACGAACACATGCATGGAATGGACACTATTGAATATCAAGACACTATGAAACTACAGTTGAATCACTTCTCATCACTTTTCAAATAAATCAAAAACTAAGTTTTTGATGTATATGAAAAACAAAATGTTATTTCCTTCATATTCTTACAGGTTCAGAAAAATGTGCCAATTCGATTTTTTGTCCAAAGAGCAGCACATTCCATTTCATAAAAAAAACGATTTTAGGCCGAATTGTATGAACATCAATATATATCAAAATTTACCCATACCAGTTATTGTTCCTTATAACCAGCGGGGTCGGATCGGATTGGATTAAAATAATTAAAATTACTGTCCGATTACTTTAGATACAAAACATTTTTAGAGTAGATTTTAAAAGTGCAAAACTAAAGTGGGACTGGGCGAGCACGTGGTTTTCATACATCCGGAGAGGTAGGTAAGAATCGTCACTCAATGGGAGCCTCAAGACAGGCGGAGACGACGTGGCCGGCCTCGGAAAAGGTGGCGTGACGATCTCGAAACCTACCGACCCGGATGGATGCAAATAGCTATTAACAGAGATGTTTGGAGGGACACAAGCAGTGCTATGCCTAGCAGTGGGACACAATAGGTTCATATAAAAGAGTAGATTACATTAGTAGATACACGGTCCATGCTCAATTTAATTTGATAAGAATAAGAATTATTTATTTGCTAGATTACATATTGGAAGGTACATATTATTCTTAGAAATGGTGTTACAGAGTACATAAGTCATTGTAATCAGTCTGCATGCAGACATGCAAATATTTATTTATTTATGTCACTACAGTTTATAAATTCTTTAATGTCATAAAAACAATGAGACAAGAGCCAGTCACTTAAACGTTTCTTAAATTTACATCCTTCTAATAATTGAATGTCCTTTGGTAGCCTGTTATATAAATAAATACACATATTATAAGCATTATTTTTATAGATTTCTTTATGAGAAGGGGGTTGATAGACCAGGTTTACAAATTTTACTCTTTTTTGCCGAGTTATCACTTCGCTGCGTTCGCTGCGATTAAAAAAATGCTTACCCATTACTATGTCCACATAAGCACTTGTCCGAGTTGAAGTTCCCTCTTCAACTTCAACACATTTAAAATGGACTGGAACAGCAGGTCCAATTAATCTGCTTCTTTGAATTCCTTTGTGGATATTGGTGGGCTGAAAATGTGCAGCACATATGTACCGACATCTCAGTTCTTCAGTTGTAAGTGAATCCATGTAGACATTTCCTAAAAAGTGGAAATGCAATTTATTTCATGATTTACCTTATCTCCTAGTCACTGAACAGCCTAAATTTGTCCTATTAATATATTTTAACTGTATTAAATCAGTGGTTAATACATCTAGCCTAGATACTCTATCATTGTTGTCTGTTTTCTCCAGAAAGAATTTCTTGACCAAGGTATATATTATTATGTTACAGTCAAGAGTCAAGACTCTCTTTCAGTCAAAATTACTGGTCAACTATTGACTAAATATATCACTGCAAGCCACACCTTCATCGTCCCACTCCCTCTTGCCCATGCAGCCTTAGCACGGACCAGAGATAAAAAAGATTGCCCTGTTTATATCTATATTTGAGAGATAAAATTACTTCTCTCCCATAAATACCATGGAAACAGAGGACAAAAGAAATTTGTCCTCTTTTGACGTTGTGGAAATTTGTCTACATAAAATATGTATATTCTTAATAAAATGTTAATAAAGTAGTTCTAATCTGATATAGGAAAGGAAAAGGCTATCCAAGATCCTTTGAGGTGAGTTTAATTTTTATTTGAAGGCAAATATGTAACATGCATATATTATAAATTTTTATGTGTGTCCAAATCAGTAAAGATGTGTGGTTAATCTCAATATATACCTATATATATATGTATGTACAAATAGCACACTCTACAACATTACCTAAAAATTGCATTCCATTACTGGAACTCATATAATGTCAGTTTAAATTAGACATAATATAATAATGACGGAGAGAAGGGCTTTTTCAATGTGGATATAATATCCACAGGCTACCCCGTGCTCGGAAGGTGGACTGAGAGGTATCACGAGGAGAACAGTTTCCAGTCCATGCTAAGGGTTGCGGAGTGTTAAAAAGTACTGAGTCAGAGGCTCGTAAAGGAAGTCCTGAAGCTAGGTCCGAGTAGTGAAGCAAAATACTCGTCTACTTCGTAGCTGTCTTGGTATTTGGGTTAGAGAGTGTGAACTTATTAGACAAGGGCTTTTGACCGGAATTTCACTCAAACTGCTTATAACCGAAGGCTGCATTCAAAACTATTTCATTATAGATATAATTATATCGAGATACATACCAGAATTTTGAATCCAAAGTATTACGGTCTTGATCATGTACTGGGAATCGAAACATTGAAATGTTTTGACTTGTGTTATCACTTGTAACATGGACTAAATTGTAATAAGCGCACTTTGTATACGACATTGTATGTACACAAATCCAAACCAAAGTCCCAAACGAAAGCTAATATCGAAATCCAAAACACATGCACGGGTCACAATTTAGGCGTAATCAAAGTCCAGTAGGCGAGCAGTAGGTAATCGTTGAAATAAAGAAACGGAGAAATTATGAGGAGAAATCAAGCGAAAAACGAAGCGAAACGCATAAAGTGCACATTTGGTTTGATGGTTGGCGAATGGCGATGGAGAAACGAACCACAGATAACACAGATTAAATATAATATTACGCAGAACAGTGACAGGTAAAAAAAATGGCTATATATTACACCGGCTTAAAATGTCGTACGAAGTGGGCATTTTTGACAAAAATTATTATAAATAAAATGGAATAAAGAAAATTATTTAATAAGTTCTGCCACTGCGTGTTAAATGGAACGTAACGTTTTTTTATTACTATGGAAGATAGCGCCATCTAGCCGTTTTTATTCGTATCACTACAATTGAGAGTAGTCTCGTTATCATTCAAAACCGCCATTTTAAAATGTAAATTTTGCAATATTAACATTTTGATGCACTTAGCGACATCTAGCTCCTAAGCAGGTACTAAATAGCCGGGTACGGTCTTTTGTATGGAGATTGTTAGTCCTCTTGTATATTTAGTCCATGGTAATAGGGTCCCGTTTTGCCCTTTGGGTACGGAACCCTAAAAATGCCCCACATTTTCTTGCCGTATCGATGAGTGGTTTTTTTTTAACCCCCAACGCAAAAAGGTGTTATAAATTTGACGACTATGTGTGTCTGTCTGTGGCACCGTAGCTCTTAAACGGGTGGACCGATTTTGATGCGGTTTTTTTATTTGGAAGCAGGTTTTCTAGCGGTGGTTCTTAGACATGTATTATTGTGACGGCGATTTTTTTTATTTTTAGTTATTTAGTTTATTTATTTATAATTCAGACATAACATCCATATTTGTTAGTAAAAATACAAGTTCATAAAAGTGTTAGTAAGTTATTAATATTTACATTAAAATGACAAAATAAAATCAATAAAATGATCAATAATGTCAAAAAAACAATAGAAAATACCTTTTTCTTATTATTTAAAGTATTACATAATTGCATATGAGACTTGATAAAAGTTAATGTAATTATTGTTAAGACCTGTGGATTTTTATCCCACTTAAAAAAAAAGGAGAAGGTTCTCAATTCGATTGTATTTTATGTTTGTTATCTCAGAACTCCTACATTTATAAACCGATTAAGAAAATTCTATATTCGACCTTGGACTTCAAAGATGCATCAGAATTGAAGTCGGTTTTTTTGTTATAAAATTAATTATATGACCTCAAATAAATTCTTATTGTTATCTTTGCAGTTACTTCACCCGCAAGCAGCCGTCACCGGTCTCGAGGTCATGATCAAGATGGAGGAACAGGCGCCGGAACCTCGCCGATCTGACGTCATCGCCAGGCTTAAACAAATACAGGAAGAACTCAAAAGGAAGCACAACATACAGTGATTATACACACCAGGCTCAAACATACAGGAACAACTCAAAAGGAAGCACAACATACAGTGATTATACACACCACGCTCAAACACATACAGGAACAACTCAAAAGGAAGCACAACATACAGTGATTATACACACCACGCTCAAACACATACAGGAACAACTCAAAAGGAAGCACAACATACAGTGATTATACACACCACGCTCAAACACACACATAAACTATTGAAAAGGAAGCACAACATACAGTGATTATACACACCAGGCTCAAACATATACAGAAACAACTCAAAAGGAAGCACAACATACATTGATTATACACAGCAAAGTCAAACACATACAGAAACAAATCAAAAGGAAGCACAACATACATTGAATATACACACCAGGCTCAAAAATACAGGAACAACTCATAAATGTTCCAATCAGACAGACAGGCACACAAACTCTTTTGTATGTTGTCAGTAACAAACTATGTTTCCTTCCAACGGATTGACCGCAAGAGATTATAATTCTGTAGTTTTGAGACCTATCTCTACTTAGTACTTAGTTTTGTTAGTTTCCGTTTAATCTTTTGAACGTCAAAGTCGGCTATACTTGACATTCGAAAAAGTACTCTACGCTAATGTCGGCATATGCCGACTATAACGTTTTAGACTTTCATAGCATGGTGCTCAATGGTTAAAAGTTGTAAGTACAATAAGGGCCGATTTATCAATCCTCGAATAGAGAAGCAGATAGTGGACGGCCGGGAAAAAAAAATAAGGTTGGTGCTCACCAGGGACCAGGCACGGCACGAGATTTTTAGAAGCTGAAATTATATTGAACCTTATTTTAATACCCTTAGCATTTACATTTCGCATATATCGCTACAAGACTAGAGCATACCACGAGGGACTTTGGTATTTCGTGGTATTCTTCGGCATTCCACAGAATACTTCAGCATTCCACGGAATACATTGGCATTCTACAGAATACTGTGATATTCCACGGAATACTTCGGTATTCTACAGAATACTTCGGAATTTCACAGAATGCTTCGGTATTCCACAGAATACTTTGGCATTCCACGGTGTATTGCGACATTCTACAGAATACTGCGGCATTCCATGGAATATTTCGATATACTACAGAATACTGTGGCATTCCACGGAATACTGCGGTATTCTACAGAATACTACGGCATTCCACTTCGGTATTCTACAGAATACTACGACATTTCACGGAATACTGCGGCATCCGAAGGATACTTTGCCGTGTCGTTGGTTTGAAAGTGCATTTTTGTGCCGATTTAATTATTTTTTTCTCCGGCCCTGATTTAAAGTTTTCAATTAAAGATTAAGTATGCTTTTTTATTTAAGTTTTAAGAGATTGTGTAGAATTTGTAAGTATTTGTCTGCTACTGCAATATAATACAAGCATTTACTTAGTAAATTTAATGTTTTTAACATTTTTATTGTAAGCAAAATTATTTTTGATTTGCACAATTCGAAATGATTAGTTTTTTTTAAGAATTTTACTAGTGTTTATTTCTTTAACCCTTTAGGGGTGACCCAGGGTGAAAACGCCAGTTCTTCCAGTGTTAACATTTATGGTGGTACACGATTAAACTATTTTTTATGATTGTTTTTCATACCCATAAGAATATTGAATTTGATTATGTTATGTTCCCTTAATTATTTATTGACATTATGTTAATGACATTTAAAATTATGAAAAAAAAATGGTGTACTACCAAAGTTTTATATACTTTGGCCTTCCAATATAAGTATTTTATTTATTTATTTAACTAGCGACTCGCCCCGGCTTCGCACGGTTATTATACATATAAACCTTCCTCTTCAATCACTCTATCTATTAAAAAAAACCGCATCAAAATCCGTTGCGTAGTTTTAAAGATTTAAGCATCCATAGGGACAGAGAAAGCGACTTTGTTTTATACTATGTAGTGTTTTTTTTACTTATTATTTTATATAAGCAATAATGACTGCCAATTGAAGAACTTACAAGGTTTTTCGGAAAGAAAAATACGACCACCGGCTGGGACTTGAACCCGCATCTTAATCTTTTCCCTCAGCGCGGGAAGCGCTCTACCAATTGAGCTAGTGATCACCAACTTAAATGTCGATTTTTTTCTTTCGTTATTTAACCGTGTTAAGGGTGACGTGTACGCCATCTATTGAGATAGGAGTGAACCTTTCTTGAAATTCGACACTCGCGTGATCACCGTAGCTCAATTGGTAAAGCGCTGCCCGCGCTGACGGAAGAGATTGAGACGCGGGTTGAAGTCCCAGCCGGTGCTCGTATTTTTTTCTTTCCGAAATACCGTGTTTTCGTTTTTTACTTTTAAAATATTGAATAAGCTGATAGAACATAAAGTCCCACCACGAAACAATTAAAACCAAACCAAATTGTTAATTTTTAGTTTTCTTCATGTCCTTCGTGCCACTGTACTTGACTGTACTCCTAGTTTTATATGTATATACTTGAACGAATAAAAAAGGCGGACGCATCGTCGCCAAATTCAGGAGTGAAGCACTCAAAGTAAGCTGGTCGTTCGTACACAAGCTTCACGCACACATTTACATCATGCTATGCCGATCGGCCGTCACATTGGCTTGACATCGGCCCTCCGTCCACTCAAACAAACATATAATTGCCTCAGTTGTTGCTTAGCGAGATTCCGTCTTCATTTTTTATTCTTTCAAGGATCTTTATTTTACTCAAACGCCATCGGCAAATTACAATATCTTAGGTTCGTTTTCATTGTTACATCCAATTATACTTACATTTTTAGGGTCCGTGGATTATGCCCCCGGTTCTTTTTGCTCCCGGGCTTATTGCCCCCGATTCGAATAAATTATATATACATTTTTGTCAACCTGTGACCATGTACAGTTAGCCACAAAAATGTTTATTTTCGACTGTGAAATTCAGAAATCTAAACTGCTTTAATAATAAGGAATATGCATACGTCATGTCACTGAAACTGTTATTTTTAACTTCTTAATAAATTAAATATATATGTAATATAATATATTAAATATTAAACCGGGGGCATAAACCACGGATCCCATTTTTAGCGATAATAGTAATACGTTAACCTTTTGGCTGCCAAGGTCGGCTATACTCGACATACGGCGTGCTTGGCGAAAAGGGAAGGTTTTGCCTCTGTAGCATGGTGTTTAAAAGGTCTCGCGCACCGAGGATTCCGTACAAACTTGCTCCACCGAACATTGCTCTAACGAAACTTACTTTTGCAGTTGAAAAAATGATCTCCTTTGCACCGATATACCTCACCGCCAATAGGGAATATGCATGTATTTTTTTAATGCATGAATAGATTCATTATTAAATAATACTCATGAAAAAAAATTAAAAAAAATTACGGTATCATTTGTCAATAAAATAATTAAATAAAAATTTGAGTCAATTGAAATCAACATAAACGCGCCATTTGCGTGTGACGTCAAAACGTTGGGACCTAGGATCTCCTCATTGGTCCATCTATGCTACATGTGTGTGTCAATAATGTACCAATAGGGCGGGATCTATGTCAAAAATTGACCAATAAGCAGCGAGCCGCGTGACGTCAGTATGTGGTTGCACGTACTCAAGCGTTTTGCTATTACGTTCCGTTTCTAAAATAAGAAAAATAAACATTGAAATACAAATAAACTACGCAATTAATAATAATAATTATATCACTACTAAATGTTTACAGGAGTAATCTATCGTAAAAAGTAATTTCCAGATTTTTTGACAATACATGCATATTCCCTATTCTCCAACCGCAAATGTAAGTTTGTAATGACAAAAAAGTCATGGCCATGATAATTACATCTTAATCTAAAAAGTTCACTCACTCAGTGTTTGTAAACGCTTGTTTTTACAAGCGTTGAAGCTTGTAAACGTTTGGATGTATTATACTATAAAGTACAAGTTCAATATTTAATTTCTAGTTCCTAAATTGCCTTTGGAAACTAGAATTGTGTGAATTCTTACGGCTCAAGTTGGCGTTGTAATAAAATCACCCGTATTTATAAACGACACTGACTAAGTGAGGCACAGAAATGAATTTGACAGCCTCTGTGGTGCAGTGGTTGGGCAGGTTGGCTCTAATCTCATACATCACTGGATCCCTGGATACAGCCCCTAACTAGAATTTCAAGGATTCTATGTATGTGATCCTTGGGGAAAGGAAAATCTTGAAACGCATGCGTGCAAATTCTGATTGGTGTGCCTTACTCGGGCAATTTTGATGTGTTGGTCGTGAATACGGTTGTATGTCAACGTCGTTACTCTAGGTTATACGGGATAGAATATTCCTAGATGTGGGAACCAACTGATGCTCACATTGACTCTTGAGTTAGTCTTTCTCCTTTGAGTGGAGTTAAATGTCTCCAACTTGAGCAGTAAGTTTATAAATAGTATTAAAAATTATGTATTAATTTGTATTCTCGTTGAAATTTAGAATATTCCTACTTTTGGTTAATTAATAAAATTGTTAATATAGCATGTGTTTTTTTTTAATTTAATTACCTAATTAAAACCCAAGGCAGGTAAGATAGGGCGAGCGTAGCGTTGGACGTATGGAAACACGATGGGTTAGCGATATAGAGGAACATTGCGGGCCTAGACGAAAGGCATGACAAAGTGGGGGACATTTGGAAAAGCATTCCTAATATCCCCCACTTTTATAGTGGCGGACATCCAGAAAATTTCTTCCGCGTGTTCCACTGGGGCCGAAAACTGAGGGATGTCAGGAACAACCAACATTTTCAGAACATAGCGTCTTGTTAATGGGACGAACGGACATAAAAAATAAAAATATTTTATTCCCGTTCGTTCCACTGACAAACCGTGGTTGCAGTACCACCCACCGAACAAAGCCATGCCGTCAAGCGACCTAGTCGTGTTTTGGGATGATGTTCAGTGAACCATCGGGGAGACGGGTCTGAGCAGCCGCTCAATTGCCGTCTCTCTCTAGATCTATGTGCTCCATCTTAGGCCACATCATCGCTTCACATCAGGTGAGATAGTGGCCAAACATAGATCTAATAAGCGTAAAAAAAACCAACGAGAATAAATGTTAATGGTTTCATTACATTCCATTAAACGACGGCAGTAGGTTACCGTCAGAAAGGAGACCTGTGGCGTCTGGCACGGAGTATATTCAATAATTGCTACCATTAAAAAACCTACCCGGCAAACGTTTTGCCATATAAATTAAAAAAAATGTTAAGGGTGAACAACCCTTATCACTTAGGGGTATGAAAAATAGATAGTAGCCGATTCTCAGACCTACTGAATATGCATATAAAATTTGGTAAAAATCAGTAAAGCCGTTTCGGAGGAGTAAGGTAACTAACATTGTGACACGACAATTTTATATATAAGATTTTTTATCTTGTTATTTTATATGTTGTATATGTAATCTTCAAGTATATATATTATTATTATATTTTTGATATATATTGTTATTGATTTGTATGTATAGGTATATCTCTCTTGTTATTATTTTTGTATGGCCTTTTAATTTGTTCACTATTACTTTACATTTTGTTTGCATTACCTTATAAAATCTCCACACTACACCGAGGTTAACTGGAAGATGATGCTTACTAGCATTAAGTTCGCATATGTACTTACAAATTTGTGCAATAAAGTATTTTCTATCTTTCTATCTACCTTTCTCAAATAATTGCTACCTATGATACATTCTGAGAAATTTAAAAATTAGGTCGCCAGCCATTCTGATATCAGGCTGGCCACTTTGTTTAGCATGTAAGGCGCAGATTTTATAGAAGTATATAGTTCTAATATTGGCTACTTTTACCAATCAGTTTCAGATCTGTATCTACATTGGTTAAAAAAATTTATACAGTGTAGGTCCGTTGTCCCCGTAAGCCGCGTCCCCTTCAAACGGGGACAGCGGTACTTTAATAAAATATTTCAAAATACGTCCCGTTGTCCCCTTACTGTTTTCGTTCATATAGTAAACTTTATATAGAAAAACTACTATCTGGCGCTTCGCCGGCCGCTGCGGCGGGCGGCACGCTCGCTTGGCTCGCGCTGTGTGGTCACAGTTCTAACATAACCTAACATAGTGACTGTATCTCCGTAAAGGCAGGCCTAGCGCACTCCGCACTGTAGGTACAAAGCTACAAGTACATAGCCGGACACCGACGGCGTGTCGCGCGTCTTCACACGTGCCGCGTCAGAAGAGATAAGAGCTATGCGATAGAAAGAGAGGCGCTCTGTAGGTTAATATGACTGGTAGGTATGCAGCGCTACGCGAGCTACATTGAACTTTATTGCGTCATAGCAAGAGTCGCTATTTGTTTAAAATTCTTTGCGGAATGATGCCTCTGTCCCTTAGTATTCTGTGGTAAAGGGGACAATGGTACGAACATCTAATGACGTCCTGTTATCTCCGTAGCGGGGACAACGAGCCCACACTATTAAAATATATTATTTAACTATTATAAGGAATCAAGTGTCTTACCCTTGAATGTACTGTGTGTTGAAGAGACAATTTAACATTACATCTATCTATCTATATTAGCATGATGCCTTTACCAAGTTACCCAGCAGTTGGATGTGAAAAGCTGTGGATGATGATAATGACCTACTTTACATCCTCAGGGATGAAAAAACACACATTTTTATATCAAACATGTACTTAGTTTATTGTAAAACTAAATAAATTAGATAACTATTCACTTATTAATAACCTTAATCTATTATTGTTAATTAAGTTTGTGTATAAATAAAGTAAAAATAATACATTACGTACTTGATGGAAATTATTTGTGATGATACAAACGGAGCGAATTAAAGCTTTAGGGTTACGCCACAAAGTAGCTACAAGTTTAATTTCCAAAGTGGAAAATATAATACTAGCTTTTTACTCGTCGTAGGTCTCTCGCCCCTAACGTTGAAATCAGACGAAGAACAAAAGTTCGGAACGTCGGAAAAACTGTAATGGGACCCAAATGGAGTTGGGCGGGTCACCTGGCCAGGCGGAGTGACGACAGGTGGAGTAAGGTACTGACTGAATGGTGGCCAAGACAGGGCAAGCGTAGCGTTCGTTCGGAAGCAAGATGGGTCGACGATATTGTAAAAATCGCGGGCCGAACCTGGACACGAATGGCGCAGAGTCGAGGCGAATGGCATGATATGAGAGAGGCCTATACCAGCAGTGGGATGTAAAGGGCTGTGGATGATGATGATGAGGTCTCTCGTATGCGGGAGGCCGTCTGTGTACCACAGCTTCGTCAGGTATTCTTCCGCCAAGCAGTAGTGCGCAAGCATTAATGTGCTCCAGTTTGAAGGGTATTGTAGCCAGCGAAATTACTGGGCATATGAGACTTAATATCTGATGTCTCGGGGTGAAGTCCTGAAAAAGGACATGGGCTTTTTTTATCCCGGAACGCCGTGAGTGAAACCGCGGGGCGCAGCTAGTACCTATCTCATATAGCTCGGAGGTTGCGGGTTCTACCGCTCCAGGACGAAAATCGCACAGAAAAAAGGGCAAATATTGAATTCAATAGCAAAGAAACAGACTTTGCCCAGCAGTGATTATGGAAAATACTATATACTTTATATTGAGATCTATATATTTATATTAAGAGTAAGTGTGGCTCATGATCCGACGCACCGGAGTTCAAATACCGCTGGTCCCGCACCACTGACTTTCTTAAGTTATGTGCGGATTTAACACGCGCTCTCAAAACGGAGAATGAAACCATTGCGAGAAAACCGGCATGTCCAAGAATTAATCACAAAAATGGACATGTGACATCCACCAACCCGCACTGGGCCAGCGTGGTGGATTATGTCCCATACTCCCTAAGAGGGAAGATTCGTGTCCCAGCAGTGTGAACGTAATGGGCTGATGATGATGATGAGATCTGCATTAATAATTTCATAAATAATATAAAATTAAAATGTTAAATATAAAATTCTTTTCTATATGACTGTACAAAAAATAATTGCCAACTTGATATAAAATCGAGGGCATAATGGAAGAGCCTGGAAGATATTTCTCCAAGATACAAGACCGCCCTACGTTTACGTACAAATAGTTTGTTATCAATAAGAACAACTGAATTTTTTCAATAGGGCAGATTTTTACACAAATCTTGTAATTCACCAACGTGACAACGCGGTGAACCCACAGGACGGGTGTCAATTTTCATCCAAAAAATAAAGTTGACACAGGACGGGTGTCAATTTTCATACAAAAAAATTAAGTTTATTCACAGGTCGGTATTCAATGGTATTCAATTTTCATACAAACTAAGTTAACTCACACGTCGGGTGACAATTTTCATACAAAAAATTAACTTAACCCACAGGTCGGGTGACAATTTTCATACAAAATATGAACTTAACCCACAGGTCGGGTGACAATTTTCATACAAAAAACTAAATTAACTCTCAGGTCGGGTGTCAATTTTCATACGAAACCCACAGGTCGGGTGACAATTTTCATACAAAAATCGTCAACTAGACCTCGATTTCACGTTGGCACTTACATAGTCATATTGATTATCGTATTAAGGTGCATTATGTACAATACTAAAATATCAGATCCACTTATTTAAATATAATTTACAATTTTCTAGATCTTTTTATTGCACGATCAACTTGATATAGTACCATGGGCCAAGTAACACCACTAGTAGACATCCAATGCAGTGTTTTGAAATTTTGGGGAACTAAGAGTATACAAATAAAGCGAGGTGGGGTTTTTTTTTTATATCTGTTTTAATTTAGGGACTTTGATCGAGGTGGGTAGAAGCTTAAATAATGTAATTTGGTTCGATCGATTTGGTCAGACTACTGCCTCTAGTTTTTTATTTTCGTGAATTCGATGATTTACAATTACAAATACAGTTTATTTCGTTCAAATCCAACAAGGAATTTACCACGTTTTTATTAAGTCACTTTCGAGTCTGTCTGTCTGTCGTTCCGGGTGGATTCTTGCAACTCAAATTTCGAGCACTTCTCGATTAGCTATCCGGCACCACATTAGTAAGTTGCATCCGTGTGAAGGTCACTAGTCTACTAGTGGTGTTCTCCAGTCTACGTACAACAATTTATCACCAAATTGAAACAGCACTTTCGACTTAAACTAATTAAAGCTTACGCACTATGCTCTTAAGATCAGAAAAAATATGCTTCCACGTCTCCACACTCCGGATGGTGACTTTTTATGTGAGACTTTAAACTGGCATTCTGTATGAACGCTTGACCACATATATGACACCTATATCGCCTGTCGTTCGTATGCGTCCTTATATGGTACTGCAGAGATTTAAGCCGAGGATAGCTTTTGTCACAATGTTCACAACGGAAGTTCCGTTCCCCTGTATGCGTTGCCATATGTTCTTTCAACCGAGATGGGAGGTAAAACCTCTGGTCGCAATATTCACATTGATGCTTTAATACCTTCTGATGGTTACGCCTCTGATGTTCTGTCAAAGTTTTCTGTCTATTGTAAACCTTATCGCATAAGTTGCACGGGTATGTTCGTTTCTGCCCGTGCGCTTCGGTCAAATGTTTGTTCTTCAATGCATATGACATGAAACACTCGTCACACCTTGGACAACGAATGATTGCTTTTTTCTTATGAACTATATCTACATGCATATCTTTGTAGTGGTTTGATTTGAATACTTTTCCACAGATCTCACACGTATGCCTTTCATCGTCCTTGTGCCGTTTCAAGTGAGCGTCCAATCTTGGTTTCTCTAAGAAGCACATACCACAAATATCACATGTGAAGTTACTGAAGTGGGTATCTATCATATGAGTGTTTAAAGTGTTGAAATCTTCGAACACATTGCTGCATATAACACACACTAAGTCGTTCCAAGTGAGACGGAATAGCAGCATCTTATCGGGGGCCTCAAAATATATCTTTTTTCCGTGCACTTCGTCTATATGTTGTTTAAAAACGTTCAAATCCTCAATTTTAGTCGTACACAGCTTGCAGTCTATTCGAGTAATGTCCAATTTAGGCATTTTTTTGTATCCCATTAAAAGTTGAAATGGCTTCGTATCATGTGTAACGGTGTGTTCTCTTAAGTCTTCCGGCTTGGGGTAGTAGTCCTTGCAATAGAAACAATAGTAGTTATTCCTTCTATTCTTAAAGGGGCATACGTAGGAGTATTGTATGATGGTGAGGAGGTTTTCTTCAGACATGCAGTCGAGATCCCGGTCATAGTTTTTAACTTTTTCAACGGGCTGTTTCTTGGGCGCTTTCTGTTTCTTTGTACCTGGAATAAATAAAATTAAAACACAATAAATAGACATCGGATAACATGCACTAACAAAATGGCAAAATATGCATGCACATGTGCTCTAAAAAGAACCAAATGTGCACTATCAAAATGCCAATTTTAATTTTGGTTTATTTTAGATGATTTTAAATCAATCAGTATCATATAAATGATTTGAATTCATGCATAATCCTTTTTTGGTATGTCGATAGTTTTTTTTTTATCTATTTTAAAGGGCTTTTTCACTCGTGCGAATATGCCGCCCTGGTAGGCTTAACATATATTATTATATATAAAAAATTATCGCACTATTGGTTAATTAATTTGTACAACATTCTGGCCGAATCTGATTCAGGCTCGGATTAATTGTTTCAAATAAACGTTTCTTAGCCGACTGCCAAAGGAGAAGGTTCTCAATTCAACTGTTTCTTTTTGTGTTTGTTACTTTAGAACTGCGTCATTTATAAACCGATTTGGAAAATTCTTATTGCGTTGGGTTCAGTATAGCTACAACATGGTCCCATATAAATTTCATCGATATTCGATCTTGGACTTCCAAGATACATCAGATTTTTTTCTGAATCAAAAGCTGTACCTGCCAAGTTCTGACCTAAGTAGATCTCCTTCCTCTATTTTCACAAGTTTTTATACTTAGTTTAGAGGAAGGTTTCAAACAACCAAAACACACAGGTTTTTAAATATGTAAGTGCAAAAAATTTAAAATTGTAATTTATTTTGTATTCCATCTGTAAACCTTTATTGCAAATAAACCTTTATTATTATAATTGAAGTCGGTTTTTTTGTAATACAATGATTTATATTGTCAATTTTTTTTTTTTTATGTAACTGAATGACGAGACGAACTGGTAGTTTGCCTGATGGTAAGCAATACGCCAGCCCATAACAATAACAGCACCACCCAGAACTTTGTTTTGCAAAATCCTGCGCGGCGCTGCACTGCGCTCGTCACCTTGAGACAATAAGCTGTTGAGTCTCATAATGCCCAGTAATTTCGCTGGCTAAAATGCCCTTCAAGCCGGAACACAGTAATGCTTGCGCACTACCGCTTGGCGATTTATTTATTTTATTTTGTTTGGGGGGCTAAAAGCTGTTGTTACAAAACAGTTTGACAAATTAATATAAGAAAAGCCAATTAAAAGCATCCGCAATTAACAATTATATAGAAATGAAGAATTATTACAATTAAATGAACAAAGAAATAAGAAGTGTGAGTTTTGTCAATTTCTTGTCATTGTTTGTCGTCCACGCGGACGATGTCGCGGGAAAAAGCTAGTAATTAGTAAGAGGAGCAAGTTCATACCAGTTTTAACCTTCTTCACTTTCTCCTTCTTCTCTTTAACCTTCTTCTTGTTCACTGTCTTCTTCCTCCTCCTCTTGAGCGGCTTGTCGGAGTCGGAGGAGGTCGCCGACCAGTCGCTGTCGGTGTCGGCGGCGTTGTAGTCGGGCTCGATGTCGGTGGTGGGGGGCGGGGGTGGGATCGTGGGGGGGTCTTCGGTTTTAGGGGGCTTTGTTTCTGAAAACATTCAGATTTTTATAGGCATGTATTTAAATGGTCGTTTTCATTTTGCAAAAAAGTCTAAACGGTCAACTTTTTAATGATAGATTTTTTACTCAATTTATATCTAGCAGTTGTATCTTGCACAAGCTGCTACCTATGCTTCGTCTACAGTTAGTGTTTATTTTATCATGTTATTTTGTATTTACCTATATTTTATTTATTTGTATATTCTATGTTAAAGTATTTATTATGTATATTTTATTATCATGTTATGTATTTTATGTAATGATTGGTTTATGTAGGTATATTATATTATATAACAAAATTATCTTAAAGTAACACCGTCCATATATATTTCTGTCTACATTCCTTCACTTGTGGATTGTCTGGAAGATAGCTTTGAGCGATAAGACCGCCCATTGTGACACTATTATTAAGTTAGTTGTTGTTTTGGTTTTTAATTATTTTTGTATTTTGGTGTTATTATAAAGATATTCTATTCCTTTTGCCTTCTTTTTTTTTTAAGTCGGTTAACAAATTTATTGAAACACAGATAATTAAAAAAAAACACAAAACAAATTAAAAATACTAATAACTAATCTAATCTAATAAACCACTACCAGTGGGCAACGTTCCCAAAATGCTGGCAGCATTGCCACGTTGAATGGCAATGCTTATCCTTTGGCCAAAATATAGGCCAGCATTTCGGTCACGCGTTGCTTCGACAAGATAGAATTTAATTTTAATTTCTATTCTATTCTATATTTTAGTCTGTTTAGAACTTAATCTTCTTCAGGAGCATCGTCAAGCGCTGCCGCGGCACGCTCGCTACGCTCGCTCGGCTTAAAAAACTAAGAGAAAATAAAAAAAACATGTAAATAATTTAAAAAAATTTCCTCTTCATCCATAGGTTGTCTGGAAGAGATCGCTTATTAGCGATAAGACCGCCCACGTACCACGTCCACGTTGTACTAATCAAATTTTAAAGTTTTATTTTTAATTGTTCTTGTTATGTTTTTGGTGTACAATAAAGCGTTATCATTCAATCAATAAATCAATCAACATGCAATTTGTGTGCGTGTGGGTATGGGGGGCAGTGTGGGGGTCATTTCATATGTGTTTTGCTTGCAGGACGAAAATAATAATAATAATAGAACTGGCAGGTGCCGAAGTTTCATATCATAGACCGGTTCCATCCATTAAAAATTCACCTCAATAGCCCAATCATAAGTAATTTCCATATCTCCAATAATAGTCCTCGCACTTATCAGGGGCTGTCTTTGATTGCATCTTCTTAATGTTGCACTTAGAGACAGTCCCCGATAAGTGTTGCCCATTACATATCTAAACTAAATGCTCTAACAGGCCTCTACGTGTTGGACTCGTGTCTCCGCGCAAGCCTTCCAAAATTCATGTTCAAAACTTCTTTATTCTATTTTGTCGTCACAGACGCACTTATGAACGTCAATTATCACAATGACTCTACCACCGTATTGGAAAAAGAACTACTCAGAAGATACAGCAAGAAACTGAATTTTTTTTAGAATTTTGGTTACAATATTTATGTTGTGTTTGTTTTTGACGGACCAGGAAAAGGACCGGGTGTGTGACCCTTGAGAAAGAGCGACATAATAATACGTGATTTTACGAGCGTCTCTAGTTAAAGAACTTTATGGGAAGTCTCCGGGCAACCTTACCTTCAATATCTTCGACAGAGTCCATAGACAATCCATCATCACGGTCTGGTGCCCCGGTGGAATGAGAGTCGCTCACATCATCCTTAGGCTCCAACTTTAGTTCTATCTCCATCGGTTTGTGGTTTTTGGTGTCTGTAAGATTGGTAAACACATATCTTTTATTACTATTTTGTTTATCCACAACACCGCCGTCCCTTAAAGTTTCTTAGAGTTCTCTCCATCGAAAGGTTGTCTGAAAGAGATCGCTATAAGCGATAAGACCGCCGATTGTAACACTTTAGCTTTATGTATTGTATTGTACTTATTTAATGTTGTTGTGTGACAATAAAGAGTTATGTAATCTAAATAAATACTCCCAACGATCACACACATAGATCCTGACCCCTAACTAGGATTCCCTGTATCTAGGGAACCAGGAACTAAGAGGACCATGGTCCCACAACACCCAGACACGAAACAAATGCTTGCGCTCTTTTTTTCGGACACCGACGGCGGGTCGCGCGTCGTTACACGTGGCGCGTAGAAGAGATAAGAGCTATGCGATAGAAAGAGAGGCGCTCTGTAGGTTAATATGACTGGTAGGTATGCAGCGCTACGCGAGCTGAATTGAATTTTATTGCGTCATAGCAAGAGTCGTTATTTGTTTACATTTCTTTGCAGAGTGATGCTTCTGTCCCTTAGTATTCTGTGACATTAGTAACATTTATGATTGATTCAATTATAAAATTGTAACATTGAATTTTTGTTACTTTCTAAGAATTAATAGGTCTTGCTAAAATGGTCTTGGAAAAACCAGCAAAGTGCGAGTTGGACTCGCGCACGAAGGGTTCAGTACCATTTTCTTTAAAAACGGCAAAAAAGTTACGTTTGTTGTATGGGAGCCCCCTTAAATATTTATTTTATTCTGATTTTTAGTATTCGTTGTTATAGTGGCAACAGAAATATATCATCTGTGAAAATTTCAACTGTCTAACTGTCATGGTTCATGAGATACAGCCTGGTGACAGACAGACAGACAGACGGACGGACAGCGGAGTCTTAGTAATAGGGTCTCGTTTTACCCTTTTAGTACTGAACACTAAAAACGACTATGTTCTTCCTCTGTCATCTACGCAGGCAAAGACGTAGGGAAAAGCTAGTCACACTCATATTATAAATGTGAAAGTTTTTATGTAAGTGTGTTTGTTTGTGTGTAATGTGTGTTTGTTCCTTTTTCACAACGCAACGGCTGAATGGATTATAGAGAAATTCAGAATGGAGATAGCTTACAATGTGGATTAATATATAAGCTACTTTATAACCTCGGAAACCATGGGGCACATCTAGTACAATGAGCATAATTCATTGAGAACTCCGTACCTTCCACCTCCTTATCCTCAAGTTTAGCGCCAAGGAACAGCTCCTCACACTGCAGCACCTGGTGTCGGAAAGCACACGCATCCCGGAGACGTACCACACATGTGGCACACACTCCGGAGTCCTTTTCATTGTCATCTACGTGGGAGAGCTGAAATACACAATATATTATTATTAATATATTATTATTATTATTTATTGTTAATACACTAGCAGCGTAAGGCTAATGCATGCATGTCACTTCAGTACACTAGTTCAATGTTTATCAAGTCTCTTTTTAATAGAGTTCACCGTAGGAGCACTTATCACAGTCTCTGGAAGCTTGTGCCATGCACTTACTACACGGTTCGGCAGGAAGTGTTTTCTGGGATTGCTCGTACTGGGGTGCAAAAGTAAAATCTATATTTTTACAATCTTTTATTGAACTTGCAATGTTTGGGTCAAATCTTGCAAGTTGAATCAGAACCACTTCTTATCCTACAGAGTTGAAATTTTGCATACTTGTCAAAGTCTGATGACAATGCAATATGTGTGTGTGACAGCCAGCTGATCTGATTATGGGGCCGGAAGGTGGGCAATGGAGCTCCTTGACGGATAATCGTAAACTACTAGTGTTTGGGCTCATTTTATATCTATCTGCTCGCGGTTCCAATTACGAATTTGTTAACAGCTTGTCTTATAAAAAATTTTCTTCAGCAAAAATATTATTAAGCCCCTTTTTTATGAAGCTTATCTTTGTTAAAGTTTTTTTCTGAGATGTTTACTGTCGAGAATCATGTAGAGATGTACAAAAAAGGGCGTAATGATATACAACCTCCGTTATCAATTCCCGCCACTCCTTACCAAAATCCCGAAGCAGTCCATGATCATATCAGCGTAGATCTCTTTCTGCTCCTGCCAAGTGTACTCTGCCGTCAGCACCCTGCATTTCTTAATAGCACGACAGCAACGACACAAAGCTGGATCAATTATGGGCCCTTTAGCAGCGCTCATTTTGTACTTCTCGCTTTCAAACTAAAGCTATAATTACAATGTAAACTTAATTCATTATTTTTACAGTATAAACACACATAGTTTCACACAAAAAGTAAATAAAAATCATGTAAAAAGCTTCGCTGATGCAAGCCAAACAAATGTCAGCGACAAGCGTAGTGTTACTAGAAGAAAAGGATTAATTTTCCCAAACTTATAAAAAGTTATATTTTTCTCAGGCACTTTATCGTTCCGGTTTTTCTCTTTTCTGATGTAATTTAATCTAAATTCTAGAGCTGTCAAATTAACTTTTCAGTGCAGTTGACTCGTATCTAGTGTCAACAATTATTTCATAAATAAATTATTAATCTCCAGCACAGACTACTTATATTACATACTAGCTGCGCCCTGCGGTTTCAGCCGCGGTTTCCCGAGATAAAAGTAGCCTAAGTGTTATTCTGATGTGTAAGCTATATTATTTTAAAGTTTCATCAAAATCCATTCAGTAGTTTTTGCGTGAAGGAGTAACAAACATACATATTACATACTTACATTCTTAAAAACTTTCTTGTTTATAATATTAGTAGGATATGGACTAACTAAATAATAAAATTGCAATGATAGTTGTAAAATTTTAGTAACTGGTAACTGGCACAGAGTAAAAAATCACCTACAAATCGATCGATTGTAGGCAATGCAATAAGACCTCAATAGCAAGGACAATGATTGTGGGTATTGCGATGTCAATTTAGCAATGACGTTGATCTGAGACTTTTTGGCGGGAAGTGAAAAGTGATACAGTTTGATTTTGTTTTATTTTCCAAACAAGTGTTATTTCGAGTCATCATGTGTAATATCCGTGGAATATTAACCATTATGTGTTCGTAAACGTGCACGAGTCTAGGCAAATGAAACAAAATAGAGATAACATTGTTTTTTATGTTCTCCCAAAAAGTCCATGGAAAGCTTGAAATAAAGTTCCACCACTTTATTGAAGCACTAGGAGAGGGACCGGCTTGTTGCTGATGACCCTCATTCTCCACAAAAGTATAATAAATGAAATACCTCAGATAAAGTATCCAGCTACTCGAAGTGAAATACTTAACTATCAAATAAAAACTACGTAAGACTTGGCGGTATGGTCTTAGAGACTTTAGCCTACCATAGCGGACGAACTTAAAGAAAAAAAAAATTTTTGTATATGTTCCTTGCTGACAGCTCTGACACCAGCCCAGCCCAGCCCATTGCTTAATTTTCTCTTTGGCCCAGCCAACAAAAATGGCTGCCATTCAGTGTTGTTGTTGGATTTGTTGATCACTTTTTTGATTCTTTTCAACTGAGATGGCAACTTCAAACTCTTCAAAGGTAGAAATAAAGACTTACTTCGGACAATGTAAATGTTGTCTCAATTATGCGTACTTGAAGAACATGTGGGAACAGCATTGCACCGAGGGAGTACGAGAAATATACGGAAAGATGCTTGTTGACTGTTTTTGTATTTCTGTAAGTGTATTTCTCTTCAATAAATTTAGTACCTATTAATGCTCTGTAGCTGTTGGGGCTAGTATGGCTCGGCGAAATCTCACGCGGCTTTCGATATGACGCGCCGGAGTTTGAATCCCGTGGGCCCGCACTAATGACTGAAGGTTATTTGCGGGTTTTAAAAAGTCGTTCTTAAAACTGAAGTAAAACGATCATGCCGGCATGTCGAAGAATCAACCTGCACTGGGCCAGCGTGCCGAGGTCCCAGCAGTGGGTACGTAATGAGCTAACATTTTTGTATTGTTCTCTTTTCCAGTGGACAATTAAAGACACAATTGAAGATGATAAGATATGTGAAGAATGCATAATAAGGCTGCGTGATGCTGCCAGCTTTAAGAAGCTGGTGATCAAGTCTCAGGAGAAATTTGAGGACAGCAAAGGTGTGTTTATATTCTGTTTTGAAGTAACGAGACAGAACAGGTCCATTTAAGCTCAATGTGACCTGGGGAATTTCAAATTAAAATGTCCTGTATTATTATAGTAGCCCTAAAGCCACATTATCAAACAAAAATTAGCAGCAGGGTTGATTAAAATAAAAACCAGATGTGTGCGAGTTGAACTCGCACACAAAGGTTCCATACCATTATCTATAAAATGGCAAAAAGTTCACGTTTGTTGTATGGGAGGCCCCTTAAATATTTATTTTATTATGTTTTTTAGTATTTGTTGTTATAGTTGCAACAGAAATTCATCTGTGAAAATTTCAACTGTCTTAACTATCACGGCTCATGAGATACAGCCTAGTGACAGACGGACAAACAGACAGACAGACAGACAGCGGAATCTTAGTAATAGGGTCCAGTTGGGTACGGAACCCTAAACATTGTTTTCGATCATAGGCAAATTCCTTGTCAATACATTGTGCTTAAAACCTCAGAAAGAAAGGCATTTGTGTGCTTCTGAATACATCGTGATTTGACATGGACTCGCATGTGGAGAAAATGCAAACAGTTGCTGATCCTTATATTATGGTTTTTAATTATTTCTGTATTTTGGTGTTATAATAGTTATTCTATTCTATTCTGTTGCTCCAGGGCAGTACTTTATTCTGTGTCCAGGGTTACCTGAATAGTAGGCTCATTAGCCACGGATTCGTAGAAGGAAGGAAGAATGGCATTCCAAAGATCAGTGGTTGTCCTAATTTAAATTCATCGATATAACTTGAATCACCAAATGTATTTCCAGTTAAAGCTGATGCAGCCCCTGAAGGTGGGTGCGTAAACAAAGAGCGTGGGAGTAAGGGTTCATTTGAAGATCAGAAAGATTACCAGGATGTCGAGTTTTTGGAAGAAGAGATACTGGAGGTCGCCTTCCAGGATGACGACAGTCAAGGTATTTTATTTTTGAGTCTTGTTGGATTCAAAACGCAGGGTGAACCTCAGTTATGAACGTAAGGGCCATCTAACCATACCATTTTCAAAATTCATCTTCATCCAAAGGTTGTCTTGAAGAAATTGTTGAATTGTTACAATATTTCATTTCTTTATAAGTGTTTTTATTTTCTTTTGTTTGAATTGATAGTTCAAATCTTGTTCCATCATGAATGAACTTCAACAAAGATTAAGAAATTGTAAAATAGATAGGGTGCAAAAAGGATAGGTATCTCATAGGAAAGAGTTTTAAAAAAATACTAAAACAACAGGGAAGAATATTGCAACTTTATCCGGGAGCTGGTGCTTCTAAATGTTTAAGATGCTATTTTCGTCGTACAAAACAAGAATTAACAAGATATTGACAAACAGACTTGACAAACATTTAAAAATAAATCACAAGTGCAATGATATGCACGCATCAGCTCAACAAGCTGCTAGTGCATCATAAAATAATAATTATATTGCTGGACATACGGCATTAGGGCTACGGAGCCGAACAATGAGTCATTGATTCAAGCCATTGGTTAAAGCCTTGGTACTATTAAATATTCTGTGGTTAAAGTCAAATTCACTGTATACGCTAGTGGCGACATCTATAATAAGCTTTACCTCTTCTTCTTTACTTTTCTTTATAACCAACTTCAGAAAAGGAGAAGGTTCTCTATTCGATGAATTTTTTTTTTTTTTTATGTTTTATACCTCAGTGGTCCTTCATTCATGAGCCGATTTGGAAAATTCTTTTCAGTTCAATTCAGTATAGCTACAAAGTGGTCCATATAAATTTCATCGATATTTGACCTTGGACTTCGAAGATACATTTAAGTCAGTTTTTTTGTTGATAAAATGTATATTTGTTAATAAAAATGTTAAAACTATTTATTGTTATTGATTTTTTAATAATTCTTTTCAGCCTCTCAAGACTCTCAACCGGAAACTAAAAAGCGCAAATGGCCCAAACGGGCTAAGAATAAAACATATAAACAGTACACCGAAGACCAGTTGAAGACTGCCGTTGAAGCTGTCAAGTCTAAAGAAATGACCGTGTCAGAAGCTGCCCAAAAATATGAGGTGCCAAGGAAAACTATTGGCTTTAAGGCAAAGATAGATGATAATGGTGAGTTTACTCGGTTTTATTCTTACACTAGTTGATACCCGCGAATCCACCGTATAATTCGGTTATAGTTGTTCCAGGAACCTTTCATTTTTCCAGGATGATACATATACTATGTCCTATTCTAGGAGGTATGGTAAGTAAAACACTTGTGCGTAGTGGTTGAGCAGTCATTTCGCTGGCTACAATGCCCTTAAAACCGGAACACAGTAATGCTTGCGCACTACATCTTGGCGGCAGAATAACTGGCAAAGCTGTCATACCTACCCAGACGCCCAATTCCAATCCGCAATGTCATGCAAACCGAAACTAAGAGTCCCATCATGTTGTAGATGGCGACAGCGGACTGGAATACCCTGGTGAAGACGAAGAGACAGACAATAAGGAACACATCCTTAATAAGCACAGAGATAACATACGGTCTATCCTCCAAGCAACGAATGCTACACCAATCAAAGGCCACTGGGGCATCGGATACGCTTGCTCCTTTTGCCCTCAGCAATTCGCAGCTCCCAAAGATTTGAAAGAGCACACGTATGGACACGAAAATAAATTCGCAAGCTTCAAAGTCCGATCCCTTCCGTTACACATAGTGAAACTGGATATAACAGACCTGAAATGTGACATATGCGACCAAGAAATCGATTCACTTGAAAATCTGATGGTGCACCTCAAAAATATACATTACATGCCAATGCATATGGATATACCGAACCATATAGTTCCGTTTAACTTCCAAAACGAAACGCTCAAATGTGTGAGATGCCCGAAGCAATTCGGCACGTTCAAACATCTATCGGAGCATATGAACGATGAGCATTGCAGGAACTACGAATGCAATGTATGCCATCGGGGATTCGTCAATGTAAGGGCGTTAAAGACTCACAGCATAAGGCACAAAATCGGCATATTTGCCTGCTCGTTTTGCCCGAAAATCTTCGATACGAGAATAAAAATGACGGAGCACGAGAGAGTGACACACCAAAACAACTGCAAAACAAGAAAATGTTCGTACTGCGATGAGAAATTCTTGGATGTAGTGCGGAGAGCGAAACATGAAACTGAAGTCCACGGCGTTTCAAAGCCTGAGCACAAATGCGCGGCTTGCACTAAAGTGTTCGACAGCAGGCGGGCTTTGCTAACGCACGTAAACGGGGTACACTTATTGTACAAGCCACATGAATGCAATGTCTGCGACAGCTCATTTTACCTAAAGCACGAATTGAAGAAGCACATCCTTTACGTTCATTCGGAAAACCGTCGTCCTCTCAAATGTGATGTGTGCCCTCGCACGTATTCTACTCCCCGGGCGTTAAAAAAGCACTCTTTAAAGCACAGCGATGAGAGAAAACATGAGTGCGAGATATGCAGCCATCGGTTTCAGAAAGTGGAGAATTATTTGGCGCATGTCCGGAATAAACATGGGTTGGAGTAATGGGTTTATAGGTAGGATTTTGTGACTCGAATTTATACTGGTAGACCTATTTTATGATGATTGCAATTCAATTCTAGCCAGATAGACAGTCGTTTAATTGTATAAAAAATGTGGACGCGATACAAATATTATGTGGTCTATCTTTTAAATGTGACCCACAAAATTGAGATAAAAATAGACAATCTGTAATAGCTTTTACACGACCACGTCTCTCTGCCATGTCTACGGTTGCTAAGCACGCTCTCAATTTTTTCGCTCGCTTTGCTCACGCCAGTGTATTTTCCTCGCAACTAATAAAAAGATTTCTTCGGTTCGCGCTTCATCTATACAGGTTACTGATTAGGTTAACTGATGCGATTAGATTTCAGATAAATAATGTTTCGTGATCGCTTACCTAACATAATTCATATAACAAATTTTCTGTTTCAGAGAACTTAGACCGCAAGAGAAAAAGCGAATTCATAAAGGAAATCAAGTCTATACTCACTTACACCAACGCAACACCTTTCAAAAACAAAGGGACTAACTACTATTGCATATTCTGCAGTGCCGACAGCCCTGCCTTCGAGGACCCACAGGAATTACGCACACATACGCACACCACACACACAGACAAAGTGAAACGAGTAGAGTTCACGTTGCGACCTCACTACAACAACGAAATGTTGAGACTCGACGTGCAAAACCTCGCTTGTGTGTGTGGCGTAAAAGGAACATGGCATGAAATGATAGACCATCTCAAATCAAAACACGAAGTCGCTCTTGAAGAATCTAAGACGAGAATTGTTCCTTACACATTATCGACACCTGAAATGTCTTGCGCGCTTTGCGATTATTATTCCAACTTCTCGAATATTCACACACATATGAATACGCACTACAACAATTACATATGCGGTGAATGCGGAGACACCTACATAACCATAGCGAGACTGAATTGTCACATGAAAATCCACAAAATCGGAGCGTTTCCATGCAAGCTGTGCAATAAAGTCTTTTCTAGAGAGATGTACAGGAAAAGACACGTAGATTACTTCCACGATAAGAAGTTAGTTTTCAAATGCCCGCATTGCGAAGACCGGTTCTCCACTGAAACCTTAAGGTACAATCATATGCAAGAAAAACATAAAGAGAAGTTGGAATCTAAGGCGAAGATTTGTCGGATCTGTGATAAAAGTTTTAGTTGGGGCTCGCCTTTTGCCCAGCATATGAGGAGATACCATGGTCTATCATCACACACTTGTGACGAATGCGGCCGAAGCTTCGATGGACAAAAACTCCTCAACGAGCATAAACTGAGGCACACGGGTATAAGGAAGTTCAATTGTGACATCTGCCACAAATCTTACTTCTCTGAGGCAGCGGTCGCTATGCATAAGAAGTGGAAGCATAACGAACGGGCTGAGCGAAGCGAGCAGAGTGAAGAATTAGTGCCGGTTGAAGTGGAAGCATAGGGAGAGGCTTTAAGCGCGCAGACTGAAATTCGTAGTGCTGATTGAAATGAAAGCATAGCGATGGGCTGAGCGAAGTGAGCGGAGGGAAATACGTAGTGCTGATTAAAAGGGAAAGCATAAGGAATAGGATGAGGGAAGCGAGCGTAATGAAATACGTAGTGCTGATTAAAGTAAAAGCATAGCGACGGGCTGAGCGAAGCGAGCGGAGTGAAATACATAGTGCTGATTAAAGCGAAAGCACAAGGAACGGGCTGAGCGAAGCGAGCAGAATAACATTCGTTGCGCTGATTTTGCAAGCTTCGAATTAGTCAGACAGGTGATTGCGTGGCTAACTTCACACCCAACTGTGCAAGTGAGATGCACAAGCAGCATTCAACATGCGGGAAGAGGACGGAATCCTTGATTTGACGTTTGAGCCGTAAATTTGACCGACTTTTGATCAGACTATCACAATCAGCGGCCATAAAGTTTGACGCGAGGTATACCTAAATACTTATATACGAGGTATACGAGAGCGAGTGTGGCTCAGTCGGAGCACGTGCGACTTTCGATCCGACGCACCCGAGTTCGAATACCGCTGGCCTCGTACCACTGACTTTCTTAAGTTATGTGCTGATTTAACGTTCGCTCTAAAACGGTGAAGGAAAACATCGTGAGAAAACCGGCATATCCAAGAATTAATTACAAAATTTCAAGGGCATGTGACATCCACCAACCTGCACTGGGCTAGCGTGGTGGATTATGGACCATACTCTCGCTATGAGAGAAGGCCTGTGTCCCAGCAGGGGGATGTGATGGGCTGTTTTTTAGTTAAGTCCTCTTTTATAAGCATTTTCTGTAAATAAGACAAGTTTCCTTAATTTTCAATTAGATTTACAATATTACCTAGTTGTAAGGTAGGATACAGATAAAAATAATGGAGTGTATATAAATTCATTAAACATACATATTATGGAATAAATATGTTTGTTATATACTTTGTTTAAGCTTACATCCTTTTCCATGCTTTGTGTTACACGTACCATGTGATAGACGGGCAAGTCGTTCGCCTGATGGTAAGCGCCACGCCTGCCTATAACAATGGCAGTGCCGCCCAGAACTTTTAACATTGTAATACCATAAAAAGCACTGCGTAGCACTGTATGGCGATTATCACCCCAAAACATCAGATATTAAGTCATAATGCTTGCGCACTACTACTTGGCGGCAACTTCAACTTCTTATATATGGCTTCTGCGGGGTTTCCATAATTTCGCCTATGTCACTTGGCGGCAGAATAACGGGCAAAGCAGTGGTACCTACCCAGACGGCCTCCCGCAATCGGTCAAAGAAACTATCAACAGGGGTCTTATCGCTGACAGTCAAATGTACCAGAAACCTATGTAGAGAGGAATTATACGAGCTAATTCTACCATCAGACAACAAGACGCACGGAAACTCTGTTTCTGTACATGGTTGACATTCCTCCTGCCCGAACAAAGCGTTTTGCTTTGACTTTTATAATGCAAACAGCTAAGAATAACAATCATTTATTCGCTAGATTACATTATAATTATGTATAGTTGGTGCTTACATATTATTCCAAGAATGGTGTTACAGAGCACATTAGTCGTTGTAATCAGTCTGCATGCAGACGTGCAAATATTTACTTGTTTCTGTCACTACAATTTATAAATTCTTTAATATCATAAAAACAATGAGACAAGAGCCAGTTACTTTAACATTTCTTAAATTTATATCCTAATAATTGAATGTATTTTGGTAGCCTGTTGTATAAATAAATACACACATTATAAGCATTCTTTTTATACATTTCTTTGGGAGAAGTGGGTTGACAGACCAGGTTTATAAATTACAAATTTACAATTTACAGGTTTACAAATTTTTAAGGAATGGTCACCTTACCAGCGTCTTTGTTTCCCGATTCTTATAATCTGTGTGTCTTCAAGTCTCGAGTGAATCGGTATCTAGGCAAGCATGATCCATCGTCGACCGCGTCGTCACTTTCCATCAGGTGAGAATGCTTGCCTATTCGGTAATAAAAACAATAAAAATTTAAATAATGAGAGGTGTTTTAAAATTTAGCTAAAAATAAAAAAACGTACACATAAAACCAATTAGAATATATTTTTTTCATGTAGGACCTGCCCATAACATTACAGCATAGAATAATAGCGGACAGTCATGGAGGGTGGAGGTAGTGGATGGGTAGGTATAAAAAGGTATCCACTGCAGAAGCGCCTCCATTTAGTAAGGAAGATCTTCCGACTGAGCTAGGAGTTGTCCCAGGGACAACTGTCCAACAGAACCTACATAGGATTTGTATGGAATTCTGTGAATTTGTATGGGCGCTTATGCTAGTTTATGTCAGCGCCATCTGTGAGTTTTCTTGAGTAATTTCGTTGATATACATTTGTGATGATTGACGTCGCCATAATTTTTGTACCGGTGATAGATCGTGCTACTCCCGATTTGAAACATGGAGACGATCGGATTGTTCTTCCGATTCCTCTTGGCATTCACTCGCTCTAAATCCGCGAAGAAAACATCTTGCGGTAACCGACATGTCCAAAAACCGCTAATTTCAAGGACATGTGACATCCACCAACTGGGCTAGTGTGGTGGATCATGACCTATACTCTCTCTGACAGAAGGCCGAGAGATGAATATTATTTCGTTCAATGGTCAGCATATTCCTTTATGTGCATCTTTAAATGGCTTTGGAGTCTCCAATTCTGCACAAACGTTTCACCACACATATGGCAACTATACCTTATATCGTTAGTATGTATTCTCATATGTACTGCTAGAGTTTTCTTCCTCATAAACGTTTTCTTACAAACTGTACACACAAATGACTTACCTTCCACATGTGTATGTAAATGATCGGTCAGTTCCGTCTTAGAAAAACACATGAACGGACAAAACTCACACTGCACATCCTTTTTAAAGAGGTGCAGCCTTTTAAAATGACATGTAAGACTGTATTTCCTGTTAAAAGATTTGTCACATTCCGTACACTTGTACAGAATTGGTTCGACTCCATGTTTCTCCTCCATATGCCGTTGTCTTGTGAAGTAATCGACGAACAATCCAGAGCATTTTGGACATTTCACTTTCTTGACCTTCTGGTGAACGTTTTCATAATGTATCTTGTATTTTTTCTGATTTGCAAACGTCTTATTGCACTCGTGGCAGGACATTATGCTGTTTTGGTTGTGTAAATGGTATGCGTGCACTTTGAGTCTTCGCTTAGTTATGAAGCCGGAGCCACACTCTTCGCAGATGAAGTTCTTGTAATGCACATTCATATGTCTCTCAACAGCTCCAAAGGTTTCAAAATTGATACCGCAGACTTGGCAATCATAATTTGACTCCTTATCACCTAATTTGAAAGGTATCAGTCTGTCTAAAACGTTCTTGTACAATTTCTTGTTATGAGTTTTGACTAGATGATCTTTGAATTTGGCAATGTTTGTCATATTTTCGTTACAAATAGTGCACTTTAAGTCTGTAACGTCGGCGTAAGCTATTATAGCGTCTGCAGTGTATTTTGTTAGTAGTTTAAAGAGTTGGCTTCTAGAATGTTTCGTTTGATGTTCTCTTAACAGTTTTGGCTTGACGAAGATCTGTTTGCAATAGAAGCAAGGGAATCCTGAACGCATTTTAGATTTGAACACGGAAGCGTTACAGTGTTGCAAGATTGTTGCTGTGTTTAGTGCATGCGCCATTTTTTCTGATATGACGACACCGTTTCTGTCCTTTTTGATACATCTGGGATTTGCTTGCGACTGGACTAGCTCTTGTAATTTTTGGGCTGTTATTTCGTTGCCTGAAATCAAAAAGTTCATATAAATCATCAATTTTTTCAATGTTTGATGAGACGAGCAAGGCGCTCGCCTGATGGTAAGCGCAACGCCTGCCCATGACAATTGCAGTACCACCCAGTTTTAATAACATAAAAAGCACTGCATTGCGCTAATCACCTTGAGACATCAGATATTAAGTCTCATATGCCCAGTAATTTCGCTGGCTACAATGCCCTTCAAACCGGAACACAGTAATGCTTGCGCACTACAGCTTGGCGGCTGAATAACTGGCAAAGCTATGGTAACCTACCCAGACGGCCTCCCGCATACGTGAGACCTACCACGTTTAAACAGGTGCAGAGTTTGGCTGCGACTATTAAGTCATTGGTACAGGGCCGAGTCAGGATTCGAAGTCGGGTGCAGGATCGTAAGGCACAAGTTACCGCTCGACCTATCGCTCAAAAGTACACTTATGTCTACAACTAGGGTTGTAACGGAACTTCGCCTCCGCCTCCGCAAAACTTTTACGGTTAAAGAACTTAATTTATCTCTTAAGAATAACAATTATTCACTTACAGAGAAAATACAACATATTACTAAGTTAAGTATAAAAGATTGAGTGCCGTTAAGTCGGGTGCAGGATCGTAAGGCAAGAGTTACCGCTCGACCTATCATTCAAAAGTACACTTATGTCTACAACTAGGGTTGTAACGTAACTTCGCCTCCGCAAAACTTTTACGGTTAAAGAACTTAATTTATCTCTTAAGAATAACAATTATTCACTTACAGAGATAAATTATTTTTCAAAAAAAACTAAACACACTTCAAAACCACAAATGGCACTCAAAAGTAAACAATAAATTAATATAATTATCATAAGCGCTACCCACTCATATATTTGAAGTCGGTGCCAGCCAAGTCTAATAGGTAGTAGATAAATACTATGTATGTATATAGTAAATACTACTTGTAGGTAGTATTTATCTACTACCTTTTAGACTTGGCTGGCACCGACTTCAAATATATGAGTGGGTAGCGCTTATGATAATTATATTAATTTATTTTTTACTTTTGAGTGCCATTTGTGGTTTTGAAGTCGGTTTAGTTTTTTTGAAAAATAATTTATTTTAACCTTTTTAGTGAAAAACAAGTTTTAATTAAATTAATTCAAAAAGTTTTTAAAGACAAGCTTTTATGATCTAGAAGCCACATCATGACGAAGTTTAAAACGGGCTATCACAATTAAATGCATGTACAAAAAATTTCATGTCTGTCCTATTCTCTGTTGAGGAGTTCCCTCGCCGGAAGTCAATCCTGGGTGTATCTGCCATGTCATGATGGAATTTAGAACAGGCTATTATGGTTAAATCCATTTACGAAATGTTGTGTCTGTACTATTCACCGTTGAGGAGTTCCCTCACCGGAAGTCAACCCTGGATGAAGCAGGTGAAGCAGTCGAATACAAACCTCCACCTTTAGAAAGTTGGTTACGAAAAAAACAAGAACCGACTTGAAGATTAAACTTATATTTTTTTGTATTTGCTATTTTTTTCAAAAACTACTGAATGAATTTCGATAAAATTTATATGGGACCACCTTTGAAGTATTACCTACCAATCAAAAAAAGAATCATCGAAATCAATGAATAATTGGCGGAGTAATCGCGTAACAAACACACAAAAAAAAAAAAAAAAAAAAAAAAAACATACCGTCGAATTGCAAACCTCCTTTTTGAAGTCGGTTAAAAATACAACATATTACTAAGTTAAGTATAAAAGATTGAGTGCCGTTAAGTCGGGTGCAGGATCGTAAGGCACAAGTTACCGCTCGACCTATCGTTCAAAAGTACACTTATGTCTACAACTAGGGTTGTAACGTAACTTCGCCTCCGACTTCGCCTCCGCAAAACTTTTGCGGAGTCGTAACGGAGGATTACGACGTACGTCGTAATACAAGTTTAGTGCCAAGCAGTGGCGTAGCTACCGGAGGGCTAGACGGGGCAGTGTCCCAGGGCCCCCAAGCCCAGGGGGCCCCTCGGACTCTGACTTACAAACTATAAATTGAACTAGTGAACATTTTTCCCACATTCGGAATATAAATAAACCAGAGTTCGAACGTGACGAATACGAAACAAACGATTTTAAATAGTTTAGTTGGGGCCCTAGTTTATATTTTGCCCCAGGGCCTTTGGTTACCTAGCTACGCCACTGATGCCAAGTGAACAATTATTCAGTGCAGCTGGCATAATTTATGAACCCCTAAGAAATTGTTTGGGAGGTGACAAAGCCGCTAAACTGTTGTTTGTGAAATATAATTGCTATATCGCTTTTAGCGATAAGTCCGCCCATTGTACTTTAGTTTTTAAGTTGTTTTCATGTACTTACTGATTATTTTTGTTTGGTGTACAATAAAGTATTGCGTATTGTATTGTATTGTATAAGTTGCCTCTTCTTAATTTTGATTACTAGTAGGTAATATTTGTATTTTTAAGAAAGTGTCCTATGAATTTACCTATTTGATATAAAAATTATTGACTTTCCATTACTTCAATAAATCATGAATTACTTCTTTTTTCCACTTCCACTTTCACCTCCGCCTCTGTTAACCTCCGCATCAGCGGAGGTGAAGCACGTCGCCTCCGCATCCGCCTCCGCCTCCACAAAAAGGCGTCCGTTACAGCCCTATACATACAACCCATTTAGAAGTACTTTTATACCTTTCAATGCCTCCAAATGTCCACAAAACATAGGGCAGATATCAGCAAGTGAGTTTCGCGTCGGAAGTCTGTCCACAGATGAAAATCTCCTTAAAAGTTCCTTTTCACCTGGTATAAAGTGCTCACACTCTTGATTTGAATTTGAAAACTCTTGTAAACATCTTCCTTCATATTGTGGTGTCAAATCTTGAGTTTCTGTGGCCTCTATATCTGTAATAATATGGTAATATATATAGGAGGACTATACAGTTAGTAATTACATAGAAGACAAAGATGCATAGAGCATTCCGCTTCTGCCAGATAGTCAACTGGCACAAAGGGGTTCTCAAATAAAGGGGTTTGCTGAAATTCAGCCAAGCGTGAGCTGTTAGGCTTACGCAGCTCAGTGCTGAGCCTACCCCTATTGCTGCTGTTTATGTGCTGAAAAATATTGTTACTCTCAAATCTATAGACAGATAGATACACTTTATTGTTAAAAACCTTAAAAATGGTTACATGAAAAACGAGTACATTATACAGTAATCAGAATAACAATAGACGGTCTTATCGCTCAAAGCAATCTCTTCCAAACTTTGAACAGAAAGGAATAACAAACATAAAAAAAAGAAAAAAAAAAGTAGTGTGTGTGTTATTTAATGTAATGTCATATTTTTGTATGTATGTATGTTAGTCTGTAAGGTATATATTCTATGGACTCATTGGAATTTTTTTTTTATATCCGTTCACTTTTCGATTGTATAATATGTATGTTAATTATATATTGTATGTATGTATATTAATTAGGTATATAAGTTTATTTATATAGTCATATATTTAAGTAATTAGATTATATATTGTATATCATATGTAAGCCCTTAGTATGTCTATTATATTTTCTATCACCGCCGTCTGTGTATGTTTCGTTATTCCTCTCCATCCAAAGGTTGTCTGGAAGAGATCGCTATAAGCGATAAGACCGCCCATTGTTACACCACTGTAAACATTTGAATTGTACTTTATCTCTATTTTTAAGGTGAATAATAAAGTGTTTATCTATCTATCTTTCTCCTTTCAAAATAAATTAGCAAGGCATATAAAATATCATTGCCATGTGAAATTGTGATTCTAAAACATATTATAAAATATATTTTCATTTGCATACCTACTTACCAAAGTCTTCATCTTCAGTGACATCCAGACTGGCCGACTCAGATTTTATTAACAATGGATCGAAGATATCTGGAATAGTTATGAAAAAATACTGTCAGCTTAAATATTATCCATCACATATCTCTTTTTTTAAGAAATAACCGGCCTAGTGCGAGTCGGACTCGCGCACGAAGGGTTCTGTACCATTATGTATAAAAACGGCATAAAAATCATTTGTTGTATGGGAGCCCCCTTAAATATTTATTTTAGTATGAGTTGCTATAGCGGTAACAGAAATACATCATACATCTCTTTTCAAGTGTCTAACTATCACGGTTCATGAGATAAGTACAGCTTGGTGACAGATGGACAGACCGACAGACGGACAGCAGAGTCTTAGTAATAGGGTCCCGTCTTACCCTTTGGGTACGGAACCCTAAAAAGGAAGAACAATAATTGGTTACATATGAATATGATTCTGAGACCGCCAGCAGCAACAGGGAATGTACATACTTAGATCAAAGCTACATCTGTAGGGAGAAAAACACAAAGTATGTATGACGAAATGAGTTTGAATGATTCAGCCATTCGCTGCTAGGAGCTCTGTACATTTTTTTACACAAAATATGAGTTCACTTTTAGCAAGAAAAGCTTCTCGGAGATGGGGCTCAAATATAGATCTATAGTATAAAAAAACTATTGACTAGATTAAACCGTGAGGAGTGGAAGGAGGGTAGGGAGGCCTTTGCCCTACAGTGGGACGACCACTGCTAAAATAATAATAATATTCACTAGATATTTCCTTACTGTCATCAAATTGAGAGCGCTTATCATTGTCAAGTGTTTCCAACAAGAGTTTCTCATTCTCCAGCACGAGTCCCTTGAAGCTTCGAGCATCCCGGAGACGGTTTGTACAGGTTGCACATATTTGCGTTGACAGGCGAGGGTCATTTAACAGCTGAAATAGTAAAAATATTGTTTCATCAATTTGTTAAATATCTCAAGTTCTTGCTTACGTAAGATGAATAGATTTATGAATGAAAGTGGGCCCAACAAGTGCCAATAAAAATAATCCGACCGATTTTGATGTGACATACCCTACAACGTAAATTCAGAATTATGTTACTAAACCCTGAAGGCCGAATAAAAAACCGTTCAACAGTTTTTGAGTATACGTAACAAACATTCGAAGATACAAATTTATAATATGTAGTAAAAAGGTTCCGACCGAAGGACGCTTCCTACAAGATAGTCGTTAAAGTTTGGTGATGTTTGTTTCAGGCAGTTAGGTTCTTTTTTAGATATACCTAAATAATTAAGCAGTTTTGTAGCTTAAAATTCACTCACAGTACACTCACAAATAAATTGAAGCACTCCGCGAACGCATCCACGAATACTTCTCGTTGGCCATTGACATAGTATTCACTATGCAAATTCTGATGATTACCCATCGATAAGCAGCACCGGCATTGTCCGTACTTGCCCGTATTATATTCAGATTCCATTTTGTGCACAAATAAAGATTAAATTCTCAATGGAACAAAACGGGTCCGGTTAATGTACAGCCAATATTTGGAGGCTAAATAATGTACGGCCTGTATTGCACACCCTATAATTCATGTACATGGCTTCCAAATGTTGGGGTGTGCAATCCAGGCCGTACAATAGTGGATGCGAAATAACAGTCCGAGCCGATTTTGTACAGCCGATATTGCACAGGCAATAATCCGAAGCCGGAAGTAGTTTTTTTTCAATGTACACGAATTATCAGGCTGTGCAATACGGTACGGCATTTATTGTCACGGACAGATTTTGTACGGCCAGTATTGTACAGCCAATATTCCGATTCCATTGTTATGTCAAAGTCGAGGCCTCGTTTGGTTATGCCAGTGCTCTTTTTGCACAGACTATAGAGTCTGTCTAACGAAGGTAGACACTCGATTTTTTTCTAAATTTTTACATGGCCACACTAAAGTGTTTCCGCCTCCGGGCATTGTGCTCCATAACGGAGAAAATTCAGGAACCCAAGGTATGAAATATTTGTTAATAATAAATTGTTTCTCACGTTTTAGTGGACTGTTTTATTTATTTTTATCGACTTAGTTTCACTCCAATGTAATTTGATACTATACGATCTTTTTGTAAGTATATTATGTAAAAAAAACAACTAAAACGACTTATAATCAAATAAATAATTTAAAATAAACCATTGTCATTGAATTTATTGATTTATTAATTCTTAATCGAAAAAAAAGTATTTACTTGAGTTAAGTCCCAATGTTTTTTTTCAAAGATTAGGGAAAACCGGAATCGGGGTATGGCATTTCCCTAATG
The DNA here is from genome assembly GCA_951640565.1 of Petrophora chlorosata. Lineage (NCBI taxonomy): Eukaryota > Metazoa > Arthropoda > Insecta > Lepidoptera > Geometridae > Petrophora > Petrophora chlorosata. Next base: position 3,008,342 of record OX621218.1, read on the forward strand.
TTTACAAGATGGCGGCATATATAGTATTGCTCAAATATTTTGATACTTTAATATATATTTTGTGGCTCTCAACTTTTATCCTCTTTTATTAATAATATTGTCTTCTTTTATGATATCAGAATAACATTAATAGTTTATTATTATACATTGGGGAAAATAATCAATACTCAATACTCAATTGTTTATTGCAATCATATATGTATGTACATTTGAAGAGGTCTTATAAAAAGGTTAGTTAACATATATGACCCTGACAGGGTATGGCAATAGGAGTAATAGGAGCGAGCAGACCAATCCATTAAATAAACTTTGGTATTTTATAGTCATAAAAATAATTAATTTTATTAGTATATTGATTTAAAATATCTATTTACTTGTCATTAAAAAATTCGTGTAAGTTGTAGTAGCATTGGTTAATTAGGTATTGTTTTAATTTTTTTAAGAAAATTGTTTCGATGTTTTCAACTTTTATGTTGTCTGGAATTTTGTTGTAATTTTTTATTGCCATGACGTTTGGGCCTGAGCTATGGATTTTTAGTTTCGAGGTCGGTAGCACGAGGTTGTGTTTGCTCCTACTGGCAAATCTTCGTACTTGGTCTATTTTTTTTTTAAACTGGCGGTTTCTTCAACAATCATCGCATGTGCACTATAATTTAATATCGAATTGTTCTATTATAGCAAATCAAAAGGAAGTAAAAGAAGTTATCGAGAAAATGATAAAATTAATCATGAAAAAGTTGTTATGGCGCTTACTGTAGTACCCATGTCAGTTACATTACTGCTTGGCGGCAGAAAAAATACATACCTATGCCTAGATCTATATCTAGGTCTAGGAAATTTATATTCTATATTTTTTATATATATTGTCTTATTATGGCTTTTGATGATGGTGATGAATATCAAAGTATCAAATTAGGTCATTTCAAGTATCCTATTAACTACCGGGTTGCCATACTAATACTTTTTGAATTCTACTACTACTACTTCACTCTAACAGCCTATTCTGTACATTAATAATATTTAAGAAAAACCAAATGGGATCAATCATTTAGAGAGTAGGTACCTACTGAACACGAAGCCACGGTGTTTTGAATTTTATCTCAATCTGATATTTTATCTGAAACTGCTGAACGAAATCTAATGCGGTTTTAAGGTTTGGTAGCATTAGTTCCAACTTAGATTATAGGGTATGCTACATCAAAATCGGTTAGGTTACTACAAAGATGCAGCTTGACTTCTTCGTAGTACGCGCTCTCTTATAGTGTGGAGATCTTGGTAAAAATACGAATATGGGCTTCCTTTGTCATTCACGAGGACAAAGTTGCGGGAGAAAGTTAGTTATAAAAATAAAACACTTGTAACTTCTTATTTAAAATTTTAAGATAAAAATAGATGCAATAATAGTAAAAAGTGCTCTTCTATTTTCCTAAATATTTTTTAATGATATGTTTATCAAATTAGGCTGACCAGCTCCCGTACCCATATGTCCCTCAAGCGCCAATCGTATATCGTGTTGAGCTCGAATTAAGGTATAGCGTCACTGCGACTAATGAGATACGGTCTAATTATGGTCGATTTAGGCAAGAAATCGAATTAATCTCATTAATTTATACCAAAATACGATGACTACGAGTTGAGATAAACTTAATGAGACAATATATGGCATCATATGACATTGTCACAGTGAATCTACACCTTAATTTGAGCTCAACACAATATTCGATTGGCGCTTGAGGGACATATGGGTAGGGGGGCTGGGCACAGAATAATTAATAGTATCGGTGCCCTGGCCGCCACGCCGCCGCCGGCGCCACGCTGCCGGCCGGCGCGGTGCGCCATTGCGTTTGCTGCAAGGCCACAATAACAACTTCACGTATGAACGTTTAGGCACAATCTAGTAAATCATTAGCTTTATTTTCGCACGCAGCGATCGGCGACATGAAAGAGTAGGCTATTATAACAGTAGGCATGAAAGATCTCATAGGGACTGATTACTGATTGTGATTTATCAGTTCAGTAGTAACTATATATTAATCTGTGTGTAGGATACTCGCTCTATGAGATTTTTCTAATCAAATCAAATTATTTATTTGCGAGAATACATAGATTAAGTTCTTAACATTAGCCACAGGCACAGTATTCAGTGTGCAAGCAGACATGCTAATATTTGAATATTAAACTAAGTATAATAACATTTAAAATTATTGCAAAAATAGGTATTAGGTACATTATGTATATTAATTATTATAATATATATTACATTTATCATTAAAATTCTTTAATAAATAAAAAAGTCGTTTAAAGCTTAATAGGTATACCTATCTACTTGTAGGTTTAATACTGAGCGTGCATTAGTAGGTTCTCTAGGTTATGTATTGAGGGGTCTACTAAAAATTACGCTGGTTGGTGATACCTATGGCATAATTTCTGCGTGAAAAATACCGTGTTGGGAGCTCAGCAACGGAACACTAAGACTTATTAAATAATAAAAAAATAATTCATAAATACCGATTTAATATAAAAATATCAGTAACTAAGTATCTACGTACACTAAGACATAGCGTAGGGTAATAGGTAGTATTTTTTCTTTGGCGCAGGTATTAGAATATCTTACCTATCGATATTTCGTTAGGAAGTGTAAAGAATGATAGGTTGTCAATTCTTATTCTTTTTTTGAATAAATAAATAATAAATAAATTCTGTCACTATTCAAACATCCAAATGTTATGTACAGTAGGTACTAGGATTTATTTTCTTACTCATTTTAAAGAGCAATGTTTAAGTTAATATAGGCACTTTTTGCTAGCGCCTGACATTTTCTCCAATATCAGCGTTGGCATAGTTTGTATAGGTACTTTGCGGGGTGAGACAGGCAGGCTGAGTACATAGCACAGAATAATTTACAAATTATAATAATAACTACTAGTAAGTAATAAGTGCATAATAATTATTGCTAGTAACATGTATCTAGGTACATAGCTCCGTAACGAGTGAATGGATTTTGATGAAATTTGATATGTTCTTTGGTACTGTACTTAGGTCCCGGGTCATAGGCTACTTTTTATAAATAAACAAATACGCCCAACAATCACATACACAGATCCTGGCTCCTAACTAGGATTCCCTGAATCTTGGGAACCAGGAGCAATGATTATCCATGGTCCTACAACACCCAGACACGAAACAAATGGTTGTGGCTTTTTTTCTTTGCAAAAACATTTGTCCCGTCGCGGGAATCGACCCCGCAACCTTGGTGGTGAATGAGATTTGAACCAACCTGCCCAACCAATATGTAGGAAAAACGAACACTTCCTTATGAAACTAATATATTTAAACCGAAGTCTACGCAAAAGGTATTGCGGGTACAAGCTAGTATGTAAGTATATAAAATAAGTTACTAAATTCGCAAGCAAAGTTAGGCTGCAATATATGTTTTCTTTCACACACCATTAAAAAAGTGAGGACTGAGTTTGGGAACAAAATAATTAACAGATAGGTATTGGGACTTAGGTGCCAATTCGTACGTTTTTTTTAAACGATTTAAATTATAATACACTTTTTCATATAAAAGCAGGATTTTATAGTTGAGATTAAAAGTCCAAAGTATAAAGTATAAAACCGAGAAATAGTGAGTATGAAAGTTTGTTACTTTTTCACCGTTGTGTGAAATTTGGAATGGAGATAGCTTTGACCTAAACCCTAGATTAACACATAGGATAGGTAGGCTTTTTATCCTGAGAAACGGCGGGGCGACGCAAGTTTACAATAAAATACAATTTTAATAAAAACGAAAAAACTCACATAGCGTACCTACCGATAAGAACTTTTTCTAAACTACGTAGTACATTTAATTGTGTAAGTGTATTTTCTGTGTTTGTTTTTGCCGTGTTTATGTATTTTATCAAAATTTGCTAAACTAACATTGCGTAGGTAGGTACCTATACTGTTTTTATCTAAGCTACGTAGTAAATATGTAAGCGTTTTTCGCGATTTACGTCTCCATTCTTCGTATCTCTTATAATTTTGCGAAGTGATAAAAAATAATAAATAATGTAGCTATGGAGTTCATATGGAGTATCATTTTCCAGGCAGGAAGTTCGCTATTTTTTTTGTTCGGTTTCTCAGCTACATGTATAAAAACATTCCCGCGTTTTTTGATTTTTTTACACTTTTTCGTGTCTCGTATCATTTTACAAAAAGAAAGTATTATGAGAGGTTGCTATGTGTATACATAGCGGTTCCTAATCGACATAAGTGCAAAATTCTCGCGCTCACTCCGCTCTCGTAACATTAAATAATTTATCCTATTTTTTCAGAATTAAAATAGGCATTTTGCTTTTACACGCTCCGCTCACTTATAGATGATTATCCTCCGCTTGTTAAAAAAACATCACCTATCATAGTATATACTGTATGTACATAGTACTGATATGCCAAAACAGGTCTCATAGTTTGGGTACCAATGTTCTGAAACCAGTAATAAAAAAATTGTGTCCTTCACTTAAACCAGAGATAGTTACATTAAAATAGTTACAGAAACAGATTACAAAAGAGTTTGTTTGTACTTAGTAAGGATAATTATGATGGCATGCAGTTTTATGTATAGGTGGATAGATATATTACTTGTATGTGGCAGCGTCTGAGCTACATGAGTGAAACATTTTTGCGCTCCCTCCGCTCGCGTTATTTTTCCTACGTAAGTATGTAACCCCTATTATTTTGAAGAATGATAGTACGTACCTAAGAAGTTACTTAACGGTTTTGAATCCTCGCGCTCGCCCCGCTACTTGCGTACCTTATTAGATTATAATGAATAATAATTATAGAATTGTCTTACGCCTATGAAAGTTTCCAAGATCGCTACGCAATGATTTTCCTCTTTGAGCGTGGCTCAAAAAATCATGAAAATTGCTTAAGTGTGTTTTCAGAAAATCACGGTCAAACAAAAGAAAGTATCGATTTACATAAGGGTTGAATACAGAACCTATTGTTATAATTTATAAGGACATATACCTAGATTATGTAGGTGCCTATAGATACGTTTTATTTGTATTCCTTGTTAAAGAGTACCTAGTTATTTTTGTGCAATTGCCATAATATTTATTTAATATTTTTGTGCTGGCAAATTCAGGCTGGGCCGGCAGAAACCCACGCTACGCCACTGACGCGCCACAATGTTATAATTACCGATAACAGTTGTTATTGCAATCTGATACTCTCAGCCGGCACGCTGTTAAGTTCCTATTGTTTATAGTTTCGGTGACCAGCGACCTTTGTGTCGTAAATAGGTTTTCTAAGCTGCATAGCAATTAATGTTCTTTCAGATGTATGCACGTGTATATGTCTTTATAACTTAGAAGCATTATTAAATCTTTTACAGGTTCATCATCATCATCTGTAAGTCCCAGATGCACCCGTGATAGCATATTCATTTCTCGAAAGCAGTGATGACTGTTCATACACTGTCGATATAATGTTTAGCTTTTCTTGTAGTTGATCAGGTTTCAGTTATATTTTAATAACAAAAAAAATTATGTCTTGGATACTTTTTTTTTCAATACCGGGATCTCGGGATCCTGGTATTTGTGGAGACCAAAACGGTATTATTACCGGTATTATACATCTTCGGTTTTTGTAAGTCCTAATTACATCATACAAATAAACAAGTAGGTATAGGCACATTTTATAAAAACTGACTTCAATGTATCTTCGAAGTTTAAGGTCAAATATCGATGAAATGTATATGGAATCACTTCGTAGCTATACTGAACCCAACGCAAAAATAATTTTCTAAATCGGTTCATAAATGACGGAGGTAACATAAAAAATATACAAAAATAAAATTGAATAGAAAACCTCCTCCTTTTTTTTAATTGGTTAATTACATTATACAGAACATCAAGCAAAATTGGTTTAAAAATCTGCCTTAGAAATCGCGCAGACGAGACGCACGGGGTCGGAACACTGTCGATTCGCAATCGCAACAGCATTAGCAGACAGCCGCCGCAGTTTGCATTCGTGTGGCGTGCCAAGCGATGGGGAGTAGTGTACTAAGCTCAGATAAAATATTCAGCAGTATAAATATTTGGCTGTCTACTCGAAGGTGCTAAGCGATGAATTATAGCATTCATCGAATTTTGCAACTAAAATTAATTTGATTTAATGCTAATATACATTTAGCAGCATATTTACGCTGCGAATACTAATTAATCCAACATTAGTTGTAAGTTTGAGAAAATGACATAGTTGTCTCTAAATTTTAAGATCTTTTCTGCAACTGGGTGTAAATCTTGCGTGTGGTTGTAGGGGGAAGTGGGGCACATGAATGAAAATTAATTTAAGTACTATAATATAATATACCAGCTATTCAAAATTAAAAAGAATACAAAAATTTGAATTTAATAAAAAGGTTAATAAATTATATTGTCTTAGTGAAAAATGGGAAAGCCCCATATCTATGAGAATGTTCATGAAACCAATAAGTAGGTGAAGTAGATTATTCCATAAATGAGAATATTAATTCAAGCCAAAAGCAATGGGGCAATTTAAATGTCCCATACCTAAGAACATTTTATGATTATAGTGAAACAATGAGATGCTTACATTTTTTTAAATGGAACTGAATGACTTGACGAGCTGGTCGTTTACCTGATGGTAAGCATTAAGCCAGCCCATGACAATAACAGCACCACCCAGAACTTTGTTTTGCAAAATCCTGCGCGGCGCTGTACTGCGCTCGTTACCCTGAGACAATTAGCTGTTGTGTCTCATAATGCCCAGTAATTTCGCTGGCTACAATGCCCTTCAAGCTGGAACACAGTAATGCTTGCGTATTACTGCTTGTCCGCTGATACTTAAGTAAAACGACACAGAAACATATACATTTTACGAATAATTTAATTTTCACTGGCAAACATATTTGCACCGTTGAAAGTGCAACGGCTAACTGTAGGGCGACGGTGATTATCACCAGACATATATTATATATTCACTCGCTAAAGTGATTAATATTACCACGTGGACGAACGTTTGCTTGCTCAGAACTGTTCAGAACACTAAGTGAGAACGCTGCATGATGCGAACTTCTGTGATGTGCAGAAATTCAGCTTACGACGACGTGGCGACCCAAATGCACGAGAATTTAAAGTGTGAAAAAAATTGTTGATGATCACGCCACTTGAGCTTAATGCGGAATCGGAGGCATGGTCCTACTTGCGTAGTCCAAATAATATGAACAACTTTTGATCGGGTACGGCGGTCTGGGCCAAACACGTTCGATTGGCTGCACTTGAGTAAATAACGATAAATTAATAATCTGTCTTTTTTTAACTCACCCATTTAACGTTTGGGCAGATTGAAGTCTCTCTAAGACCATACCGCCTTGTTTTACGTAGTTTTATTTGATAGTTTGTAAAAATTACAATAATTTGTTTCGTATATCGTTGTTATGAGGGTCATCAGTAACAAGCCGAACCCTCTCTTAGTGCTTCAATAAAGTGGTGGAACTTTATTCAAGCTTTCCATGGACTTTTTGGGAGAATATAAAAAGCAATGTTTTTCCCTATTTTGTTTCATTTGCGTACAATCGTGCAAGTGTACGAAACACATTATGGTAGATATTCAATATTACATATGATCACTTGAAATAATACTTGTTTGGAAAATAAAACAAAATCGATCTGTATCACTTTTCACTTCCCGCCAAAAAGCCTTGATAATCTGTGTTTCAAAGACTCGCTTGAAACAAACGAGGCATCGTGTTGACAGCTATAGAAATGCTAATTTTATCTATGGATGGCTTCGGATTATTGCCTGTACAATACTGGGTGTACCACAATCGTCACGGGCTGTATTTCGCATCCAATAATGTACAGACTGGATTGCACACCCTGACATTTGGAAGCCATTACATGAATTATTGGCTGTGCAATAATGGCCGTGCAATATCGACACGGACCGAGTTTGTACGGGCAATATTTGCCGTCCAGGAAAAACCAGCCGAGTATTTGAAATCCGATGTACATGGAATATTGGCTGTACAATATCGGCTGTGCAATTTTGGCCGTACATTATTATGGTCGTACAATATAGTCTCCCAACAAAACAACAACAAACAAATCAATAAAAAGGCGACATTGACAATGACAATAAAAACCAAATGACATTTGAGTTTCCATGACCACAGGTAATAAAATACAGCTTACACTACACTTAGTTTATACTAAAATACAATACATCGATTATATATATATATATAGTACTGCCATCTATGATTGAGTAGCTGTACCATAAGTGTTTCTGTTCAACTTCAACTCGACAGATGACGCTAATCACGCTAAAATAAAACGAAAATGTTTTATTTTCATGGAAATTGGGATCAAAATAAAAAGTCAAATCGTCAATCGGTTATATTTTTTTGTTGAAGTCCACAGCCCAACACTTAAAAGTTAAAAATTAATCTAAAAAATGAATAATAGACGATGTATCAATTGTGGAATTCGTCTTGATGAAGGAGTCGGTGTAGAATGCAACACCTTAAGGCTGGTTTTAGTGTCACGCGTACGTCACGCGTACCGTCAGTCCGGATCGCTCCGCACATGCTGATCATCCGCGTGTGTCGTTTTAGTATCGCCCTGACTGCCGCGGTGTACAGACGGGCGCAATGCTTCCAAGGCGGGCTATTTTAATTATTGCTCTATATTACACTAGGAAAAATAAAATAAAACGAAGGACGAGACTACATGTCCACCCTTTAATGGAGCAGAGAGCCGTCGCGGGGGAATTCGTGACATTATACGGCAGTTTGAGGGCTGACGAAATAAAGTTCTTCAACTACTTTCGTATGTCGACCAGAAGTTTTGACGAACTACTGTCAAAAACAAGAAACAAACTGGTTTGTTGCAGCTTACGACGTCTGCCTATACCACCGATTGAACGCCTGATGGTTACTTTGAGGTAAGAATAAAAAAATATTGAAATAGGTAAAATAATTTTGTATTCAGTAGGTATGAAATTAAAGATAAGAAAAAAGTAAAAATTAATATGTAAGGTAATATTTATCTTTGTTTTTTAACAAACACAAAATATCAACAGACAATATTTCTTAACGAACATTTAATTATTATTATTATCTGACGATTGATACCCTGTTGTTTGATAACCTGTTGGAGTTTCATATATAGAATAGTTGTATCCTGACGATGTGCCAGCAGCATAAGGATCATATCGCGGTGAAAATCTTGAGGTTGATGCAGAGCTGCTAGGGCTATTACGAATATTTTTGATTGCCGTTGCCTCCCGTAGTACTCTTGACCGAAATTCCAACTTTTGTTCAATATCAAAACTGCTCAAAATTGGGCCCAAGGAGGAAAAAAAAGCCAGATCATCAGCGGCAAGATCAGGTGTTTGGTTGGACAGCAAAGTTAATAACTCTTTTTCAAACGGTGAAGTTTCTATATTTGTTTGTTTTGAAGATGTTTGTTGCCGTTTATATTTTCTTTTTTGGGTCCATGGATTTTGTGATCCAGAATTACTAGCACGCTGTGTATTTTCTGAAGTTACTGTGTTTTCTGGTGATGCAATATTCTCTGATAAAGTTCCTGGAGACGTTACATTTTCAGGAGATAAAATATTTTCTGTTGAATTTGCACTTTCTGGAGACGTTACATTAACTAGGGGTGATGATGCCATTGACTCGTCGAAATCATTTTCAGTTGAAGGACTTAGGAACATTAGTTCATTATAATAAATATATTTCTTAAACTTCTTAGCAGAACTTCCCGAAGGTTGATTTTTCATAGCAGCCTTTGTTTTGAAGAATGCGTCTCTGGCTGTTCTCCATCGTTGCTGAAGTATTTTAACTGTAAAGAAAAATTAAACAAACAATGATTTTTTTTTCAGATTCCTGGCTACGGGTCGAACATATACAGACTTGCACTATTCATTCAGAATGGGAATTGCAACAATTAGTCAAATCGTGAATGAAGTGTGTATGGTAATATGGGAAACACTACACGATGAATGCATACCAACAAGAACCCCTGATATGTGGCAAGATATAAGTGATACATTTCTTCAAAATACTAATTTTCCAAATTGTATAGGAGCTCTGGACGGCAAACATATACGATTAGTAAATCCAGTTGGTGGTGGCTCAATGTTCTATAACTATAAACATTTTTATTCCATAGTCCTCTTAGCTATGTGCGATGCAAACTATTGTTTTACGTACATAAACGTGGGATCATATGGCAAAAACTCTGACTCATCTATATTTCGTGATAGCACACTCTTCAGGAAATTAGAAAATAACGATCTAAATATCCCAGTACCAAGGCCATTGCCCGGAACGAATGATCCAGTTCCATATGTGATTGTAGCCGATGGTGCTTTTGGAATATCTCAAAAAGTTATGAGGCCATATGTGAGAAGTAATATGACTCACAAGAAAAAAATTTTTAATTACAGATTGAGCCGTAGTAGACGCTACATAGAATCGACATTTGGTATTATGTCAAACAAATTCAGAGTGTTTCATACACCTATTAATGTGAGTTTTAATGTAGCAAAGAACATTGTAAAAGCATGCTGCGTATTAAATAATTATATAAGAGTTCGTGACGGGTACAATATTGACGATACACTAACAATTGAAGGTATGGCAGATATATCAAATAATATACCTACAATCAGGTCTGGAAACGCTTTGCGTGACCATTTTGCGGACTACTTTTTAAGCCCAGCAGGCAGGGTGCCCTGGCAAGACTCGTGTATATTTTAATTGCTTTGTTAAAACAAATTTAAATGTAAAATAAAATAAAATAAAAAAAATAAGTTATTATGTCTATTTATTTACATAATCCACTTTAATCCTAGCGTAATATTACATGCATTACATATTTATCTAACTAGTCACGGATGTAATGCGCAGGGGAAAAACATAAGTAGGTACTTACCATTTTGTGCTTTGCTTTCTTCCGTTGTATTTTCGAAGAGTACAACAGCAACATCCTCCCAAGCTTTATTTCTAGCGTCTAAGTTTTTATATTCCAGATCAGAAGCATCCCACAAACATCTTCTCAGCCGAACTTCGTCGATCACTCGGCTCGTGTCCACATTGGGATGATCACGCCTCGCCATGACTGTACTGAGGTGACGCGTGCGCTCCGCACGATACTAAAACGCTCACTGAAGCCAGAGGCGCGCAAGCGGCGGTCCGCGCGGATAGCTCCGCGGCACGGACGCGCTATGCGGATGGCTGCGGAACTATCCGCGCGGACGGTCGTCCGTACGGACCCCTCCGTATTACTCTAAAACGCTCCATAGAAGCTCCTATAAATCAGCCTGTGCGGAGCGATCCGTACTGACGGTACGCGTGACACTAAAACCAGCCTAAAGCATATCTCTACCAATTTACCAACAAAACTGGAAAGTTGGCTGAATGAAACAGTCGTAAGTTGACAAACAAACCAATTATTTAATTTCCTATCAATTTCAACCTATTACAAAAGAGTTAACAAGTTAACTGTCTCTATATCCGTACCACGGTCATGCAATGCCTGTAATAACTAATTCCAAAAAAACTGTTTCCAAGTTCCAGATCGAACCTTCAAGCCGCATATGCGAGCAATGCCTCGTCTTCCTGAGGTCATGTCGCAAGCAAAGGTGCATGTACCATCTGATCTGCCTCGGCTGTGGGACCTTCACAGATGCTGACAGTATTGAAGTGACCGGTGAGGAGCTGGAAGTGTGTTGGTCATGGGTGCCAACTGGGGTGGCTGTAAGTAAACATCAAAGATACTAAAACCCTGAAAAACCCCGAAAGTCACTAACTTTTTTTTTGAATTCTAAAACATAAGTTAAAGTGTCCTACAATTTCAACATTTCTGCCTTCCAGCATTTCGTTCGACATAAATTTGTTTATTGTGTAGAGTGAGTGTCCTACGAAACACACCCTTTCTACACAATAAAAAAAATTATGTTGAACGAAATGCTGGAAGGCAGAAATGTTCGTTTTCTAATCTCGCACACCTATGTTTAAAAATACTTGTGCCAACTGGGGTGGCTGTAAGAAACCATAATGATACTAAATTACCTACCCTAGAATTTAACACAAAAAAAATAGCATCTTCGTAACACATCCCTTCTACACAATATACAAATTTATGATGAAATGCTGGAAGGCAGAAATATTCATTTTCTAATCTCATATACCTATATACAAAAGTTCTTATTTTAAGTAGATTATAATTAATTAATTATGTAACTTTGTATGATTATTGACATGGCTAATATAAAGTACATTGTTATAATTTTGTCAATAAATTAATTTTATTGAATTGTTAAAATCATATAAAATAAGTTCATTATAAAATGCCAAACTAGCAACCATCCTGGCTTCGCATGGGTGTATGCATGTACTATATTTAAAAACTTACAGGAAGAAGTGCTCTAAATGATAGTGGAAACCCTATCAAAATCTGTCATGCAACTTAGAAGAACTAAGCGCAGAAATAGACGCGTGTAGCAAATTTGTTTTAGATTATTTATTTGTTAATAGATGAGCAGCTCAGGTGCAGGTATCTCTATATCAACTAGAGAATCGCTGAAAAGTGGTTTCACCAAATAACCGAATACCGAATATTATTTGGTTTAACCTTTACCGAACCGGATATTCAACAAGTCATACTCGTGAACGGATGCTGCTTGCGGGGACTGGTCTGTTCTAGTCACTCCTACTGCTACTGTCATACCTACTTATATTTTATTTACACTTTTCTGTTACTGATACTATGATGGGACATCTCACTCGCATTTCTTGTTTGACATTCTGTTAATTCTAATTTATACGTAATTGTGCTGAAAAAAAGACATCCCGCAGAGTTTCTTGGTGCTGTGTTCTCTAGCGGGCGTATTTCCGAACCACTGGTAGAGTCAATTATCACATTTCTTTTCAGCACTCAGACTTCAATTTGAGTATAGGAAAGTAATGGGTATATAAACATACTTACCTTTTTTTCAAAGTCATGTTAACATAAGTTACAATTTTTAACATATTTTATTTGTATCATGTGTTTATGACCTTTAAAAGTGCACTTTTGTGCCTATTTAATAAATGATATTTGACTTTGACTTTGACTTATTCGGCCGAATTATTCGGTTTACCATTACATGTATTGTAAACTAACTAATTAACATGTACGCTACGTGTCGCTGCTGGCTAGATGACGAGCGAGCCGTACCTCACCGCCCGCTACCCGCTTACACACCGCGCTGTCACTTTGCTTCGAAGTTATGTCTTTTAGTTCTACACCATATCATGTACCAATAAAATAGAAATGCTTGAACCGAATATATTCGGCAACAAAACGAATAATTCGGCCGAATACAAATAGTGGAAAAGATGCCGAATACGCCGAATACCGAATACCAAACGAATATTCGGCGCATCTCTAATATCAACACAGTCATCAGTCAACAAAAATCAACACAGTTTTATATTATTTTTTATACTATTTACAAATTAGAATAAGAGATATACTTTGTTCATTTCAGGTGAACCACTTAACTAAAGTCTGCAGAGCGTGCTACAACAGAATGAAGATATACAGCATAGAAACAGAAACCGAATTTGTTGCAGTTGACGCTGAAAGTGAACCAGAGTTAGACACTGTTGAAATAAAATCTGAACCTGACTGTACAGAAGATACTAGCAAGCATTATGAAATGGAAATGAATGATTCTGAAGAAGAATGCAAAGATTTTGACCGAGATAGTGAAGTTGAGCTTGTCGAAGACGAACACCAATCCCATACAAAAGATATAAATAAAGATAAAGTCAAGACTAAACAATCAGAAAAAAACAGAAGAGACCAAAATACTGACAAAGATTGCACATCATTTAAAATTATAGATGAAATTGATGACAGTAATGAACAAAATAGTTCTGAGGGAGAATATTTATTTGAGGAGACAAACGACAGTAGCGATTACATTGAGTATGAGTATATTGAATCTGAATTTGAACTCCCCAGTGAAGATGAAAGTCCCAAACCTAAAAAGAAAAAAACATATACATATTACAAAGGATATGAAGAACCGGATGAAGACTATGTACCTTCAAGGTCAAAATCACAAAAAATTAAGACAAATGGGAAAGATATTGACATGTCAGAATCAATAACATCAGAAACAGAACACCAGACATCAGACATAGAAGCGCCACGCACAATAGTACTTACAAACTATCTAAGAACATTCCGAATTGGTTGTTGCATATTCAATGCTTGCAACCAAGAGTGTGTTTCACTCGTACCCCGAGTAGTTCGACGGAGAATGGCAATGGAGCATAAATGCTACATCCCTCGAGTAAGCAAAGTATGCGCAGAGCATCTGCAAGATCAAAACTGGGAAGAATTACTAGATAACACTACTAAAGAATTCACCGCACATCACTGCCAAGACATAAAAAATATCTTCCGAGAAGCTTGTCAAACTAATTTTGATTTTGAAAACATAGAGACTGTAGAAGCAAGACTAGTCAGATACTGGTTTGATGTAAATAAAACGGAGTTTAATACAGTTTTCAATCTTTTTTCCGATCTAAAAACCCAAAGACTGCGTTTGCGATGTACCTTATGTATTTACAGAACACAAGCTACAAGAGGATTGCGTTGTTGTTGCAGATAGATATAAAAATAGTAAAAAGGAAAGTTACAATAGTTAGAGATATAATTAAATGTGATACATTTGATAAGTTCAAGGAAAGATTCTTAAATGATGATTAAATCATTTATATGGACGGAGAAACTATCACTGTAGTTTTAGTTTTATTGCAATTTTTCATTTACTCATGGTAGGTTTCTCGTATGCGGGAGGCCGTCTGGGTAGGTACCACCGCTTTTCCAGTTCTGGCGCCAAGCAGTAGTGCGCAAGCATTACCGTGTTCCGGTTTGAAGCGCATTGTAGTCAGCGAAATTACTGGGCATACTGATGTCTCGGGGTGATGAGCGCAGTGCAACGCAGTGCTTTTTATGGTATCAAAAGTTCTGGGTGGCACTGCAATTGTTATGGTCAGGCGCGGCGCTTACCATCAGGCGAACGAGTCTGATCAGTCAGTTCCATAAAAAAAATACTTTCTATCCTTAAATCTTCGCCGTGCGCCTCAAGCGGTATCACAGAATACTAAGGGACAGAAGCATCACTCCGCAAAGATATTTAAACAAATAGCGATTGTTGCTATGACACAATAAAGTTCAATTCAGCTCACGTAGCGCTGCATACCTACCAGTCATATTAACCTACAGAGCGCCTCTTTCTATCGCGCCGCTCTTATCTCTTCCGACGCGGCACGTGTAACGACGCGCGACCCGCCGTCGTCGTACATAGCCGGACACCGGCTATGTACTTGTAGCTTAGTACCTACAGTGCGGAGTGCGCTAGGACTGGCGGTAATATTTATTTTGGCAATGTAGATAAAGTTAAAATCCTGCATAACTGAAACTGCTCCACATCATCGCTTCACATCAGGCGAGATAGTGGCCAAACAGACCTATTAGGTGTAAAAAAAAACTGCATATTCAAGTCATCAGTTCAATTTTCTTTTTCTCTGTACGCAATAAAAAAAACACATTTACAATAAATAATAACATTTAATACTGGTATGTAAACAAAAGCTTAACATACATTCAGCTAAAACTGGCATCCAAGTCGTATTGATGCAAACTCTTCATATGATTCTTCAACGTTGTACTTTGAGCAAACGCTGACCCACACACTTGACACTTATGTCTTTTCTCATGGTTGTGAGAACGGACATGTTCCTGTAGAGACTGCAGTCTTGGATAACTTTTGTCGCAGAACTCACAACGGTAATTCCTTTCCCCGGTGTGTGTTGCCATGTGTTCTTTTAACCTCGATGGTAGGTAGAATCTCTGATCACACAGCTCGCACTGATGTCTGAAGACCTTCAAATGATTTCTCCGGTTGTGTTCAACGAGTGTTTTTCTTCGATTATAAACTTTATCACACAGTTTGCATGGGAATGTTCTTTTGTCTCCGTGGACTTCTATTAAGTGTTTATTCCGGAGTGCATAAGATAGAAAGCTTTCATCGCACTTATAACAATTCACTGTCGGTTTCTTCTCATGTACTGTAGCTACATGAAGATATCTGCTGTATTTTGATTTAAGATTCTTTCCACAGATTTCACATGGGAAGTTTGTTTCGACTCGGCTATGAGTTTTAATATGACTTCTCAACGAAGTGACTTCGAGGAAGCAAGCTCCGCACTGATCACAGATATGTGTTCCGAAGTGGTCTATCATATGTTTCATTAACGAATCGAAATATGGGAAGACTTCATTACACTCAATACATTTAATACTATCCATTGTTAATTTAAATTTCAAAAATTCATTCGTGACCGGATACATTGACTTTCCGTGGACACTAGAGATGTGATTTTTGAAAGAGTCAATATCCTCGATTCGTTCTGTGCACAATCGACAATCGATTCTTGTGACGTCGATTTTAGGGATTTTATTGTATTCTATCATGCTTTCGAATTCTTTAGGATCATGAGTTAAAGTATGGATTCTAAGTTCTTCAGGGTTCGTGAATTGGTCTTTACAATAATAGCAGTAGAACATGCTGGTTCGGTTGACGAAAGGACAGACGTAAGAGCAGTGGACGATTGTTAATGCATTCTGGAATGCCATGGCGTCGTGGTTAAGATGCTCCTTCTGCTGCTTTCTCGTTAGACGGTGCTCTTTTGGTTGTGGGACTGGAATTTGATGAAAACAAGTGTTAATTTTGAAAGATTTTTCAAAAATTTCCTAGTAGATTTACTGCTGATTTTTCATTACAAAACATTTAATTTTCTCTCCTATACAAAAACTTAATTGGAATGTGTTGTACACATTAACATTCCGTGAAATTTTCTCTAAATGACAGTGAAAACCTTATCAAAATCCGTTGCATGGTTCAGAAGTAAGCGGAGAAACAGAAATGAAGACGCGGATAGCGACTTTTTTATACTACTTAGAGAAGAGACACCATTTTCGTATAAGTATTAAAATTTTAGATGAGATTTTCTGGATTTTGAACAAATGATAACATGAAACTTAATCCATGTGTGATCGGAATTGGCTCTGTAAAATGGGAATTAAGAATAAACTTAATATCCGCAAAAATGCAGAAAAACAGTAATATGTAATTAATTTTTAGAAAAAAACAAAAACCGACTTCAATGTATCTTCGAAGTCCAAGGTCACATATCGATGAAATTTATATGGGACCACTTCGTAGCTATACTGAACCCGACGCAAAAAGAATTTTTCAAATCGGTTCATAAATGACGAAATCTGACGTAACAAAGATAAAAAAAAAAAAAAAAAAAAAACAATCGAACAGAGAACCTCCTCCTTTTTTGAAGTCGGTTAAAAATAACAGGCGAAGCCGCAGTAAGAACCTAGTGAGGTAGGTAGTTTCTTACTACCTACCTTCTTACTCTTGTTTGAAGCGCATTGTAGCCAGCGAGATTACTGCGAATATGAGACTTAATATCTGATATCACGGGGTGATGAGCGTGATGCAGTGCTTTGCAGAAGTTCTAGGTGGCACTGCAATTGTTATATGCAAGTGGCGCTTACCATCAGGCGAACGACTTGCTCGTCTCATTGTTCAGTTACATAGATAGATAAACACTTAATTATTCACCTTAAAAATAGAAATAAAGTACAAGTTAAATGTTTACAATGGTGTTACAATGGGCGGTCTTATCGCTAAAAATAAAAGCTACATAATAAAAGTTAAAATGAAACCTACCAGGTTGTTCGAGCATCGAGTCGAGTTTCACCCGCAGCTTATTCATTTTCTCAATTAGATCCTTTTTGAGAACAGACTTGTTACTCTTTGCCTTGCGCGGTTTGCGTTCGCGCTCGCGCGGCTTGGATTCGCGCTCGCGCAGTTTGGATTCGCGCTCGCGCGGCTTGGATTCGCGCTTACGCGGCTTGATTTCGCGCTGGCGCAGTTTCCGTTCGCGCGGCGGCGACAGTTGCTTTATTACTTCCTTCGTTTCTAGTTCTGGAATTTTACATTATTATGATAAACATAAGGCTAGCCAAATTTAGAGGCAGAGAATTAACCGCATAAATAATAAGAAAGTGGCAGATCCTAAAGTTAATCATAAATGTGTGCGCACACGTTAGCACGCTATTCACGCAGTTGTAATGAATGTTAGCGGGTAGTCTGCTCTTAAGTTCGTCGCGTTTTGCATCCAACCCACGCCTTCTCTCATTTTCAAACGCGTACCTATATATTATATTTGACTATCCCACGTGTCCAAAGTGTACTCCAACACGCACGTTGGAGTACATTTTGCGGCGCTCGTACGCCAAAACTATTGACTTTATGAAAAAAAAGTAGATACATAAATTGTAGGTAATTGTCTCTAGTTTCATTTTGTATATAACTTTTTATCGTAAAATAAGTCGAAAAGGCGGTATTGTCAAAAAATTGCTTTTAGGCGCCATTTTTCCAATATGGCGGCGCGAGCGGCAAAACTACGAGGTGGCAAAGTTGAAATTTGGAAAGAGCACATCAAAATCTATAAAATTACCAATTTTCAAAACTCCCGGAAAACTTTCCAGGCGTAGAACTACCAAATGACTGCACTATGAAAGTTTCAGCAGGATAGCTAATCGGGAAATGCTTGAAATTTGAGTTGCAAGATTCCACCCGAAACGATAAACAGACAGACAAACAAGAAAGTGGCTTAATAAAAACGTGGTAAAAATTGAAGTTTCCCGGTAAAAGTAAAAAGAGAATAATGTTACCGGTTGCGTCAGCGTGTATGTGGTTGCTGAGTGGTAGATCGTCGCGGTCGTCCATGGGATGGTCGTCGTCGCACGGCTCCGGCTTTATCTCCACGTCGAGCTTCTTGTCTGGTTCTGGAAGACGCGTTACAATGTCCCTTTACTTAGACATATCTATCTATACGAGATGGGTCCCCGTGACTCATTAAGGGATTTTTTAGGCAAATTAATGAACGTGTTTTACCTACCAATAAAACACATATTAAACCACTTACCTGATTCGAAGCATAAACAATATGAGAATGTCGTACCCTTTGCCTCTCTTTCTTTCCTGTTTCATCAAGTGTATGTTGCTGTCTCTGTCGCACACTCCCTCCACTTGGCCAGGCGGCAACAGCGCTGCGCGCATTTGGTTTTGTCATTGCGCTCATTTGTTTATGCCAGGCAGCGATTTTACTATGCTTCGAATCAGGTAAGTGGTTTAATATGTGTTTTATTGGTAGGTAAAACACGTTCATTAAACCCCTGTACCGTGATTCGAAGCATAAACAATATGAGAAGTGTTTATTATCGCCTGGCCTCTGGAGGACGCCAATGTGAAATGAGATGTATAAGTAGGTAGATACCTGCCGCTTATACTTATTAACCTTCAAAGTTATGATGTGATTGTGTGACATAAGAAATGTTACTAAGATCATAAATTATAATAATTTCTAAATTGTTATTTACAAACGTTTTTGGTGTGCGACTAACCTAAATAAGTTCTAAATATTATATCTTTTAATAACACCAGCCTGTTAAAAGAATGTGAGTTTTTAAAGGTAGGTATGTACTGGCAATAATGTAAATAAATAAAAAATATGTATTGTATTAATTCTGACTTTCATTTATTTCTACTTGTTAATTAAGAGTAGGACAACATAATTTAACTGCCATAATAATAATTTCAATCAATATACATAGTAGTTAATTAATTCGAACAATTCAAATAGATTGAAAATTTGGTAACTTTAGCAATTACAAATCAAAAAGATTGATAATATACGTATTACATTAATAACTATTACTAGTTAACTGATTCGAATAGTCTATCAATTGGATTATTTTGAGATGCCATCACCTGGCGTCTATAAAACCTAGTGAAGGTGTTTCCCGATCTCCAATTACCACGACTGAGAATGTCATCAATTGGTACATTGTTTATCCAGTTTTTGGACGCCACTGCAGCTCGAATAGTTCCAGGGGCAGCTGATACTCCTGCTGATACAAGGACTGATTTGATCCAGCGAGCTATAACAGTTTTAGATGCAGCTTTTGGCTCTCCACAAGCAGTGATGAATAAATTGTTTACTTTGGCAGTTTCTCTCCTTTTTGTTGACAGCATGATGAGTTTTTTAATCCAAAACACAGGGTCCAGCTGCTGGTATTCCTTATTTGGTAACAACTTCCACCCGGACTGCCGATACGTAACCGAATCCGTCTTAGATCCGTATTCTGGCCAGAAGATTATGTGATCCTCGTTAATTATGCAATGTTCGGCATCTATATGAAGAAGTGTTAAATCATGCACTCTTCTACCTGCACATAACAGCAGCAGTGTAGCGATGTGTCTTGAGGTCTCATAACAGCTGGTAGTGTTGACATTTGCTTTCTCCAGAAACGTGATTACAACATCAATGTCCCAAACTGGTGGTTTGATGGTTTTTGGGTGTTGTAACGAAATGGCTTTCAAAGCATGTCTCACGACATTATTTTCGGATAATTTAGCAGTATCTGAACCACACATGGTGACTACTACTGACTTGTGCAGCAGTATTGTATTGTGGGCCAGTTTATCAGTCATGTGAAGGTCTATCAAAAAGCGGGCGAGTTCTGGTCCCGTAGGGCTGTAAGCACTGATGTTGTTATTGCTGGCCCACTTAACCCATCTTGTCCATGCTGGTTTGTAAGTACGTAAGGTCGATGATCGCCATGAGGATTTCAAAAAGTTAAGTTGTTCACTCGACCATCCAATTAAATCTTTCGACCACCCCCACATCTCCATATCTCTATGGTCATCTCCTTGGCCCTGGGAAGGGACCGGCCCGTCGATGCGTCTATTAAGACCTTCTGGAGATCTTGAATCGTAAATGGTGGATCTAGGGCTCGATTCTTGATGTCCGGTCTCCAAAACACACGATCCCACCTCGGGGTCACTAGTAGATACACGCCTTTGGCTTCGTTCAGGTGATTCAGTACCCTGGGTATTAGGCAGGGGGGTGGAAATACCCATGCTAGATGAAAGTCCCATTTGTGGGCAAACGCGTCGTGGAGTGTCGCTTCTTTGTCTTTCAGATCTATGGTGCAATATGATTTCACCACATGCGCTAGCCGTGAGGCGAAAAGATCGATGGTCGGAACTCCCCATTTTGCGAATACTATCTTTGTCGCTTCTGGTAATAAATGCCACTCCGGTGAGGCCAGTTTTCGAGACAGGTGATCGGCTTCGCTGTTGTATATTCCTGGTATGTGGTGAGTGATTATACTTATGTTGTGATTGTCCAGTAATTGATATATTCTGTAGGTCAGTTTCATGAGAGCTTCCGATTTCGTGCCGCCTTCGTTCCGTAGATAGGCGAGTACTGATCTGTTCTCGGATTGTAGAAGAATGGTCTGGTTTGTTAGATCGCGACTCTTTAGTTTCAAGACTTTCCACACCGCTATTAACTCCTTGTGATTGCTGTGTAGGTTTTCTTCTTGTGGTAACCATGTTCCGGACATGTCCAGATTGTTGAGACGAGCCCCCCAAGCTATCCGTGCTGCATCGGTGGTCAGGAAGTAGGTCGGTGGGTTCGCATGTATTTTCGATGTGGTTTTGCAGTTCTCTAGCCACCACTTCAGTTCTGATACCACCTGGGGAATCAAGGGGTATTGGCAATTGTTTTCCGGTATTGTCAGGATGTGCTTTTGTAAGTTGCGTATGTGTAAACGACCTCGTGGCACTGCAAAGCTTGCGAAATTTAGAAGTCCAAGAAGGGAAAGACCTTCTGCGTTGCTCATTTTGAGGCGGTTTAGTACGCGCTGAGTCACTTGCATTATGTTTGCAGTTTTCTTTTCTGGTAAACTTTTTATATTGTTCCAAGGGTCCCAGGTTATGCCCAGGTACTCGATCTCTTTTTGAGGGTCGACTATTGATTTGGTCATATTGACTTGCCATCCCAAGTAGCGAAGCAGGTAAATCACATATTGCACTTGACTGATTAAAGTTGACCGATTCTGGTGCGCCAGCAAAAAGTCGTCGAGATATACTATTACTCGAAGACCTTTGGTCCTTAGTATTTGGGCTATCCATGCCGTTATGGAGGCGAATGCGCTTGGTGCTGAACTTAGCCCGAAAGGTAGACACGTCATCTGTATCAGTTTCTGGTTGTAAATGAGGGTAAGAAACTTTCTGTGACTTTGCGATACAGGAATGTGAAAGTATGCCTGTGTTATGTCTATTTTCACAAGCCAGTCCTGATGCTGAAGAAAGTCTGGCACTTTGTAGACTGATATGAGGCGAAACTTTGGTGTGTGAACATAATCGTTTAACCTTTTTAAATTGAAAATCGGTCTCCAAGAGCCGTCTCCTTTCGGTCTTAGGAACATCTTGGATAAAAAACATGGGCCGGTTTGCGCACCCTCCAAAACATGATCCGATTTCATTTGATTTATAATTGCAGTCATTTCGGGAGATCTGGGAGTTTGATAAGCAGAGCTGGACAGGTGTGAGTTTATAAGCGGAGGTTTTGCTATAAACGGGATGCGATAGCTTGTGATCATGTGTATGATGTGTTTCGGTGCTCCGAGTTCCTCCCACCTGTTTATGAAGTGCTGCAGTTGTCCAGCTCTGAACGGCCTCGAGTCAATATTTTCGGCGTTTATATTGTGAATCATGATAGGAAGGTGATGCGTTGCGTTTACCTCTTTGCGAAGCTGAATACCTTTGACCTCCTCGTCTACCACGAAAATTACCACGATCGCTCGTGTGAGTTGTTGATCGCGGGTAGTTTGAGCCTTGGCCGTGATGTACATGCCCCTGCGCGGAGCTTAGTTTATGATCATGACAACATGACTGAGATCTAGGCCCTTTATTAGTGCCGCCGTGAGCGGGCGGATTTTTATAATATGAGCAGCCTTGCGCAGGCTGTGGTTTATTGTTATAAGCTTGCGCAGCTATTTTGCTAGATGGCTTCGACCAAAAGGTTTTCCTGACCCCGCCCACTTTTTCCAGGGCAGTTGTAAACTGCTCCGCGGAAAACAGGTTATGACACGACGGGGGAATCTTCCGCAACATTGTCTTCACCAATGGATCCCTGACAAAGGTTAGGATTTTGGATCGTCTTTGTTCTACTAGATCTGCTCTGCGCCCACATGCCAACTGTAGCACGTCATTCGAAATCTTGCAATACTCACCTTTTGTAAAGATATCATTGACTTTATTGCAAATTTTGTCATGAGTAAGATTTTCAGGGCTGCGCGCCCAAGATAACAAGTCACGAAAGCCTTCTTGAAAAGCCTCCTGCTGTTTTACAATAGCCATTGTTAGGGCCGCATAAGACCTCTCAGCATAGTTTAGGTCAGTAGCGTTATCAAATGAAGCAATCTCGTCGTTGCACTCTAGCTGGGTGTAGCCCGGTGAGCTAGTATACTGCTTTTGGACCTCTGCAAAACGGATCTCATTCCACTCTGGGGTGTTAAATCTTTGTAGTCGATTTAGTGTATTAATGTCGGTGGAACTCGTCTTAGAAATTGCGCTTTCTTTAAGCGAAGTACCCACATTCATCGTGAAATCATTTTGATTATGTTCCTCGACTTCCCTGTCGTTGCAATCATGGCAAATACTCTCGTTAGCATGTAGCTCAAGTATATCCGAATCGCATGAATTTTGTGGGTGAGGAGCGGATGCTTGGTTGCGTAATTCACTCACTTCGCTAATTAGTGTTTCGAGAAGGACTTCCTGGCGGTTTTTCCGTTTTTGTTTTCGCGTATGCTTTCTTTTGCCGCGGCGGGTAGGCGGTGACGAGTCGGAAGATTCAGAGGACGTAGATGTACCTCGAATTGACCTCTGACTAGGTCCGGCTTGATTATTTCCGTCTAAATTATTCATTTTTAGATTCACAGCTAAAGACACACACTTTAATAGTTAATCAAAATTTAAAAATTTCGAACGGTAAACCCGTTAAAATAAAGAAATAAGTATTTTTCAATAGAAAAGAAATATTCTTTTCGGTTAGAATTCAAATATTAATTAGGAAAGACTTTGCACTAAAAGAAAAAGTATCTTACCTGAGGTGCAGGCTTTTAGACTTGTGCACTCGGCGAGGCAAAGGACGCCAATGACAAAACCAAATGCGCGCAGCGCTGTTGCCGCCTGGCCAAGTGGAGGGAGTGTGCGACAGAGACAGCAACATACACTTGATGAAACAGGAAAGAAAGAGAGGCAAAGGGTACGACATTCTCATATTGTTTATGCTTCGAATCACGGTACAGGGGTTTAATATATTAACTTTATTTTCTTTATATATTTATGAAAAAAGCTTCTAGCTCTAAAAATGACGATAATTTTATACAACTTTTCAACCCCTTCCAACCCCTTTTCGCATTAAAAAGTAGCCTACGTCCTTTCTCAGGCTCTAGACTATCTGTGTACCAAATTTCATTTAAATCGGTTCAGTAGTTTTGGCGTGAAAGCGCGACAGACAGACAGAGTTACTTTCGCATTTTTTAATATTAGTAAGGATAATGCACGTTCGTAAAAACTTGCATAAATTCAAAGTAAATAGTCACCATCATAACATAAACACTAGAAATAAGGATAGGATTGTTGTACCTAGGGTGAGACTGATTAAAACGAATAAGTCCTTCATGGGCTGCATACGTTTCTATATCAAAATTCCAAAATGTATAACGGAGCTCGAAGAAAGTAAATTCAAATTACGCGTAAAGACTGTTCTAATGAGAAAAGCATACTAAACTATTCGTAATTATATAGAAGACAAAGATGCTTGGAACATTCCACTTCTGCAAAGTAGCCAACTAAAAACAACAATGTAGGAAGCCAAAAAATTGTTACAAAATCTCTAAAAAAATGCCCCTTAGTTTCTTGCCGTATCTTCTGAGTACTTAGTGGCACAGAATACTAAGGTACAGAAGCATCACTCCGCAAAGAAATTTAAACAAATAGCGACTCTTGCTATGACGCAATAAAATTAAATTCAGCTCGCTTGCGCTGCATACCTACCCGTCATATTAACCTACAGAGCGCCTCTCTTTCTATCGCGCCGCTCTTATCTCTTCTGACGCGGCACGTGTAACGACGCGCGACCCGCCGTCGGTGTCCGGCTATATGTACTTGTAGCTTCGTACCTACAGTGCGGAGTGCGCTAGGCATGGTAGTGGTTTTTTTTCCGATACGGTCGTAGAGTTTCATTGTAATAATTGACGTTTATAAGTGTGTCTGTATATACTTATCACTACACGGTTTGGAATGCTCACCCTCCTTGGCATGCATGATGGCGTCTAGGAAGGCGCGCTCGCTGTCTAGCACCTGCCGGCGGAACGCGCAGGCCGCGCGCAGCCGCACTACGCAAGTTGCGCACACGCAGCACGCAGTACTGTCGCCGTCCAGGTGAGACAGCTGGAAGATACACCCACGCGTTCCTTATTTTTAACCGACTTCAAGAGAAGGTTCTCTATTCATTTGTATTTTATTTCTATTATTATTATTATTTTTTATGTTTGTTACCTCAGAACTCCGGCATTTAAGAACCAATTTGCAAAATTATTTTTGCATTGGGTTCAGTATAGCTACGAAGTGGTCCCATATAAATTTCATTGATATTTGACCTTGGACTTTGAAGATATACATTGAAGTTGGTTTTTGTTTTTTTAATATGTTTTTTTTATGATGAGAAACCAGTTACCCGACAAATTTACAAAGCGAGATTGTGCTATGAATCATTATATATACGCCCAATCTATTCAATTTTACTGTGTAGTACGCCTCTTATTGAAATTGATTGAAATAAAAAATACATGATCGCCCTGCTGGTGTCAACACAGACATCCGTGTGTATGATCATACATCTATTTTTTGGTGCTCCTATACGCTACCACATAAATGTTTGAAACTAATAATTAAGTGATAGCTTTGCAAATAAAAATAAATAATAATTTTTAAAAAGTTTTGAGAAAGAAAAAGAAAGTCGAATCTATAGCTAATACGTGCCGAAGTACCAAAACAGTCGCAGTTTTAGTACAATTTATGAATAATATCCCGTTGATTAAGTTTCTATTTTATTTCTAGACATAGCTAAGGCATTTATTGAACAAGTTTAGGACCACTTCAACTCACCAGCAGGCCGTAACAGTCCATAAACATATCTGAGTACACTTCCTTCTGATCCATCCATTCATATTCCGCTGTTAGAACCCGGCATTTCTTGATAGCGCGACAACAGCGGCACTGTGCCGGATTTATTATAGGTCCCTTGCTTTTGCTGGGGCCAGCTGGAGCTGCCATTTCACCGATTTCAATTAGTTTTCACGTTAAAAACATTCATTTTCTGAAGACGACGCTGAAAACGAACGCCAGTCTAGATGTATTTTGACATTGACAGTAGTGGACAGCTGTCACCGCTGTCAGCAGGCTGTCGTAATTCCGGCTAAGTGTCATCTGTCGGGTAATAGCAAAATTACATGAAAACCTGAAATTGGTTGCTGCTACTCATTCATAGATGGCAGTATTTCGCGATCACCATTGTATTGTAGAGTTGTTTTATATGTTACCTGTGGTGTGACAAATTGCAGTGCTGCCAGAATTAAAACTATATCCTTAGATTCGGTAATTTGTAGGCTATTTCACTATTTATAAAAAATATAGTTTATAATGTATGTATAAACTTGAATTATAATACTTTAAAACTTGACTGTTAATAAATTATTAATGAGACAAGGGCTTCATTTTTATGGCGACGCTTGTGCACGACCGCACCAAAGACCAAAGTGCACTAGATGAATAATGTAAAACTATTTATACTACTTCAAAACTTACTCATCATCAACATTATCCCAATACGTTCCCACTGCTGGGACACGGACCTACTCTTATAGAGAATTTGGACCATAATCTACCACGCTGGCCCAATGCGGGTTAGTGAATGTCATGTCACATATTTTGTCCAACTTCATAATTGGATTGGTCTCAGATTTTTCGGACATACATGTCGGTTTCCTCAATCGTGAGAAATCGTGAAGACACGTGAGAAAAGCATCGGATTTCTTCACCATTTTTAGAGCGAGTGCTAATTTGCACATAAGTTAAAAAATGATTGGTCCGCCAGCGGGATTCAAACTCCAGTTCGTCCGATTGAAAGTCGCATGAGTTCTTCACTCCTGGGCCACACAACACTCGCTGCAACTCGCGCAAAACTGACAGCCATCGGTAAAATTTTATATAGCCTGGCTACACCAGTCATTGCTTTGACATTTGTCAATTTATCAAATTTTGCAATGCAAATTGTTTACATTTTATGTTTTTATACGCATATAATGATTATTCATTACTATTGAGGTATCAAATTATCAATGAAAAATGAGCCGCAAGGGACCCATAATAGAGTCAGGCCTGTGTCGATGCTGCGGTGGGACTAAACGGTGTCGCTTATTAAATGTGGAGTATGAGTGGCAAGGCCAGAAAGAAGTTTACTCCGATATGTTTGTTGATTGCTTCGGTTTGCTGGTAAGCCTCAACCCCTCTGATTTTTCTCCGTAGTGTATCTTTTTATAATGTGGTTCACTGAGTTCTCGTGACTTCTACCATTAACCATCATTATCTTCAATCAAATCTTTAAACATACATTACCGAGGTTGCGGGTTCGATTCCTGTGACGCGACAAATGTTTGTGCACAGACGAAAAAAGTGCAAGCATTTATTTCGTGTCTGGGTGTTGTGAGACCATGGTCCTCTTAGTTCCTGGGTCCCTAGATAAATAGAATCCCAGTCTGGGGCCAGGATCTATGTGATGTATTCTAGTTAGGCATATTTATTATTAAAAAATCTCTATACCATTAGTTTATCTTGGAATTTGCTAATTCTATTAATATTAGTTCTATTAATCTTTAGGCCTCATAAAGAGCCGAAGAATGGTTCGAAAAATATGATCAATCAAACGTAGACCTCATATCACCTATCCAACAAGAATCTTTGTCAGGATTCAGTGTCTTATGCCTGCGTAAGTAATTCTTAAAAAAAATCTTTAGAATATTCATATTCTTAAACTTATTAATACCTACTTAAATAAAAAAAAAATATATAATACATTTTATTTCCGACAACATCGACGTACATCGAAGTAAAATTATCTGAGGCCTTATATTATATGATAAATACCTTAGAGACTAACATATGTATACAATTCATATGATAATATTAAACTCTAGCGATTTTCCCTTAAATTTAAATTAAACCCACACTTGTCTAAGAGAGGTTGCTTTAAGCGATAAGACTACCCCAAGTGTATGTTGTTTTTATGTGTTACTCTTTCTGATATGTGTTGTGGAGCTTTAATAAAATGTTCATTCACAAAAAATTCTAACATATTTAAGAAGGTTGCATTTCAAAACAAGGAACATTTCCACCTTAGTTTAAATCTCAGTTAGAGTTTATATCTGACACAAGCAACTGGGAGTATGTATAAAAACTGGTGAAGTGCGAGTCAGACTCCCACACTAAGGGCTCAGTACAATTGTCTACAAAATGGTAAAAAAATCATGTCTGTTGTATGGGAGCCCCCTTAAATATTTATTTTATTCTGCTTGTTAGTATTTGTTGTTATAGCGGCAACAGAAATACATCATCTGTGAAAATGTCAACTGTCTGACTATCACGGTCCATGAGATACAGCCTGCTGACAGATGTACAGACAGACAGACAGCGGAGTCTTAGTAATAGGGTTCCGTTTTCCTCTTTGGGTACGGAACCCTAACAAATGAACATTGCAAATATTCCTACTTGATTGTTCCCCTCTATCTTATTTCAGCTATCTCACTTAGACGGAGAGGCATCAGAGCGAGTTATATGTGCTACTTGCGTGACTCGGCTGAGAGAAGCAACTGCATTCCGGAGACAGGTGCTGGGCTGCGAGGAACGGCTGCTGCAGACCAGGATACATGTGCATGGAGATGGTATTACATTTATTATTAGACATAGACATATATTTATTCGTAATAGGGGATCGGACAGTAATCGAGAAAAAATCTAAAATGTAGTTAGAATGAATGTTCGTCGAACCAGAGAGATCATTCAATCAATATTTTTGTGAAATAATAATTATTTATATTTTTAAATCAATAAATAAAATCTAATAATTCTGACATTTTTAATCTGTTCTTCATCTCAAACGAAACAACAATCACAGCGCATGACGTCATTTGTAGGCAAATGCCGTGAGTCAAGCTTGTGTTTATTTTACGTTTTTGCTTTTCATAAAATGTATTTTTGCTAATTTTTTCGTTCCATTACTACAATATCGAGTTTTATTTCGAAGAGATTGTCGTTTTCTACCTACGTATGACGTCACAAATTTTGAAGTGAACTTTTGCGCGGCAATATTCCAAATATAATATTTAAACATAGTTTCAGATACTTTTAGAGCATTATTTAAATAAAATAGTATTTTTCATGGCTATATATATTTATTGTAGTTAATATAAAACATTTTCTGAAAAGTTGTCCGATCCCCTATTTTCATTACAAGTCAGCAAACAAGATTATAACAAAAATTGTATTATAATAATAATAATTTAAAATGTTCATTAAAATAAAATTATATTTAAATCATATTTAATATTTTCATCCACTATATTTATTTTAATTCTCAAATCTAAGATTTTTACAATATTTCTATGTATATACAAAGATATTATAAAATACCTAACCCAGAGTGCCGCTGGCAGCCGGGCTGGGCCCAAACTACCGGTAGTTAGGGCTATAGATTGATGAATTTCCTGACAAATTATTATGTCGCTCTTTTCCACGGGTTATACACCCGGTCCTTTGGAAAGCTTGCGCGGGAACATGAGTCCAACACGTAGAGGCCTTTTAGAGCATTTAGTTTGACCAATGAGGAAACGCTGCCAGCATCTTGGATATGGAAAATATTGCCGGATATATAATAGTACATTATGGTACTAGTGTGTAATGTTGGTGATTACCGCTGAGGCGCCATTGAGACCCGAGCTGTTAGGTGAGGGTCTGAAGAGAGCCGAGGACGGTAATCATCAATACACACGTGTATCATACGACGTTTTTCAACACACCTGTAAATAAAATAACAATAAAAACTCATTTTCAACAGTGAAAACGAGTTGTGAAAAATGATTCGCTATGGCGGGAAAAATTAATCAGTTTTCCTATGCGCGCTCATTGCGATCAGCCACAGACTAAAGGGATGAGGGTTTTTTTTATTTTCCGCGCATAGGGTTGGCGCCTATTCTGCCACGTACAAAATGGGGAATTTAAAGTTTTCTTTTATTACAGAGAAAACAAAATTTATATTTGAGTGAAAGTTTTATTTATTAAACACGTACGAGTTAAAATTATCTATTTAAATAAGAAGCTGCATGAAATGAGCAAGCAATAGGAACATTAATTTATTTGTTCTATTTAACACGATCTTTTTTGAATAACAACTTTTTTAAGAACAAAGCACCTCAACCAATAAAATAAAATAAAAAACTAAAACTCACTAGTGAGTTATAGCAATGAAAAAGTCACAGTTTGATTATGGGTGTCATTCTGTGCCTTATTGCGGTGACCAGAGAGCCACTTTATGAGCAAGTGTGTTGAAAAACGAATATTTATTCCAGATGCGACCAATGTGAACGTAAAACAAGAACTAGAGGTCAAGATAGAGGTTGATGACCCCGCCGGCGCGCCGCCGGAGGGGCCTCCCGCGGAAGCACCTCCCGACGACGACATGGATCGAGATGACGACCTTGACGATGGTGAGACTATTATAAAATATTTATTCTTCATATACACTGGTTCAAAATTACTAAACCTACATAATATCACAGATTACTAAGGGACAGAAGCATCACTCCGCAAAGAAATTTAAACAAATAGCGACTCTTGCTGGTTCTTTTTGAGGTAAATCTTAATTTGTGCAAATTAAACATGCCAATTTACGTTTTTGAACGCACTCAAATGTGACGTCGCGTGTGTCATCGAACGTATGGTATCCGCTTCCGCCTGGTGACTGCACCAGTCTGCGAAACCATCTTATAGAAATAGGCCGCGTATCGGCCGAATTTCTCTCCGCGCCTGCTCCTCATAGTAGGAGATCTCAGGGACTCCTGATAGAATTTAATATTCTTCCCGCGTGTGAAAATCCACTTTGTGGGATAATTGCTACATACCATTTTGAACTGTGTCGTGTGATCTGTGCTATAGAACAGGCTGTGTTAGATAGCTGCGCCGGGACGCCCCTGGAAGCCTGGATATAGACGCTGGATTGGTATGTAATTTGCTGCATTTTATGTATTTGCTTCAAAAGTGAACCATTCTGGCCAACAGGAATTCTTCCCTCTATTTGTCCCCACAAAACACTCGAGATCGACTGAAAAGGTCCTCTATACAGTCCCGCGGTCTGAAAATTTTGATATCCCCTTAAATTTTCGACCATTTTATGGTCCTTCGAACCGGATCATTTCGGTTCGATTTCCGTGTTTTCAATTCTATACACGACACATATCCGCCATTTTTTTGTGCTATCGTTGCAATTAAATTGCATATCCGAATATATCTTCACACTAAATACGTAATCACGTTCCTTACTTTACTCGCATTTTGTTGTTATTCGCTTATATTTTAAAGATCATTGTATTTTTGCGATAACGCCTGGCACATTCCTTATCTTTGTACAAGCTGTTGTAGGTTATTGCGCGCCGTTCGTCTATCATAATATTTCAAGATGGCTAATGAACAGAAATTAAAAATATTAGAAAGTCAACGGGAACTATATTTCGAACGCATTCAATTAATATATGACAATTCATGTTGTGATTTAGATGACCCAATCGCCTTAGAAAACTTTCTTTGCTCGGTTGAGACCTTAGACGAAATTCGGTCTAATTATCAAATTACACTAAAGGAAATTAACGCAATCCTTTTGAAAATAGACAAAGACGCGAACCCTGATTTTAAATCCTGGTTAGTTTTAGAGGATCTTTACTGTCGCATTAAAAGAAAACTTTCCCAAATTCAAATTAAATCCAAATCTGATCTAAAATCGCAATGTAAACAATCTCCCGGTCCTAAACTCGGCCCGATTGAGATTTGCACATTTAACGGTGATCCGCGTGACTGGAGTCTGTTTTATGCGACCTTTAATAACGCAGTACATTTAAACCCGTCACTCACGGATACCGAAAGAATGTACTATTTAACATCAAAACTAACCGGAAAAGCAAAATCAATTTTTGCCGGTTTCGTTCCTTGTCCTTCAAATTATTCGACAATTTATGCCGGTCTTATAAAAAAATTCGAGGACACAAGGGGTCTCGCCACCTCGTACTTAGATCAGATATTTTCGTTGAAACCTATTGTTTCTCCAAACGCTAATAACCTTGAAAACTTTGCTGATCAATTTTCAAATGCATACCTAGCTTTGAACAACTTAAAAATACCTAACCTATACGACTTTGTTCTGTTTTATTCTGCGTTACAGAGATTAGATAAGGAAACTGCTCGTTTATTCGAAATGGAAAATCGAGGTAATCAAATACCTACGCTAGAAAGCCTAATTACTTTCGTCCGCGATCGAGTCAAGGTACTCAACCGCACCGGAGACACTCCATCCGTTTTGAACGTTTCGTCGTCAAAACCTAAAATTCAAAACCCGACCAAAAGTAATAATGTACGTTCTTTTGTCGTAAACAACAACAACAACAATTCAAACTGTTTGTTGTGCGATAATACCGACCATGAACACTTGTATTCATGTCCTAAGTTCAGGTCAATGAACCCCCGCGAACGCTATACATTAGTAAAAAACTTTAATGGTTGCATTAATTGTTTAAGTAAGAAACACACAGCCTATTCTTGTAATTCCAATTCCACTTGCAAAAAATGTCAAAAGAAACATCATTCACTTTTACATTTTTCTGACTCTGATAAATCATCGGGACAGCAGTCGATAACGTCACAGCACGCGCCAGCTGACCGATCAGTTTTATTACCCGCTCATAGTCGAGGAGCCGAGGGAAATATTTCTCCGACCTCCACTGAATCGGTTTCTTATAAACCCAGCGATAAGGTTGTTTCTCTTTGTAGTATGACCGTAAGTTCGAATCACCCGCAAAAATCTACTAAAGTTATTTTAGGTACCGCACTCGCAGACGTTAACGTGTGCAGAGATGGTTCCGTTGCTCAAGTTAGATTATTAATTGATAACGGATCGCAAAACCATTTCATCACTCGCAACGCATGTAAAAGATTAGGCCTTCGCATCTTTAATGATTGTTCCGAGAAGTCCGTAATGGGAATAGGCAACAGCTCCCAGACTATCTTAGGAATAGTGGACTTGACTTTATTTTCTAAGCATGATCCGAACTTCTGTTTACATATTCAGCCTCTTGTGCTTAAAACAATTTCAAGTGATTTACCAAGTTGTACTTTAGATATTTCCGCCGTACAGTACTTATGTGATATATCGCTCGCTGACCCGCAATTTAATGTGCCCGGGCCTATTGACATTTTATTGGGCTCTGAGACATTTATTGAAATTTTGCGGCCAGGTAAATTATTAGGACCGCCGGGTCAACCTGACGCTATAGAAACCGGTTTTGGTTATGTAGTCATGGGATCTATCGCCGCGCTTCATGATAATGATAAACCTACATCACGAAACGATCATAACCGCGCATTCTTCTCCTCAAGTGATGAGTCAATTGAGACATTGATCTCAAAATTTTGGGAACTGGAGTCAATACCTACTCAAAAACATATGTCTAGGGCCGACCAAGAATGCGAGGATTTTTTTATGACTAATACGCATCGAGACGTTTCGTCGGGTCGTTATGTCACTGCGTTGCCCTTTTCACAGCCGCCTTCTGTACTAGGAGATTCCTTGACGACCGCTTCGCGCCGCTACTCTTATCTCGCGCGCAAGTTCGATGTAAACAACCTATTGAAGGATGAATACGATGTTGTTATGAAAGATTATTTAGACAATAACATTATTTCCCCCGCATCCGGGTCGATTACCGATCTTGATTATTATGTCATTCCGCATCACGGCGTTTGTAGACCGGGTAAAACGGTACGAATTTGTTTGAACGCTAGTGAAAGGTCAAGTTCAGGCATTTCTTTAAATGACTGCCTGCACTCTGGGCCAAATTTACAGGCCAATTTGACTGCAATAATTCTGAAATTTCGACTATTTCCTGTAGCTTTGACCGCTGACATTAAACAAATGTTTTTAAATATCGGAATTCGCGAAAAGGATCGTCGTTTCTTACATATTTTGTATAAATTCAAGGACGATGATAACGTCAAATTATATCAATTCAATCGCCTTTGCTTTGGACTTCGTTGTTCGCCCTACATCGCTTTAAAGACCGTCAAGGTACTCGCTCAAGACGAAACTGACTTCCCGCTTGCGTCCAAGGTTGCTTCCAGTGATTTATATATGGACGATTTAGGAACTTCGGTACCTACGAGCTCCGAGGGAGCGCAGCTAGCTTGCGACTTGATAAGTTTATTTAAACGAGGAGGTTTCGACTTAGTAAAATTTATGAGTAATTCGCCCGATGTTTTAAACGCGATCCCTCTTGAAAACCGGTTATCCTCAAAAATTGAATTTGATAAAGACGACAACTTAAAGCTTTTAGGATTAATTTGGTCCCCTGTGGAGGATGAATTTTCGATCGCGCTCAAATTTAATCCGCAAACTAAATGTACTAAACGCTTGATGCTCTCGACCATCGCTAAGTTATGGGACATAAACGGGTTTTGCGCTCCTGCGATTCTATTCGCTAAATTGCTTATCAAAGCACTCTGGATTGCCCAGATAGGTTGGGACGAGCAACCCCCGCAACCTATATGTACTGCTTGGAATCGTTTCCTTAGTGAACTTTCCGCGTTGGAAAACTTTAAAATACCGCGTTTTTTAGGTATCGAACCCCACTCGCATGTCATCCTATTAGGATTCGCTGATGCCAGTGAAAAGGCGATGGGAGCAGCGGTATACCTATGTACGACTACCGCATCCGGACCTAATAAGGTTAATTTGATTGGCGCTAAAAGTAAAGTCGCCCCGCTCAAAGTTGTTTCTTTGGCGCGCCTGGAGCTATGCGCTCTTTTATTGCTTTCTAAGCTGTTTCGATTTGCTATCGATACGGTTTCTTCCCGCTGTCGCGTTGATGAAATTTTCGCGTTCACTGATTCAACAGTAGCCCTGCATTGGGTTCACTCCGCACCGCATCGTTTCGATACTTTTATCGCGAACCGTATTTCACAGATTCAAGATAATCTGGATCCTAAACACATTTTTCATATAGAAGGATCTCAGAATCCGAGTGACTGTGTAAGTAGGGGACTTACTCCCGCGCAGTTACTGAATCACCCTCTGTGGCTTCACGGCCCGCCCTGGGCTCGTGATGAACCACATACTTGGCCCATCAACCGATATACTTTCGATTCGTCTGCCGATGACAAATTATTAGAGATTAAAAAACCTACAAAATCTTTTATAAGTACCGATGTACCCCCTCACTTTATTTCTACGCTGGCCTCGAAAATGTCGTCTTGGTCCAAGCTTCTCCGCATAACAGTTTATATATACCGTTTCTTAGGTAAAATCCCGCGTTCCGAGCGAATGGAACTTTCACATCTAGAATATGCTGAAACTGTTGTCGTGAAGGCTCTTCAACAACAACATTTTTTCGATGACATTAAAGCTATTGCTAAAAATCGCAAGGTATCGAAAGCATTGCTACCACTTTCTCCATTTATGGAAAATGGTATCCTCCGCGTTGGTGGTCGATTAGAAAAATCGTCACTCAACTTTGATGGTAAACATCCTATACTTTTGCCCAAGAAAGACCACATCGTTAACCTTTTAATCGATTACTTTCATATCAAATACCTACATTGCGGCCCTCAGCTGCTATTGTCTTTAATAAGACAAAAATTTTGGATTGTTTCCGGCCGTAGCTCGGTAAAACAACGTTTCCGTCTTTGCAACAGCTGTTTTAAAGCGAAACCGCGTACCGAAGCGCCTTTTATGGCAGACCTCCCCGCACCGCGCGTCAATGAAGCCAAACCGTTCCTGAATACGGGCGTGGACTACGCCGGTCCTATACATATTGTGATAAGTAGGTACCGCGGCGCTCGTAAGGAAAAGGCTTACATTTGCTTATTTACTTGTCTTGTAACTCGCGCCGTTCACTTAGAGTTAGCTGTAGACCTAAGTACGGACTCTTTTATGCGCGCTTTTAGACGTTTTTTATCGCGACGTGGAACTTGTAAAGCATTATTTTCGGATCACGGCAGTAACTTTTTGGGCGCAAAGTCTCAAATAGACGAATTAAATGGATTTCTTAAATCCAAATCCTTTTGCGATTCCTTTAGCGAGGAATCTCTCGCTCAAGGTGTTAAATGGCACTTAAATCCACCTAGTGCTCCTCATTTTGGAGGGATTTGGGAGAGTATGGTTTCTTCTGTAAAGCTTCTATTAAAACGCACAATTAAAGATATCTTACTGACATACGAAGAGCTTCTTACTGTCCTTACCCAAGTTGAGGCAATCCTCAACTCGCGACCCTTGACTGTCTTGAGTTCTGACCCCGCGGAGCCTGTCGCTTTAACGCCCGCGCATTTTTTAACCCTTGAACCGCTCAACTCATTCCACTCCGATTCTCATTTCAACTCTGTGCCGGTAAATTTAATTCGCAACAAACATATGATTGACCAAATTGTTCAAAGATATTGGAACCGTTGGAGGCAAGAGTATCTTAATACCTTACAAAGTCGCGCTAAGTGGAATACAAAAACTAATGCAGTAAAGAAAGGAACGATAGTTCTAATCAAAACTGAAAATTCACCGCCGCTGCAATGGCCTCTTGGCGTAATTGAAGAGGTACATGCATCTTCTGGAGACGGAATTGTGAGGGTTGTAACGGTACGCACGAATAATGGTATTTATGTTCGTCCTGTGGTAAAACTTTGTGTTTTACCCACTCAATAACTTACACCATTTTTTCTAACTTACGCGCACCCTTCAGGTGCTTCTATTTTTTAGTTTAATTTAACTTCGCACTTTACTTTGAGTTCATCCTTTGTACAGGACTACTCCTACCCGCAACATACACCCATATCCTAATATATATTTATGTACTATTTCTTTTATTCACACCGCTACCCTTTAGAGATCGTTTTATTTCCCTGTACTTGTTGGTTCAGGAGACATCTTTATCTCCTGAAGGCCGGGGGGATGGTTCTTTTTGAGGTAAATCTTAATTTGTGCAAATTAAACATGCCAATTTACGTTTTTGAACGCACTCAAATGTGACGTCGCGTGTGTCATCGAACGTATGGTATCCGCTTCCGCCTGGTGACTGCACCAGTCTGCGAAACCATCTTATAGAAATAGGCCGCGTATCGGCCGAATTTCTCTCCGCGCCTGCTCCTCATAGTAGGAGATCTCAGGGACTCCTGATAGAATTTAATATTCTTCCCGCGTGTGAAAATCCACTTTGTGGGATAATTGCTACATACCATTTTGAACTGTGTCGTGTGATCTGTGCTATAGAACAGGCTGTGTTAGATAGCTGCGCCGGGACGCCCCTGGAAGCCTGGATATAGACGCTGGATTGGTATGTAATTTGCTGCATTTTATGTATTTGCTTCAAAAGTGAACCATTCTGGCCAACAGGAATTCTTCCCTCTATTTGTCCCCACAAAACACTCGAGATCGACTGAAAAGGTCCTCTATACAGTCCCGCGGTCTGAAAATTTTGATATCCCCTTAAATTTTCGACCACTTGCTATGACGCAATAAAGTTCAATTCAGCTCGCGTAGCGCTGCATACCTACCAGTCATATTAACCTACAGAGCGCGGCTCTTTCTATCGCGCCGCTCTTATCTCTTCTGACGCGGCACGTGTAACGACGCGCGACCCGCCGTCGGTGTCCGGCTATGTACTTGTAGCTTCGTACCTACAGTGCGGAGTGCGGTAGGCCTGATAATACGTAACTGCACACCCACTATATTTCTTTCACGACCTGGAAGACTGGTAGGTAATGCTAAATAGCATTAAGTCATTCCTTGTACCATTTTGTGCAAAACTATAAATAAATAAATGAAAAAAATACACAAAAACACAATATATTGAGAATCTAACAGCCTCTGTGGTGTAGTGGTTGGGCAGGTAGGCTCAAATCTCATACACCACCGTTGCGGGTTCGATTCCCGCGACGGGACAATTTGTGCACAGAAAAAAGCGCAAGCATTTGTTTCGTGTCTGGGTGTTGTGGGACCATGGTCCTCGTACTTCCTGGTTCCCTAGATACAGGGAATCCTAGTTAGGGGCCAGGATCTATGTATGTGATCATTGGGCGTATTTATACATATATATCACTAGCTGCGCCCCGCGGTTCCACCCGCGATAAAAAAAAACCCGGGATAAAAAATAGCCTATGTGCTATTCCAAGTCCTAAAGTACCTACATACCAAATTTCAGCAAAAGAAATGAAATTTTTTATTGTAATAACAATGGTACACACCAATGACAACACAAATTACATCTTGCTAATATTATAAACGCGAAAATTTGTAAGAATGGATGTATGGATGTACCTTTGTTACTTTGTTTCACGCAAAAACTACTGAATGGATTTTGATGAAACTTTACAATAATATAGCTTACACATCAGAATAACACATAGGCTGCTTTTTATCCCGGGAAACCGCGGGTGAAACTGCAGGGCGCAGCTAGTATTAAATAATTGAAATACACAATCAATTAAATTATAATTATCAAAATCGGTTCGTTTTTGCGTGAAAGAGTAAAAAACATACATCCATACATTCTTACAAACTTTTGCGTTTATAATATTAAAGTAGGATTAAAATCTTTTTAACCGACTTCAAAAGGAGAAGGTTCTCTGTTCGATTGTATTTTTCTTTGTTTCTTTTTTTATGTTTGTTACCTCAGAACTGCGTTTGTGAACCGATTTGGTAAATTCTTTTAGCGTCGGGTTCAGTATAGCTACGAAGTGGTCCCATATAAATTTCATCGATATTTGACCTTGGACTTCGAAGATACATTGAAGTTGGTTTTTGTTTTTTAACCGACTTAAAAAAAGGAAAAAGTTCTCTATGCGGATGTATTTTTTTTTTGTTACCTCAGAACTGCGTCATTTATGAACCGATTTTGAAAATTCTTTTTGCGTTGGGTTCAGTATAGCTACGAAGTGGGTCCATATAAATAAAAGAAAAATAATTATTGTAGCTAGGTTAAATATTACCATTACTTCTCTCTTCCAGACAACATAAGCTTAGCGAGCCTTCAAACTGTACAGAAGAAGCAAATGAAACTCAAACATAAGAAGAAACTGCTGAAAACCAAACTCAGCACGAAACTCAAGTCCGGCAAGGCGCTCTTGGACGGGGAGTACTTGAGAATGAAGAAACTACTGCAGAAGAAACTTAGGAAGGAGAAGCGTGAACGAGAAATTTTATATGGTGATCTTTCTTCTTTCTTTCTCTTGTTATGTGTTCCCATGGCCAACCCTGGTGTCACGAAAACACCATTCTTTGGTATTAATATTTTTATTGCCACAATATTACAAGGATCAACAACTTACGCGAACACGCCATTTTTTCGAGAGCCCTATCGAGCGTTCTTCCACAGACAATATAATCATAATTAATTTTTGGAAAAAAACAAAAACCGACTTTAATGTATCTTCGAAGTCCAAGGTCACATATCGATGAAATTTATATGGGACCACTTCGTAGCTATACTGAACCCGACGCAAAAATAATTTTTCAAATCGGTTCATAAATGACGGAGTTCTGAGGTAACAAACATAAAAAAAAAAAAAGATACAATCGAACAGAGAACCTCCTCCTTTTTTGAAGTCGGTTAAAAATTCCATAAACCGCCGGAAGGGCATAGATAAAAACATTAACAAATCCACGACACCTGGTATCGGAGTTATAGACCAGCCGAAGACTTCCGACATGGCCTACCGACTGTTGTCCTCTGACTGTTGTCCTATGACAATCTGGACCGACGACTTAACATGCCCATAAGCACGGTATCGCTCAGTAAATGCCACACAAAAGGTCACCCATCCAAATGGGTGGATGGACAGCTTAGACATAGAATATTAGCAATATGTTACATGCATTCAAATATTTAAAGGAGTTCAGAAGATTAACTGAAGTTTTGGTATGTGAGCTTCGATTACAGTCGTCATCATCATCAACCCATCACGTTCCCACTGCTGGGACACGGGCCTTCTCTCATAGGCCATAATCCGTCACGCTGGCCCAGTGCGGGTTGGTGGTTGTCACATGACCTTGAATTCTGTGATTAATTCTTGGACATACCGGTTTCCTCACGATGTTTTCCTTCACCGTTTTAGAGCGAACGTTAAATCCGCATATAACTTAAGAAAGTCAGTGGTACGAGGCCAGCGGGATTCGAACTCGGGTGCGTCGGATCGAAAGTCGCACGTGCGAGGAGCACGTGGGACTTTACCGGTTTCCTCACGATGTTTTCCTTCAGCGTTTCTAGAGCGTCAAATCTGCACATAACTTAAGAAAGTCAGTGGTGCGGCGCCAGTGGGATTCGAACTCGGGTGCGTCGAATCAAAACTCGCTCATGCTCCTACTGAGCCACATTCCCTCTTACAATAATATGTTTAAAATAATGAACAAAATTTTTTCCAGACGAACCAACACCATTCGCAGCCGACCAGCCTCCGAAGCCGCGCCCAAAAATCATAGAAGCAGAACAGAAGACCTACGCCAATACAGTCACCATCGTCGAAAACTCCTACGTCTGCCCTTTTACCACCTCCTTCAGTGATTACTACTGCATATACTGCCGGCACACCTTCACTGACCCTTCCAAACTAAGAGAGCATACTTTAGAACATGATCCGACAACATTCAAAGACATATATGACAACAAGAAGCTCGCACAAATTGATATCATGAGAGTCGACTGCAGATTATGTCCGGCACATATTAATGATATCGAGCAACTCAAAGACCATCTACAGACAGTGCATGAAAAAATGATATACCCAGTCAGAAATGAATTCTTAAAGTTCAAGCTGACGATAACCAATTTGACTTGCATAGAATGCAACGCTGGCAATTTCAAGTTCTTCCACGCGTTAAAGAAACATATGGCTGAACATTTTGGAACGTGTATCTGTGATGTATGTGGAGCTCATTATTTTGAAGAAAGAGTGCTGATAATCCACCAGAAGACTCACCAGAAGTCAACCGAAGAAGTATTTCCTTGTAAGGACTGCGGGAAGACTTTCAAGTCTCGACACAACAGAT
Organism: Petrophora chlorosata; assembly: GCA_951640565.1. Taxonomy (NCBI): domain Eukaryota; kingdom Metazoa; phylum Arthropoda; class Insecta; order Lepidoptera; family Geometridae; genus Petrophora; species Petrophora chlorosata. The sequence goes on from OX621218.1 coordinate 3,049,767, forward strand.
ATTTGCACGAAGCGAGGGTACATAAAAAGGAAGCAGCTTACCCTTGCAGTAAATGTGATGAAGTTTTCTTCTCCTACACACTAAGGTATAGACACCTGATTGATGTCCACGGTGAAGAAAGAATGTTTCCATGTGATGTCTGCGACAGGGTCTACGATTCGAGGAAGTCACTCCGAGAACACAATAGACGGTCTCACTTAAAAATTATGAAGCACCAATGTGATTTATGTGACAGGAGGTTCTACCTGCCTTCTCGGTTAAAAGAACATATGTCAACGCATACGGGGGAGAGGAATTACAGATGTGAGTACTGCGGGAAGAGTTATCCGAGGCTGAGGGGTCTCAAGGTTCATATGCAGTCCCATAGTGCTGAGAAGAAATTTAGATGTTTGTTGTGCAACGCTTCGTTTACTCAGAATGTGAATTTGAAGAATCATATGAAAAGACAGCATCAGAGTATCGATATAGATGACAGCTACCATAGTACTGTCTGATGTAGAATCAAAATGCTTATGGTTTAAGTGTATGGACGTTTTTGTAGTGATACAATGTTTTAACCGACTTCAAAAAAGGAGGAGGTTCTCTGTTCGATTGTATTTTTTTATTTTTAACCGGCTTCAAAAAAGGAGGAGGTTCTCTGTTCGATTGTATTTTTTTTATTTTTTATGTTTGTTACCTCGAAACTCGGTCATTTATGAACCGATTTGGAAAATTATTTTTGGGTTGGGTTGTTTTTTTTTTTACACTTAATTGATCTATGTTTGGCCACTATCTCGCCGGATGTGAAGCGATGATGTGGATTGAGCACATACATGTAGATAGATACGGCAGTTGAGCGGCTGCTCAGACCCGTCTCCCCGATGGTTCACCGAACATCATCCCGAAACACGACTAGGTCGCTTGACGGCATGGCTTAGTTCGGTGGGTGGTATTACAACCACGGCCAGAGCCTACCACACCAAAGCGTGTAAGCGGGTTTCATCACGATGTTTTCCTTCACCGTTTTAGAGCGAGCGTGCAAAATCTGCACTTAACTATAAGTCATTGGTGCAGGGCCGAGTCGGGATACGAACCCAGGTGCGTCGGATCGAAAGGCGCACGAGTTCCCGCTGAGCCACACTCGCTCTAAATCGCTCAGTATAGCTACGGTTTATGGAAGTCGGTTGTTATTTTCTAATAATTAATTATAATTTTTTTATAGAAAAACAAGAACCTAAGACTTTAAGACTAAACGTATATTTTTTGTTGTTTTTTAAAAAATGCTAAATCTATTTCGATAAAATTTGTATGGGACCACCTGACGTCCAGTCATTTGGTAGTTTTATCTGGAAAGTTTTCCGGAAGTTTTGAAAATTGGTAATTTTATAGATTTTGATGTGCTCTTTCCGAATTTCAACTTTGCCACCTCGTATTTTTGCCGCTCGCGCCGCCATATTGGAAAAATGACGGCTAAAAGCAGTTTTTTGACAATACCGCCTTTCCGACTTATTTTATGATAAACAGTTATATATAAAATGAAACTAGAGACAATTACCTACAATTTATGTTCCTACCTTTTTTTCATAAAGTCAATAGTTTTGGCGTACGAGCGCCGCAAAGTACTCCAACGCGTAAGAAACATAAAAAAAAACACCGTCGAATAGGGGATCGGACAACTTTTTAGAAATTGTTTTATATCAACTACAATTAATATATATAGCCATGAAAAATACTATTTTAATTAAATAACGCTCTAAAAGTACCAAAAACTATGTTTAAATATTATGTTTCGAATATTGCCGCGCAAAAGGTCACCTCAAAATTTGTGACGTCATATGTAGGTAGAAAACGACAATCTCTTCGAAATAAAACTTGCAAACAGATTTAAATACGTTTTGTGAAGTTTGGGGACGATATTGTAGTAATGGAACGAAAAAATTAGCAAAAATACATTTTATGAAAAGCAAAAAAGTAAAATAAACACAAGCTTGACTCACGGCATTTGCCTACAAATGACGTCATGCGCTGTGATTGTTGTTTCGTTTTAGATGAAGAAGAGATTAAAAATGTCAGAATTATTAGATTTTATTTATTGATTTAAAAATATAATTTTATTGAGAACCTCCTTTTTGAAGTCGGTTGAAAACACTCAAGAATTTGCCTTGGGAAGTACGTTTGACAGATATTCTGTCACCAAGCAATGGTTTTCTTTTTAACCGACCTCAAAAAGGAGGAGGTTCTCAATTCGTTTTTTTTCCGTTCGTTATCTCAGAACTCCGTCATCTATACCAATTTTGAAAGATTTTGCATTGGGTTTGGTATAGCTACGAAGTGGTCCCATATAAATTTCATTGATATTCGACCTTGGACTTAAAAGATACATTGAAGTCGGTTTTTTTTATTGTTATACAATTATTGTTTTTTTTAATGGCATTAAAAAGCACTTAATTTTGCATATGTCCCTCAAGCGCCAATCGTATATCGTATTGAGCTCGGATTAAGGTGTAGATTCACTGCGACAATTTCTTATGTTGCCATATATTGTCCCATTAAGTTTATCTCAACTCTTAGTTATCGTATTTTGGTATAAATGAATGAGATTAATTCGATTTCTTGCCTGAATCGACAATAGTTAGACCGTATATTATTAGTCGCAGTGAAACTATACCTTAATTCGACCTCAACACGATATACGATTGGCGCTTGAGGGACATATGGGTAGGGGGGCTGAAGGAATGTCCGCATCTTGTCGTCCACCCAAAGTTTGTCTGGAAGAGATCGCTTTGAGTGATAAGACAGACCATTGTAACACTTTAGTTATTAAGTTTGTAATTTTTCTTTTGTTGTAATAATAATTGTAAAAATGTACATTCTAAAGTAAGTAAATATTATACCGTCACTGTTTGAGATCTCATTGTGAATAAATATAAAAAATATTGGTTCTTATTATATTTAATGTTGTGGGAGTAATTTAAATCTTCATCATCAGCCCATCACGTTCCCACTGCTGGGACACGGGCCTTCTCTCATAGAGAGAGAATGGGTCATGATCCACCACGCTGGCCCAGTGCGGGTTGGTGAATGTCACATGTCTTTGACTTTTTGTGAAAAATTCTTGGACATGCCGGTTTCCTCACGATGGTTTCCTTCAAAGTTTTAGAGCGAGTGTTAAATCCGCACATAACTTAAGAAAGTCAGTGGTGCGGGGTCAGCGGGATTCGAACTCGGGTGCGTCGGATCAAAAGTCGCACGAGCTTCCACTGAGTCACACTCTCTCTTCCACTGAGCCACACTCGCTCTTATTTATTTAAATCTTATTACATAATATATATTATTATTGTATAATATAATTATGTATTTGGTTTAAAGTTGTTTTTTCTTTATATCAACCAATTTCAGGGGGTGAAAGAATGTAAATTTAATTCAAAATGACATGATTATTATTTTTTATTGATTTAAAAATATATTACATGAATATTGATTGAATGATCTTTCGGATTCGACAAACATTGGCAAAATTGACAAACACTAGGTTAATATGACTGGTAGGTATGCAGCGCTACGCGAGCTGAATTGAATTTTATTGCGTCATAGCAAGAGTCGCTATTTGTTTAAATTTCTTTGCGGAATGATGCTTCTGTCCCTTAGTATTCTGTGTTTTAACTGAGACACTGCTATTTAGAATACTTCGAGTGGTTTTAATAATGTAATTTCACTAAATTTCCCTCGCGATAAGACAGGTTGGATCGCTGATAATGAAATAAATTAGTTTTTACACTTAGACAAATATATTTAACAAAATATAATTAAATATAGCTGTATAGGTACACAATAGTTTATAATTGTTAATAAATAAATCGGAACAAAACTATATTTAGAAATAAAATCAGCTTGTTAACTTTGAAAGTATTATGTGTCATTTTATTGCTAAACATTGCAATCTATACCTACATATAATTGTCTAGTATAACTAAGAAAAATATTTTGTTTATTTTATAAAATAATGCTAGTTGCATTATTTTGGGGTGTCCCTCTGAACTTCGACAATTCTTGACACACTTCGAAGAGTATAATTCGACAAGTCATTGTTTCGACTGAATATAATTCGACAAGTATTAGTTCGACGGAAAATAAACAAGGTTTTTCGGGAAGAAAAAATTCGACCACCGGCTGGAACTCGAACCCACAACCCAATATTCGATCATTCATTCTCTTTATTTCTTCCAGCCGGTGGTCGAATTTTTTTCTTCCCGAAAAACCTTGTTTGAATTTTTCGCTTGGCATTCGTTAATGCTTAAAAAATATATTATAAGAATCGACAGAAAATACTTCGACAACACAAACGACCTCAAAGACTAGGTTAAGTTATGTTAGAGCAGTGACCGTGAGACTAAGTTATGGGATTGTACTGTGGGGAAACAGCAGCGCTGCGAGTGATTTGTTTACTATGCAGAAAAAACTCATCCGAATCCTGGCAAACATAGATCAAATTGATAGTTGCAAACCTTATTTTATTAAATACGAAATTTTAACATTGACATGCATATACATCTTCGAAATTTGCAAATTTGTACGTAATAATCCTCATTTATATAAAACTCGAACAGATATAAAAACCAACTTCACACTTCGCCACGGCAACCGGTTATTATTACCTGTGTCCCGACTGCAGATGCACTCATCTAGTACATTGCCTATGTCGGTATACATATATAATAAGTTACCCAGGGAACTTCAGTGTGAACAAAATAACACAAAATTTATAAAAAAATTGAAAAAGTTCCTTACTAATAAAGCGTATTACTCAATTGACGAATTCTTAAAAGAAAAATAATACTCTTAACTCCTAAATGATTATTTTAACTTTATATTCTCACATTTGACATTACATTACAATATAATTTAATACAATACAATACATTCATTGACTAATGCTAATAATTGCGTGCTCCTCTCTTCTAATGTTGCTGTGCCCGACGGGGTCCATATGAGACTTTGTACGTTGACTTAATTACACCTTGTACTGCCTATGGAAGCAATAAAGAATCTGAATCTGAATCTGAACCACACATCGCGCGAGCCGAGCGAGCGAAGCGAGCGTGCCGCGGCAGCGGCCGGCGAAGCGACAGAAAGTAAATTGAATGTTTGTGTTGCGAAGTATTTTCTGTCGAACTAATAATTGTCGAATTATGTTAAGCCGAAACAATGACTTGTCGAACTATATTTTTTCGAAGTAAATTTATCGAAATATGGAACTGTCGAAGTTCAGAGTTCCACCCACTGGATTTATTGCCTCACTGCAAATTATACTCCAAATGGTGCGTCTTCAAATGCCCTTTCAAGCTACATTTCTGTACGAACGCTTGCCCACACACCGCACAAGAAAACCTCCTATCATTGTTATGTATCCGCATATGTTCCTTCAATGTCTTCTTCCTCGCATAAGATTTTTTACACACCGAGCACTCAAATATACGTTCCCCATTATGCTTCACCATATGAACTTTGAGTTCGTTCTTTGTGAAGCACTTGTACGCACAGATTTCACACTGGTAATCTCTTTCCTCCAAGTGATCCCGCTTCAAATGCCTTGACAATGTGTACCTTCTGTCGAACGCCCGGTCACAGACATTACACTTGTATTTCAACGGTGCAACTCCATGAGTTTCTTCCATATGTCTCTGCCTTCTAAAGTACTCAGCGAAACGTTGGGGACATTTGACACATTTGAATCGTTTGATCATTTTGTGTACAGCGTTCACATGGTTTTTGTATTTCTGCTGCGTACTGAAGACTTTACCGCAGAATTCACACGGATAATTTCCATCGACGTGCATGCTTTTTATGTGCACTTTTAATCTGTATTTAGTTACAAATCCCGATCCGCAATCTTTGCACACATAGTTCCTGTAATGCCCGTTCATGTGTCTTTCTATCGCTCCGAACGTTTCAAAATTGCATCCACAAATTTGACACTCGCAGCTGCCTTCTTTAATTTTGAACGGTATCACCCTATCTGACACTTCTGGATACATTTTTTTCTTATGCACTTTCGTTAAATGAGATTTTAGCTCGTTTATATTATTAATACTAGCGTTACATATGTTGCACTTCAGATCTGTCACTTCAGCGTACACAACCAAGCTTTCCGGACCACATTGTTTTAATACTCGTATGATTTCTATAGCTTTATGTTCTAACACATGCTCTCTGAGTTTGTTGAAGTCATCAAATATATTCCTGCAGTAGAAGCAAGGGTATCCAGACCGGCTTTTGCTCTTGAACGGTGTCAAGTTGGAATACTGCAGTAATGCCGTTGCATTGGTGATATGGGCCAGTTTCTCTGAGACAAAGATGCTCTTGTTTCGCAATGTCTTCTTGTGGTCTTGTAGTCGTAGCATCACCATGTTTGATGTGAGTGTTAAATCTGAAAGAAATTATTAGGTATGACACTATTGCAAAAAAGCTCAAGTGAAACTTGAATGAAATAAAAGTAAACATTTCGTAAAGTGATTTTTTTAATAAAATATTTTTTAATATCTCTTATATAGAGTGTAGCGAAATTTTGGGACTTTCAGCGTCAGCAAAAAAATCATGGCAAAAGTATTTTTTTTAATGTTTCAAAAACACAAATAAAAACAATGTTTTTTTTTGAGAAATAATTTTTTTTTTAATTTTTTTTTTTCTATGCCCTTTTTTTTAAAAAAATCCAAATGTGCAGTTTTTATTTTCTAGAAAATGGACTCGATGTTTCCTCAGAACAAAACTTCCTCACTACAAAGGAAAATGTACCCTACCCTGAAGGTCCCAAAATTTTGCCATTCCCTGTATATTATTATGTATTTTTGTCCACTATCTCGCCTCTCAACGAAAATGTAGCACATAGACCTAGAATTCTAGAGGAAGACGGCAGCTGAGCAACTCACAGCTGCTTAATATGACTGGTAGGTATGCAGCGCTACGCGAGCTGAATTGAATTTTATTGCGTCATAGCAAGAGTCGCTATTTGTTTAAATTTCTTTGCGGAGTGATGCTTCTGTCCCTTAGTATTCTGTGGCTCAACATACTTTTTAAAAGGTCCAAGTGCGTGACGAACTCAGGGCAGTGCCGGTACAGAGTGGTCCTGGTCGGTAGCGGCGGCAGTGCCTCGCGGCAGAACCGAGCGAGCAATGCCGCCTCGCCGGGGATTAGCTCCGACGGGTCGGACTTAGGGTCCGTGTCTGAAAACGATGGAAAGAATATTGAATTAACGAATGAATTGGTTTTTTTTCTGATATTTATTCCATTAGCGCATGCTAGGCAAAAAAATTTAAAGATTTTACATAATTAGGAAGCAGAAAAATTATATTGCTCGGGCAGGGATCGAACCGAAGGAAGCGTGTTCGGAATATCGTCCCGACGCCTTAACCACTAGGCCACCGAGCCAACTGCTCGAGCAACCAAAAGGTTGCAACCAAAATCTTGATGAATTGTTCTGTCTCGCAATTTGCCAGATATTTTTGTGCTATTTGATCCCCGCGGTTATATTACACCCGCCGCAGTTTGGAGGAACTTGCAATGATTTCCTTGAATGATCCTAAGTTTGTGAATCCATTCCCAAATCTGTGTGCACTACTACTATATCTACATGTGACTATTTGGCCCATTTATTTTGTAGATTGCACAAAGTGAATCACTTTTTTTACGCTGGCAGAATATCGTCAAAACAACGATAAAAAGCCATCATCATAATCAGCCCGTCACGTCCCCACTGCTGGGACACGGGCCTTCTCTCATAGAGAGAGAATGGGCCATAATCCACCAGCTGACCCAGTGCGGGTTGGTGGATGTCACATGTCCTTGACTTTTTGTGGAAAATTCTTGGACATGCCGGTTTCCTCACGATGTTTTTCCTTCACCGTTTTTAGAGCGAGTGTTAAATCCGCACATAACTTAAGAAAGTCAGTGGTGCGGGGCCAGCGGGATTCGAACTCGGGTGCGTCGGATCGAAAGACGCAAGAGCTCCCACTGAGCCACACTCGCCCTAAAAACTAAAAAGCCATATAAAAAGAATAAACAGAGATAGGTAGAGGTGTTCAAACAGAGGGCGATATGTATTTTTTTTATGTAGAAGTTGAAAAATCCAAGATGGCGGATGTCGGCCATTTTTAATGTTGCTCCGATTCGACTGAAATTTAGCATCGCCGGGTATTATGGGTCGAAGATTACGAATATGAAATTAGATATTTAATTCCGCTATTTTTCAAGATGGCCGCCATACAAAACATGGCGATAAAGATATGGATGCCATTTTTCAATATACCAAGGATGGCGATATGTGATACGTGTGATTTTCAAGTAACAAATACACTCTAAAGTCACTAATTTTCTTTTCTTCTTTTTATTTTATTTATTATTAGATGATCAACAGCTTATACAAGAGATTCAGTTACAATCTTAAGTAATCATAATATAGGCTAATGAAAGATCATCCTAATTATTACAATTATTATGTATTTTTTCGATCTTTTACCAATTAGATCCTCAGCAGATATAAAATCGGGGTCAAACACCACATCTGCGTCGTCATCACTCAACTCTTCGATCTTCACGGTGGCCAGGGGCTCCGGCTTCACCCCGCGGCTGGGGGTCGGCTCTTCTATGGGGACTGGAAAACAAAATAGACACTGTATGACCTTTACTGTACGCATTGGAAATTTTGGAACTTTCAGGGTCAGCTGAAAATTTACATAAAAATTTATTTTTATATCTCAATAATACACTATATGATATATATTTAAGGGGGCTCCCATACAACAGACATGATTTTTTTGTTTTTTTAGATAATGGTACGGAACCCTTCATGCGAGAGTCCGACTCGCACTTGGCCGGATTTTCTTGAGACGTGGCACTTTTCTGCCTGACGATGACGGCACATTTAAAAAAATCTATACAATAGGGGATCGGACAGTAATCGAGAAAAAATCTAAAATGTAGTTAGAACGAATGTTCGTCGAACCAGAGAGATCATTCAATCAATATTTTTGTGAAATAATAATGATTTATATTTTTAAATCAATAAATAAATCCTTATAATTCTGACATTTTTAATCTGTTCCGAAACACCAACACACTGCATGACGTCATTTATAGGCAAATGCCGTGAGTCAAGCTTGTGTTTATTTTACGTTTTTGCTTTTCATAAAATGTATTTTTGCTCATTTTTTTGTTCCATTACTACAATATAGTCCCCAAACTTCACAAAACGTATTTAAATTTCTTTGCAAGTTTTATTTCGAAGAGTTTGTCGTTTTCTACCTACATAAATGACGTCACAAGTTTGAGGTGACCTTTTGCGCGGCAATATTTGAAACATAATATTTAAATATAGTTTTAGGTACTTTTAGAGCGTTATTTAATTAAAATAGTATTTTTCATGGCTATATATATTGATTGTAGTAGATATAAAACACTTTCTGAAAAGTTGTCCGATGGCAAAAACACTTAGAAAGAATGAAAATTTATTTATTCCTGACAACACGACACTGAAATATGTGAATACTAGCTGCGCCCTGCGGTTTCATCCGCGGTTTCCCGGATAACAGATAGCAATGGGACTGTTGGAGCTGGAGTCTACTAGGACCATTGATGCCGGAGCATCTTCTTACCATTTACAAACACAGTATCAGCCTTATTATTCACAGCGTCTAGTAATTGTCTCTCTGTGTCCGCAACTAATGTGCGGAATGAGCTCGCATCCCGGAGTCGCTCGATGCATCTCGAACAAATCAGGGTGCTCAGTGTTGTATTGGTTGAGAGCTGGAAACAAATGAAAAGAAACTATATTATCTCAGAAGAATCTATGTTGATATTTACACAGATGGATGGAAGTTGATCGAAAGAATGTGTCTAAAGTATTGCGAAGCACCAATAATAATAAAAAAAGACGTGTGGCACTCGGAGACTGCCGCAGTAAAGCTATTGCATAGCATTCGGAGTGGGGGTGTTAGGTTATTTTCATTACGGAATTTCTGGATTCGGTCTCCACGCCAAGGCCCGCGATAGAAGCTATGCAATAGCTTAAAAATATTATGTAATATTCATTAATATTAAGTAGAATGTTGTTAAAGGTTTTCTATTTTTATTTTCAAGTGAATTTATTTTTTATTTTTTCTGTGATGTTAAGTGTACTGATATAATGAATAAGTCTAAGCTGTAATGTTATATAATAATATAGTATTTTGATGATAAATAAATAAATATGTAAATAATAAATATTCTCTAGATAAACAAGGAAAAATAAATTTTAAATTTTGAAAAGAATGTGTATGTTTGTCATTCTATCACAGAAATGGAACGAGCTAGCTACATCTTTATTTTTAATCTATGAATGGAAACAGTACAATTATTTTTAATCAACCTCGCAAAAAGGAGGAGGTTCTCAATATGATTGTATTTTTTTATGTGTTTTTTTTACCTCCGTCATTTATAAACTGATTTGGAAATTTTTTTTTTGTGTTGGGTTCATAGTTTCATGGTGGTCCCATATAAATTTCTTTTATATTCAACCTTGGTCTTCAAAGATACATCATAATTGGAGTTTTTTTTTTGTTATGAAATGAATTATAATTAAAGAGAATAATTTTCCAATTAGGTTACAAACATATAAAACATTGTAATATATATACAATCGAATTGAGAAACTCCTCCTTTTTTGAAGTTATTAAACAAGTGTAGTATACACTTGTTCAGGATTGTCTTTGGGGTATGAAGGACAATACAATATCAATATTATGTTACGACGTTTAACTATGGGGCTTCAAAAGAATCAGGTGTTTGTTTTTTCCTTTATGCAGTTCTTGTTTACAAACAGCCTGCAGTCTCTTACTTCTCTCTGGGCACAGAACTAAAAATATAAAATAGAATACAATTATAAGTTAATGCGACTCTAATATGTTTGGACCTTTTCTTTACTTACAAATAAATTGAAACAATCCATAAAAATTTCAATGTAGACCTCCCGAACACCATTGCAAACGTATTCTTTCAAGATATTGCGATGGTTGCCTTTCGCCAAACAGCAGCGACACTCGCCGTAAGTTAACTTCTTGCTTTTGCTCTCCATTTTTAGGATACGGATTACGTACCTATTTATTTCGAAAACATTTTGGAAACTAAGAGGAAATCAAGTTTCAACAAAAACAATTGCAATATTGCCATGGAGTAAAAATGAAATCTCCTAACGTAACATATTTAACATTTTATTATCTTTTTGAAGTCAAATTGTCAATAGCCGAAAAATGTTAATTGAACGTGGTTGTTCTAAGATTACTAAGTACTTAAGATGTTTGTAAGTTGTTTCGTACTACTTACTCTGGATTTTCTTTGCATTCTACTTCCGTCCGTCCGACTCTGCGAAGTGTGATTTCGTACGTCTATGATATGTAAAAATACCATAATATTAGGGACAGTCTTATAATCTAGCAACATTTATTTAATCAACATCTTTGCAAGAACGGCATTCTCGAAAAAAATACTAAATCAACCTTATGATTTGTGCCATCTAGCGTCGAGTAGTATGACTATTTAATCTTAAATGAAATAAAGTATTTCTAGTGACTTCAATTATAGAGCATAGATGGCGTTGCTAGTAATTTTATTTTAGTTTAGCTTTGAAATCAAAATTCAAGATGACTTCCAGAATCCAGATTGATAAAAAAATCCTATATACAATTTTCATCTATGATTACTATTCTTCCTTTGATTATTTCATCAATGCGTCTCTTCTCGATTCTCGACACATTTACAGGTATGTATACTACACTTGTCTAACTGTTTATCCTGTCCCATATTTAGAACTACCTACTTTTAACTGTGACGATTATACAAGTCCTTACTAATTTTGCTAATAATAGACTGCTCAAACTTCATCCCAGTTTTTGAGGTAAATGCTAAATCTTCGATCGGGTATATATAATTGAAGGCATGCATACTCAATAAAACTGCATAGTAAAAGTATTAATAAATAATATATTTCATTCTGTAAATATAAACGAACTTAAATATATAACTTCTGTATAATTAATGTATAATTGTTGTGTGCGTTGTGTATAATTGGAAGAACAAAATGATGTCTATATCTATTAGTTATTATTTATTGTCCTAATCAAATAGGAAGATTTTTTAGAACAATTGTTTAAGAAACGCATTAAAAATTATATTGCACTCACAAATTCACATTTAGAAACGGGATATTTACCATGATTTTGATTTGTTTTGAGAAGTTTTGAGATATACATTCATAATTCGCGAAAAACCCCACGACATAATTATGAACATTTTGCAGCGCCTCCTGGTGGACACAATATAACCTATCTAAAAATTATCTCAAATCTATTTTAAAGTACCGAAAACCGCATGAAATTGGTTCAGCCATTTTGAAAATAGATGGACACATTGAAATGTACAAAAAACGTACAAACCTAGCGCACCCCGCACTGTAGGTACGAAGCTACAAGTACATAGCCGGACACCGACGGCGGGTCGCGCGTCGTTATACGTGCCGCGTCAGAAGAGATAAGAGCGGCGCGATAGAACGAGAGGCGCTCTGTAGGTTAATATGACTGGTAGGTATGCAGCGCTACGCGAGCTGAATTGAATTTTATTGCGTCATAGCAAGAGTCGCTATTTGTTTAAATTTCTTTGCGGAGTGATGCTTCTGTCCTTTAGTATTCTGTGCCGAAACGCATATACTGTCTCCGATCCAAATGCTAAACATCCCGTTTCTGAAGTGAATAACCATGATAAGTGTAAAACTTCACCCACAATCTTGAACGAATAAAAAATGGCGGACGCCCTGTCGCCAAATTCAAAATTGAAACACTCAAGCTATACTCCACTCGTACATACAAGCCAAAAATCCAATATTACGATAAGACACAAGCGTCACGCACACATTTACTTCATGTTATGCCGATCGGCCGTCACATCCAAGAGATTGGCTATGTCTATGCTTCAATTGTTGCTTAACTCCCGCAAAAAGGAGGGGTGTTATAAGTTTTACCACTATGTGTATCTGTCTGCGTGTCTGTCTGTGGCAGCTCTTAAACGGGTGAACAGATTTGGATGCGGTATTTTTTATCTGAAAGCAGGTTTTCTATCGGTGGTTTTAGACATGTTTTATTGTGTCGGGGGGTTCTTTAAATTTTTAATTGTATTCGTTCAAGTTCACAATTAATTTAGTTGTACGTATATCGTTTTAAGTTTCAGAGTTCAACCAATGTAGATATTGCTTAAAAAAGCTTATTGCAAAAATTGTCACAATCAATAACAATATATATATTAAGCACGAGAACATCATATTATTTACATTTGTCTATTATATATTTACATGTTTTATAAAATATATACAAAACTAGTGAATAAGGCATGGAAAATTATTATTTAAAAAATCATTCTTATGTATGTATTCACCCAAAGAAAGAATTTTTTTTTGTTGATGAATGACATGCGACCTTTTAGTCATTTTACTTATTTCTTTATATATATAAAACAATTACCTAAATCGAAAAGCAGCTAGCAACAAGCCATCGACTGCATCTTCACTTCACCATAAGATAACCAGGGAGGATAGTGGGTCTTTCAAATTAGAAGCCTATGTAAAAATACAAAATAAAGGTATTATGTATTTAATAATAATATAATAATAAAAGAATTTATTTCAAATTCATATCATAATTTGTTATAAATCATATTCATATTATTATATAAAAATAATAATTAAATTGTATTATTATTTAAAAAATAGCTTTTAAAGACATGAAACATTCCATAAATGTTTAGTTTTATTAGCCCAAAACGCAAAAACGAGGGGTGTTATAAGTTTGGCCATTATGTTTGTCCATCTGTGGCACCGTAGCTGTTAACCGATTTGGATGCGGTTTTTTTTATTTGAAAGCAGGTTTTCTAGAGGTCACCACCAACTCTAGAAAACTTTTATTGCGTCAGGGGTATTAATTTTTTTGATTTTATAGCTATATAAATAATGAATAAATAACGCCCAACGATCACATACATAGATCGTGACCCCTAACTAGGATTCCCTGTATCTAGGGAATCAGGAACTATGAGGACCATGTTCCCACAACACCCAAACACGAAACAAATGCTTGCGCTTTTTTTTCTGTGTACAAACATTTGTCCCGTCGCGGGAATCAAACCCGCAACCTCAGTGGTATATGAGATTTGAGCCCACCATTTATTAATGATACCATAATATTAATAATGATTTAATAACGTCTCAAGAGGCTCTCGCTAGACGGTTGGATCAAGGGGTAGGGTCAGATGCAAGCGGCAGTACCCCTTGACACGGCACGTATATTCAGAAGGTTTCTTACTCTGCAGCCCTAACCTAAGTGTTTGGGCCCTGCCCCGCTGCCGGCGGCACGACAGGTTGACGTTTTAAATAGCCTATTGTATATAATATTTTTAATAGAAATATTGTAAAAATCCTTTATATAAGAAAAAAATAAATAACTGAATTAAAAAAAATTAAGCAGTACTTTGTACTACAATGAAATGTTTTAACATTAATTCTAGTTAATATAATAAAATAATAGAATGCAACAATAATAAAATGAAAAAGTTATGAATTCTCTTAACATACCTATTGCATTTTTATTAACTCTATACAAGAAAAGACACATTTGATTTTTAAATAAATATATAAATATGTGTGTAAAAGTGTAAAAGCAGTTTGTCCTTAGATCAGTAAAAATCCTAGACTCTTACACCTGTATTCATGAACAACACTTGTTGAAACACATTGATAAGGCACAGCAACTAATCAAGGGGTTAATTGTCTAACATCTATCGCGATTCAATTAGACCTCTGAAGGATATTAACAAACTTCAGATCGACAAACTAGCGATTGTAAATGCGATAGCGACCGTGACTCATGGCGAAACATGAGTGAAGTGTAGGTACTAGGTATCGCGATAGACGTAAATGTTATTCAATAAGCTTCCTGCTTAATTTTTTATTACTTTTTCTGTCGTCTTTTAAATGTCTCCTGTCCCTCACATTTTTCCCTCTCATTAAATATATTTTGTGTAAATTTATTGCTACTCATAAAATTAAATTATAATCTTTATTATATACTTTTTTACTTTATACATTATTGTTATTTATTAATAATGAATCATATTATTTAGTAAGTTATGTACTAACATCGTGTTTTCTTAGTTGTGTTGTCTCTATTGTTTCAGGTAAATCAGCCTCCCTACCCATAGTCCCTCAAGCGCCAATCGTATATCGTGTTGAGCTCAGATTAAGGTGTAGATTCACTGCGACAATGTCTTATGATGCCATATATTGTCCCATTAAGTTTATCTCAACTCGTAGTCATCGTCTTTTGGTATAAATGAATGTGATTAATTCCATTTCTCGCCTGAATCGACAATAATTAGACCGTATCTCATTAGTCGCTGTGACGCTATCCTTAATTCGATCTCAACACGATATACGATTGGCGCTTGAGGGACATATGGGTAGGGGGGCAGTTTGGATTAGTAAATTCGGACAGATTCTCCGTCAGACAATCACCGGCCAAATTCTTAATACACAAACAACAACTCTGTAACGATTATGAAACTAGCATGGAACGGACATTGGCAGAATTGTGACATTAAGACACAGAAGCCATAAAACAAGAAGTCAAGTCAATAAGCCCCCAGATTGGAAAACTTAGTCACATGGTCAGACAAGTGTTGTTCAAGAATACGAGCGTCACTTATAGATTAATAAAATTTATATTGCATTTTGTAATTCGCCACACTGATCTAGTTAGCTAGCGACGCTAAACTTATAAGTTAGACGCGTCTGTCTGTAGCTTCGTAGCTTCCAAACGGATGGACTGATTTCTATGCAGGTTTTTTTCATCGAATGCTTATTTAATCGAGATGATTGTTTAACTTTTTGAGCACCGCGCCATAAAAGAAAAGTCTCCCTCCAGGCCGAGCTACGCAAATTTCAAACGTTTTAGTCGGATCTAGTCGACCTCGGCGTAGAGAGCACATTTTCGTGTCGTGTATAGCTGACCTTGACGGTCAAGGGGTTAAAACTTAGCTATTAAATATTTAAATAAATACACCCAACAACGCTTTAACTAGGATTCCTTGTATCTAGGGAACCAGGAACTATGAGGACCGTGGTCTCAATACGCAGACATGAAACAAATGCTTGAAAAAATATTTTAAACTTTTTAAAATTTACGTTTTTACCACGTTTTTATTTAGTCTTGTTTGTCTGTCTGTCTGTCGTTCCGGGCAATCTTGCAACTTAAATTTCGAACACTTTCCGATTAGCTATTCGGCTGAAACTTTCAGGGTAGCTCACAACTCGATGACAAGGCATTCTAAATCCATTTATTAGCATTCAATGCCGACCTAACTTCGAAAGGCGCATAAAAACGTGGTTTTTAGATTAATTTTGTAACCTCCGACGCAAAAAGGAGGGGTGTTATAAGTTCTGCCACTACGTGCGTTTGTCTGTCTGTCTGTGGCACCGTAGCTCTTAAACGGGTGAACCGATTTGGATGCGGTTTATTTTATTTGAAAGCAGGTTTTCTAGCGGTGGTTCTTTGACATGTTTTATTTTGTCGGGGGATTTTAAATTTTTATTAACTTAGTTCACAACAACTGCATCTGCCTCCGTTCGACTCACCAAGTCGGCCTTAGCGTTCTCATACTCCGCTAGAGTAATCCCATGGTTCGATAACATATGGCTCTTCATACTACACTTCTGAACGAATGCTAAACCGCACACACCACACTTAAACCTCCTATCATTGTTATGTATTCTCATATGTTCTCTTAAAGTTTTCTTCCTGGCATAAGCTTTGAGGCACACATTGCATTTGAAGACTCTCTCTCCATTATGTTTGACCATATGTTCGTCTAAACTTTGTTTAATGAAGAATCCTTGTCCGCAGACGGTGCATATGTGATTTCTCTCCATCAGGTGGACTTTTTTTATATGAGACGTTAATTTAGATTTTAAAATGAATGATTTGTCACATATATTACATTTATAACTTGCAGCCACTGTGTTGTGTTCGGTGAACATATGCCGGTTTCTCTGGTAGTAACTGTTGAAGGATTGGTCGCACTGCGGACAGTTTGTAGTGTACCTGGCAGCAGTATTGTGCGTATATTTCTCATGGCATACCTTCCTGACTCTCGTACTGAACTCCTTTTCACAATATGAGCACTTGAAGTTTCCAACCTCGTGAGTCCGCTGATGATTTCTTAACTTATGTTTGTTTATGTACCCTAAATCACATATATCGCATACATAATTTCTGTAATGTCCGTTCATATGTTGCAGTAACATTTTAAATGTTTCATACGACGAATTACAGAGAGCACACTTCAGCATTTCCGTATCGGTTAACTTAAATTCTAAAATATAGTCGTTCACATCCGAGTAAAACTTGATATCGTGGTCGTTCATGAGGTGTTTCTTCAAATTAGATATCACATCGTAGCTTTTGCTGCAAATATTGCATTTTAGGTCCGTTATATCGATTTTGTATGTTAAATTATTCTTGTCCATTTTCTTCAGTTCTATTATGCTATTACTTTTGTGTATTTCTTGTGTATGAGTGCGTAGCTCTTGTGGAGTTTGGTAGGTTTCCTTGCAGAACGCGCAGGAGATTCCGGCTAGGGTCTTGTTACAGAACGGGGTGCAGTTTGAATATTTCATGAGGTTTTCCATGTTGGTTCTGTGTTTGGTAATCTCTGATGCTCCGAAGGTGCTGCGTGGGGCAGTGACGGTTTGTTTCATAAAGTTGGCGTGGAACGATAGCTTTAAGGGACTCGGCGATTTCTTTTTCAGCTTCTTCTCTGTAAGAAATAATTTTTTATAACTATAAATTCGAAATTCAAAATACCCCCGACAAGATAAAAAAATGTCTAAGAACCACCCTTTAGAAAACCTGTTATCAAATAAAAAAAACTGCATCCAAATCGGTTCACCCGTTTAAGAGCTACAGTGTCACAAACAGGCACACATAGTGGTCAAACTTGTAACACCTATCCTTTTTGCGTCGGGGGTTGAAAAATACAATCGGTGTGAATGGGGTAAAAATATCAACTGTCTAACAATCACGGTTCATGAGATACAGCCGGGTGACACACGGACTGACACACGGACAGACAGACAGACCGACAGCGGAGTCTTAGTAAGAGGGTCCCGTTTTATCCTTTGGATACGGAACCCTAAAAACTGTCGAATTGAGAACCTCCTCCTATTTCAAGTCGGTTAAAAATAGAATAAATTAATTTTTAGATAAAAACAAAAACCGACTTTAATGTATCTTCGAAGTCCAAGGTCACATATCGATGAAATTTGTATGGGACCACTTCGAAGCTATACTGAACCCAACGCAAAAAGAATTTTCCGAATAGGTTCATAAATGACGGAGTTATTATGAGGTAACAAAGACAAAAAAAAATATAAAAAAAACTAAAGAAAAAAAATACAATCGAACAGAGAACCTTTTCCTTTTTAACCGACTTCAAAAAAGGAGGAGGTTTTCTGTTCGATTGTATTTTTTTTAAGTTAAAAATCATCAAAACTGACCATTCCCCGGCATCCTGTTCTTCTTCCTTCGTTTGACCGTGGTCCCCCCCAGTTTCCCGAGCGCCAACAATTCCGCGAGTTTCGTATCGTCGTCCGCATCGGACGCGATCTCTTCATAGTCCGATATCTCCTCTTTTAAGTCTACAATTTAAATACAAAACATGTTTTTTTTCTATGGAACTGAGTGATGAGACGAGAAAGCTCGCCTGATGGTAAGCGCCACGCCTCATAACAACTGAAGTGCACCCAGAACTTTTATTACCATATAAAGCACTGCGTAGCATTGCGCTCATCATCCCGAGACATCAGATATTAAATCTCATATGCCCAGTATTTTCGGTAGCTACAATACCCTTCAAACCAGAACACAGCTTGCGCACTACTGCTTGGCGGCATAATAACTGGCAAACCGATGGTACCTACCCAGACGGCCTCCCGCATACGAGAGACCTACCACGAGTAAACTCTATTGAGAAAGATAGATAGATATAAAATTCTTTATTGCACAAACGAATTTGTAAGTACATAGGCGAACTTAATGCTAGTGAGCATTACCTTCCAGTTGACCTCGGTGTACTGTGGAGATTTTATAAGGTAGTGCAAACAAAATATAAAGTAATAGTGAACAAATTAAAAGGCCATACAAAACTAATAACAAGATATATACATACAAATCAGTAACAATATATATAAAAAACATAATAATATATATATACTTGTAGATTAAAGATAATTTAATTCTGTAGTGTCGTCATTGGGCTGGTTGGCTCAAATATCATACATAACCGGGGTTCGATTCCCGCGCCCAGACAAATGTTTGTTTTTGTTCCGTGTCTGGGTGTTGTGGGACCATGGTCCTCGTAGTTCCTGGTTCCCTAAATACAGGGAGTCCTAGTTAGGGGCAGGATCTATG
Source organism: Petrophora chlorosata (assembly GCA_951640565.1). Taxonomy (NCBI): domain Eukaryota; kingdom Metazoa; phylum Arthropoda; class Insecta; order Lepidoptera; family Geometridae; genus Petrophora; species Petrophora chlorosata. Next base: position 3,069,281 of record OX621218.1, read on the forward strand.
TATATGATCGTTGGGCGTTATCTAAATAGTGTAAACAAAGTCGCTATCTGCGTCCTTATTTCAGTTTCTCTGCGTACTTCTTCTAAATCGTTCAACGGATTTTGATACGGTTTTCACTGTCATTTAGATAATGTTTACGGAAGTTTAATAAGTACAAAATTGTAATTTAGTTTTTGTAAGTGAATTCAATGTTTTGTAATTACGTCGTCAAAAAATAACACCGCATTAGAAAATTGCTTCCGCGCGAAGCCGGGGCGGGTCGCTAGTTAACAGGTATACGTTTTATCAAACAAAAAACCGACTTAAATGTATCTTCGAAATGCAAATATCGATGAAATTTATATGGGACCACTTCGTAGCTATACTGAACCCAACGCAAAAATAATTTACCAAATCGGTTCATAAATTTACCAAATCGGTTCATAAATTTACCAAATCTGTTCATAAATTTACCAAATCGGATTATAAATGACGGAGATAGGTGGAGTTCTAAGGTAACAAACATTAAAAAATAGAGAATAGAGAACATTCTCCTTTATTAAAGACAGTTAAAAAATTAAAAATTTCCACTTACCCAGAAAATATATGCCATTGTCATCATAATCAGCAATTTCTTCTTTCACTTTGGGTGGACCTTCATCTAGAAAAAAAATCATTTGTTTCAAAAAGAAATCAACTTCAGTTCTGATATATGTAAGTAAGTTTGTGCCAGAATTGATTTAGTTCAGTTTGAGGAGATGTTTGTAATGCCAAAAATTTATTATTGAACTATATTTGAACTTGATGTTATAATAGGCTTACCTTTAACACCTGTCAATAGCTCCTGGAAAGCCTTCTGGCATGCTTGCACCTGCTTCTTAAAGTTGCTTGCGTCACACAGACGCATGATGCATACCTCGCAGATACCCGCCGATTCAGACTCGGCAGGAAGTGATAACTGGAAGTATATTAAAGATAGATATAATACCACAGAATACTAAGGGACAGAAGCATCACTCCACAAAGAAATTTAAACAAATACCGACTCTTGCAATGATGCAATATAATTCAATTCAGCTCGCGTAGCACTGTATACCTACAAGTCAAAACAATTCCCTGTTGTGTAGTTAAGTATAAAAGTAATTTTAATATTATAATATGTATGTTAGTCTGTAAGGTATATATAATATGGGTCTTGGAATTACTTTAGTCACTATGTAACTACTATTTTCTAAGTAATCTTGAATAAAAGTTATAATCTTGAGTAAAATATATGACATCATAATAATATAATGGTAATAGATATATATATATATATATATATATATATATATATTTGTTAAGTAACTTCAGAGGGAACTTTTAAGCCATCAGTCCCAGTAGTTGTCATAAGAGAACAGGCTATGTCAGAGGCCTTTGCCGATTGATAAACACCAACACTAGGGTTGGCCACACGCAAGAAAGAAAATTAACAAATAGAGTAGCTAGAGAGGAGCACCAGTACCCCTTTTTATACTTATGTATAAAATAACAGGCTGCTGTGATCACTGACTTTCAAACACACACACAGTCTAAACTGTTGGACATAGTCTGTTGATATTTGGAGAGAATATTCCTTACCGGCGTACTAAAGCATACTTCAAGGGCACTAAGGAGCATGAGAAAAGTCAAACTTTTTTGTAATCAGTTTATAAAGAGTACCAGCTGTTCAAAAGTGTATGGATGTACCAAATTGAAATAAATGATTTGAATGTAATTGAATTGAAAGACCCACTTTACAGCTTAAAGTTCATTATGGACCCTGTCTGATTTAATAATAATAATTATTGAATTATTATTTTTAAATTAATTATATTATTGAATATTTAATTAATATATTATTATTAATATTATTACAAGATACCTGAAGAGTGAAGAACTTATTAATTGTAGTAACTTCAACTTCTTTTGATTAACTTTTAGACTAAATTTTAATTAAGTTTTGATTAGCGGCCTTTGTGGATGGGACCACAATTTCGCCAAGGTCCCGTGGTTATAAACAATCGAACGAAGGAGATAGTAATAAACCATAAAACGAAGGAGACAGTTTATAATACTTACGTGTATTTCAAAGCATTCCTTCAGCATATCGATGTATACTTCGGTAAACCCGAGTCTTGAATATTGTGTCTTCAAGTCCTTGTCCGGTGGCCGCGTCATGCAGCATCGGCACAGGTGAAGAGAGGACATATCTCTTCGCCGATTTATGAGTAAATTAATACGACTATTCTAATAAGATTGTAAAAAACTACGAAATAACATAGATTGGCAGTGATATGGGAAGGGCTTGAAAAAGCAAATCTGACAATTCTGACATTGGCATGTGTACATTTGTTGACATGAATTTTTTTGAAGTTCTGCTACTTGGCGATAGATGGTGTTAAAAAGATTCTCTTTGACCGAGGAGAAACTAGAAACATAAAAAAATAACAAATATCAAAATGGCGGAGATTTTGTAGCGTCGCTGCTACATTTCAAAACTCAAACTTTAGTTTTATGCGTGTGTGAATGTTGTGATATTGTATTAAAAATGGATAGTTCGTCGGTCAACGGCATGTGCCGGTGTTGTGCGTCCGAAGGAGCCTTTAAAGACATTAAAACTTCGTACCATTGGATGGGCGAGGAAGAGGTTTATGGGGACATGTTGAGAGAATGCTTCGACGTGAATGTAAGTACAGAAATGTACGATTTCCTTACTATACTTTACAAAAGCCGCTCGAGACAAACTCCTACTTCTATACTTAATTGTATTGTCAACTTAGAACTTCGTCATGGCGGCGTCTTCATAACGTTGAAACTCACGGTAGATCTTAAAAATTCACTGCATTCTTTGTATACAAATACAAATCTATTTATTACATATCTGTTTACAAAATAAATTAATAATAATAGCACAAAATTCTTTACTATATGGTAATACAAAGGGCGGTCCTATCGCTGAAAGCGATCTCTTCCAGACAACCTTTAGATGGACAGTATCGAAAAAAGGAGTAGATGGCGGCTTACAATTAGATTTTAATAATAAATACCTGCAAACTTAAACATACATTCCAATACATACATACATATACCTAGACACACATCATACACATACCTAGCTATAACATTCTCACCAAAATATATACATATATATTTAATGCAACTAATTGACGAGACAAGCTCGTCATTTGCCTGATGATAAGCAATACGCCAGCCCATAACAATAAAGGCACCACCCAGAACTCTGTTTTGCAAAATCCTGTACTGCGCTCGTCATCCTGAGACAATTAGCTGTTGAGTCTCATATGCTCAGTAATTACACTGGCTACAATGCCCTTTAAGCTAGAACACAGTAATGCTTGTGCACTACTGCTTGGCGGCAGAATAACTGGCAAATATTAATAATATATGTATTTAAATATATATCAATATATGTTTGTGATCAGATTTTCATAAGTAGGCAAACTAGGATTCTCTATATCTAGGGAACCAGGAAGGAACTACATAGACCATGGTCCCACAAAACGACAACAACCAGACACAAAACAAATCCTGTCCTGTTGATTGTCCCGTAGTCAGAATCAAACCTCTGTGGTATACAAGATGAGCTGACATGCTTAACCACTAGACCATAGTACAATCACACCAAGTACATAGAAATACTTCAAGGACGGATCCAGGGACAGATAGCCATGAAGCTCTTGAGGCTGGATTCGACTAGGACCACTGAATTCAAGTCCTATAGGCTCCAAATTCTGGCGGTGCATAAAGAACTGTTCCTGTAATCTGACTTTGGGCCTGTAGGGGTAGTATACCGGAGATACAGGGAAGGAGAGAAATTTTTGAACCCCGTGAAGTAGTGTGTATGGTTTATTAAATTTTATGTTACATTTTTGTATATATTTTAGTCTGTGAGGTATATAATCTTTAGGCCTCTGTTGATTTTACTTTGTTGTACTTTAATATTGCTTGGAAGAAAGAGTTTAATAATAATTAATAATAATAGAAGTTGTGGACTAACTTTGTCACCAGTTATCGTCAGCGGAGCATGGTGGCATATGCGAGGTGTGCATCACTCAGCTCCGCAATGCTGCCAATTTCAAGAAACAGGTGCTGCACACCGAGTCCCAGTTCAAGCAGCACCTGCGGAGTAAAGGGTTCAAAGGTGAGCTCAACATAAAGCCAAAAGATATTCATTAAATAGGCATAAAAAAAATGCACTTTTAAACTTCATAAACAAAATGTCACATACAAATCAACTAAAATACATTAAAAATAGCAACTTAACATATTATGACTGAAAAAAAAAGGTAAAAACTACCCATTTCTTTCCCACACTCAAATTGAAATCCGGGCCCAGAAAAGAAATGCGAAAACTAACTACCAGTACTTCGGAAATATGCCGCCAGAGAAGTTAGCACCAAGAAACTCTGTGGGGATGTCATAATATTTACTTCTTCACCTGGGTGTGGCCAACCCCGAGAGAACATAATACATATTAACTACTAGCTGTCAATTATAAATTTATGCCTATGAATTTTTTTGTAATTGATGACACGAGGAATTCGTTCACCTGATTGTAAGCAACCAGCAGCATTACACTGGGTTTGTGTATGAGCAAGTGTGGCTCAGTGGGAGCATGTGCGACTTTGATCTGACGCACCCGAGTTTGAATCCTGCTGGCCCCACACCACTAACTTAAGTTATGTGCGCATTTAACACTTGCTCTAAAAACGTTGAAGGAAAACATCCTGAGGAAACCAGCATGTCCAAGAATTAACCACAAAAATTCCAGGAGATGTTCCAGTATGCTAGATTAGTGCCCATACTCTCTATGAGAGAAGGCCCTTGTCCCAGAATTGGGAATGTGATGTGATGAAGATGATGATTGCACTGCGTTCATGATCCTGACAGCTAAGTCTCATAATGCCCAGCGATATTGCTGGCTACAATGCTCTTCAAACCGGAACACATTCCTTGCACACGATTGGCGGCAGAATAACTCACAAAACGGTGGTACCTACCCAGACAGCCTTTCTCATACAAGAGACCTACCACCTAAATCTATTCTCTTTCTGACTTCACTCATACATTATGTGAACAATTTCGGATTTTGTTCCAGCAGCGCAAGTGAAGGAGGAAATGTCCGGCTTCGATGACAACGACTCTGATGACATGGACAATGTTGACGATGAGGACTATGTGCCAGGTCAGTAAAGTCTCTACTCTTACTGGTGCTTATACTTTTTTAACTCGCAATGATGGTATGATTGTTCGGGTCAAATCTTGCAAGCTGAATCAGAAGCACTTCCTCTTATCCTACGAAGTTGAAATTTTGCATACTTGTCGAAGTCCGATGACAATGCAATATTATGATGACAGCCAGCTGATCTGATGATGGAGACGGAATGTGGGCAATGCAACTCCTTGACGGATAATCCATAAACTACTAGTGTTTGGGTTCATTTTAATCTGCTCGCTGTTTTGATTGCGGATTTGTTAAAAGATTGTCTTGAAAAATATATTTTTCATGCCGAAGGGTATTAAAATTTTTAAAACTACCCCCTACAGGGCTGAAACGCAATGAAAATATGTAGTGTATTTCCGCAACGTCACGCCCGATTCCATTAGATTCCTGTACACTACTGGGTTCTAAGACTTCTTAATTTAGTTATTATTAATCGTTACTCGTATATCACATACATAGATCCTGGCCATTCACTAGAATTCCCTTTATAGAGGGAACCATGAACAACGAGGACCATGGTCCCACAACACGCAGACACGAAACAAATGCATGCGCTTATTTTCTTGTTTCTGTGCACAAACATTTGTCCCGTCGCGGGTATCGAACCCGCAAATTCTGTGGTGCAGTGATTGAGCAGGTTGGCTCAAATTTCATACACCACTGAGGTTGCAATTCCCGCGACGGCACAAATGTTTGTGCACAGAAAAAAAAGCGCAGGCATTTGTATCGTGTCTGGGTGTTGTGGGATCATGGTCCTCGTAACTCCTGGTTCCCTAGATACAGGGTATCCTAGTTAGGGGCCAGAATCTATGTATGTGATCGTTGGGCGTTATTTATGAGATTTGAGCGAACCTGCCCAACCACTAAACCACAGGGGCTGTCGAGTTATAAGCATTTTACTTTAGTGAAATAAATTATTTATAGTATGGGCAGGCGTGGCGTTTACCATCAGGCAAACGATAGGCTCTTCTAGTTACTTAGTTCCATTAAAAGAAATCTAAGACAGTTTTTTTTTACTACAAGTCTAATAAATCCCATATTTCCAGACTACGAAGTCCCCATCAAGACGGAGTCAGAATCCGAGGAGAAACCCAAGAAGCGAGCAGCTAAACCTGCGACCACACGCAGCAAGAAATCCAAGTCTAACGACGGCGAGGCGGCTGTCAAAAGTAAGTCCATAGTTTTATTTACAACGTGGCATAGGGGGTGTGTGCACGCGGCTTTAGGAGGAAATCAGAGACTCAATATTTAAAAATGGCAGCATTTGTTGCTTAAAAAGCTGCAAAGCCAAAAGCCTAAAGCCAAAAATTTTATTTGAAAAAGCGTAAAATTCAAAATCTATGCTCAAAAACGCTGTTTTTATGGCATATCATTTTCGGCGGATGACTTGCTCGCCTTGTTAAGCGATGCAAGTGCAAATAAAAATAATAAATTTAAAAAAAAAATTACATTCCTAATGATCTACAATGTTTGTAGATTGGATTTTAATCGGTTGTTTACGAAAATGTATTGTTTACCTTGATGATTAAAAATCATTGATGGACATGAAAGGCGCCACAAGCCTTATCAAAGAAGCTGCAATGAATTCCGTAAAGTTAAAACATATTAGAGGCATGCCAAAATATGCACCCAGGATCAGCGTGGGTTTAAACATCATACTCACTGAAGTATCAAGTTTCTAGCAGTGGGAATGAATCAGAGGATCATAAAATGTCCAATGGAAAGGAAAGAAAACAGAAGAAATTAACGACTCGACAACAACAAAGAAATTAATGTTCCAAAGGAGAAACAGAACTTTCAGAAATACACATTGAAAATATCAAGTGTACGGAAAACAGCAAAAAGAAGCAAATGAACTAGAAAAGAAACTAGTTCGAAATCTATTGATTTTAAAATTAAAATCTGAAATCAAACGATGCATTGATGAAAACAGGATTTAATAAATTAAATTACAAAATTATAACAAAAATTTAACATTACCAAAAGGACTTCCTCTTCGAAGCCCATTATAAACTTCCAAAAAATCATTTAGCACTTGAATTAACTTTATTATATGAGATAAATATATTAACAAGAAAAAGTTTGTAGAAATATGATGATATTTTATGTACTTACAATTGACTATCTTCTAAAATGAGGGAAATTAAAGATTCACTCCTATCTTCTAAATTGAGGGGGATTAAAGATTCACTCTTATCTTTTTAATTGAGGGGGATTAAAGATTCACTCTTCTCTTCTTAATTGAAGGAAATTAAAGATTCACTCTTATCTTTTTAATTGAGGGGGATTAAAGATTCACTCTAATTTACTAAATTGAGGGGGATTAAAGATTTACTATATCTTTTAAATTGAGGGGGATTAAAGTTTCACTCTTCTAAATTGGGGGGGATTAAAGATTTATTATATTTTCTAAATTAAAGGGGATTCAAAATTGTATCTTCTAAATTGAGAGGGAATTTAACTGTATCTTCTAAATAGTTATTACATATATTTGCTCTACTTTCTCAGTTGAGAGGGATTGAAAATGTATCTTCTTAGTTAGGGATTTTAAAAAATATCTTTGTTTTTAATAGAGGGGTATTAAAGATTTACTCAATACATCTTGCATAATCTCATCAAACTAACTAATTGGAACTATAGTATTCTAAATTGTCATAATAAGAGACAAAATAGTATCTTGCATAAAGTTAATTCTCGTGAACCAATCTTATATTAATGAATGTACAGTTCAGCCAACACTCAGAATTTTATAATTGTTGAAGTTATTGTTAAGTTGGCACTACTGTACAATGCTCTAGCGTGAATGCACCTTCTTTGCCACTCTGAAAGTTATTGGAAAAGCTGCCTTACTATTTACTTCCTATACCACTCCTGTTCCTTAAAAACACGGCTTCAAAAATTGAAATCGGGCTATCTGTTTACGGGAGTTACGATGCTACAGACACACACGTTAACTTTAAACACTCCTTTTGCGTGGGGATTCATGAACAAACCCAAATATGTCCTAGCAGTGAGAACGTAAGGGGTTGATGATGATGGACATAGATCGTCCCTGACTAAGATTCCCTGTGTGCACCCTGGCATCTCAAGATAAAGTAATGGACTGTAGATTTCATTAATTTCAGTAACCGAGAGTAAGCACGCACGTAATAAATCAGTATAATTGTATTCAAAATCTCACTTGTACTTTGGTGGTGATTCCGGCGCTGCTAGAGTATATGTAGATCGATGACCTAACGTGTGTCCTCTACCGTATGTTCGCTAGTAGTGCCCAATAACTGCCCAATTTTGAACACTCGTGGCCGTTGAGTGAAGGACGGTCCACAGATAATAGGGAAGTACAGTGACAATAGGGGATCGGACAGTAATCGAGAAAAAATCTAAAATGTAGTTAAAACGAATGTTCGTCGAACCAGAAAGATCATTCGATCAATATTTTTGTGAAATAATAATGATTTATATTTTTATATCAATAAATAAAATCTAATAATTCTGTCATTTTTAATCTGTTCTTCATCTCAAACGAAACAACAATCACAGCGCATGACGTCATTTGTAGGCAAAGACCGTGTGTCAAGCTTGAGTTTATTTTTCGTTTTTGCTTTTCATAAAATGTATTTTTGCTAATTTTTTCGTTCCATTACTACAATATCGTCCCCAAACTTCACAAAACGTTTTTAAATCTTTGCAAGTTTTATTTCGAAGAGTTTGTCGTTTTCTACCTACATATGACGTCACAAGTTTTGAGGTGACCTTTTGCGCGGCAATATTTAAAACATAATATTTAAACATAGTTTTAGGTACTTTTAGAGCGTTATTTAATTAAAATGGTATTTTTCATGGCATTTCAATTGTACTTAATATAAAACACTTTCTGAAAAGTTGTCCGATCCCCTATTAGGAATAGAAATATATAAATATATAATGCGGGCACACCCTGTACCTAGGAAACCGGGAACTACGAAGACCATGCTTCCACAACACCTAACCATGAAGCATACGCGCATTGTTTTGTCCACAAACATTAATCTGTGTTCCGGTCTGAAGGGCATTGTAGCCAGCGAAATTACTGGGCATATGAGACTTAATATCTGATGTCTCGGGGTAATGAGCGCAATGCAGTGCTACGCATTGCTTTTTTGCTATTAAAAGTTCTGGGTGGCATTGCAATTGTTATGGGCAGGCGTGGCGCTTACCATCAGGCGAACGACTTGCTCGTCTCGTCACTCAGAATCATAAAATAAACCCGTAGCGGGAATAGAATCCGCAACCTCTGTGGTTACCAACATACCTTCCAATTGCTACACCACGCAGGTTATATACATTCCTGATGCCTTTTCAGTAACAAAAATCCGTAAGAAAGCTGTTATGTTTTAATTTATTGATATCAATTATTTTATATTTTCCCATGTGTTATGTTCGTGTTCAATCCCTTGGCAGCTTTTTTGATGATTTTCTTCGTATTACTTTTTATTAGTTAGTGTTTTTAGATTACAATATCTTTATAGCAAAGTTGAATGTGTGCTGAAACTTGAATCATTTTTAAAGATAATATGTGACACTCGTGGTACGTCTCTTGTATGTGGGAGGACGTCTGGGTAGGTACCACCGCTTTGCCAGTTATTCTGCCGCAAAGCAGTAGTGCGCAAGCATTGCTATCCTCTGGTTTGAAGGGCACTGTATCCAGCGAAGTTACTGGGCATATGAGACTTAATATCTAACGTCTCGGGGTGATGAGCGCAATGCAGTGCTGCGCAGTTCGCTTTTTGGTATTAAAAGGGTGGCACTACTATTGTTATGGGTAAGCGTGGCGTTTACCAGGCGAACGACTTGCTTGTTTAATTACGCAGTTAAATTAAAAAGATTTTTGTCAAAGTAAAATCATTGGGCATTATGAGATTTAAAAGCTATTGTCTCAGGCGGACGAGCGCATATGTGCTGTGCAGGATTTAGCAAAACAAGGTTCTTGGTGACGTTGCAATTGTTATGGGCAAGCGTGGCGGTTACCATCATAATAACGCCCAACGATCACATACATAGATCCTGGCCCCTAACTAAGATTCCGTGTATCTAGGAAACCAGGAACTATGAGGACCATGGTCCCACAACACCCAGACACGAAACAAATGCTTGCGCTTTTTATTTACTGTGCACAAACATTTGTCCCGTCGCGGGAATCGAACCCGCAACCTCAGTGATGTATGAGATTTGAGCCCACCTGCCCAACCACTGCACCACAGAGGTTGTCAAATCAGGCGAATGACCTGTTCGTTTCGCCACTTGCTTAAAAGACATGTTAGGTCTGTGTTAAGTTTGTGTGTATGTTTGTTAGCAGTTCCATAACGACGGATTCCTGAACGGATTTTGATGGGTAACCTGTTTAGGTTAGGTTTATCTACAATAGGTCGTGGAATAGGATGCTACATTAAAATTGTAACAAAATCTCTTAAAATAATGCCCCTCTGTTTCTTGCCGTATCTTCTGAGTAGTGGTTCTTTTCCGATACGGTGGTGGACATTGTGATAATTGACGTTCATAAGTGCGTCTGTGATGGCCGAAATGAATAAAGAGATTTTGACTTTGATTTATCTCAAAAACATGTTCACGCTGAGTGAAACCGCGGAACGAACTAGTAATATTATTAATGCTAAAGCCGGTGTATAGGTTTGTTAATACCACAGAATACTAAGGGACAGAAGCATCACTCCGCAAATAAATTTAAACAAATAGCGACTCTTGCTATGACGCAATAAAATCCAATTCAGCTCGCGTAGCGTTGCATACCTACCAGTCATATTAACCTACAAAGCGCCCCTCTTTCTATCGCGCCGCTCTTATCTCTTCTGACGCGACACGTGTAACGACGCGCGACCCGCCGTCGGTGTCCGGCTATGTACTTGTAGCTTCGTACCTACAATGCGGAGTGCGCTAGGCCTGTTAATACTTCACGCCGGCTATTAACTATTCTGTGACGCGGGGTGAAACAGCTCGACGCAGCCAGTAATATTATAAAAATGACAAAGGCTGTGTATTTTTAAGGTCTATGTAAAATCAAACGTCTCCCCATTGATGTAAATTCTCGAAATTACAATGTATACTCATATTATTAAGGTAAAGTTGTATGTAAGTATGTATATTAGGGGTAATCTCTTAGGGTTTTAAATAATTATGAAGAAGAAAAATGATATTGCTCGGGCAGGGATCGGACCTGCGTCTTTGGAATACCGTTCCTACGCCTTTACCACTGGGCCACCGAGCCAACTACTCGAGCAACGAAATTTTTTTTATCCTTCTTATATCGTCTTACGGGGACGATTCTCTCAATTCTCGAGTTAATCTCTGCAACAATTGATTCGATTCTGAAAATTCCCTTTACTGATAGAAAGGTACACTACCCCCGAGTGACATCAGGTATCTTTTATTGCAATCAATTTCAATAAGAAACCAGTTTCGATGATGGTTTTGTGATGACGTAACCCGTTTGTTGCAATCAAACGTCAACGAAAGCTCAATTGAAATAAAAATACGTTTTGACAAACCAAGTTTTTCTGTCTTTTATGTCGATATATAAATTATAGACAAGAGCCGTATTACACAGTAAAATTGAATACATTGGGCGTATATGTACATTGATTCATAGCACAATCTCGCTTTGTAAATTTGTCGGGTAATCGATAGGAGCACATTGAAATCGAGACAAAAAGTTACATGATCGCATTTTATCGATTGAAATAAATTTCTATTGCACGTTAGTCCGCAACATGCGATGTTCGCAACTTACGTGATCACCCTGCAGTTATAAACTTCCTTACTTGTATGGTATCTCTAGAACTAAAGGTAAGTCGAATCGCACACATTCAGCTTTGCAATAAATTATGCATGCCGTGTCTTATTGTTCATTTCTAAACACTTCCAGGTTATATTTATGTATAAGTTACGTTTGTAACTTACCTACGATTCTCTATTTACTTCGACTTCTCTATTATAACTGGCTCTAATTAAGGGCTTTATTCGTCATCTCTATTGCAAAATAACTGAAAGTCTTATTCGGAGCTTTACTCATCAAGCTATAGCTTGATGAGCGGTTTGACACTACATCCGATCCGAATCAGATCTGAATCAATTATCAATTATTAATCGAGAAATCGGATGCCGGAACTCGGATCTAGTGCGTAACCTGTCTTAAAAATACACCGTCTGTACTGAATCATTCTCATATCTGAATTCTAAAGATTAACTCTGAACACTTTCCGAAGTAAAAACCCCGGGAGAGTATACTATATGAGGTACTATAAACGTAGTTAGGTATACAATATACATACGATAGTATATTACGATCAAGCATAAGGTTGGTGAAGTGCCGGTCTTACAATGTCGAAGAGACGGATGACAAGGAAACAGCAGGAAATGTTTGGATGAAAGTGGCAAGAGAGAGTGGCACTAAAGGGAGGCTATGGTCGGCAGTGGGCGAAAACCGGCTAATGATGATTACAATGAAAATGGTTGACGCTGACAAAGAAAATATCTAATGTCTAAAAGCAGAGGTGGAATATTTGAGTGCAAGACTAGCGCAGGAAATGAATAAAGAAACAGAAGGCGTATACCCTGCAGTGGCCAGAAATGAAGTCAACCTAGTCCATTTTGGTATCTTCGACAAATACTGACATATTATAGATATTGGTTCTTCAAAGGAAGGTTTTGATCGGAAACACTCTCGGGGCAATAAAATGGGTTATTCGTTACATTTTTATATTCCTCCAGCAAATCTAGATAAAAATCTGCTCTTTTCTAAACTTACCAAATTATCATAACCATTTATTGCATCTCAAAACTTGTTTTTGAAAATGAGTTTTAGATCAATTCTTGATCTATTATATTTTAACTGAGTTATTATCGAGGTACTTATAACGAAAACAAAAACCAATTTTTCTCTGAGAACCAACCATTTTAACCATCTACACCAATTACGCAGATTCATTGAAAACCTTGGTTAATAAATTATTACAATTACGTATTGATATGTTTACATATTTTGCCAAAGGTCCTGTAATGACATGCGTGCATTAACCCTAGCTGCAGACAGTATATAATATAGTATACCACGATGCTAAGGTCTCATAAACGTCGAATTCATTAGCATTAATCACTGAGATACATATGTACGTCTGACTGGTCTAATGTGGCATCTCTCTAGCATCAGATAGCTTGGTACGTTTGCTTTATCTATAGCCACTCTCGTAGCTAAAAACTTGTATCAATTATATAAATTATAAAACATTTTCGACAATGATGAACGTTTTGATATATCTTATACATATCATATTTCTAGCACCGATGTCGTACTCGCGTGTGATAATGAACTGCTTCTATACCTAGTGATGTAACCGGTCTGTGCTAATATTAAGGAGTTAGAAGACTGAACCGCCAGTGAAAGAATTATTTTTCTTTTATAGGCGAACGCAGAGCGAAAAAACGAAAGCACGCAGTAAAGGAGGAAAACGACGACGATATAACTCTAAATAAACTAATGTACATTGAAAAACATCTGCCGGAAATGAAGAAGCAATGGCATAACCTGACCGCCTTACTCAAATACTCCAACGCGACCCCCTTCAAGGACAGAACTGATGCGGGCTATGTTTGCGCTTACTGCTTTAAAACATATCCGAATGCCGACATATTAAGAACTCACACGCACAACGATCACGACAAAGAAACACCTTTCTACAAAGCCGGTTCAGGCATGGCTACCTTCGTAGCCTTCCTAGACATCGTAGACCTCAAATGCACAGTATGCGATCATCCAATGGACAGTCTGAACAGTCTTACAGAACATTTAGTCTCGGTACACGATAAGAAATACTACCTCGGAGTCACGGATTACTTCCAGCCGTTCAAACTGACGAACGAACAGCAGATTAACTGCTGTCTTTGTGGGGAAGTCTTCCATAACATGAAGCTATTGATGCAGCACATGAACATACACTACCGGAACTTTATCTGTACCATTTGCGGCGCAGGTTTCGTTAATAGCTTTCGCCTAAATCGACATGAAACGACGCATCTGAAGAAGAAATCCAGCTTCCCTTGCAGACATTGCGGGCAGGTGTTCGCGGCGGAATCGAAGAAGAAAGCTCACGTCAATCAGGAACATAAAGGCATTGCCGGCGACAGCGTCTGCCAGATATGCAAAGCTCGATTCAAGAACTACTATCAAAAGACTCGACACATGGTCCAAGTCCACAACGCTGAGGGAATCAAATGCGATATGTGCGACAAGAGATTCAACTTGAAGTCCAACTTGATGCTGCATATGAGAAGCGTGCACCTCAAAGAGCGGCCTTACGAATGCTCCGTGTGTTCTATGGGCTTTTTCATCAAACGTCACATGCAAGGGCACTACATGGCCACCCATACTAATGAAAGAAAGTTCAAATGCGAAGTCTGCGGCAAGGCTTACGCTACGCAGAATAGTAAACGGAAACACATGAAGAAGAATCACGGGATATCGAAGAATACGATTATGATGCCTAATATGCCGAAGTGACGATAACCATAGGACGTAGTGATGCAGGAAACGGTTAGCAGTACTCGATTCAGAAAGCAATACAGGCTCAGTATCATTAAGACGGTACTTTTGTATATGGAGCAAGTAGTACATAATAAAGCTACCTTCGTAGTGATACACCAATCCATACGAAGTTTAAACTTGTTAGCATATCTGGCATTCCTTAGTTTTTGTAGTCAGAGCATCCCATGTGTTTGTACAAAGTGAAAATTGAATCCTTTGTCGGCTTGGAAGTAATTTTGGCTACATGGGTATGGTATGGTATTTTTCAATGGGTATTATCGTCTAGGCCTGCGCTCAGATGTGGCATGATAGCAGATAAGTCAATCGGAGAATCTCATTTAGTCAGTATTTGTGATGTGTGTATATGTGAATAGGATTTATTTATTATGATTATACCATGTTTTATCAACCTAAATGTTTTTTTATTTGTTTCCATTTTTAAAGAAATAATATGCTACGAAGATGAAACCTAGAACGATATATTAGCACACTACAGATGAGGAGTTACTTAACTATGTGAGCTCCTGACATGAACTATGATGAATATGATGAACTATGTGACTGCATTGTCAGGTCGTAACGTCATAAATTACTTAACGTATGTCTGCAAAATCTCTGAAAAGGAAAACTTTTTGAAAGGAAGGAGCGGTACCAAATCATAAAAGTTTCTAAAAATTAAGGCTTTACGTTTACTTACACGGGTTACTAATATTTTAGAGCTTAGGCGCGTGAGAAGAGTTTGGAATCGATTAAACGACATTTTACATATATGCAACAACGTCTTAAAAGAAAATGATTCGTTAATCATAGATACAGTAGGTTCCTTAGTTTTATTGACAGGCGATTCAATGCTGCGTGATAAATTAAATGCAGGACACTGAAAATGGAGATTGACCTACGCGGAGATGAAGGCATGATACTAAGATAGACTGTCTTTACATAAGCAAATATTATTTCATTCTTTTATTTATAACAAAATGTCGAAAAATACAATTATTTATTATGTTATTCTAAGTTATGTTTTACCCTTAATTTCCTCAAAAACTAAATTGCCACACCTAAGACTAAACCTGTTTCCCGATCGGCAAGACACATGCACCATATGAAGGGCAGAGTCCGTCCTCCACAGTCCAACACGCAAAGATAGCTATAAGAGAAGGCATAGAAACGACGACAAATAATTGAGATGTGCACCCGTTTCTGTTATAGGCACGGACGGTGACCCGCCCAAGCGCAGGAAAAAGAAAAAGAAATCCGACGATAGCGCGACGCCGGAACGCGTAGAACACAGGGTGAACCTTACCGCCATACTGCAATACTCCAACGCAAGTCCCTTCCGCGACAAGACCATGCGCGGCTTCTCCTGCCTTTACTGTGCCAAGTACTTCCCAACCATCTACGATTTAAGAGAGCACACGGCACAGCAAACTGAAAAAGACAAAATCAACACAATCATCGACTACAAACTCAGCTACAACCCAATCAAACTAGACATCACCGATCTCCAGTGCAACGTTTGCGCCATCCCTATGAAAGACCTTATCGACTTGAAAGACCATTTGATAGGCGTCCACAATAAAGTAATTTACAAAAACATTAAAGACATAATTTTACCTTTTCGTTTGGAGAACGGTCAGAACTTCACATGCGTCGTATGTTCGGTCGTCCACATATCTTTTAAGAATCTCTATCACCATATGAGCAGTCATTATAGGAATTACTGTTGCAAGAAATGTGGAGCAGGATACATCACTATTGCAGCACTGAGGAAGCACGGCAAAACTCACGCGCAGGGCATATTCCCTTGCGATTATTGTGAGAAATCTTACACGACTCTGACGAAGAAGAGTAATCACATGAAAGGGGTCCACACGAACGGTTGGCTACGGAACAAATGTCCGCACTGCCCGGAAATTTTCGCTAGCTACTACGACAGAAGCGAGCATCTGGTCAAAGTTCACAACGCGGAACCTGTGATATACCCATGCAATGCTTGCAGCAAGACTTACAAAAAGAAGTTTGAGCTGAACAGGCATATACGACACCATCACTTGCAGCAGAAGAGTTATCTATGTGACAAATGTAATGCAAAGTTCTTCTCCAAGCGTGGGTTATCCGATCATTTGACGCGGCACACTGGTGGTGAGGTTTGCTCGTGCGATGTCTGCGGAAAAGTCTTCTCCCGAACACGGACCTTGAAGGAGCATATGAAAATACATGAAGACGATAAGAGATTCCAATGCGAGATTTGTAAAAAGACATTTATGCAAAAGTGTAGTCTGAAGAGCCACGTTCGCTTGCACCAGGATGATTTGGACATATTCAAAGAATTTGATGACGTGAAGCATCTGATTGATAACAGAGAGATGACCTTGAAACAGATCGCGGCTGAGAACAAGAAGAAAGTTGTTATCGATAAACAGAAACCGCAGTTTATGTAGTACGTCTCTTTGATTGCTGCAATCACTTCTATCAATGGATCAAACAAAATATACATAGATAATCTGCAAATATGTTCCTAACAGATTCTTAATCAGAGCGGCTAGAAATGGAAGATGGTAAGAGTTGTCAGAAGACAAAAAAAATGTTTTAAGAGGACAGTAATTTCCAAAATCGGGAATGCATAATGCATAACCAATTAGGACTTTAGCCGACAGGTGTTAAAGACGAGACAATTATTTTAACAACAGTTTTACACAAAATAAGTAATTTACTAAAATTTTAATTAAACTGAGGTATTCAATCTTGGATTTAAGATTAAGTTTATGTAGGAGATAGAAAGACTAGAATCAAATTCAAATGCTTATATAATTATATATGTACACGAAGCGAAGAAGAATATACTAAATTTTAATGACATGACATTCATTGAAACCACTTGATCAATAAATTAAAAAAAAACTACCTTTACAATTCGTTGCGATTCAATTTTACTGTGCGGTAAGCAGAAACATTTTGACAGTGCGTAAGATCAGTAATCACGACTTTTTAATATACGGGACTCCTTTGTCTCCACAGTTTATTTTTTTAATGCGCCCGTTTTGGCAGGCTAAAGTCTATAGGACCGCCATGTCTTACGTAGATTTTAGTTGGAGCAAATTACAATGATTTCTTCCGTACATCGTCGTATGAGGGTCATAAGCAACAAGCCGGACCCTCTCCTAGTGCTTCAATAAAGTGGTGGAACTTTATTCAAGCTCTCCATGAACTTTTTGGGAGAACATAAAAAGCAATGTTTTTCTCTATTTTACAAATCACTCGAAATAACACTTGTTTAGAAAATAAAACAAAATCGAAATCACTTCACTTCCTGCCGAAAAATCCCGCCACAGTTCAATAGATCGTTACACATCGTTGCGATTTAAATTTACTGTGCGGTAAGCAGAAATATTTTGGCAGTGTGTAAGATCAGTAATCATGACTTTTTATGATAAGGGACTCCATTGTCAGTTTAATGTCAGAAGTGTAAATAAAATGTTTAGTATTTTAAAAGTACCAATTGTTACAATAAATTCGTGGTTTCCGTCAGTGTCGTGCATATTTTTTTTAATAATCATCATAAAAATAATTATTTTTATCAGCTATGGAATGTTATTATCTGAAATGATCAGTTTCAATTAATTTTGTTTTTAATAATTTTAAGATTTTTACACATTTTTAGGTCTTCACCGCCGAAAATATTAAATAGCTAATTGCACTTGAATGAAAATCAATGCTATAACTAAAATATTTCATTTTATAACAAAAAATAACTTACAATTAATCGATCAATTCAGGGCCTCAATTCACTCTGACAACTTGGCGAAATCACGTCGATTCCTTGCTTCGGAATCACGCCGATTCCTTCATTAAAAAACGTCGTCTTTATGACGCATTCATATATATGACCGGTCATAGAGAATACAAATTTCAATTTCAAAGTTTATTAATGAAGGAATCGACGTTTCCTTGAAGCAAGGAATCGCCAAGTTGTCATAGTGAATTAGGGCCCTGATGTATCTTCGAAGTCCAACGTCGAATAATGACGAAATTTATATGGGAAAATGCATTATTAATGAGTACCAATTTGTTTAATTTCCACTCTCTCTAGACGGATTATAATTGTGTTTTATACCTATCAATTGATAATTGTGTATTTAAAGAAACTGATCATATTTTAATGAATACTTAATTTTATATATTTAGTTTCACCGTAGTACCGACTGCGTACGAAGTGGTTTTAAATAAAACGGTTATATGCTGTACTGTTGTTGTTTTATTTAATTTATTAAAAATTTTAGTATTTATCATTACGCCTAAGAGCGAGTGTGGCTCAGTGGGAGCATGTGCGACTTTCGATCCGACGCAACCGAGTTCGAATCCCGCTGGCCTCGATCCACTGACTTTCTTAGGTTATGTGAAGTTTAGTCAAGAGTTAGAGTTTTTAAGTTATGGATTTATCACTTGCTCTAAAAACGGTGAAGAAAAACATCGTGAGGAAACCGGCATGTCTAAGAATTAATCACACAAATTTAAGGACATGTGAAATCCACCCACCCGTACCCGAAGGCCCGTGTCCCAGCAGTAGGAATGTGATGGGCTGATGATGACACTTTCGGATTTATAATATTACTAGCGACCCGCCCCGGCTTCGTACGGGTGCGAAAATGAATTTATTTTACACTTAAACCTTTATTATCAAGAAATTATCCAAATTATAGTGAAATCTCTTATAATAGTTAAAATCCGTCGAGTAGCTTAGAAGTAGCAGACAGACGCGTAAGAGAGACTTTGTTTAGGCACAGAATACTAAGGAACAGAAGCATCACTCCGCAAAGAAATTTAAACTAATAGCGACTCTTGCTATGACGCAATAAAATTCAATTCAGCTCGAATAGCGGTGCATACCTACCAGCCATATTAACCTACAGAGCGCCTCTCTTTCTATCGCGCCGCTCTTATCTCTTCTGACGCGGCACGTGTAACGACGCGCGACCCGCTGACGGTGTCCGGCTATGTACTTGTACCTACAGTGCGGAGTGCGCTAGGCCGGTTTTAGGTAACTATTTAGAAAACGGCATATTGTTAAGAAATCCAGTATTATTGTAAAAATACTTAGTGTACCAAAGAATAGGCAGAGCTAAGAATTGATAGTTACATTAATTTTGTTTACACTTAACGTAAATCTGTAAAACAATATCAGAATTTACAACTTCCGTTAAATAATATCATATTTTACAACTGTAAATGAATTAACACGAGCCTTTCTTTGTAGGTATCAGCTGCGAAACCAGCGATATTAAAATAAAAATGGAAGAAATTAAAACAGGAGCCGTTCGTAGTCTCGTCTTAAAAAAGGCAGATAAAACATCAACACAAAACCTTTCTGTAGACACTAAGCCAACTGTACCAAAGAGGAAATTACCACCTATGGCAGACAAGCCGAAAAATAAAGCGGAATTAAGAAAACATTTGCATAACCTCAAGACAATTCTATTGCACAGCAATGCTACGCCCATACAAAGCCACATCGGCGTGGGCTATATGTGCGGATACTGCTCAGTCTACTTCCCAGACCTGGAAGACCTCAAGCGGCACACCCTACAAACACACACTGA
Source organism: Petrophora chlorosata (assembly GCA_951640565.1). Lineage (NCBI taxonomy): Eukaryota > Metazoa > Arthropoda > Insecta > Lepidoptera > Geometridae > Petrophora > Petrophora chlorosata. The sequence goes on from OX621218.1 coordinate 3,089,694, forward strand.
TGCAGAAAAATCTCATTACATGGAAAAAACCGCCATGTACGACTTCTACGTAAAACTGGACATCACCAACCTCCGATGTCTCCTCTGCCAGAAAGATATAGACCGCCTCGAATTCCTCATGGATCATCTCGTCACTGATCACGCAATGAAAATATTCAAAGACATTAACAATCACATGTTACCATTCAAGTTCAAAGACGGCGCTTTCGTTTGCGTGATCTGTGCCAGGAAGTACGAGAGTTTCAAACTTATACAAGAGCATATGAGTACCCATTATAATAACTACGTCTGCGAAACTTGCAACGCACCGTTCGTCTGCAGGCGCCTCATGAGTGGACACATCACAAGAACGCACGGCAGTGGCCAGTTTAAATGCACGTTCTGTGAAAAAGTGTTTATTACGAAAATGAAGAGACGTGTCCACGAAAAAGCGGTGCACATCGATGGCCATAAGAGAAGCAAGTGTCCATATTGTGATGAAAAGTTTAAAACGCACAGCTACAGATTGAAACATATGGTGGAAGAGCACGGTGTAGAACCCCGAGTGTTGAAGTGTAACGCTTGCGACAAGCAATTCAACAGCAGGGAGGGTCTGACGCAGCACACGAAGAGAGATCACCTGATGCAGAGGCCTTATGCTTGTAAATCTTGTGATAAGTCCTTCTTTGCATTGAAAACTCTTAAGTCTCACATATTAAGTCATACCGGGGAGAGGGATTACCAGTGCGACGTTTGCAAGAAGGCGTATGGGAGGAAGTACACGCTAATAGAGCATATGAGGATCCACGCTAATGACAGGAGGTTCAAGTGCGACCAGTGCGGCCAGACGTTTGTACAGAAGTGCAGCTGGAAGAGTCACATGCGTTCTAAGCACGGGAAAATAGTTCAATAAAGCGAACGTTGTAACATAGATATAATATATTATTGCTTATTAAAGTTGTTGAATTTGAAAGTACATCAAATCAGTGTAATGAAAACATTTGTTTGGTGTGTATCGCATCAAAAAACAGACGTACAATAATCTCGGATATTCGCATTCATGACGTCATCATCAAAACAAAGTTTTGGGTGGTGCTACAACTGTTTTAGGCAGAGCGTATTGCTTACCATAGGGCGAGCGACGTGCTCGCCTCGTCATTCAGTTATATATAAAAAAAGAATTTATTCGCGTCTTAATATGCAGGTACATATTTATCTTCCAATTTCTGTGCTATATATAAAAAACCCTAAATGTACGCTATTACAGCTCAGAGCCATGACCTTTGAATCCTTTCTACTTCTTGATTTCAGACCTGATACAAAGTGTAACTCTTGGAGAAGGTTTATATGCCATTGAACATGGTGTCTAGATGAAAGTAAAAATAAAATGGTTCATCGTTTCCTTAAACGATAAGTTCCAATTTATTTTTAGATAAAACCATTCGTTTTATTAGTGTCTGTCGACGTTCTTCTTCCTTCACGTGGGATTTTTTAGACCGTCCGAAGGCCCCCAACATAGTCTAACAACCGGGACCGACGGCTTAACGTACCCTCCAAGCACGGTAGCGCTCAAAAGTAAATACTACAAGCGGAACCCATCCAAGGTGTGACCGCTGCGAAGCGTTGCTTAACCTAGAAGATCTGTTACGAACGGCTACAAGCGCAGATTTTGTCGCAAAAAAGAACTAATATAAATACTAATCATTAAATAAAAAATAATTACCATAAATTATATATCAAAGCTACTACTAAGATATCAACGACCTAATATGTACGGATGTGTAATAGTTATGCATTATTTGTGAAATAAAGTATATTTATAGTTATAATTGAATGCTTTATTTTATCTTCTTTTCCTTCAACCTTCAGTTATTATATTCAGCCTATATCGTCCCACTGCAGGACAAAGGCCTCCCTACTTTCCTTCCATTTGTCGCGGTCTTGAGATAGAACTTAACTCCAACCTCCAGTAGGTACATAATTATACTAAACGAAATGGTAGTCGTGTTGGATATAGCGATCTAAACAAAAGAAATAGGTTTTTTGATGTTTTTGATAAAGTTATTCAAATAGGTAATTTTGATTCTAACTTACTGTTTGAAGAGAAAAGAGGAAACCAATGAGTGGAAAATAAAAGTGAAATGAGAATTCAGTATAACTTTTTTCCAGGTGTACGAAGACAAGACGCCGACGAAAATGAAACAGTAAGAACTACAGTTATAGTACCGAAAATCAGAACACAAACATTGAAAAACGCGAAGGATGACAATTCACAGGAACTGCCAAAACTACTGCACAACTTGAGAGAGATCCTACTGTGGACGAACGCTACGCCTATACGACGATATACGGACCGGGGGTATATGTGCTGCTTCTGCGATGAACAATACTCAGAACCAGGAGGCCTTAAAATGCACACTCTAGAAGTACACGATGATAAAACAAAAGAAAAGCTAATGGAGAAGGAAACTATTAAAAGTTTTCTTGTCAAACTCGACATTACAGCTCTAAAATGCCAAATATGCGGTGAGATGATTGATAATTTAGAAGAACTTAACAAGCATCTCGGAAAGCACGGTAAAATCATGCACACTGATATAAAATCATACATATTACCATTCAAATTTGGAAATGAACTATTGAAATGCGCATTTTGTGAGACCGAAATGACAAATTTCAAATCGTTGCAGATTCATATGTACTCGCATTACAAGAACTTTGAGTGTAATATATGTGGAGCCGGTTTCGTCAACCGAAAAATGATCGATGGGCACTACCGCCATAGTCATCTTACTGGCACGTTCCTATGCGCGTTCTGTCCGAAAGTATTCGAAACTATCTCCAAGAAGAAAACCCACGAAATTACGGCTCACGAAGAACTGAAGCAGTACAAATGTGGGTACTGCGACAAAAGGTTCAAAACGTACGACCAGAAACGCATACATCTAGCGAAGGAGCACGATGTTCAGAAGCCGAAGTTGGAGTGCAAAATTTGCTTTAAAACTTTCCATAAACCTTCGTTGCTATCCATTCACGTTAAGAAGGATCATATGGATGAGAAGCGTTACAAGTGCTCCGAATGCGACATGGAGTTTTTCTTCGAGTTTCTGTTGGCCAGCCACCTGATTAAACACACAAATGTAAAGGAATTCAGGTGTGAAATCTGCTACAAGTTCTTTGCGAGGAAAAAGTCTTTAAGGGAACATGTCAAGATACATAACAACTATCGCAAATTTCGATGCGATTATTGTGATATGGCGTTCGTGCAGAAATGCAGCTTGAAGAGACATTTGCAATCCAAACACAATGACTTTCGTCACCTATAGTTACTATTAATACATTCATTTAGAATACAACAATACTATTATGTAAGTCATCACACATTTATAGTGTTTAGTTTTTATGTTATGTACTTACCAAAGAAATCGATAAAATTATTTTCTTAACACTCAATTCACTAAATCGAATCTGATAGAACGGATAAATTAGTTCCTCGTTAGATCCTGTCCAAGGGTTCTGTCCAAGACCGAAGGCTCCTTTTGACCTCTTGATTAGGCACATAATGCGTTATTAAAATAAATGCTTTCTTCATATAAGTTACATAGTGTCACGAACGGAAGAAATCAATAATATTTTTTTCTTTGTAGGTTTCCTATGTAACATCGGTAACGTGGAAATAAAGAAAGAAGTCGAAACCAACTGGGGATTAACTATCAAGAAGATTAAAACGGAACCTGACGATCTACTTGAAGTGCGTGATCGAAAGAGACAGTGTACAGAGGAAGTAGCTAAACTTAACTTTCGTTTGTTGAATGAAATAAAGCAACCGAGTGGAAGCAAGGGGAAAAACGAAACGCCAAGAAGGCGATATAACAATAGAGATTCACAAAAACTTAACATTCAAATCGCTAATGTTAAGCAGCTAGAAAAAGAAGTAAGTGAATGTATTGCTAAGAAGTTAGCGAGCGGTCCGCCTAAGCCCAAGATCTTAAAACCAAAAGTTGATCTTAAACTAGAAGTCAAACCTCCGCCGGATATTAAGGATGAAGTTATAAGGTCGTTAGAACTTGATAAACATCGGCACAACATACGAATGATCATGCATTGTTCCAATGCGACTCCAATTCGGACCCACTATGTAGGAAACGGTTACGCTTGTTGCTTTTGCGATGAATTCTTCCCTAAGGCTGCCGATCTTAAATCCCACACAATAAACAAACATGACAAAAAAGAAAAAAACAAATTCATGCAAAAGGCCTTCCTATTCGCTTTTATTGTGAAACTTGATATTACTGAATTAAAATGTAATATTTGCAAAATGGAAATTGACAACCTTGACGAACTCTTCACCCATTTGAAGGAAGTGCATAACAAAACTGTGCATACAGATATTAAGAGCCAAATAGTTTGTTTTAAACTTAACAACGAAGCGCTCAAGTGCATGTTCTGTCAGCTAGAGTGCAGTAGTTTTAAAATATTGCAGGAGCATATGAACCGGCACTACAGGAATTATATTTGCGAAGAGTGTGATGCCGGATTCGTCACTCAGAGGATGTTAAGTCAACATGCTGACGGACATAAGTTAGGCCATTTCGAATGCGAAGCCTGCAAGAAAGTGTTCGATAGATTGAGCACGTTTAAATATCACGAGAGGATGGCCCATTCTGACAATAGATACAAATGTTTCCAATGCGGAGATAAATTTGGCACAATAAAACTGAAAAGGCAGCATATGATTGAAGTTCACGCAGCGGAATTCACGGATTTGCCTTGCGGAGCTTGCGAAAAGACGTTCAAAGACAAAAACGCGTTGCGTATCCACACGCAGAGAGACCATTTGATGGAAAGGAGGTTCGAATGTCCCACGTGTGATAAAACTTTCTTTGCTTCCGGAATGTTGAAGAGCCATATGGTGACACACACGGGGTCGCGCGACTTCAAATGCGAAGTCTGCGGCAAAGATTTTGCGCGTAAGAAAACCTTGCAGACTCACATGCGTACTCACAAAGACGAGAGAAAGCTAGTCTGCTATATTTGCCAGAAAGTGTTCTGTAAACAGTCTACCTTGGATACACATTTGCAGTTACATATAGGCAAACTCAGCTGCGACGTTTGCGATGAGAGGTTTACTATGATGGCTTGTCGGCAGACTCACATGATGTCAGTGCATGGCAGACTTACATAGGCGTCGCTCTTCCCACCCGCAGTCTCCCTTCGCCGTGAACTGCACCAAACTTCGTCAAACTCTTCGGCCGTTACGGAGTGATAGACATAAGCAAGCCCTTAAAATCGATAGATACAAAAATTGTCAGGTCAAAAATGTTTAACATACCTACCTACGTAAATATAAGATACCTACTATACATACTGTTTAGTAACTTAATTTAAGGATACCCAAATCTTTCGACGCGGAAGCGGTTTAGTACGATCACTTTCTGACGTCGAAGCCGACGAGTATGATCGCCGATTGGCCAAAGCCCATTCTGCCTCGATATAGTCGAATAATGTGAGATCGATTAGTTCTTGTTCTATTGTGCACTGAATATTTAAGGTGAATAAATCGCAATATAAATAGATATACCTAAATCGCAATGTGTAAACTGTAAATATTTAGACCCTATAGTAACTATTATAAATATAAAACGGCTACACTCACGTTATTATTGTGTCGAAATAACTCCGACCAGCCAGCAGCTCACCGCGCAGACATGCAGTAGGCAGTCCCGAACCCAAAGCGTAACCTCCCGGAAGAAGGACATCCTAATTGTCCGAAACCTGGCCGGAGTTATTCCGACACAATTCTAACGTGAGTGTAGCCGTTTTATATTTATAATGAATATTTCGACTCACGATAGTTTCCAAACCTATAATAACTTTCATCAGCTGAGATGCGTGAGAGTGGCTGATAATGTTATCAGTGTTATCACACAGACTTACGTAAGCAAAACAATTCGCGCAGCAACTGCATTGCATTAGCAGTACGTTTTCGATGAGTTTGCATTTGTGGTAAAACTCGCCGTGTGCATAGATGAAACTTTCTCCATCATTAATAAGAATATACTATGTTAGGTAATGACATGATTGTTTTATTTCTGCACTTCGACAAATAGGACATGGTTAGGTTCACACTATAATTCGTCGTTGTTCTGTCTATGTCCACCTATCACCACCACCATCCCCAGCTACAGTGCTCCTTCAAATTCCAAGCTTTTATCATCAAACTGTCTTTATCAATCATATTCAAGAAACAATCTTTATCTGTGCTCAATCCGGTATTTAACAATTTTATCATAAGGGAAGTTCAAGCAAACCCATTTACTCTCACAAAAATCTTATCTAGGTACTTCAAAAGTTTTGTTCTACCAACTTTATTTCAAAGTAAGTTGACTGCAACTTGTAACAGTACATGTCATATTTTTTTTACCGTTTGTGACCGTTTATGAATAAGGGGGTGAGGTAGGCTTATAAAATCTGCTCAACTCTAATATCCTACCTACTCGATGGCGTAATGCAGGTCGCAGACCCACATTTGGCCTTGTATGCAGGAGCGCTATAGAAAGTACGTTTTGCAGTTGCTTTTCCACCTGTGACTTAGGTAAGATAATTAAACGTTATGCTAAATCAGCTCGAATTAGAGATTGAATTTACTAAATATTCTTGTCTTAAAAATGTTTCGCGGAGTACGCCATCATTCAACTAAAGCTGATTGTTCTTACCTGACCAGTAAACTGTGTCTAAACTGTTTAAAATTCGTTATTGCTTTCGTTTGACTCTATTTTATACTAAACGTTCAAAATATCGTATATCAGGAGAAATCAATCATGTTTTTTGTTGTAGGTGTCGTATGTACCGTCGGTGACCGCAAATTAAAGAAAGAAGTGGAGACTAGCTGGGGTTTCGCTAAGCTGCCTCAAGTGGTCAGAATGCCAAGGCTGTGCAAAAAGCCTACCACCTCACCCCCATTAAAAAAGGAAATCTTATTAGAAGTTGAAGTCGAGCCACCAAAAGTAGCAAAAACGACCAAAAAAGTCGTAAAAAGGGAACCGAATGATCCGAAACAACCTCCAGAACTCCACAAGCATCGCTATAATATTCGTATGATTCTCCAGTATTCAAACGCGACCCCAATCAGAGCACACTACGCCGGCACAGGTTTCGCTTGCGGTTTCTGCCAAGATTTCTTCCATAAAGCAGCCGACTTAAAAACACACACTATAGAGAAACACAACAAAGACAAAGTTAAGTTCATGCAAACGAAATCGCTATCCAAATTCACGGTCAAACTCGATATAACAGCGCTGTTCTGCAGCATCTGCAAAATGGAAATGAATACAGTCGAAGAACTTATTGATCACTTGAACCAAACGCATGAGAAATGTCTCTACACGGATATAAAGAACCAAATAGTATGCTTCAAACTCGATGGGGATGCCCTGAGATGCATGTATTGCCAGATCGAATATACCACGTTTAAACCGTTGCTCGAACACATGAATCAACACTACAGAAACTTTATTTGCGAGATCTGCGCCGCAGGGTTTGTCAGCCAAGGCATGCTAGCTCGACACGCCACGGCCCACACGCTCGGCGAATTCAAATGCAGGTCTTGCGACAAAGTCTTCGACACTCAAAACAAAGTGCGGCAACACGAGAAAATGCACACCGGCTTCAAATACAAATGCTTCCAATGCGGCGATAAGTTCACATCCGTTAAACTTAAAAAGGATCATATGACTTCCGTTCACGGTGCAAAATACGAGTACAAATGTCCGGCTTGCGATAGGCAGTTTACTAATAAAGTGACGCTGTGGGCTCACAAGCGAAGGGACCACTTGTTGGAAAGGCGTTTTGAGTGCGAACACTGTGATATGAGGTTTTTCTCGAAAGCCGAGAGAGATAACCACATGGTGACTCATACGGATATACGGGAGTTTCTCTGTGAGATTTGTTGCAAAGCGTTTAGGCTGAAGAAGACATTGAGGCAGCATATGCGAACGCATTCGAGCGAAAAGGCGAGTCGTTCCATCACAGTAAATGCTCCAGTAAATGAGCGCCCGCCAGCGGTTGAGCCGCGAACGTTTTTCTTTTGAAGATTAATAGACAGTACAGTGCGGCAGGAAACATTTATAAAGCAAATTAATTCAACGCTACAATAAAATAAGCGAGACTTACGCACAGAAAATGTGTGATTAGGTCAGGAACGACAAGTATAATGTATCTTCCATAAATGAATGAGCTATAACTTATTTTTTGTTTATAAGGCAGCTGAAGTGGCTATTAAAATGCGGGCGGGGTGTTGTACCTCGAATCGTAAGGTGCAGTAACCGACCTATAGGAACTATAGGTATCTCTATAGGAACTATAGGTATCTCTATAGGAACTATAGGTATCTCTATAGGAACTATAGGTATCTCTTAAGGAACTACAAGTATCTCTATAGGAACTATAGGTATCTCTAAAGGAACTAGGTATCTCTATAGGAACTATAGGTAGCTCTATAGGAACTATAGATATCTCTAAAGGAACTATAGGTATATCTACAGGAACTATAGGTATCTCTAAAGGAACTATAGGTATCTCTATAGGAACTATAGATATATCTATAGGTACTAATGTAGTTTTGTTATTATTATTCTGTGCCAACAGGCGACTTAGGGCTTGAAGACTTTTTAAATCTCAAAATTTATTTATTTAGTACGAATACTAAGGGCCTACATTTTCCTCATTACAATATTTTACAAGGGCCTTGTAAATAGGTAGATGTTATGTGACGTTTATGATAAATCTTTCACTGGTGGTAGGTTTCTCGTATGCGAGGGGCCGTCTGGGTGGGTACCACCGCTTTGCCAGTTATTCAGCCGCCAAGCAGTAGTGCTCAAGCATTACTGTGTTCCGGTTACAAGGGCATTGTAGCTAGCGAAATTACTCGGCATTATGATACTTAACAGCTAATTGTCACAGGGTGACAAGCGCAGTCCAGCGCCGCGCAGGATTTTGCAAAACAAAGTTCTGGATGGTGCTGATGCTGTTATGGGCTGGCGTATTGCTTACCATCAGGCAAACGACCAGCTCGTCTCGTCATACATAAAAAAAAAACTTGGCTAGATCACGTTTCTATAGGATCTCGGGTATCCCGAATCGCAATATTATGTTACAAGGAAAATAGTCTTAATTTATAATTTTCATACTTTCATAGAGGTATCGGACAGTCTCAATAAGGGATCGGACAACTTTTCAGAAAGTGTTTTATATTAACTACAATTAATATGTATAGACATGAAAATACTATTTTAATTAAATAACGCTCTAAAAGTACCTAAAACTATGTTTAAATGTTATGTTTCAAATATTGCCGCGCAAAAGTCACCTTAAAACTTGTGACGTCATATGAAGCTAGAAAACGACAAACTCTTCGAAATAAAACTCGCAAAGAGATTTAAATACGTTTTGTGAAGTTTGAGGACGATATTGTAGTAATGGAACAAAAAAATTAAACATAACTTTTTAGTTACGTTTAAAGATAAGTATATAGATTTATAACTTATAAAGATAATTATTAAATTTATGATTGGGTTTTATATTCTTTTTTTATGTAAATAACGCCCAACGATCACATACATAGATCCTGACCCCTAACTAGGATTCCCTGTATCTAGGGAGCCAGGTACCATGTACCAAATAAGGTCCATGGACCCACAAAACCCATACACGAAACAAAAACTTGCGCTTTTTTTCTGTGCACAAACATTTGTTCCGTCGCAGGAATCGAACGCGCAACCTCAGTGGCGTATGAGATTTGAGCCAATCTGCCCAACCACTACACCACAGAGGTTGTCAATGTCATACTTTGAATATGTTTGGTGTGCCAACCCTATCATACCCTTAACATTTAAGTATTTTTAAATGTAAATACTATAGTGTATCATATGACAGTAACGATAAAGTTGAAAATCCTTAGATTTCCTTCTGATAGGCTTACAATCCGATCGTAAAAAGCCTTTACGTAGAGTGCATTGAAATACTCTGCTGGAATGTCCTTCAATGAGAAAGGATTATGCCCAAAACCAGGCTGAAGATGCGTCATCACCTGTCGTGTACAAAAAATATTGGTCTGAATTATGTATATCTATAATTTTTTTAGCCCTATGGAAATGGGAGATTCAAATTAAAATGTAGTAATAAATTTGATTGATTTGTATCGCCGCTTTGATCGCCACCATGGACAAGTGTCAGAAGATCGCCGACCTATCTCACTCCGTTAATTAACTCCATCCAAAGTTTGACTGGAAGAGATCGCTCTTAGCGATAAGTCCGCCCATTGTACTTTTGTTTGTAAGTTGTTTTCATGTACTTATTTATTATTTTGTTTGGTGTACAATAAAGCATTTTTTTTTGTAATGATCGCCTTCACGGAAATCTAGAAAGCGATTCTGTAATTGACATTAAAGATTTATCATCCATTAGAAAATTTACATAGTGTCAATGTCCATGATTTCTATGCATAACATAGACAGAGAAATGGATAATATGTCTATGATAGGGTAGAATTGAATTCGAAATTTTTCTGAAATGTATGTACTCAGTATGGACTGAGTGAGCGTTAGATTGAATATGAAGCGTTAAATGAAAAATAGCTGAAATGTCTATTTCACTAAATAGGATACGCGGGGCGACGCGGCTGGGCGCGGGTGCACGGCACGGCTCCTATTAGCCTCCCTGCGTCGCTACATTTCATTGACATTCATTCATTGTCAATTATATTTTGGCCAGCTAGTACATATTATCAGGCCTTGCTCACTCCGCACTGTAGGTACAAAGCTACAAGTACGTAGCCGGACACCGACGGCGGGTCGCGCGTCGTTACACGTGGCGCGTAGAAGAGATAAGAGCTATGCGATAGAAAGAGAGGCGCTCTGTTGGTTAATATGACTGGTAGGTATGCAGCGCTACGCGAGCTGAATTGAACTTTATTGCGTCATAGCAAGAGTCGCTATTTGTTTAAATTTATTTGCGGAGTGATGCTTCTGGGCCCTTAGTATTCTGTTGTATTATTTTTATTTTTTTTAATTTAACTACATTTATTCTAAAAAATGGACTGAGTATATACATTTCGGAAAAATATCTAATTCAATTCCACTGTGTATATATAACCTCCTTAGTATCAACTTTTCCTGTCTTTTGGTGACAATTTGGTCCAGACGCAAGTTCAGCCAAATTTCAGACATTCTCCTTTCAGATGTATATACAATGCGGAGATGACAATATGACTTTAAATGAAAACACTGGCAATACTGGTTTATAGAAACATTTGTTAACTATCAAATAAATCCGAACATCGAAATTAAAAAAACATTTTTTTCTAACAAACTAAATAGCTTAAAACTGCAAACAAAATAAAACACCATTTATAAAATTGGTACACTGACCTGCGATAAGAATGGCAACGTAGCTTGGTTTCATTCATGATAAAGCTGTGGCCGACGCAGCGACGTAATGTTTGGCGCTATTATTCTTATTATTATTAATGCTCAATTACACAAATCAAATCACAGAATATTAACCAAATAGTCGGGCATCATTCACCCACAACACAACACAACAACAAAGATACGAGAACACTCGCGCGGCGACTTCAAAAGAACGCGGGCGCATCCGAAATTCCAGAGAAAAACAAAACGCGTCACAGGCAGGAAGGACGTCCGGTGACACACTGACCGCGTAACCTAGGTTACGCGGTCAGTGTGTCACACGTCGACAAGTAACCAAAGTAAAAACAAGCAAACTTACCTATCTCTTTCGCACATACATATTTTGCGATAGACATGAGTGCGTACGCATGCATTTTTTCTTATCTAGCTGTGATGACACGCTTTATGACTCTTATGGGCTCGGACATAAAGTATAATTTGCATTGAGAAAATAAATTTGAAAGTTTTGAAAGTAGCGACCTGGCAACGTGTGTCGTTAACCTGTCGCGTGCTCTCTTGTTTACAATACATCATGTAGAAAATACTTAAAATGAAAAATAATGTCCTGTGGCTAAACTACTGGATATATTCATTTGATTTTTTGTGTGACGGTTGGGAATATCATGACTTATACGAAGTTTCATTTATGATCATATTGTCCTCCCCACATTGTATATTATATTTACTTAAAAAAACTTAATTAGTCGTATACATACTTATGTATTTAGTAACTTATATTAATGTGTAGTAAAACTTAATTGTCTTTCCATAACTTAAGTATTAATAAGAGTATATTTTATTTGTTATGTGTATTATTGAATAAATATAATATAATATTGATCCCTGTTATTTACTTATCATCCTCCTTTATATATATATTAGATATAAAACTCTTATATAAATCATATTCATAATGATTATGGTCGTGGTAGGTCTCCCGTATGCGGGAGGTCGTCTGGGTAGGTACGACAGCATTGCCTGTTATTCTGCCAAGTAGTAGTGCGCAAGCATTACTGTGTTCCGGTTTTAAGGGAATTGTAGCCAGCAAAATTACTGGGCATATGAGACTAAATATCTGCTGTCTCGGGGTGATGAGCGCAATGCAGTGATACGCAGTGCTTTTTATGGTATTAAAAGTTCTGAGTGGCACTGCAATAGTTATGGTCAGGCGTGGCGCTCACCATCGGCGAACGATATGCTCGTCCCATCACTCAGTTCCATAAAAAATATGGTGTTCTAATCATCTTTCAGAGAAGGCAGTCTCTAAATTGATAATGTTATAAAAAACGCTAAAAAAGCTTCGCCCCACAGTTTCCCGGGATAAACAGTAGAGTATGTGTACCGAGGTATGCAGTTTCCCGGGATAAAAATTAGCCTAAGTGTTAATCCAGGGTATAAGCTATCTTCATTCCGAATTTCAATGAAATCCTTTTAGACATTGCGGCGTGAAGAGGGAACAAACTCAATATCACACATATAAACTTTACCATTTGTAACATTAATGCGATCACTAAATTTTTAATGAAACTGTTACTTAAATAAATATTTAACTATTAATTAAATATTTTTTTTGGTCTCCGCCGGTACAATTTGTTTACTTTTCGGCAAACATCTGAGGTCGAGCAAAGGGGTACGCTGAAAACCAGCCCTGTGTAAACTCACTAGAGTTTACACAGAACGATGCTGAGCCTACCCCTTACTGCCAAACCCTAATACTGTATAAATATTGTAGTTATATTAAGTTATTGGCAATAAAAAATCATTTTCTTTCTTTCTTTCTTTACTTATACCATAAATATTCTGTGATATTACTATTATGGTGTGATATTAATAAAAATAGGTTGGTAGTAGAGATGGGCCGACTATGACAACATGGGCCGACTAGCCGACTAGTCGGCCGATTAGTTGGCCAACGATCATTGCTTTCGGTGGAGTTGGGGTAGCATCGTCTAAGTCCGTGATGCTTCTTGTACAGCTGAGGCGCTCGCACCCGCCGCGCTGTGTCTAGATGTCGAAACAGGTTGTTGTTTCCTTTTGAATTTTTTCTTCTGTTGTTTACGAACGAACCGCCTTTACAGAGTGTTTAAAAAAACAAAAGTCAGTGATTGGTAGCTAAGACCGTTTATAGTGAAAGTACGTAATTGAAATTGAATCATGTCAATAAATTTGACGATTTCATTTCAATCACCCTGTTTTTAAGCATATTATATATTTGTCTACTATAGTCGGCGAGTAGTCTACGCTGACTAGTCGCCGACTACAAATATAGACGAATAGTCGGTTTTCCCGACTAGTCTAGGAGACACTAGGGACATCTCTGGTTGGTAGGTATCACGTAATATTTTTCTAGACCCACCAATAAGGATACATCGCTACGTCCACGTTTATGATAAGTAATATTCTATATCCACAATCGTAAGGTATAGTATATACCTACGCATTTTACACATGCATATTTAATTTTATGCTAATATCGACTACTTAGTGCAATACAATGTAAAAACAACAACTTTTAATTAATGCATTAAATATTTTTAATAATAATAACAAGTAATTAATATTGGTAATAAAGTTCTGCAAATATTAATTACTCTCTTCTTACTATCGTACAATATAATCACGAATGTTACATGAAGATATGTTTATTTAACGTAAACTGAACCAAAGAAGAAACCAATCGTATTCTTTTCTTTGTAGGTTTCCAAAGTATCATCGGTAGCATCGCACGTAAAGGGGACAGGACCGGATGGAGTATATCAGTTAAGAAAGTTAAACCGATGAAAACCGAAGATGCTGACCCATCTAGAACGAAGATAGAAATTGAATTTCGACCAGAATTGACAGTAAAAAGGATACAATCGCACGTGAAAAAGCCTCGGAAAAGTAGATGCGACAAGGCTAATTTAGAACTGAAGCCCCTTTCAGAGTTGCTTAAGAAAGGCAGATGGTGTAAGAGACCTCCGGAACCTAAGGTAGACCAATCGCTGGAGCTGAGTAAACACCGCCACAACATTGTTACTATCATGCAATACTCAAATGCCACCCCATTCCGAGCATACCACGTCGACGACGGCTTCGCTTGCTGCTTCTGCAACAATTTCTTCAAAAAACCCTTCGACCTTAAGATACACACCATAGAGAAGCACGATAGCCACGACAAAAACAAATTCAAAGAAAGCTCAACTTCTATCTTCACGTACGTTGTGAAACTGGATGTCACAGGACTGTGTTGCAACCTTTGCAACATGGAAATTAACACCCTAGAGGAACTCATCCCACATTTACAAATACATGAGATACCTTTACATACTGATATCAAGGATCAAATTGTATGTTTTAAATTCGTTGACGATGTTATTCGTTGCATATATTGTAGCCAGGAGTTCAGTAACTTCAAATTCTTGTTGGAGCATATGAACGATCATTACAGGAACTATGTGTGCGCAGACTGCGACACGGGCTTCATTAACTATAGGATGCTCTTGGCACATGCGGACGGACAAGATCTCACGGTCGGTGAAGTCAAATGTCCCACTTGCAATGATGTCTTCGATTCGCTTACTAAATTCAAACGCCATGAAATTCTCGCTCATTCTGGCTTTGATCTGAATACGCACAAATGCACGCACTGCTCTCAGACTTTCAAGTCTGACGAACGTTTGAAAGACCACGTTACAAAGAAACACGACGGACAACATGCGTATGTTTGTGGCGGTTGCAAAAAGACATATCCCTCGAAACATATACTAATAGCTCATACAAGAAGAGTGCACTTGCACGAAGAGAAGCAATTCAAATGCGACGTGTGCGGTAAGAGTTTCTATGAACGAAAACTGCTGAAGAATCACATGATCAGACACTCCATCACGCGGGAGTACCAATGCGATGCGTGCGCCAAATTGTTCAAGTCGAAGAAGACTTTGCTCCAACACATACAAACGCATAAAATACGAGGCGAATTCAAATGTCTCGCTTGCGAAGAAACGTTCTTCAGGAAAACCTATCTCGATGATCACATGAGGCAGGTCCACTTGAAAGAAACCAGGGCCAAATGTACATATTGCGACAAGCTCCTATACCAGTCACAGTTGAAACACCACGTTTCGAGACGGCACTCCGACAAACGACAGTTCAAATGCGAGGTGTGCCTTGAAATGTGCAGGTCAAAATACTTGTTGATCCAACACAT
Organism: Petrophora chlorosata; assembly: GCA_951640565.1. Taxonomy (NCBI): domain Eukaryota; kingdom Metazoa; phylum Arthropoda; class Insecta; order Lepidoptera; family Geometridae; genus Petrophora; species Petrophora chlorosata. Next base: position 3,105,330 of record OX621218.1, read on the forward strand.
GGCCACACACACGGATTTCAAACCGCATAAAAAAGAGTTTGAATGCCTTGCTTGTGGTAAGAAGTTTGATCGGAAGATCTACGTTGTGAAACACACGCAGAGAGTTCACTTGTTGGAGAAGAAGTTTGTGTGTGACCAATGCGGTAAAAGGTTTGCCGACACGACAACGTTAAAGAACCACGTGGCGACACACTCTGTGGAAAACAAATTCCAGTGTCACGGGTGTCCTAGAACCTTTAAGACGAAGAAGACTATGATGAACCATGCTCGCAACCATATGGAGGAACGTAAAGTGAAGTGCGAGCTCTGTCACCAGGGTTTCATATACCCTTACCTTTTGAAAGATCATATGAAACAGGCGCACAAGATCTTACCTTAATTATAGACAAGAAATTATTTTAATGTAACGATTCTTCTTGGCCTCTGGCTCTTTCGTTATGGGTATCAGAGATAAGAGTGCCCTTGTTCAACTATGGCCAATAAAATCACGCTCCGATGTCAAACCAAAATTGGAAACAAATCAAATGTGCAGCAATTTCGTAATAGTTCATATTATTTTGAAAGTGAGTGGACGCGTGGAAGATTGTAATAATAATTGTAGTATTAAGTAAAAAAAAATCGTTAGGTCATATGGGATGCTTTCGGGTGGTCTAAAACTTCGACACACTTGAGGCGTACTCCGAGTTGCTTTCGTTTTGTATAGTAGAGAAAATTCAATGTTTTATAATCAAGATGTCAAATAACCGGCCAAGTGCGAGTCGGACTCGCGCAAGAAGGGTTCCGTACTCCGTACCATTATCTATAAAAAACGCAAAAAAACATGTCTGTTGTAGATGGGAGCCCCTTAAATATTAATTTTATTCTGTTTTTAGTATTTGTTGTAATACCGGCAACAGAAATACATCATCAGTGAAAATTTCAAATGTCAACTATCACGGTTCATGAGATACAGCCTGGTGACAGACGGACTGACAAACAGACAGACGGACAGCGGAGTCTTTGTAATAGGGTCCCGTTTTCCCCTTTGGGTACGAAACCCTCAAAATGACACCACATTAATAAATTGCATCCGTGCGATGCCGGGTCGTAGCAAGACATAAAGACTGAAAGATTACTCAAGAAAGCCAAGACTCACTGTCTGAAAGTTAATTTGATGCAGTTTGAATACAACCACAATGTCACTAAAACCACAGAATACTAAGGGACAGAATCATCTTTCCGCAAAGAAATTTAAACAAATAGCGACTCATGCTATGACGCAATAAAATTCAATTCAGCTCACGTAGCGCTGCATACCTACCAGTCATATTAACCTACAGAGCGCCTCTCTTTCTATCACATAGCTCTTATCTCTTCTGACACGGCACGTGTAACGACGCGCGACCCGCCGTCGGTGTCCGGCTATGTACTTGTAGCTTCGTACCTACAGTTCGCAGTGCGCTTGGCCTGCTAAAACCTTATAAAAGTTAGCTTCGTTTCTAGGTAAATTGCGCATTTGTATGTAACACAAAATATTTGTATAATCATTCGCAAATGTTCAATAATAATAAATGATATAGGGTGCTTATACTTACGTATATATAAAAAAAGCTATAAGTACTTACATGGTAAACTTGAACGAATAAAAAAAGGCGGACGCCTCGTCGCCAAATTCAAAAGTGAAGCACTCAAGTTGTACCGGTCCGCTCGTTCGTACGTACACAAGCCTCACGCACTCATTTACTGCTATGCCAATCGGCCGTCATATCTGCTTGACGTCGGCCCTCCATCCACTCAAACAAATATAACGCCACCGCCATTGCTATGCTTCGGTTGTTGCTTAGCGAAATTCCGTCCGCCTTTTTTATTCGTTCAAGATTACTTAATTATTTGTTGTTAAATGCTACACACATATTGCTTAGTAAGTTATATGAATGTATGTATATAGTACCTACCTGTATATAATTAAGCAATACTACTAAGATTCTTTAAGTTATTAAAAGTGTCAGTGACAATGCTCGTTTTATTGTAGAGGCACATTTTGAAATCACTTAAGAGTTAAGGAAAAATAAATGATCCAAGAATTAACCACAATAATTTAAGGTCATGTGAAATCAACCAAACCGCACTGGGCCAGCGTGGAGGATTATGGCCCATACTCTATGAGAGAAGGCCCAGCAGTGGGAATTTGAAGGGCTGATGATGATGAAAAAATACTTTTTAAAGCAATCTTTTAATTCTTGGCTCTCAGTTAGCGGACGCACGTTCTATCTATTCAAGCTTTTATGCTTATTTGTGAGTCAAATTGCCTAAAAAGAGGTTCTAATTGAACCTACTCGATTAGCTAAGGCAGGCAATATGATGTACCTACTATCTCTCAAAAACCCATCATTGATCATAGAACCACATGTTCTGAGTAGGATGCTCACATTCAGGCCTCGTTTCTGTACGTAAGTTTATTATGTAAGTATTCAGTTCACAAAGTCTGTCTGGCTGTTTACAGCCCCAGAGGTAGCAGAAACTTTCAAACTGAACCTTTTAGTGTACCACCTTACCCACATTACACCTAGCATTTTTTCAGTTCCAAAATTCTACTTGATGGTATAACGCCTCACATTTTTCTTATAGGTGATCCGCCTGTCGGAGAAGACACCTCATCAAATTCCTCCGGAAAGAAAAAGAAGGAAACCCTAGACAAAACGGAAAATAGGGAGAAAGTATTGAACAATATAAAGCAGATTCTTTTGTGGTCAAACGCTACACCCATCTGGCAACACGGCCCGGAAGGCTACCAGTGCGCGTATTGCGAAGATTCCTTTCAATTGCCAAGAAAACTCAAAAAACACACTATTGAAGAACACGATAACATCAACGAAGCGCGGTTTCTTCGATTCAAAGTGTTTGACTTTATTTTTAAACTAGATGTCACTTCTTTGAAATGTAATTTGTGTAAAGCGGACCTCGACTCTCTGGAACAGTTGATAGACCACCTCAAGATCAAACACAAAAAATCAATCGAGGTTGATACAAAGGACACCATACTGCCTTTCAAATTTGATACAGATACGCTCACATGTGTCATGTGCTCCACCAGTTTTGGGACGTTTGTGATGCTCCTAGATCATATGATCATGCATTTCAGTAAAGGACACGTTTGCGAGGTGTGCGGTAAAGGCTTTATTTGGCAGAGCACACTGGAAACTCATTTGAAGGAACACGGTGAGACGTCGTTCAAATGTCGATCCTGCTTGATGAAGTTCACGACCTCAGAGCTGAGAGACGAGCACGCCTTTGACTGTACTAAGGAGAAGATTGTTTGTGACTACTGTCCAGAGAGCTTTGCCAATAATAACCAGAAGCAGGCCCATATGGTGAATGAGCATGGAACGCCTGCGCGCAACCGCGCTTGCAACGTGTGCAATAGGACCTTCAACGATAACTACCAGTTGCAGATACATGTACGCAAAGACCATTTAAAGGAAAAGGATCATGTGTGTACAGTGTGTGACAAAGCCTTCTTCACGAAAGTAAATTTACAAAGACACTTCATAAAACATACGGGCAGGAAAGACTATAAATGTGAACTTTGCGAAAAGCAGTTCGTTAGATCCGACGCTCTGCAAGTGCATATGCGTGCACACAGTGATGTTCCGAAACCATTCAAATGTCCGGTCTGTGACCAAGGCTTCACGCAGAAAGCGGGCATGCAAGGGCACATGCGCACGAAACATGGACAAATTATATAAAATAGAGCATTATAAACATAGAGGAAGTTCTTAAAAGTACTCAGAAATTCATTGCTTTTGATGCTTTTGAAATACCTAAGATGTGTGAATAAAAGTTAGGTACAACTTCTTTTGCTAGTTTTATTTTTGGATTACATTATTTTTCTAAGTAATTATGGTTGTAGCCATAGAGATCTCCCTTTCAATATCGGTTGTAACACAACGTTCGATATATGAGCAGGAATGTTTCTTCGAATCATTTTCGTTTATTGATTTTTGTAGAACACACTAAGAGTGCCGATGACTCGGTCTTGTCTCAACCGCTATTCTCAAATTTATAGCAACCACCAATTTAAGCCTCGAAGGGGTCGCTGTAAAAACTAATTCTTGGATAGTTGTTGCACCGTTCCTAAGACGGGGAAAAGGCAAAGGACCCAATGTAGAGCCGAACATTGTGTTTTAAAAAACAGCTTTAGTAAAGTGACTGGCCCGTCTTCGGCGACGCCCACCGTGCGAAATAGGAGCCTAGCCTAGTGCTTTTATTAGTGCCGTTGCTCTTTTAGGTCATATGGTCTGAGCAGCCGCTCAACTACCATCTCTCTCTAGATCTCTGTGCTCCATCATCTTTACATCAGGCGAGATAGTGGCCAAACATAGATCTATTAAGCGGAAAAATAAATATTAGTCTACTAGATTCAAAAGACGCCGTTAAAGTCCGACGCGAACATCGCGCGAACTGCGCAAAACCCGAATTTCAGTAAATTCAGGCAGGAGTGTGAAGCACATTATCTTGAGCACTTTCTCGGAGCGTCTTGTATTTGTGTGAATATGTAGTTAGGTACTTCTTCCATGCGCGACCAAATAAGTAGGTAACTAGTTAACATCACGTTCCCACTTCTGGGATTCATGTTTTGTTTCAGTGAGATTTTAGTGTTACTGAAATCCATGTTATATTATAATTATTCCGTCACGCGCACAGCTAAGCTATCGGTATTATAATTATGTTAGAGAGTTTAATATTAGTGAGAAAGGGGTTAACAGTGGTGTTTCTTTATAGGTCAACCTCACGCAGTTACCGACGAATCAAGTGACGAAATGGAAACGGAACTGACAAAAGAAGAACCAAGGAAGAAGAGACGAAAACCAAATAACCAACGACGCGACAAGAACTCCAAACAGAAAAAGCACTTGAAAAACAAGATATTCTTTACAACATTAAGGAAATTCTGTTATGGTCTAACGCTACCCTGATTCTGAAATATGATGACTTTGGCTACGCGTGCTCCTACTGCGAAGATCAATTCCATGATCCAAGAAAACTCAAAAAGCACACTATTGAGGAATATGACGATGTGACTCAAGCAGTCTATTTTGGTAAGAAAGTTGTTAAGAAAGGCAGTAGGATACTAATGGAATTCAAACTGGATATAACTTCACTTTGTTGCAAGATATTCAAAAAAGATGTTGACACAGTGGAACTGTTGATAAACCATCTCGTAGCGTCTCACAAGGAGCAAATCAAATTAGGCATAACGAGATACATTATGCCGTTTAAATTTAATACTAAAACCCTACAATGTTGTAGCTTAAATATGTCTTGCCTATCTTTTCGAGTGCTACAGACTCATATGCACAGTAGCGTGAAGAATTATTTGTGCAAGTCTTGCAACGCCACCTTTGCCTTTCGAAACACACCAGAAATGTGTGCACCCACAAGACGCACAACGTGACACATTTAAATGCTCTCATTGCGGCAAAAGATTTACAGATTTATCTTCGAGAAATGCACATAGGAAAACGTGCGACATCTTTCAAAAAGGGAAGTTAAAGTGTAAACAGTGTCCAGAGCGGTTTTCGCGCAAGTATTATAAAGACGAGCATATGATTAAAGTCCATAATGTCCCGGCCAAGGTTTACTCCTGTAGCGTCTGCGATCGGTCCTACCCCAGATACCACATTCTTCAATTTCATGTTAGAAGAGAGGAACTTTAAATGTACGATGTGTAGTAAGGATTTCTTTTCGAAGACCAATATAAGGAAGCATGTGCTGACACATTCGGGGACGCCGTAGACGCGGCTCAAACACAAATGTGGAGTGTGTTCCAAGATGTTTGTGTGGGAGTATTCGTTGCAGGTCCACATGCGAATACATAACAACGAGCGACCTCACAAGTGCTCGCTGTGCGACCAGGCGTTTGTGCAGAAAATCACGGACAAATTATGTGATTACCTATTTAGAACACAGTAGGAAGGTGATGGTCTTTGAGCCTATATTGCTCAGAGCCGAGCGTAACCACTCACTTACAGAAGAAATACGTCAGCGTTTTTGTTATTGTGCTTATTGAAAGATCCCTAATAAATTACCAACTAAGTTTACGGTTGGTTTTATTTGCTAGTTTACTCAACTGCGGTGAGCTTTGCCTCGAAGAGTAAGGATTTGGAAACGCTTCAATTAGTGTAGGTATTTATTCAATGTTTTATAACATATTTGACGAAAATCCTGCAATGGTAGGCCATATTTTCTTTTAACTAGTTAGGCAGGTATGATGTTCGGAGTTAGATATTAACTGAGTCTGTTATGTCCTGCATATCATCAAAGTTATATTATACGAAAGTGTCTGTGTGTTTAATGTGTTTGTTACGTCTTTACGTCGCAACAGCTTAACGGATTTGGATCAAATTTAGAATGGAGATAGCTTATACGCTGGGCTTACACATAGGATGAGGAGAGAGACTTTTTAAACGAGAAAAACGAACTGTTTCCGAGGGAGCAACTTTAATCTGAATTCAGAGCTGGTGAAACCGCGCGGCGCTGCTATTTGCATCTATGTATAAAAACGTGTTTTAGTAAAGTGTCGGTATACCAGCTGTACGTTATGCTGGCATAATTAGCGTGTACCTTCTGTTGGGCATCTTGTTTAACTGAGCTTGAGCGTGAGTGTTCAAGCTTGAACAAAAACTTTGAAAGGACGAATGCAATGATAGGTACTTTTTTCAATAGTTGTGACAAGTCTAGGTCTCCAGACTTGAGTCTGCTGTCGCGTGGCAGTATCACCCCTGATGATTCGAATTGAAGACTGCGATACTTTCCAAAATTAACTTACTTTTGTTTTTCCATATTTGAAACAGCAAACAGCTACATCATAAGGTACAAATAACAAAGTAGTACAAATTAATAAAATAGTATTTGTATGTCTTTTTACTTGTTATTTAAATGCTTCAATTTTCGATCGGGAGTGATGTTTATGGACGATGTACCTTCAGCTATAGGTTAGTTTTAAATTGTTTGTAATAAAACACCATTTTAGTGATTTTGGATTCCATAATGTTTATTGACACTAGATAAAATAAAAAATGAATTATTACAAATTATATTTCAAAATTGTAATTATTTGGTGCTTTTAATGTAGATGAAACTTTAGTTCTTATCCCACAAATTAATTATTTTCAGACACACGTCGCAGCAGCAGCGAGGAAAGCGACACGCCTCTCATCTTCGTTGAAGAAAACAGGATCACTCTCGACAGGAAAGTCAATTTCACATCTTTTATATCCATCCTCCCAGCTGACGCTAGAAAAAAGACGCCTGCCAACGCATTTGTCGAAGAAAAACCCAAGAAGGTGGAGAAACGCAAGGAAAATATCATAGATGAAATATTTGAACCCATGGACCATGAGCCTTTGGAACCGCTGCCTCTAGATCCAATCCCGAAACGTGTTGAAACGACGACGAAACGCAAAACGGCTCCGAGACCTCCTCGCCCCAAGAGAAAGGCGCCGCGACAAAGAGAACTCACCGAAGAGAAGGTTCGGAAGCGACCCGTCACAGAAATTGAGTGGCACCTCGAGAATATCAAAGTTATTCTCAGCTCCTCAAACGCGACTCCAATTCGATCACGAGTAGACGGAGAGTACCAATGCAGCTACTGCAAACTGCAGTTCGAGAAACTGACAGATTTGAAAGTCCACACATTGACATCCAAATCCCACAAGAAGAAGAAGCCGGACTTCTTAAAGATTCATTACGCATCTCTCTCTAAACACATAGTTTACTTGGACATAACTGCGCTCCAATGCGCTATATGCCATTTGGAGATGATAAGTTTAGAGGCTTTAATGGAACATCTGAAGAATGATCACGACGAGAACATGCATTTGGTGATCAAAAATCAGATCATGCCTCTAAGGGTTGTAGATGAGAAACTCACTTGCAGTGTCTGTGCCGCTGAGCTAGAGTTCGAGCTGATCCAGGAGCATATGGCTCAGCATTATAGGAACTACGTGTGCGAGTTTTGCGACACCAGCTTTGTGATTCGCAGCAAGATGATAGACCATAAGAAGGCTGTTCATGATTTGTAATAACGCAGCTAGGGCGATTGAAGGAATCAGAAAAATAGTATTACTTATTACCCTTGAACGAATAAAATAAAACCGGCCAATTGCGAGTCGGACTCGCGCACGTAGGGTTCCGTACCATTATCTATAAAAACGGCAACAAAATCATGTTCGTTGTATGGGAGCCCCCTGAAATATCTGTTTTATTCTGTTTGTATTTGTTGTTATAGCGGCAACAGAAATACATCATCTGTGAAAATTTCAACTGTCTAACTATCACGGTTCATGAGATACAGCCTGGTGACAGACGGACAGACAGACAGACATACAGACAGACAGACGGACGGACAGCGGAGTCTTAGTAATAGGGTCCCGGCTTACCCTTTGGGTACGGAACCCTAAAAAGGCGGACGGAATCTCACTGAGCAACAACTGAAGCATAGCAATGGCGGTGGTTTTATGTTTGTGTAAGTGGTCGGAGGGCCGATGTCAAGCCGATGCGACGGCTGATCGGCATAGCATGTAAATGTGTGCGTGAGGCTTGTATACGAACGAGCGGACCGGCATATCTTGTGTGCTTCATTTCTTAATTAAGCGACGAAGTCAGCCTTTTTTTTATTCGTTCAAGCATAAGCCTATACCTATTTGTTCAGAATTTTGAATGGTATGAATTTTAAGAAGGCCAACAGGCGTATTGTGTGATGCGGAATCCGGAGCTTCAATTAACCGTTTCCAACTTTCCGAAACAAGTTGCTTCTGATAAATTACATGAAAAACCTTAACTGTAGCATGTAGTAATAATATCTTATCAGTGCTCGCGTTTTCTACGAACCCTCCCAAATGAAATCCGCCAACCCTAGAAGCGGTTTAAATAAGAAAAACATGTTATGTCTAATTATTGTGTGTTGTAGTGTGTTATTCTAAACCGCGGGTGAAACCGCGGGGAGAGACTAGTATCATAAAAACATGATGTCTTAGTACCTAGTGTAATTTAAGTGTTCAGTACTTGTAACCCGCGGGTTAAGACGAAGAATTGGAAATATTGGCGTCAGGGACCTCAATTTTTCTTAATAATTACTAAACATTTGGAACTGATATTTATGTATGCCATTCATCAGGATTTTGTCTTCCTTTGCCTCATTGCTTTACATGATTGGTGAACTTTTACAGCAGAGAAAAAAATATAAAAAAAGGTGTTTGTAAACACAGTACGAGCATCAACACACAATATATATATATATATATATATATTATATACTATATAAAGTGCAAAGACTTAAAAATCGTAACATTTAAACATAATTTTAGGTACTTTTAGGACTTTATTTAATTAAAACATTATTTTCCATGGCTATATATACACATATATATATATATATACCTAAAATTATGTTTAAATGTTACGATTTTTAAGTCTTTGCACTTTATATAGTACGCTTAGCCCAAAATTGTTTAACATTATGTATTGTTTTCTCATGTAAGTGAATTAATTCTTTTGAGAAATAAAGTAGGTACCTTAAACCACATGTTTCAAATATTGCCGCGCAAAAGGTCACCTCAGACGTATGACGTCACTCGCTGGCCAACGAACCGACAAGCTCTACGAAAGCAAACTTGCAAAGTGATTTATTAATTTTTGTGAAGTTTAAATACTTTAGGGTCGTTATGGCATGAAAAACATATCGTTTTGATATAGATAAAAAGCAAAAATATAAAATAAACACCATCTTCGCACTCGGTATTTACTTTGAAATGACGTCATGCACTGTGTTGGTGTTTCGGAACAGATAAAAAATGTCAGATTTATTAGATTTTATTTATTGATTTAAAAATATAAAATATTATTATTTTACAAAATATTGATTGAATGATCTTTGGAATTCAACAAACATTTGTTCTAACTACATTTTAGATTTTTTTCGATTACTGTCCGATCCCCTATTGTATCCTGCGAGTTTAGTATGTACTTACGTACCTACTTACTTCCAGTGGGTCAATTATTTGTTATCCGTGGGTTAAGTACCTACTTGCAACCTGTGTGTCAGGTGCTTGTAACTTCGCATATATGTATGTAGTATATACGTCTTTTTTGTATGTAATTACTTAGACGTAATAAATGGTTACCCGATAACCGTTGGAGTAAAAAGGTTCTCGAGTGGCGACCACGGACCGGAAGGCGGAGCGTAGGATGGCCCCCACAAGGTGGACCGACGACCTGGTAAGAGTCGCGAGGAGTCGCTGGATGCATACAGCGAGCAACCGCTCGTTGTGTCGATCTATGGGGGAGGCCCATGTTCAGCAATGCACGTCTTCCGGCTGATGATGATGATGATGATGAATAAATGGTTTACATTACTACCTAAAATAGAAACGTGTATTATTTCACAAAATGACCACAGTTTATCAAATCAAAAGATATTTATTAAATAGGAACAAAAATGCACTTTAAAAAGAAAAACAAATCAATTAATATACGTTTTAAAAACATTGTAACTCAACATATCATGGCTGTTTACCCATTTCTTTTGCCCATACTCAAATTGTCCAAAAGTCCGGGGCCAGAAAAGAAATACACCCCCTTCGGAAATACACCCGCTAGAGAAGATATCACCGAGAAACTGCGGGGATGCCCCTCCTTTTTTAATCTTTTAAAATGTCTAATAATGTAACAACAAACAATGAAGTATAATCAAATCATCATTTATTTCAGGCAATAACAGTAAATGTGCCAGAGGCTCATAAAAATATACACCTTAATGACTAACATACACACAATGTATAAATAAATAACGCCCAACGATCACATACATAGATCCCGGCCCCTAACTAGGATTCCCAGTATCTAGGGAACCAGGAACTATGAGGACCATGGTCCCACAACACCCAGACGCGAAATGCTTGCACTTTTTTTTCTGTGCTCAAACATTTGTCCCGTCGCGGGAATCGAACCCGCAACCTTAGTGATAAAGGATTATTTTTTTCAGTTTTGGCATCACAGACGCACTTATAAACGTCAATTATTACAATAACTCTACCACCGTATCGGAAAAAGAACCACTACTCAGAAGTACGGCAAGAAACTGAGGGGCATACGTTTTGGAACTTTTAACAATATTGGAAATTTGGAACTTTTAACGTTACAATATTTTGTTTGTTTTTGACAACATTATTTTTCTATGTGCCAGTTGGCTACTTGGCAGAAGCGGAACGTTCCATGCATCTTTGTCTTATATGTACTTACTAACTGTATAGTATGCTATTTTAATTAGAATACATTAGGTATGTAGGTACTTAAGGTCTTGGAAAAGGACATCTATAAGTTACTTTTATCCCGTTAAACCTCGGGTGAAACCGAGGGGTGCAGCTAATAAAAAAATATATAGGAAAAAACTGGCAATCACCGCGTCTCGTTACAGCAGGTAAAGTTTAGTTTTTTTATTTTATTTTTTATAATTAACTCTCCGATTAATTTCTCATCTGTTAAACATTTGTCAACAGAACCGAAGAAGCCCAAGATCGTGACAAAGAGCGTTCGTAAGAAGAACGTCATCACTTTATCTTCTCAGACGGAGAACAAAGTACGGATCGTGTTCAAGAAATGCGCCGAACTGAGCAAGCATCAGACTAACATCAGGTAAGGCTTTATTATGCGCATTGCTAACGAATGGAACTCTGCCAGAGTCAGTAATAATAATAATAATAATAAAACATTTATTTATTTTCTCTCACAAAGGTATTTTCTTATAGGATTTAAGACTAAAGCTAAGACTTACTACCTAACGTTGTGAGAGACTGGTGCCTGAGGTAGGTTCTAAAGAACCTGTATTACAGGTCACCAGTGCCCTCCCGCGGTTCGATATTACGCCGTAATTTCTGTATGGTCCTATATAAAAAACTATAGTTATACAGCTTTGTTTATAACAAAAACAAATCTAGTGATACAATATCCTTGATACATAATAAGTAATAATGCAGTGCAGACAATGTGTGTTGGTAATGTGTAGGTGTCGAAAGGCATGGTAAGCAAAAATGTGTGTGGGGATATGAGTCAGTCTTTCCCGATAGCTACAATCTAGGAATCTTCAAGGCTCGAGTGAACAGCCCCCCTACCCATATGTCCCTCAAGCGCCAATCGTATATCGTGTTAAGGTCGAATTAAGGTATAGCTTCACTGCAACTAATGAGATGCGGTTCAATTATTATCAATTTAGGCAAGAAATCGAATTAATCTCATTAATTTACACCAAAATACGATAACTACACGTTGAGATAAACTTAATGGGACAATATATGGCATCATAAGACATTGTCGCAGTGATTTTACACCCTAATCTGAGCTCAACACGATATACGATTGTCGTTTGAGGGAGATATGGGTACGGGTGCTGGTGCTATCTTGGCAAGCGTGCTAGATCGTCGCTTACCAAAAAAATAGGCAAACATATCTATTTTCTTTCCCATACTCAAATTAAAGTCCGACCCCAGAAAAGAAATGCGAAAACTGACTCTACCAGCGCTTCGGAAATACGCCCGCTAGAGAAGATAGCACCAAGAAACTCTGCGAGGATGTCTCTTTTTTATCTTTTAAATTCTATCCGTTGAAACTAATCCATGTTATTCTTTTCGCTTTCCAGAACGATTCTCCTATCGTCCAACGCGACGCCAATCCGCCGTTACGGTGGCGTGGGCTTCATGTGCTGTTTCTGTCCCCTACAGTTTCCGGACGCTGGCCAGCTCAAAGCGCATACTATACAGGTCAGCCGCGGCTACCCCACATACCATAATACTGTTTAAAGGATCATTCAAACCTCTGTGGTGTAGTGGTTGGCTCAAATCTCATACACCATTGAGGTTGCGGGTTCGATTCCCGCGACTAGACAAACGTTTGTGCACAGAAAAAAGCATAAATATTTGTTTCGTGTCTGGGTGTTGTGGGAGCATGGTCCTCATAGTTCCTGGTTTCCTGGATACAGGGAGTCCTAGTTAGGGGCCAGGATCTATGTATGTGAACGTTGGGTGTATTTATTATTATTTTTTTATTCACAGTCATCAGCAATCGTGGTAGGTCTATCGTATGCAGGAGGCCGTTTGGGTAGGTACCACAGCTTTGCCAGTTATTGTGCCGCCAAGCAGTAGTGCGCGTTTCTGTGTTCCGGTTCGAAGGGCATTGTAGCCAGCAAAATTACTGGGCATATATGAGATTTAATGTCTGAGTCTCGGGGTGAGTAGCGCAATGCAGTTGCAACGCTACGCTGTACTTTTTATGATATTAAAAGTTCCGGGTGGCACTGCAATTGTTATGGGTAGGCGTGGCGCTTAATATAAGGCGAACGACTTGCTCGTGTTGTCACTCAGTTCCATAAAAATAGATAAGATAAGAAATTCTTTATTGAAAGAAAGAAAAAATATTTATTTAGGACATCATACAACGTTACACTGAACATACTAAAATAAAGACATAACAAAAATAATAAATACAACCAGTGAAATGTTGCGCGATGTCAGGAAAAGTTAAAAAATATGCTCCTCAGTTTCTTGCCGTATCTTCTGAGTAGTGGTTCTTTTCCCGATACGGTGGTAGTCATTGTAATAATTGACGTTCATAAGTGCGTCTGTGACGACAAAATTGAAATAAAGAACTTTTGAATTGAATTTGAATTTGAATTGAATTGAATTGGTTCCGTCTTATTTTTAAATACATAAAGATGGGAGCTTTTCGAAAACTCAATAATAAAGTTTTAATAGGTTTGTTTTCAAACCTATTACTAGATGGATTTCTTAAAAAAAAAACATTCTACTCGTATATATGTTAAAAAACACACTTTGTGCTTTTTTTTTTATCTGACCTATACTGTCCCACTGCTGGGCAAAGGTCCCCCCGCTATGTCAAGCCTTTCCTCTTGGAATGCGAGGATATCATCATGCCAGCGATTTCTCGGCCTCCCTCGGCGCCGTCGCCCATCTTCTGGCACCCACTGCGTGACAATCTGAGCGCACCGGTCAGGATACATTCGTGCGACGTGAAAGTACTTACCACATTTTTATTAAGCCACTTTCTTGTGTGTTTGTCTGTCTGTCGTTCCGGGTGGAATCTTGCAACTCAAATTCCGAGCACTTCCCGATTAGCTATCCGGCGGAAACTCTCAGGGTAGCTCACAACTCAATGACAATGCATTCTAAATCCATTTATCAGCATGCAATGACGACCTAACCTCAAAAGGCGCATATAAACGTGGTTTTTAGATTTATTTTTTTATCTGTCACTTTTTTTTGACGCAACAAGGAGGGGTGTTTGACCGCTATGTGTGTCTGTGGCACCATAGCTCACACAGGGTGAACCGATTTGGATGCGGTTTTTTTATGTTACCGAGTGATGAGACGAGCAAGTCGTACGCCTGATCGTAAGCGCCACGCCTGCCTAAAACAATTGCAGTGCATTTGAAAGCAAGTTTTCTAGCGGTGGTTCTTACTTCTTAGACATGTTTTATCAAAGTCGTTTTTTACTTTTTATAGGTTTTTTCGTGAGGGTTTTTTAATTTTTAATTTAATCAGCTTGCCTTCTTTTCAGACACACGACGACTCAGCGAAATCCACTTTCATGCGCGCGCAGACCCTCCCGGGCTTCGTGGTTAAACTGGATATCACCGACCTCCTCTGCACACACTGCCACACCCCCTTCGAGTCCCTCGACGACCTCACAAATCACATCACAAGCTTACACAAAAAAACGTATTACACAGACGTCAAAAGCCACATTCTCCCTTTCAAATTCAACTCGGACCTACCCAAATGCGTAATTTGTTCGAGTCAGTACAACAACTTTAAAGTTTTGCTTCAACATATGAATGTGCATTTCAGGAACCATGTCTGCGAGATTTGCGGTCGGGGTTTTGTTAACAAAAAGGTGTTTCAAACGCATATGTATAGACACAATACTGGGGTATTCAACTGCTCATTCTGTGCCAAAGTATTTGATACTAGGGTAAAATGTAAAGATCACGAACGAGCAACGCATATCTTAATGCATAAAAGAAGCAAATGCGCGTACTGCGGTGAACGGTTTAGTGATTACACGAAGAAAAATGACCATGAGGTCAAGGTTCATGGCGCTAAGCCAGTGGTTCTGCACTGTTTGGCGTGTAACAAGACGTTTGACAACCAGCGGTCGTTGACTGTTCACACTAAATCGCACCATTTGATGGAGAAGAGGGTGCCTAAGTGAAATGTCTAGTGAGTTTGATAGTCGATACTGTTCGTTGAAAGCTTTTTCTTCCTCACAATTACAATTGCAAAATGCTTTATTGTACACCGAACAAAAGAATGAATAGGTACATGAAAACAACTTACGAACTAAAGTACAATTGGCGGACTTATCGCTAAAAGCGATCTCTTCCGGTCAACTTTTGGATGGAGTTAACGTAGTCAGATAGGTCGGCGGTGTAAATAAAATGTTAATGAATGATCTGTTCTTAATAACTTCCTTCTTCTTTCTTTTTTCTTCTTTTTCTTTCCTTTTTAACCGACTTCAAAAAAGGAGGAGGTTCTCTGTTTTTTTTTTTATGTTTTTACCTTAGAACTGCGTCATTTATGAACCGATTTGAAAAATTCTTTTTGCGTCGGGTTCAGTATAGCTACGAAGTGGTCCCATATACATTTCATCGATATGTGACCTTGGACTTCGAAGATACATTGAAGTCGGTTTTTGTTTTTTTCTAAAAATTAATTATATTATTCTTCTTCATCTTTCTTTCTTCTACTTTTTCATGTTCTTTTCGAGGACCTAAAGTACCGTACCTAAAGTAAGGTAGGTACCTACATTCCAAATTTCACCACAATCGGTTCAATACTTTTTGCGTAGAGTAACTAACATCCATCCATCCATCCATCCTCACAAACTATCGCATTTGTAATATTAGTAGTTAGAAATGTTTTAGTTGATAGAATTTGTAAAATATTCCACTTTCTTCCTTTGCAAGCGGACTCAGACCCACTTGTTCCGACGTGGAAAAGCGGTTAACCCATGAATTAGGTGCCAATTTTCGTACAAAATATCAAGTAACAGGTTAACCTCGATTTAATGTTGGCACAAGTATTCCGAAACTGAAACGCAATGAAAATATATAGTGTAACCCCGCTGAATATTATGTAGGTTGTTACAATATAATATGTATGGGGGTAGATAGCAAATGTAAAATGAATTTAAATTAAAATATATACAGGGCGTCCCAACACTATGGGACATGAAGGGAAAGTACCTTAAATATCGTAGATAGGATATTTTACTGAAACAAGACTTTATGTTATTTTTAAAAGTTAGTAATACTGCATTGACAGATATTCTAAAAATTATTTGCTTCGCCTGGGAATCGAAACGACTGATATGTGAAAAAAAAAATCACCCGTATTTTTATGATGCCAATCGAAAGGATAAACAAAAAAAATCTTAAGTAACATAGTATCTTAAAAGAAAGGAATAACGTCAAATGTTTGATTCAAATTTCAAGAAAATTATTTATTACCGACGACGACGCATCTTAAATAAATATATAAATAATAAATAAATAAATAAAATAAATATTTGAATGCAGTATTACTAACTTTTAAAAATAACAGTCTTCTTTCAGTAAAGTATCCTATCTACGATATTTGAGGTACTTTCCCTTCATGTCCTAGTCATGTTTCGGGATGATGTTCGGTGAACCATCGGGGAGACGGGTCTGAGCAGCCGCTCAACTGCCGTCTCTCTCTAGATCTATGTGCTCCATCTTAGGCCACATCATCGCTTCTCATCAGGCGAGATAGTGGCCAAACATAGATCTATTAAGCGTAAAAAAAATGTCCTATAGTCTTGGGACGCCCTGTATATAAGTAATCTCTCCATTTTTTTTTAATATATATGTATACTTAATAAATCTGGTAATGAGTTACTAGTACAAGTAGATTTAACACAATGTAGAAGCCCACCCCTACATAGTAGAAGTCCCGCCTATCCGCACGAAGCGTTTGGCTCATCCTTCTTAATATGTACCTACAGCTAAGGAGTGGAACGCTCTGCCATCATCAGTGTTCCCTATTAAATATAACCTGGGTGTGTTCAAATCAAGAGTGAATAGATACTTACTAAGCAAGCGTGCTTCATCTTCGACCACATCGCCGCTTCCCATCAGGGTCCCAATTCATATGACAACTTGGCGGAATCACGTCGATTCCTTGCTTCGAAATCACGTCGATTCCTTCATTAATAAACGACATCTCTATGACGCATTCATAAATCATACATATGACGCGTCATAGAGAATACAAATTTCGCAGATGTCGTTTATTAATGAAGGAATCGACGTTTCCTCGAAGCAAGGAATCGCCAAGTGTCATAGTGAATTAGGGCCCTGGTGAGATCTTGGCCAAACTTTGGCATAGTGTGATGTAAAAAAATGTTGGTCTAGTAATGTTTTGAGTAAGTACCTCCTTAAGTATCTATGTACCTACCTAATTAGCCGGGTCCGGCAATCCCCGTTCGGAACCTCGATCGAACATTTCAATTTGAGTATGAGAAGTGTGTTTATATTATTTTAGTCGTGTTTATATGTAAATATTAGGTGGTTTTATCTTCTAAATAAATAAATAATAATAATATATTTAAATAAATAATCATAATAATATATTTTTTTTTTACGCCCAACGATCACATACATAGATCCTGCCCCTAACTAGGACTCCCTGTATCTAGGGAACCAGGAACTATGAGGACCATGGTCCCATAACACCCAGCGAGGACCATGCTCCCACAACACCCAGACACGAAACAAATGCCTCTGCTTTTTTTTCTGTGCACAAATATTTGTCCCGTGGCGGGAATCGAACCCGACACCTCAGTGGTGTATGAGATTTACTTAACTACGTTCCTTACGTTCTTAAAATTGCTTCGTATTCTAATTATCATTCCACAAAACAATTATATGCTTTTGATACATTTGAAACGATCATTGGTACTTAGTTAAGTTTTAGTAATTATATATTTTTTATGTAATTATAATTCAATGTCATTCTTTTATATTTATCTATCTATTATTCCTTACGTTAACTCATTGTGTATTTTTTGTTATTATTTTGTACCATTTTATTACAATAAAAAACATTTCGTAACTGTACAACTTTTTTTTTTTTTTTTTTTTTACCCCTTATAGATCTATGTTTGGCCACTATCTCGCCTGATGTGAAGCGATGATGTGGCCTAAGATGGAGCACATAGATCTAGAGAGAGACGGCAGTTGAGCGGCTGCTCAGACCCGTCTCCCCGATGGTTCACCGAACATCATCCCGAAACACGACTAGGTCGCTTGACGGCATGGCTTTGTTCGGTGGGTGGTATTACAACCACGGCCAGAGCCTACCACTCCAAAGCGCGTAAGCGGGTTTCATCACGATGTTTTCCTTCACCGTTTTAGAGCGAGCGTGCAAAATCTGCACTTAACTATAAGTCATTGGTGCAGGGCCGAGTCGGGATTCGAACCCAGGTGCGTCAGATCGAAAGGCGCACGAGGTCCCGCTGACCCACACTCGCTCTACTCTAACTCATGTTAAAATTAATATATTATTAAGTGACATAAAATTATGTACTTAAATAAGTAAAAACTAAGATTGGAATAATAAGAGCAGTCCAAATTACAAAATCTTTTATTACTTCCCGCGCGACTTTGGCCTGTAGTCCAGTAAATTTAGATAATAACAGGCCTAGCGCACTCCGCACTGTGGGTACGAAGCTACAAGTACATAGCCGGACACCGACGGCGGGTCGCGCGTCGTTACACGTGCCGCGTCAGAAGAGATAAGAGCGGCGCGATAGAAAGAGAGCCGCTCTGTAGGTTAATATGACTGGTAGGTATGCAGCGCTACGCGAGCTGAATTGAATTTTATTGCGTCATAGCAAGAGTCGCTAGTTGTTTAAATTTCTTTGCGGAGTGATGTTTGTATCCCTTAGTATTTTGTGATAATATATAGGTATAGAAGACAAAGATGCATGGAACATTCCGCTTCTGCCAAGTAGCCAACTGGCACATAAGAATCATAATATCGTAAAAAACAAACATAAAATATTGTAACAAAAGCTCTAAAAAAAATGCTCTTTAGTTTCTTGCCGTATCTTCTGAGTAGTGGTTCTTTTTCCGATACGGTGGTAGAGTCATTGTGATAATTGATGTTCATAAGTGCGTCTGTGATGCGAAAACTGAATAAAGAACTTTAGCTTTTAGCTTTAACTTGAACGAGATATTGTCGTATCATCCTCATAAGCCCATCACGTTCCCACTGCTGGGACACGGGCCTTCTCTCATGGCAATGGATTTCCATTATAAGAGTTGTTTTTTTTATGGGCAAATGGGAATACGTTTGACGATATCTCGCCTGATGGAAAGCGAAGATTTGACCTAAGGTAGAGCGCGCTTGCCCATGAGATGCATATTCAGTCAAGACTTAGGGCCGTAAGTTGTAGCTATTCGGGAACAAAGAAGCGGGTAGAGCGATCTTCTCCTTAGCAGTCCGCATGTTGAAGACATGTGCGAAACGTTTAGTAAGTCCGGTAGGTACTTACTAACCTACAGTACCTATCTTTACATAAAATAACTGTAAGGTAGCAAGATATACTTACGAAGGCACTCAGTAGGATAAATTAAAAAAACTTGAAATGTCTGTATATAATATTTATTTATATACAATACCTATGTAACTAATAATAATTAAACCAATGAAAAAAAACCCCTGGAACCCCCTGCATAGAATCATGAAAACCGTTGGAGCCGTTTCCGAGATTCTTGTATATATGTCCATATATACAAGAATTGCTCGTTTAAAGATATTAGATAGAAAGAGATAGATACAAAACCGGGAAGCGGAGTGAGGAAGCGGAGCGGGCAAGCGGAGAGGAGAAGAGAGCGAAGCAGCTCAAATGACTCGTCGCGTGCTCGCGGCCTAACGTCGTGTATGGAAAAACACAGTCCACAACTCCGCTCCGCATTACTCCCTCGCTCCGCTCCGTTGCCTGGCTCCACTCCGATGGACAGGCAGCCCAAAAACCTGCACTGCACTACTCGCGAAGTTGATCGAAGTTAAGCGAATACTAGAGTGTAGAAGGGCTCTTCGGTGCGCTCCGTGCAACGCCTCGGGCGAGTTCCGATTGATGTCGGTTTTTGCGCCCGAGTCAAAGGATTGGAAGTTCGAACACGAAGCGTCTTACTACACTACTCGGCTAACTTCAGATTGCGATCATCTTCCATCTCTTTTTCCCCATATTTTTTAAATTTTCGTTAAGTAAAGAATATGCACGTAGTTAATATGCGAGAGTGCACATAGCAACGGCAGCTGCCGCTTGAACGTAATCTATATCCATGATGCATGATGCATAGCGTATAGCGCATTCCTAGCTTACTGCGCACTGTAGGTACGGAGCTACAAGCTACAAGTACATAGCCGGACACCGACGGCGGGTCGCGCGTCGTTACACGTGCCGCGTCAGAAGAGATAAGAGCGGCGCGATAGAAATTGAAGCGCTCTGTAGGTTAATATGACTGGTAGGTATGCAGCGCTACGCGAGCTGAATTGAATTTTATTGCGTAGTAGCAAGAGTCGCTATTTGTTTAAATTTCTTTGCGGAGTGATGCTGCTGTCCCTTAGTATTCTGTGCCTATAGTTCGTCGAAGCAACATCGCGAGTAGTGTAGTGCTAGCTTTAGCCTTTAGAAATGAACTTCGGGGTGATACTTGACCATGTGGTAATTCCAACTACCTTTCTGCACAAACGCCTGCCAGCACTCTTTGCAAACCTTTTTCTTATCACCCGTATGTATTTTTTCATGCATACGCAACGTATTTCTTCTAAAAAACGACTTTTTACAATACTTGCAATGGAAATCCTTCACAGTCTTGTGTTTATACTTCATCATCAGCCCATCACGTTCCCACTGCTGGGACACGGGTCTTCCCTCATAGAGAGAGAAGTGTTTATACTTGTGCCGTTTCAATAGCTGTAATTTATAAGTCTCAAAGTCGCACAAATCGCACTTGTGTTTCTGTCCCAACATATGGAAACTGTCCATATGATACTTCAACCCAAGTTTGGAAAGGAACACGACGTCACACGCGTTACATTTAATTGTCGCATCTATATTATGTTCTACCAGCTTGTGTGTCACAACAGAATGTTCTGTTGGGAACCTCTTATCGCATACCTGACATATGTATTTTGGTAATTGAAAATGTACGACTTTTACATGACTTTTCAGATTTATGAGTCGTTTGTACACTCTTGAAGTGCAGCGAGAGCATTGGAAACCGTCGGCGACTCGCTTGAAGTCTACGCCCTCTTGCATTGGGAATATCGGAGAACGTCGCTTCTTCGTCGCCGTCGGTGGCGGTCGCTTCTTCTTACTGCCTGTGAAACATAAAAATATTAAGAGGGAACGGCACGCTGAAATTTCCATACAAAAAGAGAAAACGTTTTTCTACCCCTAAACATTAACCAAATTCGATGAAATTTGGACATGTAAGAGATGTTATCATTATTGAGGTTTGTGGGTTTTTATTTTTTCAATAATTCCCATAGAATTTGAACAAATGGACTCAAAAAACTATACGATATTTACTCGAAATTTTTTTTGAATTTTGGAAGCTTTTAACTTTAAAAATAGACAACGAAACCTACAAACCTAGTTTATTCTCCATTTAAGAAATTGAGACCAAAATTACCAAATTTGGTTGAGATTTAGTGTGGTAGAAACGTTTTCTCCCGAAACGCTAATTTTAACAAAAATCTGAAACATGATACGAATTTAGTTACATTATTATTATTATTTAGTTAATTTATTTAATTTAATTTACGCATTTTCTGCGAGACCGTAAACCGTTATTTATTTATTTTTATGGAAGACCAACAGCTGTTAAATGGATATAAATAACTTATAGTAAAAGTGAGCCAATTAAAGGTCCTCACGGATAGTTACAAAATATTATAAAATGTAACTTATGTGACCATCATAAGAACATACCTATACTTATAGGCCGACCGAGCAGAGAGCTTACGTCTCTCTGCTCCGCGCACCCCTTTCACCCACCCGCTAACATCTCCCCTCGCTCCCTTCTTACCGCGCAGGCGATACGCGAGTTAAACGGTCGGCCTATAGTAACTGAGTATAACTAATATTACATACTGTCTATAATAGATTTAAGGTGCAATGTTACTTAATTGAAATTTCGTTATTCAAATACCTAGTGCTCGCTGGCCGCGGCTGTGCCATATCCTCTTAATAGGTATACCTACTTGATCCTAAAGCCGTGTGGAATAAGTGCCAAGCACTACTGGTGCGCAAGCATTACTGTGTTCCGGTTTAAAGGGCATTGTAGCCAGCGAAAATACTGGGCATTATGAGACTCAAGAGCTAATTGTCTCAGGCTGACGAGCACAGGACAGTGCCGCGCAGGATTTTGCAAAACAAAGTTCTAGGTGGTGCTGTTGTTGTTATGGGTTGGCGTATTGCTTACCATCAGGCAAACGACCAGCTCGTCTCGTCATTCAGTTACATAAAAAAAAAATACGACGAGCAACAGACCTCAAAACAGCTTTTAGCGCATACTATGCATTATGTGTACTCAAGACTTACCTACTACGGCATTATACGTATGGGGAAATAGTGTCAATATGCAAATCCTTTGTATAAGGCGGAAAAAATGATTATAGGCCCGTTGTCCCCGTAGGCCTTGTACCCGCTACGGGGACAACAGGACGTCATTAAATTTTCGTACCATTGTCTCCTTTACGGAGATACAGCCACTAGGTTATATATATAATACATATAACATAACCTATATTACCACTGCTGGGACTCGGGCCTTCCCTACGTAGAGAGAGTATGGGCCATAATCCACCACGCTGGCACTTTGCGGGTGGATGTCACATTTCCTTGAATTTTTGTGATTAATTCTTGAACATGCCGGTTTCCTCACGATGTTTTTCTTCACCGTTTTTAGAGCGAGTGTTAATTCCGAACATAACTTAAGAAAGTCAGTGGTGCTGGGCCAACGGGATTCGAACTCGGGTGCGTTGGATTGAAAGTCGCACGTGCTCCCACTGAGCCACACTCGCTTATACTTAATAGGACATAGGAACGTATACACCTAAATTGAAACGCTTGAATTTTTTTTACATAATATTTATTTTTGTAATATACCTAGGTACATAATTAACAAACTTGTGATAAAAATAACCACTGTTTTCTTATATTCTAATGATAACAGTTGATATTTTTTAATTTATTTAATCATTTATTTTAGAAAAAAATCCACATCAAACATGTCACATAATTAAATTAATCTACAATATATTTCATTAAATAAATCAAATCAAAATTAAAAACAGTCAAATTAAATTAAGTTAAAACGTGATGCTTGCGACTTAGGGGTCGTTAATTTAAAAAAACCCTGAATAGGGGATCAGACAACTTTTCAGAAAGTGTTTTAAATTAACTATAATGGATATATATAGCCATGAAAACTACTATTTTAATTAAATAACGCTCTAAAAGTGCCTAAAACTATGTTTATATAAAAATACATGTGATATCTCAACCAACCCCCCCTTGTGATATCTCAACCAACCCCACCTGTGATATTTCGTTTTATTTCCGAACCATTCCATTTTACTGGTGGTAGGTTTCTCGTATGCGAGAGGCCGTCTGGGTGGGTACCACCGCTTTGCCAGTTATTCTGCCGCCAAGCGGTAGTGCACAAGCATTACTGTGTTCCGGCATTGTAGCCAGCGAAATTACTGGGCATTATGAGACTCAATTGTCTCAGGGTGACGAGTGCAGTACAGCGCCGCGCAGGATTTTGTAAAACAAAGTTCTGGGTGGTGCTGTTATTGGCTGGCGTATTGCTTACCATTAGGCAAACGACCAGCTCGTCTAGCCATACAGTTAAAAAAATATATTTAAGCCTTTCGTGATTAAGGGACGATCCCTTAATTATGATAACATTAACAATTTAACATCTTACAAAACCAACCAGTAATAGTTACAATTAAACAAGTAAACATTTTACAAAAAAAACACCGACTTCAATGTATCTTCGAAGTCCAAGGTCAAATATCGATGAAATTTATGTGGGACACGTCGTACCTGAACCTGACACAAAGATTTTTTGCAATCGGTCAACAGTTGGCGGAGAAATCGGTGAACATACATAAAAAAAATATACAGTGGAACATAGTACCTCCTTCTTTTTTGGAGTCGGTAAAAAACATTCTACGTTTAAAACATACTACTCATATTGTACAAAACTTACGTTATCGCCTTAATATTAATTAAAATAAAAAATATTTTATTCATTAAAAATATCTTCAAAAAAACATTAGAAATAAAATAAAATTATTTTAATCACTTCATCAGCCCCCTTGCCGATAAGTCCCTCAAACGCCAATCGTATATAATGTTGACCTCAAATTAAGGTATAGCTTCACTGCGATTGAGATGCGGTCTAATTGTTGTCGATTCAGGCAAGAAATCGAATTAATCTCATTAATTTATACATTTAATTTTTAGAAATAACAAGAACCGCCTTTAAGACTAAACTTTTATTTTTTGTTCTTGTTATTTTTTTTAAAGTGCTTAATCAATTTCGATAAAATTTATATGGGACCACCTCTGAAGGGACATACCAAACAAAAAAAGAATCATCAAAATCAATTTTTGAATGAAGAAAGAAAAAAATTGAGTAATCGCGTAACAAACATACAAAAAAAAATTTAAAATTTTTTAGAAAACACAAAAACAGACTTCAATGTATCTTCGAAGTCCAAGGTCACATATCGATGTAATTTATATGGGACCACTTCTTAGCTACACTGAACCCGACGCAAAAACATTTTTTTAAATCGGTTCATAAATGACGGAGTTCTGAGGTAACAAACATAAAAAAAAATACAATCGAACAAAGAACCTCCTCCTTTTTTGAAGTCGGTTAATAAACATACCGTCGAACTAATAGAAGAAATATATAGAATAATGGAAGAGCAATGCGACACCCAAGACAAAGTTGTTTAAGGTTTATAATATGTTAGTAATGTAAAAAAAGTTGTAAAATTTATATAAATAAATTAAAAAAATTTAGGACCTCCGACTTTTTGAAGTCTGTTGAAAATACAATATCACATGACATTGTCGCAGTGAATTTACACCTTAATCTGAGCTCAACACGATATACGATTGGCGCTCGAGGCAGACCCCCGACCCTCCATACAAATGCGTGGAATGAAACTAGACTGTCCAATAAATTGCATGAATAAAGACAGTCTGGTATTTAAAAATGACCCTGGATAATAAGGTACTTATACGCGCGTGTTTTTATAATAAAATTCCTGAATGTATAACGGAGCTCACAGAAAGTAAATTCAAATTGCTTGTGAAAACTATTCTAATGAAAATAGCATACTATGCAGTTAGTAATTACATAGAAGATAAAGATGCATGGAACATTCCGCTTCTGCCAAGTAGCCGACTGGTACAGTGGCGGTCAAAAGTCCAGTAGCAGTCTCACAAAGCAATAGCAT
Source organism: Petrophora chlorosata (assembly GCA_951640565.1). Taxonomy (NCBI): domain Eukaryota; kingdom Metazoa; phylum Arthropoda; class Insecta; order Lepidoptera; family Geometridae; genus Petrophora; species Petrophora chlorosata. Next base: position 3,130,958 of record OX621218.1, read on the forward strand.
CAAAGCAAATCGCACTAATGACCTTCTTCTATAAAGCGTTTGCGGGCACACACACATATAACGTATTCTTTCATAATGAGCCAATCAAATAGCGAGATTATCAGTCGTCTACCTGTCGTAAGTTTATCAAGTTAATAACTTTTAATTTTGATGCTTTGGGTAAGCGTCAGTCTGGCTCGGTGGTTAAGCACAGTGTTTAATAGTCATGTATAGTGCTTTGTGACACGTCGGTTCGAATCCCTCGTACTATAAGTCATTTTTACATTTTAGTTTTTAGAATTTTGTTTAGAGTGACATCGATGTGGTGCAGTTTCTTTATTTTAATATTTTAACCAGTTTCTCAAAAAATGAAGGTAGATTTGAAACAAAACTGCAATAGAATAGTGAACTTGTCGGTTGGTGAACTTTGTTGCGAGCGGTTGGTTTATTGTTACTGGTGTTGTTTCGTTTGATAGTTATTATTACAAATGCAAGCAAATAAACATATCGATGAAAGGACTAGTCAACTCAAATTTCCAATGAAACCAGCTAATGTGTACGTTGATTACAACGATTATGTGATAATATTATAGTTGCGTTGTGGTGTAAATTGCTAGTTTAAAAGTGTGTTAATTAGTTATCTTTGTTTTAGACAAAATAAGTGAGTCGTTGGGTAAAACGACACAAAGAGGAAGGCAGTCTGTGGAGTCGTGTAAGGAGTGGAAGGCCGCTGGTTATGAACCAGTCTCAGCGATGTTTTATGGTGGAACAATATGAAACGAATACCAACAAGATGTTTTGCAGAACAACAAATTGGCGTAAAGAGGAACGATTGCGTTTGGCTCGAGAATATTTGGATTTTAACTGGGAGACTACAATATTTACCGATGAAAAAATTTAAGTCATAGTTAGTAATAGTAATAAATAGTTAGTAGGTTATGAGAAAAAAATGTAGTTTATGGTTATAAGGGGTTAAGCTTCAAATCTCTTTTCCTTGAGAAAATTAATATTTTAAGCTTATATAACCCTTAAATAACCAATAGGTAATAAAATAATAGATGTATTGGTTTCTATTTTTTTCCAAACTATTTAAGTATATAAAATACTAGCTGTTGCCCGCGACTTCGTACGCGTAGTGTAGTAGTAATTCATCATGCTTCCGACCATTTTCTGTCCCAAAATACTCCCGTTACAGCTGCTCCTTTCTCATTACCGTACCACTTCAATTCTGTTACCTTCCCACTCGTATCCTGTTATCGTCCTGGTTGTATTCCGTAACCGCCGCGTTCTGGACTGATCCTGTCCTTCTCCTATACCGTTACCGCTCCCTACTATCCCGTTACCGTACCGCTCCGCTCCTGATCCAGTCCCGCTCCTATATCGTTACCATTACGCTCCTATCCTGTAACTCTCGCGCTTATCCCATTTCCATGCCCATCTTATCCCGTTATCATCCCGTTCCGCTCCCAATCCTAATTACCAAAGTTGATAGCCCTATCTTTAAAACATAAACTCTCATTCCTTTTGTCCGCTCTCGTAATGATCCCCTTATAGAACTTACATACCGAACAGCTTCATAGGTTTTTGGTTTCGAGGTGTGATGTGTGTGTGTGTCTGTGTCTGAGGGAGTGGATTATTTTTATATTTAGATATATACATTTTAGCAAGTTCATTTAGGGATGTTTAAAAATTGGTGAAAAATGTGTTATAGTTTCTTTGACCGAGTATACGTATCAAATGTCATCGTTCAGTTTAAAAAACATATTACGGGACCACGGAGGCCGGGTGGAAATAACACGGGTGGGATTGCCATCGGGGGGAACTGCCATGGACCCTTTACGATTCGTACGCAAAACTGACGGTGACGGTGCGCCGCGGTGCCACGCTAGCCGCCGCGGCCGTTCCGGGCCCGGTACGGTGTTGCTATGCTTTTTGTTCGTCTATACCAGCAGTTACTAATAGTTGTTCCACGGAACCCTAGGGTTCCGAGAATTGCCGACGCTGGCCAGCATTTTTATCGATATACTGACCCGCGCAAAAGTGCTGAATCAATTTCGATAAAATTTATATGGGACCACCTCTGAAGTATGACCTACCAAACAAAAAAAGAATCATCAAAATCAAATTATAATTGGCAGAGTAATCGCGTAACAAACATAGAAATAAAACATACAGTCGAATTGAGAACCTCCTTTTTAAAGTTGGTTACAAATATGAGTTGGGGTTCCGCCAAAATTAGGTACATAATTTAGTGTTCCATAGCAAAAAAAAATTGGGAACCGCTAGGTAAAATTCCTCTACTACTTTCCAAGGCGACATAATCGCATCAGCAAAAAAGCGTTTTGCAAACTGATAAAAAAAAAAGCTCCGGTACAGGTCCAGCGCCATGTCCATAAAACCCGTCACCGCGAGTCAGAAAAACGCCCCTTGATAAGACGTGCTATCTATGGGTGGCTCGATTTAAACAGCTAATTTGCCTTGCAACGGTACTCAACGTTATACCACTCCACCAGCCACCGTCACCGACACCGCCAATAGTCGCCGCGATCTCGCAGTGTAAACTCGCCCCTGATGAAGAGCATCGGACATGCTGGAAACCTAGGTCGACTAATTTGACAAACTACGTGAGTCCTAGCCGTTTTATTAAATATTTATAATTATATTGAATCAAACTCACGAAAACTTTCATACTAAAATTGCTAATCGGTAGGTACTCAACGTTTTTATATTGCGTAATAACTCCAGTTTTCGTAAACCGATATTTATAAAACAAAGTTTGTTATGTAGCCTAGGACACCACAAAACATGTTTTAGAATACCATCATGTCAACCAATACCTTAGTTCTACAAACTCTGAAGGTAAGTAATAATCCAGTATAAGCTGAGCCATGCGCACAAAGGGTCCGGTATGTTCCGTGGTTCAACTTATAGTGGACACTTATATTTTTTCCTAAATTCCGTCATAACTTCAATATTACTGGACCGATTTTGATGAAACAAAGCCTATGTGTAGCGCCGGACTTCACAAAATATATTTCAAAAAACTGCATTCAAATTCGTGCCCTAGTTTCTGAGTTTATCCCGGACAGACAGACAGACAGACAGACAGACAGACAGACAAAAATTTTAAAAATTGTATTTTTGGGTTCTGTTGCTACCATATACTCCTAAAAAAATTGATTTTCAAAAATATCTTCAATGTACAGTAACCGCTTCGTTACAGTTTTATTATAAGTATAGATGTTTATCATAAGTTTTTAATAAATGTTTCCTTTTAAACGACTATATTAATTCATGTTTAACAAAGGCTGCAGCTAATAGTGAGTTATAATAACAGGGAATTTAAATTGTAGCTTAGTTTAAAATTGTGACTTAATAATAAATACCAAAAAGTGCTCACGTCACTCAGGATTGAACCCATACCCTTTTTGAGCATTGTATAAGAGTTCATCACTTACGCCACCCCACCATTGCCACATTAAATTTGCTGAGTAGATGAATTTAAGCTGTTGTTTTGAGTCAGCGCGGCGTAGAAACCGGATAACTCGCTAAGAAGAAAGCGAGTATATACTGTTATCTTTTTCTAATGTTTACCACATGCATCTGACGAACTGCACCGCCTCATAGTTATACCGTATGACGTTTTTTTGTGTGCGTAAGGACATTACACACACAGAGATATGCGGCTTGCGCGGGATTAGCGACTTAAAGGTGCTACTGGACTTTTGTCCGTTTACTGTACATTAGAAACATAATATTGTCGAAAACAAACATTACAACAAAAGATCTAAAAAAGTACCCCTCAGTTTCATTCCGTATCTTCTGAGTAGTGGTTCTTTTCCAGATATGGTGGTAGTCATTGTAATAATTGACGTTCATAAGTACGTTGATGCCAAAATTAAATAAAGAACTTTTGAACCTTAACAACTTTTATGAAGTAAGATTTATAAAACTGGCTTATTTTAAATAATATAGAACTATTTCGTAATTTTAATGCACTGCCACTCTTCCTCCGTCATTATGAAATTGATATTATTCAAAATATTATTGGACTACTTCGTAATTATCACACACACCCCCGCCCGTCCTCCGTCATTACGAAGTTGATATTATCACGCACACCCTCTTCCTCCGTCAGTATGAAATTGATATTTTTTTTAATATTTTAAAACTATTTCGCAATTATCACCCCCTTCCTCCGTCAGTATGAAGTTGATATTATTTTTCAATATTATAGGGCTATTTAAATTTTATAGCCTAACTCCGTGTATGGAAAAACACAGTCCGCAACTCCGCTCCGCAGTACTCCCTCGCTCCGCTCCGCGGCCTCGTTCCGCTAAAGTAGACAGGCAGCCCTAGCCTTTAGAAATGAACTTCAGGGTGATACTTGACCATGTGGTAATTCCAACTAGCTTTCTGCACAAACGCCTGCCCGCACTCTTTGCAAACCTTTTTCTTATCACCCGTATGTATTTTTTCATGCATACGCAACGTATTTTTTCTAAGAAACGACTTTTTACAATACCTGCAATGGAAATCCTTCACAGTCTTGTGTTTATACTTGTGCCGTTTCAATTGCTGTTTTTTATACGTCTCGAAGTCGCACAAATCGCACTTGTGTTTCTCTCCTAACATATGGAAAGTGTTCATATGCGCCTTCAACTTAGAGTTAGAGAAGAACACGACGTCACACGCGTTACATTTAAATGTCGCATCTATATTATGTTCTTCCAGCTTGTGAGTTACAATAGAATATGCTGTTGGGAACCTCTTATCGCATATCTGACATTTGAATTTTGGTAATTGAAAATGCACGACTTTTACATGAATTATTAGATTCTTGAGTCCTTTGTAGACTCGTGAAGTGCAGCGAGAGCATTGGAAACCGTCGGCGACTCGCTTGTAGTCTACGCCCTCTTGCATTGGGAATATCTGAGAACGCCGCTTCTTCGTCGCCGTCGGTGGCGGTCGCTTCTTACTGCCTGTAAAACATAAAAGTATTAATAGGTATACCTACTTAAACACTTGATTCTAAAGCCGTGTGGAATTAGTGCCAAGCAGTAGTGCGCAAGCATTACTGTATTCCGGTTTAAAGGGCACTTTCGCCAGCGAAAATACTGGGCTTTATGAGACTCAACAGCTAATTGACTCAGGGTGCCGAGCGCAGTACAGCGCCGCGCAGTATCTTGCAAAACAAAGTTCTGGGTGGTGTTGTTATTGTTATGGGCTGGCGTATTGCTTACCATCAGGCAAACGACAAGCTCGTCACGTCATTCTGTTACATTAAAAAAATATGACGAGCAACAGCCATTGAATATCAGAAATCAAAATAATCTTAGAGATCCTCATACACTCGCATCGGCAGACCACCAAATTGGTGGTCATTTACCTACTATTTCTTGGTGATTATATATTTTTTTATTTGGTGATATTTTAGGTGTTAATCTACTATTTTTGGGAATATAAAGTGATTTATTGCCATTACAGTTTGCTATATCTGGTGGTCAGTGAAACATAAGCCGTATTTATTCTGTGCCTACTCAGATTCAATAATCAACTTAATAGGATCATCATCATCAGCCCATTACGTACCCACTGCTGGGACTCGGGCCTTCCCTCGTAGAGAGAGTATGGGCCATAATCCACCACGCTGGCCCAGTGCGGGTTGGTGGATGTCACATTTCTTTGAATTTTTGTGATTAATTCTTGAACATGCCGGTTTCCTCGCGATGTTTTCCTTCACCGTTTTTAGAGCGAGTGTTAATTCCGCACATAACTTAAGAAAGTCAGTGGTGCGAGGCCAACGGGAATCGAACTCGGGTGCATTGGATTGAAAGTCGCACGTGCTCCCACTAAGCCACACTCGCTCTTCTTTTATTTTTTATTTTATTTAATATGTCGGCAAACAAGCAGACGGCCCGCCTGATGGTAAATAGTTACCGTCGCCTATGGACATCTGCAGCACCAGAGGCATTGCTGATGCGTTGCTAATTCCCCTTTTAAAGGACTCCATGTTGTAGCTCAAAGGAAATCGCTTATACTTAATAGGTACAGTAAACGGACAAAACTCCAGTAGCACCTTTAAGTCGCTAATCCCGCGTATGCCGCATTCTCTCTGTGTGTAATGTCCTTACGCACACAAAAAAATGTCATACGGTATAACTATGAAGCGGTGCAGTTCGTCAGATGCATGTGTTAACATTAGGAAAAGATAACAGTATATACTCGCTTTCTTCTTAGTGAGTTATCCGGTTTCTACGCCGCGCCGACTCAAACAGCAGCAGCTTAAATTCATCTACTTAGCAAATGTGGCAATGGTGGGGTGGCGTAAGTGATGAACTCTTATACAATGTTCAAAAAGGGTATGGGTTCAATCCTGAGTGACGTGAGCACTTTTTGGTATTTTGATAGTATATTATTATTCTCAAGGAAAAGAGGTTTGAAGCTTAACCCCTTATAACCACAAACTACATTTTTTTCTTATAACCTATTAACTATTTATTACTATGACTAACTATGACTTAATTTTTATCATCGGTATATATTGTAGTCTCCTAGTTAAAATCCAAATATTGTCGAGCCAAACGCAATCGTTCCTCTTTACGCCAATTTTTTGTTCTGCAAAACATCTTGTTGGTATTCGTTTCATATTGTTCCACCATAAAACATCGCTGAGACTGGTTCATAACCAGCGGCCTTCCACTCCTTGCACGACTCCACAGACTGCCTTCCTCGTTGTGTCGTTTTACCCAACGACTCACTTATTTCTCTAAAACAAAGATAACTTTATTAACACACTTTTAAACTAGCAATTTAGACCACAACGCAACTATAATAATATTATCACATAATCTAATCTATTACAACTTACACATTAGCTGGTTTCATTGGAAATTTGAGTTGATTTTTCTATATTTGTCCTTTCATCGATATGTTTATTTGCTTGCATTTGTAATAATAACTATCAAACGAAACAACACCAGTAACAATAAATTAACCGCTCGCAACAAAGTACACCAACCGACAAGTTCACTATTCTATTGCAGTTTTGTTTCAAATCTACCTTCATCTTTTGAGAAACTGGTTAAAATATTAAAATAAAGAAACAGCACCACATCGATGTCACTCTAAACAAAATTCTAAAAACTAAAATGTAAAAATTACTTATAGTACGAGGGATTCGAACCGACGTGTCACAAATCACTATACGAGTACAAACTATTAAACACTGTGCTTAACCACCGAGCCAGACTGACGCTTACCCAAAGCATTGAAATTAAAAGTTATTAACTTGATAAACTTACGACAGGTAGACGACTGATAATCTCGCTATTTGATTGGCTCATTATGAAAGAATACGTTATATGTGTGTGTGCCTGCAAACGCTTTATAGAAGAAGGTCATTAGTGCGATTTGCTTTGATGCTATTGCTTTGCGAGAATGCTACTGGACTTTTGACCGCCACTGTACGTATACACCTAAATTGAAAAGCTTGAAAAAATTTGTACATAATATAATTTTGTAATATATCTACATAATTAACAAACTTGTGATAAAAATAATCAGTGTTTTCTTATATTCTAATTATAACAGTAAAAACGTGATGCTTGCGACTTAGGGGTCGTTAATTTAAAAATACCCTGAATTTTGACTTCTGGCCTGTAGGGGTAGTATACCGGAGATACAGGGAAGGAGCGAAATTTTTCGAACCCTGTGAATCATGTATGGTTTATTAAATATAATGTTATGTTTGTATGTTTGTTAGTCTGTAAGGTATATATTCTATGGGCCTCTGTTAATTTTACTTGTTGTACTTTAATATTGCCTGAAATAAAGAGTTATAATACTACTGTATATATTGTGTACATATAGTGGTGAACCATCGAGGAAGACGGGTCCGAGCAGCCGCTCAACTGCCGCCTCTCTCTAGATCTATGTGCTCCATCTTAGGCCACATCATCGCTTCACATCAGGCGAGATAGTGGCCAAACATGGATCTATTAGGCGTGAAAAAAAAACCATACATTATACTTAGAGGCAAACTCACATTTAAGCCAAAGCATTCGTTGCTATCTCGATATCGATCTACTCACACCCCCTTCCTCCGTCAGTATGAAATTGATATTTTTTTACAGTATTATAGGACTATTTCGCAATTATCACGCACACCCTCTTCCTCCTTCAGTATAAAATTGATATTTTTTACAGTATTATAGGACTATTTCGCAATTATCACGCACACCCTCTTCCTCCTTCAGTATAAAATTGATATTTTTTACAGTATTATAGGACTATTTCGCAATTATCACGCACACCCTCTTCCTCCTTCAGTATAAAATTGATATTTTTTACAGTATTATAGGACTATTTCGCAATTATCACGCCCACCTCCTTCCTCCGTCAGTATGAAATTGACATTTTTTACAGTATTATAGGACTATTTCGCAATTATCACGCACACCCTCTTCCTCCTTCAGTATAAAATTGATATTTTTTACAGTATTATAGGACTATTTCGCAATTATCACGCACACCCTCTTCCTCCTTCAGTATAAAATTGATATTTTTTACAGTATTATAGGACTATTTCGCAATTATCACGCCCACCTCCTTCCTCCGTCAGTATGAAATTGACATTTTTTACAGTATTATAGGACTATTTCGCAATTATCACGCACACCCTCTTCCTCCTTCAGTATAAAATTGATATTTTTAAAGTATTATAGGACTATTTCGCAATTATCACGCACACCCTCTTCCTCCTTTAGTATAAAATTGATATTTTTTACAGTATTATAGGACTATTTCGTAATCATCACGCCTACCCCTTCCTCCGTCATTATGAAATTAATATTTTTTTAAATATTATAGGACTACTTCGGAATTATCACACTCACAGACACACCCTCCCGCTGTCATTATGAAATTGATATTCTTTACAGTATTATAGGATTATTTCGGAATTATCACGCCCACCCCGATCCTCAGTCCTAACGATAAAAACGATATTTTGTACAATATTTTACGAGAATTATCATCATCACACCGCCACACTTCCTCCGTCAATACAAAATTTAAATTGTATTTTATTTATTCAAATAAGTTCCGAGATGGCTTGAAAGTATATTTTAAATTCTGCACGAGACCCGTCAATATATTATGAGATAGGATTAAGTTTATTTAGCTAACGGCACGCCAACTCAGAACAGTGTCAAAAACACAAAATCCAACAAACTGCACGCCAATGATAAATTGACGTTCATGGGATGTGATGCCAAAATGCTAAAATTGGCTCATAAATTTAATGTTCACTGCTGAACGCAATGAAAATATATAGTGTAATCTCGCTGAATATTATATAGGTTGTTGTTAGAATAATATAATATGTATGGGGGTAGATAGCAAATGTAAAATTAATTAAATTTAAAATATATATCTAAATAATCCCTCCGCTATTTTTTAATAAATATGTAAATTTAATATTGTATATAAGAAAAGGTATATAATGTATTAATTTAGTAAATAATAAAATAAAAAAGCCCTAACAACAACCCTCCTTGTACGACACGTGTTTCGCCGTCTGCACGAGGCATCATCAGGTCTCGCCGATCGCTGGATCGAGAGTACTACTCTCGCCCCCATACATAATAATATTATATTATATTATTCTAACAACAAACTAAATAATATTCAGCGGAATTACACTATATATTGAGTTTCAGTTTTGAGATGAATTTCCGCAACGTCACGCCCGATTCCATTACATTAATTTTCATTATAAATGCGAGTGATTGTGACGATGAATGTTTCAATCACGTAAAAAACTTAGATTTTGATAAAATTCTGTAAGTAGATATACCTATTTCTTTAATTTAGGTCCTGAATTAGGACATTGGGTAGTTTTAATACCAGAACATTGTTAAGCCGCGGGGTGCGGCTAGTTTTACAAATATTTGAAGCTTATAGCACAGTACTAGGTACAATACATACGGTAGCGCAACGCCTTTGATGTCGGGCGACACCGCCGCCCGTGTAGGTACTTACGCTGTCACACGTGACGTGAAAGGGTTGTCACAAAATAGAAAAATAAATAAATGTGATATTTTTTTTTTATTTACAAGTAGTTACCTAATATACATAATGTTTTATAATATTTATAGACAATATAGATGTATTTATGTATAATTGTATATATCTATATATATACAACGTGTAACATAAATGTGTAGTAATAATTAAACCACGCATATAGAAGCTTATTAATAATTCAAGTCCAAGTGCAAATCACCAGAAACTTTTTAAAATCACAAGATATGATAATTTAAACATTTCTGGTAATCAAGTTCATTTCAACCCTAACAATCAGCTGATAAAGAGCAATGAACTTGTGACAAAGAATATTAGTGCGCCGCGTGTACAGATCTGACAAACAAATTTTATCTTCAGTTAGCAAAGCCAGCTGTCCTACCAACCTTACTTTACAACTAACTTTCAAGCAAACTGCTTTTTACGCGACTCCCCAAAAAAGGAATATAATGTTTTCGGGGTTAATGTATGTGCGTTTTTTTATTACAAAATGCCTCAACAGATTTGGATGTATGGGGTATCCTCGGAATCCTTAAATCATCCCAAGTGATAATGTTTTTGGCAGGGTATTTTTTTATTTTTATTAATGCTTACTTATTAATTACAGCATTAAACATCATCGCTCCAATTAACATTCAGGAATAAGGATCTAATCAGTGTAAACGCCTAATAAGAGCGAGCATGGCTGATGTTCTTAAAAAATACGTGAGGTCACCAACCACCGTAGGAATAGGATGTAAAAAACATCATGCATGAATTTCAACAGTAGGAATGTAATAGGCTGATAATGATGATTAAGACATTTCCAACATTTGATTTCATTGCATAGTAAAAGAGTGTTCGTAAGTCAGTAATCAATAAAGCGTCTTTACTTAGTCAGTTTTCAGAAATAAACCTGTTTAATCTTTGACAAAACGCGGCAAACACTAAAGCTATCAAACATTCGCCGCCGCTTCATGATTCGCTAGCCTTGTTTCGTATTGCACCAATCATAAAGATGTAATCCTAATAAATAATAGCCGCTGCTCCTCATTGGTCGAGCGGCACAAACAAAGTTACCTTCTAACGCCGCCCCATAAAACTCCACCGAAGAGGACCGTTTTCGTTTCGGAAATTCTTTTTAGGTTATTTCTGAATATGAATTCTAAGACGTCAAGTTGGATAAAAATTTGAAACTAATCAAGGCAAAGCTAAGTCGGGTACGTTCGCGGAGATTTTTTTGTATACCGGTTCCGGAACATGCAAAAAAACTATGGTAAAAAAAACTTAAACCTATGTTTTTATTATGGTTTTAATGCATTCAAATCTGTCCAGGCAATAAGAAGTAATGGTGGAATAAATAAATACATACATACGTAAACCCTGAAATACTCCTTTTTGGGCAGTCGTGTAAAAATGTGGAAATACCCTTTTTTACGAGAGTTCCGGAACGGAAACGACCGAGTCCGAAGATCCGTTCAGTATGAAATTCCGGTATTTGAGACTCGAAATCAAGCCCTTGTAAAATGTTCGGCGTTTTCAAAGACAGAGCGCCTAGGCCACAAAACAGATAAATACAGAAGTTAATCTCATGTATGTACTTTTCATACATTTCATACCGGACGGCGCAGGAAGTTTTTGGGAGGAAAATTGATTGATTTAAAAATATAACTGTACACGATATCGACATAATTTTTTCGCAGTTACTATTATAACTGAATAAAGTTGTTTTGAAGACAAAACAAATGCGATTAGTTTACATTAACATCTTCCTCATTAGATTATTGAACACAAGGCTAACACAGCTTATACTACAATAAATATCTAATTTTAAATTGTAAAAATATGACAAGGCTAAAAACTTATGTTCGCTTGTTCGGCGCAGGGCTGGGGGCTGGGGCGCTTACCTACCTACCTAACTATTTTGTGTTACGTGAAAACAAACCATCAAAATACAAGCAAATACCTACTTACCTCTCTGAAACAACTGGTAGCTTAAAAAACGACAATTCACCGTTTAATGTTGAATTTAAACAACCGTCCACCAAACAGTTATAATAACCTATTTTTCGTTGCTCCATTTTTGCACAAAAACGTTCACAGACGCGTGTCTCAAGCGGATGGCACTCGCATCCCAACTGTGCCCAGATATCGTGTCTGTGAGCGGTGTCTATGTGTGCGTTGCTCGAGCGCACTTTGTATGTATGTAGATTTCTGTACTAATCTGTTTTGTGCCTAGGCACAAAGTAGCTCGGTCAATGACCCGTACTACCGCGACTAGGCCACAGCTTGTTAGGATTGTCCAAAATAATTCAAATAAATAATTTTTAAACTTTGTATGGAAAATATAATAGTGTTTTTTTGGTTGTATATTCTGCCCGATGATTCATGACTAGATACCCATACACACCTTTCAGTATTACTACACATTAATGTTATTCCCTGTATATATATATATTTGTATATGTCTATATATATATATATATTTACATATCATATTTTAATAATTCAAGTTAAAAATCATTTCATTTGTCCTACTTATTATCTACTGCACACTATCCTCTTTAAAATGTTGTTTTCCTTACCCTATGGTTGTCTGGAAGAGATCGCTGCTTAGCGATAAGACCGCCTATTGTACTTATTCATTATGTATTACCAACTGTAATTCTGTTTTCTTTTTTTAAGTGCAATAAAGTGTTATCTATCTATCTATCTATCTATCTATACATTTACATGTGTTGCATTCGCACGCGAAGCGTATGTACCCACTTAAATACAAAGGAACTTATTAGTAGTGGTACTTCGGAACGCGCTACCGGAGGAACAACTGAGGCTCGCGCAAGTTCACAGTGACGCGATGCTGATGTGCGATGTACCTACATGCCTAATATACGAGTAAATGATTCCGATTGTAATTTTTTTCTTAAAACTTCTTGACGATTTTCTCTAGCCCTAACTCAATTCTAAAATATTACGATACACTTAGATATTATTTAGTACAAAATAACTCATATATATATATATATATATATATGTAGGTACAAGATATTGTTTCTAACATAGACTTCAGATTGTAGGTAGGTACGTACCTATTATGAAATTATAGAAAAATCTTACCTCCCGTCACGGAGAAACCTATGAAATCTTAAATCCTTGTTGTATTTAGTTGTCAAGGACCGTACACAAAACAGGTGTGCCCCATAATTTACGTATTTAACGATACTTTAAAAATTCAATCGTAAAAAACACGTACCCTCAATGTTCGAACCAGCAAACTAAGCAAGTTTGAAGGACGCGGCCAGAGCCGCCCGCCTCCCCGCGAGAACCCCGCCGTTGCTCTACGCAAGTAAATTCGTTGCGCAACTGTATGGATTGTAAAACTGTGCTTATGAGTTGTTATTAGAGCCTTAGAAATCAACTTCGGGGTGATACTTGATCATGTGATAATTCAAACTGGCCTTCTGCACAAACGCCTGCCCGCACACTTTGCAAACCTTCCTCCTATCACCCGTATGTATCCTCTCGTGCATTTGCAGAGTCGTCTTTCTAAGAAACGACTTCTTGCAATACATGCAATGGAATTCCTTCACAGTTCTGTGTTTGAACTTATGCTTATACAAAGCTTCTACGCTAAAACTTTCATATTCACACAAGTCGCACTTGGACTTCGCTCCTAGCATATGAAAGGTGTTTTTATGCTTGTTCAACTGGATCCTTGTATTATAGACGTTGTCGCACGCGTTACATCTGAGCCTGTCATCAATATTATGCTCTTCTAGTTTGTGTTTGATAAAAGGGGCGAGTGTTTTGAACACTTTAGCGCAGTCGTTGCATGTGTATTTTGGAGATTGTAAGTGCACGCGTATTATATGATGCCTTATATTTCTGAAAGAGTCGCGTGTCAAGTCGCAGTGACAGCATTCGAAGCCGTTGGCTACTGTCCTATAATCGGTATCTTCTTTTAATTGGTACCGCACTCGCCTCTCCTTGTCACCTAGAACAGATCAGAGTTGGACAATCACTTTACCGTAAAGGATACGCTTTAAGGGAATTAACGGATTGTTTCTCATTTTTCGATTAGAGCATACATATTAGGGTTCTGTAACCAAAGGGTAAAACGGGACCCTATTACTAAGACTCCGCTGTCCGTCCGTCTGTCTGTCCGTCTGTCACCAGGCTGTATCTCATGAACCGTGATAGACAGTTGAAATTTTCACAGATGATGCATTTCTGTTGCCGCTATAACAACAAATACTAAAAAACAGAATAAAATAGATATTTTAGGGGGCTCCCATACAACAAACGTGATTTTTTTGCCGTTTTTATAGATAATGGTACGGAAACCTTCGTGCGCGAGTCCAACTCGCACTTGGCCGGTTTGTTATTTTAAGTACACTACCTTGTGACCTAGAACAGAAGAGAGTCACTGTCTCGTAAAATTGTTTATTCATACGTATTAAACGAATCCCTAATTTTTACCATCGATTTTCTTTTCGTATCGACAATTAATCTCGCCTGAAACTGAACATCTAGGCTAGTGAGAATGGCAGCAATATTGCTAGTCACCGTCCGTGATACAGCGAACGCTTAACCCGAGTACAAATCCCTTACTATAAAACCAGGCCTAGCGCACTCCGCACTGTAGGTACGAAGCTACAAGTACATAGCCGGACACCGACGGCGGGTCGCGCGTCGTTACACGTGCCGCGTCAGAAGAGATAAGAGCCGCGCGATAGAAAGAGAGGCGCTCTGTAGGTTAATATGACTGGTAGGTATGCAGCGCTACGCGATCTGAATTGAATTTTATTGCGTCGTAGCAAGAGTCGCTATTTGTTTAAATTTCTTTGCGGAGTGATGCTTCTGTCACTTAGTATTCTGTGGTATAACTATAATGTATGTATCTAAATTATTCTGAATGTTGTACTTTCTAAGGAGCACGATGAGGCTATCTTTAACTAGAACTCCGTGTAACACCTTATTTTAGGTTTAAAACTGTTCGCTGAATCATTTAGTTCTGTTGAAGTTCCAAATAAATAATTAACGCGCATGGCGGCGATTTCAACACGATTATGAGTGAACAGTAAATAGTTCTCGGGCGATTACTTTCTTTTCCCGTAAGGACATACCGAGGTTGTTCCGAAAATTGTAAACCACAGATTAAAAACAATCTTTTTTTTTCTTGAAACTATTTTGAATTGACGGCTAATTTCAATACGAATTCAATAACAATTCATTTCATTTGGCCTAACTTTCATTCTACATCTATCCTTTCATCGCTTCAAAACCCACTAACCTCGTGTACCACGTTTTTTCAAAATACTGCCCCTTCAAAAATATACATTTAATTTCATTAAATTCATATTTATATTAATATAAAATTTACTTAGCTGCTGAACTGCAAATTCTGCGACGTCCAATAAAAACCACACAATTTAATTATAAATTTTCCCAACCGCAAAAAAAAAATATATAATCCTTTATTTACAAAAACGGTCATAAATTGTTAATATAAACATAGAATACTTTTTATTAGAAATCTATTTAGATTTTCAAACGTATGAAAATTGCATTACTGAATTCTCAAATAATTGATATATCTGTTTAAAATCGATTAAATGTATAAAAAGATATGCTACCTTTAACGGTTAGGACAGCTGCCATTAGGATCCCTGTTCAAAAACTCATCCGCTATGAGAAAAATAATTTAGGAGCAAACAGTTTTTATGGCCGCAGCTTACGGCTCGCGTAAAAGAAAATCAACGTCGTCTATGGACATTTACAGCACCAGATGCATTGCCGATGCTTTGCCAATGATGTAAGGAAGGAAGCAGAAAGAGGGAGCGGGGCTGACCTCCAACGTCGGTAATGAAATACGTCGATGCAAACTAATACAAAAAGTATGAAAACAAACGCATTGACAATTGACAATAGGCAAATTGCGCTCACCTATTTTTTCTCACGAAATTAAAGAACGGGCGGGGCTAGCGTAGCGTCGAGAGCCCTGCGAGCATTATGTTTGCAACGACAGCGAAAATAGGTAGTCTGCCAGTTAGACAACACACTTTATAACAGTTTTAAGGGGGTGTTAACATCTGTTAACATCTGTTAACCCCCCTAAAACTGTTATAAAGTGTGTTGTCTAACTGGCAGACTACCTATTTTTTGCTGTCGTTGCAACACTGTCTCAACACGATAGAATACCATAACACAGAATACAATTAAGTCGAAATGGCTGGATAGCAAGCCGTCGCCCCGTGATCGAAATTAAACTGCGTTGTTCCGACTAAGAATTTTTTCAAACACTGCTATTTTCATGCAGTCGAGTTGCGTTTTTTCAATCTGCGAATAAAGTGCTCAGAATCAGATAGTTGTGCCACTGTCAAATCGAGGTTAACACGTGGGTTTACTTAATTTTTTGTATGAAAATTGACACCTAATCCGCGGGCATAACAGAACAACTGTGCCGAACAACTCCAAACTACGCGCGAGAAACGCCTATTTACGTTTTGACGTTTATTATTTTCTCTAGCCATATACATAGTTCCATTAACTGCTTGAATATCCGATGATTGAAAAAACGAGCAATTCGTGAACAAGTCGAAACACTTGTCTGATTTCTGATTGCTGTTCCTTACTTAGCCTAATATTATTCTGTGGTCTAATATTATTTTGTGGCCAAATATAGTGCGGGAGTTACCTACTCACTGTTACGGAACATGACTGTATCGTCCAGTTACTAGTAGTTGAGTATGTGGACTGTGTATGCGAGTACCTACCTAAGTGCTGCAAGTTTGTGGAAAAACCGAAGCCAAATAATTTTACTTTTATTGACCGAGTAAAAATTTACAATAAAAGTAAATATATTCAAATTCAATAATTTATTGCATTCATATGTCACAGATCAAATATTGAGATCAAATAGATAATATTAATTGGTACATATGACCTTGGCAGGGTTATAATAATAATCATCATCCAAGCCGATTTCGGCTACGGCGACAATTTCTGCTAAATAATTAATTAATTGAGCTTTGGTGATATGCTAATGTAGTCAATTTTGGCAGTGAATGTGCGTGAACATTGCGCACACGTTAGGACGCCATTCACGTAGTTGTAATGAATGTTACCGGGTAGTCTGCTCTTAAGTTAGTCGCGCAGGCAGGGTATAGCAATGTAAGTGGTGGAGCGGACCGATTTATTAATCAGTACAATATATAATAATAAATTTATTAATTACAATTGATTAATTAATAATAATTTAATAATGCCGTAATAATAATTAATAATAATGCAATACAATAAATAATAATAATCAAATAATTAATAATAACTTGCCATCGAAAAATTCATTAAGGCTATAGTAACATTCATTAATTTACTGATTGTGGAGACTTTGGGTCCGTGGGGACCGGGAACTCATCGTATTTTCAAAAGTCTGTCAGAGCGCCTGATCAACGCGACGCGTAACCAAAATGCTATTTGGCTCAACGTATCAGTATTGCAATCCAACGGGGCAATACTGCCAGCATCTTGGGTACGCTGCCAACTAGTAGTGGGTTGGAGCGTTTGAGCTATCTTTAGCTGACGATTCACATTCAACGCGGCATGTGTTAATCGTTCGGCGATCGTAATAGCACTCGATGTTATTTGAGTATGTAGGTATAAAAGTGTTGCAAAAGTAGGTAAGTCACCACAGAAGTAGCTTTTAGTTGCTACTAAAAATGTACGTTGAATCATATAAATGGCTGTGGTACCTACAAAACATTGCTCTTCTCGTCTAACATGGTAAGTAATTTAAAAGTAATTATTTTATAAATAAAAACGTGTAGGTATGTATAAACGTATCACAACATACAGTCCGACCAACATTTGTAATACGTGGCCAAGCCACAACATACAATCCGACCTACATTTGTAATGCGTGGCCAAGCCACAACATACAATCCGACCTTCATTTGAAATGCGTGGCCACGCCACAACATACAATCCGACCAACATTTGTAGTGCTTGGCCAAGCCACAACATACAATCTGACCAACATTAGTAATGCGTGGCCAAGAACACAACATACAATCCGACCAAAATTTGTAATGCGTGACCACGCCACAAATACAATCCGACAAACATTTGTAGTGCGTGGCCAAGCCACAACATACAATCCGATCAACATTATGTAATGCGTGACCAAGTCGATTGTAAAATAAGAGTAAATAAAGAATAACATATGTACCTTGACTGCTGTCTGCAGCTGGCGGTTCCTTTTCTTTAACTTTAGGGCAGGACGCTTTCATCTTCTTTTGAATTTCTCTTTTCTTTCGATTTTCGATTTTCTTTTGAGCATCGATGTTTTTTTTAAATTCGATTATCTTTTGAAGTTCGGTCTTTGCTTTTCTAGGTCTCGTCGTTCTGGCCATTCGACGACGGCTGGGTAGATCTGCAATTGCAAATATTTTTAACACGTTTTTTTAATTTATGTTTTATTTTAGCCTCTGTGGTGTAGTGGTTGGGCAGGTTGGCTCAAGACTTATGCAACACCGAGGTTGCGGATTCGATTCCTGTTACAGGACAAATGTTTGAGCAAAAAAAAAGTGCAAGCGTTTGTTATGCGGTTGTTGTGGGAACATGGGCTTCGTAGTTCCTGGTTCCCTAGATAGAAAGAAAGAAAGAAACAATTAATTTTTGACAAAACTGCACACAACAAACAACGCACACACACAAGTGCAGGAGGACAGAATAAAAAATGAAAAGCAAACAGTTACAGTATGTGTATGGAGACGCTGCCGTGCACAGTGCAGTCAAAAAAGGTCTGTGCTCAGCATAATGTTGTGAAGAATCCACAACGCTGGTTTTCAGCGCAGGCCCTTGGTGACGCATGAACTTGTTATGTTAAACTACGAAATTACATAAATAATTGGACATACAGTTACAGCGCTATAAAATACTCAATATATAAAGCTCAATAAAAGACAGATACACACAATAGAGATAAAGGAAATGGGGAGGATCTATGTATGTGATCGTTGGGCGTCTTTATTATATATTTATAATTAATACTGGTGATAGGTTTATCGTAAGCGAGAGGCAGTCTGGGTGGGTACCACCGCTTTGCCAGTTATTCAGCCGCCAAGCAGTAGTGCGCGAGCATTACTGTGTTCCGGTTTGAAGGGCATCGTAGCCAGCGAAATTACTGGGCATTATGGGACTCGAACTAATTGTCTCAGGGTGACGAGCGCAGTGCAGCGCCGCGCAGGATTTTGCAAAACAAAGTTTTGGGTGGTGCTGTTATTGTTATGGGCTGGCGTATTGCTTACCATCAGGCAAACGACCAGCTCGTCTCGTCATTCAGTTACATTAAAATATATATATTGGGAACAGATGCCCGCTACAATTACAGTAATGATAAAAGCGTGTAGTGGGCCAATTACAATATAAGTTATGTACTTAAGTAACTTATGAATCTAATACACATATTTATAAATACTGGGAGTTTTGTAAATATTACATTCTACGATAAAAAAAAAACGGCCTTCAATTCTGATGTATCTTTGAAGTCCAAGGTCGAATATCGATGTTTTTTTTTACGCTCAATAGATCTATGTTTGTGAAGATGATGATGATGATGTGAAGCGATGATGTGGCCTAAGATGGAACACATAGATCTAGAGAGGACGGCAGTTGAGCGGCTGCTCAGACCCGTCCAAATGGGACCATGTTGAAGCTATACTGAACCCAACGCAAAAATAATTTACTAAATCATTTTATAAATGGCGGAGTCCTGAAGAAAAAATAAATAAAAAAAGGCAATCAAATTGAAAACCTACTCCTTTTTTTGAAGTTTTGGAGAATTTGAAGTTTTTTTAAGAATTTCATCCCCCCATCGCTATTTCATCACCGGACAACAACACGATCGGCACATGGTAGAAGTCCCGCCTATTCGTACGAAGCGGTACGAAGAGGAGTGGAACGCCTTGCCGTCGTTTGTTTCCACATAAATACAATCTAGGTGCGTTAAAATCTGAGTGAACAAGTATTTACTGGGTAAGCGTGGTTCATCTTCGACCACATCGTCGCTTCCCATCAGGTGAGATTGCGGAGGCAGACCCAGTCTGCTGTACAAACCACAGACCCAGTCTGCCGCCTTTATAACGGGGACTGCTATGAAGAGCTTTTTGACCTGCTTCCACCTTCCCAATTTTACCACCGCACATCGCGCCATCGTCAAAAAGCTCACCCCCACATCTTACAAAACTGGAGTTCCCATACTACTCGCTTCACTCGCAATTTCCTTTCTCTTGTAAGATGTGGAGCGACCTGCCTTCGTCGGTATTTCCTTTGAGCTACAACATGGAGTCCTTTAAAAGGGGAATTAGCAACGCATCAGCAATGCCTCTGGTGCTGCAGATGTCCATAGGCGACGGTAACTGCTTACCATCAGGCGGGCCGTCTGCTTGTTTGCCGACATATTAAATAAAATAAAAAATAAAAGAAGAGCGAGTGTGGCTCAGTGGGAGCACGTGCGACTTTCGATCCGACGCACCCGAGTTCGAATCCCGCTGGCCCCGCACCACTGACTTTCTTATGTTATGTGCGGATATAACACTCGCTCTAGAAACGGTGAAGGAAAACATCGTGACGAAACCGGCATGTCCAAGAATTTGTCACAAAAAGTCAAGGACATGTGATATCCACCAACCCGCACTGGGCCAGCGTGGTGGATTATGGCCCATCCTCTCTCTATGAGAGAAGGCCCGTGTCCCAGCAGTGGGAAAGTGATGGGCTGAAGATGATGAAAAAAATAAAAAAATTTAATGGAATGTCGGTTAAAAGAAAGTAAATAGACCAACCTTTTTTATCTGGCTTGCAGTCCATTTCTCCGAAGCCGGTCAGTACGGAGTCTTGCTTAATAGTTGTGTCATCGTCGGAGACCCCTCCTATATCTGATGCAATGGAGTCATCTTCTTTTACTGCTTCTGCCTCAGAACCCGGCAGTGCTTCATTGTTTCCTGGAAAAAAGTAACCAATTTTTTTTTATTGGAACTGAGTGATGTTACAAGCAAGTAGTTCGCCTGAAGTTAAGCGCCACGCCTGCCCATAGCAATTGCAGTGCCACCCAGAACTTATAATACCAAAGCTTTATATGTATATAGAACTACATTGCGCTCATCACCCCAAGACATCAGATATTAAGTCTCCTATGTCCAGTAATTTCGCTGGCTACAATGCCCTTCAAATCGGAACATAGTAATGCTTGCGCACTACTGCTTGGCGGCTAAATACCTGGCAAAGCGGTGGTACCCACCGAGACGTAATTAGAATGTATTGTACATAAACCTTCCATAAAATAATTCATTAAAAAAACCGACATCAATGTATCTTCGAAGTCCAAGGTCAAATATCGATGAAATGTATATGGGACCACTTCGTAGCTATACTGAACCCAACGCAAAAAGAATTTTCCAAATCGGTTCATAAATGACGGAGATGGGTAACGAACACAAAAAAAATACAATCGAACAGAGAACTTCCTCCTTTTTGAAGTCGGTTAAAAATCACTAAATGACAATGAAATCCTTATTATAATGCGCGCGGTTTAGAAGTAACAGAAACAGACATAAGGACATGAATTTTTTGAAAGACATTGGTTTTATACTTGACGAAATTTTTTTTTTATGTGGGCAGACTAGAGACACCAACCTTCCGGCTCAGGAACTTCTTCTTTGATTTCTACACCATAACGAACAGAACCTGAAAAAAAAAGAAATATTATTAGTTTTTTTAGGGTTCCATACCCAAAGGGTAAAACGGGACCCTATTATTAAGACTCCGCTGTCTGTCCGTCTGTCACCAGGCTGTATCTCATGGACCGTGATAGTAAGACAGTAAAAATTTTCAGAGATGATGTATTTCTGTTGCCGCTATAACAACAAATACTAAAAAACAGAATAAAATAAATATTTAAGGGGTCTCACATACAACGAACATGTTTTTTTTTTCAGTTTTTATAGATAATGATACGGAACCCTTCGTGCGCGAGTCCGACTCGCACTTGGCCGGATTTAGTAAATTTTATTTGCGCTATGGCACAGAATAAATAATAGTACAAGTACAGAAGGCTCACTACCTTAAGATTTAAATAGCGACTGTCACAGCGACGGAATAGAGTGCAATTTAGCTTGCAGCGCGTGCCTACTGTTATATTTACCTACAGAGCGCCTCTTTCTATCGCGTAATTCTTCAAAGCTCTTCAAAGTTCTCTTCAAAGCTGAACTAAAACTACTTTCTAGCAATACTACTTAACAACGATGAGTGTATGCATGTTAACCAAAGACAGTGTCCTGGATAGAGCAAAGTAAAGAGAAAGTCAAGAAACCTCTTCCCCCCGGACCTCGATACCGAGTAGACGTTTGCAAAAGTACTGTCAAATTATTTTTAAAATAAATACCAGAAGTTTGCAAAAATAAACTACCTTGAAAAAAAAATAGGAGCGCATAGCTGTCGAGGAGGTCGCACGCCGCAGCTAACGCACACGCACCTACAGTGACGCACAACGCACACACGCATCGGCGCGTACGCAAGTAAGCCCCGCCCACTCGCCAGAGTTCATTAAGACATCTCTACTACGCCGACCGACGTGCGTGACCCACCCGCGCGCCCGCACCGGACTCCCGCGCTGCCTGCCTACTACACTGACGTGAGTGCGTCATTCAACTTTAGGACCGGTTAGTGGACCTCTCTGCACTGCTATTAGCCTGGTACTTTGCGCTAGCTGCTGGCGCCTACTATAACATACGTAATTCGTCTTTGCTTCTCTGCTTGTGCCGTGCTATTAGAATTAGTGATAAGATGTTGACTGCCCGCACACCACCAAGGGATTCATCTCCATTGCCGACTGCTTTTGCAACGCCCTTGCAGCATTATCCATCTGATTCTAATGTTTCTGAAGTTGGACAAGAGGCTGGAGTCAGTGCGGCTTCATCTCTGAGTAACATCACCACAAGATTTGTGTCAAAACGCAAACGCGGTGATACTGACGATATAAGCAAGGCAGAAATGATGGATATGTTTTCTGAGATGCAAAAGCGGCAGGACGCCAAGTATGAGGTAATCCTAAGCTCTATCAACGACGTTAAAATGTCTGTGGACTTTATGTCGACAAAGTATGACGAAGCGCTGCAGAGAATTGCTACTCTTGAAGGAGAAGTAAAGAGCGATAAAAGCTATATCCTACAACTGGAAAGTACCATAGAGTTGTTACAACGAAATGCTCGGTGCACTAGCGTGGAGATTAGAAATATCCCGCAAGACCAAAAAGAAACGAAGGCGGATCTAATAAAAGCCCTTAGTAGTGCAGCTGAAGTGCTCCAAATACCGCTGCAGAGTAATGAAATTAGAGATGTTTATCGCATCAATACTAAAGCCGCAGTAAAGCCAATAATAGCCGACTTTACCACGGTCACCATGAGGGACAACTTTATAAATTATTTCAAGAAATATAACAAAGAACACCGACATGGCAGGCTAAGTACCATGGAATTAAAAGTTGGCGGGCCCAGTAAACCTGTCTACATCTCTGAAAATCTGACGCAAAGGGAGCGTAAACTCTTTTACCTGGCCCGAGAATTTGCAAAAAACCACGGATACTCATATTGTTGGACGTCGTTTGGAAGGGTATACCTACGTAAAGCAGAAGGATCTCCTCCGATTCGTGTTTCCTGTGAAAGTGATCTGGACAAGCTAAGGACCATTTGACTGGACTTGCAGTTCCGGAAAGGTTCTTCAACTATGGTGTACACAAAACTTTTATTTTTCTTAGTTTTATGTTACCAAATAACGTCAATGTTTCTATTTATTTTTACGAATTGTATTCTTTCATTTTTCACTCTACAATGCTACAAACAGCAACTTACGGACCAACACATATATAATACATATATTATTAAGTACAACACACACAGACTTACTAAAGTGCTAAAAGACACACATACGTCTTCCAACTCACACAAAACACACACTACTAAACCAATTTATTTTAATATTCTCTTACTTGAAGTTTCAAAAACTCTTTGTAATATTACTAAAATCATTATAAAAATAAAAAGCATTTACAGATTACTCTTTGGTATCATATACCCTGTAATGGTATTAATACAGTTCACAGACTCGTGTTCATATTTACCTAAATATCTACAATGTTTGATCTAGTTAATAACAATATATTACAAGATATTGACAAAACTGACCCTATAAACTGTAGGTATCTTGATGATCCCTCTAAATGTTCCCAATTTCTTAACTACAAAAACGTGCACAAAGACCTCATAGTGTTATCACTAAATATTCGTAGTATCCATAAAAATATAGACTTGTTTCTTGCCTTTTTGAGCAGCTTTGATATACCTATTGACGTTATCGTCTTAACAGAATGTTGGACTGGGAAATACAATCCACCTCCTATCTACAACTACGACATGTTTTACACTAAAAATAAGCTTAACCAAAATGACGGAGTAGTGGCGTATGTTCGGAAAAAATTTACAGTTAACTCTATTGAGCCTCTGACATCTGAAGGCAACTGTTTACTTCTAGAAATAGATGATTCTTATTCCATAGTATGTTCTTATCGTCCACCCTCATACACAAATCCAACACCTTACCTAGAGTCATTAGATGCTGTCTTTGATAGTGTCAAGCACAAAAATAATGTTATCTTTACCGGTGACATCAACATTAACACCTTACCTGACTCAAGCCAGTCTAGTTTCTCGTCAATGTATCTTAACCTTATAGCATCACATAGTCTGACTCAAGGTATAGATTTGCCTACTAGAGTCACAACATGTCTTGATCATTTTATGATTAAAACATCGAATACGTGGCAAACTCTAGTATTTAATGAACTGACAGATCACTCACCAATATTACTATGTATAGACTCTAAATTAAATAGAAGGCCAGAGAAGCAATACAACAAATATAAAACTGTTACAAATATAAATGCTATTAGGGAAACTCTATCACAGCACTCTTGGAAGGACTATTACGCAATAAATGACGTTAACGAAGCTGCAACCAATTTAATTTCTACAATACAAGTTATAATAGAGAAAAATACTAAAATACTAAGCATATCAAACAGACTCAAACCCATTAAACCCTGGATAACTACCAGTGTTGTCAAATGTATTAGGCACAGGAACTGGTTACAAAAACAATTAAAAGCGTTTTCAGAAGACATTGAAATTAAAAATACTTACATAAAATACCGAAATATTTGCAGTCGCCTAATCAAATCTCTAAAACATAACTACTACAAAAAACAGTTTGAGCAGTCGCGTGGTAATATGAAAGATACCTGGAAAATTATAAAAGAACTTTGTAATTATAGTCAACATAAAATAGAACCTGTACCATTACTAAAAATTAAAAAAACTCCGCTAGAGTCCCTGAACCATGTAAATAAATTCTTTACATCTATAGGAAGAGATCTAGCAAATGTAACACTTAAACAACTCAACAAAACTGATGATGAACTTGCAGCTGCTGTCGGTACACTAACGCACAATCCAGCTAGCTCACTATCTCTGTTTCTAACAGACGCAATGGAGGTATCAAGTATTATTTCCAATCTAAGAGTAAATAGCGCACCAGGTTGGGATAAAATCACAACATCTCTACTGAAATCATGTTCTTTGTCATTGTCTCCACCAATAGCCCACCTATGCAATATAAGTTTTACTCAAGGTGCATTTCCCACGGCCCTTAAAAGGGCTATGGTCTGTCCCATTTTTAAGGCTGGTATTAAAGATCTCCCTTCAAATTACAGACCTATTTCCCTTTTGCCAACTCTTTCTAAAGTTTTAGAAAAAATTGTAAACAAGCGATTGATGTCATATCTAGAAAAACACTGTCTCATGGCAAACAATCAGTATGGTTTTCGCGCTCGAAAGTCTACCGATGATGCTGTACTTCAATTGACATCGCTTATCACAAAATATCTAGATGGGGGTGAGAAATGTGTCTGTGTATTTCTGGATCTTCAGAAAGCATTCGATACGGTCTCCATCCCTATACTTCTGGCGCGTTTGGAGAGCGTTGGCGTGAGAGGAAGTGTCCACGATTGGTTTGCCGATTATCTCACTGACCGAAAACAGCAAGTCAAGGTCAACGGTTACGAAAGTGACGGTGCCACCTGTAATTATGGGGTTCCTCAAGGCAGCACACTTGGACCTACGCTATTTTTATTGTATATCAATGAATTATGCAAAGTTAAACTCAATAAAGCCGATATCCTCATGTTTGCAGATGACACTGTCTTGTTGTTTCATGGCTCGACATGGTCTCAGGTGCGTCGGTTAGCGGAGGATGGGTTATCTAAAGTGATATCATGGTTGGAAAATAATCTTCTATCGTTAAATGTATCAAAGACCAAATATATTTGTTTCAAAAAAACAGAAGTGAATAGACCGCCAACAGACTTCAAGATAATTGCACACACCTTTCCCTGCAATCGAAACTTCGATAACCAAATAAACTGTAGTTGTAATGCATTGGACAGTGTGGACACTATTAAATATCTTGGTGTCTTAATAGATCATAAACTGTCATGGCGTCCACATATTCAGACAGTGTCCAAGCGGATAAGGAGGCTTATTCATGTTTTTAAAGTACTTCGGCCAGTGGCAGACCAAAATCTTTTGCTGAAAACCTACAAAGCTCTGGGCGAGTGCATCATAAGCTATTGCATCTGTTCATGGGGAGGTGCTGCCAAGACATACATGATTGAAGTAGAGCGTGCCCAACGTGCTCTTCTTAAAGTTATTATGGCCCTACCCTTCATGCATCCCACCACCGACCTCTATGAGAAATGCAAAATGTTATCTGTGAGAAAGTTGTATATTTATAATAGTATTAGGAGATATCACTCAGAAACAGTACCATTTCTACCTATAACTACCAAAAGGCTAGATAAATGCCCTGTCCCTAGGTACAAGAGTAATCTTGCCTGGAGGCACTATAACCACATATGTCCGAAATTGTATAATTTACTAAACAGTAAGAGAAAGATTAAAACACTTAGCTCATATAAAATTAAATCAATAATAATTGAATGGCTTAACGAATATGATTACGACGGCACAGAAAAACTATTAGTAAGAGTAGATTAGATAGCAGAAGCACATTCATACTTACATACACATACAATACTACACACAACATACTTAAACCTATATTCAATTAAAATTATAATAAATAACTTACACCCATATACATATATATATATTTACATTACATTTTTTTTTTATGAATATATATATTTACATTTTTTTATATATTTACTTAAAAACCTAAATAAGTATAGTAATTAATTAAGTCTCTGTTGTATATATATTTGATCCTAGTTAAGGGGAAGAAACTGCCTACTGCAACACAGTGATAAACTAAAGCAGTGGGCAGGGTTTTCAACATTATATTGTACCTACCTTTACTATGCAGTAAGTATACAGAAGGCTGACCCCACCACCATGTGCATAGCCGAGAACAGAGAGAGAGTTCTTATCTGTTCTTACGCGGCATATGTGACCCTTTTTCAGGGCCTAAAGTGAACTGAAATTTGGAATGTAGGTTACATTCCAAATTTCATCAATATCAGTATTTTAAGCTATCTCGCACGCGGACATCTAATGAACTATTACAGAGTGAAGAAGTGATAAACAGCCTAAAACACATACTAACTTACGCATTAATAATATTAAATAATAACAAATACGCCCAACGATCACATACATAGATCCCGGCCCCTAACTAGGATTCCCTGTATCTAGGGAACCAGGAACTATGAGGACCATGGTCCCACAACACCCAGACATGAAACAAATGCTTGAGCTTTTATTTCTATGCACTAACATTTGTCCCATCGCGGGAATGGAACCCGCAACCTCAGTAGTGTATGAGATTTGAGCCAACCACTACACCACAGAGGCTATCATATATAATGTAAGTGTGATTAGTACAGGATATAAAATGAAGTACTTTTTACAATATGCCCATAATAGAGATCCCGTAATTTCTTCTCGCACATCAGCACTTGATGCCTGAAGTCGTATGCTTCGTATAATCTCTGTATGCAAACCTCGCATATTGCACACTTTAGCGTTTCTGATACTGCCGACAACTGAAACAGAGTGAGTTTTCATCATCCGATTATTGCTTTCAAACACAGTTTAAGGTTTTTCTGCACCAGTGTACAATATTATATTGTTTTATGTATCTGAGTAATGAAGTTGTTCGCCTCACGGTAAGCACCATGCCTGCTCATAACAATAGGGGATCGGACAACTTTTCAGAAAGTGTTTTAAATTAACTACAAATATATAGCCATGAAAAATACTATTTTATTAAATAACACTCTAAAAGTACCTAAAACTATGTCTAAATATTATGTTTTAAATATTGCCGCGCAAAAGGTCACCTCAAAATTTGTGACGTCATATGTAGGTAGAAAACGACAAACTCTACGAAATAAAACTTGCAAAGAGATTCTAAAACGTTTTGTGAAGTTTGGGGACTATATTGTAGTAATGGAACGAAAAAATTAGCAAAAATACATTTTATGAAAACCATAAACATAAAATAAACACAAGCTTGACTCACGGCATTTGCCTACAAATGACGTCATGCGCTGTGATTGTTGTTTCGTTTGCAATGAAGTACAGATTAAAAATGTCAGAATTATTTATTGATTTAAAAATATAAATCATTATTATTTTACAAAAATATTGATTGAATGATCTTTCTGGTTTGACAAACATTCGTTCTAACTACATTTTAGATTTTTTCTCGATTACTGTCCGATCCCCTATTGTCACCCATCACATGAAACTACTGTTGTAGCATTGCATTGCGCTCGTCACCCTGAGACATCAGATATTAAGTTTAATACGCCCAGTAATTTGTTGGCTGCAATGCCCTTCAAACCAGAACACAGTGTTTTTTTTTTACATCTGATGCTGATGCTTACTAAACTAATGTTTTGTTAGATTGTTTTTATGGTATTGAGTAATGAGATGGGCAAGTCGTTCGCCTGATGGTAAGCGCCACGCCTGCCTATAACCCTGAAACATCAGATATTAAATCTTGTATGCCCAGTAATTTTGCTGGCTACAATGCCCTTCAAACCGGAACACAGTAGTGCTTACGCACTACTGCTTAACTGGCAAAGCGGTGGTATGTATAGTTATTTTGTACAATCGGGGTACAGCTGATGTAGGAATGGAGCCAAACTAGTACTGTTGGGAAGACTAAGGGTAAATCAACAAACACTACCAGATGTTGGGACATCACTACATCACTACTAATGCATCCCATCACTATCTTCGTTCTGTATTCAAAAGAATATAGTTTAGTTTTCGTTTTTAAGATGGCCGTCATGTAGATTTAAAATAATATATTTTTCAATAATGTGTACCTAACTAAGAAAGAATAAACAAGTTGCCCATTTCCCTGATTTAATTGTTAGCAAGCACCTCATATCCAACAACAGACCTACCAGTGGTCTACAGATTGGTTTGTTTTGATGGTAGTTATTTTAGGTAGCTAGGTTGCTGTAGCTTCTGGAACTTACCTCAATATTAAAGCAATGCCGCAACATTGCAGCGTACACCACTTCTTCAACACCTCGCCGAATATAGCGCTCGTGGAAACTTTTAAATGTTCCTTCGGCGTGACAACACCGGCATAAATCTTTTTCGAGCTTACACACTTCCGTCGACATGTTCATTGTTTACATATTACGCTCTGACAATTTCCCACTGTAAATATGAGCATTTACTTGAAATTAATTACAAGTGTTTCAAATTAAATTAAGTTTGAAAAATATTTTCGCTGGACCAACGCAAACCACAGATTATTAAGAGATATGATGCAAACAACATAGGTACGAAAATAAATAATTAAATGAATGAAATCATAGATTCTAGTGAATTGATTCTTTGCTTTTGTAATCTGTCTTGAAAGTGAATTGTAAAACGGCATCTAGTATCGAGTAGCTGAAGCAGATAAGTTTTTTTATGGTACGTGCAATTCACGTATTCAGCCAGCTTCTATCCTACCTACTATTATAAATGCGAAAGTATGTGAGGTTGGATCAGTTGAATGGATGTATAGATGGATGTTTGTTACTCAATCACGCAAAAACTGCTGAACGGATTTTGATGAAATTTGTTATGAAGATTTCTTAAGTCCTGGAAAAGGACAAAGACTACTTTTTATTCCTGGAAACCGCGGGACGCAGCTAGTCTAGTCTAAGACTGGACAGGCTGACTGGTTAGGGGCTGGCTGATACTATATACCAGTATCCATCCAGTACGTCCAGTCCAGTAACTAGTAATCACCACCACCTGCCCGCCTCAAAGATTGTGACAATATAGTTAAAAGTAATAAACTTGTCACAAATACCAAGTGTTTCCCAATAGTCAGTACTGGTAAATATTCGCAGATTGACTCCATTTAGCTAGGAAACCTTGAGACTCATAGATTACTACTGTCCATAGGCATTAAAAATTCACTACTCTCCAATCTTTTACTATGAAAATTAACGTGGTTTGGACACATTATTAATAATAATTTACGGGCGACACTCACGTTTAAATTGGAGTAATCCTATACTATAGTTATTATATACTATAGTTTCAACCACATCCGGTGGTCTTTTTCAGGGTGAGTGCGGGACGCTCGCGATCGCGTCACGCCTCGCACTGCGCGCTGCTGCACGCTCCGCTCGCTGCGTGAGCGTCGACGCTGGCTAGTGCGGGAGGTGGGGTATTGTTGGGTCCCTGGAGTCTCCTTCAGTGACGACTATGTCTCACAGCCGGTCGTGCCGACGGAACTATAGTTGGATTACTCCAATTTAAACGTGTCACCCGTAAATTATTATTAATAACTCTCCAATCTCTGCGCCGACTGACTCTAGAGTTAGACTGAAATCTCAAGCCTAGGGCTAGGGTTAGAAGCATGCACGACTTTTGGAATTTTCCAAGTAAATGACGAAAAACTGTTGAAAGCCTATACCTTTTTTATGGAACTAAGTGAGGAGACGAGCAAGTCGTTCGCCTGATGGTAAACGCCACGCCTGCCCATAACAATTGCAATGCCACCCAGAACTTTTAGTAGCATAGAAATCACTGCGTAGCACTGCATTGCGCTCATCACCCCGAGACATCAGATCTTCAGTATCATGTGCCCAGTAATTTCGCTGGCTACAATGCCCTTCAAACCGAAATACTTGCGCAGTACTGCTTGGCGGCAGAATAACTGGCAAAGCTGTGGTACCTACCCAGACGGCCTCCCGCATACGAGAGATCTACCACGAGTGCCACGACTACCTACTATAGGTATACTATTAATATAATTTAACTGTAAGACACAGGCCATACAGCCTAGATTATTAGTTAAGGTCCCCCAAACAAAGTTGTTTGTTACAAAGTGAAATAAATGATTATTTTTTTTACTGTTGAGTAGTCGCCATGCCTACACCTAAACATAGAATATTATGGTTTAGACCAAAGAAAAAGCATTAAAAAAAATAAATCGTTGGTTTAGACGGGAAACATTGACCGATTCTTCACAAAATCTCCAGCTACACCTGGCCAACTAAATCTGTCACATACGTTCCCCTTGGCTTCTACTAGGTTTTATCAAAACACACAATGGCCCCCAGGGAAGCCTTGGGGTGAAAAGCTAGTAATAAGTTTGAGACACTTATATGAAATAGGACTTTATTGCACAATGTAAAACACCCGTACCATACTAAATTAAACGATAACGATTAATTAGCCATTGTATGTCTATTTATAATCAACGCCTCCAAATCAGCTCCACGGTGATGCGATCTGATGTGGTTTTTCAAACTACATTTCTGTATAAACGCAAGATCGCAGGCCCCACACTGCCACCGCCTATCGTTTGTATGTATTCTCATATGTTCCCGGACGGTCCAAGCTCTTCCAAACTTCTTGTGACAGAACCTACAGCTGTAATTCTTCTCTCCCGAATGGGACAGCATGTGACACTTCAGCCTCACCCCACTGGCAAACCGCATCGGACATAAATGACACACATATTTCTTTTCTTTCTGTATCTTCAAATGCTGTACCCGTATATGGGCATTCAACCGACTCGGACTAGGAAACTCTTTGGAACACTGCTTGCATTTCAAGTCTAACGGCTTTTGATTGTGGACCTCCACTAGGTGCTGCCATCTCGTTTTGATATTCGGAAACTTTTGGTTGCACATAACACAGTTGTATTGCTGTTGTTTGTGCGTGTACGCAATATGACTTTTCAAGTTCATTGCAGATTTGAAAACTCGGTTGCAGTATTCACACTTCGCTGTGCTTTTCTTGTGTGTTAGCATGTGTGCTCCCAATCGCTCTGGCAAAAGGAAACATCGTCCGCATGTCTCACAAACATAGTTGCTTGTGTGATCGTTCATATGTATAGACAAAGTTCTGAAATATGGGAACTGCTCTTTGCAAATAATGCACTTAAAACCATCCTTTAAATCGTATCCGACTATGATATCTTCAGGTTGTATCCTTGTACTATAATCGAATTGTTTATTGTGAATCTCTGTCAAATGCTGGACTAAACTCTTCATATTTTCTTGTTTCTGCTTACAGATTTTGCATGTTATATCACTTATGTCGGCCTTGATTCTGTCTCTTGGCCTAACATAAATACTGTTGATTATAGTTCTATGGTCAATGTTGTTGTGATGTTCATTGACATGTTCCTTCAGGTCGGCGAATTGAAAGTCTCGTCTGGGGCAAAAGAAACATATGAAATAACCATTGCGAAACCTAAAAGGTGTAATTGTAGAGAATCCTATTATGAGTCTTGGGTTCTGGCGACAATTCATAAAAACCTGGGCCTTGCTGACTGGTTTTGTTCTATCGGGTTCAGGATTTAGTCTACTATTTTTGAGTTCAGTCTTTTCGTTTGTATCTTTTTTCATATTGTGTAAGGGTATGTCGTCTTCAGATGAAGAAATGGGGTGTTTGTCATGTTTCAAATTGTTTAAATTGCCTTCGTATGGTGAGTTATTATCGTCAATATTGTTTTCACCCTCGGTGCTACTATCGCTGCCTGTTGATTCTCTCTTAATGTCAAAACAAGCCGTTTTTGTAACCTCTGTACATTTCTTGTTAGCTACTGGAGCAATGACGGCGTTACGTTTAACTGTAACAAAAGGGCATGTGGTAATGTTTAACTGTAACAAAAGGGCATGTGGTAATGTTTAACTGTAACAAAAGGTCATGTTGTTGTTTTGTTTAACTGTAACAAAAGGGCATGTGGTAATGTTTAAATGTAACAAAAGGCATGTTGTTATTATGTTTAACTGTAACAAAAGGGCATGTCGTTATTATGTTTAACTGTAACAAAAGGTCATGTTGTTGTTATGTTTTACTGTAACAAAAGGTCATGTTGTTGTTATGTTTAACTGTAACAATAGGGCATTTTTCAACCGACTTCAAAAAAGGAGGAGGTTCTCAATTCGACGGTATTTTTTTTTTGTACTTTACTATCTTGTGTCTGTACTATCTGTACTTTATGTTTGTTACGCGATTCCTCCGCCAATTATGAATTGATTTTTTTTTTCTAGGTACTTCAGAGGTAGACCCATATAAATTTTATCGAAATTAATTCAACATTTTTTGAAGAAAATAACTAAAAATATAAGAATAATCTTGAAGTCGGTTCTTATTTTTTTCTATACATTAATTATTGTTATTATGTTCAAATGTAACCAAAGGGCATGTTGAGGAAATTTTTCCAGTTCAGATATTCATTATGCTGGTACATATTTAATCCTGAATCAGACCTTATTCATTGAACTGCAATGGCTTACAATGATTTTATAATAATTAATTTTCAGCTCTGGTTGTCTCTCTGCAGAGCAAAGGCCTCCCAACTTCCAATATAAGCTAGTCTTGATACATACAATATTGTATATTGTGTGACTAAATCGCATAAAATATATATATATATATATATATATATATTATATATATATATATATATTATATATATATATATAATATATATATATATATATAATATATATATATCTAATATATAAAATTCTCGTGTCACAGTTTTCGTTGCCATACTCCTCCGAAACGGCTTGACCGATTTTGATGAAATTTTTTGTGCTTATCCGGTATCTATGAGAATCGGCCAACATCTATTTTTTTTTTATAATTTTTTTTAATTTATATGGCAAAACAACGTTTGCCGGGTCAGCTAGTATATATATTATATGTCTATATTTTATGCGATTTAGTCGTCCTCTTTTATTTTTTATTTACACCGCCGACCTCTCTCACTCCTTTAGTTCTTTCCATCTAAAGGTTGACTGGAAGAGATCGCTTTAAGCGATAAGTCCGCCCGTTGTACTATAGTCCATAAGAATATTTCGTGTACCTTGTTAATTTCTTGTTTGGTGTACAATAAAGCATTAATTATTAATTATTATTATTGTTACATTGCATGGAGTCATTTATCATCATCATCATCATCATCAGCCCATTACGTTCCCACTGCTGAGACTCGGGCCTTCCCTCGTAGAGAGAGTATAGGCCATAATCCACCACGCTGGCCCAGTGCGGGTTGGTGGATGTCACATATCCTTAAATTTTTGTTATAAATTCTGGGATATGCCGGTTTCCTCACGATGTTTTCCTTCACCGTTTTCAGAGCGAGTGTTAAATCCGCACAAAACTTAAGAAAATCAGTGGTGCGGGGCCAGCGGGATTCGAACTCGAGTGCGTCGGATCGATAGTCGCACGTGCTCCCACTGAGCCACACTCGCTCCTTAGCCACACTCGCTCCTTCGAGTCATTAATGTGTTTTATTTATTAGTTTAATATCGTTAATTCGTTTGCGCGCAGAACGAGTGTGGCTCAGTTCGAATTTTACTGACTTTCTTTATGTGAGGATTTAACACGCGCTCTAAAACGGTGAAGGAAAACATCGTGACGAATCAGGCATAACGGCATGTCAAAGTATTGACACTAAAATTCAAGGGCATGTGACATCCACAAACCCGCACTGGGCCAACGTGGCGGATTATGGACACTCGTTGTGAGAGAAGGCCCGTGTCCCAGCAGTGGGCTGATCCCAACGTGATCGGCTGATAATTATTATTATTATTATTAAATCATTTATTTCAGATAAAAATCCATATTAAACATGTCAAATAATTAATTAATTATAATGAATATAAAATATATAAATTATAATGATGATGGTGCGTAATTTAAAGCGTATTGTGGCCCAATGAGCCTCGTCTTGATGGGACGACACCTTTCCTAGTATTTCTAGGCGTTTTTAACCCCCGACGCAAAAAGGAGGGGTGTTATAAGTTTGACCACTATATGTGTGTCTGTGGCACCGAAGCTCTTAAACGAGTGAACCGATGTGGATGCGATTTTTTTATATAAAAACTGGTTTTCTAGCAGTGACTTTGAGATATGTTTTATCAAAATGAGTCGGGGGTAGTATGAAATTTTAAAATTTATTTTATTTTGTAGTCATACCTATAAACCTGATCCCTTGAGCTCCTGTAAGTTTCTTCTGACACTCCATCATTTGCTTCCGAAACCTGAGAGCGCTGCGCAGTTGGCTGATACAAATCTCACATATCTGATCCTTTCTGTTCCCAGTTGGCTGCATCTGAAAATAATACATAACTTGCTTAGCTGCTATTGAACCAGGTATTTCAATATTTATTTTTAACCGACTTCGGAAAGGAGAAGGTTCTCTAATCGATTACATTTTTTTTTTTTGTTTTTACTTTAGATCTCCGATTTGGAAAATTATTTTCGCGTTGAGTTCAGTATAGCCAGGCCTAGCGCACTCCGCACTGTAGGTACGAAGCTACAAGTACATAGCCGGACACCGACGGCGGGTCGTTACACGTGCCGCGTCAGAAGAGATGAGAGCGGCGCGATAGAAAGAGACGCGCTCTGTAGGTTAATATGACTGGTAGGTATGTTTGTTACCTCAGAACTCCGTCATTAATGAAACGATTTGGAAAATTCTTTTGCGTTGGGTTCAGTATAGCTACGAAGTGGTCCCATATAAATTTCATCGATATTTGACCTTGGACTTCGAAGATACATTGAAGTCGGTTTTTTGCTTGATAAATCGTATACTTTTTTTTGTAACTGTATGACGAGACGAGCTGGGCGTTTGTTTGATGGTAAGCAATACGCCAGCCCATGACAATAACAGCACCAACCAGAGACAGCGCTGTACTGCGCTGTTACCCTGAGACAATTAGCTGTTGAGGCTCATAATGCCCAGTAATTTCGCTGGCTACAATTCCCTTTAAACCGGAACACAGTAATGCTTGCGCACTACTGCTTGGCGGCTGAATAACTGGCAAAGTGGAGGTACCCACCCAGACGGCCTGTTGCATACGAGATACCTACCACAAGTAAATAACTACTATATTTTGTCAAATAAATGATGATTTGAATTGATTTGATTAGAGTTGGAAGATTATTGTAAACTGATAAGACTGCCCATTGTACTACCATAGTCTTTACTACCATAGTAAAGAATTTGTACTATTGTTATTTATTAATTTTGTAAACTGGTATACATTAAAGAGTTTTGTATTACGTGCGACTTTTGATCAGACGCACCCGAGTTCGAATTCCACTGGCCCCGCACCACTGGTTTTCTTAAGTTATGTGCAGATTTAACACTCGCTCTAAAAACGGTAAAGGAAAACATTTTGATGAAACCGGCGTGTCCAAGAATTTATCACTAAAATTCAAGGACATGTGACATCCACCAATTGGGTCAGCTTGGTGGATTATGGCCCATACTCTCTCTACGAGGGAAGGCTCGAGTCCCAGCAGTGGGAATGTAATGGGCTGATGATGATGTATTTGTAAACCTTGTGATGTTTTGTGGTAGGCTCTAGCCGTGGTTGTAATACCACCCACCGAACAAAGCCATGCCGTCAAGCGACCTACTCGTGTTTCAGGATGATGTTCGGTGAACCATCTGGGAGACTAGTCTGAGCAGCTGCTCAACTACCGTTTCTCTCTAGATCTATGTGCTCCATCTTAGGCCACATTATCACTTCACATCAGGCGAGATAGTGGCCAAACATGGATCTATTAGGTGTGAAAAAAAACCATACATTATACTTAGAGGCAAACTCACATTTAAGCCAAAGCATTCGTTGATCATTTTTCCATACATCTCAGCACCTCCCATCCACGTGTACTCCTGCCACAGGCTCTTAACGCAGACCAGCTCAAGGCAGCAGCAACAGGGTCCACAGTTTTCTGTATAACTGAAACTGATAAGCAATTTAATACTACAAGTATGTATTCTAGGTATAATTATTAACATAATATATTGTAATTAAATGTAATAATTATTATTTATGCTTATAATTGATATCTTTTTGTACTTGTAGTATTAAGCTACTTTAATATCAGTTTTCTGTATAACTGAAACTGAAATTATAGTGATTTAATACTAAAATTATGTATAATTATTGACATAATATATTGTAATTAAATGTAATAATTATTATTTATGCTTATAATTGATATCTTTTTGTACTTGTAGTATTAAATTACTTTAATATCAGTTTTCTGTATAACTGAAACTGAAATTATAGTGATTTAATACTAAAATTATGTATAATTATTGACATAATATATTGTAATTAAATGTAATAATTATTATTTATACTTATAATTGATATATGTTTGTACTTGTAGTATTAAGCTACTTTAATATCAGTTTTCTGTATAACTGAAACTGAAATTATAGTGATTTAATACTAAAAGTATGTATAATTTTTTACATAATATATTGTAATTAAATGTAATAAATGATATTTATACTTATAATTAATTTCTTTTTTATTGTTATTTATTTTGTATTTTAATTTAATCTGACATTATGTAATTCATGAACTAAAACAAGAGGCAGAGTTACAACAACCACACGTAACACATGTCATATTTTTGCAATAAATAATTTTGTAATTTGTAATATCCAGACATATTTGTAAGGTAAATAAGCATACGAAGTATAAATTACGAAGTATATTATAAGAACAATGACTTTGTCGTCCTGTTTACCTGTTCTTCATTAGTGCAATTGCTCCCTCTTCGGACTTTGTTTTGTGCATATTCTTATTTGTTTTCAGTAATTTGTAGTTTACAATTATTTTATTTATATTTACAGAAGAAGCCAACAACAATCGAGCACAAACCACAACACAACAAAAATGTCAGTTGACTCAGTTGTCAACTGTCAATGTGACAATGTGATAGGAGAAAAAAAAACATTCGTGTCGCCATCTATTTTTGAGTAGCGTTACTATTTACGTTTATTTAGTATGTTTTAATGTTTTCTTACTTTCCTCGGTATAGAGTTCGACCTTTACAGGTTAACGCTTTACGAAAGTTTAAAATGAACGTAGCACCCGTTATGTCAAAATATGACTCAATGTCATTGTCAACTGTACTGTAGAGTCAAAATAATTTTAGCGGGAACGGGAAACGGAAAAATCAGACGACCAATTTCCATACAAAATCTGGTAAATTGGATATTTTTATATACTCGACGTCTTTTGAATTTTCTTTTTGTAACAATGTCAATGCGAAACGTGGAAATAAAAGCAAGCGTAAATAACTACGAAAATATCAATGAAGTCGCCGAGAAGCTCAGCGGAGGGCCGCCGACTATAATGAAGCAAGATGATACTTTTTATAAGGTGAACGAAGGCCGGTTGAAGATGAGATTCTATGCAGATAACGCGGCAACTTTAGTGCGATATGATCGAGACAACGAAGGCGGTCCTAAACTTAGCAACTACGAACTATTACAATTTTCATCTGAGGAGAATAGCAAGGCCAAACTATTAGATGAAATGCTGAAAAAGTGTTTGGGGATTAGAGGACGCGTTGTGAAGGAACGGCAAGTCTTATATTTTTTTTTAATGCGAACCTTTTTGAGTGTATAATATATAATGGAAAGATTGGTCAGCCAGAATGTTAGAAGTACTTCTCACTATAAGTTAAGGAAATCTGGAAAACAGTTTTGTCTAAGGCTGCTTCCATCTACAGGTAATTTACTGATTACCGATGTAATAAGACTTTTTATTACAGCAAGCTGTACATGGTAGGCCAAACACGCATCCACATCGACACTGTTGAAAATCTTGGACACTACATGGAACTTGAAGTTGTACTGACTCCAGACCAGAGCGTGGAAGAAGGCCAGGCCATCGCCAGGGATCTACAAATGAAACTTGGAGTAACTGATGCTGATCTTATTGACTGTGCTTATGTTGATTTGCTTGACTTAGCTTGATTATGTTAATCCTTTTGCCCTGTTAGGAGGTGGTACTGCTTGCATTCTGAGGATTTACCATCTTTTCCTATCCATCTATTTACCATCTATTCCTATTATATTTTTTTATGAACTGTCTTTTACAAGACATTCCTTCTGGACAGTGCTCTTGATTTTTACGCTGTGGGACATCTAAGTATAAACATAAGCGAAGTAGAACTTCATAGAAGCAATACAAAATAACTAAAACTTAATTTCTCAATGTTAAGCACTAATAACTAAGGTAGGTATAATATATTAGCGTGTAACTAAAGATAAGGTCTATTGTGCATTTATATTTTTACAGTTGTATAACAGTTGATACACATAATAAAACCAAGCTATAGGATTTTTGAGAAATAAAGTTTGGTATTTATCAAGACAATACAATTGTGATAATAATAAAACTTTGTTTAATAAATATGTTTTTTTTTAAATAGCACAAAACAGACTTACAACAATTCAATTAAATTCAAAAGTTCTTTATTTCAATTTTGTCATCACAGACACACTTATGAACGTCAATTATTACAATGACTCTACCACCGTATCGAAAAAGAACCACTACTCAGAAGGCAAGAAACTGAGGGGCATATTTTTTAGAACTTTTGTTACAATATTTTATGTTTGTTTTTGACAATATTATTTTTCTTATGTGCCAGTTGGCTACTTGGCAGAAGCGGAATGTTCCATGCATCTTTGTCTTCTATGTAATTACTAACTGTATAGTATGCTTTTTTTCATTAGAATATTTTTCACACTCAATTTGAATATACTTTCAGTGAGCTCCGTTATACATTTTGGAATTTTATTGTAATAATGTACACAATTGCCCATGAAGGACTTATTCGTTTTACTCAGTCTAAACCTAGGTACTGCAATTCTATTCTTATTTCTAGTGTTTATGTTGTGGTGGTCACTGTTCACCTTGAATTTGTGCAGATTTTTACGAACATACTTTATATTTTCATAAATATACAGAGAAGGTAAAGTTAAATAAGCACAATACACCCCATGCGGGACGTCAGTGCAGGACTCATCGCCCCCTCATCGAATAAGAATAAGAAGAATAAGAAGGTAAAGTTAATACATTAATTTGTTTAAAGACTTCTCTTAATGATTCGCGAGGACCCAACTCATAAATAGCGCGAACCGCCCACTTTTATAAAATAAAAATAGCTTCTATATCCGCGGCAGACCCCCACAGCAAAATGCCATATGACATTAAGCTGTGGAAGTATGCAAAGTAAACTAACCGAGCCGTAGCTATATCCGTTAATTGCCTAATTTTACTAACCGCGTATGCAGCAGAACTACGTTTTCCTGATAGAGCATCGATATGAGGACCCCACTGCAACTTAGTCTATGCCTATGCCTAGGAATACCGTCGCCTTGTCTGTGTTGAGGTTATCACTATTAAGCATTACGTTTGGCTCTACATGTCTAACATTGGGCAAAGAGAACTTTAAACATTTCGTCTTTTTCGCGTTAAATAACAAGTTGTTAGAAGCGAATCAATTTGAAACAATATCTAATACATTATTTACGTGTACTAGTTCACTATCCTTCCTATCTACCTTAAAGATTAGCGATGTATCATCCGCAAAAAGTACAATGTCTGCAAGGTCTTTCACCATAAAAGGTAAGTCATTTACGTACACTAAGAACAAGAACGGCCCTAAAATTGAACCCTGTGGTACACCCATTTTGACTAAAGATCCAGATGAAGTGACGCCATTTATTTCAACTTTTTGCTGCCTGTCAGGTAGGACTCTACAAGATCCAGAGCAGTTCCACGAATTCCGTAATGGTGGAGTTTACGAATCAGAGTACTGTGCTCTACGCAGTCAAAAGCCTTGGAGAGGTCACAAAAACTCCAATGGCATCCTGTGAACTCTCCCAAGCTTCAAGCACATGGGTAACTAAATATACCCCGGCATCAGTTGTTGATCTGCTTTTCGTGAAACCGAACTGATTCTCATTCAATATTCTGTGTTCCTTAAAGTGAGACAAACACAGATACAACAGATTAGATATCAAACCGCATTAAGGTGGTATATTTTTCTTATTAATTTTGCATAAATAACCACCCATAAATTGTTTGTTCCTCACCACGCGCAAATTTAGGCATTTCTAATATTTAGTCAACAAGTTAATGGTTGATTTTGTATGAAAAACATACCACCTTAAGTTTCACTCTACTTTAGAGAATATACATATCAATGTTATGTATTTGTTGAACCACCAATGATATGAGATCTATACTTTGATTAAAATGTCATTTTGGCAAAAAACATTGCAGTCAGTAAAATCAAGCCAATGAATTCCTCATTGCCCAGCAAATTCCGGCTCACTTTCATGGGCGCGCATATGCTCCCTCAGTGTATAGCTCCTCGCATAAGACTTGCTACACATCGTACAAGAAAACGCCTTCACTCCTGAATGTTTCAACATATGTTTCTTCAGCCCATGATTCGTTATAAACGCCATCCCGCATTCCAAACACTTCTTATTCTTAAGTCCATGTGTTTGCCTCATATGTGTAGCCAGATAATGTTTGATGTTGTACTCCCTTCCACAAACAGGACATTTAAACTTGTGTGTTATGTTGTGTTCTTCAGACATGTGCTTAATTCTGTCGTTGTAATGTTTCATTGGTTTATGGCATATTTGGCATTTGATAACTCGTTTTGAATGCGCTTCCATGTGATTATCTTTAGATGTTTTGGTTTTCAGTACTTTCCCGCAAAGGGAACAAGGAAAATTGCCGTCTTCGTGTGTTCTTTTGTGGACTTTCAACCGTTTCAAATTAAGAAAAGATTTCCCGCAGACATCACAAATGCAGTTGGCATAATGCTCATTCAAATGCGTAGTTAAAGTACGAAACACGTGATACTCTTTACAGCATAAATGGCAAGAGTATGGACTTTTATTGACTTTATAGTCTGCTATGCATTCTTTGTACACAATCTTCTTGTGTTCTTCAGAAAAATGTTGAACCATCATCTTGATATCTGTGAGAACTGCACCACATATTTTGCATTGGAAGTCTGTTATGTCTATTTGTAAAGAACGCGGGTATCTTTTTATTCTGGCCAGGTCTTCCGGCTGATGATTCTTTAAGGTGTGTTCTCTAAGCATGTTGATTTCCATGAAGTCTTGTGTGCAGTAGAAACACTGGAACCAACTCTTGTGATGTCGGAATGGGCAGGCCGTTGTGTCTTTGAGAACAGTTTCACATGTCAACCGGATCCTTTTCCTTTCTGATAGTTGCTTGACGAGATGCGTCGTGTATTGCGGTCCTAGAAAATAATTAAGGTCACATATATATAAAACAGTCACATACCTACATTCTAACCCCTAACTAGCAATCCCTGTTTAGAATAGAACAGAAATAGGTACTTTTTCTTGATTGCATACCACATAAGAACATTAAGAAAGAAAATATTTCTAAGTTTATGTAATTTGCGGTTTTAGTGCTTGAAGCAATCTCTTACGTACAACCTTTGGATGTATTAGATTAATGCAAAAAAGAAATCTAAAATGTCTCTAATAAGAAATGATTACCTAACGTCACTCAGCGGTTGCGCTTTTTTTTGTAGGTCCAAGTAGGAATCAAACCCTCCATCGCCATATTGAATATCGTGCGCAACCATGCGAGAGGTTGTCAGCACTTCGCAATATAGACATAAAAAACAATGCGATACTTGCTTTATGAAAAAACTAGCATTTTCCAGCGACTTCGTCCGCGTGAACAACAAAGGAGCCCATTTTTTCATGGACCATCTTAGCAAGACCTCCTCAGTATATGAGAGCGCGTACTACGACGAGGTCAAGCTGTATCTTTGTGTAGTCACTCGAACCTCAATTTTGATGTAACATACCCTATAATCTAAGTTGGAACTAATGCTACCAAACCCTGAAAACCAAATTATAATCGGTTCAGCAGTTTCAGTCTATAGATAACAAACACATAAACAGACGAAAACTAAAAACCGTGGATTCGTGTTCAGTGCTCTCTAAATAGTCGCTTACAGTTGGTTTTTCAGAAGTATCTTCAACGTACAGCAAAATCAATTCCATGTTTTTATAATAGTTATAGATTATAAGACTAATTGTAGTTTCTTACCTTTGCAGGCAACATTGATTGTTTGGGTCAGTTTAATTTTAGACACATCTTCTTTAACTATTTGAGTATATTTATTGTCTACATTTTCTGTATAAACTTTACACAATTCAGATATAGGCGTATCCGAATCTGAATCAAAACCACAATTTTCTATCATATCTTTATAATCACAGCTAATTTCTCCCAGATTTTCATTATCACATCTTATTTCTTCCAATTTTTTTGCATCATGTCTGATTTCTTCCATATTTTTGTTAGAAGTGGTGATTGCAACAAGTTTAGCATAACTGGGAATGCTAATAAGATTTCTGTAGTTGTTGTTCAAGCATATTCTTCGGGCGTTGTTAGGTAGTGGTTTTTTCGTATCATCTTCTGTAAAAACTTCTGACTTTAAGTCGTCAGCACTCGGGTTTTCGGCTTCGCCTTCTGTTTTTACTTTGTGTGTATTTTGTGTGTTACTCTGTGTGTATTTGTCTGTAAAGTAAAATACAATATCTATACTTATATTATAAAGAGATATAATTTTAAGTTTGTTTGTAGATCATCTCTGAAACTAAAGATCCAATTTTGAAAATTTGTTAACTGATAGAAAGCTGTTAACAGGCTATATCGATTGACAAAAAAATTCGAAACAAATGTATTATTTTGATTTTTCATCAAAATCGGATGAGTAGTTTCATCATCAGCCCATCATGATCCCACAGCTGGGACACGAGCCTTCTCTCATAGAGGGAGTATGGGCCATAATCCACCACTTTGGCTCAGTGTGGGTTGGAATTTTTATGATTAGTTTGACGGTTTCCTCACTATATATTCCTTCAGCGTGGTTAGAGCGAGTGTTACAACCGCATATAATTTTAGAAAGTGAGCGAGGCCAGCGGGATTCGAATTCGAATGCATCGGATCGTAAGTCGCATGTGCTTCCACTGAGCCACACTTGGTGAGTAGTTTAGGCGCCCAAAAACAATCCATTTGGCTTTGCCGTAGTCCGGTAAAAAGGATAGTGAATCATTAATAAAACCTACATATATTAATAATACTAACGTACCTTCATGCACACCCGAGATACTCCAGGAAACTCCGCAATCTCAACCGGGACAAACTCCGACAAATAATCGGAATCGTCACCGGCCATTGCTCACTAAACAAACTCCTGTTTACATTAGGTGTTACTGACAGCCCCCTGTGCAGAGG
This sequence comes from Petrophora chlorosata, assembly GCA_951640565.1. Lineage (NCBI taxonomy): Eukaryota > Metazoa > Arthropoda > Insecta > Lepidoptera > Geometridae > Petrophora > Petrophora chlorosata. Next base: position 3,175,752 of record OX621218.1, read on the forward strand.
TTGCCTGGAGGCAGACGAAACAGCGCCGCATGTGCTCCTGGAGTGCAGCAGCGTGGCGACCCAGCGAGCAGAGTTCCTGGGCGCGCCGGGGTCGTTCAGAGAAGCCTGCGCCTAAATCGGAGAGCTGCTGGCCTTTCTGAATGACATCGGGTGGCTGGACTAGCTGCCGCCACCCCATCACGCAAAAAGGGCCGACTCACTGCCTAATTCCTGCCGCCCAACAAGTAACAAGTAAGTAAGTACCTCCATGCCTAATATACATAGCGAAGCAATCTTCTGCTTGCAACACTTGTCGCTTAAACTCGTTTGCGAATCGCAAGCGTCTCGCACAATTGTCGCATATGAAACGGCTCGGACCCCATTCTGAGAGACTTGATAGCTGGAATTACCAAAACAATTAATTAAATGCTTAGTTTCTTGCCGTATCTTCTGATATCTGATTGATGACAAATCTTACCGTAACTCCATAGCAGTCTCTCAACATATCGTAGAAGACCTCCTTCTCACCCGCAGTAGAAATGTACGACCCAGTCAGATCCCAAGTACCGTTGGTGGAGAGGCAACAACGACACACATCTGAGCGGGACAACCAGCCATTTGTATTCAGTGCTGAAACCAAATAGATACTACTAGACTATATACTACAACTAAATAGATAGAACTAGATAGTAGTGTATATATATATATATATATATATATATATATATATATATATATATGTATATGTATATATATGTATATACTACTATATATATAAAACAAAAATTGTTTCTTCTATGTCCGTTATAGACTTTGAAACCATCCAACCGATGTGCCCCAAACCGGTTTCATTAGAAAAGCATTAATGCGAAGATGATTTTAGACCACTAAAACAATGCATTTTTTTGCGTAGTAGCACACGCCGCGTGTCCGCTAGTAATACCTACTACTATTATAATTTCAATTTATTTTATTTAATTAAAACCGTTAACCAATTACATTAATTAAATCACACATTATTATAAAATTAGCCAAAAAAATAATTAATTATATAAAATATAAATAATATAAATGATGTATCTTCTAAGTACAAGGTCGAATGTCGATGATATTTATATGAGACCATGTTGAAGCTATACTGAACCTATATAAAAACTGAAGAATTTTCCAAATCAATTTATATATGATGGAGTTCTGAAGTAACAGACATAAATAAAAACTATTGAATGGAAAACTCACTCCTTTTTGGCTCATTTCCATTTTTTTTCAAGTCAGTAACAATTGAACTGAGCCAATTATATACATTGGAGATATAAATTTAAGATTTTAAAATCCCCCGACACAATAAAACATGTCTACGAACCACCGCTAGAGAACCTGCTTTTAAATAAAAAAAACAGTTCATCCGTTTAAGAGCTACAGCCACATGATACAAAAAGGAGGGGTGTTATAAGCTTGACCACTATGTGTGTCTGTCTGTAGCACTGTAGCTCTTAAGGGAGTGAACCAATATGGATGCGGTTCTTTTTTATTTCAAAGCAGGTTTTCGGCGGTGGTTCTCAGACATGTTTTATCGAAATCGGTTAAGACCTTTTTTATTTTTTATAGGTTTTTTGTGTCAGGGTTTTTTAAATTATAGTTTACCCAAATTCGCTTGTTCTAAAATATTTTAATGTACAGAATTGGCTCAGTTCCATTTTTATAAAAGTACTTATAGAAAAGTCATTGTTTACATACCTGAATTAACAGATAAAACTTCATTTTCATTAATACTCCTAACTGGCATTGATTCTACTCTTTCTTTTCTAAGTTGTATTGCCTTTGATCTCCTTTTGTTGGTTATTTTTGACCGCGTCTTAGATTTATGTTTTCTTTTGCGATGTTGGCAGTCAACCTTATTTGGCATGTCTGCCTTCATACGTACTTGTGATATGGAATCCATTTGATGATTTTCCATGTCATCCATGTCGTTTTGAAGCTGAACTTTTATATATCTGTTACTGAAACGTACAAGAACATTGGCCACAAATACAACCTGCCAGATATAGACAAGATGTACATATTAAAGGAGGGTACAAGGATGTTCCCGAGTCGGGACAAATGTTTGTGCATAGAAAAAATGCAAGCATTTGTTTTGAGTCTGGGTGTTGTAGGACCATGATCCTCATAATTCCTGGTTCCTTAGATACAGAAAATCCTAGTTAGGGGCCAGGATCTATATATGTGATTATTGGGCATATTTATTTCTTTTAATTGTCTCTGGATGACGAGCACAGCGCAGTGTCATTGAGAATTTTACAAAGCCAGTTCTAGTGATGCAGCAACTGTTATGGGCAGGCGTGTTGCTTATCATCAGGCGAACGACCTGCTTGTGCCGCCATTAAATTATATAAAAAACAATCTTGGAATAATGGGGATAAACTGTGCCAGCATACGCAATATTTCGTTTGATCAACTTACTGAAGGTTGTAAGGCTGTTTATTTTCCCGGGTTTAAGAAATCGATCCGAAATAGCACTAAGACTTTCTCTTAGTCAATACCAGCACTTGGTACATCTCCTGTTGAACTTCTTCATCTTGGTGAAGGGCAAGGAAAGTTTCAATCATAGAATAATTCTATGGGTATTAAGTCTTATCAAAAACACAATAGAGAAGCTGTGAAGAAGAAAACGACCAAAGCAAAGTTCCAAAAAATTATCCAAAATAAGTCATGGCTTAAAAGACATTGTATCCGGGCCAGTAAAAATATTAATAAAAAAAATAATATAATTCCATGGGTTCACCACAAAGTAAATTTGTATGATCCATTTAGCAAAGAGTAACTCGACGCATGGATCTCTACATCACACCATTGCCATTACTTAATTTGCACTAATTTATGTTCCTTGCATTAATTTCAACATTTTCAACAACCGAGATTGTTATTTCCGAATAAACTTATTTACAAAACAAAACGACTTACGCAAGGACCACAGACTAATAACAGACCGTATAACGCAAAGATAAAATATAATAATTTTTCTTTGCCCTGGCCTGTCATTTGACAATGACATTTCTTTGTTTAAATTTTTTTGTTTTTGGCTTACGCAAAAAATCTTCTGTTATAGTCTTCTGTGGTACCATTGAGGTCTCCTTCCTCAATGTGTGGTACTAAGATTTAGTATTATATACTCACTTTGATGTAATGGTTAGCAAAGCATACAGAAACCTCGGATTTGTTAAGCGAACTTGTAATCTCTTTAATGACGCTGCATGTATTAGTTTACATGACGTATGTGAGAAGTGTTTTGGAATATGCGAGCCCAATTTGGAATCCCCAGTATATCACACATAAAGAAAGAATTGAGAATATCCAGAACAAATTTATCCGATATCTTAACTTTAAAACTAAAACCCCTAAAGGCACTTACCAAGATAATTTGCAACATCACAGGTTAATGAATTTGGAAGATAGACGAACTCTGCTAGACATGGCTTTTCTCCATGATATTCTCTTGAGTAACATTGATAGCCCTTATCTTATCAACGCGATCTCGTACAATACTCCTCGATACAGAACCAGACATACCAAATTTTTAAATGAGGCACCTTGCAAAACAAACTACGGTTGTAACCATGTTATTAATAGGCTATCAAAAACGTACAATCATTTATTCATGGATATTGACCCCTACACCTGTCTAAAAACCTCTTTTAAATTCCAAGTCTTCAAAACTCTCCAAGACAAATAACCATTAATGTTAATATATAAATTTACTACAAACATACACTTCTATACACAGTCAACTTTACATGCATACGTGCACGCACACATACACACACACACACACACACACGCACATAGACTCACACATATACACCCTTTATACATACTTGAATCCTCTGCTAGAGAGCGCAAAATACATAATAATTGTAATAATTAGGATGATCTTTCATTAGCCTATATTATGATTACTTAAGATTGTAACTGAATCTCTTGTATAAGCTGTTGATCATCTAATAATAAATAAATAAATAAATAAATATAATACGTCTATGGTGTGGTACTATAGGCCGACCGTTTAACTCGCGTATCGCCTGCGCGGTAAGAAGGGAGCGAGGGGAGATGTTAGCGGGTGGGGAATGAAAGGGAAAGGATGTAAGCTCTCTGCTCCGCGCACCCCTTTCACCCACCCGCTAACATCTCCCCTCGCTCCCTTCTTACCGCACAGGCGATACGCGAGTTAAACGGTCGGCCTATAGGTAGGTATATTAGTGTTTTATCCAAAGATTTAATATAGTATTTTTTCTTTGGTTTTATCATATAGGTCATTCCTCAATGGGTTTTATCAAAGATTTAATTTTTTTTAATACTTTTTCTTTGGGTTTTATAGTCACCATAGAGTAAATTTGTATATATATGTATCTCAGAGTCAAAGATAAAATATAGTATAATTTTTCTTTGCTCAGAGTAATCTGAGATATGTATAGTCACGCTCAAAGAGTATTATAAAGTCACGCTGTTGAAGCGCGCCGCGTTTCTCATAGGTCCGCCTTGCGTAAAGCGCGTGCTGTTGAAACACGCTATTCGACGGCGCGACTGTGAAACCAGCCTAAGAATACAGAGAGTTCCCCGCAAGTTTCAAACAAAGATGTTTAAGACTTGACTCTACTTATATTTTATTTACACTTTCCTGTTACTTATACTATGACTATGGGACATCTCACTCGCATTTCTTGTTTGACATTCTGTTAATTCTAATTTATACGTAATTGTGCTGAAAAAAAGACATCCCGCAGAGTTTCTTGGTGCTATCTTCTCTAGCGGTCGTATTTCCGAAGCACTGGTAGAGTCAGTTTTCGTATTTCTTTTCAGCACTCAGACTTCAATTTGAGTATAGGAAAGAAATGGGTAAACATACTTATCTTTTTTTCAAAGTCATGTTAACATAAGTTACAATTTTTAACATTTTTTATTTGTATCATGTGTTTATGACCTTTAAAAGTGCACTTTTGTGCCTATTTAATAAATGATACTTACTGAGGAACCTATTAGTAGTGTAGGTACATCGGAATGCGTTACCCGAGGTACAACTGTGGCTCGCTTAAGGTCATAATGACGCGACGCTGATGTAGCAACAAACCTTTTTTTTTTTATGTAACTAAATGACGAGACGAGCTGGTCGTTTGCCTGATGGTAAGCAATACGCCAGCCCATAACAATAACCGTACCACCCAGAACTTTGTTTTGCAAAATCCTGCGCGGCGCTGCACTGCGCTCGTCACCATGAGACAATTAGCTGTTGAGTCTCATAATGCCCAGTAATTTCGCTGGCTACAATGCCCTTCAAGCCGGAACACAGTAATGTTGCGCACTACTGCTTGGCGGCTGAATAACTGGCAAAGCGGTGGTACCCACCCAGACGGCCTCTCGCATACGAGAAACCTACCACCAGTAAAATACCTAATATAAATGATTCCGATTGTACATTTTTTTACAAAACTTTGAGGTTTTACTCTAGCCCTAGCTAAATTCTACTATTAAACTATATATCTACCACAACACCACCGTCCCTCACATGTGGTTGAAACTATAGTCGGATTACTCTTATTTAAACGTGAGTGTCACTCGTAAATTATTATTAATAATGTGTCCAAATCACGCTAATTTTCATAGTAAAACCCCGTGAGATCCCCGTCGTTAAGTACAGTCGTAGCGCTACTGTATGGATTGTAATACTGCTATAAGGTAGGTACTATAAAGTCACCAAGGCAAGGCTCTGCCTAGTTTGGCATCTTATATACAGGGCGGATTTTTGAGACGGGACAGTAACCTTAACCGTTATAGTTACAGGAAAACGTTCCTAGGAGACCATCAATAACTTTATGAGATATTTTCAACTGCATTTAACTTACCAAAAATATTTTTTTTTGCCAATTGATCCTTTTTTTTGTTGGGAACAAAAGACTATGAGACCATTTAAGAACAGGATGAGTGATTACATTAGTAAGTACATCCTACTAATATTACAAGCGAAAATTTGTAGGATGTAATTTTGATGAAATTTGGTATGTAGGTACTTTAGGACTTGGAATAGCACATAGGCAACAGTGAACAGGTTTCTTCTAGGCGAGCGTGCTACATCTTCGGCCGCATCGACACTTAACAACAGGTGAGATAGCGGTCAAACGCAAGCCGATAAAAAAAAAAGCTACTTTTTATTCCGGGAAACCGCGGGTAGAGCCGCGGGGCGCAGCTAGTATTAAAACATATTTTCAGAATAAGTGATTAGATTAGTAAGTATATATTTGAATAAATTAAATTCCCCGTCCTTCACAAACAATCCACTATGGTTCACTAAACTAATGAAGGCAGGACAAACTGCCACCCGCGTGTCGAGGGCAGGACAAGCTGCCACGCGCGTGTCGAGGGCAGGACAGGCTCGCTCCGCAGTGCCGGCAGAAGGCGACGATGTAGGTGCCGCAACACTTGTCTCTATCAGCGGCGGCGAACCGAGGTCAGCCTGGGGAATAAACCATGCGTTATTTGAGTTGCAGGTCGCTGCCAATGAGTGTACTAAATCCCTACGTTACAGTATGTCATGTCACCAAAATGCTGAGACCTATCGATGAAATGATGAGAAAGCAATTTTTTTTGTTGATATTTCAACTTAAGGTTGAATGTCCACTTAATTTGAATTCCGGACCACTGTGCGGTGTCAGAAGAGGTAAGAGCTACGCCGATGTATGCTTCTGTACCTTGGTATTAAGTATTCTGTGGTGGCATTGACTTGAGAAGCTGAGACACTATAGGTGGAGCTGCATCCAGTAGGAATTCTCGTACAGAGACATGTGGAGCGCAAGCCCGCTCGGAACCTCGTCGGACACGAGCTCGGAGAGCGACGTCATGCTACTGATAGGGCTGGCTGTAGTCAGGGTGTTCATGGCTTGTTTTAATTAGGATCTGTGAAAACAAAGCAACAGGAGTATGATAAATAAAATGTAATAGGGAACTATAAGTTACAAAGGTATTTATTATATACCTAGTCAGGTCATAAATTCTGTCACATGTTTAATATAAAATAATAGAAACAAGTTTATTCATTATGTAACCATTTATATACCAAAATGAACTTAACAAAACATAGATTCTTATGACAATAAAGTTTATTCAAAATGACCTCCGTGATTTTGAATACAGGCATTCAATCTGCGCGGCCAGTCGTCTATCGCAGCACGAACGAGGTCCATGTCAATATCGGCGGCTGCCTTAATCAAGGATGTCTTGAGTGACTCCAAATTGGGATGAGGCTTTGAGCACGCCTTTTCCTCCAAGTGTTGCCATATCTTGTAATCTAACGGACTCAAATCTGGACTGGAGGAGGGCCAGTCTTCGTGCCGGATGAAGTCGATTTCACGCGCCGCCAGCCAGTCTTGTGTGCTCTTCGCTCTATGAGCTGGCGCCGAATCTCGTTGGAATACCCAGTGCCTGTTATTGAACATGGTATGAGAAACAGGTTCCACAAGGTTCGTCAGGACTGTATTTTGATACACAACTGCATTCGTTTTTACACCTTTCTCACAAAAATGTACCTCTGTTAAGCCCCAATAAGAAACTCCCAACCATACCATGAGCGAGGATGGAAAATGACCTCGTTGGACACGCGGAATACGGTTACTCGCTTCTTCACTACTGTGTGCGTACACCTTATCATTTTGTTTGTTGTAGCTCTCTTCTACGGTAAAAATTTTTTCATCCGAAAAAAGAATTTCCTGATATTTTTTTCCCGCGTACCGCTTCAACAAAGCGCGGCATCTCTTCAGTCTCAGGTCCATTAGACGAGCATTTAAACGATGTCCTGTTTTTCTTCGATATGCCCGAAGCCCTAAGTCTTCATTTAACACCCTTTTCACCGTGGTTCTGCTTAACCCCATCTGCAGGGCCAACAGTTTCTGCTTACGTTTGGGATTTCTTTGAATTCGCGCCTTCACAGCTTTTATCACTGCTGGAGTCCTAACAGACCGAGGGCGACCACTTCTTGACCTGTCATCTACACTAGAGTCTTCATTGTATCGTTTGATGGTACGATAAACGAATCTTTTGGTTATGTTCAAATTTTTCAGTATGTCAAAAATTTGAATTGGCGCGTAACCGCAACGATGCAACGCAATAACTGCAACACGGTCTTCTTTAAGCGTCCACTCCATATTTAAAAATGAGTAAAATTTTAAAAAGTATACATTTTTATTTTCATGAACAATTCGAAATTCGAATTCAATAAACTTTTTTGTGGCCAACATTCTAAAAGAAAAGTTTTTACTGTGTGACAATACTTATGACCTGACTGTGTATATAAGATAACTTGCTTATACACCTTTATAGTCACACTTATCACATACTAAAGTTTCTCTCCAGCGTGTCTTCTCATGTGAAGTTCTAGATAACTTGCTTGTACACATTTATAGTCACACATATCACATACTAAAGTTTCTCTCCAGCGTGTCTTCTCATGTGTTATTTAAGAGTACTTGCTCGTACACATTTATAGTCACACTTATCACACTTATCTCTGCGGAAGTTGAATGATCACTGAAAGGTCGCGTCGCGCTCTTGTTCTAGTTCGTGCTCGGGCAAAGCGCTGACGCTGCTACATGCAAGTCATGCGTCAATAATGCTCAATACAGAAACGGAACATATATTGTTCCAACATTATGAAAAGGAAAAGGCAGAACGCAAAAAACTAGAGAGTTTGGTAAAACAGCTCAAAGGTCAGATTGAAGAACTACAGAGAAAGGAACAGCAGAACAATGAAACCCAGCATGAAAAACATCCTAGGAGCGAGGTCCCTTCTGCAGCAGTCCAGTATGAGACCGGCGAAGAAGATCTCGTAAGAGAAACCGAGTGGGTGCGACAAAAAAGCAGGAAGAAGAGAAAGTTAAATATATCACTGTCCCCACAACAAGGAGATGACTCCAGCCAAAAACCCATAGAAAAGCCTAAAATTAAGAAAACACCCTTACCACCACCCATAGTAGTCGAAAACATCAAGGACTACCAAAAATTTTACGATCTCATCTTGACGAGCGCACCAAAAGACGCATTTATCGCAAAGATGATGAGCGGAGAGAGCGTTAAAATAAACGCCAATAATGACGACTCATACAGGGCCATTACCAAGTTGTTGTTACAAAACAACAGCCGCTGGCACTCCTACGAAAATAAACAGGACAGACCAATTAGAGTGATGGCTAAAAACCTACATTCTTCGTGCTTGCCTGAAAGAATAGCTGAAGATTTAATTCTTCAAGGATACAAAATTCTAAATGCGGTTAACAAACTCAGCTGGAGGAGTAAGGAACCACTTAATATGTTTATGCTTTCATTCCAAAAAGATGAAGATATAAACAAAATCTATGGAATAAAGTCAATACTGGGTTGCAAAGTGGATATACAACCGGTAAAAACATCGAAACTGATTCCACAATGCAAGAAGTGCCAAGCATATGGCCATACACAGAAATACTGCTCTAAAGAACCTAGGTGCGTGAAGTGCACAGGTAAGCACTTAACTCTCTAGTTAAGTGCACCAAACCTGCAGAAGCCAAACCAAAATGTGTCCACTGCGGTGAACCACACCCTGCCAACTACAGAGGGTGCATAGTAGCCAAAGAACTACAGAATATAAAAAATAAGCTAGCAAAGAAAAATGCTTCTGTACCCACCATTCAGGTTCCAAGTGCAAATAAATGGAAAACATCTAGTGCCAGCCAAATAGTAAAAAATAATATTTCTTTTGCACAAATCGCAAAAGGAACTCAGCCTTAACCACAAGCCTAACCGCAACCTAAGCACACAGGCTCAGATGTGGATGAAAAACTCAATAAAATCTTAAATCCAATGACCTCATTTGACGAGCGTTTAAGGAAACTTGAAACTAGCACCAAAACAGCTACATCAAAACAATTGAAATGACTAATTCACTAAAAATTATGGCTTGGAATGCAAATGGGCTCCTTCAGCATCGGTATGAACTACAGGCAGTCCTATCTACAGAAAATATTGACGTGTGTCTTATATCCGAATCCCACTTCACCAGAGAATCTTTCATCCAAATCAAAGGCTATAAAACATATCATGCGTTGCATACCGATAACACTGCTAGGGGAGGCAGTGCGGTCGTAATAAAGGAAAACATCTACCATTATGAAGAATATAAGCATGAAGAACATTTACAAGCTGTTGCTGTCTGTATTAGAACTAAACGTTATCCTGTCACCATATCAGCAATATACTGCCCTCCTAAGTATGCGCTGAAAGCTGACCAGTACAGGGACTTTTTGAAAGGACTTGGTAACAGATTCCTACTGGGAGGCGATTTTAATGCTAAGAATACCTTCTGGGGGTCTAGACTTACCACAACCAAAGGAAAGGAATTACTATGCGCCATAAGAGATACCAAATGCAATGTTATATCGACTGGGAAGCCGACATATTGGCCAACTGATCAACAAAAGATTCCAGACCTCATAGATTTTTTCATTTATAAAAATATATCATCTAGTTTTCTTAGTATTAAGGAAGGCTATGATATGAGCTCAGACCATTCACCTATAATTTTAACACTAAGTGAAACTGTTGTACAGAGAGAGAATAACCCTACTTTGACAAATAAGAACACGGACTGGGAAAGCTTTAAACAAGATTTAGATTCTATGATTGACTTAAAAGTTTCTCTCAAAAACCCACAACAGCTAGAAGATGACGTAAAAAAATTCATAGCAGTTATCCAACAATGCGCCTGGAAGAATACGCCTGAAGTTAAAATACCTGTCAGGAGTAACTACTATCCCATGGAAATAAGAAACCTCATATTTGAAAAAAGAAAACAAAGGCAGAAATGGCATATAACGAGAGCTCCACAGGAGAAGAATGTTTTGAATAATCTTACAAAAAGGCTTAGGAGGGAAATTCAGAAGTTTAATGACGAAACTATGAATACTCACCTAAGTCAACTAACAAGTGATCGTACAACAGATTACTCGCTTTGGAAAACGATCAAAAATTAAAAAAAACCTATTATGCAGACACCACCAATTAAAGAAGCCAATGGAAGCTGGGCAATAAATAATGAACAAAAGGCAGCTAGATTTGCACAGCACCTGGAGCAAATCTTTCAAACTGATGAAGAAAACGCAGATGAAGTTTCGATAAACGAAACATTGAATTATGATCTAGACATAAGACTCGTCACACCAAAAGAGGTATTTAACAGTATCAAACAACTGCACCGAAACAAATCTCTTGGATACGATCTTATTACTGGAGAAGTACTGCAAAATCTCCCACGTAAAGCGATTGTTAAACTTACCACTCTTATCAATGCCACGGAAAGTTGCCGAAGTCATAATGATAGCCAAACCTGGTAAACCACCTCATGATGTTTCATCATACAGACCGATATCTCTGTTACCAATAATGTCTAAATTATTTGAAAAACTACTGCTAAGACGAATGAAGCCCATCATAGAAGAAAAAACCTTAGCCCTGATTATCAATTCGGATTTAGAGAAAAGCATTCCACAATAGACCAAGTCCACAGAATCACCAACATTATAGAAAAGGCATTAGAAGAAAAAAAAGTTTGCTCTACGGTTTTTCTAGACGTAGCACAAGCTTTTGACAAGGTGTGGCATAAAGGCCTCATATTTAAATTAAAGAATATGCTGCCACATCAATTTGCAGATCTCTTGCACTCCTATCTAACTCAGAGAATGTTCAGAGTACGACAAGACGATGCTTATTCAGAACTTAAGCCAATAAAAGCTGGAGTACCACAAGGGAGTGTACTAGGTCCGGTCCTCTACTTATTGTACACTTGTGATATCCCAGAGTTAGAAGAAAACACCATTGCAACGTTTGCAGATGACACGGCTATCATGGCTACAGGGTTCACTCAAGAGGAGGCAGTGGTAAAGGTACAAAAATCCATCAACACCATATTTGATTGGACGACAAAGTGGAAAATAAAACTCAATGAGTCGAAATCAATTCATATAGATTTTACGAACAAAAAAACAAATTACCATCCGGTGTACATCAATAACAAGACGGTACTGTACGAAAATACAGCCAAATACCTTGGCATGACATTAGACGCAAAGCTTCGCTGGAAGGCACACATCAAAAAGAAACGAGACGAACTAGAGCTTCGCTATAGGAAGATGTACTGGCTAGTTGGAAAACACTCTACGATGTCAGTGCACAATAAAATATTACTCTACAAACAAGTCCTCATGCCAATATGGACTTACGGTATCCAGCTGTGGGGATGCACCAAACAAAACAATGTTGCAATCATACAAAGATTTCAAAACAAAGTGCTTAGGGGTATCGTAAATGCTCCATGGTACATAAGAAACGATGACCTCCATAGGGACCTGAAAGTGGACCTCGTTAATAGTGTAATTAAAAAGTTTGCCGAAGCTCATGAACGTAGATTTCACCATAACGTGAACGTCGAGGCTATCCAGCTCCTCGACAACACAGACCTAGTGAGAAGACTAAAAAGGACAAAACCTTTTGAGTTAATTTAGTGCAGTGACAGTGTGTCGTAGTAAAGTTAGTGCTACCCGTAAAGAACACAAGAACATAGTGACTTCGCCTTAATAGAGACAATAAGAAAAGTGTTGATGGACATATTCTTAGTTTTACTCTACTTAGCAGTTTAAGTTAAATTCAAATTACTTATTAGCCTTATTAGGCTAGATTGTAATGTTAATGAAGGGTCATTTTGTGACACGACATTATAAAAAAAAAAAAAACTTATCACATACTAAAGTTTCTCTCCTGTGTGTCTTCTCATGTGTTGTTTAAGATTACCTGCTTGTACACATTTATAGTCACACATATCACATTCATATGGTTTCTCTCCTGTGTGTGTTCTCATGTGTTGTTTAAGTTTACTTGCTTGTACACATTTATAGTCACACATATCACATTCATATGGTTTCTCTCCTGTGTGTGTTCTCTTGTGTAGTTTAAGATTACCTGCTTGTAAACTTTTATAATCACACATATCACATTCATATGGTTTCTCTCCTGTGTGTGTTCTCTTGTGTAGTTTAAGAGCACTTGCTTGTACACATTTATAGTCACACATATCACATTCATATGGTTTCTCTCCTGTGTGTGTTCTCTTGTGTTGTTTAAGATTACCTGCTCGTAAACTTTTATAATCACACATATCACATTCATATGGTTTCTCTCCTGTGTGTGTTCTCTTGTGTAGTTTAAGAGCACTTGCTTGTACACATTTATAGTCACACATATCACATTCATATGGTTTCTCTCCTGTGTGTGTTCTCTTGTGTTGTTTAAGATTACCTGCTTGTACACATTTATAGTCACACATATCACATTCATATGGTTTCTCTCCTGTGTGTGTTCTCTTGTGTAGTTTAAGAGCACTTGCTTGGGAACATTTATAGTCACACATATCACATACATATGGATTCTCTCCTGTGTGTGTTCTCTTGTGTAGTTTAAGATTACCTGCTTGTAAACTTTTATAATCACACATATCACATTCATATGGTTTCTCTCCTGTGTGTGTTCTCTTGTGTAGTTTAAGAGCACTTGCTTGTACACATTTATAGTCACACATATCACATTCATATGGTTTCTCTCCTGTGTGTCTTTTCATGTGTTGTTTAAGATTACTTGCTTGTACACATTTATAGTCACACATATCACATTCATATGGTTTCTCTCCTGTGTGTGTTCTCTTGTGTAGTTTAAGAGTACCTGCTTGTACACATTTATAGTCACACATATCACATTCATATGGTTTCTCTCCTGTGTGTGTTCTCATGTGTTGTTTAAGTTTACTTGCTTGTACACATTTATAGTCACACATATCACATTCATATGGTTTCTCTCCTGTGTGTGTTCTCTTGTGTTGTTTAAGATTACCTGCTCGTAAACTTTTATAATCACACATATCACATTCATATGGTTTCTCTCCTGTGTGTGTTCTCTTGTGTAGTTTAAGAGCACTTGCTTGTACACATTTATAGTCACACATATCACATTCATATGGTTTCTCTCCTGTGTGTGTTCTCTTGTGTTGTTTAAGAGTACCTGCTTGTACACATTTATAGTCACACATATCACATTCATATGGTTTCTCTCCTGTGTGTGTTCTCTTGTGTAGTTTAAGAGCACTTGCTTGGGAACATTTATAGTCACACATATCACATACATATGGATTCTCTCCTGTGTGTGTTCTCTTGTGTAGTTTAAGATTACCTGCTTGTAAACTTTTATAATCACACATATCACATTCATATGGTTTCTCTCCTGTGTGTGTTCTCATGTGTACTTTAAGAGTACCTGCTTGTACACATTTATAGTCACACATATCACATTCATATGGTTTCTCTCCTGTGTGTCTTTTCATGTGTTGTTTAAGATTACTTGCTTGTACACATTTATAGTCACACATATCACATTCATATGGTTTCTCTCCTGTGTGTGTTCTCTTGTGTAGTTTAAGAGTACCTGCTTGTACACATTTATAGTCACACATATCACATTCATATGGTTTCTCTCCTGTGTGTGTTCTCATGTGTACTTTAAGAGTACCTGCTTGTACACATTTATAGTCACACATATCACATTCATATGGATTCTCTCCTGTGTGTGTTCTTATGTGTTGTTTAAGAGCACTTGCGTGTACACATTTATAGTCACACATATCACACTGATGTTGTTTCTCTCCTGTTTGTGTTTTTAAGTGTTCTTTAAGAGCACTTGCACTGGCTCGTTTATATTCACTCATCTTGCGGTTTCTTTCCAGTTTTTTCATGTGTCGTGTTTCTTTCTAGTGCAAGCGCATTCCTTCACGTGGTTTAATGAAATTTTTAACACTGATGCACAAGCACCGTGTTAGCTACTAGTAAATTGCACGGATGCAGTCGAGAGCAGTGGACAGACGTAAGTAGGTATTCAATGGTCCACAGAACACTGTATAATGACAGGATTGTGAATGCACGCTGAGAACTCTCAGCACACTCGCAGCTTCAGATAAATTATGCTGTCTAACCGAAGCTCACAGCAGACGAAGGTTGTGAATACTCCGTAGGAGTCTTATTATTCTGTGAGGCTGTGCCGTAGGTATCAGTTTCCTCTACTTCATACATTAAAAGTAGCAGTGCAGTATAATGTCCTCTGTGCTTCCTAGTCGGCGGATACTACTCTCTCATATCAGGCTCTGGCACAATTAGAAGATATTATTTTTAAATCAACACAACGCACGGCGCACGTACGGCTGGTGTAGTTGACAATGACACTGTGATTGACACTTTGATTTGACAGAGTTGACAATGACCTAGAGTATATGTTCCTTGACAATGACACTGTGATTGACACTGCTGACCAGTGCTGCCGGCAGTCAAAGTCCGAAATTGAAAGAAAAATTACCCGTTTTTATCCAATTTTTCTTAGGATTCTTTGGGGAACTACTCAACAAAGATAAAAAATATATAATACGTCTTTGCTACTCAACAACAAAACTTATATTATTATTTACTTTTTAAATCAAACCTTTTATTTATGACGAATTATTAAATCATTCTTTTTTTTCAAAAACCACAGACAAAAATTATACTGAACATGTACTTATCCAAAGACGTAATACTATATTTTATCTTTGTACTTATCCCACCAAAGGCGTATTATATAATTAAATTTTTGACTTGTATAGACAACATTTTTTCAGACAAGACAACCAAGAAGACATCTATTATGATCGGAGTCAGGTCAGACCACAAAGGCCTTGCAATTGAAATTGAAATCGAAAAAAATAAACAAAAAGCTATACTTAATTGAACATAGACCATTAACTAAAGGAAGATTAGGAAAACTTAAACACAACATAGAATCAAAATTAAATGTTACTGAATTTACAACTAAAAATCCTAATGATATTTATAACTTATTATTTTCTGTAGTTAGCAAAGAATCCAATAAAATTTGTCCCAAGAAAAAACTACAATTAAACGGAAAAGTACAATTTAGTGACTGGGCAACTAAAGGTATACGGAAAAGTAGAGACATTATGTTTGATTTATATTACAAAAAATCTTTGACATCGAGTAAAGATTTCCATGACTATGTTAGACGTTATTCAAAAATATTTAAGGCTGTTTGCATTCGCGCTAAATCATTGTTTTTAAGTCGTAAAATACGAAAATCAAATAATAAAATTAAAGCCGTTTGGAAGACCATAAACACGGAGACTGGTCGTATCAAGGCGAGGGATTCTGAATGGAAGTTAATAGTTGATAATCAACAAGTCTCTAGTCCAAAATGTGTAGCCAACGCCTTTGAAAATTTCTTTTCTAACATACCGTTAGATGTCACAAAATCGCTTGATTCTAGTCCTAATGTAGCAGAGGCTCTCCTGAAAGACAACTTCCCATTAGACTTACCCGATTTTCAATTCAGACATACTTCCACTTCTGAAATTATCAAAACATTCAGATGCCTTAATGTTAAAGCTACGGAAGATTTATGGGGCCTCTCCATTAAAATGTTAAAGTCAATAATAGAAATCATCGCACCACATCTCATGGCTATATTTAATTTGTGCATTGATACAGGTTCATTTCCCGATTTGATGAAAAAAGTAAAGTTACTCCCATCTTCAAGTCAGGTAACAAAACTGACCCCTCAAATTATAGACCAGTTTCTGTGCTTCCGGCTCTAAGTAAGATATTTGAAAAAATCATACTACGGCAACTATTGTCTCACTTTAACGAACACAGAATATTGAACGAGAATCAGTTCGGTTTCACGAAAAGCAGATCAACAACTGATGCCGGGGTACATTTAGTTACCCATGTGCTTGAAGCTTGGGAGAGTTTACAGGATGCCATTGGAATTTTGTGATCTCTCCAAGGCTTTTGACTGCGTAGAGCACAGTACTCTGATTCGTAAACTCCACCACTACGGAATTCGTGGAACTGCTCTGGATCTTGTAGAGTCCTACCTAACTGACAGGCAACAAAAGGTTGGTATAAATGGCGTCACTTCATCTGGATCTTTGGTCAAAATGGGTGTACCACAGGGTTCAATTTTAGGGCCATTCTTGTTCTTAGTGTACGTAAATGACTTACCTTTTATGGTGAAAGACCTTGCAGACATTGTACTTTTTGCGGATGATACATCGATAATCTTTAAGGTAGATAGGAAGCATAGTGAACTAGTACACGTAAATAATGTATTAGATATTGTGTCAAATTGGTTCGCTGCCAACAACTTTTTATTAAACGCGAAAAAGACGAAATGTTTAAAGTTCTTTTTGCCCAATGTTAGACATGTAGAGCCAAACGTAATGCTTAATAGTGATAAACTCAACACAGACAAGGCGATGGTATTCCTAGGTATAGGCATAGACTCTAAGTTGCAGTGGGGTCCTCATATCGATGCTCTATCTGGAAAACTTAGTTCTGCTGCATACGCGGTTAGTAAAATTAGGCAATTAACGGATATAGCTACGGCTCGGTTAGTTTACTTTGCATACTTCCACAGCTTAATGTCATATGGCATTTTGCTGTGGGGGTCTGCCGCGGATATAGAAGCAATTTTTATTTTACAAAAGCGGGCGGTTCGCGCTATTTATGAGTTGGGTCCTCGCGAATCATTAAGAGAAGTCTTTAAACAAATTAATGTATTAACTTTACCTTCTCTGTATATTTATGAAAATATAATGTATGTTCGTAAAAATCTGCACAAATTCAAGGTGAATAGTGACCACCACAACATAAACACTAGAAATAAGGATAGAATTGCAGTACCTAGGTTTAGACTGAGTAAAACGAATAAGTCCTTCATGGGCAATTGTGTACGTTTTTACAATAAAATTCCAAAATGTATAACGGAGCTCACAGAAAGTAGATTCAAATTTAGGGTGAAAAATATTCTAACAAAAAAAGTTAGTAATTACATAGAAGACAAAGATGCATGGAACATTCCGCTTCTGCCAAGTAGCCAACTGGCACATAAGAAAAATAATATTGTCAAAAACAAACATAAAATATTGTAACAAAAGTTCTAAAAAAAATGTGCCCCTCAGTTTCTTGCCGTATCTTCTGAGTAGTGGTTCTTTTTCCGATACGGTGGTAGAGTCATTGTAATAATTGACGTTCATAAGTGCGTCTGTGACGACAAAATTGAATAAAGAACTTTTGATTTGATTTGATTTGAAAGGGGGTGAAGAAAGGGGGCGAGGAGGAGGGTTCTATTCTTGCACCATAGATAAAATATCGTTTTTCAAGGTCAGTGATTTTATAAGGCAGATTACCAGGCGTGACTTCGAGTAGACAGCGAAACGGAGTCGACACGACAGGCAGGTGAGGCAGTCCTATATTACTCTGAGCCTATCCCTCTCGCCAATTACGCCATACGTCAAGGACAAAACGTCAAATGCTATCCACGACGTTATATAGGCCGCGTTCAGAAATCACCCAGTTAATGTAATTATTACCCTAACGCCGTTCAGAAATGACTCAGGTGAACTTTGACATTTACCCTGAGCCGTTCAGAAAACCAATTGGGGAGAGTAGAAGTCACCTGACAGGTGAAAATATTCACCGATAAAAAAGCGGGTTACGATTCTCACCTGCCAGGTATTAGTTGTCAGTTGTCATTTTCCTTTACATTTTGCAATATTTTTGCATTGATTTTTTGTACATATAAATAAAATAAGCGATTCGTGTATTTGAAGCAAAATATAAGGTAGAATTCCGGCATTAGCCAAAATAACGTAGTTAAATCTGATAAACAAAAGCGCGGGAAATCTCGGTGTTGAAAATGATTCGTTTTGATTGGCTGGCTTATTGTATTATTCGATGCCCGTTCAAAAAGACGTTAGTTCATTTTTAACTTGGCATATCACTGAGATTAACTGACATGTATTCACTCGTGAACATTTACCCATTTCTGAACACGGCCATAAAACTAGTTGACCGCGCATCACGTGCCATTCGCTTGTTGGTCCAGAGCGCTAGTTGGCGCTGCATACACAAATCCTTGAATGACGTCTCTATCTCCTATATAAAAGTTACTCTATGGCGCCATTCACCAACTGTCGTAGTGGGTGAAAGAGCTCTTAAAAAACGCCAAGTTGCAGCATATATTAATGCAAAAAAAATTCAAGAACATCAAACCCTTAGAGTATATTATATAACTAGGTATAGAGCGCGCGTATCGTACTTGTCGCCCAATGCGCAGCGTAGGCAAGTAAACTATAGCTAGCTATCTTGATAGATACGTGGCATACGAGAAACCTACCACCAGTATAATTGTGCGCCGTGACACGGACATACAGTACCAATGGTTGTGTATTTATGTTATGTCTTTTGTACCTGCATGTGTAGTACCTATGTAAAATATGTATGAGATATGAAATAAGAAAGTCAGAAATAAAAAGTTCAGGAAATATTTTTTATATTTATATATCTCTATTTAATTAACATTATCATAATAAAGGCCTTAAAATATCATTAAATAAATTGCCGGATCAGTCCAGCCGTTCTCGAGTGATGCGTTTACCAAAGAATAGCATTTAATTTTTTTTATATAGATTACTAGAATTTCAAATCGCAAGCGCAGATAATGTGTCGGTGTAAACTATTGCTCGCCATACTCATAACAAACATTATCATCAACGAATAGGCCGAACGCGTCACATCACTGTTTGAGTCGGCAATCGAAGCGGGGTTGTGGAGAATTGCGGGCGGTACATGAAGCCTCACGTCTTTTTCGAAATTGAAATTGAATTGAGCGTAATTGAAATTTCGCTTTTACGACTTTATGTGATCTGTATCTATAGAGTTCCTAACTCCAACACTCCGATGTTTTTAGACAATCTGGAACAACTTCTTAAAAGGTTATTGAAGAAGGGCAACAAAAATGTTATATTATGTGGTGATTGGAATATTGACATACTCACTCATAATAACACTTGTAGAGATTTACTCGCCATACTCAGCAACCATAACGTAACCAATCATATTACCAAACCCACAGGTAAAAACTCTTGCATTGACCTAATAGCCAGTAACTTAACAATAGTTAAATCCGACATACACTATCTAGCATTGTCGGACCATGAAACAGCGCAAAGTCTGACTTTCGATCTAGATGCTGTCGAAACAAAAGCAACCAACAAAAACCGTCTCTTTTGGTTTGAAAACAGAAGGGACTTTGGTGATGATAATATTCGGAAGTTTATAAGTTGCTTAGCATCTTTATCATTTTCTGACGTTTACAAAGCTGAAGATCTTGACGAGGCATTTAATGGCTTTCATGACACTTTGACTTTATTTTTTAACTTGTGTTTTCCCATACTTCGTTTCAAAATCACAAATAAACCGGTAAAAAATAAATGGATTACAAAAGGCCTAAAGCGGTCGACCATTAACAAGCGTCGTCTCTACCTTTATTACCACTTGTCGAAATCGAACAAACCCAGGAATAAAAGAACATACCTTGCATATAATAAGATCCTAAAGCGGTGCATAATCAATGCTCAAAAGAATAATAATACTAGATATATTCTTAACTCCAAAAATCGCTGCAAAGCGGCTTGGAAAATTACTAAAGATAATGTTAGTAAGAGTGATCATTCTACAAACATAGATTCAATACAAATAGACCAAAAAACATATACCCAACCTGAAGACATAGCAGAATTGTTTAATAAATTCTTTATAAATCTAAGTAGTAATAAAGACCAATCACGCAGCACTGACAATTTAGATTATCCTTATGACATCCCTAATAATTCTAGTACAATTTTCCTTACTCCCGTAGATTATTTTGACATTTATAAAATTATTATGTCTCTTAATAATACCAATTCAACAGGATTTGACGACATAACTACGAGAATAATTAAAATTTGCTCAAACATTTTAGCAGGTCCAATGAGCTTCATTGTTAATTTATCATTAACGCAAGGTATATTTCCAGCACGTTTGAAATCATCTGTGGTGAAACCTCTTCACAAAAATTGCAACACATGACATGAATAACTACCGACCAATAACACTCATTCCCATCATTTCAAAAGTTTTTGAGAAGGTCATGTATATTAAAATGTATAATTTTCTATCTAAGAATAACATATTAAAATCAGAGCAATTCGGATCCAGAAAAAACATGTCTACTACACTAGCCTGCTTCTCACTTATGAAGATTATAACTGACTGCCTGAATAGGAAAATCCCTATAGTACCTATCCATCTTCCTTGACATGTCAAAAGCATTCGACTTTGTTAACCACAAACTGTTGTTATACAAGGTTGAATAATATGGTATTCGAGGAACGACGTTAGGATGGTTGGAAAGTTACCTCAGCAATAGAATGCAAAGTGTAGAGATAACAAATTTTTCTGGGCACAATAAAATCATGTACAGATCTCCGTATGACACTAACAAGCGAGGTGTTCCGCAGGGTAGTATTCTGGGTCCCTTACTGTTTCTCTTATATATTAATGATCTTCCCGACATTACCGATCACAAATGTGTATTATATGCTGACGATACCACACTTCTTATCGAAGGACATGACAAAAATAATTTTGAACTTGACATTAATAATGCTTTACATTCTATAATCACTTGGCTTAAACATAACGATCTCCATATTAATTTAACTAAAACGAAATTAATCCAATTCCAGACATATAATAGTACTCCAATACAATTACACGTAGCTCATTGTAATGAAGTGTTGGAAGAAGTATCATCAACGACATTCTTAGGTCTAGTCATTGATAAGCATTGTAACTGGAAAGAACATATCGACAAACTTTGTGCAAAGTTAGAACGATATGTTTATGTTCTGGATCGTATGCGACGTATAGCTACACTACAAGCTGCTCTTAGTGCCTACCACGGATATGTATCCTCACTGTTGAATTATGGTCTGATCACATGGGGTAACTCTACAGATACCATAAGGGCATTTAGAGCACAGAAAAAATGCATTAGATCGCTGTGCGGTGCCGATCCCTTAGATAGTTGTAAGCCATTATTTAAAAAGCATAAAATTCTGCCTCTGCCCAGTTCATATATATTCGAAATTTGTTTGTTTGTCCATAGATATCACACTTTGTTTGAATTGCACAATGACGTTGTATTTAGAAAGAGTCGTAAAAAATATAAACTATATGTACCTAAACAACGAATCCAATTATACAGGAATAATGTTTATTGTATGGCCATTCGTATTTATAATAAGTTACCAGACATATACAAAGAACTGAATTTGAGTAGGTTTAAATGTAAATTGTTTAATTTTTTTTATTGATAAATGTTATTATTCAGTCAGTGAGTTTTTGGATGACAAGTTAGAAAATCAAATCTAAATTGTGACTTTTTATAATCTTATTTACTTTGACATATTTTTAATTTTATTTGACATGACATAGATATTATTAATTTCCTTTTATTTACCGAATTCTAATCTAATCTTAAAACCTTGACATCTAATAATGACATTACTAACTTTGGACTAATAATATTTTGTCATTTTTAATTTTTATGACATTTGAGGCTTTTTGAAATTAATTTAATAATATAAATTTGTTTGCATTTATGATATAATGTAATTTAAATAATTAATAAGACATGTTATTGCACACCATTGTCATGGTAGAATATAAGGACTTATTTTTAGAATTTTATCACCATTATGTACTATATTCTCGCAATAAATCATTTGAATTTGAATTTTCACCCCCGCGAAACGAAACAAACTTTGAACCTTTGAACTTAAAAGTATTAAAAATTGGCTTACCGATGAAATGTGATGTTAGAATTCTGTTTAGTGTGTTTCCGAGTATCGTTTTTACAAGGTGCTATTACAAAATTAATCATTTTTATAACAAAAATTGAGCTATGAACACGCAACGGGCGCTCACACTGCTAGTACTCGTAAGACTACTGGCGTTTATCGACAGGATGATGCTATGATCTCACCCGTGCATACTGTTCCCACTTAGGAACACGCGCTCTATACCTAGTAATGTATACTCTATGGTTAGTTGTGCGTTTCCTCGCCCCATACCGAAAATGACAGACTTTTTGTAATGGGAATGAGTGCCCGTCACCAATCCAGGCTGGATACTTTATCTGAGCTGCGACACCAGCGCTCTTTTGTTCGGATACAAATAAAATAATCTAACACCCTTCCTCGATTTGAAAGTATAAAACTTTTACAATCGCAGTCTAAGTAACATAAAAAACTTTTACTTACAAAGAAACTTTTAATTACAATTTTAATTATATCAAGTTTCACTTAAAGAATATCAATTTTAATTAAACACACAGAATACCAAGGGACAGAAGTATCACTGCGCAAAGAAATTTAAACAAATAGCGACTCTTGCTATGACGCAATAAAATTCAATTCAGCTCGCGTAGCGCTGCATACCTACCAGACATACTAACCTAGCAACAGTCGCTATTTATACAAGTGGGAGAAAGTAGTAACAAAACGTTTGAGATATTTATTTGTTTTTATTAAATATAACAATACTTATTACTGCTTACATACCAGAATATATACGAAGTGTTACAATGCGTGGAGCTATCGTTAAACTAGTTGAGCCAACTGGTGTTGTCAGTTTTTCCCGAATATTTATTTTTATTTTTAACGCCTAATAGATCTGTTTGGCCACTATCTCGCAAGATGTGAAGCGATGATGATATATCAATTTTCCTGGCAATGTTTCCGATTTTTTTTCCATAAGAACCTAATTCGGACTTTTTTTAAGAATTCTGATCCAGCATTTTTCAAATGATACGCTTACCAACGAACAGCATTTAACATTTATTTATTTCGTTATATCACTATACCAGAATCGGGATGGCGCGCTTTCACATGATTTTTCAAGCTATTCTTCTGTATAAAAGCAGCATCACAAACCGTACAGACAAACCGTTTATCGTTCAAATGTATTTTTAAATGCAGTTTTAATGTGTAGGGCTTCGCGAATTTCTTTTTACAAAACTCGCACTCGTAATTCTTGACCCCGTTGTGAACATCCATGTGATTCTTCATGACTCGGTTGTGAACTGTTATATAACCACAAATTTCGCATCTTAGTTCTTTGGGTCTTTTATGAGTATACCTTTTGTGAGCAGCTAAACTCCCCGAATTAGCATATTCCCTGCCACAGGTATCGCATTTGAATACCGGCTTTTTTATACCGTGAGCTAACGCCATATGGTTCTGCCTTTTCAAATACTGCGTGAACGGGAACGTTTCGGGGCATTTAGGACATTTAATTGTACGTTTCAAATGCTCCTTTTTTATATGATACGCCATAGCGGCCTCAGTTTTGAAGTTTTCATTACAATGCTTGCAAATTTTACTCTCTTTACTGTCATGATGGTAAAAAACATGACACTTGTATCTATGTTCGGACAAAAATTTCTTCCCGCACACGTAACAAACAAACAGACCGTAGTGTTCGTTCATATGTACGGATAAATTTTTGAAAAATGAGAAGTTTTTGCTGCATACATGGCATTTGGGGCTATCAGAACTGAGATCAAACCCCAAAATACCGTGCGACGGTTTCCGAACCGTATCATAGTACACTTTTTTATGTTCATTTTTTAGATGTTCCGCTAAATTGTCTATAGTTTTAAATTCTCCATCGCATATTCTACATTTCATATTGCTTATGTCAGCGTTCAATATCAGATCCTGCATACATCTAAGACGGTTATCAATTATGGATTCACAGACATCTGTATGATCAATTTCTATATGTTCTTTCAGTTCTTTAAAAGTTATATATTTCTTTTCGCAGTAGAAACACTTGTAGTTGCATTTAAAGTTGTTTACGAATGGAAGAATAGTGGAGTTTTTTAGTAGGAGAAGTATATTTGCTCTGACTTTGTTATTGTCTTTTAGGGCTTCTTGCCTGGCGTAAACAGTCTTGGGAGTGATGTCAGTCTTGGATTCTGAAAAAGGACAAAACTATATTCAATTACTAGCGACTCCCCACTGTTAACCGGGATAAAACGTATCCCTAGTCCTTTTCCAGAACCTTTGTGCCAAACATCAAGATCGGTTCAGCCGTTTAGTCGTGAAAAGGTTACTTTCGCATTTAAGATATGTATGTAACATCCTTCCTCTGCCTTGTATGTATATCATAGAGGTGTGTGTTTTCGTCAAATCCCATCCGGAGTACCTTAGAAACGCAGCGAAGTGATAACTCAGCAAAAAAGAGCAAAATTTGTAAACCAGCCCCCCTACCCATATGTCCCTCAAGCGCCAATCGTATATAGTGTTGAGCACAACTTAAAGTATAGCTTCAATGCGACTAATGAGATGCGGTCCAATTATTGTCAATTTAGGCAAGAAATCGAATTAATCTCATTCATTTAAACCAAAATACGATAACTACAAGTTGAGACCAACCTAATGGGACAATATATGGCATCATAAGATATTGTCGTAGTGAATCTACACCTTAATCTGAGCTCAACACGATATACGGTTGGCGCTTGAGGGCGATATTTTTTTTTTTATTATTTTATAGGCAAACATTTGACCGCTGTCTCACCTGATGGAAAGTGATGACGCGGTCGACGATGGATCATGCTTGCCTAGAAGATACCGATTCACTCTGGACTTGAAGACACCTAGATTGTAAGTATCGGGAAACAGAGACGCTGGTAAGGTGTGTGCTGCTCATATGGGTACGGGGGCTGGTCTATCAACCCCCCTTCTCACAAAGAAATCTATAAAAATAATGCTTATAATATGTGTATTTATTTATATAACAGGCTACCAAAAGACATTCAATTATTAGGATATAAATTTAAGAAATGTTTAAGTGACCGGCTCTTGTCTCATTGTTTTTATGATATTAAAGAATTTATAAATTGTAGTGACAGAAACAAGTAAATATTTGCACGTCTGCATGCAGACTGATTACAACGACTAATGTACTCTGTAACACCATTTCTAGGTAAAATATGTACCTACCAATATGTAATGTAATCTAGCAAATAAATAATTTTTATTCTTTATATTATTATACATAGGCACAATGTCAAATAATACCTATGTTGTTATATTATAAAGGGGAAAGATTTGATTGTTTGTATGTTTGTTTGTTTGCATTGAATAGGCTCCGAAACTACTGAACCGATTTGAAAAATTCTTTCACTGTTGGGAAGCTACACTATCCCCGGGTGACATAGGCTATATTATATTTTCAAAAAAATTAGGGATCCTTACTAAAACTGCAATAGTGTAACCCAAGGTGTAAAAAAATTACCTAAAATATTTTTTACATCGCGTGCACTGCGAAAACTATTAAAGATAGAATAAAATAATGTACTACGACTTTGCAGAATACATCATTATTTACAAAAAGTGTCGCGACAACATATGTCTAACTATTATAGTTATGGCACAATAAGTGTCCTTTTATTTTAAACATTTAATTGAAATGCCGCCGCTAGAAAAGACTCTCTATTTGTATCTTGGTATTCATCATCATCATCATCATCAGCCCGTCACGTTCCCACTGCTGGGACACGGGCCTTCTCTCATGAGAGAGTATGGGCCATAATCCACCACGCTGGCCCAGTGCGGGTTGGTGGATGTCACATGTCCTTGAATTTTTGTTATAAATTCTTGGATATACCGGTTTCCTCACGATGTTTTCCTTCACCGTTTTTAGAGCTAGTGCTAAATCCGCACATAACTTAAGAAAGTCAGTGGTGCGGGGCCAGCGGGATTCGAACTCGGGTGCGTCGGATCGAAAGTCGCACGTTCTCCCACTGAGCCACACTCGCTCACTATCTTGGTATTAATCTTTATCAAAATAAATTACTTCATATTCAAGACTGCTTCAATACCTTTATATAACTTTTTCAATTATTCAATTCAGACATTCCATTCGAAAGATATCACGGGTTTAAAAATGTAAGTATTAGAAAAAAGTTGCGTGGTAGCCCTACCCTGCTCGGCTAGCTAGGCAGCACCTTATGCAGTGTAGGCGTCACCGGGGTACGGGCCGTACGGGAGGGGAGATGTGTGTATATTATAATTCTTAATTTTGAAATTTTTGTTCCCGTGCGAAGCCGGGGCGGGCCGCTAGTTACAATTATAAAATAAGAGTCGAATAGTCATTTCAAAATAGTGTAGCAAAAATTATTATTATAATAAATAATAACATCCATGGTAAGTATATTATTATGTATCCTCACCGATTTTTTCCTTTTTAAGTTTAGTTTTCTTGCTTTTCGCCTTCTGCGCCTTTATTTGCGCTATAGGAGTGTCCCACTCTGAATCATACTCCTTTCTCTTTCTCGTTTTCCTTTTGATTTCTTGTGTCTTCTTCTTGTCTGCTTGTGTTTTCAGTGTGTTTGCGTCTGAAACGTATCATACCATAACATAACAATAGGGAATAATATGCATGTGTGATCGAAAAATCTGTTTTTTTTTTAAACTGAGTCATGGTACGGGGAATGTTTTCGCCTGATGGTAAGCGCCACCCCTCTCCATAAAAATTGCAGTGCCGCCCAGAACTTTTAATACTAAAGTAATGCGTAGCACCGCATTGCGTCACAATGACCTGTAATTCATGCTTTTCAAACCGGAACACAGTAATGCTTGCGCACTACTGCTTGGCGGCAAAATAACTGGCAAAGCTGTGGTACCTGCCCAGACGGTCTCCCGCATAATACGAGAGATCTACTACAAGTAAAATTACTTTTTACGATAGATTACTGCTTAAAACATTTAGAAGTGATATAATTATTTTTATTAATTGCGTAGTTTTTTTGTATTTCAATGTTTCTTTTTCTTATTTTTGGAGAAATGGAACGTAATCGCAAAACGCTTGAGTACGTACAACCACATACTGACGTCACGCGCCTCGCTGCTTATTGGTCAATTTTGACATAGAGCCCGCCCTATTGGTAAATTATTGACACACACATGTAGCATAGATGGACCAATGAGGAGATCCTAGATCCCCACACTCGACGTCACACGCAAATGGCGCGTTTATGTTAATTTAAATTTATTCAAAATTTCATTTAATTATTTTATTGACGAATGACGTTGTAAAATTTTTAAACATTTCTTTCGTTAATATTACTCAATAATGAATCGATTAAAGCGTTAAAAAATACATGCATATTCCCTATTATATACTCCGATCTCAATCGTCATATATTTCAAGAACATGCTCACAGATGGCGCTGATATAAATTTGCATAAACGCCCATACAAAGTCACTCGTAGTAGGTTTCTCGTATGCGGCCGTCTGGGTACCACAGCTGTTCCTGTTATTCTGCCACAAAGCATTAGTGCGCAACCATTAAGCTACAATGCCCTTTAAACCGGAACACAGTAATCATAAGCCTCTATGAGAGAAAGCCCGTGTCCCAGCAGTGGGAACGTGATGGGCTGACGATGATGATGATGGTGATGATGATGCTATTTAGATTACACTTACTTCTCACAACTTTTGATATTGCATCATCAATCTCGTGTTTAACATCAGCCTCGATATCTGAAAAAAAAAGACGTAAGCTTCATAGTTATGTACATATGTAAACGAGACAATCACAGCGCATTACGTCATTTGAAGGCAAATGCCGTGTGCTAAGTTTGTTTAATAGGGAACATGCATGTGTTGTCGAGAAATCTGGAAATTACTTTTTACGATAGATTACTCCTGTAAACATTTAGTAGTGATACAATTATTATTATTAATTGCGTAGTTTATTTGTATTTCAATGTTTCCTTTTCTTATTTTTGGAGAAACGGAACGTAATCACAAAACTCTTGAGTACGTGCAACCACTATCTGACGTTACGCGCCTCGCTGCTTATTGGTCAATTTTTGACATAGAGCCCGCCCTATTGGTAAATTATTTACACACACATGTAGCATAATGGACCAATGAGGAGATCCTAGGTCCCCACGTTTGTGACGTCACACGACAATGGCGCGTTTATGTTGATTTAAATCGGTTCAAATTTTCATTTAGTTATTTTATTGACAAATGATGCCGTAAAATTTTTAAACATTTTTTTTCATTAATAGTATTCAATAATGAATCGATTCATACATTAAAAAAAATACATGCATATTCCCTATTTACGTTTTGCTTTTCATAAAATGTATTGTTGTGTATCTTTTTCGTTCTATTACGATAAGATAGTCCCCAAACTTCACAAAATTTATTTAAATCTCTTTGCAAGTTTTCTTTCGTAGTATTTGTCGTTTTCTGCCTTTATGACGTCACATGTTCTGAGGTGGTTTTTGCGCGGCGATATTTGAAACATACTTTTAGGTACTTTTAGAGCTTTATTTAATTAAAACACTAATTTTCATGGCTATATATATTCATTTTGATAAATTCAAAACACTTTCTGAAAAGATGCCTGACTTCCTATTTCTAAAAACTGTGGATTCGCTTTATAGTTAAGTGCAGATTTTGCACGCTCGCTCTAAAACGGTGAAGGAAAACATCGTGATGAAACCCGCTTACGCGCTTTGGTGTGGTAGGCTCTGGCCGTGGTTATAATACCACCCACCGAACAAAGCCATGCCGTCAAGCGACCTAGTCGTGTTTCGGGATATAGTTCGGTGAACCATCGGGGAGACGGGGTCTGAGTAGCCGCTTAACTGCCGTCTCTCTCTAGATCTATGTGCTCCATCTTAGGCCACATCATCGCTTCACATCAGGCGAGATAATGACCAAACATAGATCTATTAAGCGTAAAAAAAAAATACACCTAACTAGCTGCGCCCCGCGGTTCCACCCGCGGTTTCCCGGGATAAAAAGTAGCCTATGTGCTATTCCAAGTCCTAAAGTACTTACATTCCAAATTTCATCAAAATCGGTTTAGTAGTTTTTGCGTGAAAGTGTACAAACATCAATACATCCGAACATACAAACGTCCGCGTTTATATTATTAGTAAGGATAAAACTAATAAATTACCATCAAATGCTTCCATATCTGAAAGATGCTCTGGTTGCTCTGTTTTGAGTGCTGTTTCATCTTTGTTATCTGGAAACCAAAATAAAAGATTTTTTATTATAGAATCACTCTCCATACATACTCGTGGTAGGCCTCTCGTATGCGGGAGGCCGTCTGAGTAGGTACCACCGCTTTGACAGTAATATTAATATGGATAGAAGAAATTTGGTTGCACGAGCAGTTGGCTCGGTGGCCGAGTGTTTAAGTCGGGACGGTATTCCGAAGACGCAGGTTCAATCCCAGCCAGAGCAGTTTTTTTTTCTTCTTCTTGATTATTTAAAATCTTAACATAGATATAAAACCTATTAATAAAAACGCATGTAACTTTAGCTGTTTACCTGGTATCATGAATCTAGAAGCATCCAGAAGATCACTGGCTTCTTCTGTTTTTACATTACTTAATTCTTCTTTTACATCTGATTGGTTTTGTGTGAATCCTTCAGCTGACAATAGAGAACATTATTAATTACTATTGTTTTTTATGAGACGAGCAAGTCGTTCGCCTTATGGTAAGCGCCACGGTTGTATGCAAATGTCAACTTCAGCTTCTTATATATGGCTTCTGCTAAAATTTCTATACGGGGCGTCACTTAGTTCAGTAATTTGTGTGGAAAAGAGACGCTTATGTGCCTGTTGCATAGCGCTGTCTCTCTCAACCGATGAAACACAGATCGTAATTGGCACAATATATATTTTTTTAATAAATTTAGGTTTTCGTGATAGCAGGACTAGCGCACTCCGCACTGTAAGTACGAAGCTACAAGTACATACAAGTTACACGTGCCGCGTCAGAAGAGATAAGAGCGGCGCGATAGAAAGAGAGGCGCTCTGTAGGTTAATATGACTGGTAGGTATGCAGCGCTACGCGAACTGAATTGAATTTTATTGCGTCATAGCAAGAGTCGCTATTTGTTTAAATTTCTTTGCGGAGTGATGCTTCTGTCCCTTAATATTCTGTGGTCTTAAAAATGTATGTATTATTTTTAATTATTATTGTTTTTGTAAGGGCGCTAGCCGCATCGCGTGCGGGTTGCAGCTAGGATGCAGTGGAATACTGCCAGGTTGACACCATTTTGATTTGACATGTTTTTTTTTACTTTTTATTTTTATTAATATACCTACATATATATATACATACATACATACATACAACATTAATGTGTAGTAATACTGAAAGGTGTGTATCCTGATCCCCAATAGGGTCACACATGTATTTTTCCAATGTATAAATCGATTCATTATTGAATACTATTAATGAAAAAATATGCATATATATTTTATGGTATCATTTGTCAATAAAATACTACTACTAATCAGCCCGTATCCACCCACTGCTGGGTATGTCTCCTCTCGTTCACGCCACTCTTTCCGGTCCTGTGCCAGCCTCATCCATTGCAAACTGACGTCAATAAAAATAACTAAATGAAAATTTGAATCAATTTAAATTAACATAAACGCGCCTTGTGCGTGTGACGTCACAACGTGGGGACCTAGGATCTCCTCATTGATCCATCTATGCTAAATGTGTGTCAATAATTTACCAATAGGGCGGGCTCTATGTCAAGAGTTGACCAATAAGCAGCGAGGCGCATAACGTCAGATAGTGGTTGCACGTACTCAAGCGTTTTGTGATTACGTTCCGTTTCTCCAAAAATAAGAAAAATAAACATTGAAATACAAATAAACTACGCAATGAATAATAATTATTATATCACTATTAAATGTTTACAGGAGTAATCTATCGTAAAAAGTAATTTCCAGATTTTTCAACAAACATGCATATTCCCTATTGCCTAAACCTAATTTTACACAGACGAAGTCACAGATATAAGTTTGATAATAAAATGACATACCATCAACAAAAACCATCTGCTTGTGGATAGTATTGAGCAGATAGTTCTCTGAAGCTATCACCTTCTCTCGAAATCTGCTCACATCTCTGAGAAAGGTGACACAGGCAGTGCATATCAGCTGGGTTACTCGGGAGTCTGTCACCAGCTGTAATTAGAGGGGTTTCTTGATAATATTTTTTTTTTTTATATAGTTATAGATACATAAACACTAGATTGTTAAAAACCCTAAAAAAACATTTAAAGCAGTAAACTCACTCGGTCTCTCATATGCAGGAGGCTTTCTAGGTAGGTACCACTGCTTTGCCAGTTATTCTGCCGCCAAGCAGTAGTGTGCAAGCGGTACTGTGTTCCAAATTACAGGACATTTAAGACTTAACTGATGTCTTAGAGTGATGAGCGCATTGAAGTGTTATGCAGTGCTTTTGATGGCATTTAAAGTTTTGGGTGGCACTGCAATTGTTATGGGCAGGCATGGCGCTTACCATCAGGCGAACGACTTGTTAGTCTCATCGCTCGCCTAAATAATAATAAAAAAAAGTAAATTTCACAATGGGCGGTCTTGTCGCTCAAAGTAATCTCTTCCAGACAACCTTTGAACAGAAAGCACTAATATAATTTGGAAGGACGAAGGATGAAAAGAACTAAAAATACTCCATATTCTTTAAGTATCTGACATTTATGTTTTTCAACTATGTATTGTGTCTGGGAGTTGTGAGACCATGGTTCGGATTCTGTAGACATGGGAACCGTAGTTACAGTAACACATTATCTAACTTTTAATGTTAGTCAATCATCGTTGGATGGGCGTTATTTTTATTTTTTTTATTTGAATTTATTTATCTGTTGGGTGTTTAAAGATTTTGAACAGTTCCGTTTGACTTAGTGCTTCGAAATTTGAGACGAAATTCGATTAATAAAGTGAATAAATAGTAATTTAGCTAGAGAACTTACGAACAAATTCAAACATTCTCTAAATATATCGATGTAGTTTTCTCCGTAGGTATGAGGATGTTTGCCTTTCGCCAAGCAGCAGCGGCACTTGCCGTAGTTGCCGTTATTACATTTGGCCTGCATTTTAGCTTGATTTTATTTGAAAACAATAAAAAATAATATTTTACGAATTCCACCGACACACACACACACAAAATATGAAAACAAATTGCTGTCAAAATAAAATGTGACAATGACATTTCGAGACAAAAGTTTTTTTTTAATTTAACCGTTAGGGCAAGCTAAAGCACAAAGTACTATATTTTGTGGCTAAAGTCTCTAAGACCATACCGCCACGTCTTACGTAGTTTTTATTTCAC
This sequence comes from Petrophora chlorosata, assembly GCA_951640565.1. Taxonomy (NCBI): domain Eukaryota; kingdom Metazoa; phylum Arthropoda; class Insecta; order Lepidoptera; family Geometridae; genus Petrophora; species Petrophora chlorosata. The sequence continues at coordinate 3,208,969 of OX621218.1, forward strand.
AGTTTAATATTCCATTTATTAAACATTTGTTGAGAATGAGGGTCAACAGCAACAAGCCGCACCCTCACCTAGTGCTTCAATAAAGTGGTGGAACTTTATTCAAGCTTTCCATGGACTTTTTGGGAGAACATAAAAAGAAATGTTTTCTCTATTTTGTTTCATTTGCCTACACTCGTGCACGTTTATGAACACATAATGGTTTATATTCCACCGATTTTACAGATGATCACTCGAAATAACACTTGTTTGGAAAATAAAACAAAATCGAACTGTATAATTTTTCACTTTCCGCCAAAAAGTATCAAAACAAAAGTTGGGTGGGGTCCACTTAGGCTTGACATTATTTTAGCAGCTATTCTCTTTATTTTATAGATTTAAATTTGCCATCTTGTGGCAAGTAGCAGAATTAACGATATTTCTAGTTTCTAGTAATACAAAATCTTTGTAGATTGCGCTATTCTGTAAATTCCATTCATAGCGCATTAGCGCATGCATTTTTCATTTTTGCATTGAGTCTGGAGATGAAGATGAAGGTTTCCGATTTTTTTCTCCTACGGTCTTTGGATTCATAGTAAAAAAAATCAGCGTAGATTTTATCGCAGTTTGGTATGAACTAGAAGTTGTCCATCAGCTGGGCCAGTCATCAATACTTTGCTTCTGTTTACATGTATAATAAATAAATCTTTGATATTAAATACTCCATGATTCATATACTACTCTGTGGTCTATATATTTATTCTGGCTACGAAAGGAATGAAAGTAGTTGGATAAAAAATACAACTTTGTAACCACTCATATTTTATTAATCAATGTGTACAACTCTGTTGTAATATAAAAAATAAAACAAACATATTGCAACTCGTTTCTCATTTAAGCCAACAAAATAAATATAATATTTTGTAATAATAACATTATTTATATTACTTACTTAAATTATTATGTATATACATTATTTTAAAATATGTAGATAGGTTATGTAAATCCATGTCTATTATAAATAATTACGTTAAAGTACCTTATGTGCGTGTTTTACCAATAAAATATATTATAAAAAATGACTACATATTGTAAATTTTTATGGAGGCTATTTCAATTGACTTCAAAAGCAACATCTATCGTATATATATCTTGCCGATTATTTCGTAGTTGAATTGTATAATCCGACGTTTTGTAAAACCACTAGTCGTTTTACAAAAAACTTATGTAAAACAGTTAAATAACGTTCAACTGGATTGTCACTATCTGTATTTTTTTTAAGGAACTGACTAAAGAGACGAGCTCGCCGTTCGCCTGATGGTACTTGTCCATAACAAAAGCAGTGCCACCCAGAATTTTTAATACAATAAACAGTACTGCGTAGCACTGCATTGCGCTCATCACCCCGAGACATCAGAAAGTCTCATGCCTAATAATTTCGCTGGATACAATGCTCTTCAAGCCGGAACACAGTATTGCTTGTGCATGCTTGGCGGCAGAATACCTGGATAAACTCTGGTACCTACCCAGAATGCTTCCCGCAGACGAGAGACCTACCACGAGTATGTGGATCATTTCCTTTCATCAACTTCATCGTTTGTTAATTGTAGCATACGCTACAAAGCGTTCTAATACATTAAAGCGTCATTATAATTGCTATGAAGAAGTGATTTCGCAGGCAGCTAAACTGATGCCATGATTCGACAACAAATGACTCTTCAAGCTACATTTCTGTACAAAACTCATTCCGCACACTTCACATTTGAACCTCCGGTCATTATTATGAATCCTCATATGCTCCCTTAAAGTATATTTCCTTGCATACGACTTGTGGCAGACTTCGCAAGCGTAATTTCTCTCCCCCGTATGCTTCACCATATGCGCTTTAAGCGCTTTTTTGCTGAAGAACCTATATCCACACTCGGTGCACTGAGCGTTCCGTTCCATCAAATGATTTTTCTTTATATGATACATTAATAACGACTTCAAAATGAACGATCGACTGCAAACATTGCATTTGTATTGAGCGTCTGCGTTGTGAACTTTAATTAAATGCTGATTCCTTTGGTAGTAACTCCGGAACGGTTCGTTGCAGAACGGACAGTTGGAAATGTTCCTCGCACCCATATGCTTCATTTTTACATGGTAATGTTTTTTACTGCGGCTTGGGAACACTTTTTCACACTGCTCGCACTTATGACTTCCATCCTGATGCGTAGTCTTATGCGCTGCCAGAGATCTTTTTGTAGCGAATGCTGCATTGCACTCGCTGCATTGAAAATTACTGTAATGTAGATTCATATGCTGTTTCAACATCTTAAACGTCTCATACGTAGACGAACACATAGCACAATCGTATACATCACCTTTCTTCAACTTAAATTGTAATAACAAATCTTTAACATCAGAATGTATGGTTTTCTTATGAACCCGAACGAGATGTTCTCGAAGCGAGCCCAAATTGTCCAGTTTATCATCACACAGAGTGCATGTTAAGTCTGTTATGTCGAGTTTGACATTGTAATCTGTCATATCAGATTTAGTTTTGAGATTCAGTCTATCTTTATTGTGGTTTTCTTCGGTGTGAGTTCTCAAATTGGCCGGATCGGGGTACGTTGCATCACAATAAGCACAAATGACTCCCAGAAGGGACTTATTCTTGAATGGCATGACGTTGGAATACTTCAGTATGTTTTGTAGGTTTTCCATCTGCTTGTATTTCTGGTTGGCTTTGCTCCATATGATTTTGGGCGATTCTTTTTGAATGGTGATGGTTCGCTTCTTGGTTCGCTTTTTGAGTGCAGTTGGAATGTCGCAGTCTGAAAGACCAAAAGTTAATTTAATTAATTGCAATCTATACTAACATTAATATTAATTAAAAAGAACCTCCGCTAGAAAACCTGCTTTCAAATAAAAAAAACCGCATCCAAATCGGTTCACCCGTTTTCTAGATGCGGTGCCAAAGACAGACACACTTTGCTGGTGGTAGGTTTCTCGTATGCAAGAGGCCGTCTAGGTGGGTACCACCGCTTTGCACGTTATTCAGCCGCCAAGCAGTAGTGCTCAAGCATTACTGTGTTCCTGTTTGAAGGGCATTGTAGCCAGCGAAATTACTGGGCATTATGAGACTCAACAGCTAATTGTATCAGGGTGACGAGCGCAGTGCAGCGCCGCGCAGGATTTTGCAGAACAAAGTTCTGGGTGATGCTGTTACTGGTATGGGCTGGCGTATGGCTTACCATCAGGCTAACGACCAGCTCGCCTTGTCATTTAGTACATTAAAAAAACACACAGTGGTCAAAGTTATACCCTCCTTTTATATTATAGTGAATTGGGGCCCTGCTCGCGGTTCCCATTACGACCTTCTTATTTATTTATTTAACTAGCGACCCGCCCACGGTTATTATACATATAAACCTTCCTCTTCAATCACTCTATCTATTAAAAAACCGCATCAAAATCCGTTGCGTAGTTTTAAAGATTTAAGCATACATATGGACAGGGGATGCGACTTTGTTTTATACTATGTAGTGATAATGCAGTTACAGTGTACAATAGTTACATAACTATCGACCTGCCCCCTACCCATATGTCCCTCAAGCGCCAATCGTATATCGTGTTGAGTTCAGTTTGGGTATAGATTCACCGCGACAATATTTTATGATGCCATTTTGTCCCATTAAGTTTATCTCGACTTTTAGTTATCATATTTTGGTGTAAATGAATGAGATTAATTCGATTTCTTGCCTGAATCGACAATTATTAGTCGGTATCTCATTAGTCGCAGTGACGCTATACCTTAATTTGAGCTCAACACGATATACGATTGTCGCTTGAGGGACATATGGGTACGGGGGCTGGACCCTGTAGATTATAAATAAATAAAAATAAAATAAAAATAAAAAAGCCTTTTATTTCCAGTTAATTCAGTTGACATAATGGAAAGAAAAAAACGTAATTGATTATATTACACTGGAACCCCTCTCAGGTGAAGGCCTCCAAAGCTTTCCACTTTTCTTTGGACCCTGTAGATTAGGGTGTAGCAAAAACTTAAACCTAAAACATCTTTCTTATACATTATGGGCTCAGGTACAATGGAAAGAAGAGTGAGCTCTTGGTCTTCTAGTCGAGGGGTTTTAAGACCAACACCGTACCTCCTCTAGTACTGAACGGTGTTCCCTTGGCAAGAGTATCACGGTTCAAGTACCTGGGTCACTGGGTCTCGGAGGACCTCACAGATGCTGACGATATAGAGAGGGAGCGACGGGCGTTGGCAGTCAGAAGCAATATGTTGGCTCGCAGATTTGCACGTTGTGCTGCAGCAGTAAAGGTTGCATTGTTCAAAGCTTACTGTCAGTCTTTTTATACGAGCAGTCTGTGGGTCAACTATACGCTGAAGACGATTAACGCCCTTCGCGTGATATAACAACGCGTTTAGGATGCTGCTGGGGCTGCCTCGGTACTGCAGTGCGTCGGGCATGTTTGCTGACGCTCGTGTAGATGACTTCCACGCAATAATGCGCAAACGAGCCGCCTCGATGCTAACCCATGTCCGAGGCAGCACCAACAGAATTCTGCGCGTTGTAGCTGGCCGATTTGACTGCCCCATTATTTTACACGCACCTCAGCTACACTTAAAATTCAATATTATGTGACTTATTTGACATTTATTTATTTTTCATGTGTCTAATTTGTAATTTTTTTTTTTTAATGTGTATTTCATTTTTAACTAATTGTAATGTTATGGACTTAGTCTGAAATAAATAATTTGAATTATGTATAACATTATATAAAATTATTTAAAAATATACTTACCTGACAAACTAGTAGGAACTATAGGCCGACCGTTTAACTCGCGTATCGCCTGCGCGGTAAGAAGGGAGCGAGGGGAGATGTTAGCGGGTGGGTGAAAGGTAAGGACGTAAGCTCTCTGCTCCGCGCACCCCTTTCACCCACCCGCTAACATCTCCCCTCGCTCCCTTCTTACCGCGCAGGCGATACGCGAGTTAAACGGTCGGCCTATAGTGAAGTTATTACGTTCATTCATTTAAAAAATCATCTACATGTAGAAGCATTTAGGTATAAGGAATTTCCTGAGTTTGCATTGAGAGGTTTTATAATTTGTTTAATTTTTAATAATTTTCGCAATTTTGTTGTAAATTTTTATTGACATGTATTGTGGGCCTCTTCTCATCATCATCATCATCATCAGCCCAAGACGTTCTCACTGCTGGGACACGGGCCTTTTCTCATAGAGAGTATGGGCCACAATCCACCACGCTGGCCCAGTGCGGGTTGGTGGATGTCACATGTCCTTGAATTTTTGTGATAAATTCTTGGACATGCCGGTTTCCTCACGATATTTTCCTTCACTGTTTTTAGAGCGAGTGTTAAATCCGCACATAACTTAAGAAAGTCAGTGGTGCGGGGCCAGCGGGATTCGAACTCGGGTGCGTCGGAACGAAAGTCGCACGTTCTCCCACTGAGCCACACTCGCTCTGGGCCTCTTCTAAACAGTTCTAATGTGGGTTCTGGTAAGCGCATCACTTGAGAACGGCTGGATCGATTTGGGATTTTTTTCAAAAGGTCTCATATGCCCAGAAATTTTGCTGGTTACAATGCCCTTCGAACCGGAACACAGTTATGCTTACACACTACTGCTTGGCGGCAGAACAACTGGCAAAGCCTTGGTACCTACCCAGATGGCCTCCCGCATCTACGTCTAAATACTACGGTTAACTATACGGTGATGATGTCTCGCGGTGATGAGCGCAATGCAGTGCTACGCTGTGCTTTATTGTATTAAAAGTTCTGTGGCACTGCAATTGTTATAAGCAGGCGTGGCGCTTACCATTAGGCAAACGACATGCTAACCTCATCACTCAGTTCCATCAGGCCTAGCGCACTCCGCACTGTAGGTACGAAGCTACAAGTACATAGCCGGACACCGACGGCGGGTCGCGCGTCGTTACACGTGCCGCGTCAGAAGAGATAAGAGCGGCGCGATAGAAAGAGAGGCGCTCTGTAGGTTAATATGACTGGTAGGTATGCAGCGCTACGCGAGCTGAATTGAATTTTATTGCGTCGTAGCAAGAGTCGCTACTTGTTTAAATTTCTTTGCGGAGTGATGCTTCTGTCCCTTAGAATTCTGTGGTTCCATAATAAAATATTTGGTTTTGAAAAAGGATGTAAATAAAAATCTTACTTATAGAATTTGAAAGTCTAGAAACGAGAGTCTTGAGACCGCCACTCTTCCAATCCTCTTTCGAAGTGGCCTTCTTCTTCTTCTTCTGCTCTGCCTTCTTTTTGACTGGCTCTTGCGCTTCAGCCTTGATGTGGTCTATTGACACTTCTCTTACTGCGGAGTTAATTATTCACTGTTATTGTCTGTAAGGTGTAGCGAAATGGGATGTTTCTTGTTTTTAGACGACTTCAAAAAAGGAGGAGGTTCTCTATTATTTGTATGTTGATTGTATGTTATATATATGTTATAATGTTACGGCTAAAAGCCGAAGTGCGGCTACACTTAGTTTTAGCCGGCTACAACTAGGTGCAGCCGGTTACATGCGGTTAAACTTAGATATATCCTACTTATCTTCGGTTAGAACTAGGTTTAGCCTTCATCATAGTGGCTAGAACTAGGTGCAGCCGCACACCAATCAAACGTATAAGGGGCAGCCCTCGGTAGGTTAGGGTGAGGCGGGGGTGGCCCTTGGGCCACCCCAACGCCGCGAACATGTATATTAGATATAATATAATGTAGATTATCATCTATCACTTCAATAGATTATAATCTACTGAAAAATAATGCGACGGTTCACAATCTTTCGACAGTTTACAATCTCGCATAAGATACATCTAAGTTTAACCGCATGCAGCCGGCTGCTTCTAGTTGTAGCCGGCTAAAACTAGGTGTAGCCGCACTTCGGCTATCAGCCATAACATATATGTATATATCTAAGGCAGGGATCCTAATTTCTTAAAATTGTTCACACCGAGGGAGGGCCCTGGTGACATGTAATACAGGTTTTACAAAAACCTACATCATGCACTCAGCTCTCACAAAGTACCACTTTTTTTTTTAGAAATTATTTTCAACCCATGACTGTACCTGAATCTTTGTGAAGAGAAATAAACAAGTTTTATTTTATTATTATTATTATTTATTTATTATGTTCTTTTTTAAATTTGTTATTTCAGAACTCCGTCATTTATGAACCGATTGGAAAATTCTTTTTGCGTTGGGTTCAGTACAGCTACGAAGTAGTCCCATATAAATTTCATCGATATTTCAATTCAATTCAATTCAATTCATTTATTCATTCAGATAACATTCAATCCAGTTTTGTTAGTCAAATTAAAATTAAAATTATGTTAGTAAATCTTAAATATTTTCCATCAATAAATAATAAATTATAATAATAAAAATAAAATTGATATAATTAATAAATACTATTATAATTATCATTTGGCGGCCCGATTTGACGGCAGCACATGCGTCTTGATCCAGTGCGTGAGAATAGGCCCGTCAGCCCTCTCTGCTACCACAGTCAGGAAGCTGTTGGTGCTGGAGCGGACGCGCGACATCAGGGACGCCACTCTCTTTCGCGTTATGGCCGCAAAATCATCGACGCGGGCGTCCGCGAACATCCCTGATGCGCTGCAGAACCGTGGCAGCCCCAACAGCATCCTAAACGCGTTGTTATATTGTACACGTAGGGCGCCTAAAGCCTTTTGAGTACAGTTGATCCATAAGCTGCAAGTGTAAAATGCCTGGCAATATGCTCTAAATAGAGTTACTTTAACGTCGGCTGTACATCTTGCAAACCTACGAATCAACATGTTACTTCTAACTGCAAGCGCCCTACGTTCCCTCTCTATGTCCATATCATCTCTGAGCGAATCCGTGACCCAGTGCCCCAGGTATTTGAAGTGGAAGACTTGCTTGAGAGGAGAACCAGCTAACTTGAGAACCGGTAACAAGGGGTAGCATTTTGCACCGGCCTTGAACACCATATACTCACTCTTGGTGGCATTATACCTGAGGCCATGGGCTTCCGCATATCGCTCACAGATACCCAACAGCTTCCTCATGGCGCTTATCGACGGGGTTAACAACACCATGTCATCAGCATAGCTGATGTTGTTCATGACAGTACCATCAACTGAGCATCCTACCATTGCCTTACTGAGCTGCTCAATCAGTCGGTTCACGTATAAGTTGAAGAGCCTGGGTGAGGTCAACCCTCCCTGTCTCACCCCGCACTCCAACCCATACGGCTCCGAAAGAGAGTTAGTCCACCTGACTACATTTTGCTGATGACCATACCAGTACCTAAAAACCTCAATCAGTTCGGCTGGTAATGTTGTATCTAGGTAGAGCTTCTTCCAGAGTTCATTGTAGGAGACCAGGTCGAACGCCTTAGAAAGGTCTAAAAAACATGCGTAAACTGGCGTTTTTCTATCAGTGTAATATCGTACTGTATGCTTAAGACAAAGAACTGCAGCCTCAGTGGAAAGTCCCGGCTTAAAGCCAAATTGAGCATCATGTAGTTTGAGATGTTTCTCCAGTTCCTTGTCAAGCACACGGTCGAACACTTTTGCTATAGTTGTTGCTAGCGATATAGGCCTGTAATTGTTTACATCAGAAGCGTCTCCTGTTCTATTTTTTATTAGAGGTACGACTACAGTCTTTGTCATGTTATCCGGCATATAACTGTGTCCTATACAAAAGTTAAATATCGAAGCGAGCACTCTGGGCAAATGAGGCCCCGCATGCTGCAGGTGCTCAATGCTAAGAGAATCATGGCCTGGAGATTTGCCCCTTTTCACACCCCTTATTGCCGCCTTATTTGACCTTGGACTTAAAAGATACATTGAAGTCGGTTTTTTTATAAAATGTACACTTGTTAATCTTTTAAAATGTCTATAACACCCGTATCCATGAACAAAACTAGTCGAAACATCAGGTCCATATTAACAACAACAACGCTTCGTGCTGCAGAATCCACGACCATATAACTCCCGATTACACCAGAGCACGTCGAGAGTTGGTATGTCCCTAAATATGTCAAGGACAAATTTAAACAAATAAATACAATGAATTGTCCACTTTTGCTCTGGGTTCAAAGTCAAAGTCAAATATCATTTATTAAATAGGCACAAAAGTGCACTTTTAAAGGTCATAAACACATGACACAAATAAAATATGTTAAAAATTGTAACTTATGTTAACATGACTTTGAAAAAAGGTAAGTATGTTTACCCATTCCTTTCCTATACTCAAATTGAAGTCTGAGTGCTGAAAAGAAATGCGAAAACTGACTCTACCAGTGCTTCGGAAATACGCCCGCTAGAGAAGATAGCACCAAGAAATTCTGCGGGGATGTCTTTTTTTCAGCTCTTTTAAAATGTCTCGAAAATGACAATGAACAATTACGTACAAATTAGAATTAACAGAATGTCAAACAAGAAATGCGAGTGAGATGTCCCATAGTCATAGTATCAGTAACAGAAAAGTGTAAATAAAATATAAGTAGGTATGACAGTAGCAGTAGGAGTGACTAGAACAGACCAGTCCCCGCAAGCAGCACCCGTTCACGAGTATGACTTGTGGACCAGCCATCACCCCCCTCAACTATATTGGAGGGAAGGGAGTTGTTTTACTCACCATCCATTTTTATTCTATGTTGTTTAACTTTTGCTCTGAGTTGTTTTACTCACCATCCATTTTTGTTCTATGTTGTTTAACTTTTGCTCTGAATTGTTTTACTCACCATCCATTTTTGTTCTATGTTGTTTAACTTTTGCTCTGAATTGTTTTACTCACCATCCATTTTTGTTCTATGTTGTTTAACTTTTGCTCTGAGTTGTTTTACCATTTCTCTGTTTTTGTTGCAGCTCAATTTATTTTGGATTTGGAATTCTTTATTCTGTTTTGCTATCACAGACGCACTTACGAACGTCAATTATTAGAATGACTACTACCGTATTGGAAAAAGAGCAACTGCCCAGAAGATACGGCAAGATACGGCATTGTAGCCAATGAAATCACTGGGCATATGGAGACTTAATATCTAATGTCTCGGAGTTATGAGCGCAATGAAGTGCTACGCAGTGCTTTTTATGCTATTAAAACTTCTAGGTGGCACTGCAATTTGTTATGGGCAGGCGTGGCGCTTACAATCAGGCGAACGACTTGCTCGTCTCATCACTCAATGCCATAAAAAAAGAAACTCATTTGCTCACCTGCATCGGCCAAGAAATAGTCGTCGGAGTCATCACTATCGTATTTCGGCTCCAATTTCACTTGCAATTCCGGTTTCAAATCTGTAATGGGGAAAAACACTTGGATAATAAGCCTTATCGCTGGGTACGAGAGTAGCTATTTATATTGATTTATATTGGAGTGTCTTGACGGAGACGTGCGAACTAGATTGTGTCTTATCGCTGGGTACGAGAGTAGCTATTTATATTGATTTATATTGGAGTGTCTTGACGGAGACGTGCGAGCTAGATTGTGTCTTATCGCTGGGTACGAGAGTAGCTATTTATATTGATTTATATTGGAGTGTCTTGACGGAGACGTGCAAGCTAGATTGTGTCTTATCGCTGGGTACGAGAGTAGCTATTTATATTGATTTATATTGGAGTGTCTTGACGGACACGTGCGAGCTAGATTGTGTCTTATCGCTGGGTACGAGAGTAGCTATTTATATTGATTTATATTGGAGTGTCTTGACGGAGACGTGCGAGCTAGATTGTGTCTTATCGCTGGGTACGAGAGTAGCTATTTATATTGATTTATATTGGAGTGTCTTGACGGAGACGTGCGAGCTAGATTGTGCCTTATCGCTGGGTGCGACAGTAGCTATTTATATTGATTTATATTGGAGTGTCTTGACGGAGACGTGCGAGCTAGATTGTGTCTTATCGCTGGGTACGAGAGTAGCTATTTATATTGATTTATATTGGAGTGTCGTGACAGAGACGTGCGAACTAGATTCTTAATAGCTGGGTGCAAGCTGTTTTGGTAGGACAACCGGGAATTATTTTCCCTACTTGTTCTATTAGTAGAACAAAAAGTAGAATAGATGGTAAGGATCCCTTTTATTAGGGTGTCTTGAGTGGACCTTCTGTACGTTGCACTATTATTTATTCTGTGTTTCAACATCTTACCAGAATTAAAGCTCTCTTTCCTCCGTCTTAACAAATCTTCCTCCGCCCTCAACACTTGCTGCTTGAAGTAGAGCGACGTCCGCAGAGTCTTGATGCAAGCATCACAGATGGTGCTAGAAAACTCTGCATCCGACATCAACTGAAAATTAAGTTAACTTTAAATAACTGTTACCATAAATACTGTTTTTATAAATTTTATATAGCATGGTAACGGTGTGTGAGTACGGTGGTGGTGGTGTTATATGCATGTCATTTGTTCTGACAAACTTCAACTTTTAGTGGCCTTTGGGGACCACAATTTTCCACATGTGTGATATGATTATAATGTGTGACATTTATAAAGTTTAAAAACTTTCAAAAGGCAAAAAATATAAAGACTGATATTTAACCCTTAATTAGGCACATAGCGTCAAAACCATTTCAAAATAAAAAAAAGTTTAAGTGTTTGCAATGCGACATTGCTCTTTCTTTTGTTCGTGATGTCATGGGAAGGGTTCCGACTGAAAATCAGTGCTAAGGTACCTACTTAAGATACCTTAGCGTTTGCTGAGTCGGAACCGTTTCCTGACATCGCGCAACATTTCACTGTATTGTTTTTATTGTTTTTTGTTTTGTCTTTATTTTAGTATGTATATATTCAGTGTAATGTTGTGTGATGTCCGGAATAAATGTATTTTCTTTCTTTCTTTCTAGCTTCTTACCTCCCACGGGGTACGCAAATCAGTCGCGGCCAAAAAGCCAACTCCTATATATGTGTCGCTGCTCTCTTAGGCGCTAACCCCTTGCGACCAATAATGTAACAATTTTAGGCGAAAAGTGAGTTTCCATTTTTGTGTTTTTACATATTTCTATTTATTTATTTTATGCTCATCACCCTGAGTCAGAAGCTCTATAGTCTCACAATATCCAACTTAACACGTTCCCTTTCCCAAATAAAAAATCTAAATTAACCTGCAAGATCAATAGCTATTTTTGCTAAATACTGTATTTTTATTTTGTATGTTTCTTCAACTACCGGCCTTTTTATTACTGTACAATGATCTTAGCAAGTCCAATGAGAAATAGTACTGTCGCAGCTTGCTCGCTATATAAGCTATTTGTATCCCCTGACACACTTATGGCTCAGAAACACATTAGTGTTTTCCAAGCACACATTGATTAAGCCTATGTATATGTGGTCCAACTGACAAGATATGTGTTAGTATGTGGGGTACATAAAAGGGGAAGGCTCACCATGCAGAGGTTACTGTACTGGTAATTGTTAAACACCAGGGCCCCGAATTCACTATGACAACTTGGCGATTCCTTGCTTTGAAATCACGTCAATTCCTTCATTAATAAACGACATCTCTATGACACATTCATATATATGACGCGTCTTGATGAGTTCTTCTGATGAGATCGTTGACGAATCGTTGACGAGAATACAAATTTCTATGTTGTTTATTAAAGAAGGAATCAATGCTTCCTCGAAGCAAGGAATTGCTAAGTTGTCATAGTGAATTCGGGCCCTGATTAACCTGGAAAGTGATTATTCAAAGGCGAGGACTCACATAGTTTATCTAATTAGTTGACCTAGGTTTCCAGCATAGTATCAGTGGTCGCCGTGATCTCGCAGCGTAAGCTCGCCCTGAAGAAGAGCATCGAATATGCTCAAAACTTAGGTTGACTAATTCGACAAACTACGTGAGTCCTAGCCGTTTTATAAAATATTTATAATGAATCAAACTCAGAAAAACTTTCATAGTAATATTCAAGGGCTTGTGGTGGATATTTAATTATTTATTTAATTCAGGCAATAATAGCAGAGTATGTCGAAGTTATCGTATCCCTGAACTCCTTAGGAGACTAACATATATTTAATATAAAATAATATTTTATAGTTATGATATTCTTTTGACAGAAAGCGCGTATCAAGTTTTGAAGAAATTTATCATGAAAAAATGAGACCATGTTAGACGCATAGTTTCTGACTCCTTAAATGTTAAAAACCTAGTTACTGGCAAGATAATAAAAGTATAAATTATTGTCTGATCAGTCTGATGGTTTCTTGGGTGATTCATTAAAACTTTGCATAAAAGTTTACGTTAAATATAATATTCTCGAGTACTTACGACTATGTTAAAACATTCAAGCAACATATCTGAATATATTTCTTTTCTATCCAAAAAAACATAGGGCGACTTCAGGTCTTTGTGCAAGCCCTCTCCGAGGCAGCAGCGACAAACGCCTGCTACTTCCATTTTCTTAAATTTTGTCACAAGAAAACACCTAAGATGTTCATGTAATGCAGGAAAATCCACGAAAATTCTCGAATTTCATCTCATTTTCCTGATTTGTATTCATTTAATCCTAATTATCCTATCAGCTTAGTATTCTGTGTGTATTCTATTTCAGGTAAATTTTTACAACAGTAAATATCAGTGCTGCCGCAGTCAAATAAGAAAAAGTCCGAAATCGAAACAAAACTTACCCGAAATAGCCCGTTTTTATCAAACTTTGACGAAGCATAAGTAGATTACCTACTCAACTATCCGCATCTCATAGGAAAACTTTTTGAATCTTTGATTTGATTTGTTGCTTTGTGGAAACATTCCTGACAGTAAAAGGATCGGTTATGCACATATTGTTTGAGAAATTACATATATTCTAGCCTTAAAAACAATATATAAGATACGGGTTTTCAAAATACTAAATATGCAGTTTTTATTTTCTCCGATACCTACTCGATGTTTCCTAAGAACAAAACTTTGCCACACCTGTATAAATTCATGTGGTACATTCAATTTTATAGGATTAATCCTGTGTCGTAGGAATCTCGAATTGATAAATAATTTAGTTTACAGTGAATTATATATTTTTCTTCACTATGAAATATGCGGATTTTCGTAAACACAAGATAGAATAAACAATATTTATTTTTTTAACAGCATATGGCTAAATTACCCCGCAGTCATCGATACCCGCTTATGGCCAAAAATTACCCTAAATCAAGTAATTTTACCCGCACCGCCAACACTGGTACACTTTGGCACTGACAGTTGACACGATAGTTAACCGCTATATTATTGTCAATATCGCGGTACAGACTATACGCTATTTTTTACAGCGCACTTTTTTATATGCTACGTTATAACGAACGAAATAGGCGGGCGCGATAGCAGCGCTGCACGCTACCAGTCGTCGGTTGGACATATAGGTAACGCGCTATGCTGCACACAAATATTACATCGCATGTTTTGTAGGAGCAATTTAAGAAAATCAATTAACTTTCCAAGCTTCCAGGCAGATTGGCTATGATTGTTTCGTCTGAGACAGTCTTTTTCATTGTTACAAATAAATAAAAAGTATTAGTATTAAGTACTTTGTTAGTATTATATACTTCGTCTTTGCCTCTATAGAACCTACAGAGCGCCTCTCTTTCTGTCGCATAGCTCTTATCTCTTCTGACGCGGCAAGTGTAACGACGCGCGACCCGCCGACGGAGTCCGGCCATGTACATGTAGCTTCGTACCTACAGTGCGAAGTGCGCTAGGCCTGATAGTACTTAGAACTTAGAGGTATGTATGTATAACCTAAGGCATAATAAGAGCCGTCGTCGTCGGTCGTAGCGTATTATATTCGCTAAGTGAAAACAGCGCGCTGTGTTATGGCGCTATACGCTACATTAACCACTATTAGCACTGATGTAGTGTTTTTTCTCTATGGAGACTGGGTAGGGCAAAGATAAAATAAACTACTAATATACTACCGTTATTTGGTGGACATACCTCCTGCGTGCACTAACCGCTTTGCTTCCACTTTCATTATGCGCACTGCAAACGAGTGGAACTCCTTGCCGGAGTCAATCTTTCCCGATACTTATAATCTAGGAATCTTCAAAACTCGAGTGAACAGGTACTATCATGGCAAGCGTGCTACATCGTCGACCGCATCGTCGCTTACCATCAGGTGAGATAGTGGTCAAACGTAAGCCAATAACGTATAAAAAAATAAAAAATAATAATAACTTAAATATTTAAATTTTAATGTTATCGTTATATTACAAATTTGTCACAGAAAATATCTTGCGACGATTTCGACATTGGCGAAATGTACGATTATTATATTTTAAAGTGTAATAAATTCGCATACTTATGTACAATTGTTTACAGTAAGCTAGTGGAAAACACTTGCAAGGCATTGAGAAAGTAAGAGTCTGTACCTCATTTAAGATACTTTTTAGGATACCACATTTCAAGTAGTTCCTCTTGAAAAAGTTGCAGAATAAATATCTAATAAAGAACAATAAATATCTAATATAAATTGTTAAAATATGACAAGGCCACAAAATCATGTCCGCTTAATCGGCGCGGGGCCGGAGGCCGCGGCCGGGGCGCATACCTACCTACCTAACTGTTCTGTGTTACGTGAAAACGAACCATCGAAATACAAGCAAATACCTACTTACCTCTCTGAAACAACTGGTAGCCTAAAAAAGGACAATTCACTGTTAATGTTGAATTTAAACAACCGTCCGTCAAACAAATCAAACTGAGCAGTTATAGTAACTTTTGCTTTGTTGCTCCATTTTTGCACAAAAAAGTTCACAGTCGCGTGTCTTAAGCGGATGGCACTCGCGCTCGCACTGGTCTCAACTGGTTCGAGATATCGTGTCCGTGAGCGATGTCTATGTGTGCGTTACTCGAGCGCACTTACTATGTTGATTGATTTCTGTAGGTACTAGTCTATATTTTGTGCAGAGGGCCCACTGTGCCCTAGCCTATCGTTAGATGTATATGTTCCTTGGTCTATATTTACATTTTCACCCAGTTGCACTTCCTGGATGACTGGTAGAAAACGCTGCCTTGTTCTCCACTCCATGTACAAACTGTTTTGTAAAATATAAATAAGTAAATAAATATTGATGAGGGGTACTTGTGTTGAAAACTCTACTAGCCCTAACCTTAACGAAGGTTTCTAAACTTCAATCAACCAGTATGTATAAAGTGGGTACAAACTATACAATAGGTATTAAAAAAAATATCTTTTAGGCTACAGTTGGTACAATTAATTGTCTAACAATATTTAACTGTAGGTATATGTATTTTACAAAACAGTTAAACGGCATGCAGCCGCTTCTTCGAGATTTTTTCGAGCGTCAGAAAGAAAAATTTGTACAACAGAAGTAGTTAAGATATCATAAGTTTTTTATTATGTTCTACGGGTAGTTGATTTTATTTTATGTTAACAAACAGGTAACTATTATTTGCATGCCAATCGTTAAGATATGTTGAACTATTTTAATTTGCGAACGCGAACTAATCTAGCGACCACAATTACAAAACTGCAGCAAATACAACGACTAGCTTGCTTGTTAATCAGCGGGTGTAAGAAAACGACACCGTCAGCTGCCCTGGACATCATCCTTGGCCTGACGCCGCTGCATCTGCACATACAGCAAGAAGCAATGGTATCAGCACTAAAGATTAAATCCACAAACCAATGGAAGGGTTAAGGGCCCACAATAAACCATTGCAAAATATTTCACAAAGCAACATACATCATACCAGAGGCCAGTAAGGGAACTGATAAGATAGCACGCACCTCGACAGCAAGAGGTACGAGCTAATCACAGAGCACAGCGCTGTGGAAGATCCCAGACCTTTCTACAATATCTACAATGACGGTGCTAAGAACAAAACGGGGGTGGGTTGCGGGTAACAGTCCTGCAGGCAGAAGCCATAGGTCTACTCCTAGCGGTAAGGGCAATCACAAATCAAGAAAAACCACCTACTATCTTGAATTTTATGTTATGTTAAAGCTAAATTGACTAAGGGCCACAGTTCCTGTCCAGGCAACATCACTGCGGACACCCTCGCTAAAGAGGGAGCAAGGAAACAGGTAAGTGACGAAGCAGAGGTTCTCTGTAAACCATCAGCGATGGAGGAAGTACGAGAACAGCTGCGTCGTCTTACGGAAATCCAACACCAAAATCTGTGGGGCAAGAGAACGGACTGCAACACGAGAGCCGTCTTCCCGACTCTCAATAGAAACATAACCAACAATCTTATAAAGCTGCAGCGGAAGGATCTCCGCCTTATGGTAGGCGCAACGGCTCGGCGCAAAGGCGCGCTCAGCGGCATTAGTTTTGCAAGTCTGAATATAAAATACTCTTTGTGTGTCTAATACATATAAGATAACAAAGATTTAATAATACGTCTTTGTAATAAACAATCTGACTTACCATGTGTCGCGCGATGCGAGTTGGTGTCACTATCACTAAAATGTCGATATTTCTGGCATGCTGGTAACACTGCTTTTATGACGGTGAATATATGTGTCGGTAGGTAGACACAGGCGCGCGAGAGCGGTGAATGTGGGTAAGCACGGACGAGAAAAAACCAGAGATCGACTCGAGAAGATACCGAGAATATTCCTGGTAAGTGCTTACATTATTCTAGATACTAGGACCTCTAAACGTGGTGGTTCGAAACCATAACACGGCAAAAATTATGGTTTAATGAGGATCCAATGTTTGCTAAAGACCTACATAGGTCAAGGTCATTGGACAGGCAGAGCATTTGCAAGCTCGCCGAAGGGAGTGGCCCGGGAGCACACTAACAAGGCATAGCCATGATAAAACGATCGGCTATGATTACAAATATTTAATAAAACGTCTAGGACTCACGTATTTGTTCGAATTAGTCGCCCTAGGTTTCAAGCATGTTCGATGCTCTTCATCAAGGGCGAGTTTACACTGCGAGATCGCGGCGACCACTGGCGGTGTCGAGGCGAGATGCGCGGGCGGCCGCTCGCTCCGCACGACGCGAGGGGGCATCGGCGGTGCCTGCGGGGAGCGCCACGCGCCTCTCGCTGTCGTGTTGCCGACGACGACCGCACTAATGTCGGCACTACCTACCACAGAGAGATCTCTCGATTTCCCAACTTCAACCGGGACCGTAGATGGTTGTTGTCTGCAGCGTGGAAACCACTTCTTAATGCTACCTCGACACAGAATGTGGTAGGTAGTCTAGTGTGACACAGTCAGCACAGTGTGTGACGGAACTTTCGGCGACGACGCTGTCAGCGATGATGAAGAACTCGTTGCTGGCGCTGGTCGCTGGTGCTTGCCATGACCGTCCGTAACACGTTATTTACCAATTTTACATTGGTCATAAAAACGGTCATTATATTTAAAGGCAAAGGAAAATAATTTAAACCTTAGAATATTTTTGATTGAAATACAACGCCAAATCACACTATCGGCACAAAATACCTAATAGTATCAACGTACGTAAGTAATAGTACATATTCTTTGGTAGTACATACTACATACTTGGTGATCAAACGAACGTACCTTAACTTTGTAAGTGATGGTTGATCATAATTATATGAATACTTCATCTTTTATGTATCCAAATTGGGGGAAGGAGCTAGTCCTTGAAACACAGCGTCAAGCTATGTCGAGTGTCAAGCAAGGGCTAGTCCTAGAGACTTCAGTAATAAATTGTATCACTTGCTATGTCAATAAATACATTTTTGTGTTTATGTTTTTATCTCAGAGTTATACCTCTGAGGTTTATATGCGTCCTTCCATGAAAACTATGTATGCCGCACGCGCCAATTACACGATTTTCAACGCTTATATGCCAGGGGTGTCTTTCATGAACACCCCTGGCAACACTCCCTTTGGTAACGTCATTTCATTGAGGAATAACCAAAGAAAAAGTATTAAAAAATATATACTATATTTAATCTTTGGGAATAACCTCAATGCGTCATTTAGTTTTTGTATTTTTTTCTTCGCCCCACTTGTGGGATTTGGCTTTGCACATCTTGTGCCAAAGCCCACTAACAAAATTTATGACGGATGTTACCAATTTTGTAAAAACTAAAACTATGACTTGATTCAAAATTAAAAACGAATAAAAGAAATCGGATTTGACCTCAGATCTAACTCGGATAAGATATTTATAAAAACGAAAGAAATCATTGTACATAGTTTTTCAAACTATCAATTAAAAACTACCTACAAGGCGGCATGGTCCTAGACTTAAGCCCGCCCAAACAGGCGAATAACGGGGAGGGGATCGGGGTAGGAGCGGTATTAGGGTGGAATGGAAAATTGTCGAGAGTAGGTTAGATTACTTCACTACGCGTACGAAGTCGTGGGCAACAGCTAGTACAATATATACCCGCTAGTCTTCGAATTTCTACTACGGGCAAAATGTACTATGTTGGGTACATGGGGCACTTTCCGATCATGGAAGGATGAGGTTTTCATATAATTATGATCGCACATAAGTATTACAGGTAAGTTCGTTTGATCACCAATATTTACTTCAGACCTCACCCTCCTTCCATGATAACTATGTATGTGTAGGTAGGATCTTTAAAGAAAATATGAAACCAATGGAGATATAGAAATTGTATTGTCTTGAATTCTAACAATGTTATTTTAATTCGACAAAGACAATGCAACGGTATTTCTAGGTACAGGCATAGATTAAGTTGCAGTGGTGTCCTCATATCGATGCTCTATCGGGAAAACTTAGTTCTTCTGCATACGCGGTTAGTAAAATTAGGCAATTATCGGATATACGAGAGCGGCACTGAAAATTTCAGGAATCAAGGAAGTAACACAACATTACTATTTAAAAATGTATTTATTGCTTTTCGAAATATTCTCCGCGAAATTTGACACATTTTTCCATACGATGGAACCAATCATTGAAGCAACCATTCTATTCGGAAGTTGGGGTCTCCAAAATGGCCGTTTTGTAGGCGTCCACAGCTTCTTCAGGTGATGAAAATTTCTGTCCACGCAATTTATTCTTTATTTTAGGATAGAAATCATTAGGGCTTAGGTCGGGGCTGTACGGCAGATGGTCGAATAATTCTATGTTTTCTTGCTCTAAAAACTCTTTTGTTCTGTGCGCGGTGTGAGAACTCGCATTGTCGTGATGGAGGATGATGCGGCGGTTGCAGTTCTCTTTACGGAGTTCAGAAACGACCTGTGGCAAACAAATGCTAGCATACCATTCTGCATTAACCGTTCTTTGTCCCTCAAGAGGAATAGTCGTAACATGGCCGGTTTTGGAGACAAACGTGGCCACCATTTTTTTTGCAACACTTCGTGAACGAACAATTTTTGTTGGCTTTAACTCATTTTTGAACACCCAAACTCGTGACTGGTTTTTTGTTTCGGGTTCGTACGCGTATATCCAGGATTCGTCACCTGATACGATGTTGTATACAGCATTTGAAGATCCTGCGTGGAATCTTTCGAGAGATCTGACGCACCAAGTAACGCGATCCGCTTTTTAACCGACTTCAAAAAGGAAGAGGTTTACAATTCGACGGTAGGTATTTTTTTTTTTATTTTTTTTTTGTGTGTTTGTTACGCGATTTCTCCGCCAATTATGCATTGATTTCGATGATTCTTTTTTTGATTGGTAGGTAATACTTCAAAGGTGGTCCCATATAAATTTTATCGAAATTCATTCAGTAGTTTTTGAAAAAAATAGCAAAAACTAAAAATATAAGTTTAATCTTCAAGTCGGTTCTTGTTTTTTTCGTAACCAACTTTCTAAAGGTGGAGGTTTGTATTCGACTGCTTCACCTGCTTCACCCAGGGTTGACTTCCGGTGAGGGAACTCCTCAACGGTGAATAGTACAGACACAACATTTCGTAAATGGATTTAACCATAATAGCCTGTTCTAAATTCCATCATGACATGGCAGATACACCCAGGATTGACTTCCGGCGAGGGAACTCTTCAACAGAGATATAGGACAGACATGAAATTTTTTTGTACATGCATTTAATTGTGATAGCCCGTTTTAAACTTCGTCATGATGTGGCTTCTAGATCATAAAAGCTTGTCTTTAAAAACTTTTTGAATTAATTTAATTAAAACTTGTTTTTCACTAAAAAGGGTAAAATAAATTATTTTTCAAAAAAAACTAAACCGACTTCAAAACCACAAATGACACTCAAAAGTAAAAAATAAATTAATATAATTATCATAAGCGCTACCCACTCATATATTTGAAGTCGGTGCCAGCCAAGTCTAAAAGGTAGTAGATAGATACTACCTACAAGTAGTACTTACTATATACATATTTATCTGCTACCTTTTAGACTTGGCTGGCACCGACTTCAAATATATGAGTGGGTAGCGCTTATGATAATTATATTAATTTATTTTTTACTTTTGAGTGCCATTTGTGGTTTTGAAGTCGGTTTAGTTTTTTTTGAAAAATAATTTATTGCTCTTCACAGAGCGAATGCGGTATCCATCGGGAAAACAACTTTTTTACACCTAATTGTTCATGCAAGTTTATTTGTATTTGACTCATGCCAATGTCTAAAGTTGCCTGAATTTCGCGGTATGTCACATGTCGATCTTCCTCAATCAGCTTACACACAGCATCAACATTTTCTTGGGTGACTGCAGTTTTTGGACGACCTTGACGGGGATCATCACTGAGCTTGACACGTGCACGTTGAAATTCAGCAAACCAGCGATAAATTGTGGTTTTGGATAGGGCTTCATCACCAAATGCAGAAATCATCCGGTCAACACACTGTTTTTGTATTAAACCACTTCGAAAGTCATAATAAATCATCGCTCTTGAATTTTCTCGACGCAATTCAATTTTCTCAACGACTAAACAAGTTTGACAAAACCTTGTGACAAGACCGAGAATCTTTTTTTAAATAAATAAATGGTATTCGATTTTTAAAACCAAGGAGTTTTCAATTACACGATTTTAATATGACAGGAACAGTGGAAATATTCCATTCCCGATACTTTTAGTGCAGCCCTCGTAGCTACGGCTCGGTTAGTTTACTTTGCATACTTCCACAGCCTCAATAAAGTATCCAGCCTGGATTGGTGACGCGCACTCATTCCCATTAAAAAAAGTCTGTCATTTTCGGTGGGGGACGAGGAAACGCACACAATTAAATGATCACTACTAACGCATTTTTCAATCACGTCGCTATGCACGCAAACAACAAAAGAAGCAAACACTACTTTAAATTTTACGCACACAGTCACATACACACACAGAGACGTTCTATCGGTACACGATATTTAAACGTCAATCACGTAAACTACTTCATGCTTGATACTATCGATATTGTGTTATCGATAAACTCTGCTAAAGCATGGAAGACACATAAAAATAAAATAAAACAGATTTTTAGTTCATTTGAATGACATATTCTGTTGCTCAAGAGAATAATAACTATGAAAGTTAGTTCGAAAGTTCTTTATTATTTTTTGGCATCACAAACGCACTTATGAACGTTAATTATTACAATGACTAAACAAACTAAACAAACATAAAATATACTATATTTTATGTTTGTTTTTGTATGTGCCAGTTGGCTACTTATCTGCCAAGCGGAATGTTCCATGCATCTTTGTCTTTTATGTAATTACTAACGATAATGATAGTCTATGTAATTACTATAGGCGATGATTTAAAATTAAACTTGCAATAACGTGAAATAACGTTGCAAGAACTATTGCTGTATATTTATATGCTTCTTTAGAGAAGCATTCTAGCGAGGCACAATAGTTCTTGCAATACTTTCTTCCATTATTTCTACCCTATAGGGAAGAACAGGCAAACTTTATCGCAGATGTCGTCACAAGCATATACAGTAAACAAACAAATGTCAAAATTGTATTTTGGAAAACAGTTATGAAAAACAATTTTTGACTGATATTTTTGGTAAAAAATGGCTTAATATAGTCATTCTAAAATCAGTGAATTAACTATAATACTGAAGTGCAAGCTTAAATATCAGGCCATAAAGTAACTAGAAAGGTTGGTATTTTGAATGTTTTGAGCATGCCCAAAGCTTAATGTCATTAACATATTTTGAACTGTAATAGAAGTCAAAGTCAAATATCATTTAAACAGGCACGATGCACTTTTAAACGTCATAAAAGTGTAATACAACAATTGTATTTTTATCGACATATTTTTAAACATATTGTTTTTATCGATATCTAAATTGGTTCTGTCCCAGCACTAATTTCTATCCGGTTTTTTGACTGTGTTGCTATTGTTCAAATAATATAAGTGCCTATTTTCGATTAGGTCATTCTCATTAGTTACTCATTACAGTAAATTTTTTCCGCGACTTCGCCTGCGTAGACGACAGACAATATAGTCGTCTTTTTTCAAAGACCATTTTCGCAAGACCTCCCATATGAGAGCGCCAACCACCAACCCAACAGGTTTTGATGTATACAAGTGCAGCAAAATTTTTAAAATACCAAAAATGCTGTTTATTTTTTCTCCACTCTAAGGACAAAATTTTCTCAATGCAAGAGAAAAGGTACCTACCCTGGAGGTCCCAAATTTTTGCCACACCTGTATACCCTATAATCAGAGCTGGAACTTATAATACTAAACGCTGAAAACCAAATTAAAATCTGCAGTTTTCGAGTCAACAATTATTCAAAATAATAACATGTAGGTATATAAAATTGTAATGTAAAACAATATTTATTAATAGTTTCAGTTTCATTTGACTTTCTTATAACGTGCAGGAAAACAGAGCTTTGGCCGCCTGGATACATGAAAATAAGCTAAAATTTTTATCCGAAATAAAACTTTTTCGATTTACTTGCAACACTATGTGAGTTTATGTGACTGACAATAATTTTCAAATTTTCGCTATTTTAGTGCATTATTAGATACAAAAATACATACAGATGAAAAGTTACGTTATCCTTGGTGTAGTTTGATGTTATTGAAATTTTTTTGCACCAATATATGCTGCAACTTGGCATTTTTTTAAGAGCACTTTCACCCGCTACGACAGTTGGTGAATGGCGCGTGATGCGCGTCAACTAGTTTTATATAACGTCGTGGATTTTTTTGTCCTTGACGTTTGGCAAAATTGGCGAGAGGGGTAGGCCTGTCGTGTCGACTCCGTTTGGCTGTCTACTCGAAGTCCACATAAATTTCATCGATATGTGACCTTGGACTTCAAAGATACATTGAAGTCGGTTTTTGTTTTTTTTTCTAAAAATTAATTAATTATTTTTAAAAAGCGGGCTTGCGCTATTTATGAGTTGGGTCCTCGCGAATCTTTAAGAGAAGTCTTTAAACAAATTAATGTATTTACTTTACCTTCTCTGTATATTTATGAAAATATAATGTATGTTCGTAAATATCTGCACAAATTCAAGGTGAATTATTGACCACCACAGCATAAACACTAGAAATAAGTGACTTTAGACTGAGTAAAACGAATAAGTCCTTCATGGGCATTGTGTACGTTTTTACAATAAAATTCCAAAATGTATAACGGAGCTCACAGACCGTAGATTCAAATTGCGTGTGAAAAATATTCTGATGAAAAAGCATAGGTACTATACAGTTAGTAATTACATAGAAGACAAAGATGCATGGAACATTCCGCTTCTGCCAAGTAACCACCTGGCACATACGAAACATAATATTGTCAAAATCAAACATAAAATATTGTAACATTCTAAAAAAAAATGCCCCCTGTTTCTTGCTGTATCTTCTGAGTAGTGGTTCTTTTTCCGATATGGTGGCAGTCATTGTAATAATTGACGTTCATAAGTGCAACTGTGACGACAGAACTGAAATAAAGAACTTTTGAAATTTAATATTTAGTTATTACAGTATCCAAACTTATGTGAACATATTTTATTTAATATTAAGTTATTTTTCTAAATCATCAGAAGGCAAATTATTATTTTAGATTTAATGTTTTTAATTAACTCTAAGAAACAAACATAATAACCAACCTACAAACATACAATGCTTACTTAGTATTAAAATCACAATATGTCATCACTAGGTCTTACGGCTTGCTACATATAATTACCTATACACATACCTACATATTAATAATTAATAATCAAAATTAGCCTAATTACCTTAGTTCTTATATTGTAGAACTCTGATTAACTCCAGCAACTGTTGCTGCAGTCACTATTTACAATAGGACGATTATAGAGCCGGGTTTGCAGGTTAAGGAAATTGTCGTCCAGCCTTTTACGTGACAGCTGTAGGTCTCTCATATGTCGAGGGCAGGATAAGCTGCCACGCGGCGCATGTCGAGGGCAGAACAGGCTTCGCTCCGCAGAGCCAGCAGAAGAAAGGCGACGCGACGCCGACGATGTAACAGGCAGGATTGTGTGATTTATCACACTGATATGGTTTCTCTCTCGTGTGTGTTCTTATGTGTCATTTAAGAGTACCTGCTTGTTTACCCTTATAGTCACACATATCACATTAATATGGTTTCTCGCCTGTATGTCTTCTTATATTCTTTATTGTACACAAAAAAAAATTTTACATCGATGATTTATAAAATATATGTACAAAGGCGAGCTTAACCCTAAAAAGAGTTTTCTTCCAGCAAACCCTTGAGGAAAGAGAACTGTCACATGAGCAAATAGGTCTTCTCATGTGTTGTTTAAGATCACTTGTTCGTTTACACTTATAGTCACACATATTACATTCATATGGTTTCTCTCCTGTGTGTGTTTTCTTGTGTAGTTCAAGAGCACCTGATTCTACACATTTGTAGTCACACATATTACATTCATATGGTTTGTCTCCTGTGTGTCTTCTAATGTGTTGTTTAAGATGACTTGCTGCTACACATTTATAGTCACACATATCACACTGATGTGGTTTCTCTCCTGTGTGTGTTCTAATATGTCGTTTAAGTTTACATGCTTGTATACATTTATAGTCACACATCACATTCATATGGTTTCTGTCCTGTGTGTGTACTCATGTGTCGTTTAAGATCACTTGCTTGTTTACACTTATAGTCACACATATCACATTTATATGGTTTCTCTCCTGTGTGTGTTCTTATGTGTTGTTTAAGAGTACTTAGTTGCACACATTTATAGTCACAAATATCACATTCATATGGTTTCTCTCCTGTGTGGGTTCTCTTGTGTAGTTTAAGAGCACTTGCATGGGAACATTTATAGTCACACATATCACATTCATATGGTTTCTCTCCTGTGTGTGTTCTTGTGTGTTGTTTAAGAGCACTTGCTTGGGAACATTTATAGTCACACATATCACATTCATATGGTTTCTCTCCTGTGTGTGTTCTCTTGTGTAGTTTAAGATGACTTGCATGTACAGATTTATAGTCACACATATCACATTCATATGGTTTCTCTCCTGTGTGTGTTCTCTTGTGTAGTTTAAGAGCACTTGCTTGGGAACATTTATAGTCACACATATCACATTCATATGGTTTCTCTCCTGTGTGTGTTCTTGTGTGTTGTTTAAGAGCACTTGCTAGGGAACATTTATAGTCACACATATCACATTCATATGGTTTCTCTCCTGTGTGTGTTCTCTTGTGTAGTTTAAGATGACTTGCATGTACAGATTTATAGTCACACATATCACATTCATATGGTTTCTCTCCTGTGTGTGTTCTCTTGTGTAGTTTAAGATGACTTGCATGTACAGATTTATAGTCACACATATCACATTCATATGGTTTCTCTCCTGTGTGTGTTCTCTTGTGTAGTTTAAGAGCACTTGCTTGGGAACATTTATAGTCACACATATCACATTCATATGGTTTCTCTCCTGTGTGTGTTCTCTTGTGTAGTTTAAGAGCACTTGATTCTACACATTTATAGTCACACATATCACATTCATATGGTTTCTCTCCTGTGTGTGTTCTTATGTGTTGTTTAAGAACACTTGCTTCGACACATTTAAAGGTTTTTTTATTGTGTGTGTTCATGATTATCTGCTAATACACACAGATGTGGTTTCTCTCCTGTGTCGTGTTTCTTAGGGGCAAGCGCGTTTCGTATGATGTAGTATACTCCTTAGTCGGTGCGTAAAATGGCACTTTCGGTTACTTCTGGGACGTAGATATTCAATATTCCACAGAAGTCACAGAACCTCGCTAGAGAAGGTATGTTCCTTGCATAATGTATCATCTGCTGCTGTGCCGGTGGTTTCCTCTACTTTATAGATTAGAGGTACCTAGTAGCGCAGTAAAGACAATATTAGTTTTAAAAAGATTAATGAATACAACAAAGGAAACGCGGCGACCATGCGAGTCAAAGAGAATGTAACCACTTTCCGTATAATTTTGCGTATAATAATATACAATTTTTATCTAGGGTAACCTCTACGTTTACCTAATGCTCTAGGCCGCGTTCAGAAATCACTCAGTTAATGTAATTATTACCCTAACGCCGTTCAGAAATGACTCAGGTGAACTTTGACATTTACCCTGAGCCGTTCAGAAAACCAATTGGGGAGAGTAAAAGTTCACCTGACAGGTGAAAATATTCACCGCATTGAGGTAGTGTCATTTCTCAATGATTCACCGATATAAAAGCGGGTTACGATTCTCACCTCACGTTAGATTACTTCACTACGCGTACGAAGTCGCGGGCAACAGCTAGTACAATATATACTCGCTAGCTAGTCTTCGAATTTCTACTACGGGCAAAATGTACTATATTGGGTACATGGGGCACTTTCCGATCATGAAAGGATGAGGTTTTCATATAATTATGATCGAACATATTACAGGTAAGTTCGTTTGATCACCAAAATAGACTCTGAGCCTCAGAGTAATGATACTCTTAGTAGTGTCATAACTCTGAGGTTCTTCCCAAGTTTTTCCTCTAAGATATAGACCAAAAAAACTTTATCTTTGTATAGACCAAATTATAATAAAAAATATTGATATAGACAAAGTGGAGACAATTGAGTATTTTTTGGGTATTGAGCTACTATAGTGGTCTCATTTTTTCAAGTAAGTTCTGTGATGAGTGAAAAACTCAGATAAAGTACCGTCTATTCGAAGGTGAAATGGATGCATTCTGTTTTGGAAGTACAACTTTTTAGTTTCCATCTTCTCTTTATTCCATCTATTTTAAATTATTTTTCATTGCTGTAAGGTGTAAGCTAAGGTGAAAGTCATTGAGGTCTCTATTTTATTGCGCCCGAAATGAAACATATTTGTTCAAATCAAACCGCAAAATCCACAGATTATACAGATCTCATCAGATCTGTGGTTCAATAAGACTATAAAATAGAGACTGTTAATATTTTATAACGCCATCTATTGTTGAGTGGCACTACTATTTACCGAGCCTGCCTCTCGCTATGATAGAGTACAAAAAAAAATGTATTTATGTTCCTTGAGTCCGCAAAGTTCTCATTAGTCATAGAGCAACAGAACCTAGTCTCAGCATTTTTACGGGCTTTTATAGCAAGACTACAATCCTTATCCCACCATGGAGGAGAAGGTAATTTACAAGATGGAGGCTTTTTAATAGGGAACGATTTTTCTGCACAGTCAGTAAGCAAACTAACTAAATGATCGGAGCAAAGGGAAATATTGTAAGGAGAAACTGAGGGTAAAGCAGAAGAAAAAAAAGCAGTAAGCTTAAGAAAATTTTCCCATCCAGAACAATCGCTATTGCTGAGAATAAATTTTAGAAGAGGGGGAGGAGGGCAACCAGAGACAGGGCTGGGATCTCGCTGAGGAAAATTTAAAAGAATGGGATAGTGGTCACTGCCATGAGTAGAGGGCAGAACATACCAGGAAAGGAGAGAAGCAAGCTCAGGAGAACATAAAGATAAATCGACTGCACTACTAAATTCATTAGGACGAGTCCTTCTAGTAGGAGAGCCATCATTTAAAATACAGAGGTTAAGAGAATCAAGAGAGTTCAGTACAAACTCTCCACAAACGTCCGCTTTACCACAACCCCAAACAGGGTGATGGCAGTTTAAATCACCAAGGACCACGAGGGGGAGGGGAAGAGAACTCAGGATCGAGACAACTTTTCGGAGAATAGTTTTAGTGGGAGCCGGGATATATAGGGAAACTATAGTATAAGCTTTGACCCGGACAGCAACGGCTTGGAAATCATCATGAAGAGGAATATGAATATGTGAAAAGGGAATATTGTTTTTTAGGAAAAGAATAACACCAGCGAAACCATCTAGCCTATCAGCTCTAACTTCGACAAAGCCCGGGATCCTAAAGGGGGAACCAGGCTTAAGCCACGTCTCTGTGACAGACAAGGCACTTAAGTCGTGAGTATTGATTAAATAAATAAGGTCAGAGAATTTATTTTTAATGGAGTGACAGTTCCATTGAAGGAACCTGAGATTGGGGTCCATTGTGGAGGAGAGAAATAAGAGAATTAAGATTGAAGGCAGCGTTGGACGGTGGAGGGGGAGAAGGGGAGTTGTTAAGAAGAGAAGACAGTAAATTTAAATTTTTGAGGAGCTCAGAAATTATAAATTGCACTGAAGGAGGATCGGAAGGATTGACCGGGTTTAAGGCACACCCGTTAGAAGCAGCACCCGAAAAGTCACCCCGAACAATCTCCGAGTGGGCCTGAAGGTCAAACCCGCCGGAAAGAGGAGGAGAGAGAGTAGGGACCTTTGACGACTTTTTTTTGTAGTAGACTCGGGCAGGTTCGTCAGACGAATTTTTGGAAGAGCTTGAAGACTGGGAGGGGGGAAGAGAAGTTAGAGCCACAGGCGAGGACGTGATTTGGGCATACGATAATTTTGAAGGGGGGAGCAATTTGGCTGCCTCAGGGTACGAAATGGCATTTTGCGACATCACTAATTTAATCGAATTCTGCCGGGTCATTTCCGGGCAGGATTTGTTTGTGGCGAAGTGGTTACCTTTGCACCACACACATTTGGCGTCTTCGGAAGAGATGTTGCACGATTCAGCCGAATGCGAGAGTGCACATTTAAAGCAGGTAGGTTTGGACCTGCAGAGTGCTTTAGTGTGCCCATATCTGCAGCAGTTAAAGCATTGTATTGTGGGTAGCGTGTATTTTTCCACTTGGAAACAATTGTAGCACAAGAAAACCCTATTAGGGAGGATTTGGCCATCAAAGGTTAAAACAACCGTTTGAGAGGGCTTCCACGAAACTACGCCATCGACAATTAGCTTATAATTAAGGCGACGAGCCTTGACAACTGGGCCACATTCTTTAGGAACGCGAACTTCCTTTATAACGTCCTCTGGGGACATATCGACCGGGATCCCCCTAACAAGTCCTAGGCGAGTGACATTAAATGAAGGGACGAAAGCTCGGAAACCATGGTTAGCAAGAGAACAAGACTCCAGAAAGGAGTTAGCAGTGGGAGCTGAATGAAAAGCCAACGATATTCGGTTACGGCCCACGCTTTTAATAGATCCATCCACAATTCCCTGGAATTCTCTAATTCGAGCAAAAAGAAAGCGACCGAATGTCACAGGGTGAAGGGTTGTTCCAGCTGAAGGAGATGATTCGGCTTTCTGGACGTGCACTATGAACGGGCCTCGATCTGAAGGGACATAGTTATGGCGAGCAACCTGCGAGGGACCAGTTCTCTGTCCAGGGGGAATGAGAGAAGGGGTAGTAGCAACTGACACAGACTTTTGACCAAGGGGAATGGATGACGAAGTAGACTGAGGAGCTGAGGCAGACGGAGGGACAAAAGAATTGGGGACATTGCAGTTACCAGCAATAGAAAATGAACTGGGAGGCGTGGAACGACCAGACAAAATTATCACGTCATCCGCTAACTTGAACTCGTCCCCCGATGTATCATTAGGCGAACGAGCCCTCGAAGCTCGATACAACGCTCTACGCTTAGATTTTTTGCAACCTTCAGCACTAACAAAAGGCCTTGTGTCTTCCACTGAAGTAGTCACCGAGGTAAAAGCTGCAGGTGAGGGAGGCTGGCTGAGGTCAGGGGCCCGTACGCCGCCGCCTGGATCAGGGGGCTCAACATCCATCATAATCAGAGAAAAAAGAAAAAACAAAAAAGAAATGAAAAATTAAACAAATAACTAAAAGCGCAAGGCAAAAATTAGCTACGATGGAACTAAAAAGGATGTAACTAATGAAGGGCTACACTGGTCAGGAAAAACTACAATCTAAACGGGTATAATAAATAAAATAAAACCCGAGAAAAATTTTCCAACTTGACGCGCCACTGACGTTCCACCGACCCAGAGTTAAATAAACTCATGGCCAAATCCAAACGTCTCTTTCATAATAAAAAGCGTGATTGTTGGAAAGCATTCTGCTCCAGCCTTAACCACGGTGCTCCTGCTTCCTTGGTTTGGATGAGAATCAGACGGTATAGGCGTTCTTGGTGTACTCCTTCCCGTAGCTGCTGTCCCACTCTGTCCTGGGCGGAGGCTTTTATGGACAAATTAGCCCCTCAATTTTGCCCTCTTCCTTCCGAGTTACCATCTTTGTCGGTCCCCTTACCCTCTGACTCATTAGACTATCCTTTTACAATCGTTGAGTTGAAAAATATTCTGAAATCAGTCAAAGATTCGGCCCCCGGTATGGATGGCATTCCTTATTCTTTTCTTTCAAAAGC
This sequence comes from Petrophora chlorosata, assembly GCA_951640565.1. Lineage (NCBI taxonomy): Eukaryota > Metazoa > Arthropoda > Insecta > Lepidoptera > Geometridae > Petrophora > Petrophora chlorosata. The sequence goes on from OX621218.1 coordinate 3,240,529, forward strand.
TAGTGACTGTTTGATCTCTTATTATTTATGTTTAGTTAATACAATTTTTGACTCTGGTTTTGTTCCGGTAAGTTGGAAATCTCAATTTATAATCCCTATCTTAAAGCCTGACAAGAACCCGGATGACCCAAATTCATACAGACCCATTGCTCTTTCATCGGTCCTGACGAAACTTGCTGAACACTTGGCCAAGAACCGCCTTGAGTGGTTTCTTGAAAGCCGGGGTCTTCTTGCCAAATCTCAATATGGTTTCAGAAAAGGCAGGAGTACAATGGATAGTCTAAGCATTTTTACCTCTGACATAAGATTGGCTTTCTCTCGGAACGAGTCTGTTGTGGGGGCGTTCCTTGATATATCTGCTGCGTATGACAGCGTCCATCTTTCTATTCTTAAGAGCAAACTTTCTTCTCTCAGTGTCCCTGCTAAATTATGTAATTTTATCATGAACCTCCTATGTGAAAGGTATATTTATCTCCGTTGTAATGTTTCTTCCATTAGTCCTCGTAGAGTAATTTGGCGGGGGCTGCCTCAGGGGTCGGTCCTCAGCCCCCTCCTTTACAATGTTTATACTTCTGATTTAGAGAGGTCAGTTGGCCTCTGTCGCATTTTGCAATACGCAGACGATATTCTCCTTTACTCCTCACATAATAATATTGATCTGGCCTCCGGCTGCATTTCTAGCTCTATCAACTGTCTTAACTCGTGGCTTTTCTCCAATGGATTGGATCTTTCTCCTTCAAAAAGTAATATAGTTATTTTCTCTCGTAAGCGTAACCTTCCTGTTATCAATATTTCGGTTAATGGGTCCAAGATTCCGGTTGTGGATTCTGTAAAATTCCTTGGGCTCTGTTTAGATAATAAGTTATCTGGAAAGTTGCATTGCGATTATATTGCTAATAAGTGTGAGAAAAATCTCAATATTCTAAGATGTCTTTCGGGGGTTTGGTGGGGTGCTCACCCATTTGTCTTGAAACTACTTTACAATGCGATTATTCGGAGCTCTCTGGACTATGGCTCTTTTCTCTTGGAGCCTGCTTGTAAGGCAGGCATGAAAAGGCTTGACCTTATTCAATCAAAAGCCCTTCGCATTATTGCTGGGGCTATGAAATCTTTCCCCATCAACGCTCTCCAAGTGGAGTGTGTTGATGCCCCCCTTCATCTTCGTCGTTTGTTTCTTGCTAATAGATTCTTCTTTCGCTGTGTTCAATTTTCCAATCATCCCCTTGTCCCTAAGCTCCAGCTTCTTCATCGTTTCTCGCTTTCATCCCGTTTTTGGCGTGTTAAGGAGCCTCCCCTCCTCCTAAGGAGTTTTGCCATATTTAAATCTCTGAAAGACCCTGTTTTCAGATCTCCTTCCCTCCCTCTTTTCTCGTTTAGCTATAATGTCGTCATCTCGCGGCCCAGTGTGATTTTGGACTTTGACATCTGCGCTGGTGACCCTCATGCTGATGAGTATCTTCGGCTTCTTCTGCGGAGAGATTGGCTTTGTTGGCACTACATCTACACGGATGCCTCGAAACTATCGCCACTTGGTTGTGTTGGGTGTGGTGTATTCCATGTCCAATATAATATTGTTCAAAAAATTAAGTTCCCCCCGGAAACTTCTGTTTTTTCGGGTGAGTTCTGGGCGCTACTTGAAGCAGTCCGGTATGTTTTGATTTTCAACCTTCCTCGCTCTTTAATTTTCTCCGACTCCCGAAGTGCTCTTCAGTCTCTTCTTTCAAATCCCTTTTCTTCAAATTCTAACAATGTTATCCTTTTTTTACTTAAAGAAGCCCTTTCTGTTTGCCTTGCTAGAAACCTTGAAGTAATTTTCGTTTGGATCCCTGGCCATGCTGGCGTGTCTGGAAATGAACGTGTGGACAGTGTGGCAAAAGATGCAGTCGTCTGTGGGGACAAAGTCCCTTTTTGTATATTTCCTCATGACCTTGCCTCACTTCCGAAAACTTTTTTGTTCAAATCATGGTCATCTCTCTGGAAAGTGTCTAGTAAATCTAAGGGCTCTGCTTACGCATCCCTCCAACCTTCGATCCCGCGAAGACCCTGGTTTGCTAAATGGCCCTTCAAGAAACAATTAACAAACTGCCTGATCCGTATGAGGTTAGGTCACTGCTGCATCCCATCCCATCTTCATAAGCTTCGTATTAGGGACTCGTCTCTCTGCGAATGCGGCCTGGATGAGGGGAATCTGAATCATATGTTCTTCTCTTGCCCTCTTCTTGATCACTCAGCTTTTCTAGATTCTCTTAGTCCGGTAGTTCCTTTTCCTTCCTCCATGGCTGTCCTTCTTTCCTCTAATGACCTTATCATATTCCGAATCATATGTAGTTTTTTATCTCTAAATAATTTAAATCTTTGAGTTCATATGTAATTTTTTTCTTTAATAGTGATATTTATTTATTTTTTTATTTGTTAACCCGTTCTTTCTTTTAATCTTGCGGCCTTTATGACCGCTGCTGACGTGAAGCTGGCAAAAATGCTCCAGTAGCAGAGCAATTGCCAATAATTAAAAAAAAAAAAAAAAAAAAATGTTCCTTGAGCCTGCCTGCCTCACGCCTCACCTCAGCAAAATTAAAAATGGCGGCTAAACCTCAGCAAAATATTGTCGCGGCGCCGTGTATTTTAATTGATTTATGTTAATTAACTATCGAATATCATTTATGAATTGCAAACACGTTGGGAATGTTAAATTAGTGCAGTAATCATGAATTTCGACGAGATCGTGGTAAAAGAGAGCCCGGGACTGTGCCGGTGCTGTTTGTCCGAAGGATGTTATAAAGACTTGGGGACAGAGTACACATGGATGAATGATCCAGAGATTTATGCTGATATGCTACTAGATTGCTTTGATATTGGCGTGAGTATCCATAGTTTTCACACATAAATACCGCTTTAGAAGTCATACGACAAATCAGAAATTTCTCGGTCTGTGGGTACACGGAACAATAATGAATTCTTTCTCTTGAATGCATTAGCGCATTCTATGCGAAAAACTCAAGATTTTACTTAATAAGGAAGAAGAAAAATAAAAATATTCGGGCAGGTATCGATCTTCGGAACCGCCTTGACGCCTTAACATTGGTTGCCCGAGCAGTTGGCATGGTGGTCCAGTGGTTCATAAGTGCGTCTGTGATGCCAAAATTGAATAAAGAACTTTGAACTTTGTTTCATTTTTCTAGATAAGCCAACACAACGATGGCCCCAACGGCCCGAAGCGGCTCATCTGCGAAGTTTGCATCACACGTCTCCGAGATGCTTGTAACTTCAAAAAGCAAGTCTTGGACTCCGAGAAGAGATTCATCAACATGCTTGGTAGAGGAGAATTTAGACCTAAAAGTGAGTAATTTATAGTACTATTTTTACCCCCAACGCAAAAAGGAGGGGTGTTATAAGTTTAACCACTATGTGTGTCTGTCCGTCTGTTTGTAGCACCGTAGCTTCTAATGGGTGAACTAATTTGGATGCAGGTTTTTTATTTGGAAGCAGGTTTTCTAGTGGTGGTTTTTAGGCATGTTTTATCATAATCGCTGGTACTGGTACAAACTGCTCATAAACTGCTGGTGTACAAAGTTGTGATAAAGACAATACGGACATACGGAATACAACTCTGGGGCTGCGCCTCTGACTCAAACATCAACATAGTGCAGAGACTACAAAACTCCATATTAAAGTCACTGAAGCGCCCACTGGTTTATCACCAATGTAGAATTACATATATTTTTTTAATAACCCACCTATACTCTCACCTGGGAAGTGACGTGATTGAAGATGAAGCATGCTTGCTTGCGTATCTATTCACTCTTGATTTGAACACACCAAAGTTATATACTATAGCAGGAAATAGACGATGGCAGACATGATCTTATTCTACGTATCAATTAAAAAGAATGAGCTAAACGCGTCGCGCAAGATCCGCGGATACGGACATGGATACTGATCTTTATTTTCTCACTCAATCGGTGTCGGCGCGTGACCTTAAAACGATAGTTGACGTCACGCCCGCCGCAACGACGGGTAGGACAGGTTTCGACTTGCATTGCTTAGTATCTTTTAATTATATAAAACAACATTCAACGTTCAAATGCAACGATATTTACGCATCAGCTCAACAAGCTGCTAGAGTGCATCATAAAATAATAATAATAATATACTACTGGTATGGTAACTTACTAGAATTTATGTTTGTAATTAAAAGTGCCAAAGATTTGATTTTAAGAAATAAAAAATACTCTGAATGGAATTCAATTTAATTATACTACTTAATCACATAATCCAAGTTATTATGCAGCATTTTATAATGTCAAATGAATTTGAAAATTAATAAAAGATCCGCGAGAAAAGTGATGGATAAGGATATGGACACGGACCTTATTTATCCCGCGGATATCTGTGGATACGGATACGGATATCCGTAACATCACTAATAATTATCTTGTTCACAGTGCTAATCTACCAGCCTCAAAACAAAGAACTGAAATCGGAGGCCGTAGAGACCGAAGAACCAACAGAATATGGAGATTTGACTGAAGTGGAGTTTCTTGAAGACATGGATGAAGGTAAATTGATCCATGTTATTCTGCAGTTACTTTGCCGCCAAGCAGTAGTGCGCAAGCATTATTGTGTTCTGGCTTGAAGGCCATTGTAGCCAGCGAAGTTACTGGGCATATGAGACTTAATATCTGATGTCTAGGGGTAATGAGCACAGTGCTATGCAGTGCTTTTTATGGTGTTAAAAGTTCTGGGTGGCATTGCATTTGCTATGGGCAGCCGTGGCGTTTACCATCAGGCGAACGACTTGCTTATTTCATCACAAAGTCCCATAAAAAAGGTGACCTCAGTGAACATCTCTTAACTTGACCACATTAGAACAACAGAGACAAAGGGGAGATTTAATTATGAATCCAAATACACACTTACTCAGTATAAGCGAGCGTGGCTCAGCTTAGAGTGAGTGTGGCTCAGTGGGAACTCGTGCGCCTTTCGATCCGACGCACCTGGGTTTGAATACCAACTCGGCCCTGCACCAATGACTTATAGTAAAGTTCAGATTTTGCACGCTCGCTCTAAAACGGTAACGGAAAACATCGTGATGAAACCCGCTTACGTGCTTTGGAGTGGTAGGCTCTGGCCGTTGTTGTAATACCACCCACCGAACACAGCCATGCCGTCAAGCGACCTAGTCGTGTTTCGGGATGATGTTTAGTGAACCATCGGGGAGACGGGTCTTAGCAGCCGCTCAACTGCCGTCTCTCTCTAGATCTATGTGCTCCATCTTAGGCCACATCATCGCTTCACATCAGGCGAGATAGTGGCCAAACATAGATCTATTAAGCGTAAAAAAAATGAATCCAAATACACACTTACTCAGTATGAATCCAAATACACACTTACTCAATATGAATCCAAATACACACTTAAGAGGACACTCACTGGAACTTACCAAGCCTCCTAGTACTAGCAACCCTAGGACACACTATTTGCAAAGTCGCGTAGCAAACCACTGGAATAATCTACTAGCGTCAGTGATCAGTGCGCCATCGGTGAACAGTTTTAAAAACAGACTTGACAAACATTCAAATTAAATCACAAGTGCAACGATATGCACGCATCAGCTCAACAAGCTGCTAGTGCATCATAAAAAATAACAGATTGGTCAGTTTGTACGTGTCTATTACAAATAACTAGGCGACCCACAAGCCCAACAGTTCAGTCTAATGCTCAAGTCTAAGTTCAAAAGTACTTCATTCAAGTTTGGCATCACAGATGTACTTATGAACGTCAATTATGCTGCTACTAGATCTATAATCCTATCCTAGCCCATTGCCGTAGTCATTTATTATTGCTAGTAAGTTTTTTAGTTATGTAAAGATTTAAGTATATATTTTATAATTAGGCTTATTATAGGTATATATTAAGTTTGTGGTTTAGTTTTAATAATAGTATATATTTTTACATACTATACGAAACCGCGGGTGGAACCGCGGGGCGCAGCTAGTTAAGAACATTTTTAAATTTCCCATCACGCACTTTACTGCACCGCTACCATTGTTTCTTGCACGTCCTGGATGACTGGTAGAAAATGCTATCTAGCATTAAGTCCTCTATGTACAATTTTGCGCTAAAGTATAAATAAATAAATCAATTATCACGATGACTACCACTGCATTGGAAAAAGAACCACTGAGAAGATACGGCAAGAAGCTGAGGGCTTATTTTAACAGACTTAAAAAAAAATGAGGAGGATCTCAATTAGATTGTTTTTAGGGTTCCGTATCCAAAGAGTAAAACGGGACCCTATTACTAAGATTGCTGTCCGTCCGTCTGTCTGTCTGTCCGTCTGTCACCAGGCTGTATCTCATAAACCGTGATAGACAGCAGGGATATTTCGGTTAGGGTTAACAACCGTAATATAACTGTATTAATCGATTTGAGGTAACGGTTAACAGAAACTTTCGGTAACAGAATGATTTCGGTTAACAGAAACCGCAATGATATAGGTTTTTTCTCGCGTGTGCATTTTACCAAAGAAAACTAAATATTTACTACACTAGCTGTTGCCCGCGACTTCGTACGCGTAGTGTAGTAGTAATTCATCATGCTTCCGACCATTTTCTGTCCCAAAATACTCCCGTTACAGCTCCCATCCTGCTCCTTTCTCATTACCGTACCACTTCTATTCTGTTACCTTCCCACTCGTATCCTGTTATCGTCCTGGTTGTATTCCGTAACCGCCGCGTTCTGGACTGATCCTGTCCTTCTCCTATACCGTTACCGCTCCCTACTATCCCGTTACCGTACCGCTCCGCTCCTGCTACAGTCCCGCTCGTATATCGTTACCATTACGCTCCTATCCTGTAACTCTCGCGCTTATCCCATTTCCATGCCCATCTTATCCCGTTATCATCCCGTTCCGCTCCCAATCCTAATTACCAAAGTTGATAGCCCTATCTTTAAAAACATAAACTCTCATTCCTTTTGTCCGCTCTCGTAATGATCCCCATATAGAACTTACATACCAAACAGCTTCATAGGTTTTTGGTTTTCGAGGTGTGATGTGTGTGTGTGTGTCTGTGTCTGAGGGAGTGGATTATTTTTATATTTAGATATATACATTTTAGCAAGTTCTTTTAGGTATGTTTAAAAATTGGTGAAAAATGTGTTATAGTTTCTTTGACCGAGTATACGTATCAAATGTCATCGTTCAGTTTAAAAAACATATTACGGGACCACTGAGGCCGGGTGGAAATAACACGGGTGGGATTGCCATCGGGTGGGATTGCCATCGGGGGGAACTGCCATGAACCCTATACGATTCGTACGCAAAACTGACGATGACGGTGCGCCGCGGTGCCACGCTAGCCGCCGCGGCCGTTCCGGGCCCGGTACGGTGTTGCTTTGATTTTTGTTCGTCTATACCAGCAGTTACTAATAGTTGTTCCACGGAACCCTAGGGTTCCGAGAATTGCCGACGCTGGCCAGCATTTTTATCGATATACTGACCCGCGCAAAAGTGCTGAATCAATTTCGATAAAATTTATATGGGACCACCTCTGAAGTATGACCTACCAAACAAAAAAAGAATCATCAAAATAAAATTATAATTGGCGGAGTAATCGCGTAACAAACATAAAAAAAAAACATACAGTCGAATTGAGAACCTCCTTTTTTAAAGTCGGTTACAAATATGAGTTGGGGTTCCGCCAAAATTAGGTACATAATTTAGTGTTCCATAGCTAAAAAAAATTGGGAACCGCTAGGTAAAATTCCTCTACTACTTTCCAAGACGACATAATCGCATCAGCAAAAAAGCGTTTTGCAAACTGATCAAAAAAAAGCTCCGGTGCAGGTCCAGCGCCATGTCCATAAAACCCGTCACCGCGAGTCAGAAAAACGCCCCTTGATAAGACGTGCTATCTATGGGTGGCTCGATTTAAACAGCTAATTTGCCTTGCAACGGTACTCAACGTTATACCACTCCACCAGCCACCGTCACCGACACCGCCAATAGTCGCCGCGATCTCGCGGTGTAAACTCGCCCCTGATGAAGAGCATCGGACATGCTCGAAACCTAGGTCGACTAATTTGACAAACTACGTGAGTCCTAGCCGTTTTATTAAATATTTATAATTATAATGAATCAAACTCACGAAAACTTTCATACTAAAATTGCTAATCGGTAGGTACTCAACGTTGTTAAATTGCGTAATAACTCCAGTTTTCGTAAACCGATATTTATAAAACAAAGTTTGTTATGTAGCCTAGGACTCCACAAAACATTTTTTAGAATACCATCATGTCAACCAATACCTTAGTTCTACAAACTCTGAAGGTAAGTAAGAAACCAGTATAATCTGAGCCATGTGCACAAAGGGTCCGGTATGTTCCGTGGTTCAACTTATAGTGGACACCTATATTTTTTCCTAAATTCCGTCATAACTTCAATATTACTGGACCGATTTTGATGAAACAAAGCCTATGTGTAGCGCCGGACTCCACAGAACATATTTCAAAAAACTGCATTCAAATTCGTGCCCTAGTTTCTGAGTTTATCCCGGACAGACAGACAGACAGACAGACAGACAAAAATTTTAAAAATTGTATTTTTGGGTTCTGTTGCTACCATATAGTCCTAAAAAAATTGATTTTCAAAAATATCTTCAATGTACAGTAACCGCTTCGTTACAGTTTTATTATAAGTATATAAATATTTATAATTATAATGAATCAAACTCACGAAAACTTTCATACTAAAATTGCTAATCGGTAGGTACTCAACGTTGTTAAATTGCGTAATAACTCCAGTTTTCGTAAACCGATATTTATAAAACAAAGTTTGTTATGTAGCCTAGGACTCCACAAAACATTTTTTAGAATACCATCATGTCAACCAATACCTTAGTTCTACAAACTCTGAAGGTAAGTAAGAAACCAGTATAATCTGAGCCATGTGCACAAAGGGTCCGGTATGTTCCGTGGTTCAACTTATAGTGGACACCTATATTTTTTCCTAAATTCCGTCATAACTTCAATATTACTGGACCGATTTTGATGAAACAAAGCCTATGTGTAGCGCCGGACTCCACAGAACATATTTCAAAAAACTGCATTCAAATTCGTGCCCTAGTTTCTGAGTTTATCCCGGACAGACAGACAGACAGACAGACAGACAAAAATTTTAAAAATTGTATTTTTGGGTTCTGTTGCTACCATATAGTCCTAAAAAAATTGATTTTCAAAAATATCTTCAATGTACAGTAACCGCTTCGTTACAGTTTTATTATAAGTATAGATTTTACTAGCCACTGCCACAAACTGGCAAAGGCACCGCACGCGCGGCGTTGTCGCGCTGGAATCGTGTATTTCTCGCTCGCTCATTCGCAAAGTACAAGTGCCCTATGGCGAAAGAGATAGATAGATTTGTTGTTAACAGTGTTTATGTCGCCGATGCGCCACGCGCCGGCCGTTTTTTTTCGGTCTTGTTGACAAGTTTATTTAGGTACTTACTCTTTCGCTCGTAATTATAAATCATTCCCCGCCCGGTAGATAGTTATTGTCTGATATTGTGGTTATCTAACTTGGAATAAAATAAAAGTGTACCTAACACTACAACGCTATACGTAAATTACCAAGTTACATACTTTTTTTATCCTAATCCTAATTAATTGACAGAAATAGAAGTGGTACTTGCCGATATGGTGGGGGGTAGTGTTTTGTACAGTTGGATAGAGGGTGTTTTGAAACCAACCAGAAAAATCCGAAATCACCAGAAAGTGGTTTCCGTGATGGAACTGCTCAGGGGATCTCGGAAACTATAAATCGGATGGGGGTACCGCTTGAACTAAATATGCCCCAAACGTTGGGCCGATTTTGAAAATTTGAAAAAAAAGATGGCCGCCATACAATAAAACATGGCCGCCATACAAAATAAAAATGTAAATAACTTTTGAATGGTTAGAGATAGGTATAGGGTGCTCGACCAAATGTCATAGAGGGCGATGGGGGAAATTTGAAAAAAGTTGGAAAAATAAAAAAAAAAGAAAAAAAAATGGCGGCCATTTTGAAAGTTGCTCCGATCCGACTGAAATTTTGCATAGAGGGGTTTTCTGGGTCGTAGATTACGATAATGAAAAAAAAAAAGATTCCGCCATTTTTCAAGATGGCTGCCATACAAACGTTTTTTTTCATGACAAAATAGGTGAAAATAATATGCAAATAACTTTTAAACAGTTAGAGATAGGTAAAGGGTGCTCGACCAAATATCATAGAGGACCATAGGGGAAATTTGGAAAAGTTGGAAAAATTAAAAAAAAAGAAAAAAAAATGGTGGCCATTTTGAAAGTTGCTCTGATCCGACTGAAATTTTGCATCGGGGGGTTTTTGGGGTCGTAGATTACGATTATGAAAAAATAATTAGGATTCCGCCATTTTTCAAGATGGCCGCCATACAATTTTTTTTTCCGAACAAAGAGAATTACTTTAAAACCGTTATCGATAGGGAGCTTCTATAAAAAAAAAACAACACCACCCCACGCGAGCTGCTTTAGCAGCTCGCGCACGCCACATAATCACTTGGATTGCGCCATTTTTCAATATGGCCGCCATACAAAAGTTTATTTTTAGAACATAAAGGCTTAGATAACTTTAGAACTGTAATCGATAGGAAGTTTCTATAAAAAAAAAATAACACCACCACCACGCGAGCTGCTTTAGCAGCTCGCGCACGCGGCGGAATACTAGTAATATTATAAATGCGAAAGTTTGTGTGTGTGATGTTTGTTACCAGGTATCACCGTAACTACTAAACGGATTTTTATGAAATTTGGAATAAAGATAGTTTAAGCACTGAATTGAAACATAGGCTATGTTAATTTTTGAAAATCAACCCTCAAGGGGGTGAAAGAGGGTGGTAAAGTTTGTATGGAGCATTTTTATTCCTTGGTTCAATTCGCTTAAAAACTCGGTACAAAGAAACTTAAATATAAATAATGAAATACGTATTTTTTATTTTTTCAAAACTACCCCTAGAAAGGGTGCATGGGAGTTTTAAAGTTTGTACGGTTTTTTTCAGTGTATGCTTTATTCCGTGGTTGAATTCACTCACAACTCAGAACAAATAAACTTTAACATACATTTTTAAAAAAGCGTGTTTTTTATTTTTTTTAAACTACCCCTAAAGAAAGCGTAACAGCGTTTTAAAGATTGTATGTTTTTTTTTTAAAATTTTAGTTTTATTCATTTAAATTCGGTACAAATGAACTTTAAACTAAATAATGAAACACGTATTTTTTATTTTTTCAAAACTACCCCTAGGAAGGGTGCATGAGAGTTTTAAAGTTTGTACGGTTTTTTTCAGTGTATGCTTTATTCCATGGTTCGATTCACTCACAACTCAGAACAAATAAACTTTAACATAAATTTTAAAACACGTGTTTTTTATTTTTTCGAAACTACCCCTAATGAAAGTGTAAGGGCGTTTTAAAGCTTGTATGTTTTTTTTAATTTTAGTTTTATTCATTCAAATTCGGTACAAATAAACTTTAATAATTAATTAGGCATTTTTTATTTTTTCAATACTACCCCTAGGAAGGGTGCATGAGAGTTTTAAAGTTTGTACGGTTTTTTTCAGTGTATGCTTTATTCCGTGGTTCGATTCACTCACAACTCAGAACAAATAAACTTTAACATTAAATTTGGATACATGTTTTTTTTTAACTACTCATAAAAATGTAATGGCGTTTTAAAGTTTGTATGGTTTTTTTTTAATTTCAGTTTTATTCATTCAGAACTTGGTACAAATAAACTTGAAACTAAATAATGAAACACGTATTTTTTATTTTTTCTATACTACCCCTAGGGGGTGTGCAAGTTCTAAACTTTTTACGGAAAATTTTATTGCTTGGTTCAATTCACTCAAAACTTGGTTTAAATCCTAATCATAATATGGTTTCATATAATATAGAACGTATTATGTAATATATTTTATAATACATAATGTACCTAATATATAATATACAAAAATGTTTTTTCGCCGCTCGCTTGATGGCTAGCACAACGCTTCACCAGAACAATTATTGCAGTGCCACCCAGAACCTGAATACCATAAAAAGCAATGCGTAGCGTAGAGACATCAGATATTAAGTCTCATATGCCCAGTGATTTAACTGGCTACAATGTCCTTCAAACTGGAACATAGTAACGCTTGCGCACTATTGCTTGGCGACAGAATAATTGGCAAAGCTTTGGTAAAGTTTGTATGATATATTTTTATTTTAGGCTGATTCAATCAATACTTGGTACAAACAAACTTTAAAATAAGTAATAAAACATATTTTTTATACCTACCTACCTTTAGAAAGTGTGCAAAGGAGTTATAAAGTTTGTATGTATTTTATTTTAGTTCGATTCACTCAAAACTCGGTTCCAAAATGTAATATAATACATAATGTAAAAAATAATGTAATAAAATGATATAATACATAAAGTTATATATATAAAAAAAAATTTCGCCGCTCGCCTGATGGCAAGCACAACGCCTGACCACAATAAACAAACTTAATACCATTAAAATCACTGCGGAGAGCTGCACCCCGAGACATCATATATTAAGTCTCATATACCCAGTAATTTTGCTGGCCACAATGCCTTTCAAACCGGAACGCAGTAATGCTTGCGCACTACTGCGTGTGGGGTGGTTGCTGATTTTTTTAAAAGCTTCCTATCGATTACGGTTCTAAAGTTTTGTTTACCCTTTTTGTTCTGAAAACAAACTTTTGTATAGCGGCCATCTTGAAAAAAAGCTGGATTTCGAGTGATTGTGTGGCGTGCGCGAGCTGCTAAAGCAGCTCGCGTGAAGGGGTGTTGCTTTTTTTATAAAAGCTCCCTATCGATTACGGTTCTAAAGTTATTTAAGTTCAGGTGTTCTGAAAAAAAGACTTTTGTATGGCGGCCATCTTGAAAAATGGCGGAATCCAAGTGATTTTGTGGCGTGCGCGAGCTGCTAAAGCAGTGGGGGGGTGTTGCTTTTTTTTTATAGGTGCTTCCTATCGACTACGGTTCAAAAGTTTTGTTTGGCTTATTTGTCCGGAAAAAAAACTTTTGTATGGCAGCCATCTTGAAAAATGGCGGAATCCAAATTTTTTTATAATCGTAATCTACGACCTAGAAAACTCCCCGATGCAAAATTTCAGTCGGATTGGAGCAACTTTGAAAATGGCCGCCAATTTTTTTCTTTTTTTTTTAATTTTTCCAACTTTTCCGAATTTCCCCCGTTGCCCTCTATGACATTTGGTCGAGCACCTTATACCTATCCCTAACCATTCAAAAGTTATTTACATTTTTATTTTGTATGGCGGCCATGTTTTTTTGTATGGCGGCCATCTTTTTTTTCAAATTTTCAAAAATTGCCCAAGGTTTGCGGCATATTTAGTTGAAGCCGTACCCCCATCCGATTTATAGTTTCCGAGATCCCCTGAGCAGTTCCATCTCTATGACACCTTTCCATGGATTTCGGATTTTTCTGGTTGGTTTCAAAACATCCTCTATCCAACGGTACCAAACACTACCCCCCACCATAACGGCAAGTGGGAGATCAATTCTGTCAATATGTCATATGCTTTATATTATATTAATTAATTAATTAATATCGAACAGCCAAGGTCATTCGAGATTAGGTCGCTACCATGTGCAGCGCATACACTGCAAATGTGTATTAAGGACGCTTTATAGAAAGATCGAGAATCGGAGTCCATTATTGAGACATGCCGCCAAGCGGTCAAGGTTTTACGTCGCCCCCTAATGAACCTTAAGATAAGAAAAGAAAATTAAAAAAAAGCAGTTCTGGACTGCCCAACTCGTTGGACTTCGACATATTACATGTTAAAAAGATTATTAGAACTAAAGAAAATTTGCAACGATTCCGTTGAAATAACTGCTATAATAGACGAGGATACGAGTAATTATACATAGGTTAGGTCAAGACGTAAAATGAATTTAACTCGTGATAAAAGATCGCACACTACCCATCTCTTTCTAAATCAAATAAATGCGTACACACGAGAAAATACCGTATAATATTGGTATTGTTTCGGTATACACTTTCATTTGGTAACCCTTTTATTTGGGTTTTTAACCGAAATAATTGTGTAACAGTTTTAATAGGTTATCGTTTCAATCGGTAATCGGTTCAAACGGTTAACCTTAACTCGCACTTGGCCGGTTTTTTTATGTTACCTTAGAACTCTTTTTATACCGATTTGGAAAATTGTTTTCTCGTTGGGTTCAGTATAGCTACAAGGTGGCCCCCATATAAATTTCTTCGATATTCGACCTTGGACTTCGAAGATACATCAGAATTGAAGTCGATTTTTTTTTATAAAATGAATTATTTTTAGAACTTTTTTTTATGTAACTGATTGACCAGACGAGTTGGTCGTTTGCCTGATGGTAAGCAATACGCCAGCCCATAACAATAACAGCACCACCCAGAACTTTGTTTTGCAAAATCCTGCGCGGCGCTGCACTGCGCTCGTCACTCTGAGACAATTAGCTGTTGAGTCTCATAATGCCCAGTAATTTCGCTGGTTACAATGCCCTTCAAGCCGGAACACAGTAATGCTCGCGCACTACTGCTTCGGCTGAACGGCACCCAGACGGCCTCACGCATATGAGAAACCTACCACCACTTAATAGTAGGGGAGCCCACGAGGCTAAATGGGGATTTACTCGAGCGTCGTAGAGACCTATTGGGATGCAAAGCTTAGATGATAAGAAGAAAAAAATGTTATATGATATATACCTTTACATCGGTGGGGAAAGCGGCTATAGATTTTTAAATATGTAAAAAAAAACTGTTGCATGGACATCCTCGAGCGCATCAGATATTGATAGCATCAATGCCCTACGTATTTTTAATAATGTACGTATGTTAATCTGATCGTTTGCATGATGCGGGTGGTTGTATTTAAGGGTTGAAAATGAAAAAAAAAAAATTTAATCGAGCGCGTCAGATTTTCTAAGGGAGTGTTAAGTACACCAAAAAAAAGCTCTCATTCACTAATCTGACGATTTCGATGGGACGCAAACTCGCGGCCATTTTCATAATGTGCAAAAAAAAATCGCCATTTTGAAATACTCAAGCGCGTCAGATTAAGATATATATGGTTCATCTTTATGTTCTAAACGTACTGTCTCATAATCTGACGATTATCTAGAGGGATTCGCCTGATCTGACAAAAAAAAATTAGAAAAACGGTTCACTTTAAAGGCCATCCCTGCAACTTCCCGCTAATTCCATTCCTGGGCGCTTGAAATTGTACTTATGACATTTTTGAGCTCAAAATATAATTTATGTGATATTTTGAGCTCGCTGAGTTCAAAGAAATAATATTTCTATGCATTTGAGCTCTCCCAGCTCGAAAGTCTGATAGAAGTTTCATAGAACACTATTTTTGGAATTTTCAAACCGCAATAACTTTTGAATGGATCAACCAATTTTCACGCGGTTGGCACCATTCGACGCAGTTTTATCATCCTCGTAAGTAATTTTGCAATTTGTAAACAGTATGCCACGAGCGAGTCTTTATGATCAGCTGTGATGGCGTCATGGCAACAGAAACCAGAGTGGGGACGGAGTGAGAGAGTAATAGATAGAGAAAGAGTGAGAGAGGAATAGAAACGCGGAGAAGGAAATGTAGGCATCACGCAGCTGCACGCATTTAACTTTATCGACGAATTTTTGTTATTTCGGCTTGCGGAAATCGTCAGATTATATATTTTTCATTATTCTTGAATTATTTCCTTCAAAATAAAAAAAATTTAGCTACGCTCGAGAATGTCGAGATGACGTTTTTTTTTTACAACTTTGTTGCCCTCCCCTTTTTTACGTCACTCTCAAATTGTCAGATTAGTGGAATATACACTTTTTAGGATGTAATTAACTCACCCTACCTTAATCTGACGCGCTCGAGAATTTCTGATGGTCAATTTTTTTTTACTAATCTGATCCTGTATCCTTCACGGGCGGCCTTATATATGGGCCTCATGTTTTGTGGAGGTACTTAACCGGGTACAAGGTATCCCCCTGTATATTAATCTGCCGCGCTTTAGTAAATCCCGAAATCCCAGCTTGGGCTCCCCTACTATAAGTTACAATATGCTGATACTGATCATCCCCTGTTCCAGAAGAAGTTATAAAGACAGAAGACATCTCTGTTGCTACAACTTCAGAGGATACGGATGGTCCCAAGCCCAAGCGAGGCCGACCTCGCAAGGAAGAGGAGAAACCGCCCAAACCCGGCAAGAAGGCGAAGGTGACTAAAGGTAGGTCATTCATGATACCCTTCTGAAGTCGGGTGACGAATTTTGGAAGTGATTTGCCGAAATTGATTGGTTTGAATTGTTTCTAATGATGGAGGAAGAGAGTTCCTTATTCCTTCTTCCTTATTTGTTGCTTAACTTCTTAAATGATTCTCTCGCTTCCTTGTTTTCTATATCTTTTTCTTTCTTCATGCGTTTTCTTATTCTTGTCTTCCTTTTTATTCACCCACCCTTTGTTCATCTCATCCTTCATTCCTCCCTCTCTTCTTCTCTGCTTACTTACTGTGCTTGCTTCCTCTCTTTCTTATTTCTTCCTGCCTCCATGTCTCCTTCCTTTCAGTAGAAATGTTCTTTCCTTCCTTTTTATTTTACCTTCTCTCCCTCCTTTCATCCTTTTCTTAATTCCCCCCTCTCTTCTTCCCTGCCCACTTATCTTGTTTTCTTCCTCCCTCTTTATTTACTTACTTTCTTCCTGCCTTCCTCCCTTTTTCCTTCCTCCGTTTCTCCTTCCTTAAATTAGGAAATATAAAGATTACAACCAAATCACTTTTAAGAATTTGGCCAGAAGACTTTAATTTAACTAAGGTTAAATACGTACGTTCCGGCGTTTATAAAGTTTACATACATAAGTATTAATATTTATATAAATTAAATACATTTTAGATAATAAAAAAATACGTATAAAAATAACATGGAGGACTATGTAAAAAAAATTAAACCTTTAATTATGAACGTTCAGCAATGCGTATTTAATCTTTAATTGCTCTTGACATTTAAGGCACAACTAAAAGAAAGTTAATAAAAACTGATGGATCTTTAAGAAAAAATGTTTAAAAACTATTTAAAAAAAGACACCTATTGTGTCCCACTGCTGAAAGGTCCCCCTTCTCCTTCCAAACATGTCTATCTATAGCTATTTCCATCGATCCGGGTCGGTAGGTTTCGAGATCGTCACGCCACCTTTTCCTCGGCCGGCCACGTCGTCTCCGCCCGTCTTGAGGCTCCTTGAGTTGAGTGACGATTCTTGCCCACCTCTCCGCATTAATATTATGAAATCTTCCATTTTTTACTTCATGCTGTTTTTCTATTACTAGCAACAGCCCGTGACTTCGTTCGCGTCGATATAATAAAACAGCCTATGCCACTCAGGGATAGTGTAGCTTTCTATTAGTGAAAGAATTTTCAAAATCGGATCAGTAGTTCCAGAGATTACCCCTACAAGCCACCACCCTGCCTACCATGTTGAAGCTCTACAAAAGAATTTTCAGGGTCTAGAATTTTCCAAATCAGATATAAATGACGGAGTCCTGAGATAACAAACATAAAAAAATATATAATCGAATTGAGAACCTCCTCTTTTATTAAAGTCGGTTAAAAACTACATGAGTGCCCAAACCACACGGAAAACGGGACAGGAGCGGGCCGGGCCGGAGCTGCGCGGGCTCTATTTTTTTTTTTGAATTTGTTTAAAACATGTCACACCAAAGGCGGACCGGGCGCTGAGGGGAGAAATAAAATTAAATAAAAATTATATTGTCTTAAACAAACGAAATATTGTAACAAAAGTTCTAAAAAGATGCCCCTCAGTTTCTTGCCGTAACATCTGGGTAGTGGTTATTTTTCCGATACGATGGTCATTATAATGATTGACGTTCATAAGTGCGTCTGTGATGCCAAAACTGAATAAAGAACTAAAAAAAATATTAATAATTTTTTTGGTGTGGTAGGCTCTGGCCGTGGTTGTAATACCACCCACTGAACAAAGCCATGCCGTCAAGCGACCTAGTCGTGTTTCGGGATGATGTTCGCTGAACCATCGGGGTGACGGGTCTGAGCAGCCGCTCAACTGTCGTCTCTCTCTAGATCTATGTGCTCCATCTTAGGCCACATCATCGCTTCACATCAGGCGAGATAGTGGCCAAACATAGATCTATTAAGTGTAAAAAAAAACTTTTTAATTTGAACCTAAAGTCATGCCTTGAATGTCAGCGTGTTTTAAATGTGCCATGAAGTAGGTCAAATAATTTTCCAAAATAACACGCGTATCTTTTTTATTGTTATAACTATACTCCGTCCAACCATTTATTTAACTTTTGACAGCTCGATTAGTGATGTCCTAATACGTTACTGATTCGATTTATGAAAACAATCGACATTATTTATGAATAAGTTTTAATCGATTTAACGTGTTGGTATTCCATTTTTGCTCAACGTTTTGTATTAAAAGCATTTTGTAGAAATAATCAGGTGGTTAAATATTGAATGTATTCGTAAAAAAATACATTAATTATGCTGATTGTTTTATTTCACTTTGTATCTTAATATTTTCACTTTTTACTGATCGATAATAATTACGTAGAAATGAAAATATATAACAACCCTTTATATTTTTTATGGAAAAATCACCTTAATATTTTGGTTATAAATCTATGGGCTCAAAAATATCGAAGCTAATAAGCACGTCTCGTCATTATTATGAGAAAAAAAACAGTGTAACATGCATTTTTTCACTATGGTACATCACTTCAATAATTACGGAACATGATACGCATATGCCAAAAGAAAAATAAATCGTCGGACGGAGTATAAAGATGTGAATGTAAAGAAATATTGTATCTAACATTTTACGAACTTTTGGATAATTGTTTGAATATGTTTTCCAGGTATTAGTTTTAGTATTTATGTAGAATGTAGTTTTACGTCAGTACCTCTACAACGACATAACTAGTGCGAAGCGAATATAGGGCCTTACTCTGGTTAGTAATTGAGGAGCTTCTTTTCAAAACTTGACAATTATACTTTCGATAAAACTGTTTCTTTTGTTTGGTAACATTCAAATTTACAAACCGCGAAAATAAAATTGGGCCAAAACTTGATAATTACACCAGAAAAAAATGATTAGAAGGCATGATTTCGTCAAAAATAGATTATTCCGATACAAAGCTGCATACATAAAAAATATTTTCTCGGATTGTGAAAAAACACAAGTGGAATAGTCATGTTTTGAAAAGAACCTCCTTAGTTACGATCTTCGTTCTGTCGGATGAAAGGGACAGCGCTATGCAACAGGCATAAGACTATCTCTTTCAGTCCGCACGAACGAACGAAAGCAACTCAGAGTAGGACTCTGAATCACTGAGCGCCGCTGGTACAAAGTTTCCCCCTATAATTATTATCGTGACTGCCTTCTTAATCGCTAATTCAAGTTTTAAATAAGCCTTGGCTTAAAGGCTCAAAAAATGCAAAGGGTTTAAAGAAGCCTGTGGGATCAAACAATTCGGAAAACGGTTTATCTTAACATTTTATTTGAGCACGGAACTGCACGGACAAAATTACCCCTAAACACAAACGCGCTATAAAAAGGATATATAGGCTTAAATAAAAAGGCTATATGCTTATTATATTGTCGCGGTCGTCACTGGCCTAGCTGTGATTAACTGATCTTTTAGGTTAAGCAACGTTTGCACCGGTCACAATTTGGATTGGTGACCGTTTGTGTGGTATTTACATCTGAGCGCTTTTACACTTCGCAGGGCACGATAAGCCGTCGTTACCGGTTATTATCTTAGGACAACAGTCATTAGGCCATGTTGGAGTCCTACGAGCGGTCTAAAAACTCCGACCCCCGGTTTGGCCAAACGAGAGAAGCTTAAAAAAGCATACAACCTTTTTTAATGACCAACCCTTCGAAGTCCTATTCCGTTAGGTCATTTATAAAAAGGACTCGAAGGCGTTATCTTTAGGTCTAAAAGGGAGTCTTTTGGAACAATAGACCGTAGCGCTCCGTCGCATGCTTTTGCGCCAGCTACCAATTTCATACTTTTTCCGCTAACAAAAATGAGGTCTAATTATTGACGAATCAGGCAAGAATTCGAATTAATCTCATTAATTTACACCAAAATACGATAATTACAAGCTGATATACACTTTCATGGGACAATATATAGCATCATACGACATTGTCGCAGTGAATCACCATAATCAGGGCCCCAATTCACTATGACAACTTGGCGATTCCTTGCTTCGAAATCACGTCGATTCCTTCATTAATAAACGACATCTCTGACGCATTCATATATATGACGCGTCATAGAGAATACAAATTTCGCAGATGTCGTTTATTAATAAAGCAATCGACGTGATTTCGAAGCAAGGTATCGCCAAGTTGTCATAGTGAATTGGGGCCCTGAGCTCAACACGATATACGATTGGCGCTTGAGGAACCAGTTACGGGAGCTGTTCCACTACTGACGTCGAAATTTTTAGTTACATTTTTGGCCGTCCACATTTGCCAATGAAGAACTTCTCGAAAGCTGAGGTTCTAATTTTGTATTTGAATCGTATTACCTGCGATTTTCGAAATCAGAAAATTTGCGAATTATATTTGATCACATGCCAATATTTGATACTCATTAATGTTTTTTGAAATACAATCGACAAACCAAACCCCAACTAACTCGTCAAATTGTATTTTCTTTTGACGTATAATAATCATAATTCTACTTACGTTGCGACCATTTACTGCGAAACAATCAAAATGAAAATAATCAGCATATTTTTTTTAACTTCGTCATTATTTCTTGTGATATCTAAAAAGCTAAAAAGTGGCCGTATACGGCCGTGGATTTGTTCGACAATTTGCCGCTGGTAAAATATGTTAGCCCACTTATTTGCGCACTCAATATGTTCATAACGTTAACAAAAGTTATACAAAACAAAAACCACTGAAGAAACCTCCATCAAGCCCGCCAAAGAATATGTGAATGGCAGAAGCGAAAACTGAAAAATTCTTTTACTTTTTAGGTAACAAACCAGAGATATCAAGCAACGAGGCAGCGATTAAGTCCTCCCTATCAGCTACTAAGAGAAACAGACTTATGAAGAAGAACGCCACAATCGTTCTAGAATGTTCCACAGTCGTACCTTTCAAGTGGCACAGACAGAACTACCTCTGCTTCTATTGCCATCTCACTCTAAAAGATATGGACGCTTTAAAAGAACATACTAATAAGGAACACGAGAAACCTAACACAAAAGCAGCTGTATCTTTCTTACGCAGAGATGAGAAAGTTAAAATTGATGTGTCTTCGATCGTATGTCGACTCTGTGACTCTAGTCTTAAAGATTTAAATACCCTAATCGATCATATCAAAATGATTCACAATAAAGTTTTCAACGAAGGCGAGTGTGGCTTGATACCGTACAGACTAGAGAGAGATGCGTTCCAATGTGCGATTTGCAATGAGACATTTCAATATTTCATTAAATTGAACCAACATATGAACAAACACTTTAGTCACTACGTATGCGAACTATGCGGGAAATCTTTTCTAAGCAGCGATCGATTGAGGTGCCACTCTTTAAGCCACGGCTCTAAGTTTCACTGCAACCAATGCCCCGAAACCTTTGATTCGCTTACTCAGAAGAACAATCACGTATCTTCGATTCACAACCAACCGAAACAGTTAAAATGCTACTATTGCCCCGAAACGTTTCAAAACTACAACCAACGTAAGCTCCATCACAACTCGGCTCATAATGTTGAAATTCCCGAATTCAAATGCCCAGTTTGTAGCAAAAGTTTTAAAATTTTAAGCAAAATGCGGGTACATCTAAAAGAGGTTCATGTGCGAGAGAAGAATTTCTCTTGCTCTGTATGCGAGCATCAGTTTTTCTCTAAGACGCAGGTGCAGAAGCATATGATCAGGCATGTAGGGGAAAGAGTGCACGAGTGTGGAGTATGCAAAAAGTCGTATGCTAGAAAACAAACTTTGAGGGACCATATGCGTACGCATAAGAACGATACGGCGTAAAATAAACCGTAATAATATTTTTTATACCAATATCAAATTATCAATAAAACTTTATTAAATACCAAAAATACAGGAAATACTAATGGTCAACATAGTCAATAAACAGTGGGTACAAAGGGCGGCTTTATCATTATGCGCTATTTCTTACAGGCAATCTTCCGATGAACAGCAATTCATCCAAATTTGTAATGGACACAAACATACATAATATATGTAGCATCATTATTGTTGTATGCATAATTTTTAAATATTAGGTCGTTAAATTATAGAGACTGATAAAGAAAACATTTATTACTATAAACAATTCTACACTCTATTTACTAAAACTAAACTAACTACATACAAGGAGAAGCAATTCGACAATCCAATGACCATTAAAGGCCTTTAGATAACCCAAATGCTCCAGTCCCCTACCAGTTGGCAGTGTACCCAAGATACTGGCTGGCAGTATTGCCCCGTTGGATACAATTATTGCATAGTATTATTGTAACGTTAAGCTAAATAAGTCCCAGAATTTTAAGAAATAGTGTATTAATTCTACAAAAACTTTTGAGAATAAACTTTAAACTATGCTATGTTAGTTTATTGATTGACACGGAATCAAATCGAACCTATTTTAAATCGAATATCCGTATGGACTGGCTGGTGTCGTTTACCTAATACCACAGAATACTAAGGGACAGAAGCATCACTCCGCTAAGAAATTTAAACAAATAGCGCCTCTTGCTATGCCGCAATAAAATTCAATTCAGCTCTCGTAGCGCTGCATACCTACCAGTCATATTAACCTACAGAGCGCCTCTCTTTCTATCGCATAGCTCTTATCTCTTCTGACGCGGCACGTGTAACGTCCGGCTATGTACTTGTAGCTTCGTACCTACAGTGCGCAGTGCGCTAGGCCTGGTTATAACTAGATTTTAAAAACTTTAAACGTACCCTTTCATTTTAGTTACAATGTTGTAGTTTCCGTAGAAAACTAGATTTACCTAAAATTGGGTACATTTAAAGTTTAAAAATCTCTTTTCAGGTGTTATAACGCGGAAATACAAAGGAACCGAGTCTATATCTACGCGTAGGAGAAGAAACCTACAGATTCTGTTCAACAATACAACGGTTATACCTTTTAAATGGCGCGGGAAATATCTATGCTTCTATTGCAGCAAAGACGTCGCGGAATATACAGAGCTGAAAAAACACACAAAAGCGCACGGCGATTGTTCCATACTAGACCATTCTCTTAAAGCTCTGAAGGGTGGGACTAATATGGAAATCAAAATTGATGTATCGAATCTCGCCTGTACTTGTGGCGATCCATTTCTCTCCTTAGACGATATTATAAAGCATTTACAAGAAAAACATAACCTAGAGTACGACAACAATGTTGACATGGCTATAGAAGAGTATAGACTCGCAGATTTGCATTGCCTCAATTGTGAAGAAAAGTTCTCTTACTTCGGCTATTTAGTGTCACACGTCAACACAATTCATCCAAAAAACTGTCTCATATGCGATAAATGCAACCAAAAGTTTAATAAAAAGAGGGACCTGTTTTCGCACATGAAGAATTACCATCGGGAAGGCGGATACCAATGTGAACTCTGTCCTCAAACTTTTAACTCCTTAAACATACTGCGCAAGCATAGAATTAATAGACATATGACTCGATGCCACATCTGCCAACTGAGGCTACCATCCGCAGCGTTAAGGCAAAAGCATATAGAAATAGAACACCCCGATGATGGGTCTCTTCAATGTGACGCTTGTGATAAAGAATTCCACACGAAACAAGGTCTCAGAATGCACGCGAGAAAATGCAAAGGTGATCTATTTGAACTGTCAATAAAGAAAGAAGATTACACCATGGACTTGGATCTAAACTATGAGGACCCAACAAAGCGACCCAGCGTCAAGCAAATACGCGAAAACATAGTCACGGTCATCAATATGTCCACAGCGATACCTTTTAACTTCTACAAAAACAAATTCAATTGTTTTTACTGCTCCAAAGACTTCCCCGATTCAGATTCCATGAAGGAACACACAGTTTTGACGCATCCGGTGTGTGATGTCAAAGAGAAATGTATCAGAAAATGTCGAGAATCAGTCGCGTGTGTCAAAATCGATATTTCTTCTCTAGCTTGTAAGATTTGCTTTGAAAATATGTCAGATTTGGACAGCTTACTCGATCATTTGATCGCCAAACACGAAGCAAATTACGACAAATCGATCACAACATGTTTGCAACCTTACAGACTGATAAAAGACAACATGACATGCCCTAACTGTCCCGGCGAAGTGTTTCGCTTCTTCGGAACATTGCTAAAACACATGAATAAAAAGCATACGAACAATAACATAATCTGCGTATACTGTGGCGAAACATTCAGACGAGACCAGAATCTCCGCGTTCACATATGGCGTCACCACAGAGATGGACGGTTCAAATGCAACATATGCGGCGCCGAATGCAACATACCGTCTCGTCTTTACATGCACATGGCTAAATCTCATGGCGTCAAAGCTGCGAAATGTCCTAAGTGCCCCGAAGCTTTTTCGACTCAATACCTTCGTCAGAAACATCTGATTGATGCCCATAATTCCGGTCATAAATGTTCTTACTGCGGGAAACTTTTCACTCGCAACTCTTTCATGAGAGATCACATTAGACGAACTCACTTGAAAGAGAAGAACGTGGAATGTTCCGTCTGCAATATGAAGTTCTTTAACAACGTGCTGCTAAGGAGGCATATGGTGAAGCATAGTGGAGAAAAGAATTTTCACTGCGATGTGTGCGGGGAACGCTTCTTTTGGCGCAAGAGTCTTAGGAATCATATGTCGCGGCATAATAAGCATTTGGATCACTTACATTTGTAACGTTACCTATAACGATGATGATGCCATCCACTTTATGACTCATTTGTCATTAGCAGACTACGTCCTTTGAAATTTAAACAGATTAGTCTAACACTATACCAAGATATATCATCGATCTCATAATAATTAGAATTTTATTAGCATTTTAGACTAAGTAACAATTAGTTAGCAATTTTGCTTTAATTTTAATATTGACATCAATGCTTCAATAATTCTAAGTAAAAATTTAGTCGAAATCGCATGCTTTTAATACCCAAACATCGAATAAGAAATGTATTTTGTTTGTATGCATACCTAAGCCTAGCAAACATCTAAATTAGTATTTAAGAGAAAAAAAATAAACATGAATATTGTCTACATATAAGCAAACATTATTTCGGTCAAAATGGACGACGATTCTTTATTGAAAGTTAAATTCTTTACAAATTAAATATGCCCCATATAAATACGTCTTTTTAAAATATTAACAAATTTATTTCAATATAGTAGTGATATTGTATTAAAATAATTTTCGAAAGTCACTACTATTCGCAATATCTAAATAGCTATAAAAATGAGACATACAGAAGAACACATCTCGTTTCAGATCGTGCCAAAACCGAAGGCAGACATACGCGATCACGGAAAAGTGCGTCTGAGACGGTATCTACCAAATCAAAAGTAAAAATCAAAATAGAGACCGACAGCGATGATTCTGACACCACCGAAGACGATGACTTCGGCAATCCTCTAATTTTCAATCAAACTCAAAGCGAGAATCTCGATAAAACTAAAGAAAAAGTTCCCAAAAAACTGCTCCAGTGTCTCAAAGTTAGAAAAAACATTGCTTGCATACTAAACAATTCTAGTGCTATCCCTTTCTCTCACGCTAAGAGTAAATACAACTGTTTTATATGTCTTGACGGGTTCGATAGATGTGATATGCTCCAAGATCATTTTTCAAGGGAACACTCCTCACACATATGCGATCCTTCAGACAATATTATGAAAAGACTCAACAAAAATACTTGTTTAAAACTTGATATCGCAAATCTGACGTGCAAACTGTGTCAGCAACCATTCTCCGATCTAAAACCTCTTATCGACCATCTTATAACGGATCACGATGTCGAATACGACAAAACGGCTGCAGATATCGTCCAACCGTTTAGACTGCACGACGATGATTTGCGATGTCACATCTGCGACGAAAAATTCGTATACTTTATCAAGCTTGTCACTCATTTGAACTATAATCATGAAGACAAGAAATATATATGTGATATATGCGGGAAATCTTTCAAAGCGTTCAGTTCTTACAATCTTCACGGTTGGCACGTCCACGGACCTGGCTACAACTGTCCAGACTGCGGTAGACGTTGCTCTAACTCTTCACTACTACGAGAGCACATGGCGAGCAATCACGGCAAAGGAAAGTTCAAATGTCCCGAATGTACAGCTGAATTTACGTCTATATACAAAAGGAAGAAGCATATAATATCCGTGCATCAAGCCAAAGAAGTTCCAGCTTCTTTCAAATGCCCTCACTGCGAGAAAGTGTTCACTTGCACATCGCAAAGGAATGTACACGTCAGAAAGGTTCATCTTCAAGAGAAGAATGAAGTGTGCCCTATATGCCATGCGAAACTGTTCAATAAGACTAGGTTGAATCTCCACATGGTAAAACATCTGAGGGAAAGAAACCATGTTTGTGATATTTGTGGGAAGAAGTACCAATGGAAGAAGAATTTAAAAGTTCATATGCAGAAGACGCATAATATCTTATGAATCTGAAGTATGAATGTCTTCCTTAAAATTAGTGTCGTTTTGCCAGCCGAAATTTCTACCTAATATAATGATAATTTTTGTCGAGTTTAGATTAGGCTTGTCGAGGTTTGTCAGCGAGCGATGGAGCGCAGTATCTTAAGAGTAAAGTTGAGAGACCGTATTAAGAATACGATACTGCGCTCTAAAACGCAAATCCTGAATGTTTCCCAGAAAGCCGCCCAGCTAATATGGAACTAAGCTGGACACGCATGTCGTATGCCAAACCAGCTATGGGAAAAAGTCCTTACAGACTGGGTTCCAGCCGGAGCAACACAACAACGGGGCCCCGCTGTAGGTAGCGCGACCACCTAGACACCTACGACAGGAAATGGCCCTAACAGCAATAGACAGAGGGTCATGGAAAGAGGGAAGGGAAGCCTTTACCCAGCAGTGGGTCGAAACAGGCTCATAAAAAAAGATAATACAACAGACGAATCAAATGATAAACTAAAATATCGTTGGGATGTTTTTGTCTATACTGAAATAAAGTTGTATAATAGCATACTATACCGATATTTAATCTGCTAGGAATTTGCATACTTGTAAATAGAAGATAATATTATGGTGTAATATGCATTTAAAGTAATTTTAATAATAGAGTAATAAAAATAATATACAATCATAAACAGAGGTAACGCACAAACAACAAATTAGAAATAAGAATGTAAAATACTTAATAATACACACAAAATTGTATTCTAATGTCGCTAAATATATGTATAGTTAAAAAAATCTGTCGCATTATTTCATTCTCAATTAATTAACGACTGGAGTTTATTTAGTTTCAAATAGGTTTACTCCTTCAAAAAATTTAAGAAACGCGCGCCACGATTTTATTCGTGAATTATTTCTTTTCAGATTGTAACCCGGAACGGGATGTGGTACCAAATGAACAGAAGAGGAGAAACCTCGAGATATTGTTCAACAATACCACGATCGTTCCTTTCAAACATCGCGGGAAGTATCTCTGTTTTTTCTGTGCCACGGAAATGGAAGATCGGAAGCAGTTGGTAGAACATAATGCTACTCACTTACCGTGTTCCACTGCCGATCACTGTCTAAAAATAATGAAAGGAAACGACTTTGAAATCAAAGTTGATGTTTCCGATATTAAATGCAAAATTTGCTCTGAAAGGTTTGCAAATAAAGAAGATATTGCTTTCCATTTAGCAACTAAACATAAATTGCCTTACGATATAAACACTCAAGTTTTCCTCACCGCGTACAGGCTTAAAGACTTCAAATGTTTAGTCTGTGACAAGAGTTTAAATTATTTCGTGAATTTGGTCCGTCATATGAACAACCAGCACCCAGATAATTGTTTCGAATGCGATCACTGTCATCAGGTATTCAACAAAAAGAAAGATCTGCAGTCCCATATAAGGCATTTTCACAAACAAGAGTACAAGTGTCCCAAGTGCTTAGGAACTTTTAATTCAAATTCGGAGTTAGTTAGACACAAGACTAGAGATCATATCTCCCAATGCAACATATGTTTTAAAACATTTTCTTCGTTCAAAATGCGACTGGAACATATGAAGGGCGAGCACAATATAGCAGAGGGTGGAAAGTGCGGACTTTGTGCCAAAGAATTTAGCACCAAAAACGGATTTCTAGACCACGCGGCGAAATGCACCGTCGGAGACATTGCTAAAGTTGAAAAAAATGTCATAAGAAAAGAAAATAAAAAAGATGACCCTATTAAAGTCCTTAGGAGAAGTATAGCCTATCTCTTCAACAACACCACTGTTATACCTTTTAAGTTCTTCCACAATAGATTCAGATGCTTCTACTGTCCGAAAGAGTACAACAAATGTGGCGATCTCAGAGATCATACCGCAGAACACGTGTGCGACGTCAAACAGAAGTATTTAAAATTAAAAGGACTATGTCCTTCTAAAGGAATGAAGATTAAGGTCGATTCCTTCTCAATTCAATGCAAGTTATGCCAGACGCTGTTCAAAGATCTCGAATTTTTAGTTTCCCACTTACAAATCGAACATAAAGCGGACCTCGGTGATTTTGTCGCCCATTTGCAACCATATAAGCTGATCGAAGATAAATATGCTTGCCCGTGGTGCGAGCAAGAGTTCGGGCACTTTGGTCTGACCTTAATCCACGTGAACAAAGAACATACCGGGAACAGATTTCTCTGCACTTTCTGCGGTAGAACGTTCATGAACAACACCGCGTTAAGAACGCATGTTTCGCGTGTTCACGAACCGAACTATCGTTACAAATGCTCGAAATGCGACGTAATGTTTCGCGGATCATCAGAATACCACGAGCATATGGGTATAACGCACGGGAAGAAAATGATCAACTGTCCACAGTGTACTGAGATGTTCCCTTCTCAGTACGCCAAAGGGCTGCATATCATGAAAACTCACGGTGGCGGGCATAAGTGCCCTCACTGCGATCTGCGCCTAACATCGTACTCGCGTTTGAAGAACCATATAAGAAGGTTGCATCTCAAAGAGAAAAACATCGAATGCTCTTTTTGTGGCAAGAAATTCTTTGACGCGACCAGGTTGAAGAGCCACATGGTCATACATGTTGGGGAGAAGTCCTTCCGATGTGATCATTGTGGGAAACGATTCCTGAGAAAGAAGAACCTCGTAGGACATATTAATATACACTTTAAGAATGGAAATATGTTGAACAATACAGAAAATGCTTATTCCTAAGGACCGCAAACGGTATCAATATTATTAATTTATAATAATTACTAGCAAGCGCCCGCGATTTCGTTCGCGTCGACACCATCAAATATAGCCTATGTTACATAGGGATAATGTAGAATTCTAATGGTGAAAGAATTATAGTAATCGGTCCAGTAGTTCGGTCGAGTTTATTCGTTACAAACATACATAAATCAAAATCTTTCCTCATTGTAATATTAGTTGTAGATTTACCAATCTTTTTATTAACCTATGCTGTCCCACTGCTGGGCAAAGGTTTCCTCCAGGTCTCTCCAGCAGTCCCTATCTTGCGCCACCAGCCTACTTGGTATGCATCCATATCGTCCCTCCATCTCCTTTTGGGCCGGCCTGGGCCCCGTTTTCCATCTTCAAGCAAGCGTTGTGATATCTGTTAGTCTAACAATGATGTGATAATATAGGGATCAGTACTTGAAAAATGAATTCTACTCCATGGTACCATTAACTATAAAATATACCTAACTATGTCCTTACCTTTCCTTACCTGAGCGACGATGCGGTCGATGATCTAGCACGCTCGCCAAGGAAGTACCATTTCACTTAAGACTTCAAGATTCGTAGATTGTAGCTATCGGGAAAGACAGAGTCCCTACCAGAGTCATCTGGCAGGGAGTTTCACTCGTTAGCAGAGCGCAAAATGAAAGTGGAAGCGAAGCGCTTAGTGCGCGCAGGAGGTATGTCCACCATGAAACGGTAGCGCGTTGCCGTACGTCTAGTAGTCTGATGATGAAACGGGGACGGGGGAATTAGTTGGTGCCGACGCACAGTCTCCGAAATATATCATACTATAAAATGTATCATGTATTTCTTTAAGAACGTAAAGCGAACGAATATAGTTTTGACTCTAGTATTACAGTAGGTAACAAAAACTCTGTAGGACCCGTGAAGGGCGAGTAGACACCTGAACAGCCGGTCCGACGGAGGTTTTATTACGTGCTATAATTATGTATCTACTTATATATTTTATTTATTATATTATGTGTTTCTTATTACGAATTCTTATTACTATAGTTATTTAGTGTTTGGTAATTTTGGTAGTAATAAATACGTAATTTTAATATTGTAATATTAATGTTAATGAAACGAGTATCTGCATAGTATCTGTAATCGTTGCAGTATTTTTAAGTTTGTGTAAATAATGGGTAAAGTTGTAATATAAAATAATATTTTTTTGCACAAACATTGTTTCATTGAGAATCCCTCTGAGTGAATAATATTGACCACTGACTGCACCACGCGGTTTCCTGGGATTTAAAATAGGCTATGTCCTTTTCCAGGACCTAAAGTACTTACTTTTCTAGCGGGCGTATTTCCGAAGCACTGGTAGAGTCAGTTTTCGTATTTCTTTTCAGCACTCAATTTGAGTATAGGAAAGAAATGGGTAAACATACTTACCTTTTTTCAAAGTCATGTTAACATAAGTTACAATTTTTCAAAGTCATGTTAACATAAGTTACAATTTTTCAAAGTCATGTTAACATAAGTTAAAAATTTTAACATATTATTTTATTTGTATCATGTGTTTATTTAATCAATTATATTTGACTTTGACTTACATACCAAATTTCATCAAAATCCATGCAGTAGTTCTTGCGTGATTGAGTAACTAACATCCATCCATCATCCATTCTCCCAAACTTATACATTTATAATAATAGTAGGAAGTAGCATTAGGTAGGTAACTAAACTTTTGCAAACCGAAACAATTATACGATAACGAATGTTCATATTAAAAAAGGCTCTTATTATCAGAAAAATAAGGTCTATAATCTATATTCATATGGGTTTTCCGTTTTGAAAATCTGTGAAAGTCAAAGTTGTCCTGAAATCCTTCGAACATAAATTGTATTATGAGATTCCCAAAGCGGTGTGGGACCGTTGTCCCCGTAAGCCATGTCCCCTTAAACGGGGACAGTGGTACTTTAATAAAATATTTAAAAATACGTCCCGATGTCCCATTACTCTGTCTCCGTTGATATAGTAAAGTAAACTTTATATGGGAAAACTACTTTCTGGCGCTTCGCCTGCTGCTGCTGCGGCACGCTCGCTTCGCTCGCTCGGCTCGCGCTGTATGGTCATAGTTCTATCATAACTTAACCTAGTAACTGTATCTTAAAATTTAATGATGTTCTGTTGTCCCCGTAGCAGGGACAACGGGCCTACACTCCAAAAACAGCTATAATATATTCACAAGGATGTAACATCTGCATTAGAAAAGCCACCGAATGAAACGAATGGTGATTTACAGCAAGAATCATTTCGTTTCAGATGACGCGTCGAAGCAGAACGCTAACGCAGAAAGGCAGAGAGAGAACTTAAGATTACTGTTCAATCATACTGCTATTATCCCTTTCAAGTGGAAATCCAAGTATACATGTTACTACTGCGAAAAAAATTACAACGAATACGCAAAATTAAGAAAACATACGAAATCACATGGAACATGCACGTTGAAAACTTTAAAACGCGCAAACACTCATCACGAAATAAAGATAGACGTGTCACAAATCAGTTGCGAGCTATGCCAAATGGAATTCAAAAGCTTAACTGCGGTAATAGACCATTTGGTTAACGATCATGATAAATTGTATGATCAGAGCGTTGATGACAGCATACCCTTTCGAGAATATAGATTGTGCGATCTTAGATGCCTGTATTGCAGTATGCAGTTCAGCAGATTCCAAGATTTAGCTCGTCACGATTTGAGGGCTCACGCTAAGGATAGTTTTGAATGTCGACACTGCGGACTACATCTTACAAAGGCTGATTTAACGTTGCATAATAGAACTCACAAAAACCCGTTCGATTGCTTACAATGTGGTAAAAAGTGTATCAGTGAAGCTCAGTTCAGGAGCCATCGTGATTTACATTTACATCAGTGTAGTCAGTGCGATGCAAAGTTTAAAAGTGCGTCTAACTTGGAGTTACACATTGAAAAGGACCATTCAGACGATGGGTGCACGAAGTGCGATCATTGTTTCAAAGAATTCCCTACAACTGCAGAAATGAGACTACATGTATCTAGTTGCGAAGGCAAAGCCCACATCCCAGAAACGAAAAACGATATGTTGCCTTCGAGTAAAAGAAATAACAGAAACACCCTCTGCAACCAAATAAGGCGAAACATCCAATGCGTTTTAAACATGTCCACCGCAGTCCCCTTTAAGTTCAAAGGAAAATTTAGCTGTTTTTACTGTTCCCATTGGTTGTCAGACTTCGACGAAGTGATTATGCACACGAAAACGGAACATCCAGTTTGTGAGCTACAATCTAAC
This sequence comes from Petrophora chlorosata, assembly GCA_951640565.1. Taxonomy (NCBI): domain Eukaryota; kingdom Metazoa; phylum Arthropoda; class Insecta; order Lepidoptera; family Geometridae; genus Petrophora; species Petrophora chlorosata. The sequence goes on from OX621218.1 coordinate 3,273,331, forward strand.
GCGATGCGGATGTGTAAAGGCGAGAAAGCTTGCATCAAGTTGGATATAAAAGGCCTCGCTTGCAAACTCTGCACTCAGCCGTTTTCCGAACTAAGCAGCTTCGTAGACCACGCGATTACTGAGCACGGAGCAGATTATGAAAAGTCTGTACCTCTTAGAGCCTGCTTCGAGGCTTTCCACCTTATCCAAGGCAGGATTCCATGCCCCGAATGTAAGGAGCCTTTCGCATACTTCGCTACGCTATTAAAGCATTTAGGCGCTGAGCATAATCATATCCACAAAGCTGTATGCGCATACTGCGGTAGAGGTTTTCGCACCACGACAAGTTTAGCTATGCACATTTCCAACTCACACACTGGGATGTGCGAATGCACTATTTGCAGTACTAAATGCAAGAATTCACAATCCTTAGCGCGTCACATGGCGCGATATCACGACGTAAAAAACTTCAAATGCTCTCAATGCCCCGAACAGTTTGAGACAATTTACAAGAAGCAGAATCATTTGATCAAGGCTCATAATATTGGGCACAAGTGTGCGTACTGCGGTAAAATGTTTACGAGGAACTCGTTCATGGTGAACCATGTCCGCAGAACGCATTTGAAAGAGAGAACGGTGCCTTGTTCGGTCTGTCACGTGAAATTCTTCGACACCTACCATATGAGACTTCACATGGTGAAACACGAGGGCATAAGAAAGTTCCGATGTGAAATTTGTGGGAAATCATTCCTGAGAGTTAGAAATTTGAAGTCACACATGGATACGCATAAAAAGGGATACTTGCAAGAGGGACTTTAACTTCATTCACAGAGATGAACGAATTCAACGAATGTACGACTTTTTTTTTACGCTTAATAGATCATTGTTTGGCCACTATCTCGCCTGATGTGAAGCGATGATGTGGCCTAAGATGGAGCACATAGATCCAGAGAGAGACGGCAGATGAGCGGCTGCTCAGACCCGTCTCCCCGTTGGTTCACCGAACATTATCCCGAAACTAGACTGTTAGTTTCTTTTAATTTGAGAAAATTTTGCGCGCAGGGATTGGCACTCGGTGCGGGTTCGTTTGTTCTATTGATTACGCCGGCTCCCAACTTTGTACTAGTTCGTATATCTTATCGATAAGTAGACCATAGATGTAGACGTATTTAATATTAGCGATGAAATTCATTACGTAATGTAATCATACCTATACCTACTTAAAGATTTATACAGATAAGTATTCTACTTTGATCTCGAGGCGTAAGTTTCTGAGTTAAAGATATTACAATCTTACTAAGTTTTTTAATATTCAGAAAAGCTTTCCTCAGATTCCTAGCCAGCAAATATATATCCGCTGATAGCATCGCTGATTTCTGTGTATTTCTATAGATTCTGACCATTTTCTGACATATAAATAGTCAATTAAAGTAATCAGTGAATAAACAGACGCAAATGAGCGACTGATTTGGTTAGAGTATTATTAGGGAAGGGATGCCCTGCCTTTGCGGCCACCACTATAATCTTAGAACTCAACAATGTACCATATTGTACGAGCATCATTCCAATTTTGTAACTTAAGATTTTTAAGGTTACCTATAAAATTATACTTTAATATGAATTACATTTGTTTGATTTTAATTTCCGCCTTAATTATTTATTCATGTATGTATGTAGGTATCTACGTCAATATACTCGTAGTAACACTTCGTATGTCATCATCGGCTTACGTCAACCCACTGCTGGACATAAGCCTCGCCCAAAACGCGCCACTTTTGACTAAGTATTAAATTATAACTAATACAATACAATAGAGACGACGACAAGTTATAATTGAAACTTGAAACAATTGAATATGTTAACCTAAGACCAAAAAAAGGAACAAACAGAATGTAAAAACCAGCCAATTTGTTTGCAGGTGCCAAAACGAATACAATGGAGGACAGATGTAAGAAATTGGAGCTGGCACGTAAGCTACTGATCAAAAGACGTAACATTGAATATGTCTTACAGTATGGCAACATTACACCTTTTATGTGGCACAAATCTAGGTTCAGATGCTTCTATTGCAACGAGCCAATGAAAGACCCAGAAATTTTAAGACAGCACACCGCTGAAGCTCATCAGAGTGCTAACCTCGAGCTAATAGTCTATGACAAAACAAAAAACAACCGCAACAAAGAGGCTGCAATCAAAATAGACGTCACCGATATAGCTTGTAAGCTCTGCACTCAAGCGACAAACTCTCTAGAGGAACTTATACACCATATAATCATAGCGCATGATGCAGAATACGATGTGAATGTAACCAACTGTTTCCTTCCTTTCAAACTGGACAGAGATCAGCCAACTTGTGCGACTTGTAACGAGAAGTTCGGCTTCTTTGAGTATCTTCTTCGACACGCGAACAAACACCATCTCTCTCATCATTACATTTGCGACGTATGTGGTACCAGTTTCCAAGGCGAGAACCATTTGAAGATGCACCACAGGTATTACCATCGAGAAGGTGGTTACACATGCGATTATTGTGGAGACAGTTTCTCAACGTTATCGAAGAAGATCCTTCACGAAAAGAACATCCACGCAGTGAACCTGTCGCCCTGTCCTCATTGTCCAGAAACCTTCAAAAGTCCGTACTTTAAAAAGCTTCACATGGCTAACGTTCATGGGGTAGAAGAGTTGAAAATCAAGTGCCCGTACTGCCCTAAAGTTTACCCTCAAGAAAGTATAATGTCTCGTCATATGAGACGTGTACATCTTCGAGAGAAGAACGTGGAATGCGAAGTCTGTGGTGACAAATTCTTCGGATCTAACGATGTAAAATTACACATGGCCAAACACAATGGCGAAAAGAAATTCATATGTACCATATGCGGAAAGAAATTTTCTAAAAAGAGCAATCTAAATACTCATGCTTTTACGCATAAACGAGAGAAAAGCTACAAGTGCACGATATGCGATCGGTTTTTTGTTAATCATGCAAGCTTGAAGGTTCACATAAGGCGAAGACATCACGAATACGAGCAAGGATTTAACATACTTGAAGATATGGCTGCCAATAATATGACTGATGATATAGTCGAAATGGAAGTTATACAAGATGAACTTGAAATCGCTGATCCAATATCCTAGGTGAGCAACACGACGCGATGCGAAGTATTAGGTCACAATACGACACATGATCTTGTCATATTTTGCTACCCGAAAATCGATATTTTGAACACTAGATCCTCCAAAACATAGCAAAAAGGAAGAAAGAAATTTTAACCCCCAGTAGTCATTGTAGCCTCGCTGGTTGTGGCCACTGCCTGCACCGTGAATCAGATGGTCGCAGGTACGATACCTGCCAAAGGAGATACATCCTTAACGTAGTTCATCTGTGCAAATATTTAAGCAAACTAAACTGAGAAGAAGAAAGACACTGAAAATGAATACTTACCTTATATTTATTTAAATACTAAGTAACGCATATTTATATACCGCGTAGCATAGACAATACGGCTATATTATGTATAGAATAAATAAAACACTTTTGATATTGTTTTTTATTTAAATTCGTCTTTGCCGTATAAACTCCAACCACCTTTATGTAGCTTTTTTCTTTTTCTTCAATCACAAAAAATCGGTCAACAGAAAATATTTCTTATCGTATATATTTATCTACTCCATATTTTAAACACCTGACAAATTTTGAAAAGCGCAGAAAAATAACACCCATGAAGATCAGTGGTTGCACTTTGCAAGTTTGAAACTAAACAAAATACGATAACTACACTTCCGTCCATATAACATACCTGCACAATTCTAAAGTAACAAATAAGGTCGACCGTAAACTGGAAAACTTTGCTCTTTGCAGGCGTCGTCAAGAGCCAAATCCAAAAGAGTTACCTGGAGCGTCTGAGCACGGTCAGAAACAACATAACCACCGTGCTGCGCTACGCAAAAGTAACCCCTTTCAACTGGAATACCAAGGGATTCAAATGCTTCTTCTGCGCAAAACCTATGAAAGACTGTGACATTCTAAAAGAACATACTCATAAACACAACTCGGTAGACTTAGAAGATTTCGTCAGCAAACGTATAATAACCAAAGATGTGCCTATCAAAGTTGATATCACTGAGATAGCCTGTAAAGCCTGCACAATTCCTTTTGCTAAATTAGAGGATCTAATATCCCATATAGTTCAGAATCATAACGAAGAATACGATGAAACTGTTGGAGAGTGTTTCTTCCCATTTGTCTTAAATAAAAACGTTATGAATTGCGTGCTATGCGGACATAGCTACGACAACTTTACAAGCATGATAGGTCATATGTATAAGCAACATATAAGCCACTTTTACATGTGTCAGATGTGTGGATTAAGTTTCAAAGACCAGATTCGTCTAAAAAGACATATCACGACAAGCCACGAAGGTCATAGATGTACGCTTTGCAAGAAAACCTTCGACGCGTATCGGAAATTGGAAAAGCATAAGCAGAGATTCCACGGTCAAGTCAAGCTGCACGAGTGTAGTCTATGCAGTGAAAAGTTCCTTAACAATTACCAGGTTAAAGTCCATATGGGGAAAGTCCACAACGTGGAAAAATATCGGATTAAATGTGAGCATTGTCCCAAAGTTTGCACAACGAAAGGGGCTATGCTCCTACACGTTCAAAGTATACATTCGGAGGTCAGATATCAATGCGACTTGTGCGAGTACACGGCTGGCATAAAATGGCTAATAACTCTTCACAAACGTAAGCACTTGGGGCTGAAGGAATACTCTTGCAGTATATGTGAAAGGCACTTCGGGAGATCCAGTAATCTTCGAACGCATATGAAGGTGCATACGGGCAATGCGGGCAGGGTATGTAGGTTGTGCCGAAGGGGTTTCATCAATTCGGAGTCTTTAGAAAAACACGAGCTTGAGATGCACTATTATGATAATTATTAACACTTCTTTTTTATGGGTCGCTGGAATAAATAAACCAAAAAAATTGTGGCTTTGAACGTTCTAGTTACAAGAGTTAATACCTAATGTACGGAAGAGTGTCGAGTAGCGGTGTTATATTTGATCTCTTATTTAATTCCAAAGTAATATATAGTAAAGTACGTAATATGTATTCAATGTACCTAGTAAATACTAACTTAACTAAGTCTCTTACCTTAGTACCTGCATACAACATGTAATCTCAGCGTTGATATAATTCTGTTACCGTGAATTACCTAATATTGTAACATTAAAATCAGCCCTACGGTTGAAGCTTGGCCGTCACGTGGGTTGATGTATTTTTATGTGCGTTGATTTTTTTACTAAGCGCCGTCGCTTGCGCAGCTTAGGCAGTAGTTCGAGATCGATAAACTCGTTTATTTTTTAATTTATATGAAATCGTTTATTTATACCCATTTCTATTTCTGTCTCCATTGCTTCAACAAAAAATCAAACACAGCACGTCTTGAAGCACGTAACTCCTAACGTAGTCTTAGAACTATTTGCATGCTTTCTGGCCGCCTCTAGTGACATAAAATTAAAGAAACCCCTGTTTTCCTTTACAGGAGAACATAGAGGTGGCCAGAAAGAGATCCTACCAACTAAGTCGAAATCCAGCACGCCTGTAAGCATTCGGCGAAAGCGTGAAGTCATCACCGACACAGATTTGGCTCCTCCAGTCAGCATCTTACAGAAGAAAGGACCAAAAAGGCTATCGGCTAAAGAAAAACGGAACATTATGATACAAAACGTTACACAAGTTCTAGTAAAGACGACGGTGATGCCTTTCAGATGGTTGAAAAGTTCGTATCGATGCTTCTACTGCTACGACATCTTTCAAGAAGCGTCTGACCTCAAAGCTCATCAACCGTCTCATACTGGTGACGAAATCAAAGTGAAAGCAATGAAGAACTACTGGGAACCAGTTGTTTACCTAGATATATCGAACATGGCGTGCAAACTCTGTCCGGATAAAGTTACCGATCTATACGACATGATAGACCATTTGATAGAGAAACATGATGTTGTCTACAACAAAGATATAGGAGTGTGTATGGTTGCGTTCAAGCTAGATAACTTCAACGTCAGCTGCTTGGCTTGCGGAGCAAACTTCTTTACTTTCGGCCCATTACTCCATCACACGAATAAAGATCATAAGGGCACCTCAGTAATACTTTGCGATGTATGTGGCCAGCACTTTAAACACGCAAACTTACTAAGGCTCCATGTTAAAACAGTGCACGAAAACGCTGGCCTACTTTGCCCTGATTGCGGTGAAAAATTCGAAACAAGATCGAAGCTTAAAACCCATCAGAAGAATCAGCACGATCTAGAGAAAAAGTACAAATGTCTGGTCTGTTCTCAAACTTTCCAGAGTCACTACAAGAGATCACGTCATATGGCTTCAGAGCACAAAAACCGGCAAGAGATCAAATGTCTTCACTGTCCGAAGACCTTTGTGTTCCGAAGCATGATGATGACTCACCTGCGGGACACGCATCTAAAAGTCCGGAACCATATTTGCAGCGTATGCGGATGGAGAGCCTTTACTAGTAACAGATTGCAGAACCATATGTACAAGCATAGCGGTGAAAAGAACTTCAAATGTGATGCGTGTGATAAAGCCTTCACTACGAAAAAGATTATGAAGGCTCACTTTGCGAGGATGCATAAGACGCCCCAACAACCAATAATGCCTTATAACCATCCATATGGCGGACAATGAACAGGAAGCTATCAATGATTTTATATCTCATATTACACTACCAAGGTTGACGGTTTGATTCCCGCAACAGGACAAATGTTTGTACACACAAAAAAAGCGTCATTTGTTTCGTGTCTGGGTGTTGTGGGATGGTCCTCGTAGTTCCTGGTTCCCTAGATACAGGGAATCCTAGTTAGGGGTCAGGGTCTATGTATATGATCGTTGAGCGTATTTATTTATATCGAAATACATTAGGTGCATGCTTGCCCCAAATTTAAGATTTCCAAAGACCCTCGAAAAATTTGATAAAAAGGATAGAGAATCTTATTAGAGTAGTGGCTTTGATGCTATTAGCCTTGTGGTTGTTGTCGGTTATTCCAAAGACGCCCGATTCATCCTCATCACAACAAAAAACGCAATTCGTTTCATGCCTGGGTGTTGTGGGACCATAGTCTTCATAATTCCTGGTTCCCTATATACAGGGAATCCTAGTTAGGAGCTAGGATCTCTATGTATGTGATCGTAGGGTGTATTTATTTATAAAGAATGTTTTCAGGATTGTGTTACGATATTGGTGAGGTTCAGTGAACGTAACATGAAGTAGCAGATGATCTTGATTGATAGGTACTTAAATACTAGTTGGTATAGTAGGTAGGTATTGGCTTTAAGAGGGTGTAATTGCACATGGTCGTATATGGCTGTGCCCAACTTTGTGATTTGCAATTCCCATTATATTATTGTAAATGTTGTTATAATTTATTAATTACTATTATTATCATTGTACTTCCCAATTACCCACACATACACCCACCCCACATATTAATATGACATTTTATTTTTATACTTATCTTGCCGTATGATTTTATTTACGAAATATAAATTGATATGAGAAAGTTGGGAGTGTTTTAATTTTTCTTTCCGGTATGAGCTAAATAAAGCATATCTTTCAAAAGTAGAACTCTGTGTTGGCATATTTGGTTTGCTAACCAATCATAATATAACTACATTCCATTTTAGGTTCAAAGTTATATACGTGTCGTTAATTCAGCTTCTCTGTACCGTTCTAGTTCTAATTCTTTTTTTTACTCGCTGGAATATAGGGCCTTAGATAGTTCTAGATGCAGTGAAGGAATTAGTAATGTAGGAGTATGATCCAATTCCTTGAACGAAAGTTTGGATAGACTCAAGAACATCGCTCATTGAGAGGTTCTTTTCTTGTAGATTCCGCACACAAAATTGATATTTCGTAGCAGAGTTCAAAAGTGCATGAAATTACTTACAAAAAACAACAGACCAATCGACAACTACATTTCTTATTGAACTATTAACATCTGTATACAAACATGAGAATCCAAGAAGATCAACTGTTTACCGAACTCTTCTCTCTTCGAATAAGAAAATCCGCAAGGAATACGCGACGCGCTTCAATGATGGCAACATACCAAATTCTAAGAAGAAAAATTTTCTTACAGGATCCGAATGGAGTCATAAAGAATCACTGGCACTGGACTCAAGCGACTCCAACGATGAAGAGGGTGAAGCTTACGAACCTGATAAACGACTTCTGGCTATGAGGGAAAACGTTAAACAAGTGATATTAAACTCAACCGCACTGCCTTTTAGGTGGCTTGCTACATCGTACCGATGTTTCTACTGCTACGACATTTTCGAAAAGCCATCAGATCTTAAAACTCACAATGTCCTCCATGAAAGAGATGAAATCCAGACAGCTATGCTCAAGTACTGGGAGAATGATGTTTTTGTTGACATAACGGAAATGCGCTGCACGCTTTGCCTGGAGAAGCATAAAAATCTAGATGGTTTTATTGAACATTTGATCGAAAAACACGTGGTTCCGTACGATAAGGAAACGGTTCATTGTTTCAAGTCGTTCCTGCTAAGCGACGATGACGTCAATTGCGGAGTCTGCAATGTAGCATTTCCAAATTTCAACCAACTCCTGCAACATGCGACGAAGGAGCACAGAAACCCAGTGGATTGCTTATGCGACGTCTGCGGCCGAAGTTTCAAGAAACATCAAATCAAAATGCACATGGTTAACGAACATCGAAACAAGTCGGTGAAGTGTACGAAATGCGGAGATTTCTTCTCTGTGTACACGCTAAGGACTCACATGGTGCGATTTCACAACAAGAAGTTCAGATGCAAGATGTGCGAGGAAACATTTGAGACGCACTACAAAAAACAGCAACACATGACGAAGGTACACAAGACGAGGGAAGAGCTGAAGTGCTCCATGTGTTCCAATATCTTCTATTTTAAAAGCACGCTGAAGAGGCACATAAAGCAAGTACATTTGAAAGAGAAAAATGTCGTCTGCAATATTTGCGGATGGTCCGGGTTCAGGGATCATCACTTGAAAATGCATATGGAAACCCATAATAGGAGTAGAGACGTGGCCTGCCCGGTCTGCAACAGAAGGTACAAAACTGAGAGGCATATGAAGTTGCACTGCAAGAAAGCTCACGCCGATGAAGATGAAGTAATATATTTGAATAACTCGTTGGGTAATCTGTTGGTACCCACCTTTTACAAGATGAAGAAATTGACATCATAAGCTGAGAGAAAAATACAAGTTTACATTTTATCCAAAAACCGACTTCAACTCTGATGTATCTTCGAAGTCCAAGGTCGAATATCGATGACAGTTATATGGGACCACTTCGTAGCTATACTGAAACCAACGCAAAGAATTTTCCAAATCGCTTTATAAATGGCGTAGTTCTGAGGTAACAATAACAAAGCATAAAAAAATACAATCGAATTGAGAACCTCTTTATTTGAAGTCGGTTAAAACATTTTTTTACGTAAGATAGGTACAACGTTTTACCACCATCTCGCCTGACGTTAGGCGACAATGTGGTCGAAGATGGAGCCGTAGATCTAGAAGATACCTATTCACTCAAGGTTAAATCATCTGTTTAAATAGACACGCATATGAATATAAAAATAAATAGTTTTGTCGATTCAGTGTTAAATAGGTTATTTGTAAATGTGTAGTTTGAAAAATGTCTAGACTTTGTTATATCATGTCTTATCAGTATCAAATACACCACGGTTGTACTCACGGCATTTTGTTATCAACGGCTACAAAATAATTTGCGATTTAAATAAAATACAAGCGAATTTCAGTAAAGTAAAATTTAAAAACCATTGACAAAAGAACCTACAATAAGCGAAAAAACGGCGGACCCGATTTTGATAAAACATGTCTAAGAACCACCGTTAGAAAACCTACTTTCAAATAAAAAAAAAACCGCATCCAAATCCGTTCACCTGTTTAAGTGCTAGATATGGTGCCACAGACAGACATAGTGGTCAAACTTATAACACCCCTACTTTTTGCGTTGGGGGTTAAAAATAACTACGCCCAACGATCACATCCCTAGATCCACAACCCCCAAGACACGAAAGAAACGCTTTCTTCTGTGCACAAACATTTGTCCCGTCGCGGGAATCGATCCCGCAACCTCGGGGAATGTGCACAGGAACTTCACGACCTAATTCCACCCTCCCCCTTCCATCACAGGACGAGCAGAAAGTCGGCCAAATATCATCCCTATATAGTAGACATTCCGCCAATTCGAACGAAGCGTTTTGGTTCCACGTTTATAGTGCGTACTGCTAAGGAATGGAACTCCTTGCCGTCTTCTCTGTTTCCTGAAAACTATAATTTGGACGTCTTCAAGGCTAGAGTGAATAGGTATCTTCTAAATCTACGTGCTCCATCTTCGGCTACATCGTCGCTTATCATCAGGCGAGATGGTGGTCAAACGTAGATTTATATCAAATAAAAAAAAAAACCTCAGTGGTGTATGAGATTTGAGCCAACCTGCCCAACTACTACACCACAGAGGCTGATAGTGTGTAGAATGCAACAACAAACCTTTCCTTTAGTTTGTCGTTTTACTTCCCAGAAATCGATCCTTATATAAGCTACACTATCGGCTGGTGTAATTCAACAGGTGCTTTTTTTAAATGAACGCGTTCGATTCTCGGTTAGAAAAATTGGTCTACAAAAATCCAATTAAATATGCAGTTTTCGTTTTTATATTAATCGGCCCAGAGCCTCCTTAGAGCATTTATCGCTATTCCTCATAGTTTCAGCTCCCGTACTCATATGTCTCTCAAGCGCCAATTGTATATCGTGTTAGATTCACTGCGACAATGTCTAATGATGCCATATATATTAAATTGCCATACAATATGTTCCATGAAAGTTTATTTCAACTTGTAATTATCGTATTTTGGTGTAAATTAATTAGATATCGACAATAATTGATGGTTAAACAAACTTACCAAGTGAAGTTTGACCGTAATTATACAAGCCGTTGCATCCGAAGAGATTTATATAATTCACAAGGTAGTTCCACTCCATGAGCTGGGCATCAAGCACAATTTTAGAGCTGTCAAAAATAAAAAGCACAAAATGACTTATTTACAACTCCCGCCCTAGAGGGCGCCACTAAGCTCTGTCACCTCATTTGATTTAGAGACAACAACATTTCGCAAAATCTTAAGGCCACAAAACAGGAAAAATAAAACTACTAGTAGGTACTTAATATTTGTAAGGGTTTGTGACAACAAATTAGGGCACGGGTGGGTTATTAGTATAAATCTCTTCGGATGCAACGGCTTGTATAATTACGGTCAAACTTCACTTGGTAAGTTTGTTTAACCATCAATTATACTTCGCCGTTGCATCCTCGAGATTTATATAATTCACAAGGTAGATGTTTAGAGCTTTTGCGAAATTTTCATGTTCCTCAGAGTAAAAATATTTATATGGGCAACACTTATATGTAATATTTTAATAACAATTGTATAATATAAATTATGATTTAACATAATTTAGTTAGAATCCTACACCGCTTTAGTAAAATAGTACTCATATTATCCGGCAGCTTATTTGATAAGGTCAATAGAAGACTCCGTAAGTAAGCTGCTAAGGTTTATGCATCACAAGTATGCAGAGAAAATCGCAGTGTTTATTCAACTGTCACATATAATCCTTTTGATCTATCTACCTTCTAACGAGATGCTCTTATTATGTACAAGGTTTTCTTTTCATGACAAAAAAGTTCAAACTTTGCTTCTGATCGAAAGTAAAGGCAACAAACGCCTTACAACTTATATGCTTGTATGACAAAAGTTACTGTTCCCGGCAAATGTATAATCTATTAGAAATTACTGCGCAATTGGTTACGATTTCATACATTCTATATAAAGGATGGTGATTGAACACATCGTCCTGTTGACAATGCTAGTGAAACTGCCATTTATTTTGTTGTAATTTGGAATAGTCATCGTTGGGAATATATTTGAAACAAAATTTAGAATAATTTTGTCTGTTTCTGGTTGAAGTGCAAAGGCTAACTTGTTTCCTGACATGATATGTATAAAATAGTATTGGTTCTTAACATGCCAGAGATTGGAACAAAGGATACTATGGTTGACTGTTCTAGTAAAGAATGACCATGACGCCAGTTGCCCATTGTTAATATTGTTCGTCAATGTTTAAAATGGGAAAAATAATTACTGGCTCTTGTTTATCGTATTATCACACATTCACACTCCACCCAGTTAAAAGAAGTGTCAGGGTAAATCTCCAGCACATACGAGTAACGTCCGTTACTAATTATATATGACACAGTAAAATGTTGTTATTACCAAATAACGTATTTTCAATAAGAAAATTATCACCATTTTGCGGTTATAATTTATGTTTGGATTCTCTAACTGTTTTTTTTTTTTTCTTTGTAATGTATATTAATATTATCATTATTCCTTTTTGGTTATTCATTTATGAATTGTAATCCGAAAATATAATAGACATTTTACATTGTCTAATTTTAATGTGGGTAACCGTCTATGGACTTGATTGAATTTAGCCCAAATCAAGAATGTGATTTGGAAAAAGCTGGTATAGGTGATTCCGAGTAAGGATACTACAGGTTTGAAGAGCTTAGGAAAGATGATTGGCACTGTCGGCCGAGCAGTCCATTTGACATTGACCTTCGAATATCTGATCCTCAAATTTTAATCACTGATTCTTGGCCGCCATATTTTTATTAGGCATTAACGCATGATTCACAAAATGCTCAAAGAAAGTATTTTTTTTTTTTTTTTAAACAACCCATGGCTACTGAGACTTGAACCCGCATCTCAACATTAATTAGAAGGGAAGGGTTCTGGCCAATTGATCTACAGTGATCACCAAGACGAGTTTGGAATTTATATAAAAAAAAAAAATATTACCTAAAGGTAAATCATTGAATGGTACTTATCACAACAGCTAAAGATATTGGACGGTTTGATTGGTTCTATTCCTAAATTTATATTTATTAGTTTTGAATTAGATAAGTTCAAGTATTGTTGGGTATTATTATATCGTATATTATACCGTGAGAAAAAAAAAAAAGAAATAATGGTTTCAGTAATGATATTTTATAAGCATTTTATACCACAGTTCAACTGTGCTGATAAATAAAGGGGTCTTTCGAAATTAATTTCCATGTTTGGAAAAAAAACCTCTAACGAGTTTTGTATTGTGACTTCTGACTGTGACTGCCATGGATCCTGGTAACGACGCCGGTGCAGTCCACGTCGTGATACGATACCCCGGTATATCCCGATACCTTTGGCTACTTTGCCTGTTCGGTTTTCTGGCTGACTAACTATAATGCACAACTAATGTAACTAATGTAACTATAATGCTATAATGTCTATAATGCTTTGATGTCGAAGTAAACTTCGACATCAAAGCATTCATCATTCAGCCTTCTTAACCTGAAAGCCAGATTTCTAAACAGATTCATTTGCCTCAGTATTATAACTACAAGGATTTTTCCGAAGAGGAAAGAATTTATCTAGCGTAATATACGTTAAATCAGGTTGCTTTGCTTTATTGTGTTTGTAAGGCGTAATCCTAATATAATAATTTGATCGAATTTTTAAGCTTTTCCATATCCTTTCCAATAAGATAGGATGACCGACGAGATCTGACAGATAGATTTATGTATTCTTTAACTCGCGCTGGTTTTTAGTTGAAGAGTCAACTTAGATGGTTTTATACCCATTAACTGAAAATTTATACAAGAACATTTTCAGTGAATGCCTTTTTCAGGTCTGATGTCACTATATACGATAGATACGCCCCCAACGTTTAGAGATTTCCTTTTCAATCTCCGATCCAAAAAACTTCTTGTTTACCTTTCATCACACAACAGTAGGCTGCATAAAGCTTAGTATAATTTGCATCAAGAACGTTCGTGTTCTACTAGTTAAAGTCTAGATCAAGAAGAAGCCACCGCAAAACGCGGTGACGTCACCATAAGTAAGTAGTATGCCACTGGAATCTATTCATTGTGAATATTAACTTGTTGTAAGATCAGTTGAGCGAACATTATATGCATACGTTAAAATCTGCTATTTTTACGGCTAGACAGTTTTCCATAGTGGGTGTATACTGGGCCTCTGCCACTGTGGGCGTATCATTAAGGAAGAAAAGTCATAATCGTGTTATGACTCCTAACTGCATGACTACGACCAAATCGTACCGTTAAAAATGCACCACTATGATCGCATTATAGTTCAAAGGCACACAATTTGTTTTAGGTATTAGGTTATAAGAAATACATCAAATGTGGGCGTCGCATGAAGATAAGGCAACCCCAAAGTCATGATAGTGTTATGACTCTTAACCTTAACTCTTTGACTACGACGAAGTCGTAACGCTAAAATATACATAAGAACAATGCAAAATATCAAAAGATGACTAAATTGAATTATAGTTAAAATTAAAAATATGCATGACTATGATCGCATCATAGTTCCAAGGCACTCAATTTGTCGTTGTGCACGTCTATGGTCGCGTCATAGTTCCAAGGCACTCAATGATGTGTGTGACTATGATCGCATCATAGTTCCAAGACACTGGATTTGTTGCATTAGGCTAAAAATATATATCAAATGTTGGGTTGGGTGAAAAGAAGGTAACGCAGAAAACATGACTGTGTTATAACTCTTAATTACTTGACTACGACGAAGTCGTAACTCTTAAAATATGCGCGATTATGATCGCGTCATTGTTTCAAGGCACTTAATTATATGTTGTGCACGTCTATTATCGCTTTTATTGACAATTTGATCTATGAACGACTATGATAGCGTCATAATTCCAAGGCACTCAATTTTTGCATTAGGCTATAACAATTTATCAAATATAGGCGTGACATGAAGGAAAGGCAACGCCAAAGTCTAAAAAATGAATATGTTATGACTCCATGACTACGACCAAATCGTGGCCCTTAAAATGACTGTGTAAGACTATGACCGCATCATAGTTCCAAGGCACTAAATTTATTGCATTTGGCTATAAAAATAGATCAAATGTGGCCGTTGCAAAAAGAAAGGCGGCGAAAATGTTATGGCCGTATTATGACTCTTAACTATTTGACTTGACTAGACCAAGTCGCGGCATTAAAAAAGATTGTGTACGACTATGACCGCATCATAGTTCTAAGGCACTCAATTTGTTGCATTAGGCAATAAAAAATAGTTCAAATGTGGTCGTTGCACGTAAGAAAGGCAACGCAAATGTTATGACCGTGTTCTGACTCTTAACTCCTTCACTACGAACAAGTCGTGGCGCTAAAAAAGATTGTGCACGACTGTGATCGCGTCATAGTTCCAAGGCACTTAATTTTTGTATAGGACTTAATAAAAGCATTACAATGTGATGCATTCATGATATTGTCTTAGCATAATATCAATTTTTTAAGTACTGAAGTTGCATATTTAGTCGCATAAAAATTTATAACTGAGGGTAGTTGTGAAATTATTCTGTCTGGTTACTAAGCCCAGTAAATTTATTATTTAGTCAGTATTTTGTCATACGTATTATTTAAAGATGTTATGATATTAAAACAAGTTATTTTTTTTTTTAACTTATTTTTATAAATTAAGGGAAATTAAGGCATAAGGTATATTTTTTTTTTTTTATTATGACCTTATTCAATAATTCACTCTCTCTACGAGGGAAGGCCTGAGTCCCAGCAGTGGGAACGTAATGAGCTGATGATGATTCAATAATGAATCCTTCCAGAGTACTACTCAGTATCTTTCGTAACGAAAATAGAAATACAGATTCAACAAATAAACAACTGCATCGTTAAGTAGGTAACATAACCTACATTGTAGTAAATACTGTTTCTTGATTAACATTAAACATGCAGATTGGAAGTCAAGACGGAAAGATAGGTAAGTTCTCACCCTGATAGTTGCTATCGGAACTTTCATGCCGTTATAAATGTTTCACGAGTTTTATTTCGTGTCTTTCATACCTTTGTTATGGTCTTCAGATCAAGACTCCTTACGATTTCTTATTCACATAGCACTTAAACTGAAATTAACTGTTAAATAGACGATAAAAACACTAATTACTTGATTAAGAAAAAATATTAAAGAATTTCGATGCTACGATGCCCGCACACAAAAAGTGAATGAGGTGACAGAGCTTAGTGGCGCCCTCTAGGGCGGGAGTTGTAAATAAGTCATTTTGTGCTTTTTATTTTTGACAGCTCTAAAATTGTGCTTGATGCCCAGCTCATGGAGTGGAACTACCTTGTGAATTATATAAATCTCGAGGATGCAACGGCGAAGTATAATTAGCCCGTATCTCATTAGTCGCAGTGATGCTATACCTTAATTGAGCTCAACACGATATACTATTGGCGCTTGAGGGATATATAGGTAGCGGTAGGGGGCTGATTTGACCATCCACGCCCACTTGAAAAAATCACTCTGTATAAAGTAACTAGGTACTTACTTACTAAAAGTGACCGTTGTAAGGTGTTTGTTACTTGTTAGTTTCTTTAATTATGTATAATATTATGTATGTTAACTTATTATAAGGATAAAATACAGTAATCAGCATACTTACATTAAATATTTTAGTAATTAATACATATTTTTATTTTGTCACGCTCCCACTATAGACAAAATTATGTAGGTCTTCATTGAGATAACCGATATCCCTTAGTATTCTGTGCCGATATATATGTTACGACTAATATAGCCGAAGTGCGGCTACAACTAGTTTTAGCCGGCTAGAACTAGATGCAGCCGGCCACATGCGGTGCAATTGCGTCACACGTCGCCGAGAAAACGTGTCACATAAATATTTTAATATTAAATATTGTATGTATGTTAGTTCTAAGGTATATATATTATTTATGTGGGCCGTAGAATAAGTAAATAACATCTGTACCTTATTTTAGTGTTGGCTGAAATAAGGATTAAATAAAATAAACTTCGGAATTTAGGTTACTTTTTGAGCTATTCTGCCCAGAGGATTCGATACAGTTTCGGTTACGATATGGGTATCGATTACATGTTGCTTTTACGGAATTTGTTTTATGTGCAATATTTTGGATCGTAAGGTATCAAAACGAATCGGTCGACCGTGAGGTTTCGAATCGGCCAGCAGGTAGGTTGTAGTGTTACATATCATCTTCATTCATTATTCATGACTCATCGAACCTATTTGTTATTATTTTTAATGTACCTACGTTTATTGCCTGAAGAGAAAAGAAGAAAAAGAAAAGGGAATTCGAAATTAACTGACAGAGAACGAAAAGATATATGAAAATCGGGGACTTGAACTTGAGCTTCGTGAGAGAAAGGTTCTCAGGATTTGTTGAAAGGTGGAAAACCATAATTTTATATCAAGGTGGAAAACCCATATTATTTGAGACAGTGTTGTTAAAGTCTCACCAGTTGGTGGCCCAAATACAGGCCCACTCGCAAGGGGTTCTCTCACGAAGCTCAAGTTCAAGTCCCCGATTTTCATATATCTTTTCGTTCTCTGTCAGTTAATTTCGAATTCTCTTTTCTTTTTCTTCTTTTCTCTTCAGGCAATAAACGTAGGTCCATTAAAAATAATAACAAACAAGTTCGATGAGTCATGAATAATGAATGAAGATGAAATGTAACACTACAAGGTATAGAAATCACCATAAGGCGACGGTGAAAATGATTTCTCCCTGATTTGGAGACCTAGAATCCCCTAACTCGATCTCCAGAGGATCCAAAAGCACTTATTCCAACACCATCACATAACTCAGACAAACTTCAACAGATTTCAATATTGGAAATAAGAACCATCAAAATCCTGGTTAATTTGAGCAAACCCAAGACACCAGTTCTGCTGAAGATATAGGAATCTTCTGTAAACCGATTGCACTTGCCTAAACATTTCTACGTTTTCCTACCCATAGTTGATCTTAATCTTTTACTTCTTTTAAGAACAAAGGATAGATATATCTACAGAATAGACAAAAGTAGCGTCAAAACTAAACATAAGTATTATAAGATTTATAAGACTGGAAATGTGGATGGATGGAGCCAGAGACTAAGAGCCTAAGAGGAGTTTTCTCTATTTCAGACATCAAGAAAGAGGAAGCCTTAGAGGAATTACTTAACATCATCATAGAAGACACCACAATCCAGCCATTTCGATGGCACCACAGCAAATACAAGTGCTTCTACTGTCCCGAAACCTTCGTCCAAAGCTTAGAGCTAAAGAACCATTGTACACACGCAAATGACAGCGTAGACCTGAAAAAAATCATCAATACGACAAAATACAAAGATTGCAGAATCAAACTGGACCTTTCGGAAGCGAAGTGTCTGAAATGCGGCGAAAAAATCAAAAGCTTTAGCGTATTCCTTCAACATCTATCCGATAAGCATGATATAATCTTCGATAAAGAGATAAGAAACACGTTTGACGCCTTCAGTCTTTCGGACAAAGGCATGCACTGCCTTGTTTGTGGACAGTTCTTTCAGTTCTTCGCTCCTTTATTAACGCACCATAACAAGTTCCATACACACCAGTCTACGTGCAAGCTCTGCGGCGTAGGCATTAGAGGGAAGCACAATATATACAACCACATCATGCTTTGTCACGGCGTAATAAGATGCAAAATCTGCAACAAGACTTTTCCCACTCGATATGCCTTAAACAACCACATTGGGCGAGTGCATAATAAAGACGACTTCAAATGTCAGATGTGTGATAAAGTATTTGAGAATAAATACATGAAGACGCGTCACTTAGCTCTAGTCCACAACGTGAAGTCCTTTCAAATTGTCTGCGAGATTTGCTCCAAAGTGTTTACTCGGAACAGTAAATACGTGGCTCATAAGCAAAGAGTACATTATAAGGAGAAGGCTTGTGCGTGTGAAGTGTGCGGCCATAGGACGTATAACGTAGAAGCATTGAATGCGCATATGATGAAGCATAATGAAGATCTCCCGTTCAAATGCGACGTCTGTGATAAGGCGTTTCGAAGCAAGAAGAATGTGGCTAGGCATATGCAGTCGGCTAAACATATAGAGCGGCAAACAAGACAGGAGCAGGGCGATTAATGACAGGCAGCGCCAGTTTTATAAAATTTACTAGCTGTTCCCCGCAGTTTCCCTATAGTATAAGCTATCGCCATTCTGAGATAGAGCGAGTGTGGCTCAGTGGGAGCACGTGCGCCTTTCGATCAGACTCACCCGAGTTCGAACCTCGCTGGCCCCGCACCACTGACTTTATAAGTTATGTGCGGATTTAACACTCGCTCTAAAAACGGTGAAGGAAAACATCGTGAGGAAACCGGCATGTTCAAGAATTAATCACAAAAAAATTCAAGGACATGTGACATCCACCAACCCGCACTGGGCCAGCGTGGTGGATTATGGCCCATACTCTGTGTACGAGGGAAGGTCCGAGTCCCAGCAGTGGGAACGTAATGGGCTGATGATGATCTCCATTCTGAATTTCGCTCCAAGCCGTTAAAGCGTGAATGTAAATGATGATGATGATGATGATGATACATTCTGCTAGAAGAGTCGCTGAACATCTTTCGTAAACCTTAGTGTATTTAAAATAACAAGCCATGTTTAAGGTCTGCCACAGAATACTAAGGGACAGAAGCATGGCTCCGCAAAGAAATTAAAACAAATAGCGACTTGTTACGACGCAATAAAGTTCAATTCACACCGCGTAGCGCTGCATACCTACCAGTCATATTAACCTACAGAGCGCCTCTCTTTCTATCGCATAGCTCTTATCTCTTCTGACGCGGCACGTGTAACGACGCGCGACCCGCCGTCGGTGTCCGGCTATGTACCTACTTGTAGCTTCGTACCTACAGTGCGGAGTGCGCTAGACCTGGTATAAGCGATCTCCATTCTGAATTTCGCTCAGAGCCGTTAAAGCGTGATGAAGTAACAAACACACTAACATACTAACTTTCGCATTTAATTCATGTAATTGTATGTAGGTTTAGTAATTATTTATCATAGTCCCTGTTTGAACCGCAACGCAAGCAGAATACATTGAGACTTGTAAGCAGTTGTCTCATCAAGATGGCAGTGCCGCGCAGAACTTTGTAGATCAATAAGTACTAAGTGATACATTCCGATACATTCAGAGTATTTTTCATTCAGACCACGTTTAGGCAAACAACAGAATACTAAGGGGCAAACGTAGTGTAGGACGCCCTCCGGCCAGATGGAGCGACGACCTGCGTAAAGTGGCTGGCAGATGAGCCGAGGATCGCGCTCAGTGGCGTGCATTGGGAGAGGTTCATGTCCAACAGTGGACTCGTACAGGCTGATGATGATACATTCTGCTAGAAGAGTTGTTGAACATCTTTCGTAAACTCAAGTATATTTAAAAAAACACACTGACGCCGCCACTTGGAATTGTATGCGCCACAACACTCATGTAGCGCTCGTAGCGTAGCTTGCCTAGCCATTCGTACCAGATCTAGGTTAAGCAACTTTCGCAGCGGTCACAACTTGGATGCTGACCGTTAGTGTGGTATTTACATCTGAGCGCTATCGTGATTCGGAGGGCATTAAGCCGTCGGTCCCGGTTGTAGGACAACAGTCGTTAGCCCATGTCGGAGGCCTACGGGTGGTCTACACACTCCGACACCAACCACCACACACCAATACGAGAGAAGAGAAGAAGCGGCGGCCTTTCCGCCGTCTGCGTGGGCGCTTAACGTGTACAAGTCATTTAATTTCTTAATTCATTTTTTGTCTTAATGGGCAAGCTAGCAACAGCTAATCGTGGACCCGTTTCGTTACCAATATTGACTACATTGTTAGTAGTCTAGTCATTCATTTACATATAGGTACATATAGGGATGTAGGTTCGTTGATGGTATGTTGTGGTATGTTGTTGTCCGTTGTCCCGTAAGCCGTGTCCCTGTTAAACGGGGACAGTGGTACTTTAATAAAATATTTAAAAATACGTCCCGATGTCCCTTGTTTCGGATGATATAGTTCGGTTGATGGAAAAACTACTTTCTGGCGCTTCGCCGGCCGCTGCCGCGGGACGCTCGCTTCGCTCGTTCAGCTCGCGCTGTGTGGTCACCGTTCTATCATAACCTACACTTGTGGCTGTATCGGAAATACAGCCACAAGTGTAGGTTATTAAAGAGAACAATGGTACGAAAATTTAATGACGTCCTGTTGTCCCCGTGGCGGGGAGAAGGCCTAACGAACCTATACTCATACCTATAGGTACCTAGTTACTTTATAAATAGGTACTTTCTTTAGATTTACTAATTGCATTGTAACGATATGGTAAAAAATGTAAATAAATGTGTTGTGGGTAATATGGTTTTTTTACTTGAGTTCCTAACATTCGTAGTTCATTTATTCATAACGGTGTTACAAAACAAAGTAACATTTGATTTTGTGATGTAACACTGTGACAGTGATTTTTAAATAATCAGCAAGAAAAATGATATTGCTCGGGCAGGGATTGAACCTGCGTCTTTGGAATACCGTCTCGACGCCTTAACCACTGGGCAACCGAGCCAACTGCTCTAGCAACCAAATTTCTTATATCGTCTTACGAGGACGATTCTACGTCATGTGTCGTCAATGCTTCCATTGATCAACCGAACAAGTCTAATGTTACAATTAGCAACTTGTTAAGAGTTGGCTCGGTGGTACAGGATTTTTGCTTACCTTGAGAACTAAAGGGATGGGTTGAAATTCTAAGATCTTTGCGCCGCAGTTTCTGTGGACATACATAATAAAAAAATTAAGTACTAGCTATGTCCCGCGGATGAAGAGTAGACATCTTTTTTTACCATTGCTGGGCAAAGACCTCCCCATCTCCTTCCAATTATCTTTAGCTAGCTCCATCCATCCGGGTCGATTGATCGGAGGTGTTGAGATCGTCACGTCACCTTTTCTCGGCCGGCCACGGCGTCTCCGTCCGTCTTGAGGCTTCCATTGAGTGACGACTCTTGCCCACCTCCGGATCCGTAGGTCAGCCTTTGAGGCGTGAAGACGGGACAACATACAAACTTTCGCAAATAAGTACCTACGTAGCATCTATAGAATTACAGAACTAAGTTATTTAGTGCAAATGTAAGATTCATATAGGTTATGGGTCCGATACCAAGCACCAAGCAGTAGTGCGCATTACTGTGTTCCGACTTGAAGGGCACGGTAGCCAACAAAATTACTGGGCATATGAAATTTAATATCTAATGTCTCGGGTGATGAGCGCAATGCTGTGATACTCAGTACTTATTACGGTAGCTGTTAAAAATTGTGAGTGGCACTGCAATTGTTAAGGGCCGGCGTGGCGCTTACCGTCAGGCGAACGATTTGCTCGTCTCATTACTCAGTTCCATAAAAAAAGGTTTCGTTTATTTAGGGCAACTAAGTTACTCGTGTCTCTCTGACATAATTCGACAAGTATTAGTTCGACAGAAAATTCGACAATATTGTCGAAGTACTTTCTGTCGAATTATGTTCAGTCGATCAAATTACTTGTCGAACTATATTTTTTCGAAATAAAGAACTGTCGAGGTTGAGACACCGGTAAGATACATATTTATAGGTTATGGGCCCACTAATAAAATTATTATTCTTTACAGGTTTCGACGACATGTTCGACCGTATATCCACGCTCCAACGGAAAGACGACATGGTCCGGCTCTTCACCACCATCATAGAAAACTCAACCGTCATCCCATTCCGATGGCATTGCAACAAATACATGTGTTTCTTTTGCGGGTGCCCTTTTTCCGACAGTGTTAGCTTAAAAACGCATCACCAAGAAGAACACAGCGATACTAAAATAAGAAGCGCTTTTAGAACTCTTCTCCGTAATAGCAAAGTCAAGTTTGAAGTATCAGAGATTAAGTGCAAATTGTGTTCAGAAGTATTTCCGAAAATAGATGGTTTATTAGAACATTTTAAAGGAAAGCACGATTTGAAAATGAATCTGGAGCTGCGTTCAGAATTGTACGCGTTTAAACTGTCAGACGAGAAGATATCGTGCGATGAGTGCGGCGAAGAATTCCAGTTCTTCGGCACTTTGTTAAAGCATTTCCATGCTTTTCATAACAAAAATGAACCTTATTTATGTGAGATTTGCGGCATGGGGTTTATTGCTAAATCCAATGTTTCAGCTCATGTCAAAAACGTACATAACCGAGAGTCGCCCTGCAACTGTTTACCTGATAGCGAAACCTGTGTGCACAGCAAAAAGAAACAGAGCGTCAAGCTACTATGTCCTAAATGCCCCGTAGTGTTAACGAGTCATTATTTAAAAAAGCGCCATCTAGCGAAAGTGCACGACGTTAAAGAATGTCAGTTCGTTTGCGATATGTGCCCCCAAGTTTTTCCTATACGATACAGACTGCTGATTCATAAACAAAGAGTCCATTTGAAGCAACGGAGCTTCACTTGTGCAGTCTGCGGTTATCGGGCGTTTAATAAAGACTATTTGGCTCGTCACATGGTCTCTCATGACGATTCAAGGCCTTTCGAATGCGAGATTTGTAAAAAAGCGTTTCAAAGGAAGAAAACGCTGGAGTTCCATAGAAGGATACATACGAATGATAGGAGGTATGTTTGCAATGAGTGCGGTAAGGCGTTTGTGCAGACGACGAGCTTGAAGCTGCATTATAGGGTGCACCATCCTAAAGAGGGTGCTAGGGAGGGTGGTGATTGGTCATAAACGGGCCCTGGCCCGCTGCTGGCCGCAGTCTAAGTTTTTAAGCTATTGCATAGCTTCTATCGCGGGCCTTGAGCGTGGAGACCGAATCCAGAAATTCCGTAACGAAAATAACCTAACACCCCCGACCCCCAATGCTATGCAATAGCTTTACCGCGGCAGTCTCCGAGTGCCGCACGTCTTTTTAAGCTATTGCATAGCTTCTATCGCGGGCCTTGAGCGTGGAGACCGAATCCAGAAATTCCGTAACGAAAATAACCTAACACCCCCCACTCCGAATGCTATGCAATAGCTTTACCGCGGCAGTCTCCGAGTGCCACACGTCCTTTTTTTTATTTTATTTTTGTATATCTTTTTTATAAAAACTGAAACGCAATGAAAATATGTGTAATTCCGCGTAATCACACTAGATATTTTCATTGCGTGTCAGATTTCAGAAATATTTATAAGTAAACGATTAATAATATTTATAAGTAAATGAATAATAATAAATATTTATAAGTAAAATTTACTGGGCACCGTGAACCTGCGAAATTACTGGGCATTATGATATTTAAATGCCTCTAATTGTATCAGAGTGACGAGCGCAGCGTAGTGCCGCGCAGGATTTTGCAAGAGAAAGTTCTGGGTGGTGCTTACCATCAGGTAAAAGATATATTGAAATAGGAGTGGTTTTTCCGTTTTTTTACGGAACTCCTTTGAGTTTTTCGCTTGCTTCAATGCTTCATGTAAATATAATGAGAAAAAGTTTATTTAATTTCGATCAATTATTGTTATTGTCTTAGATTTATATTTTTTTATTTCTATTAATATTTCTGTTATTTTTTATTTTAACATGTTATGATAAAAAGATAAGCATATAATCGGACATTTTTATTTTACAAATAACCTAAAACAATAATTTATCACACAAAATTTCTATTTACAACGAATAATGTACACAACATAGTCATAGGAGTTCATAATTACATTATTTATTGATTTCATAGGTATACAATATCACTGGTTTGTTCTAAAGAACGCCTGGTTCGCAAATATGATAAATTTTATTAAAAAAATCGACTTTTATAGGGAACATGCATGTGTTTTCAATGGACTTCAAAAAAGGAGGTCCTCAATTCAAAGGTGTTTTTTTTTTGTAAGTTTGTTACGCGATTACTCCGCCAATTATGAATTGACTTTGATGATTCTTTTTTAACCGACTTCAAAAAGGAGGAGGTTTACAATTCGACGGTATGTTTTTTTTTTTTTTTTTTATTTTTTTTTTTTTGTGTGTTTGTTACGCGATTACTCCGCCAATTATGAATGGATTTCGATGATTCTTTTTTTGATTGGTAGGTCATACTTCAGAGGTGGTCCCATATAAATTTTATCGAAATTCATTCAGCACTTTTTGAAAAAAATAGCGAAAACAAAAAAAAATATAAGTTTAATCTTCAAGTCGGTTCTTGTTTTTGCTGTAACCGACGTTCTAAAGGTGGAGGTTTGTATTCGACTGCTTCACATGCTTCACCCAGGGTTGACTTCCGGCGAGGGAACTCCTCAACGGTGAATAGTATAGACACAAAATTTTGTAAATGGATTTAACCATAATAGCCTGTTCTAAATTCCACCATGACATGGCTGATACACCCAGGAATGACTTCCGGCGAGGGAACTCCTCAACAGAGAATAGGAGAGTCATGAATTTTTTTTGTACATAAATTTAATTATGCCCGTTTTAAACTTCGTCATGATGTGGCTGCTAGATCATAAATGCTTGTCTTTAAAAACTTTTTAAATTAATTTAATTAAAACTTGTTTTGCACTAAAAAGGTTAAAATAAATTATTTTTCAAAAAAAACTAAACCGACTTCAAAACCACAAATAGGCACTCAAAAGTGAAAAATAAATTAATATAATTATCATAAGCGCTGCCCACTCATATATTTGAAGTCGGTGCCAGCCAAGTCTAAAAGGTAGTAGATAGATACTACCTACAAGTAGTACAATACAATACAGTACAATACAGTAGTACAATAGTTACTATATACATAGTATTTATCTGCTACCTAATAGACTTGGCTGGCACCGACTTCAAATATATGAGTGGGCAGCGCTTATGATAATTATATTAATTTATTTTTCACTTTTGAGTGCCTATTTGTGGTTTTGAAGTCGGTTTAGTTTTTTTTGAAAAATAATTTATTTGGTTGGTAGGTCATACTTCAGAGGTGGTCCCATATAAATTTTAACTAAATTGATTAAACACTTTTTGAAAAAAGTAACAAAAATAAAAAAAAATAGTTCAGTCTCGAAGTTGGTTTTTGTTTTTTCCAAAATTTTTTTTTAAGCTATTGCATAGCTTCTATCGCGGGCCTTGAGCGTGGAGACCGAATCCAGAAATTCCGTAACGAAAATAACCTAACACCCCCCACTCCGAATGCTATGCAATAGCTTTACCGCGGCAGTCTCCGAGTGCCACACGTCAATTTTTTTTTTATATAACTAAAATTATTATGAATTAAAAAAATACGGCATCATTTGTCATTAAATGAAAATTTGTATTAATTCAACATAAACGCGCTGTTTGCGTGTGACGTCAAAATGTATCTAGGCCTAGCACTCTCCGCACTGTAGGTACGAAGCTACAAGTACATAGCCGGACACCGACGGCGGGTCGCGCGTCGTTACACGTGCCGCGTCAGAAGAGATAAGAGCGGCGCGATAGAACGAGAGGCGCTCTGTAGGTTAATATGACTGGTAGGTATGCAGCGCTACGCGAGCTGAATTGAATTTTATTGCGTCATAGCAAGAGTCGCTATTTGTTTAAATTTCTTTGTGGAGTGATGCTTCTGTATTCTGTATTCTATGATTCAGGCAAGAAACCGAACTAATCTCATTAATTTATACCAAAATACGATAACTAGTCGAGATAAACTTAATGACAATATATGGCATCACAAGACATGGTCGCAGTGAAATTGTCTCTCAATTTGAGGTCAACACGATATACTCGTGGTAGGTCTCTCGTATGCGGGAGGCCGTCTGGGTAGGTATCACAGCTTTGCCAGTTATTCAGCCGCCAAGCAGTAGTGTGCAAGCATTACTGTGTTCCGGTTTGAAGGGCATTGTAGCCAGCGAAATTACTGGGCATATGAGCCTTAATATCTGATGTCCCGGGGTGATGAGCGCAATGCAGCGCTACGCAGTAATTTTTATGGTATTAAAAGTTCTGGGTGGCAGTGCAATTGTTAGTAAGGGCGTGGCGCTTTACATCAGGCGAACGATCTGCTCGTGTCATCACTCAATTCCATAAAAAAAAATACGATTGGCGCTTGGACATATAGGTAGGTAGGAGGGCTGATGTATCTTCAAAGTCCAAGGTCGAATATCGATTAAATTTATATGGGACCAGACCATGGTGAAACTATACTGAATCCAACACAAAAACATTCCAAATCGTCTGATTTGGAAACTTCACCTCAGAACCCCAGAACTCCGTCATTTATAAACTTATAAATGACGGAGATCTGAGGTATCAAACATTAAAAAAACAATCGAATTGAGAACCTCCTCCTTATTTTTAAGTCAGATAATCAAACATCAATGCTCAATGTAAACATTGACGACAGATGACGTAGAATCGTCCCCGTAATACGATATAAGAAGGATAGAAGAAATTTGCTTGCTCGAGCAGTTGGTTCGGTGGCCCAATTGTTAAGGCGTCGGGACGGTATTCCGAAGGCGCAGGTTTGATCCCTGCCCGAGCAATTATATGCTGGCGCAGCGACGCAAAGTGTGCCTTAGCCTCCGATACTAAAGAATGCCACTTCTTTCGATCCTGTGCAAGTTGCTGCCAGGCATCAACTTGTAGCTCTTTTCTTCTTCGTAATTATTCAAAATCTTTCGATTTTCGCCTAGCATGCTCTAATACATTCAATATGAGAAATGTCACACTGTATAGAGTAAATAATAACACATTATTTACAAATTCTACTCCGTCCAACCATTTATTTAACTTTTGACAGCTCGATTAGTGATGACCTAATGCGTTACTGATTCGATTTATGAAAACAATCGACTTTATTTATGAATAAGTTTTAATCGATTTAACGAATTGATATTCCAATTTTGCTCAACGTTTTGTGTTGCTTTGTAGAAATAATCAGGTGGTTAAATGACTATATTGCATGTATTCATAAAAAAGTACATTAGTTATGTTGGTTGTTTTATTTGAATTTATATCTTAATATTTAACCTTTTACTGATCATTATAATTATGTAAAAATGAAAATATTTAACAACATATTTTTTATGGAAAAATCACCTTAATAATTTTGGCCATAAATCTACGGGCTCAAAAAATATCGAAGATAGTTAGCACGTCTCGTCACTATTATGAAAAAAAACATTGCCCCTAAAGTATTGCATTTTTTTTCACTATGGTTCATCACGGACTTTTTGGCGGGAAGTGAAAAGTGATACAGGTCGATTTTGTTTTATTTTCCAAACAAGTGTTATTTCCAGTGATCATGTGTAATATCGGTGGAATATTAACCATTATGTGTTCGTAAACGTGCACGAGTGTAGGCAAATGAAACAAAATAGAAAAAACATTGCTTTTTAAGTTCTCCCAAAAAGTCCATGAAAAGCTTGAACAAAGTTCCACCACTTTATTGAAGCACTAGGAGAGGGTCCGGCTTGTTGCTGTTGACCCTCATTTTCAAAAAGTATTATAAATGGAATGGAACTATCAAATAACAACTACGTAAGACATGGCGGTATGGTCCTAGAGACTTTAGCCTGACCTAACGGGCCAACCTAAAAAAAGAAACTATGGTTCATCACTTCAATAATTACGGCACTACATAGGCGTGCATATGTCAAAAGTTAAATAAATGGTTGGGTGGAGTATAGTGTCTTTTATATTGACTAGATGACATGAAATAAATTACAATGAAACGATATTATGTACTTACATATATGGATACTTTTACATTGCAATGGTAGATGTTTTTATATGGATTTGAAAAAAAAACGTCATTATCATCATCAGACAATAACAGAAAACTAAGGAACGTGCTTATGGACACATTCTTATTATTAGTTTACCAGTTTAATATAATGTAAATTACGTATTAGCCTAATCAATTGGCTAATTTATAATAAAAAAAAATAGGGATCATAGTTACTATGAAACCATACTAAGGAAAAAAAAAATCATCTTCAGCCCATCACGTTCCCACTGCTGGGACACGGGCCTTCTCTCACAGAGACTATGGGCCATAATCCACCACGCTGGCACAGTGCGGGTTGGTGGATCTCACATGTCCTTGAATTTTTGTGATTAATTCTTGGACATGCCGGTTTCCTCACAATGTTTATTTTCTGCGTTTTGAGAGCGGTTAAATTCGCACATAACTTAAGAAAGTCAGTGGTGGCAAGCGAGATTCGAACTCGGGTGCGTCGGATCGAAAGTCGTACGTGCTCCCAATGAAGGAAAACGTGAGGAAACCGGCATGTCCAAGAATTAATCACACAAATTCAAGGACATGTGACATCCCGCACTGAGCCAGCGTGGTGGATTATAGCACATACGCTCTCTATGAGGGAAGGCCCGAGTGCCAGCAGTTGGAACGCGATGGGCTGATGATGATGGGCATACTAGCTAGATCTATGAGTATTATTGCTTCTTAAGGTGGTTCCTGTACATTTTTCATACAAAATTCAACCATTATGTTATGGTACCTGCAGGGCGATCACGTAAGTCTGTTGCGAACATCGCATGTTGCGGACTAACGTGCAATAGATATTTATTTCAATCGATAAAATGCGATCATGTAACTTTTTATGTCTCGGTTTCAATGTGCTCCTATCGATTATCCGACAAATTTACTAAGCGAGATTGTGCTATGAATCGTTATGTATACGCCCAATCTATTCAATGTTACTATATAAACTTTGTTTGTCAAATATTATTTTTATTTCAATTGAACTTTCGTTGACGTTTGATTGCAACAAACGGGTTACGTGATCGCAAAACCATCATCAACCAAATATTGCTTAACCTAGCCTTTCATATCTTGTTTAAAATCAGTACCTACATGTTAATAAGTAACATTAAACTGTAAACTGTAATATGATTTACGTAAATATGATTTATTCTGTATTTTAATTGTTTGTTTTTCATATCTGTATTGTATTTCGGGAATGTTTTCGGAAGCGGGTGTGGATGGTTTTCACGCAATAATCCGCAAGAAAGTTGCATCCACACTCGAGCGTGCGCGAGGCAGTGCCAACAGTATCCTACAGATGATGGTCTCACGTGCAGATTGTCCCATCCAAAACAAATGGATGAAGATTTTGATGGGACAAGTTTGACTAATTTTTAATATATATATATATTTTTTTTGTATGACTTTTATTTATTTTAATCTTATTTTATTTAATTTTATAGTATCTTTAAATTTATTTTTATTTTATTGCATTGCATTTTTTTTTTATATATCAATATTATTATAAATTGTGTGATATGGTTTTTGTGACTGAAATAAAATGAATTGAATTGAATTGAATTTTAAATGATTAATTAGTGTTACTGGCTGTATAGTCGTTCTAGTTATTAATAATAATAAATAAATAAATCATGTAGATTCTTGAGGTATTAAACCACTACTATAATAGACAAATTCACGTTCGTACTAGTTCGTGATGTCATGGGAAGGGTTCCGACTGAAAATCAGTGCTAAGGTACCTACTTAAGATACCTTAGCGTTTGCTTAGTCGGAACCTTTTACTGACATCGCGCAACATTTCACTGTATTGTTTTTTGTTTTGTCTTTATTTTAGTATGTATATTCAGTGTAATGTTGTGTGATGTCCAGAATAAATGTATTTTCTTTCTTTCTTTCTTTCTTTCTACTTGTGGAACTACTGAACTTGTCGACCTGTAACTTAAATAAATAAATGTCTTATGTCTTATTTATACGTTTAATTCTGGAAAAACGCGGGTGACACCGCGGGGATGCACCTAGTACCTACATCATCATCATCATCAGCCCATCTCGTTCCCACTGCTGGGATACGGGCCTTCTCTCATAGAGAGTTTGGGCCATAATCATCAAGCTGGCACAGTGCGGGATGTCACATGTCCTTGAATTTTTGTGATTCATTCTCGGACATGCCGGTTTCCTCACGATTTTTTCCGTCACCGTTTTTAGAGTGGTTAAATCCGCACATAACTTAAGAATGTCAGTGGTACGGGATTCGAACACGGGTGCGTCGGGTCGAAAGTCGCACGTGCTCCCACTGGGCCACACTCGCTCCATATAAAAGTATCCATATAAAAACATCTAAAACACAATATCTACATTTAAAACGCTTTCTTACTGCGCTGCGGCAGTATGGAGTCCTTAGCGAAACTGAAGAACGAAAGGAGACTGTAGCGCTTCGACTTGCGAGAGAGATAGTCAGTCAATACGTTGTTATCACCTGTTGGGAGAAAGGATGCTTGAGAATCAAAAACGTATAGAACCTAACCT
Organism: Petrophora chlorosata; assembly: GCA_951640565.1. Classification (NCBI taxonomy): domain Eukaryota; kingdom Metazoa; phylum Arthropoda; class Insecta; order Lepidoptera; family Geometridae; genus Petrophora; species Petrophora chlorosata. Next base: position 3,304,583 of record OX621218.1, read on the forward strand.
AAGGGCCGGGACCGAAATTCCGGTAAAATTTTGTAGCGGTACTAGAAAGTAACGTAAAAAGTTTCGATAGCACAAAGTAAAGTTAAAAGTATCGATATCACAAAGTAAAGTTAAAAGTATCGATACCACAAAGTAAAGTTAAAAGTATCGATACCACAAAGTAAAGTTAAAAGTATCGATACCACAAAGTAAAGTTAAAAGTATCGATACCACAAAATAAAGTTAAAAGTATCGATACCACAAAATAAAGTTAAAGTATCGACACCACAAAGTAAAGTTAAAAGTATCGATACCACAAAGCAAAGTTAAAAGTATCGATACCACAAAGTAAAGTTAAAAGTATCGATACCACAAAGTAAAGTTAAAAGTATCGATATCACAAAGTAAAGTTAAAAGTATCGATACCACAAAATAAAGTTAAAAGTATCGATATCACAAAGTAAAAGTTAAAAGTATCGATACCACAAAATAAAGTTAAAAGTATCGATACCACAAAATAACGTTTAAAGTATCGATACCACATAATAAAGTTAAAAGTATCGATATCACAAAGTAAAGTTAAAAGTATCGATACCACAAAATAAAGTTAAAATTATCGATAAAATTAAATACCGGTATATTAGTAGGTATCTATACCTCCTACGAAAAGAAGGAAAATGACTCCGCCGGAATTAGCCCGTGTACGCAAGTCCGGTTTTTTAAGCGCGAAATGTAGCACGCGTGTAGGAGCGTACGCCGAAACGAGCGTATACGCGCAGAAAAAACGCTAGTCTTAAACCGCTCTATACACGCCTACATGCGCTTTCAAAAACGAGCTTATACTCGCTGGTCTGAAATCGCCATAACAATACTAGACTTACCTATCAAAGGTTGCGTTTCCCCGGTGGTCGGCAGTACGTAGTCATTCGCTGACAGTGACACAAACAGGGAGAACGGTACCATCCATAGGCAGAGTGTGAAGTATGCTAACGTCTGGAATATACAAATAACGTAATGTTTGAATGAATAGCATTCGCAACAATTAAACATGTATAATACTAGGTAAGTAATAATACTAGGTATGTACCAATACCAGGTATGTACCAATACAGGTATGTTACAATACTAGGTATGTAACAATACTAGGTATGTTACAATACTAGGTATGTTACAATACTAGGTATGTACCAATACTAGGTATGTTACAATACTAGGTATGTACCATTACTAGGTATGTTACAATACTAGGTATGTAACAATACTAGGTAAATATTTTTAAATTTCCCATCACGCACTTTACTGCACCGTTACCATTTTTTCTTGCACTTCCTAGATGACTGTTAGAAAATGCTATCTAGCATTAAGTCCTCTATGTACAAACTGTTTTGTGCTTAAGTATAAATAAATACTGTGTTCCGGTTTGAAAAGCATTGTAGCCAGCGAAATTACTAAATTACTGGGCATATGAAACTTAATAAGTATCTGATGTCTCGGGGTGTTGAGCGAAATCCAGTTCTATGCAGTACGTTTTATGGTATTAAAAGTTCTGGGTAGCATTGCAGTTGTTATGGGCAGGCGTGGCGCTTACCATCAGGCGAACGACTGGCTCTTCTTATCATCAGTACAATAAAAAAATTTGCTATATTTACTTTTCTGTTGTGTTTTTTGAGAAAATTTTGCCAATTGTAAAAAATAATTTGGAAAAATGTCTTTAACACGTGTGACAGCTACCACCAATCAATAAAACTATTACAAACCTCATTAAACCCGTAGTACACCGACCCAAAGTATGAGAACGCTAAATAATGATGCACAATCAGCGTTACCACCGATGCCCAGAACGTCACACTGGTCACGCATACCACGGGGAACTTCCTCATAATCATGAAATGCAGGAGTTGCTGGAACAGACCGAGCGCATTCAGGTGGAACGGGAAGTCTTCGAAGAATATCAGGCATATGTGAAGGCCAGTTGTTATCTGTAATGGGAATAGAATAAATCACACCAGTCTATCTATAATTAAATTTATTATATTATATTATGACCGAACAAAGCCAAGCGACCTAGTTGTGTTTCAGGATGATGTTCGGTGAACCATCTGGGAGAAGGGTCTGAGTAGCCACTCAACTGCCAATACTCTCTAACCTATGTGCTTCATCTTAGGCCACATCGTCGCTTACCATCAGGTGACATAGTGGTCAAACGCAAGCCAATTAACAAGTAAAAAAAAATAAAAAATAATGGCCAAACATGGACCTGTAAAAAAAAATTGTGTATAAAACTGGCAATAGAATAAATCACACCAGTCTATCTAAAATTAGTATAAAACAAAGTCGCTATCTGTAACCTCATTATTTTTCCGCTTTCTTTCATTTTATAATCAAGTTGTCAAAAAATCCCACATTAGTAAATTGTGCTCCTGCGAAGCCAGGACGAGTGAGTCATAAAAAGCCGGCCAAGTGCGAGTCATACTTGCGCACAAAGGGTTCAGTACCATTATTTATAAAAACAGCAAAAAAATCTCGTTTTTTGTATGGACCCCTTAAATTATTATTATTATTATTATATATTTATATTATTGTGTTTTAGTATTTGTTGTTATAACGGCAACAGAAATACATCATCTGTGAAAATTTCAATTGTCTATCACGGTTCATGAGATACAGCTCGGTGACAGACGGACAGACAGACAGACAGACGGACAGACAGAGGAGTCTTAGTAATAGGGTGCCGTTTTACCCTTTAGGTACAGAACCCTAAAAACAGTATTGTCTGTCCACTTGAATTGAGACTGCGAACCGCAGAGTTACCAATCAAGTATTTTGTTTTCTTATAAGAATGTTAAGTCTTAGAGGAAATAAGCAACACATCTTGATTTTATAAATGCATATTATTCATGACAATGAATCTTTGTAAGTACTTTTAATTATTGGCACAGTTGACTTATCAATTTAATATTCATGTATGATTCATGCCAAAATTAATCAATTAAATCTAAAATAAAGGCAGTATTACTCACCACAACTGCCCAAGATATGATGTATTTAGCCATGACACTGTATTCTTCAACAAGCTCTGCTAAATAGTAAAGTCCAGCAGCTAAAAAGTTGAAACATACATGAAAAAAATTGAATGAATCGACTTACTTAGGTGGATTTAATGCTCAAATACTAAGTAATTAAGGAGGTAAAATAGTAGTTATTATGATTTATTGTAGTTTTTTTACACATTTCACTAAGAAATATAAGAATTTATTGATTAATTCATAAGTTATTCAAAACATATGTGAATACAGTTTTTGTAATGAAACTTACCTATTGAACATATTGCAAACGTTACTAGTACAACTGTGGATAATAGCGTCATTAAATATAAGAATAACATATTGATTTCTTTAATATTGTCCTTTTGTTATTGATAAATGTAATTAAATTTTGAGGTTACACGTCAGACGCGTTGTCAAGTTCAATGTCAAAAGACGGAATGACATTGACAGTGCCATAATCAATTCGCTCGTTTGGGCTGGCCAAAGTCTCTAGGACAATACCGCCTGGTCTTACGTAGATTTATAGTTCATAAAAATATTTGTATTATATTCCAGAATAAGCATATTATTTTAGCAGAATGGGAGAAAATCAAAAGACATAAATACCTATTTTATAATCATACTTTTATTTAATAAATCTGCGAACAATAACATAAATTTATTTAGCGCTTATAGTTACTCGCCATGTTCTATTTTAACAAACACAGTCAAACAAAAAGTTGGTAAGCCACTTCCTTAGTTGATAAAGACCAGACTCTCAGCGTACTGATCGCCATGGTCATTCACAGCCCGGCAGCCGTAGTAGCCGTTGTCAGTCTTCTGTACGTTTTTAATGTAAATGCCGTCGTCATTTGTGGTGATCCTCTCGTTGGTCGCAAGAGGCTTGCCGTTGTAGGTGTAGGTAACCGTAGGGGCAGGTTCGCCGATGAACTTGCATGCGATGTAGACGTCTTCACCAGCTTTGCGGACCACGCGTTGTTCGGGTTTCAGGGCGAAGAATGGTGCACCTGCGGGGTAAATGTGAGTTAGATTGTGTTGGTCTTTCGATTCGATGCGAAGGAAAATGCTGAAGAAAAACATTATTTATAAAGAAACCATTAGTATTTCTAAGAATTACAAAATTAAAAGACATCATTTATTTAATATCTGCCAAACTGCACTGGATATAATATGCGCTTTGGATGGTCAAGCAATCTATACTTTCTCTGAGAAGAGGCCCATGACTACAGAATAATTAATAGTACCATGACTTAGCAGTGTGAAGACTATATTTGCTAATTCCTTCTTCTTATAAGCCCAGCAATGAGCACATAAAAGAAATTAAGCAGTAGGTACTTAAAAAATTCCGCGGTGTGCTCTATTCAAAACTCGAGAGAAACTAGATTAATCAGTTTCGGACCTGTGTCAGAACCCTGGGCAGCGCCAAACTTTAACTAAGTGATACCACAGGTGATACTTACTGACTACAGTCAACTTGATCGTATGCTCCTGTGGTTTCCCAACTGCATTGTTCGCCACACACTTGTAAGAACCGGAATCTTCCAGCACGGTGTGTTTGATCAGCAGTCTGCGGCCGGAGGTGCGGTTGTGGCGGGTGATGCGGTCAGAAGGCTTGCCGTTTACATCCTTGCCGTCTTTGTACCAGTCGGGGTGGGCCAGGGGACTAGGGAATAAAGTTTTTTTAATCAAATTTTTTTAGTCAATGAATAGACAAGACAGACAGCGGTAAGTCACTTACTGACCTGATATAAACGCCGAAAAAGCCATTTTTATGCTATTTTATTTTGAAAAATTTGTAATTTTCATGGAAATCAAAAGACCCTTTGTTATTAAAATTGTTAAGGAAACATAACTAAAATATTTACGGTGCAGCTATAACAATTTAGTTAGGTATGTCAACTATGTTGTTAAAATAACATAAAAACAAAATACATTTCTTGGCACTTATGTCATAATCCGAGTCTTATAGATAACAACATTTTAGCAACTAAAATATTTAACGCTTATTTTTTCCGTCTATTTGTGGAGTTTCATATTTTCCGGAATAAGACTATCCTTTTCAGAATCTCCAGATCTTTACTCTCTAGATATTGTAGGTTAGGCTTGCGGTCCTAAAAAACAAACTGAAATAAAAGCCGAACAAAGTCATGCCGTCGAGCGACCTAGTCGTGTTTCGGGATGATGTTCGGTGAACCATCGGGGAGACGGATCTGAGCAGCCGTTCAACTGCCGTCTCTCTTTAGATCTATGTGCTTTGTGCTCCATATTAGGCCAAATCATCGCTTCACATCAGGCGAGATAGTGGCCAAACATAGATATATTAAGCGTAAAAAAAAAATACTCACGTTCCACCATAGATGCACCAGATCATGGTCACGTCAGTAGCCTTCGCGATGATATCAGTGCTCAGATACTGCGGGATCAGGTCTCCATTGTTAGCCTTCGTATCTTTCTCCAGGTCCTTAATATAATGCTCAGCCAGCACCACCTCTTCCTCGAAGGCTGGGGATTTCGCCACACAGATATATTTCAACTTCGGGTTGGCATCTTCCTGGGTTACATTGGAGAACCAAAGAGTACCATCGGGGGATGGAGTGATACGTCTATTCAAGTAAGGAATTTGCTCGTTGGAACCATCTTCCTGAGTCTTCCAAGAGACTACAGGCTTGGGGTAGCCTTCGGGAGCGGAACAGTCCAGTTTGAAAGGCCTGCCTTCAACAGCTTTATGCTCTTGAACTTTAGGTTTCGAAACAGGCTTCATGTACGCCCTTCTGAAGGAGATAACTCTTGAGGTAGCGATGCCGTGTTCAGTTTCAGCGAAACATTGGTATTTGCCTTCGTCTGTGGCCTTTGGTTTGCGAAATTCAAGGGAACCTTCGCCTTTGCGCTGACTCATGTCGGAGGACAGGCTGAACGGTTTGCCGTCTTTTTGCCAGGAATATCTAAAAATAAAGATTTAGCTTTAATATATTATAGCACAAAACCAATTGCATACACCATGCCATGATGTAATAAGAATAAATTATCAGAGATGTATTTTATCAGCAGCAAGCTAACGGACAGCGTAAGTTATTTGTTTCGTGTCTGAGTGTTGTGGGGCAATGATTTTTGTAGTTCCTCGTTCAGTCGGTTCCTAGATACCATTACGTTAATTTATATTGATGATAATGGATTGATTTTATTAGACAAGTATAGCGTTATTTTCGAAGACAAAATATGTCTGTCGATAGGTATTCGTATTCAGTAACTAATAAACGCTCAACGATCCTGGCCCCTAACTAGTATTCACTGTATCTAGGGAACCAGGAACTACGAGAACCATGGTCCCACAACACCCAGACACGAAACAATAGCTTGTGCTTTTTTTTCTAAGCATAAACTTTTTTCCCGTCGCAGGAACCGAACCAGCAACCTCAGAGGTGAATGAGATTTGAGCCAACCTGTCCAACCCACTATATGACAGGCTGACCCGAAAGTAGATGGACGTTAAGGAATCCTAGTTAAGGGCCACGATTTATGTGACTGTTGACGGTTATTTGTGTTGTAGAACCATACTCACTTGACATTCTTGTCACCGCCCTCAGTGACGCATTCCAGCAGTCCGATATCTGAGTCCTTGAACAAGACCTCGAGCGGCTGCTCCTTAAGGACCGGCAGCTGGTTCTGTTGGTTTATTGGCTGTGCTGTGCCTGTTCACCAGACGAGTGCTTGGTTAGCTTTGAGTACCTACTTTTTTGTTAATAATTACAATACTATTGGCAAAACTTATCGGACTTTTAAAATAAATATCCTTCCGCGTAGGATATTTTTAGGGAGGATATTTTTTAATCGAGAAAATGCAATCGATTATGATATATTATAATACTTATGTTAAGGTTTTATAGGTACTTACACAACACAATGCAGCTCGCTAAGGCAAGGTAACTCTGGAATGACATGATTGACCTGCAGACATAAAAAAATATTTAAATTATTTAATATACTAAATATATGTACAAAATGTAATACCTAACATCATATTAAAAATATAAATAAATATAAATATCATATTTAAATTCATCTTGTTTCAGTAATAAAGGCATTCTATCTAACTTTACTTTTTTTACTCATTAAAAAGAATAAAAAAATCATCGTTATTTAAATGTTTTAATTTTACTGTAGTTTATTTAACCTACTATGATAATTTACAAATAAAATAAAAATTAATCTAAACCTACTGAATAATTAATATCAAAATATATGTTTTTGGCATTTATACAAATAAATAAATGTTATATAAACCAAATTGTTATCATAAATAAAATAATAATATATTATTTTACTCAAATTAACAATTTGTGAACGCACCCGTAACGACTTGACTCCGTTGGCGGGAAAATCTCACTGTGCACAAGCGGGCGTTAAACGAGGTTATATATACCCATGCATGATCTATTCACACGTCATTTATTATACCTTATTATAATAGGTGCCTATAGCTTACATGTAAAGTACTGCCGATAACCTACATTTTAACGGGGATGTTTTCCGAATGGAAATGCGCAGTTAGTGAAAAGATTACAAGGAAAATGTCGAGATGGTATTCCGGAGATAAAATAGTTTTGATTAATATGTTTATTAATTTATTATAATAAACCTAAAAAGGGAAACATTGTATATTTTAATTTGTATGTCACACGCTTAGCTATCGCGTGTAAGTATAAGAAAACAACAGCTGTCCCTCTGTTGGGACTATTTATTTCTGTCAGTATTAAAGTACAACAAAGTAAAATTAACAGAGGCCCATAGAATATATACCTTACAGACTAACATATATACAAAAATATAATACAATAACTAAGTATTTTGTTACGCTACTAAACAACACATAAGGTATTGTTTTTTTTACACTTAATAGATCTATGTTTGGCCACTATCTCGCCTGATGTGAAGCGATGATGTGGCCTAAGATGGAGCACATAGATCTAGAGAGAGACGGCAGTTGAGCGGCTGCTCAGACCCGTCTCCCCGATGGTTCACCGAACATCATCCCGAAACACGACTAGGTCGCTTGACGGCATGGCTTTGTTCGGTGGATGGTATTACAACCACGGCCAGAGCCTACCACTCCAAAGCGCGTAAGCGGGTTTCATCACGATGTTTTCCTTCACCGTCATCATGTAGTATCGTACTATTGATTACTAGCTGCGCCCTGCGGTTTCACCCGCGGTTTCCCGGGATAAAAAGTAGCCTATGTGTTAATCCAGAGTATAAGCTATCTCCATACCAAATTTCATCAAAATCCATTCGGTAGTTTTTTCGTGAAAGAGTAACATCCATACATCCATCCTTACAAACTTTCGCGTTTATAATATTAGTTGGATTTTGTGGTATCACTCGTGGTAAATCTCTCGTATGCTCGGAGGCCGTCTGGGTATGACAGTTTTGCCAGTTACTCTACCACCAAGCAGTATTGCGCAAGCATTTTGAATTAAAGGGCATTGTAGCCAGCGAAATTAAGTGCATATGAGACGTACTAGCCGCCGTTTTTGCCCGCGACTTCGTTTGCGTGAACCGCAGCAAATGGTTTATGCTGCGGATTTTTGCCATGTTCCGAGATCAAATGTAAACCATAAAAGTTTCAGGTAGTTGATAAATTCTTATTTAGCTTTTATCGGAGTACGTCACCTCAAGCCATTAAAATATGATAAGTAGGGGAGACCGGGGCTACAATTAACAAACATTGGATTTTTAGTTGTAGTTTCGAAATTATTCAACATCTGGACATGATTTTTATGTTAAATGATGCTTCAATTATGTAGGTATCATGTTATTAACATAAATCAGTACAAGCATTAAATACCAGGCAATAAATACAGTTAACAAAATAAGAGGATCATAAAATATATACCTTACAGACTAACAAATTATA